>OZ037949.1:0-2405026 GCA_964035595.1 Somion occarium | reverse complement strand
ACCTAACCTAACCCTAACCTAACCTAACCCTAACCTAACCCTAACCTAACCCTAACCTAACCCTAACCTAACCCTAACCTAACCCTAACCTAACCTAACCTAACCTAACCCTAACCTAACCTAACCTAACCCTAACCTAACCTAACCCTAACCTAACTAACCTAACCTAACCTAACCTAACCTAACCTAACCTAACCTAACCTAACTCCCTGTGAATTCGTGGTGATTGCTTGATCGTCAGCCACTCGTAAATACCCGCCGTGAACACACCTTGCCACTCAATCGGGCCCTGCTAGCCCTCTCTTTCATCGACTCCGCTCTCTCCCTTGCACGAATGACTTCTGGCGTCGCCGCGAGCTGACGTCCGGCCGCATCTGCCTGTAGCAGCCCACCATCACTCTGAGTCCAGTCTGCTACATCAGATGTGATCATCATCGTACCTCTTCCTGCTCAGCGAAGCTAGAACCAGCCTCCTGCACCCTGCCCTCCTCAATCTCCTCCTGGATCTGCCACCAACATGAAATCAGCACTCGCCAAAGCGACCTGGCAAAGTTGAACGTACATCCTTGGCTTTAGATTTGCCCTTCGCCTTTCTGCCACCTCCCTTTCCCTTTCCCTTCCCACCACTTGAGGTGCCGCTGGCACCGGCTGTTGCTTTTGCCACACTTCGACTTCGAGGCATATCGTTAAACGTTAAAGATCGAGGTGAGTGTTGAAAGCACGATCGGGCGCCCTGCACACACTCATGCGGGGAACCCTAACCTAACAAGAATATGTCACACGGAGTTCAGTGTCCTGCTGATGACAGTTGAAGACATATACATACCTACGAAGACCAATGTAACACGGTCAATCCCACGCTTCAGACTCCAACTGACCATAATAGCACATTCCCAACCTTTGTCACCTCGATGAAATCTGCACCCAACTACAACCACCATGTCGACCTCGTGGGATGGTACCATTGACAAACCCCGCATGCGGATATCGTCCAACTATCTAACTTTACGGTGCCACGTGCCGCCACAATCCGCATGCGGATTGTTACTGATGTTCTCATGCCTATGTCAATACTGTCAGAAGCCGCGCACGGATTGTATCCCCAAATCAATCATAGCTACTCACACCCTGCCTCCTGATCGTACCTCCCGGGCAGATGATTCATGTGGAATTTCACATGTGGGATTCAATTCATCCAACAACCACAACATGCGTCGCCGTGAGGCTATCATAAGCACTCATGAAATGTGACAAGGACATGTCACTAGCTATCATGTTCAGATTGACACTGCCGCTGCCATCTATTGACACCCCTGCAATCTGATCTCCTTCTGCACATCATTCATCCCCTGACGGATCTTGAGAACCTGGACAGGTGACGACCTGCCACCAAGGAAGCCGCTATGAAGTCCTGGAGGCCTTTACTGCTAATGCCACTGCTGATTGGTCTCGTAGCCAGCTGTTCCTACTCGCACCCGACCACCGCAGTATCACCTCTGGGGCTGTTTGATAGAGACCTCCTACGAGACAAAATGCACCCTTGAAGTGCCCTATGTAACGGTCACAGTTGCCATGTACCTGACGTATATCTCAGATCTCTAGATTATCTTGCAAGATCTCTCTATGAAAAGCGTTAGCCCGGAAATTGTAACGAATTGACAAACCTCAATTGATGCTCTGTGCTTTGCGTGCTCTTTGCTCGTGCTCAGGGTGGATGAACTCTCTGGTCCAGCTACTTTACTAGTAGACGAGGTCAATGACCAGCGGTCAAAGGAACTCCCCTGCAATGCTCGTACTCGAGCTGAAGCCAATAGATGGTATACCTCAAGTGAAGTGCATCATCTGATGAAGAAACTGAAGGATACAGCAGAAGAACTCCAATATTCAATGCTCAGCGATATCGATCAGGCCTGCCAGTTTCGCAAGGTAGGGATGAGCGTAGTTGCGGTTAACAACAACACTTTCAATGATAGTCTTGAATTGAAAGGTGTGTGCAAAACCACTGCTGAACGCATTGTACCAATCTGAAAGTTATCCCCACTGCGCCCCGACTCACTCCCAAATTGCTGACCAATGCAACTCCGCAGGTCAACATCAACGACGGTTTCCTCAGCCTGATAATGCAAGATGGCACCGCCAAGGACGACGTCAAGGTCCCCGAGGGCGATATTGGCAAGTAGATCGAGGCTGATTTCGACACCGGAAAAGACTTGCTCGTCACCATCGTCTCTGCCATGAGCAAAGAGCAGGTAAGCATATTCAACCTTGCGTCTTCTTTTCTTGCTTCTCCGAGTGCTGACGCGAACTGCGTTCTTTCAGGCAAATCCTCAAGGAAAACTCTCCAGGGCAAATCCTTCTCTCCTCCGTCCTTTCTTTTCTTTTCTTTTTGTTTGCCTTGCTCTTTTTGTCTCTCACCAGAAAAGAATTCTACGTCAGAACATACCACAATCAAACAGCTGACAACCCAGGGACTGCCGACTATAGTCACCCCTCCTTCATCTTCCCAGCCTCCCTCACACGTCGAGGTGTCCTTTTTGGCTCCGTTGACTGTATTCAATTCCGACTCCCTTGCGGAATTCTCAAATGTGTTTTCTGGATGGAAGATCCAAGGAGGAGAACATCATGATAGGCCAGTCAAATGCTTGCAAGAATGACATTTTCAGTGAGGGAGAGGTGCCCACTCAATCACTTATTCTTGTCCTGTGTCCTTGCCCGGTAACGTCGTTCATAATTTATGACATGATGCTACGTTGAAGACTGCAGAAGATATATGCTGAAGGTTCGACGTAAATATTTAGCCATTTATACCGAGGCGTGATGCAGGCAATGTGCTGCAAGTGCTTCATGGAGTTGATGAAGGGTGGGATGCAGAAAGTGGAACAAAGACAGTTGGAAAAAAGAAACGAGTACCAGAGGTACGTGAGGTCGAGCCATGAGGAAGTGCAAGCCTATCAACACTACAATCTCCATGTAGCTCAATGGCTCCTGTTCTCTCTATTCCGCTGTTGCCCAATAAGGCTCATATGTGGGTATGTATTCTTATTCTCAACTACCTCAGTCTACTCATATAGCTATTCCTAGACCCCTTGGCTTCTACAACATTCTCTGCCCCGCTTATCCTGGAAGTCGAACTATCCAAGCTTTCTCCCACCTGAATTCCTTTCACGCAAACATGCGCATCGCGAGAACATGGAAGAACATTACCCTATATCTTCTCTATTGACTTCCCCCTCATCTAACCTCTTCTCGCTCTCGCGACTGCTCACACCTGCACAGAAATGATTGCACCTTCACTTTCGTGCACAACTCAGCATACCGCACCTTGAGCAAGAGCGTTGTTGGATATCGCCGACACTCCACTCAATCCGCGTTGTCGACATCTGCCTATCTCTGCGATCATTGACAAGGACATGTCCAAATTCAGTGTGGAACCACTGAAGCAGATGAGCATTAGATCTCATGAATTAAGTAGATGCGGTGCAGAGTTACAAACCAAAATGAAGATGTATTAGTGCACTCATTCAGGTTGTGATACCACTGACATCACTGTCGCGTTCAATACTATAGAGATCTCCGAGTTCCAACAGAATCTAAAGATCTGAGATATACGTCAGGTACATGGCAACTGTGACCGTTACATAGGGCACTTCAAGGGTGCATTTTGTCTCGTAGGAGGTCTCTATCAAACAGCCCCAGAGGTGATACTGCGGTGGTCGGGTGCGAGTAGGAACGGCTGGCTACGAGACCAAGCCTACAAGAGAAGGTATGTCATACTGTGTCACTTATTTTCAATGTATTTGCAGTAGCCAGTCTCCTCCCGATATTTGCACATATAGCCCACTGCCTTGTGTGGCATAAGGGTCGATATATACGCTCTTCTCACCCGTTGTTCTCATGAATTCATATTTCAGCAGGATGCTTGCCAGCGCAGATGGCTGTTCCCAAGATTGCTGTTAAATTCATTGAACCCGATTTATTCTCCCTGAGGGCCCAGGCATCATTGGAGAATACATGAGAAGTCACTGACGCGATGTATGAGAGGGGGATTAGATCGAGATACAACTTGAATCTTGATGATCGGAGCTAGGTAGTATCATCTTCCAGTGTCGGTAAAAGCTGTGGGTATATTGTGATGATATTAGATGGGTGCTTGCAAGGGGCGCGAAGACCGTGTGATGTTCCATGACGTATGGACTCCATCCAGCTGTGAAGTGATTCAGAGTGAAGTGTGGTGGAAGCTGGTATGCATGGGAGGACGTTGGAGGCCTGTGATATGAATGCTAGCATAATGATTCTAGATGACGCTAATGCAAAAACCCGTAGACAATTGCGGTGACCAGACGTTGGAGAGTTGACGGCCTGCATGGGCAAAATCCGTGCGCGGATTTGACCGGTCCCATCAAGATTCGATCGAGGGCGCCGGTCGTCCCACACTGCATGGCGACTGGATGGTTCATCAGCGAAAGCCAAATCACCCTGACATCGTACACTATTCCGCGTGCGGATTAGGACTCAACATATCCATTTGATCGAGGCGTGAGATTGGCATGTGATTATATTAGTTTGATGCTGCATGAATAGTCGCCAGGCATCCAATGGTCCATCCGGAATGTCGTACTAATTCGTAGCGGTGAAGTCGTATTGCAATACAATGTAGTCCATTGTTTCTCAGGCCTGTGCAGACAAATCCCAATTCGTGACAACCATCAGACTTCTCCTGATCTTCACCATGCCCGACACTGTGGCACATCATGGCTAACGTTATTCGATTAATGATCACACAACTATGGATCATGCCTTACAGGGAAGTTCGAATCCCCGTTGCCGACCTGTTATTTGTACGTACGCATCACGACAATCACATATATAAGTCTGCCCATGTTCAAGACACCATGTAGTGCCCTCTTCCTCACTGCCATGGCATCTGCAGTGCGCAGGCGTCGAAGTACAGGCTCAATGCCTCCCTCCATTGGTGATCTTGTACGGTATCTCTCAGTGGTATATGGCATTTTGTATCGTATCTGACAGGCTTTCAGCGTCGAGTGCCACACGGACTAACCGCGGGGTACTCTCTTGAGGAGTTGACGTCGCACTCAGTAGTGTTGCGACTCCAAGTCTGGCATGAAGGTTTGTCCTGGGCTGTCATGTATTCAGGTTGCTAAAGTGGACTTAGACCCAAACCGGCCATCTAGGGCTGAATTGGCGCACCTGTGTGAGGTGCATATTTTCCCGAAGGACAAAATTGTGAAGGGTGAGTAATGTTTCATTGTGATGCCTTTAGTACCATAACCAGAGTGATAACTCTGTGCACTTGGGAACAGACTACATACACTGGTTCTTCAGCCCCGCCGCAATTCATCGCCTTGGGCGAGACCTAAGCTTCTGTAAGTGGTGTGTATGTTGATGCTCTGAGACAGACATGCTGAGTGAAGTGGAAATTGTAGGCATTGCTGTCGCAAAGGTGATCGCGATTACGAGGGCATTGCGACCAATGGTGCGGGCTTTGGAACAGCTTGACGAGGCATGCACGGCTCATATCGATGATGAGCGTCCCCTTGATATAAGGGTATGGGGAATCGTGGAGAGAGCAGAGCATGCTGCAGTCCTTGGAAGTGAGATTGCTGGTTACATGGAAAAAGATCTGCGATTGGTGTTGAGCAAGATATCATATGGGGATATGTTGCTTGAATATGCAGAACATCGTCTACGGAAATTCAAGATGATGGCGGATGATGTTCGTCCTCGCTTTTTCATACTGTTGACTCTTCTCGATCGCGCGCAGTTCACCATGGTACCCTTGCTGCAGTAGGATGTATAGTACGATGTATGGACATGTCGATGTACGTCATTCAGGGGACCTCCCGTTGCTGAAAAAGAGAGAAGCAGAGCAAGATGACAGTTCTCGATAGGGCCTCAGTTTGGAGTGGAGAGCAGCATTAATGAGAGCTATGCAGGTGAATGAATGATGGCTGAACAGAATACGGAGACATAATCTGCGTGCGGAGTTGGACCGGCCAGGGGAAATAGCAGCGTGAGTGATGTAGGGACAGTGGGAATGTTGATGGTGTTGAGAAGATGGAGGATGTTAGGGATGCAGCCGAGAGTGGCATGCGATTGTAGATTGAAGCACAGATACGGAGGAAGATGCGAACATTGTCAGACAGGATGGAATGTTGCATGTGTGACAGTGAAGGCGCTAGAAAATGAATACGAAAATCCATGCGCGGAGTTGTCAGCGAAGTGGAAGCTGAGATGTGTAGTACAGTATAATTATCACAATCCATAGCTGAGCTTGTATTTTGAATACTCCTTGACACCTCGCGGTACCACAGGAGCGGCGGACCCTCACATCTCAGATACACACACCCCACACAGATAGCATCACTTTTCTCAATGTACGCTGAACACTGATGCAATGTGATCAAATGAGAAGAGAAGGCAAGAGATGCGGGAATGCCTTGAAAGGGCAGATAGGATAATGAATTGAATTCGTTATAATGTACAGCAGGCCATGAGTAGCATGCGGAGAGTCCATCGTCAGTCAGGGGAGTCGATACATTGGACCTGCAGTGTATGAGGGTTGGTGATGAGATATGCACATAAATATGTGGACAGGAGGGTATGCATACTCGGAAGGGATGAGACTCAGTCTGGAAAAGCACGGAGGCGGAAACAAAAAGGCGAAGCATGAAGGGCGGTGAGAAGAAAGACGGAATGGGAGAAAGATGATATATGTGTACAAACAGACAATGTACGGAGTAGATAGAGAAGGCGTACGGAGAGACAGGAGTGAAGGGCATTTAACGACCACCAAGATCAGTAGCGCCGGCAGGAGGTGTGGAGAGAATCAGCCGACGAACACCAGATGCATCAGAGGACGATGGCTCGGAGGGTGTAGTCTTGGGCTTCTTCTTGTCACGCTTGGAGGACGGCGCTGAGGAGAGGAGATCAGAAGGGTAGATGAGTGATGAGCATGTAATACCCACAGGCCTGAGTGGACATTGTCGTCGAAGCGCGAGGACGCTTGGTGACCTTCCTCATGGGGACGCCAGACTCCTTGTTCTTCTGTCGTTGAGCTATGACGTCGGCGGGTGTAGGCATTTTGGCAACAGTAGAAGCAGGAACGACATGAGGGTGAGGATGACTCGGGGCTATGAGGAAGAAGTCAGAATACCAGCGCTGGATAGGCAAGGTGACCCGCATGGTCATCGAATACATAGGGGGAAAGGCGAAAAGATGAATTCAAGGATCTAAGTCCGCATGCGGATTTTGCCAGACCACGCATGGCCAATGGGGTGCCCCTCTTAACCAGGCAAACTCCGCGCGCGGACTTCGACCATGCCCAATACATAATGGCAATGGGACGGTCATATTTGTTCAGCAATCTCGTTACTTCACGACCTTCGATGAAGGTCGAGTTCGGCACACTCACGCTATGTCCTAGCGTGAGGAGACTGTGTTGTGACATCGTCTGGTAATGGCGAGGAGTGAGTATGGATGAGGTGACATACCATTGTCTCGGACTACCTCCTTGCCCTTCCTGCTCGCCCTGGCTGGGGCCTGGGATGTGGGCGATGACTCTGGTGTGCGAGGAGCTTCATCCATAACGGCATCGGCAGCAGGTTCATTGTCGCCGGTATGGAAGCTAGGCTCTGCATCATTGTCCACTCCGCGTTCTTCAGGGCTGTCCATTGTTTCATCTCCCCTGCCACTTGGCGATGGCGTGGATGGTGAGGTGCGTTCCTGATGTTCATCCATTGCTGATAGGCCATACTGATGATGACTACCACCTCCCCTCATTTCAGTATGTTCGATTTCGACTGATCGGCGCAGGACACGAGATGCACCGGCCTTTGATGTGGATGCTGATAGGGATGCCACCAATGGCTCTGGAGACGTCAACGATCGGCGTGAAGCCAGCGGGGAGCTTGAGTCCGCTGCAGTGTATTCATGCAGCCACACTGCACTGCGGTGTCTCAGTCTGTATGTCGGTTGATAGGATGGGTCAAAGGTGGGGTCTGCATGAGCTTCCTCTACGGCAACTGGTGGCTTCTGCTGCGCTGTATGATAAATGGAGGCACCGTGAGTGATGGATGAAGCCGTACAGAAATCACATCTACCTTCAATGGCACGCTCTATCTCCTGATACAGGAAGAAGTTCGATGTCGAACGCTCGTCATCGGCGAGTTTCATCGATAGCTCCACAGGGACATCGTAGGGACGAGGACGATGATGTGGCACCTGATCGCGGTGCTTCTCCCGGAACCATTGTCGTGCCAAGTTACCAATCGTCGCCTACACATTCAACACCCCAAATTAGTATGTGCGTGAAGAGATGCAGGGGTGAAACTCACCCGACACAACTCTTTCCATTGAGAGTTAACCTCATGATCCACCATCTCAGAGTTCGCTTTCGAGGCAGCAGCGCCGGTCTTGAGAAGCGCGGCCCTCATCTTCACGAATCCCTCGATGCACTGGTTGTATTGTGCCAGCTTCCTTTTGAAGGTCTCCTCGGTCCATGCCTCTCCAGTGCCGTCATATGCCTCATTTAGCATCCTGGTGACAATCGCCTTTGCATCTGGAGCCTCTGAGTATCGCTTCACAAGCGCGGGAAGGCAATCTTCGAACCAGAATAAATAGTTGTTGCCCTCACTTTCGGATACATGACAATCGGTGACAAGCTCGCGAAGAGCATTCACAGTGTTTGTGAATGGAACCTCATTGCCGATGCGCCCAAAGATCGCAGTAGTGACAGCATAGGTCACTACTATGCAGGGAGCTGCGATCTTATTGTTGTTCTTCTTCATCCAGAATGGCTCCATCGTGGTACTCGCCAGCACAAGCTCCGGGCACTTCTCCCAATCCGAAGCACTCAGGTTGGTGAAAGGTGGCTCTGTCATTGTCCCGGCGCCCAGCATGGCTTCCACCAGCACACTTTGTTTCCGCAGGGCCTCTGGCAAGTATAGTTCACCATCTTCCTTCAGAAAGATGCGGACCAAGCCCTCCTTGATCAACGCATCTTCGTCTTGCCCAAGGAACTGCTTCACCTTCGGTCTGTTGAGGTGGATGAGCTTGCGCAATGCCAGGGGGACGTTCGCCTCCAGCACCTGCTGAAGGGGGATCAGCACAGCTTGACGCTTCGACACAAAGAACTCCATCAGCTAGAAGGTAACCACCCATGAGTCCTGACTCAGAGATATCCAAGATGTCTCATACGCACAAGTGTCCATGCATTTCCGACCCATGTCTCATTACCCAGCACTGTGCGAAGCGAGTGCCATGCAGAAAGATAATTGTACCCATGCTGGCCTCGCATAAAGGGCAACATGGGCTCTATCATGAGCCCAATCTATGGGACAGTGTCAGCACGTTGTCGAAGGAGAACACAATGCAAGTGAACTTGGGCTGAATCCGCGTGCGGATCTCGGCACGGGTCACTGGCGAGAGTCTGCGATCAGACTGTGACCTTCAAGCTCTCGCGGTGACTCTACAATGAGACAAAATCCATATGCGGATTTCGTCGAGCAGTCACTCGCCCTGTATTACATATGAATGCAAAATCCGCAGACGGAGTTCGTCCACATATTCAGAACAAGAAACAGATGAGATAGCGACTCACAAGTTCCATTGCATCATTCACAGATGCAAAGAGCTCTTGAATGGTGTGCAGAAACGTGTTGGTGGGCAGGGGCCACAAAGCACCCATCACGTTCACCTGCCAATACAGTCGCGCAGTCGCAATCTCGAATGCATTCTCCTCCATCCACGGCTGCTTTCCTCCCCTCCAAGTCTTCGTCGCAATGCTCATCACATCATCCCAGTAGTCCCACTTCGCCTTTTCCTCTGCCGCTGACGTTTCAATCAGCACTTCGCCTTTTATCTTCCCAAACCGCCGAGTCCACGCCTCATCTATCTCGTTCAGCATCGCAAGGCTGTACCTCCGGTGGTCAATTGCTGAATCGCCCTCGATCGCTTCCTCTATCTTCCTCGCCCTCGCTGACCACTCTCTTTCCTCCATCTGATACTTCCCATCCAGATCCTCTCCCTCCTTCAGCGCCTCTCGTCTCGCCGCCAGCTTCCGTGTCCTGTCCACCACCTCCTTCATCTCATCTATTCCGGCCACCTCTCCCTCCATCGATAGCTGCTCTAGCGCAGCTAACCCCTCCTGCGTCACATGCAGAATTACCTGTATATCCCACTTCACGTCAGTCTCACCGTCTATGCAATCTTACTGACTTTCACTCACCGCCCCGTAGAACTCTAACATCGGACGCTTTAGCAACGCCGCTGTCCAGAACTCACCTGTACAGAAGTACTGGAAAGGCAGCAGACGTTCCATTAGCTTGATCCACTCCGGATTCGGCCACACGTTCAGCGAGTCTCTCCCCTTCACCGACACCTGCTTGTTCAGCTGCAAATTCCATTCCACTCCCCCCTCCACGATCCCCTGCTCTCGCAGTTCCTTCGCCTTCGCAATTACATTCTTGAACATCCTCGTCATCTCCTCCCCCGCCGTCTCCTGAACCATCACCGTTCGGTCATTTCTGCTCAGGTATTCTCCCAGCTCCGCATTCCCCTCAATCTTCCCTGTCCAATCATTAGTATTGACCATCCATCCAAAACACTTCCTTTCCACTCACTCTTATCATATACTTCAACCACCCATGTCCCGTATGTCGGCAGCATCGCATCAATCTCCGTAACTCTAGCCTTCGCCTCATAGTATTCTTCATCCCGATCCGGATACGCATCGCCTGAATCCAACTCCGAGTTCGACCTCGACTCTGAGCCCGACTCTGACTCTGACTTTGAGTTCGAGTCTGAGCCCGACCCGCTCTTCGACTTCGAGTCCGATTCCGCCTCTGAGTCTGGCCCATATTCTGCGAGTTTCATCTCCAGTCTCTCCGCCTGATGACACAAGTGCTCGTCCCAAATCTGATATGCCCTTCGTCGATGATTCCCATTCAGTGCCCATACTACGTATCCTTTCGCCAGAACTTCATCCGTGAAGTCCAGGTATTTCAGTGCATTCGGATCCCTGACGTCCTCACTCAGGCATCCATCTTTCAACCACTCCGCATACACCGCGATTGGAATCGGGTTATTCCAGAATTGCACTGCCGTTCCTTGCATCCATGACAGGGCCATCTTCAGGGCCTCTTCCTCCAGCAAGGGCCGAACGTTGAACACATGGAACAGAAAATGAACCTTCTTCATCGGTGGCCGCTTACCCCTTCGACGCCTCGACACGAACCGATCACCTTCCTCAGTGATCACAGCTAAAGCGTACCCCAAGAATGCCTCCCCAGCCGCGGCCTGCAGATCCATTGCTACCTGGATCTCATCCGGCAGCAATGCCTCCCCGACACCCTGGACGGCCATGCCAGTTAGTCCTACACCACCGCGCACACGTTGCCATCTCTCACGCACCTTCCCCGATCCACTCGCCGCCTTCCTTTTCGCTTTCATCTGCACCTGCACCGCCCTCTCCTTAGCCCGAATAACTTCAGGCATCGCTGCTTTCAGCCGTCCAGCCTCCTGAGCCTGCATCACATCAGTATCCGTCTATCTCCCTCGAAAATCCCATGTCCACTGTGCATACATACCTCTTCCTCCTCCTCAGCATCTATTCCAGCCTCCTGCGCCCGTCCCTCCGCGATCTCTTCATTGATCTGATGTACCCATCTCCTTAGCACTTAACCAGTACTCGCTGCTAATCTCGCCTTACCTGCTTGCTCTTCCCCTTTCCCTTTCCCCTTCCACCAACTCCCCCTTGCCTAGTCCGTCCTGTCTTCTTTCCAGGTCCGTCGGATACACTGGCTTCCCTCTTGTTTACCTTTCTGCTGTTTCTGCCAGACATGATGGAGATAATGATGGCAGTGAGTTGCAAAGTCAAGATGGCCGCCCACTTCCCGACCTACCCTGCGATATCAATCCTTATCAAAATCATCTCATCTATCCAACCCTAACCACCCCCTTCTCAATCACTTTCGTATTCACACCTTCCTGTCCTCCCATCCTCTCCTCTGCTGATAGCACCTTCTGTATAATATGTTATGTATCGTATGTGACATCTATATCAATCAGAATGAGATCATCCTCATAGTAATACCAGCTTCTGAAATACACCAACTGTCTCCCGTCCTCCACTCACCTAACCAACTGAATCCGCGTGCGGATTTCATCCATCACGTATTCAGTCAAAGTAAGAAAAGGAATAAAAGCTACCATTCTCACTCTCGGGAGCTTCCGCATGACCCAATCTGCGCGCGGATTATGTCGCCACGAATGCATGCCCATTCTCCCATCACAATCCGCACTCGGACTTCGTCACTACATGGGATCATTCTGTCTGTCACACTTCGTTCCATCATCAAGTCTCATATCTACTTGCCCCTCACATTACTTCCTCTCTTCCATCGACTACCATTCCATTTTCGCACGTCCCTAATCTTTCTTCACACATCCTCACACAACCATCTCTTCCCATCTCTTCCTCTCTCTTCTCTCAATCTCTCTCATTTTCACCATATCTCCTCATATTCACTCAGTCAAAATCATCACACGAAATATCCCTTCTCACACCTATGCGACAGGAACATCCCTGAACTTCGCCTCCATCAGTTGCCCAACCAGCACACGAAACCCTGGCTGAACCTCCTCCGCCTTCCTCTTCATCTGCCCCAATCGGTATCGCACATAGTCACAGAGCGCCTTCCCATATGGAATGCTCCGAGACACCCTTCCAACATCCCTCTCCATGTCCTCAGCAATGTGTCCCCCAAGTACTGCGGCTCCTTCCCCTTGCTCCACTATCCCCCACACCCTCAAATCAATTTCCTCATCTCCCTCAACATACTCTACCCATGCTCTTTCAATCGCCTCCAAATCCTCCATCATCCAATCTACCACTCCTATCATCCCTACCAGCTTCGAGATTCCCATACCTCACATAATACAACCTCACGTTAGTCTCCTGCCCCTCACTATCACATTATAATACTCCTCACTCACAGAATTCCATTTCTCCCCCATGCCGATCCACCACAACAGGCGCAAGGTACCATCCCATATAGTCTGTCAAATCTCCTCAGTTTCCTCATCCTCTCCATTATCTCCTCCTTTCCATCACTCTCAATCATCCTTATCTAGAACTATACTCACCATCAACAATCCTGTCTTGTGGTAACACCTTGACTTCACGAACGTCTGCAATTTCTGCCACGAATGGCCGTCCTGGCTCTGTCATCTCCGTCAGATTTCTCTATCACACCACAACGTCCTCATCCTCATCCCCATACCTTCGTGCCAAATCTCAATTCTTATCATCGCGCACTCTGATGCCATCTCCGTTACACTGTACCTCCCAACAACCACATGTGGCCGTCGACGCTGTACCCGTATATAATGTCAGATATGTCTTTAAATGTATCCCATGTTCGATCATCCTACCAGTTCTTCTCCAGCGCTTCTGAACGTCCCAGTACTCGCTCGCCGTGGTAAGGAAGAGGTCATCATGGGAGATTCACAGTGAATTCCTTGCCCTCTCCATCTTCTGCCTTCATTATATACATACGTCCTCCAATGCCTCATGCTCCATGACAACCCACTGCACCATCATTGCCATTTCTTGTACGTACAATGACTTCTTAAATCCAATATCTTCCGCTTCCGTCCATCACCACCCATCGTCTCAACACGGCAACTCCCGTGATCATTCCTACCTCTGACATCCCTTCCACTATCTCAGTCTCTCTACCCACTCTACAGTCCCCTGTGGCCATCCTCACTTCTTTCTGTACCGTGTCCATAGCTACCAAAATGGCAGCTCTTTCAACAAATCAGCTCTCCATAACTTCACAAAACACCTCGCCTTCATCCTCTTCTCATATGTGACCATCACTCGCATCACAGCACGGACCACATTTTCTCCCTTTCAAACCAGTCCGGGGACAGGAATGAACTGAAGCCTAGCAACTCATCAGCCATCGTGCATCAATCATCCCTGCTAACTTCACAAAATGCGTTGAAATCCGCGTGCGGATTCTATCGGTGATCTCTACGCCCTTTCTACGCAGCTCTCCATATGTCCCGTCACCATCTGCTCCGTCATCTATCACAATCCGCACGCAGATTTCATCCTCCTCCATGAGCCCGCAACCATATCCCCACATCCATTTCAACAACCTGTCCAACCGTGTCCCTTATTACATAACGTCTCCCGCACCTTCATGTGGTCGTGAGCATCATTCATCATTCACTAATCCATCTCCTCCGCCTTCATCATCCTCTCCTTTTCTCTTCCTCCTCGCAGTAGTCTAGCTTCCGTCATGCAACCCATTCCTCACAATCATGACTCCATGCCCATCATCGACCCTGACTTCCACAGGCCCAACGTGAGCTCTCCTCATCTCTCATATTCATATCCATCCTCTCTCATGTCCACTCTATCCTTACCATCTCTCCAGAGTCTCACCCGCTACCATTTCAATTCCTCCTGGTCTATCGATCGCAACTGGGAAGACCTCCGTCTCTCTTCCGTCGCCATCCGTGCCTTCATCTGGTCTCCCAGTCAGTCCTTATCTTCAATCATTCATTCCGGCATCCCATTCACCTCACTCGTCTCCCAGATGTAGGTTCCAACTCTATGCGCTTGACTCCCAATTGGCCCAACACCCTCACCTGCGATTCACTCCTCCTTCATATGTCATCTCCCCATCCCCTTCCTGTCCTCTCCATACTACTCTCATTTAGATCCCATCCATCCCTCACATTCTTTCATCTCAGGCAAGTTCGACGTCTACTGCCAGATGCATCCCATTCCCCCTGCCTCTCACCCACAGCCCATCGTACGCACCTGTATGTCCACTTCACTACTCCCTCCACCTCCGCCTTCTCACATCATCAATGAACAAAGACCATGAGTATGCCCGGGTCCATCTCCTCACCGCTTTCGCTCTCAACTTCAAAGATGCATATACTGAATTCGATGAGTTCGTTACCCGCTTTCTCAAGGGTCGCACATGGGCCGATCGTCACGCCGAAGAAGTTGGCTCAACTCTCTGGGAGAATGAATGTCTTCTTGGCATCCTCGCCGACTTCTGCACCTTCGTCGACAATGATCTCGACATCCTTCAGTCCATCGTCGTCGGCCTCGACGTCGCTATTCAAGACCTCCGCGACATCATATCTTTCCTTCGTGACATCCACGATGACTGGGATAATACCCTCGAGAAGCTCCTTCTGCATCACAGGTAAGTCCCAATACTTCCCAATACTCTTCTCATCTATATCAACTCTACCCTTCTCCCATCAGCCAATTTGCTTCCGGAGGGGCCCATAGAGCATCTGCCGACCTTCGTTACAACTTCTTCACTGCCCACACCCCGACCGCAGTAGGAGTGCATGGTAACATCGCCGTAAATACCTCCCATGAAGAATTCTAGCCACACCTCACGTTCTCCTCACCATTCAATCATGTACAATAATACTTCAGTCATATTTTCCAGTGTTCATAATACATGATTGTTCTCTCTAAATGGGTATAGAATACCCATCCCTACATTGACACATAAACTGCTCAAGCTCATCAAGATCAATCACAATGCTTGTAGCCATTGTTATCATCATTCCGTATTGATCGCATTCGATTCCAAGACTGCGAGCACCAACAAGGAAGTACGATTCGAGATCGCGAGATATAGAGACTTAGGTGAGCAAATGCCTAGCATGCAGGACTACATACGAGTCTCTCATAGACTAACATGAGCAGTCAAGATCCATATTCAAAGACTTACTCACCATTTTCCAACACCAGTCATTATCTCACTAAGTGTGCATTTGCTCCCTCAGTCATATGTCAATCGTCAAGCTACTATGTCTGATTCTCCATATACTCATACACAATCCGCATGCGGATTCCGTCCGCTAGTCAATCATGTTGATCAATCGACGGTCACTCAATGGCTCCGTTGTTGCCATCGGTGCCAACTCCGCATGCGGATTGTGTCCCCTGACTACTTACACCAATTATTTCGGACATCATCAGTGTCCCTCTACCCTCTCAATCGCACTCTTGCTGAACCTCACCCCGTAGACATCACACATCATCTCCAGATCATGTAATAGCAATAGTCACCCACCGAAAGCAGCATATGGTTACAACAATTGTACATGAGCGTCAGTTCCTGAACGAATGGGCATCTACTAGGGGTCCCTATAACTCCCCGTGCACGCTCCCAGATCTCATCTCATTCAGCACTCCCTCAATGTCCACCTCAATGTCAACCATCCATGCAGACGACCGCATACCAAACAGATCGTTCTCCACATCATGGAACCCGAACCTGACTAGTGGTCATATTTACTGACCATAGAGTTGGAGACAGCTGGCATACTTACCTAGCCCACTCATGAACTTTGTCAACAAGATTGTTCCAGCGTTCATAGACATCACGGAGCTCAGAAATCATCTTCCCCAGATGTCGAATGCCAACATCTAGACCTGCCACGATAGACTGCAGGACGTCAACTTCCTTCTCCACAAATGTGCAGAACTCCATCAGGATCCCAACACGCCATTCATTCTTCCACAACATCGCCTGAATCTTGTATCGGTGACGTGCAGCCCACTTGCCACCCTCCAGCATCCATCTCACATACTCATCCAATTCCGTGTATTCCGCTTGGAGCTTCATAGCAAAAACTGTGAGCAACAGGAGCCGCGCATACTCATGTTCTTTCACAAATCATCATGTCAGAGGAGGCAGGTGCAGCGAGTGTTGTAATCGACATACCCGTACGTATGATGGGCTGCACATGTGGCCCAGGGCTGAGAGGATCCATCCCGCAATATGCCTTGAACTTGCCTGAGTCAATCAAACAATCAATGGGTCCCAGCATGTCAGCTCCCACAACACATTAATCCAGCCCAGATAACACCTACGCTGGAGGATCTCATCGCATTTCAGCTTGTTCCGCCAATTTGGAATTAACTGGATCGGGACAGGA
This sequence comes from Somion occarium, assembly GCA_964035595.1. Classification (NCBI taxonomy): domain Eukaryota; kingdom Fungi; phylum Basidiomycota; class Agaricomycetes; order Polyporales; family Cerrenaceae; genus Somion; species Somion occarium. Next base: position 2,388,016 of record OZ037949.1, on the reverse strand, counting down.
CCCACATCTGTGTATAAAGTGAGAATAACAGCATGCCACAATGTCAAAGAACCTCGCAGACCAGTCGACCAGATGAAGGTGTTGATGGTGATGGATGACAGCTGCAGGTCCTTCCAGTTCCGATCGACAGACCATGAGGACCTGAACTGTATGCGGGCATCAGTCTGGAAGGAGAGAGGAGCGAGGGTCAACCCCGATCATCGACATTCCACATGCAGCGATTTGGCTCACCCTCGGCCTCCCGAAGTCAGCATCGATGATGGGCATAGAGTCTCGATCATGAGGACTGGGAAACATGATGGAACTCATTGAGACCAGAATAAGAGAGCAATGAAGATGATGGTAAGGGCAGATGATGCCAGCACGTCAACGGTCCATGAGGCATATGACCATGTGGAGGTGTGGGAAACCTGGGGACACCCATAAGCCACACACCTCGTCGGGCGAGCGAAGTCCGCGTGCGGGGTATGCCCAGCTTCATGGTGTCAGAAGTATTTCTCACATGTATGGGACGAAATCCGCATGCGGAGTTCATCACTCCTCCCACTGCCTGCCTCTGCCTCTCTCTCTCTCTCATTTACCAGTCCATCATGTAAACGCACCTAAGCCCCTGTCTCATTTGGCGTCCAAACAGCCTCTCCAGCATGCCGTCATCTCTACATCTGCAGCAACATGCAGCTGTATACAGAGTGACATCATCATATCATCAGGCATTCAGGCCGTCCGTGGTGCACTTCTTCCCAGGAGGTCCAAGCACGTCATCCACTCAACATCACCCGCAATCTGCCCAGAGATATCACGCTCATTGCACTGTGTTTATACACCCAGTCGCCCACAGTTCCCGCACACATCGTCCATCTGCAATATCGCACATACACTCTCATCTATCATGTATCGTACATGTAATGCAGTCCAATGTCAAATTGGACTCCGTCATCAGTAATGAGACTGCATGTCACATCAAGGCCTGCATCAACATATCCCTTCATCATCATATCACTGAGATAGAAATACACTATAGTACAGTCCTCTCGAAGGAAGTATGATCATCTGCAGCCCGGAATTCAGAATACAACTTAGCCAAAGCAGGAAGTCCTCATGATGTGTCCAACATCTCCCCATAGTCACTACCAACCTCAACCCTCTGTGCATCACTGACACACCTCATACACATACCCCGACTATCGACCGCCCAGGTGAGTGCTGCCCGCAGGTGGGTCGGTGAAGATCAATCTTCCAATGCCCAATCCCTTAGCAGACGATCCATCTGAGGTTACCATCTTCGCCTTCTTCATCTTGCGTTTCGATGATGGTGCTGCAGTGAGGGAGTTGGATATCAGCTAAACGGCCACTCTGTAGCTCTTCAGCAAAGAGACCTACAAGTCTGCAATGATGTGGATAGTCGTGGTCGTTTCCGCACCTTCTTCTTCACCTCGATCAATGATGGCTTGACCATCACGTTGTCTGATATCGTGCTCGCCACTCCAGATGCAGACTGAGCTACCGTTCTTGGCCGAGGGGGACACGTCTCTGTCAGTTGGATGGATATCCAGTCAGTACCACATCATCGCATGAGAGAGCCAATGGTGCAACATATCTCTCAGGACTGGACACAATCCGCATGCGGATTGCATCCAGTCCATTCGACATCCATTCATGTGCTCTCTGCCTGGACATACCCCGCATGCGGATTTCATCCCCATGCATGTCCATACGTACACGTCTCTCCTCTACCAACTCTGCATGCGGATTCCGTCTCTGTGCCCATGCAATGCATCTCACAGATACCCGCATTTGCCCTTCACCCCCTCACATCGCTGACATCGCAACTGAACTTACGTTTCCTCTTCCGGAATGATCGTCGTCTCATCATCCCTGCTTCACCTTCCTTTCCTCTCCTCCGTGTTCCCCTTGACTCTCCCTCACTGTCCTCCTCATCTGACATCTCCGTCAATGAGCTCCAATCTGATGACATGCCCGCCACTGCTCCCTTCTCCTCAGATAACTCAGTCACCTCCTCTCCATGCACAGTGTGAGAGGCTGACACTGACAGCGACAGAGATGGAGATGGAGATGGAGATGGAGATGGAGTTCCAGGTGGAGATGGAGGTCGAGGCTCCAAACCCTCCTCTATAATGTTCTCCTCCTCTGCCCCTCCATCTGACCCTCCCATCACCTCCGCAACACTCTCACTCTCCTGCAACCCTTCGCTGCCTGTATTCGACACCTCATCTGAATCCCCCCTCTCCATGCCCTTCCCCAATCTCTTCCTCTCCTCATCCTCTACATTCTCCTCTCTCTCCCCTTCCTCCACAATCAATTCTCTTCCACTTCTACCTCCTTCTTCTCTCCCCTGCACACTCTTCTCCTTATCCACTTTACATTGTTCCAACCATAGCTCTCCTCTTGCCCCCACCATGTACTCTTCACAGTACGACGGGTCCAGCCATGGATCCGTACAGTCCTTTCCAACTCCAACTGGCACCTCCTCATGCCCTGTATTATACAAATCACTTTAATACTCTCTATCAATTCAATACCAAATACACGTACCTCGCACTGCCCTCACAACCATCTCATACATATTCACATTCGACGTCGACATCCGGTCCTCTTCAACTTTTCTTGACAATGGCACAGGCACCTTGTACGGTCGCACCCGCAGATGTGCAACATTGCCTTCCTGCACCTCCCTAAACCATCGCCGTCCCAAGTTCCCAATGGCCCCCTGTTCATCACATTATCCAAGTTAGCACTTTTCAATCACCATCAATCCAGCATGCACCCTCACCCGACACAGCTCATTCCAGTGAAACTCCACCTCATACTCAATCGACCCACCCTTCCATCTGAAGTCCCCTGCACCACTCTCCACAAACGCTTCCCTCATCTTCGCCAATCCTCCCATACACTGACTATACTCTTCCATCTTCAACTCAAGCGTCTCCGCATTCCACCTCTTATTTGTTCCCCTGTATGCCTCATCCAACAACCCCATCATGATTTTCCTCCCTTCCACCCCTTTCGAATACTCCTTCGATATCTTCGGAAGTTCTCCCTCGAACCAGAATACATATTCCTCTCTGCCGTCCTTCCAACATTGCCTCAGAACATCATGAAGCATCTCCAACATCTCCATAAATGTCTCTTCTCCACCAATCTCTCCCAATACTGCCGCCATCATTGCAAATGTCACCACCATTACTGGCGCTGCCGCCTTGTTGTTCTTCTGGTATGTCGTCCCCCCCGCGCTGACCCAGAATGGCTCATTCGTTCCTTTAGCCAATATAACCTCAGGAATCCAGTGCTGATCCTCCGCCGTCATGTTCATGAATGGCGCTCCCCCTCTTCTCATCTCCGAATCTAAATACCCCTGCACCCTCTTCACCTGCTCCCTCATCCCGGCCATCGTGCGTATATTCCCCTCAGGGTCCAGAAACATGCCAAATAGGCCATCCTTCATCAGCGACTCGTCGTCCCGTGCCAGAAATGCCTTCGCCTCAGCTCGTGTGACATGAATCAGCCTCGCCAATGCCCGAGGAATGTTCCACCTCAGTAACTCCTGCACGCCCTCAAGAAATCTGCTATTTGTCAGCATGAATGCCATCACCTGTATGTCCATGCATCAGAATCACATTCAAATGCAGCTTCAGACTTCCGCTCATACTCACTTTCTCCCATGTATCTGATACCCAATTCTTCGAGTTTCCAAGCACCGTTCTCAGTGAGTGCCAAGCTGTATCATATCCATGCTTCTGCTGCCCTTGAATGTAAGGCAGCATCGGTTCAATCATCAGCCCAACCTGTAACCAATCATCCCCTCATTAGCGATCAACTCCACCAAGCACAATCACATATGTCATCTCGCAACCAAATCCGTGCACGGAGTTCGTCTCTCACTTCCCTACATCCTGTCTCATGATCCCAAGTGCTGACAAACTCTGCATGCGGATTTCATTCATCTCCTCTCACATGTGGCTCATCGCGCAGTCGTCGACAAAGTCCGCATGCGGATTTTGCCTCATCCATACACTTCAAAATCCGCATGCGGATTTCACTTCGAACCCTTTCAATGCATCATAGCACTCACCAATTGAATCGCTTCACTCGCTTCTGAGAACTCTTCCACAGATCGCATCATGTACCCCGTCGTCAGCAGCTCCGTCGCCGGATACACTTGCCCTTCATGCCACTGAAGCCGTGCAAGCCTGCTCGAACACTCCGCCTCATCAACCCCCCCTCCTTCTACCCACCTCTTCCTCATAATCTCCCGAACCTCATCCCAATACTCTTTCCGAGCCTCCATCCAGCTCTCATACCTCGCAAGCCCTCCCTCCTTCCTCAACTCGAAGATCTCCCACCACGTCTTGTCAATCTCTTCCAGAGCCAACCCATCGTATCTTGACGCATCAATCTTCGTCGTGCCCCAATCCCTCCGGATCTCTTCTCCCACCTCCCCAATATCAATCACCCGCATACGGGTCTCCAGATCCAACTCTTCTCCTTCCAACAGCCCTTTCTTTCGCCTTGAGATCTCCTCCCATTCCCTCAACACATCCCGAACCCTTTCCTCTCTACCCATAAATCCCACTCGACACAGGTCCTCCAGCTCCTTCACTGCCGTTCTCACCATATGCAGTATCACCTGCAACAATGTCATGCCTGGTCAGCACTTTTCTTTTTCCTATCGCAATCACTTACCCCACCCCACATCGTCTTCACATCGTACTCCTCCATCCCTCCCATCCATATTCCTCCACTCCAGAAATACTCAAACTCCAACAATCGCGACATCACCTCTATCCATTCCTCATCCTTCAACACCTCCCTCCACTTCTTCTCCTTCACCCATGCCACCTTCTTTACGCCCTCATTCTATTTCGAGCTTCCTGCCTCAACTCCCAAATCTTTCAACTCCTTCGACTTCTCAATCACCTTCCTGAATGCACGCGTCATTCGCTCCCCACTCATTTCCTCCACCCTCTCCCTCCGATCTTTCCATCCCAAATACTCTCCAAGCCCCACCCGCCCTTCAACCTTCCCTGCAGAATCAAATCCCATTTTCGTTAGCTCTCTCTCCCTCCACAGAACTCCCCGAATACTCACTTTCGTCAAACACCTCCACCACCCATGTCCCGTACTTCCCAACTGTCATCTCAATCTCCCTCACTCTCTTCTCTGCCCTATCGTACTCCTCGTCATACTCTCGCTTTCCCTCTCCATACTCACCCATCACCTCTTCCAGCCGTTCCGCTTCACCACACAGTTCATCGTCCCACTTCGCCCAAGCCATTCCGTATTCTTTTCCATTCACTACCCACATCTTTCCCCCAATCCTCCCCTCCCCACCCTTCCCTTCCACATACTTCAGCTTTCCAACATCCACAACTTCATTCCTCAGACATCCCTCCTTCAACTCCTCCGCATACACCCCAATCACAATTTGGTTCTTCACGTACTCCGCCCCCATTCCTTCTCGCAAGCTTCTCGCCAACTCCTCAACCCGCTCCGAATCAACTCGCCCCTCACCAATCTCCTCAACCTCAAAATATACCCTCTTCTTCTGGACCTCTGATGAAACTCCCCGCCGAGACACCATCTGATCCCCCGATCCCACAACAACTGCCAATCCGTATCCCAGGAATCCCTCCACTGCCGCACTGTGCATCACTACCGCTTTCATCATCTCCTCACTCACTCTCCCGTACTCAACCCCCTGCAGCATTATCACAATCAGTCTCCTCTCACCCACTGCTTTCTTTACGCACCTCTCCTGTACTCTTCACTTCTCTCTGCCGTCTCTTCCTTATCTTCTCCACCATCTTTCGAGCATCAACCACTTCTGGTGTCCCTGCTATCTGTCCGCCGTCTATCTCTGCCTGCATCCATTCTCATCAATCAGCCCCAGCTCTCCAATCAATCACACAAATCCTCATCTACTTACCTCTCCTGACTCCATCATCTCTCTGCTCACACTCTCCACTATCTCTTCTCTAATCTCTTCCATCTGTCCTCACCGTTCCTATCAGTACTCATTCTATCCACTGAAATCTCTATCCGACATACCTCTTTTCGGCCTCTCCTCGCTTTCATCTTCCCTTTACTACTCCGCCTCCTGCTCTTCGCTTTGCCTGTGTTTCGTTTGCCTGACATCTCCTATCGGTCAAGATCAGTGAAGGTCAGTTCAACAGTTTCTCACCACGTCCAACTTCACCATCTCCATCCTTCGCCCACATCGCCATCAATGTAACCCTAACCACATTCAGCCTCTACGGGTATAATGCAATACCAAAGAATATATATATATATCTCTATCCATTCTGTCCTATACATAATACAGTATATATGAGCAAATATAACACTCTTTAACCATCTCTCGGTGATCCTATCTATGTACACGCTATCTACTGCTGGTGAGACACAGATATTCACAATTATGTCAAGACTGCCACCAATCAACTACCACATCTGACAACCTCCAATGTTCGTTCCATCATCACTTATCAATTGAATAAAGTCTGTGTGCGGATTTGGCCTTGAGAGATGAATTCCGCATGCGGATTTGGTATGGAGAGATGAATTCCGCATGCGGATTTGGTATGGAGAGATGAATTCCGCATGCGGATTTGGTATGGAGAGATGAATTCCGCGCATGGATTGCGTCTATAATAATATTACTTGTATCCGCATCAACATAATCCGCACACGGATTGTGTCAACACCTCGTACATGCATCATTTCAATTTTCACCAATTGACATTCTCAATTTAATGCATGGCTTCCATCAATTCAATCACTCCATCGACATTGCTCTTACCAGAGTCCATACTTATATCTTATCTGTACTTTGACCCATACACTCAACAAAATCTGCATGCGTACTTCACATCAACCTCTTCTCCCATCCTGCATACTTGTCCAATTTCGTATCTCTGCGTCATCTTACCATATATCTCATCATCATCTCCCCACTTCAACAAAATCTGCATGCGTACTTTGTAACTACTCAACTCCTTTATCCTCTATATCAACCAGGTTAGGCTTTCCCTCCACAGACGCTCGTCCACTTCGCCCTAATCCCTGACGGCTTCCTAACCCTGATTCTAATACATTTTTCTGTATAAATGTCAGCCTTCATCCTTTTGTCACAATAGGTAAGTCGTACCGTTCGTTCTCCATGACGCCGAAGCAGCAATGCCCGGTCTCTCTCATTCTCCTTCAACACCTTTCCAACGATGGCGTTGATCTTCCACGCCTTCAACCCAGCTCTGATCGCTACCGTCCACGTCGCCCGGCCTGTAGCATGAGTGTCTGTCATCCGGGTCTTCGTGAACTCCTGGCGCTTCGAGGCGAGTGGCATCGAGCAGAACGCATCCACGAATGCCTTCACCTGCGCCCGAGCAGTCTTGTCCCACTTGAAGGAATGCTTCTCGTCGTCCGGCCAATCTTCAGCCCAGGGAGCGCGAGTGAACCCCGTATGCTTCTGCCAGACGATGAACGACCACGGCGCATCGGGCACCGGCGGTTTCATCTCCCGGAAGACTCTCGTCATCTCCAGCAGACTGGAGGGGACAGTGAACGAAGGCATGTCGATTACGATTTCTAGATAGCAGTCTCAGCAGCAGTAGTAGCAATAGAGAATGTGGGGAAATCGAATCCTGTCAGACCCCTGCCCTTTTAAATCATCCCCTCACCGCCTCATGTCATAAGAAGCAAACTTTGCCATCATTCATGAGGCCGCTATTCATTTCAACACATCATGCTGATCACGCTAAGCATATTATCCCTGCAGGCAATCATATTACCCATCTTCTATTATATCCCATGCCACCCCGCCCACTCCATATCCAGCTAATTCCTTCACCTTATTACTCGCTAAACACCTCATCCCCAGCTTAACCGACCGCACCACTCACCAACCATTCTTCCATTTATGTCATCCCGACGTAACAGTCTCAATATAGCTTGATCTCCATCCTGGAAGGAACCGCGCATGCGGAAATCGCGTGGCTAATCGTGTGCTTGCCTCAGAACAGAAATTCCGTCCTGGACGGATTGCGCGCACCCAGCCATTTGGCGTCTCTTCACGAGGCCCATGTGTCCCCGCCTGTATTCCGTCCAGGACGGAATGCGCTCTTCATGCCACTGTGCAATCACATGATCACCGCTTCCTGATCGCTCGCCCACCTCGCTGCACGCACTCCGTCTAGGACGGAATCTTCGCACTCATGAATTGCTCTCACACATTCTTCACTGCACGCATTCCCTCTTAGACGGAATCTCCTCCCACTCTCATCCAACCTATGTTTCTCCACGCCTTACCACTCACACCCATCGTTACATTTACATCTCGTTATTCATTCTTGTGTCACTTACACTCAATGTAATATACATGTATCGCTCTTAAGAGACCCTGCATCTTTCCCCTAGAAGTATGCAACAATCAGATATGTGTTCAAGTGTCTAAGAGCCATTGACGGCCACAACGCTCTAGCTTTCTTATATGGGTAGATGAGAAAATGCTCATCGGCACGCTGTTTCCTGACAGAAACAGCGCACCGACAATCATTTTCTCATCTACCCATATATGCAAAACTCAGAATGCTATGGTCATCAACGGCTCCCAGTCGCTCAACCAAATACTCTCATTCTTTCACACTTTTAAGGCAATCGATCAGTGTCTCTTATGGCACATACACTACATCATATTATCATACAGTGCATGTCCATAGTTCACTCCTCCTTATCCTTCACCCACACATAATCACTCATCATCTCCGCCCACGTCTCCCGCCACTCCCCCTCCCTCTTCACCACCTCCTCATTTCGCCTCACCAACGCCTTCAAGAACCTCCCCAATCCCTGCCGACTCTCCCCCAGTCACTGAGTCTCCTCCCTCACCAACTGCGTAATCATACTCAACATCTCCAACCGCCATCGACATTTTCATCCCAACTGCCTGATCTTCACGCAATCCGGCTCAACCTCCCCATCCTCCAACTCCTCTATCATCTCCTCACACTTCTTCATCTCCCCCTTCGTATCCCACAGCATCCACTTCAGCACCTTCATCGCGCACCAGTCCTCCACTGCACACTGTCGTCAGCTCGCCATTCATCCGCTCATAATTCCCAATTGTACTTACAGCCTCCAACCTCCAATCCCTCCTCATGTCGCGCTGGCTTCAACATGTTCTCCTCCGTCCACTTCTCGAAGGGCCCTAAACTCTCACTCGTCAGCATTCTATACACATCTCATCCATACACACAACTCACCTTCTTCCACATACCCATTCACCCGCCATCGAATGACAGGCAGATTCTCCATACACTCATCAGCCCCTACTCCTTCCTCGTCAGTCCTTCTCTTCAAACCCTTCAACCAACTATCCATTCAAACTTACCGTCAATCCACAGTCACCCCACAGCCTCTACAAACCCCTCCCCCCTCTTCATCTCAATACTCCCCATCATCTCGATCCCCCCCTTCTGTTTTCATCTCGTCATCTTCCCATCTCGCCACTCGGTCAATCTCTCAGTACTCACCTCCAATCGCTCACGCAGCACCCAATCGTTCTCTCACCAGTCGATCTCGTGCTTGAAGCAAGAATACGTCTCCATGATCGAGAGTCTGCGAACATGCCCTCCCTCTCATTCCCTCTTCATCTATATACTTTTTCTCTCCTTCTCTTCACATATTGTCTGCCGTCACTTTCTTCAAATACTCTAGTCTTCTTCACGTACGCCGTCATCAATGTAGCCTAGAATACATCCAATATATCCCTTCCATCATTCACGCTCAGCTTAGATCCCCTTCACCTCATTTACACTCCACTGCTAATCTCCTCATCTATCATCACATCCTTCCTTCATTCGGTCTATTCCATCTTCGTTACATTTTTTCTCACTCGCAACTGCCGCATGTCAATTTAGATCAACGGCATTCTCATCATCCAATAAACAGTAACCTCATGCACACAGAATTCCCTCCAAGACGGAATGCATGCACCCAGCCCCACCGGAATCCCGTTCTCACTGCATTTACATCCATCTCCACAGAATTCCGTCCAGGAGGGAATCTCTGCACCCATCTCTTCGGTGCTTCTTCCACCCATGTCTGCCGCTCTCTCTTTCCGTCCTGAACGGAACGCTCGCCTCACACCACCGACTTCCATATGCCCCTGCCCACAACCACCGACCCTGCCCCACAGACGCCCAACCCTGCCCCCTAGCCGCTCAACCCTGCCCTCTAGCCGCCCAACCCTGCCCTCTAGCCGCCCAACCCTAGCCCACAGATGCCCAACCCTGGCCCACAGCCGCCCAACCCTGGGCCCTAGGTGCCCGACCCTACGCCAGCCCTAGGGTCGGACGAGAGTCCCCATAACCAGCTCTCCAATCAATCACACAAATCCTCATCTACTTACCTCTTCTGACTCCATCATCTCTCTGCTCACACTCTCCACTATCCCTTCTCTAATCTCTTCCATCTGTCCTCACCGTCCCTATCAGTACTCATTCTATCCACTGAAATCTCTATCCGACATACCTCTTTTCGGCCTCTCCTCGCTTTCATCTTCCCTTTACTACTCCGCCTCCTGCTCTTCGCTTTGCCTGTGTTTCGTTTGCCTGACATCTCCTATCGGTCAAGATCAGTGAAGGTCAGTTCAACAGTTTCTCACCACGTCCAACTTCACCATCTCCATCCTTCGCCCACATCGCCATCAATGTAACCCTAACCACATTCAGCCTCTACGGGTATAATGCAATACCAAAGAATATATATATATCTCTATCCATTCTGTCCTATACATAATACAGTATATATGAGCAAATATAACACTCTTTAACCATCTCTCGGTGATCCTATCTATGTACACGCTATCTACTGCTGGTGAGACACAGATATTCACAATTATGTCAAGACTGCCACCAATCAACTACCACATCTGACAACCTCCAATGTTCGTTCCATCATCACTTATCAATTCAATAAAATCCGTGTGCGGATTTGGCCTTGAGAGATGAATTCCGCATGCAGATTTGGTATGGAGAGATGAATTCCGCGCACGGATTGCATCTATAATAATATTACTTGTATCCGCATCAACATAATCCGCACACGGATTGTGTCAATACCTCGTACATGCATCATTTCAATTTTCACCAATTGACATTCTCAATTTAATGCATGGCTTCCATCAATTCAATCACTCCATCGACATTGCTCTTACCAGAGTCCATACTCATATTTTATCTGTACTTTGACCCATACACTCAACAAAATCTGCATGCGTACTTCACATCAACCTCTTCTCCCATCCTGCATACTTGTCCAATTTCGTATCTCTGCTTCATCTTACCATATATCTCATCATCATCTCCCCACTTCAACAAAATCTGCATGCGTACTTTGTAACTACTCAACTCCTTTATCCTCTATATCAACCAGGTTAGGCTTTCCCTCCACAGACGCTCGTCCACTTCACCCTAATCCCTGACAGCTTCCTAACCCTGATTCTAATACATTTTTCTGTATAAATACATGAGCTGGTGCTATGAAAATAGAAAAGTAAAAAGGAATCGACTCACAGGAGTGTACTTAGAGATGTCAAAGTCGACAAACTCGTCATTATGAAACTAGTGGGATCTGAACCGTCACTAGCTTGGGAAGATGACCCATCAGTAGATGAAGCAGAAGGAGGCGGCGGAGGAGGAGGAGGTGGTGGTGGTGGCGTTGGAGTTGATGAGCCTGTGTCGGGAGGGGCAGAACTGGGGGGGGGGGGGGGTAGATGCGTCACCTTGAGATGAAGGTGGTTGGAAGGCTGAGGGCTGCGACGGCTCACAATGAGGAGGTTGCGAAGGTTTTAAACTGGGCTCTGAGGCAGAAGGTGTTGTGCAAGGAGTATCTGGAGTGGAGGAAGGAGGAGAAGAGGAAGGCAGAGTACTTGACAGTTCAGAGGGCGGCAGACCTAGCAGAAATTCAGGGAATGATCAGTACATGGTCCTCTGCGAAATATATCAACCTGGTCGCATGTCTCAGGGATGGTGGCGAAGATGTAAAATGCAGTGAAAGGAGCTGGGGATGAGAGAGACGTTAGAGGCGGTGAGGTTACCGAGTCTGCCAATGGCGAAGAGCCGTTAAGAAGGCCAGAAAAGAGGGGACCACGAAAGAGAGTAACTACTGCAGGAGAGCCGCAGATAGAGCTAGTATGGTAATTGGTGGCAGGCTTGGGGTCGAGGAAGATGTCCACGAACGAGTGTCCACAATGCATGCTCATATGGTTCATACGGCAATGGCATTTTCGCGAGAACTTCTAAACAGAGCGAGCGAGACCCACCCCACGCAAATTTGAACATAGACGGTCTAGATATGATCGTCATAAATACATGTTGGTTGATGAAATCTATACTAGACGAGGGTGAACGCGTGTGTGGCTGCAAGCACCAGTTGGATGCATTGCGGATTCTGAATATTCCTCAGCCAAGCCCGAAAGTGGTTGCATCGGTTTGAACGACGCGTTTAGAATCAGACTGACAGTATACCGTACGTAGCTAACAGCGTCCACACCGGCGAGCATGATGATACATACCACTGAACTTAATATCCCGCGCAATATCTCGAATCATGGACTCACTGGCCAAGCATCTGACCCCGGCCCTGGTACCCACTGTTACTCAGGTACTGCTTCAACATCAACTCGAAACAGTTCACAAAGCGAGGACGACATTGTAATGGAACATAGTAACCATCGTATTGTGGCTGAAGAAATGGTAAGTCATGTCCTTCGACCAGGATTTACGACAACGACGACGACGACGGATCATCTACTTCAGGATCAGATTGGAGAGTCTTCGATATTTAGCCAATTTCAGCCTGTGGTCATTCGTCAGCGTCTTCAACTCGCAAAGGCAATCTTGGATGCAGTTGAGGCGGATTACTTTCGTGCATGTGCCACGTATCGAGAGGCGCTGTCCTTCGTCGACGTTGTCCAGACGGAGATCAGAGCATTGCGAAATGAGCTGCAGGGGGCTCAGGAACAGTACGACCGGGAAGTCAAGAACCTGTATCAACCAGGACTATTGACTCAGAACGAAGAGGTTTTGGCCGATATATGCTCGTTTGTAGCTGAAGATTACTGAGTGATCCTTGGTTTAGCTCAGATTCTTTGACTACTTATGTTTGTACGTGCCACAAATATTACCCTATATCTGAAAGGTGGTACTCACTGCCTGATGAACGGGAAGGCCACACTGAAAATCCCGAGGGCTGAGAAAGGAAGAATTTTCAATTTTCGTGACATTGACTTAGAACCCTGCAGCACAATTTCTTGAAGACTTGTACGCTCTGGATCCGGCCTCGCAACCCCTTCCCAAAATGTTCGTCACTCTCCATCGCATCCGTACCAACCACAGAAGGTTTCTTGCGTCCCGTGGTGTAGAGGCAGCAGATAGAGACATCGCGAGCCGGCGGGAATCCAGTGACACAGACCGATCACCGAACATTCCCTGCACTGTCCCTCTCTGACGCTCTCGCTGTTTCTTTGTCCTGCCAGACAAACTAGGATAAGCGCGGGAGGAGCTGCATTAGCTGAGTGTAAAGAATTCGTCAATAAGTAATTAATGATTGCTGGAAACCAGTACTATTACAAAAGGAGCTAACCACAGAAAGGTAAACATCAAGGTCACGCTCAAGCCTTTTCGTTGTAATGCTCCTCATGTTCGCTTCCTGTATCGATCTTCCCATCCTTGAGCACATCATGCACCGTCTTCTTTCCAACATTCCTATCAACCTTCCAAGCTGTGAAAATATGTCCCTGCGCGAAAATCTCTTCAACTTCCTCAAGTGTACGTCCCGCTGTCTCGGGGAAGCAGAAGAAGATGTGAATGCAAGCAGCGAAGTTGAATGTGCCGAAGATGAAGTAAGTCTTGTAAGCAATCGTGGAGAGGCCAGGAGGGACAGCCCAGGCGAGCGCGAAGTTGAAAAGCCAGTTGGTTGCGGTCGAGACTGAAACAGCCTTCGCACGGACGCGCATAGGGAAGATCTCAGCGGGGTATGTCCATGATACCTAAAATAGAGATGAGCGAAGCATTTAACGCTAGGACGAAGGTACGTACAGGGCCCATCGTAACTGCGAAACTGCAGACGAAGAGATATGAGCAGACGATGATGGCCTTGGTAGCCGCATCGTGTCCAGTAATGACCCAGGTAGCTAAATCGAACAATATCATGAATAAATGCTAATAAACCAACAGTATAACGTTATTCAACTCACGATTATTGTCGATGGAATCCCAATGTCCAAAGCGGCCCTGGAGACCACCGACAAGGAAGAGCCAGAAGCCCATTAGAAGCGTGCCAATGACCAACATCGGGCGGCGCCCCCATCGGTCAATGTAAATGATAGCAGGAACTACAGAAGGAAGATTAGAAAATCTGTAAAAATCTGTGAAGGTTGAACGTACTGGTGAGCAAAACATTGAGGACGTATTGGACGGAGTCGGCGATGAGGTTACCGCGACGACCGGTAAGACCGGCGCCTTGGAACACGTAGATAATGTAGTACATCATGATGTTCATGCCAGAAAGTTGACTCCACATCTGCAAAGAGGTACCAAGGCCAACGCGACGGAATACACCAGGTTTGAGGAGGTCGAGATACGACTTGGCGCCCTCTGTGCGCTCGAATTGTACTTGCTGCTGAATTTCGGCATACTCGAGTTGGACAAGGTCATTGGTCTTGTCACCCTTCCCGTGCAGATCAGCAAGGATCTGAAGGGCTTCCTCGTTCCTGAAGATCTCTGGGTCAGAAAAGATCGGTGCCAAGGACACTTAACGTCAGGAACGTACCGATTGTGATCGATCAGCCATCGGGGACTCTGCAAATAACAAGACGTCAGCTGTGTCTAGATTAAGTTGAGAACGTAGGGCGTACTTCAGGGAAGAGCAACATTCCAAGCGACAGGATGATGGCAGGAATCATCTGGAGTCCCCAAGGGATGCGGAAGGAAGCCACGCCATCGATGTACGAGCAACCAAACTCGACGAAGTATTGAATCAGAATACCCCAGGTAATGGACCTATTCGGCCATCGTCAGCTTTTAGTTCGTATGTCAAACCGCGTCAAAGACAAACCATTGCTGCATTGAGACCAGACGACCGCGGATAGCAGGGGGTGTAATTTCCGATTGGTAAATAGGGACCGTAGCCGAAGCTAGACCGACCGAGATACCAGAAATGACACGACCTGCGACCAACATACCACGGTTGACCGCCGCGCATTGAAGAATACTGCCAATGACCCAGATCCAACCGGATAGAATAATTGTCCTTTTGCGACCAAGCTTGTCAGCGAGAGCCGTCACAGCCAGCGCGCCCACAAGTGAGCCGGCCGGCATAGACGCAACAATGGCACCCTGCGCATTGGACCCCGGGTTTCCGAACGTATTCTTGTAAGCGTCGTTCTGTCGAACATTATCAGGAGCGTAGATAGCAAGTCGTAAGCTAAGGGACCTACGCTCAACACACCGGACATGGACGAAATGTCCAGTCCGAATAGACCTCCACCAATACATGCGAATGAACCGACAATGTACTACGCAAGAGGCCGTTCAGCATGACATAAATGGTGTTGGAGAATGATACTCACCGGATTACCTGCGATAGCGGCATTATACTGCGAAGAGAAGAATGAGCCAGGTAAATGAAATCGATAGGTTCTGAGCAGCATACTCCTTTACCCATCGCTACAGACTAGTTGCGGCAGATCCACTGAGCTAGTGGGAAAGGCGACAGAAGGACGACGAGTCGAGGGAACTCTAACACAGCGTCATCTTCCATTTAATAGGAGGAAGACGCATCTCGGAACCGTCGGCGTCCTGTGATTTATGTCCCATGTGTGTTGCATGCGAGCATGGGGAAAGTCAGGGACAGGTTGGCACCAGAGTAAACCTTCTGACGACGACGCGGGGTGTAGTACACATCTGGAGGTGGTTAGCGTTTTCGCGATATGACAGGTTCTGATACGCTTGTATAGAACTATTGATGAACTATAGTTGTGGGTGACGAGGTGCGATGAAAGAGAGGGCAGATGACCCTTTCAACGTAGAGATGCCTACCTCTCTTGCATTCTAACAGCACCGTTTGATGGGCGCCCAGGAGAGGACAGGCCCGGGGAGCCGCGACCACTTCCATGCTTGCTGAACTTGTGTTTTTAATGCCGACAGGAACACGGAGGTGTTAAGTTTGTTGTATATAATCCTTACTATCGGATCCTGTTTGATCTATCCGTAATAGCTCGATTGGAGATCCAGCGCATGAAACGAAAGCGTCCATCCACTTGAGGTGCACGACTACGGCGGCGCTATTCTCCAGGGCTCATGAATATTGCCCAACTAGGATCTAGCCCGCGGTTGAAGATATGTACTCAAGCAAAGGCCTGAGGGAGAATAGCTAATTTTTTCCATTGCGCTGGTAAGAAACCTCAAAGGCGCATTAACAAGCTATTCACGAAATCCGACAACCACTTTCAATGCATTGAATGATATCGTCTCTTGATTCCTTAAGTCAGCTCAGGGTGGTGTTGTGATTTTCGTCGCTCAAAAGAAAGGGAGGGATACCAAAGGTGAGGTTCAAATCTAACCGCCCAATAGAGGCCAATTATACAGTAAATCCCTATCATAAAGGATCGCAATTCACCATCCTCACGTCCTTTACAAGGTTCTAATCTCCATGTAAATCCACTCATGCCCCGGAAGACATGTATGAATCATTTTCGCTGCCATTTGACTCCTTCCAACTCTCACAGATGCCAACCACTACTGACCCTGGTCTCCGCACACATGCTGTAATTATCCTCGATTTCCCTTATCGGCCGTCTTCGCCGTTTCCAGTGTCAGTATAGCGTCCCTTACTCCCTGAGTTCGAGAATGCTATCTTCCTGATGTTATCGTCATAACCAGGCTTTCGCAAGGCTGATGTTCCGTCGGCCAGGCGTTTTCTCGATCCGGAGGTAATGGCCACCAGAGCTATCCAGACACCTCGTGGTTACAATGAGTCGTAAGGCCTGCTATTAATAGTCACCGAGAGCGCCATCGGTTCATTCCTTTCTCAGCATCAAACTCAGGCCTTTAGCACTTCGCGGACTAGCCGTTTTTCGAGTGCTGTCCATCTTGATGTGTAATCCCGCACTTCTGTGACTACTTCGATGAGGGCCCATGCATCGAACAAGGTATTTTACCTGACCCGCATTCGAAGATGTCGCCAATTCACATGTCCATCGTTTCAAGGTGCAATTTCCGTCACGTAGGTGAGCCAAGTGCAATAGTGGAAACGCAATCTCGTTACTATCCGACGACACGTTCTGTATGTAACTCGCACCTTACGCAGTCGAGGTTCGCGATTTAATCCTTCCTATCACGTTTCTTCCCGATTTCTAAAAGTCAAGTAGTTTGCTAAACGTGCCTAGTCAAGACGTCCAGTTCAAAGCCGGTGGGTAGAACATTTATTTACTCTTTAGAATGATTTATCACTGAACGTACAGCATTTCTCAATACATTGGATATTGGATTTCAGGGAGAATTCCACTCCCATAAAGATATCGTGGTGTAGTTGCTCGGGTTCTCTACACTCCAGAAGGGACCCATAGATGTATACACGGTTGTCTTCTGCACATCCTAGAAACGCTCGCTTCTCTGTCTTTCTCTTTGGAGAAAAAAGCCAGCGAGGGGATTTCGGCTGTCTGAATTCACTGACCATTACCTCAGGATATTCCGTTACCAAATGTTTCCAGAAGACTTCATTCCTGACCGTTGCACAAAAAACCTAGAGTGCTCGCCCGCATTGAATTGAATGGCTTTATATGGGACGTGCTCGTGGAAGCCTTTCGTGGAAGCCTTGTGCATAGTACGAGACCTGTGCAGCCGTAATGCTTCGGACATCCCACTTCGTACATGTTTATAGTATGCTTGACAACCCTACTCCTTCGCGTCGCTCGGCCTTGTAAACATTGGCTCTTAAGTCAGACGAGATCCGCTTTTCGAGCATACATTACAACATGTCTTCTACACTCTATGTCGGTACATACAGAACTGGTATTGCTTACTCACAATAGTCACTCAGAAACGGTCAAATCATGCGCCACGACAGTCCATTCTAGCCTTCATGGCCACCCTCTTCGCTGCTATCCCACTGTCCCAAATGGAGACCTAACTCCCTCACGCTCGAGATCGCAACCAACAATGGATGATTCGCGTCAAAGGCATGAAGCATCTTACCCATGTCCTCCAAAGCGAAGTCCTCCATCTCCTCGAGTAACATAAGTTCTTCTTTATCATCCCGAATGTCGTTAGCGGGAAGATTTGCACGACTCTTACGTCTATCGGCGAGGGCTTGCAATTGACGCTTGGTTGCCTCAATGACGCCATCCTGTATTTCCTGTGGAAGGGCCGTAGGTCCGCCTACCACCCGAAGAGAGTCCGAGAAACATTTGTACAAAGACGCTAGGAAGGAAACGTCGTTCTCAATCCCTATGCAGTTCACAAGCTGAGAGAAGGAAGCGGACACCATCTGGTGGGTCAAGGTGTTGCTCAGCTTTCCGCAATGCAGAAGCATAGGAACGAGCCTGTGAGACACATATTACGTTCAAATGATTACGCAAATTCATAGTGTATACACTCACATTGCACTTGCTTCTCGCACTCCCTCATGGAAGAAGAAACGAAGCGAGGGTAACACGAGCTCTAGACTTTGGCTAAGGTACGGTGCAAAGCGGGGACCAAGTGTCGAACAGTAGATTACGAGGGTTTCGAATGCCTGGCATTTTTCTTCGATCGCGGAAGTTTTGATTCCCACCTGTCGACCGTCCATGGAGATTGTTTCCCAACCATCCTTTTCTTCTGCCGACTCATCTTCGTCTGGCAAAATATTAACGACAATCATAGAAAAGGGAGAATATCACATACCATACACTGACACATCCGCTTTCGCACTAGCTGCGATCAGTAGTGGTGGCATGACAACAGGCAGATATGGCTCGAACTCCGGACCCATTGCTTGACATACTTTCGCCCACGTGGCAATGAGGTAGTGTCCTAACATTGTGTCACTTGGATCTGGAGGACTGTCTGTCCAAGCATGGTCGAGTTAATCTTCTGAGGGTTCATGAGATTACGCAGAACATACTTTGAATTCGCATGAGAAGCTCGATGAATTGTGCAGAATCTGGTCTGAAGACGTCACGTCCAACGGCGATAGCTAACGTTCTCTTAGTGCAAACTTGTGGAAGTACGGCCGGATTTCTTACCGATCAGACCAGCGCATTCCATAGCTTTAACTCGGAGCTTCCTGTATTCCGGAGTGTTTGCATTTTGAAGGACGTTTAGTAGGAGAGGCATGATCGCCGAATAATGCTAACACAGGCACTCGAGGGTGAGTCACCTTATAGAACACAGAAAATCATGTATCTCTACCTTTGCAAAGGTAGCTTCACTCGCGTCGGCGACCATGGCCAACGTCGTGATCGCCTGCTCCTGAACATATCTTTTAGGTTGTTTGCCTTCGCCACTTGCTCCGGGGTTCAGCAATTTGAGGAGGCGCTCTACAATTGGATCGAGGTATGGAAGAAGGATGTCACGCTCGACGCCTTCACAGAAATTGATAAGGGCGGCAGCGGCATGTGCATGAACTCTAAGAGCGATACAAAGGTCATTTAAATTAATCAGAGGGAAAACATACGTACCGTGGTTCTGGCGCTTCGAGGGTATGAATCAGAACATTTAGAAGCTGCTGGTGATACTGTTCTTGGATGACTTCCTGTCGCATCAAAGTGCGATGAGATGATGAACAACGATCATAGAACATCATAACGGTGAAACACACCTCCAGATCTGTGCAAAGTTGGCCACTGGTACGAGGTCGAATCCCAGAGCGTATATATGGCATATGAAAATATACTTACATGCATTGACAAGCAGCGTATCGAACGCGTGGGTGTGGGTCGGCAAACATTGGGGTAACCAAACTAAGGCCGGAGAACGTTAGCGAAGTTGGTCAGAGACGATAAAGATAAGACATACTCAACGATCCTACCGAGTTCATTCTGCATGACCTTAGCTGTTCCCTCCGCAATTGCAGCGATAGCCATCAATCCTGCATGCCTCATACGCCAGTCATGGCTCGCAAGCATCCCTGGAATATCCGAAAACGCAGGTGGAAGAACTGCCTTTCCGCCCAGAGCACAAGCTAAACGGTCGAGCGACTGCTCATAGACATGAGGATACGTATCATCCGTAGGATCTTCAGCGGGCTGCGAAGATGGTCAGTTTTCGAAACGAAAAGACGGACCAGGCCTACATCTGCTTCTAACCAGATCGTTGTTTCTTCTTCAGGAATCTCACCCATACTTGCGAGACAGCCACGAACGATTGCAGTAGTCCAGCCGTCTACACGCCTAACCATCGAGGGCCGAGCCTCACTCAAACTAAGCATAAATTCCAGCGCTGCTTTCCGGACTTCTTCTGCTTCTTCATCATCAGCCGAAAGATCGCCCGTGGCAGGAGATTTGCCCTTTTCGTCGGCAGATGGGGGAGGGAACACAAAGCTGGAACCGCCTGCAGGGTTTGGACGTGCAACAGTGGGCGTTGGTCCAGGGTCAGAAGATGGAATGATGAGACCTGGAAGAAATTTTAATAAGTTGTGCAGATGGGGTGCAAATAACTGTGGGTGCGACGAGGCAAGTGGTGTCAGAGTGGACAGAAATGATGGGAGTTGAGAGTGCGATAGGTATGGGAGAGTGTTGAGCATGGGATACATCAATGACATAACTTGTGCCAGCTGGTTATGTTCTGTAGCTGAGAGGAAGGATACGGAAGCACGTAGGGCTGCATGGCGAACCTGGGGGTGTGGCGTAGAGTGTAGTTCAGGGAATCACGAATTAAAGCGGATAGAGCACTTTGACACATACCTCAACGCTTTGTGGATCTTGCAGACCCTTCTCAAGTACTGCAAGTACAGTCTCTGTCTGAAGATCCATAATGAGGTTTGGGCACCCTGCAAATACCCGAAACGCTGACTCTCGTGCAAGCGCGTCGTTACTCTCAGCCATGGAAAATGACTGAGCTTGCAGGGCATGCCAAGGTCTTCCCCGAGACATCGCATTATTAGCCAGATCGCATACAGTGTCTACAGCCTTTCGCCGGACAACGACAGAAGGTTCATGTGAGAGTGAGTGGAGTAGTAAACGTTCCAGCGTCGACAAGGCATGAGCAGAAAGTTGATCGTACAGAGACAAACGTTGGTTTACTGGTGAGCGAAACAGAAGTCGGCGTAGCAAGACCAGAGAGAAAGAACGCATCTAGGACTGGTTAAGTAACGTTCATTTACAAGATTGACAAGACACGGACCACTTCTGTGTCTGCCGCCGTCGCAAATTGCGTCAAAGCGAGCAAGTAGAGCTCAGGCGTCTGCTCGAGACGTTCATTTACGGCCTTCTCTGCACTGAAACAATCGTAGATTCGTTTACTCTGGAATGAAGGAACGAGCAGTGCAAACGTACTTTGATCTGATTTCGTTGTCACCCAAAACCAAATTGGACAATATCTGTGTTAGTTCTGTAGTTATCTGAGGAGGTACAACATTCTCCATGATGTTGAACGCTTCGCCGTTACCAAGAACAACGAGGAGAGAGGAAAAGTCGATGAAGGAGCTGTGTACAGCCAAAATCACAAATCAATATGTAAAGCCTATTTGTCGTGGGTGAAAGGGCCTTTAAGTCCTTTATGGCTAAAGCATTATAAGTATTATTATAGCAGTATATAACCTCTTGATAAGTTACAGCGATAGTATATAACGTTGTACGATTTTCTTTCAATTAATCATTCTCGAATCAACCATTGGTGTTCGAACGTTCTACATTGCAAGCTCGCAAGTAACGATTAAGAATGGCCTTATAAGTCTCGCAACGTCAAGGTATGTCAAGTAAACATCGCTCCCATTGCTTTTCATTTCATAGATGCAACATGCAGAGTGTCACTGATGTCTTGTTAGTGGTGTTAAATCGTAGCGTTTGGTCGACTCTCGCTAGTAAATCCTGCTAGAGCTTCTGGTGTATGTAATTTTACATCGTGCAATCCTCGTGCAATTCAGCAGAATCCGCAGTAAGTGGTCGCATGCGTTAATGATGAGGCCATACAACTAACCAGAGTTAGGAGCTCCGATTGACATGCCTTCATCATCAGTCCTACTTCCGCAGGAAGTGCTTGAACACATTTTATCGTTTTTATGCAATGACCCAAACAGTCTCAAAGCAAGTTCACTCGTACACTCACAATGGCTCGTGGCCAGTCGGCGATACCTCTTCCATACGCTTAGTTACCATGCGGACGAAGCCAAGCCTTTCCATCTCTTCCTTGTGTCGATCTCATTTGGAGAGTTGTCAAGAGTCACAAACTACGTGAAGGAACTCATCTTTGCGGGACAGACATCCGACTTGGCAGCTGGAAGAACTCATTTATCTTTGTCGGTCTTGATTCTCATTGTGCAGCGGCTGCAGGCTCTTCGCAGTCTAGAAGTCGAAGACGTGCATCTGACATACGATTTTCGCCCTGAATCCTCATACCTCTATCCTGTCTCCACTACTATGCAGAAGCTTACTTTCTCGCCGGAGGTCTCTCTCGATAGATCATGTTCAAGCTTTCACATCCGTCCTCATATTATTTCCGAATTTAAAAGAGCTTCAACTTTGGTCACTCATCTGGGATGCTTCTGATGATGTCGCTCTTACAGGGGAGTCAGGGCTCCTCCAGCATCTTGAAGAGCTTACAGTATGTTTCGACCCCTCAGAATCAGAGGAGGCAACAGGGTTGCTCAAAGTATGTGCGGCTGTGACTCCTCAACAAGGCCTTCGCAGCCTTTCCGCGCTCAATGTACCCGGTGTGGCCTGCTGTACCTTAGCTGATTTTCTCCAAGCCGTTGGTGGAAACCTGCAGGAGCTCACTGTTGACTCGTCTGACCAGTGGTCAATCGGTAAGTCTTCACATAGTGATAACATTTTCTATTTGAATGTGGTAACTAGCTTCATCTTAGACGATTGGCACTATTTCGGCAGTCCGTTGAACAGCCTGACGTCATTGCTTTTTTTCTCGACTTCTGTTCATCGTCCATCCTTAACACTGGGTACTCTCAACAACGTTTTAGAATTAGAACCGACAATTCGCTTCCTTACTCATCTTCCTCCAAATGTGACCATGGTCTTCCTCAAGCTCGTTCGATATTCAAAACACGATATCCGTACCAGAATACCGTGGTCACGCCTTGGTGAAGTGCTCGACCGACTTCGATCTCTTCACACCATCGTTCTGATAGGAGATCCAGACGCTGAAGAGCAAACTGCTGAGGGCGTCTATGGGGACGGAGATGTTACAGGATTTGAGGGATGGGTTAGGCCAACGGATTCCCGGCCGTTCACGATGGAGGAGGACATGCATGAAAACTCATTGGTGTTCATTCGTAAACCAATACAGCAAAACAGGGATTCAGCTACCCCTTCGTAATTAGGTACTCCTCGCATTCTCAACCCAATAAGCAATCAAATTCACATGATTTTCTTCTAGCCGATTACACTATTCACGAGTTCGATTCAGGCTACCAGCACATCGAAGGCAAACCTAGAAAATCTACTAGAAATCGAAAGCTATTTGAAGCAAAAATGCTCTATATGACCAAACTGCTGAGTATGACGACTGCGGTTCGCTGCCGTGGTTCATTCGAAGCCCAGGGAAACCATCCAATTGTAGCCATTATCTTGGTTGAGGCTCATTCTTCCCTCACCCTGTTTTTCCTGCTATTGGACTTTCTATTCGACGACTTTGTGATAGATCGTAACATCCATGCTCAGCTATCGTCCATTTCGATATCACCGTTCCGCGTTCACCACAACTTCGCCCTCTCTGGCAGCCTTTGCTCATGTTGGTCGTCGGAAGTATGGGTAGATGTTTGGTCGCATTCGGGATGTTTGTTCAGACACCTATGTACGATGTTCGTACCCCGAAAATGGTCCGCGTGAACTGCATACTCGAGAAACTGTTCGCAACGCTCATGGTATGACTGGCAGCGTTGAGGCATTGTGGTGTCTGTCGCTCCAAGACACTCTCCGTTTTACAGGTATTGCAAAGGTTCCACTACGTTGGTGATCACGTTCTGTTCTTCGGGATTGTTTGGGTCAAAGGGTTTTGCAGAGCCAACGACGTGAGGTGAGGTGAGATCGGCGCGCTTAAGCATCTAGTCAAGGTCGCTATTCGAAGCAATTCAATTTGTTGAACATCCGAATTTCTGCTCCGCCTTCGTCGTTCGGATTCGAATCAAATTTTCGAGATATGCCCTCCAATACATTCCTGTAAGCAGGTAGCGGTTTGGTTCACAGCCGTAACCCATTTTGTTTCCGCCATACTGAAATGCACCTTAGATATCTTAACCTCCGGAGAATGCATCAGAACCCCCACACAGCTGCCGACCCAGGTGTAACTTTCGTGGGGATTCCGCAAATTGAAGACATAGGGATATAATGGATGCGCATACTGGCCATGCTCACCTTCTGCACCTTTGTAAGCTCTGAAAACACAGCTAAGGACTTGTCCGAAATGAACGGAGATCGAAGAGGGACGGATGAAAACTACAGGATTTATGGGCACAGATGTTGACGATCATAAACTGGTAAGAAGCGTACGCATCCTCAAAGTCACGCGTCGGTATCGAAGAAAATACGCGGTATCAGCAAAGTTGTATCCATGCAAGGCTCAACACCAGGGGAGGCTAGACCATCCTTGTGGAGATAATTGATGACTATGTAAAAATTCTCCGCTCATTAGTTTCTGATCGTAAGCAGGCCCACTCACTTGTTATAAATGGTAAGTCGCTGTTTCAATGCTGAAAACATCGAAAGCTTGGCATTGTGTGGTGAGTCTTAAAAGTGCAGAATGTCAAACTGGCGAGATCGAAGCTGACGTCGATTGCCTTTCCGTAAGGCAAACGACGACGTTCGTAGGTAACGCTCCGCCGATCGACATCGTTCAATGGGCATAAAACATACTCTATATGGCATAGAGAACCGTATCGAGAGTATCGTGTAATACATCCTGCTTATCATCGTACAGATACAAGTCAAAATAGGAGGCAAGAAATATTGAACAGGTGCGTGCCGGTAACTTACACGAATTTGAGAGCCCCACGAGTATTCCAATCCTCCAATTCATGTTTAATAATCTCTCGCCCAACCTCCGCCATAGGGCCCAAAGGATATAGATGCCAATTGTACGGACTCCATTGAACTTCGTCCTTGAAGGTGAATACGATATAACGCAACGAACGAAACCTGGACAATGTCTGCCTCATCCAATTCCAATCCATAGTCTCGATCGCCCAGGTTAGATCTTCTCCTTCATTCACCCCAGCGATGATATCAAATGTGAGCGAAGTCAGGTTTGGAGGAGTGGTAGATAAGATCTGCTGAGCGGCGGTCCAGGGTAATGGCCCAGCGATGGGATCTGGGAAGCCTAACAGTTCGAAGCGAAGAGTGAGATCTTTGAGGCATTTGCATTGGGAAAGATTCAGAGAGGCCCAATGCTGAAGTTCTACTGACGAAGCGAAGTCAAGATCATGACATGGTTTGCTGCCTAAGCCAAATGCTTACCAGGGTCGCCATCCCCTTCCTCACGTACAGGATCAGCACGGTAATCAATTATAACGCGTTGCAGAGTTCTCGCTGAGCCCACAGCGACAACACCGAAGTCGCGAAGTTGTTCTCTGTATTGGGCCGCGACAGTGAGACTTGTGAGGTTGTGTAATGCCATTGCCGGTTGAATGAGATGTAGGAAGCTACCGTGTACCTCCACTGAGTTAACCTCAGTCTGCAAGCTGATATCCGGAGCGAGGGGAACATCACGTGGAGACATATCGTCCGGAATAAACACACAATCAGTGTAGAACTCTTCGACCTTCGAGAAGGGTGCCAACACGTCATAACGGTAGACCCCAAATACATCTGGTGCGACAAGCACGACGCGGACAAGCTCGAGGCGCTGCAACTGGGGCCGAGCAGTAGGCAGATCAAGAGTCTCGGTTGGTGAACGACGACCAAGCGTGACGTTGTTTATGGTTAGAGTAGAGAGATTCGGGACTTTGGAAAGGATGGCCAAGAATACCGACGTCTCAAGGTGACTGCAGCCACGTTCGTGATCTTCTTGGAAGACTCGAGGACGGACGGGAGCACTTCCCAGGCGTAACTGCCGGACATGTCGTGCAACATGAGGTGACTGCTCGAGGAAATGAAAAAGGGAAGGGAAGGTCTTGTCTGCACGATTATCGACGAAGGTCAATCGGCGGAAGAGATGGTGACGACTGGCGTCCATCCAGTCCTTGCATACAAGAGAACAAGAGGCGAGTGAAGCTTCGTCATCGTGTAAATGGTCGATAAACATGTCAATCAACTCCTGTGAGAGGTTAGAGATGGGGTTGATCGAGGTCATAGCTATTGTTGTTGAAAGGAGACGTGAAGAGCACTTATACTGCAGGGTTAGTGCAACCCGAGCAACGTTGGCACATGAAAGAGATCGTAATCGAAGACAGTCATGTCATAACCGAAAGTCGACCTCAACGACAGCTGAACGAAGAGGCGTGTTTTCGCAACGACCGCTAAGCCTTGCCATAGAAAGCATGTTCGAATTGAGCCCCTATTTGCGGTTGATATCCAGCCAATCAGCAGTTGAGAATGTGTCAATTCATCTACTTCCAAGTTTAATTTGGGTTTAACAGAGTCCGACAAGAAGAGCTGCAGCCGCGTCGACGTCATTAGTATATGCAAAAAGCAGACGCATGGATACTGTTAGACCCTCTAATAATGCTTCCGCGCTATGTCTGCAACAGTTGTCAATGAGGGTGTTGGATCACTAAGTGTAATATCACTTACTTTGAAATCACAACACGTTTAGGGTGAATGGACATGATACCAAGATAGCATGCCAATGTGCGTCGGTGCTTGGTCGGTGCAACGATGGACAACAAGACCGTAAGCTAGACGGGTCTCGACGAGGCACGGGGATAACGCCTTTCAACCTGCGAGCTGTCGAGGGTGATTCGGAATGATGAACGAACTCGAGGTAAATCTAGGTGCGTAAGACTCAGAACATGAGTTACCTTAACAAAATCTGAATGGATACAAAAATGAACGCCCATGGCATGTGGTGAGTTGGTTATCATGCTCGCTTGGCATGCGGCAGGTCCGGTTCAATCCCGAACATGTCCACTCACATCTATTCTACTATTATGTGCCGTATGGCTCGGATTCTTACACTCTCATATCGCCCTTGAATATCTTTTCGGAATTTCATTTTGCATCGTATGCGTTCTCCCTTAACAGCAACGGGAATCCGACCCTGCAGCGTCACACAGCCTGACAACTATTTCAACGAATGGGCTAGGCGTTACAATGCCTCTTGCAGCTGGGCGTTGAGTCATGGTGGACATTCATGAAAGAGTGATTCATTTCAAATACTGTACAAATGAAGATGATTGTGATTATCAGTTGTTTGCAAGTTGTTTGACCATCTCAATCGACGGCACGAAAAGATATTCTCCACCTCTCGACGTCACGAAGAAGTCCTGGGTGTAGACGCTAGGTACGTAGGGTTTAGCAAATCCGTTGATTTCCAAAGGTTGGCACCCAGTCTTGTCCTGGAGGTAGACAGTAACCTCCCCCTTGAGCTTCAGGTCGCCAGTACTGGTGATGTCAGCGTTAGCAATGGGTCCTGGTCCACCAAGAATGGGGTCTTGACCTGAACGTTTGGTGAAAGTTTAGCGACAGTTTGGATCATGCACAATCGGGATTCCTTACCGTGCTTCGCCGGAGAAACTCCTGTAATAGGGAAGTAATCGTTATTCGCAAATCCTGTCGTTTGGAGGTAGAAGCCATTGGCGATGCTGGAGCTATAACAGGCGAACAGCAAACCGCGCTCAGGATCGTCCGGTGCTTCCGTGTACTGGAAAGGTGAACACAATAAGTGGCAGCAAAGTCATCGGTAGACTGCCGTTTACCTCTTTGCCGTATGGGAGTCCAGCACGTACGATCGCAGTTGACTGCAAGAACTTCTTCGACATGTAGGGATCGAGGTCCCTAGGGGCCGTCTTCCGGGTATGAGCAGTGAACGGGCAGCGTATATCGCTGGGACCTGTCTGAAATGGTACTATGTAATCGAAATCGTTGTTTTCATCTGGGTTCCCCGCGATCTCCTTATTGTCACGATACGGTGATTTGTCGACCGGGCATCCCTGCGAGTCATCAACCATGTTAGTCAACACAACGTAGAAACGTGATTATACATTGACGTACAGATTTCCACCTCCCAATCATCCGGGCACCCCACAAATCGGCCCCTTCTTGATCGCTGAGGGGTGGTTCAACAGTCCCATCCGGCCAGAAGTCCTTCCAGCGGTGAGCGTTACGTTGGAGGTAATCATTGAAGCCTTTGACATCTTGCTCCAACTTCCGGAAGACCATGAAAGTTCCGTCCTTAGTCCAGGAAGGCCGTTTGGGAACATTTGGGTCGAGATTATCGAAAACGGGATCACCCTTGTAGCCCATAACAACAACGCCCGGATCGACTTCGATTTGACCCTTGTGAGGCTGAACAAGATCGCTAAATGTCACTTTAGAGAGTAATCCGCCTGGATGAGGCGGATACCTACCGAAGAGCAGGCTGGGAAATGCCATCCATATAGCCAAAGTGTTCATGACCCTTGAAATCTCCCGTACGACGGTCACCATTGAGGTGGGAAAACTTCTCCACTCCAGCGTTGAACTGTTGCTCGAGCTTCACGCGAGCATCATCTCGTTTCGCGGCATCTACAAGACGTCAGAAGGTTGACGCTATGAGATACATGAGATACTCAAATGTTGCGGTACTGACCTGCAGCAGCTATGATGAATACGCCCTGGACCGTTCCGGAGTCGAAGATGTCACTCCATTGGCGTTGATCGCCTAAAGCCTCCTTGTCTCTACGCATCGAACCTCCGTCGAAGCGTACGTCGCCAACAGCATCCGTCCAACCCAATTTGGTCAGACCAGAACGGCTGAAAGCAATCTGCGTTTGGACGATGTCTACAACTTCACCGCGTTCTTTCGCTTTGGAGATAGTTTGAAGGTTGGCGATGACACCGGCAGAGGAAGTCGGGGTGTAATTTTTGAGGGCAGCTTTGAACTTGGGCACGTCGCCGATCCAAAAGAACAAAAAGCACTCTGCAACCTGTGAGCTGGGGTCAATACTCAAGTTGATCTATATCGCCTGGCATTATGGCCAGCTGACCTTAGGGAAAAGAAGATAAACGTCGCCTTGTATGTTTGCAGGATTGGGGATCTCGTCTATTGCCACAGTCTTGCGATCTGCAAGAGCACGGCGATTGGAAGGCAAAGCGATTTCTGCGATGAGAGGGATGATGCCTCGAGCAGCAACATTCTTCAGTGTGGAAGGAATCGCCGCCATGATGATAAACTTTATCCGAAGGTACCTTGAAATGTGTTGGACTAGGAGTTCAGCCTATATACCCTCAATCTGAGGACGTACTTACGTCAGGATGCCAGTGCTCTCGACACCTGAAAGCGCATCGCACTTACCCTCTATGTCAATGAAAAATGGGGTCAGTAAAGGCTCCATCATCAAGATCCAGAGCCAATGAACTCTGGCCGCTGTCAGATAAGTACGTATAATGAAAGAATGACTTTTATCTAGAAAGGATGGGAGCAGAATCACGATGGTAAGTTTTAAGCGCTGCAAGGAATGGAACGTCTCAACAAAGAGCGTCTGCATGGAGGAAGTGTCGTTTAAGATTTGAGTCAAGTATCGAATGGAAATCGCAAGTATTCAATCGTCTTCGGGACCATTTGGAACGAGTTAGTACTTCCAGCTCCAGGATCTGCGTTCTGCACGCATGACCCAGTTGACAGCAAACACGAAGGACAGCTATCAATGCACTGCGTATCTGAGTTCATCAGCACACACATGCAAGTAATAGATCTATATCCGGACGGCATCTTCGAGTATGTCTGGGAATGCGATGTCCTGGGAATATACAGCTGAGTATTTATGGTAGAGGCAAGTGGAAAATGACAGAGGACATACTTTGCGATGGATTGTCACCTGCTAGATGCTTGACATTCCTCAGATCCTTGCACTGAGGACATTGCCACTTATTCAATCCTGCATCCATTAATCTTCGGGACCTAGACTGGAGATTTGGACGTAATTGTACATCGACGTATTCATCGATAACAATGACGTTCAATTCCTATAGATAGATTGCCAGCAAACCGAGTTGACGCGATCCACAGAATAGGTATCCCCCGAAAAGATATTGATGGTCCAATGGGGTGACCAAAGCAGCACGGAACGTGGGACAACCAATAGCTATCGAGTGTCTGTACATCGGGGGAACGTCCTTGAACTCCGGGGTAATGAGACAGAAAAGAATGTCACGATACAGATTGACAAGACGACGAACGGTACACAGCATACCCGTCACAGTCTAACTTGCCTTCCACGGAGACAATATTTCTACCATAGGGCTTCGAATTGCTCTACTTGGCCCTATAGCCGTTTCCTGTTCGTCTTGGAGTTCGACTTCGAGCATTTCCACATGAACGACAGCCACGGGAAGTTTGGTAAGACCCGATGCCTGTGTCCCGAGGAGCCTTCACCATCGTGTTAGTCGTGGGCGACCCGCGCCGCTGTTGATGACGGTGAAATCTATTTAAAACGCAGGTCCTCGATAAACCAAAAGTTTAATCACATCGTACGCTCGTTTGTTTTCGTCTAGTAACTGGGATTATCCAGTGCAAACAACCTGGGATGATGGACACCTTAGCGCCACTGAAACGTTGAGAGCAAGACAAGTGAGGTCTCGCGAAAGATGAGAAGTAGAAGTCCGTGTTGGGGAGGGTGCAAATCTTCGGCATACGAACACGACAAGTGTGAGAAACATGGGATTACGGTCTTTTTCAGGAGAGTTATGGCAGCTGAAGAACAGTGGTTTAAGGAAGGTTGTTAGAACACTTAATGAAAGCCCGTCCCACCAACCCAGACGCATAGTAAACTTACATTCACGATAGATAGGTAGAGGGCTAGAAGAATCAGAAGATATCACCGCATACGTAATAGCAGCTTCGACAGTGCGCATGTTGTGCTTTAACCATGTCTGCAGGGTGTTCAAACGTTCACAGAGTCGACGGTGACAGTCACTGAGAGAAAATGACTTCCAGCGCTTGACTCTTCATGGGCAGGCAGGCGCCCGTTGAACTTCATCCACATCCTCCATCATGCGCAAAGACACAAATTGCGAAGTCACTGTCGTCTCCCACGTATCCTTTCGCCGTCTCCTCCCGACATGATGCTTTTAATACAGAATATTTCTTCTAACATCTACAGCACGAGGTCGACGGGTGGTTCGTCAATTTCATGTCTGGAAGGATGAAGCTCGCCACAATTAGGACACCGCTAAGATCGCTTGTATGCATAATACTGAGTCCTAGGCCTAAAGGTCTAAGCTGCTAGTCGCGCGAATATGACGAATGACTTGCCAAGATCGCAGGTGGACAGTACAGTACGTTCTTAACGTTTCTTAAGCCACTCTGCGTCGGCACTTACGCGCTTCGCAGAGAGTACTGTTGTGCAATGTCTGCGTGGGCATAATGACCACTCGCGCCGGAACTACTGCAAGTTACGACCCAAACGATTTCATCGAGCGATCGGACATACGGAATACCCTGCGAAGCTTGTTCCCTTGAGGCGCCTAGTTGCTTTCATCTGTTTCCGGTGCCACCGGTCAGACGGGTCAGAGACCGAAGTGAAATCGTACAGCTCGGTACAGATGTGGCGCCACGCCCACACGTTTACAGCGACACGGCACCTTTTGAGAAAGCCTGAAGCCTGAGGGCCCAAAGCAGACTGGACGCTGCGATGCCATCCTGTACCTCATCCCGGGCATCCTACGAATGGCACGATGGCTTTGGCAGCATAAGCATTCTGGATCTTCATGGATTTCCACAACTCGCTAACCGCTTACCATTGCAAAACGTTTTTCTCACCGTGGATCGTGGTGTTATGCCGAAACATCCGGTGTTTCAGTCAACTAGCGGAAAGCCTTAGAACGTCTTCGTGCTCTTCTGAGTAGTCAATCTCACAGGAACTCCGGGTGACCGCGACGTCCTCGTCAGGACGCCGATGACGCCATCTCACACTTGTACCGTGGCCGACGTTGGAGGATGTCATACTGTAAATACGAGCTTGATTCAACCCTGTTTCTTCAGCTCGCCCTGGACTCGCTAGTAAAGCCTCTTCTACAAACCGTGGTGCAGGTCGGTGAGTATAAAAGTGTCCAATCGTCTTCGGGACGTGGCTCAACACTATCGTAGCCTCATCCATTCACGACATGCGTTTCTCAACCTCAGTCATTCTCGGCTCTCAACGCTAGTGCTCTTCTCGCTCTCTCAGCTCCCCCTCAGTAAGCTCACGTAGTCATTACTATGAAAACATTGCTTAGGATTCGTCAACGTTCTCAGGTTCGAAGAGCGCGTATTGAGCAGGCGCAATGCCATTCGTCGTCCTACCAAACTTCCAGTTCAAGAAGATGAGCCGCCTGGTTCTTCAGAAGTCGTCAACAATGGGGCTCAAGCATTAGATTCGTTCGGCCACATCATTACCAATGGTATCAAGTCAGTGTAAATATTGCACTTCCCAATGCAACCGCACTGACAGGTATCACGTAGTTAGAGCATTCAACAACAGCCAGCTCAAGCTCAGGTACAGGCGGTTCAGGGCAATTCACGCCGTGCACTTGAAACTCGCATCTTCAAGCTCAATCTCCATAGGCAGTCGTCAGAGACTATCAAGAATAGCGCTCAAGCCGCGGAAGCTAGTGGGGATATCGCAAACAAGGGGATACAGTTAGTTTCCGTCTCTCTTGTTTTGGATGAGTCCTCATCATTGTCGACGTGTGCGCAATAGAACTGCACAGAACCGACAACAGCTTGACCTCCAGGAACAAGGGGCTGACCAGAATTCCCGCCGTGACATCCAGCCTGACAGTTTCGACTCCTGCGCGAGCTTGGTGTTCCATTTGTGAGCCGAATATGTATATATCTCGGTCATACCTCTTGCTTACTCCATCCTAGTGTTCCGCATGAAGTGTCTGAGCGGCAGCATGACTCAGTGACCAAATGCTCTTCGAAAATAAATCTAAGACCTTTCCAAGGGATCGTTCCCATCCGCCCTCAGAGTTATTACGGCGTTTAGGCGGAGGTTCTCATACACCGTGAAATAGGATCCCGCAAGCTACTTTTGCGTTCAGGACTCCAACTACTACGTAGGGGCCCTCGCGAGCCCGAGGCGCGAAAACTGAGGTTCAAACCCAAGAAACTCCAGTATCGCGAATGCTGCCGAAGCTGCTGACCATGTTAGCCTTTTCATCAACGGGGTTATCTCGTATGTCGAATGAAGGATATTTTCTGTCGACATTGATCTAATTTGTTCTTCTTCTAGGATGGTACTTAATAGGCACACCTCATCCCTCATCTATCGTGTAGCATTGTAAGAATGAAATGCATCGGCTTTGGGGACCTCATACGTTGAGGACCGCCTGTAATTCTCAAGAGTCTTTGAGTCACTCGACTTTGTCACGCGAAATTAGGAAGCGAGCTGCCTAGTGTTCTTCATCTCGCCCACCAATATCCCAAGTACCCATTTGATAGCCAAGAGAGGGGGGAGTTCTTGAGCCCTAACATTTTGGTGTTGAGGCAGCTAAGGACTTTCAAGTTGGAATTTCGAATCGTAATTTATCACTGAATAGACTCCGGATGATAATTAATTTGTTTGCAACATTGATATCGGCCTGATGGTCTAGTCGCATGATTCCTGCTTTGGGTGGTTCGAAAATGCAGGAGGTCCCGGGTTCAATTCCCGGTCAGGCCCTTTTGTTGTCAAAGCAGTTGGTATACTGCTTTCGAGGCATCATGCAGTACACCATGTGCACACATAGCCTTAGACAATGACCGTATTGAGTTCTTAGTCACGTTAGTGGAAAGTGCAGGCAGGCTCGCATTTGATACGCTGCGCGCCGTACAACCACGCATTACTTACACCACACATGTAATGATCGTACAGGGAAGACTCTTCTACACAGGTTTCACTATTTTTTTAATTCACTTCCTCTACGTACGGCGCCGTTGCTGCGCAAGCTGGCGTTCTTATGTTCCTTCACGTTGATAAAAGCTTCGGTGAAGTGAAGCAAAACCAAAACGATGGGGCCTGACCGGGAGTTGAACCCGGGACCTCCTGCAGTTTTGAGTACTTGAGGTACTCGAGCTAAAACACCCGAAGCAGGAATCATACTACTAGACCATCAGGCCTTCGAATTTTCAAACATTAAAAAATTAAACTATCTCGTAAATCTCTTCGGGAACATCCGAATAGAAATTCCCTGAATACACGCCGACGCCAGCAGAGGTTCTTAGGCTAGTGCAAATCTTTGTATACTATTAAGAAGATGGTTGATTCCCGACAGAACGTGGTTTGCGAGTTCTGCGATTTTGTAAAGGTTATATAAGTACTAAAGACGGTCCCAGACGAAGCCATGATTACGAAAACACGCCATTATAGCTGAATAATTCCCCGTGACAGAAATGCGAGAGCCAAACGAGGTGGTACACTTAGGATGAATGAAAATAGATGCCTGCCTTTGCGGAAACTCGTACCTTCCTGCGGGACGGCCATCGGAAACGGGGGAGGTCGAGGTAACCATTCATTCTTGAGATACCATGCAGTAAGAGCTAGAATAGCGTATATAGCATTCCAGAGAAGCAAAGTCTAGAAATCGGCCAAGATCATCGAACAACATGTCCTAGGATAAGGATTTCGGAATGGAAGAGGCTCCAGATTCGAGAAATAATAGATCGAACAATGCAGACCTACGTCTCAGGTATCAAGTACTTGGGAGACAAATGCTTCAGCATGCCTTGCCACTTCCTCTGCACGAGGTCTCATGCTCGGTGAAGTCGACAGACACCACAGAACAAGGGACCATAATGCTTCATCCATAGATCTTCCTTCGTAGAATTTGGGCTGACTAGGTTTGTGTCCATTGCATACCTGCGTACACAATGCGAACACGTTCAGGCCGGAATATGGGCGTCTGCCTGTATACAACTAGCAAGAGAAAAAATCAGCATCAGCATCTATGATTGAGGAGTGTTATTACCTCGATACAGACACACCCAAAAGCGTAGACATCGCTTTCTTTGGTTGGATTGACAGGCGCGTCAGAGTATGGGTTTAATAGTTCTGGGCTGAGCCAGTAGGCATTTCGATCGGTTGTCGAGTTCAAGGAGAAATAATCAAGGTTCGAGATACAGGACAGCCCGAAATCCGCAATCTTGATGTCGAGGTTATCACTGAGAAGAATATTAACCTATACATACAAACAGTTAGGCAAAGTCAATGGTTGGCCATGAATCAAGCGTACTGCGCGCAGGTCCCCATGAATAATCTCCATTTTGTGAAGGTATGAAAGACCGGAAGCGATTTGCACGATCTAAGAATGGTAAGCAGATCATAGAGAATTTCTGAAGGGGGACAGACCCATCGGTCAACTTGACCCCGAGCGTGACAAATGTCCTGCGTTTCTTGCAGCCTGGCGAGATAACCAGTGACTGTCCCGTTCTTCATCCAGGGAAGCACCATACACAAGCCGTATTTAAAGGTAGTCTCGTCCACCCCTAGGAATGGCAAGACATAGGGATGCTGACTTGCATGCGCCCAGATCAAAGCTTCCCTATAAAACCGCTGTTGGCGGGTGATCAGATCAACACACGATGAAGGGCAGAGCTTCTACCTTTTTCTGCTGCGCTACTTTTTCTGCACTGAGATTTCTGAATGAGCGGAGAATCTTCAGCGCAACCTCCTGTCCATGTTGAGTGTTACCCTTGTAGATGTCTGCGAAACTACCAGCACATAATGGACCGAGTGTGGTGGCACAAGAGATGTCGCGGACATATAGCTCTGTAGGGATAGTATTGTAGATCGTACAGAGTTTCCTCAGGATCGATAGGTAGTTCAATTTGGCTGTGAGATTATCCGTATGCCGGATTTCCTTCATCACCGAAGTGCTCGGGTTAGAAACCCAATAATGTCGATGTGGAAAAAGTATCACACCTTATGTAGCCTATTGATAGCAACTTGAGCAGACTCTTCCTTCGGTTGAAAGAGTACCATAAAGCGGTGAATGTGTTCCAGTTCATCTTCAACTGGTCCCAAATCAATTTGAGAGTCGTCGCAGGGAAGTCGTAGACCCTGATACAAATACCAAACGTCAAGGCTGACTTCGGGTCCATCAGGGTCGACGTGGACACAGTACATAGCCCGGCACTCGTTGCTATGAGGCCAATCTCCGGTTCGATTAATCCAATCGAAGGGGTTATCGGTCAGACGTACCATTCAAACTCTTGGAAGTATGAATCAATCGGTTCATTCGGATTCGGTGTCTTGCATCTTGGGCAGCGTGTAAGGCAATCCAGGCTGTGGGACCTAATGATCGCCCTCAATCTCAAAAAAGTATTTCCCATCCATCGTAGATCCCAGGGTCTACTCAGGAATGTTGAATCGTGGTTAACCGCAACGTGGTAATCGCCACGGTGAATGAAGGATTCTCCGGGAGTGTTTTTGTAGAGATCACATAGAGTTCTATAAAGTGCCTATACAGGAAGTCAATGGAAGTTTTATATTTATGAAAAGATGGTCGCAACATCTTTGGTTGAATAACGGAGAACTAGACTCCGCGCCTCGCCCACAATTCCGATTATGAAAGGCGGGCCATCTCCCGTATACTCGTAACAATTATGTGGCGTCCTATCGACTCGGTAAGGTTTCAATGAGTCAAGTCTGGTCGGGATAGTCAGCAACTCAGTGGGTCGTCACTTAAGATGCATGACATACCGTACAAGTTGGAGTTGATCCTTGAGTTGTTCTCCCATCTGTTCGACCATCGACCGTGTTGTATAAGACCAACTATGGATGGCCTTGATCGTATTTTCAATCGCGAACAGAGATGCTTGTGTGATATGGACCGAGATTGTAAGTGCTCTGCCTATTTCACCCCTCCGTAAA
Organism: Somion occarium; assembly: GCA_964035595.1. Lineage (NCBI taxonomy): Eukaryota > Fungi > Basidiomycota > Agaricomycetes > Polyporales > Cerrenaceae > Somion > Somion occarium. Next base: position 2,350,822 of record OZ037949.1, on the reverse strand, counting down.
GGGGGGACAGTCGAAATGTACGAATGATTGAGCAACTTATCTCGCGATAAGAAGAAGCTGGAGCGACAAAGCGCAAAGAGATGTTTGAGAGAGGACTCGGATTCGGGCAATGCACGTTCCACTTTCTCTATGAGCGCCAACACGGTATCGATATCTTTGAAACCTGGAGAACTCAGAGGGGAGATAGAACTCGACATGACACACAAGAACAGCAGAGCATCGTCGAGAGAACGAGAATGCTGGTAAGGATCTTGAATGATTGTGAATGCTGTTCGCGTGGCAGTACTCACGTCAAGAGTTGAATTGACGTGAGTAGAATGCGATCAAGTTGCATAACATGATAGTATACGTTCTACCGCACGCCCTTCCGCAGGATCTTGAGCGCATTCTAGATATAAAGTGGACTTGCCAAAAGTAGTACGAGGGAGCGTGAGTCGCTCCTTAGTAGGAGTGGTTACGCAAAGCCACTACACGACGTAAGTTACGTAACAAAATAGCACTCTTTGCCGGGTAAGTTTCCAGCAACTTTCACAGACTTACAAATCAGACTTACAGTACCTTTGCAAAGCACACGCATTCTCAACGGCTACGGAAAGGCGTCTACTGCCACTGTACTAGGGTTTTCTTCTGACAGCCACATGCATCTAATTCTGCACAGCAAAAACCATAGGATCCCTAGTGTAACTGTAAAAAAGCACAAGCTGTAACGGGCAGTGCGACTGGCCCGTCCTGATGCATTGCTTGTCTTTAGGTACATAAGCCAGCTCGACTGCATATCGGATCAAGCAACGAAGCAATTCGAACATGGAAGAATCCCAGGTTCGTATATCTTCCTCTCATAGCTTCAAGTTGACTAATCATGTCTTCTAGGCACCTACGTCTCCACAATCCTGGCTCATAGAACAGCTATATCTGCCCCCAGAGCACCAGAATATCGATGGCGTTGTAGTATGCACCGATCTGCTTCAAGACACTCTTTTTCGCAGCCAAACGTCGCTTGAGGGAGATCAGCAGCAACTTCGTTCCTTGCGTCTTTCCTTGGGCGTGGCATTGACGATCCTCTTCACGAATCATCTATCCCCGCAAAAGGATGACTATTACATCCAGAATGCCATTGGTCATCTCAAAGGTGCACTTGACTCACTTCCCGTTGACGCGCACCTAGAAAGGTTTTTTAATTTGCAGTTCTTGTTGCGAAGCCAACGGTGCGCGATTGCTTCGTTTCAAGACACCAGAGGATGTACATGCCTCAATACGGTATGCAACGGATATTTTGCACATGTGCGAGGCTTCGTACCTCCCCTCTGCCATACGCCAACCAATCGTTTTCGTCATCATGTCCCTCCATTATCAATTTCTTGATGGCGGCTGCGCGACGCCGGAGGATCGTGAAAGAATAGTGAAGATCCTCTCCGACGAGTTTGCGTTGTATTCTCGTCCCACACACACGAACTCAGAACCATCTTCGGACGTTGAAGGTTACCAGGGAGCTTTCCACTTTCTCCAGCTCACACACCTGCTCCAGAACAAGGATACGCAACCACCCCTACGTAGCACCATGCATACGTCAGGGACAATCGATCCTCATGATTTTGCGTACTATAATTGTCTCCTCTTCCGCGGTTTTATCCTCAAACTTACTTTCATGGAAGAAAGTGGCGAATGGGACATGCTTGACGAAGCCATTGAGATCTTTTCCGAAGGCGCCCGAGACTGTCCCTCCGATCATCCAGCGTACTTATTTTTCTTGAAGAACGGTTTCGACTCCACAAGGGTACGACTCCTGTCCTTCCCTAATGAGAAACCAGAACAAGGCAACCAGGAAATCTCACAAGACATCGGCATCTTCATTGACATGTTTGGTCGCTTATCGCATGCCGACGAGGAACCACAGAACAAGTCAGTTTATGAACAAGTTAGTCTCTTCCCTCCCGAGTCTGTGCTCTCGTTCTATGAACTCTGGCCTCTGAGCCTCCGTTCCATAGCGGAAAGGGCAGGAGGCGATCTTACATTTCATGCTCGTACTCTGGATAAAGCGATATCACAAACATGGACAACTCTTGTCGAGAGGCCATGGCATGACGACCTACATCTCATCCTCTCTCAGCTCCACAAATGGCGGTTTCGCTTCTTCCGTGACGAGGAGGATGCGAAGCTATGGCGAGATCTTCTTATCACATATTCCGAAGGACATTTGTGGCCCGTTGAGAAGACATTACTGAGGGGATACCAGACGGAATTGTATATAGAACCACAAACTCCGTTCCATGATCTTTCGGAGGCCCTCGGTATTCTTCTAGAGGACCTTCAAGACACGTCTCAGCCCATCCCAAGTCGTATCCGGACCACGATGAGATTTATTAACGAGATAGAACATTCAGGGACCAAAAACATGGATGCATCCTGTGAGGTGGCGTACTATTTGTCCGAAGCTGTCCAGCTTCTGCCTGGAGCTTCAAACTTTGGGCAGGACGTGCGAACTCGATTAGAAATATCTCGTTCGGCTCAGGACTTGGTAAATCGTGCTGCCTGCTTCGTCCTCTTCACTGATGAACCACTCCCTGCCGTGCGGTTGCTGGAGCAAGGTCGCTCTACCTTCTGGACCAAGGCGATGCAGTTGCGCACGATGAAATCCGCTCTGCTTCCTGATTCGCTTCAAAAGTCGCTTGACTTTTTATCAAATGAGCTGGAGGAGCGAATATATACCCACAACAAGCGATACCAGGACAGGGGCGCCATGAAACTGGATGTAGGGAAGGAGTACGCGTACCGGCAGTATCTGAGGGTGCAGTTGGAGAAGAAATTGGACGAGATTAGGACATTACCTGGGATGGAGGACTTCATAACGCAAGAAGACTTTGATTCAGAGTTAGCTGCTGAGGTCTCCAAGGATGGACCGGTTGTAATGCTGGTTGCAAGTTCGCACTCATGTGCTGCTATCACCCTCATCTCGCCCGGGAACGTGGTCCACGTTCCCCTACTGGATGTTACCGAGGACTCCCTGAAAGCGGTTCGATGGTTCATTGGAGGTATTCAGTCGGATGTGGAGAACCATACTATAAGCGATGAGCCTCGTCACTTCTCCGTACCACTTGACATACTTCGCGCTGAAGACGACTTTGATTCCGCTGAAGCAGTTGTTGATGACGGTCCAGATCGATATGGAAGACCGAAAGGTAAGGCTAAATCAGACAAGGACTATCGCTGGGTGGCCTACGCCTTTCTGTGGAACTCCGTAGTCAGGCCTGTTATAGAATCACTAGGCTTAGGCAAATCGGGGGGTCGGAACCGCCCTCGATTATGGTGGTGCCCGACTGGTGCCTTTAGCCTCCTGCCGATTCATGCTGCCTTCGTCCCCGGGAAAGTCTCTTGCTCCGATTACATTGTTTCATCATATACTCCGTCTCTGAGGGCATTACTCAACGCACGTCGAGCTTTCCAGCCAATAGATCGCAGTTCCTGTCGGATCTTATTGGGCGCAGTACCACGTCCGATATATGGATCGTCCCTCCCTAGCACTGTGGAGGAAATCCTTGGAATCAGTGATGTGGTACCCGCTGAACTGATTCTTCCCATTCCGCCCGAGGATTCGGTCTTCTCTGATTCTGTGACCAATGGACTCTCCGCATCTACCTTCCTGTCTCAACTGGCAGATACAACTGTTCTGCACCTGGCTTGCCACGGGAGACAAAACCTCGATAACCCTCTGGAGAGCGGTTTCGTCTTGCGAGACAAGTTTGTCACTATATCTGAGTTGATGCCAATCACCTCGCATGGCGCTTTCCTCGCTTTCCTCAGTGCTTGTGAGACTGCGAGAGGAAGTGGAGGGCAGCCGGACGAAGCAGCTCACCTTGCCGCGACGATGCTTTTTGCAGGGTTCAAGAGTGTTATTGGTACTATGTGGTATGTCTTTGTCGAAGTATCTTCTTATGGTCATACATAATTAACGTTACCACCACAGGCCAATGGACGACATGGATGGTCCCGACATTGCTGAAGGCGTATATCGTGAGCTCTTCGCAGATGGCAGAGAGCTGCTAGATCCAAATGCAGTTGCTTATGCTTTAGATGATGCTGTACAACGTCTGCGGAGCAGTGGAGTTTCCGATGAACGTTGGGCCCCGTACATACATTTCGGCATTTGATGTCTCACACCTGGAATCGGGGCATGGTTAGGCGATCTCATGTCCACTATAAGTGCGACAGCCTAACGCAAGGGTCATGCGTTGCCCCCCGAATTCACTTTCTGAAGGATTTCGTGGTTCCAAACTATTACCCATTATCCTCGTGATAGCGTACTCATTACAAGTTCTGACAATATATGAAATCATTGACTATGCAGACCCCAGCCATCTAACTGGCACCTTGAGCGACCTCAACAGTGAGAGTATTAGCAGCATTGCCAGTAGCAGTGCAAGGCTTGCCGACAGGGAACTGAGTGGCGTGGTGAATACCGAGAGGGAAGCACGAAGGCGTGTTGGTCTTGGTAACAAGGTGCTCAACGCAGATCGACTTGCCAAACTTGGTCTGAACGGCGAACGCTCCAGAACTGGCAGCGTTGTTGTTGTGCAGGAGGTTGAGGGTGATCGCAGTCGTACACATGTCCTGCACATCTTGTTGAGTGTACTTTCCTGCGCGGTCATCCCAGACAGTCTTGGGAGTCGTGGATGTCAACTGCGTAACAAGAACAAATGTCAACCGATCATAGATATCGATGATAGCACGTTTGTCAAATACCTTGAACGCGCAAAGGTTCGTCTCCCTGTCGCAACGACCAGCATCCTTGTTCGCCGCCCGGAAGGCGGTAAACGTGTGCCTTCCAGATGAAGGATCCTTCTCTCCGACGAAGATATGGTTCCTCATCCTGGCAAACTCCGCGGTTGCCTTCTGACGAACAGCAACACTAGGGTTCTCCTGTACATTCAGTGCACTCAGCGAAATAGCTGTGATTGAAAAAGACCCGACATACCTGGGCGATCTGGGAAAGCGTCGGGCACCGAGTCCTATCGGCGATGAGAGTAGCAGGAAGAGCACCCGCAGGTTTGTTGACACACTGCAAGTTTGCGGGGTCGTATGCACAAGTGGCAATAGCAACTGAAATCATGCTTGTGAGTCTACGTAATATAAGCTTTGCTTATCAAGGTGCATACCACATGGTGCACAGTTACCGTTCCCGTTTGCCAACTTTTGGGCAGCACAGCCTGCGACGGGTGCGGCAACGGTGAAGGTGGCAAGAGCAGAGATGACAAGGACAAGGATGCTGCATTTAAGGAAAGCCATGATCGTAAAAGATGTAAAAAGTGAAGCGTTGAGAATGAAGAAGACGAGGATAAACGGGTAAGAAAAGTTTGAATAGAATAGAACCACGAAAGGATAGAAATGAGGATCGGCCTGCGATGGAGAACTCTAAACGCAGAGGTCCTGTTTTTATACCATTGGTGTAGGGGATTGTTTGTTAGGACCGCGATCGGATGCACCTGGGGATGCGAAGATCGTCGTAAGCCATCATCAAATCAATGTTTCACTAGCATACTTTACGTGCAAGATTTACCAAGGCGGGAACGAACCGTCGAGGTCCCATCATTCAAGGTGCGACACTAGATCAGGAATGATATTCTTAGTTTCAGCTCGGCTGTACATTTTCAAAAAGGATTGAAGAAGGAGACTAGGATCGAAGAAAGTCGTTCAATTCCTACCTAGGAGACTAAAAGCGGACCTCTGCTGCAGAAGTAGACTACTCGTATGGTACCAAGAACCGGTATGCTCGAGATCGCCATGCATGGCATCACTGCGGGACGCCGGGGGGAGACTTGAAGGAAAGGTAGGTCGGGATCAGCTAATGCACCTAAGGCCCAGCGTCGAAATATCACTCAACGTTCAACACGACGGACTCGAGTCGCCAATGATTGTGATGCTATTGCCCGTATAATGTCCGGGGCAAATTTAAACCTGGAGGCCATTTCCGCTCAAAGCGCTGATGATATGTGCTATCGACATCTGAGAAACAAGAAATGAGAAACCGCAAGAAACTCGTTTATGAGTAAGCGTTTACATCACCAAGGCAGATGCCGTATAGCATTTACTGCAATGGTTTCAAGACCTTTACCAGGCTAGGAAGATTTCTTGATTAACATACGATACAACACTGTGATGCTCCCCATCGAAGTTGTACATACATCATATTTTACACAAGGTGATGCAAATACCCAATAATCAAAGAACCCGCAAGAAATGTGTCCGAGACGCAAGAAGGGTATACGTATGAGGATATCCATATAAAGAAGCGGTCATCTTGGCGCGGTATAGTCGAAATCGGGGAACAAAAGTCCATGAGGATCTTCAGCTGGAAGACCATACGCTTCTGCTGCATTGTCTTCTGGGTATCTCTCAAACCTGAAAACGGCGGACCATGTCAGTGACCCGCAGAACGAGCATATACATAGGGTGAGACTCACGCGCTCGCGTCTCCATCCCCATTAATCTTAGGCAGATACGGAGCCTGGATTTCCCTATTTTTCAAACGTTCCCAATCCACCTCCCTAAACCATGGATGCGCAAACACATCCCCAGCTCCGTTTCTCAAGTTGCCGTACCGCTTACTTGGATCTCTCTCCATGAACTTCAAGATGAGATCAGTCGCATTCGGGTTGAAGGCAGGCCATTTAATGCATGTGGGGCCTGTAGATATCTTTTCGTAGAGGGTGACAGGGTTCGCGTCAGGTTCATGGAAGGGAGGAAGACCAGAGAGCATTTCAAAGATGAGGACACCCAGGGCATACCAGTCAACGGAGTTGTTGTACCGCGCGTTTGCGATGATCTACATGTGTACAAGTTGGCTCAGTTGAGATACATACAGTAGAAATCGGAAGGAAGGAGAGACAGTACCTCTGGTGCAAGATAGTCTGGTGTACCACAAAGGGTCCACGAGACATTCTCGCAGTATTTTGCGAACCCAAAGTCCGCGATTTTGATGTGACCGTCAAAGTTGAGAAGGATGTTCTCGGGTTTGAGGTCGCGGTAGATGACATGAAGGGAGTGCAGATAGTTGAGAGCCAGCGCAACTTCTGCAGCGTAAAACTTCGCTACTGGATCCGGAAATCGCTGCAAAGGAATGCACTGTTAGTATCCGAACATTGCAATGTGTGATAGAACCTGTAGGAAGCACAGTAGAACATGTGGAAAAGAAGACGTCGTAGAGAGACAGAATCAGACAGCGAGAGTTTCAGAGATCACCGATCACGCCACAACGATAACAGCAACCAGACAATTTGGTGTTCATGTGCAAGACAAAGATGGTAGATTGGAAATATGCGAAGCTGCGGTCAGAAGTTGCATATATGCGGATGAACTCACATTCGATCTTCGTAACAGAGTGAAGAGCTCGCCACCAGGGACAAAGTCCATCACCATGTAGAGATTCGTGTGATCTTGGAAGCTCCCCCAAAGGTTGATGATAAAGGGATGCTGTACTTGTGAGAGCATTCCCTGTTCGTTACGGGTATGCATGACCTGCTTCGTGCGAACGATCTTCTCCTTGCTGAGGACTTTGATCGCATAGAAGCGGGCGTTGTGTTTACTGCGAACTGAGAGGGGCATTAGAATCTAGCCTTCCATGAGGCGGCGCTATGATACGTGCCTAGATGTACCCGCCCGAAGCTGCCTGTGCCCAGAGTACGAAGTATAAGAAAGTCCGTTAGCCGATACGAGCCTTTCGGTCGCTGGATACCCCCAGGAATTCTTGGGATTTCCGGGACTTCTATTTGTCCTTTACCCCAGTTCGTAAGAGATGTTCGTTGGGTAGATATGGAGGAGCGCTGCTCTAGCGAGGAATAAGGCAAGGAGGAATTCATAGATGAAGACGGAGATGGAGACGAAGGTCCCGCCGTTGATTTGCTAGTCCGCAGGTTCGTGAGCCTAGTAGTCATTTTCTTTAGCAGCATTCGGGGTGAGCACCAAGCCAAGGTCACAGCTCAGAGAGGGAATTGAAAGTGGTGAGAGAGCTGAGAGGAGCGAGGGGACATGAACAGGAAGAACAAGAGCAGCTTGTATATCCTCCCATGTGCGCCATTGTTCTTTTCAATTTGGTAGCACAAGCGCCGATGGCTGCCGACGAGGACGGATGCAAAGCTTTATCCACAACAATACTAAGTTCTCTTAGCAAATGGAGCAGTCTGGTAAGGTTAATGGGCCAAAAGACAAGCGTGGTAGTGAAAAGCGAAGAGGTGGCCACTGCATGTCCAAGTCGTGGTATTTGGCTCAGGCGACACGGCTCAAATATTGTGGCTGATCGCTGAGCTTCACATTGGGGCGGAGGCTGTAAAGTTGCGCACGATGTTAAAATCCCGCCTTTCTCCGATACAATTTCGGTGGCTCCAAAATCAATATCCTCACCACTTGCTTTGAACGAACGTTTCTTAGGGAATTCAAAGTCCATTATGGTGCCAAGTGTTTTAGAGATTGGAGTGCAGGGCCCGTCCTGCGACACTTGACTTTATAAAGTTCCGACTTTCTTAGGGCCTTATCTCCAGCGTTGACATCGAGCTGTATGCCATCCATGCCAGTACCCCGCACATACGATGCCATCCTTACTTTGGTTCTCTTCCTACTTTCCAGTATGTCTTTGTCTCGCTCTCTTATATTATGTTTAGACTAAATTCCCTTTTGCACAGATCTTGCTGTGATATTCCCTTTTCGCATACCCGTCCCACGCATCTTTGTCTCCTTTCTGCGTGATTGTCTAGTTTACTTGTATGTTCTTCCAGTGAAGTCGAAGCCTCCTAGAAGAGTATACGTCCATGCCGACTACATCACAGTCCCGCTCTTCTCTGTCTTGCTACTTCTAGCTACACGATCGATGGACGGCTCTACCATTCGCAGAGGTGTTTTAGGTGCCGACGGTGTTGAACCTCTCAGCATTCTGGCCCTATTTCTTTCGCTGGTAGGTTCACTCCTGCATGCCCGTCCCAGGGCAACAATACTTAAAACATGCACAACATATAGGCGTATATCTCAATATCTTTAGATTTCACTGGCCTATTCCGTTTCTCAGCCTTCTGGGTTGCTCGTAGAGGAGGTACTTCTGGACCACGGCTGTACCTCTATCTCTATCTGTTTTTCCTCGTATCTGGTATAATTGTTGGAAATGTTTGTCTTTCTGTTGCATGCTTCAAAGTAGGTTCTAATTCAGTGCATCTAGGATCCCGTCATACTATGTGGTACGCCATTCCTAGCATATCTGACTAGGGTATCAGGGTAAATGAACTCTCTCGTACATTTGCTTTATGCTTCATGCTCACTGGTTTTAGCATCACTCCTCCCACTGCGTGGATATTCTCGCAGTTCGCTGCTGCGAACATGGGTGAATAACTCTCTGCTGGCACAGTTTTACGATTCTGACCCTGTATTTATCTAGCGTCCGTTGTTCTCGTCTCCTCAAACCCAACAAACCTAGTTTTGACGGGTGCTTTCTCGATATCCTTCGTCTCTTATTCCGCCCACGTTATCCTTCCATTCCTAGCCGCAGCAACCTTCGTCTTCCCAGTTCTCCTATTTGGCCTATTCCGCTCTCCTCAACTAATTCCATCCTCACTGAATCTGGACCTCAGCGGCGACGAGAATGAATCTGCCTTGGTGGACAAGAAAGGCGCAGTTTTTGGTAGCGTGTTGATGTTGGCGACTCTGGCTCTTTTAGCTGGCACGAGTACGATCCATGTACCGGTTTGGCAGATCACCGTTCCCGCTGGTCTCGCTATGATGTTTCGAGACATCTATCACGATTGGTCATACAGTCGAACTCTCAGGTCGCAACGAGCCGAGACACCAGGTACCTATGAGCTACAAGAAATTCCTACTTCCAAAGGCAAAGGCGACTCGGAGCTTCGAGAAATCCCTGCCTCCTCCTCACCCTCCTCACCGGATTTACGCGAGTCAGCGCGCTTCGATCTCGCAAGCTTCGTTCACAAGTGTTCACTCAGACTATCTGCACAATTCCCCACTGTTTCCGCGGTCTTCCCCCGACTGCCCATCCCAGTCCTGCCTTTTGCCTTCTTGATGTTCATCCTCATTCAGGGGCTTTCGACCAAAGGATGGATTGAGTTGTTTTCCACTTGGTGGGCAGCTTGGGTTAAGCAGACAGGACCATTGGGTGCTGTTGGTGGTATGGCCTTCATCTCTTGCCTTCTCTGTAACGTGAGTGAAAAAACACCTTTTCACAACTTACAACGTCATGATGCTCACCTGATTTCAGTTCTGTGGCACGAACATCGGTGCAACCATCCTGCTAGCTCGGATAATCCAGTTATGGGAATCACAAAGCGACAACATGGTTGACCCTCGGACGAGAGACGGTGCAATTTATGCATTAGCGATAGGTTCGAACTTCGGAGCGTTCACAATCACCATCTCTGCGTCACTAGCTGGACTTCTCTGGCGAGGTATCCTACGTCAGAAAGGCATTCGCATTCGACCTAAACAGTTCCTTCTCCTGAACCTCCCGATCTCCTTCGTTGCAATGCTGGTGTCATGTGGGGTTCTAGCTGGAGAAATGTTTGTGATTCATCGCAACGATCGTAAGGAATAGATCCTGTAGACTACGTAGTACTAACCATACGACATACCACTACGAGAGAGTGCAAGGAGAAGCAGTGAAGCATAGCATCATAGCAGGTGAATGTAAACAAGAAGGCTACTACAGTATACATAACTTACAACAAGAAAACATGTTCGTGGATTAGGTCTAATACAAGAAATTATATCCGCCATTCCGCAAAGAACTCCATATCGGATCGAACAAATGAGAGCATATACTCCACCGTTGTGCCTCCCTCCTCTTCTTCCTCCTCCTCCTCTTCCTCCTCAGCATTAGGTTCCAGGTCAGTTTGATCAATGGGAGTAGGTGTTTCGATAACACCACGCTCGACCTCCACTGCAGGGCTTTTCTCATCCAAAGTGACTGACTGCGCACCTCCCTCCCAACCGAAATCAGCTTCATCCGCACCCACAATCGCAACTTCTTCTCTTGCAGCCACAGCTGCGGCACGAGCGTCCTCGGCGTCCTCGAACTCGCCCAGCGCTCGGGTCAACGCCCCCTCGTCTTTCATCAACGACCGCCAGTCAAACTCGCCCTGCTGAATGACGATATTGTCCAGGGAACGTTTCTGGTTGGCCTTACGGAGCAAAGCTTCTTCTACGGTATGCTCGGAGATGAAACGGTATATATGCACATCGCGAATTTGCCCAATACGGTGCGCCCTGTCCTCGCACTGTCGATCCATTTGTGGATTGAAGTCACTATCATAGAAGATGACAGTATCCGCGCCCGTCAAGCTAGACAAAAAAAGTTGGGTTCAGATGAATTGTAAGAATCGGAGCACCGAAACTACTCACTTGATACCAATTCCTCCAGACCGAGATGAGGAGATGAAACAAAAGACCCTTGAGTCCACATTGAACCTTTCAGTGATGTACTGCCGATCTTCGATCTTCGTAGCGCCGTCTAATCGGAGGTAAAGGTATCCATGGAAGTTGAGGAAGATCTCCAGGATGTCAAGGATCCGGGTCATTTGAGTGAAGATAAGCACTCGATGACCTCCCATTTTACGCTCACGCAGGAGGTCGGCGAGTTGTTGGAGCTTGCCACAGTCGTATTGGAGCAACGAGGGGTCGGGAAACGCAATCTGAAGTTTCACCGCGCTGCGATGGAGGACTTGGTCGAACCCAGAATCGGCAGCCTTCTCCAAGACAAGGGGTTCATTGCCACCCAGGGCTAGTCTAGCAAGATCTCGAGCAACAACGGGGGGAGTTGCAAAAGCAAACTTGTCGATTATATCGCCCATTTCTTCAGCTCGCGTGGAGTAAGACTTTACAGCTTTGTGGACAGATTCCGCAATATTCATGTAGTCACGTCTTGGATCGACAACATCAATAGGTAGGATTTGTTTGCGACATTGAGATGCAAGGGCTATGAGCTCTTCACTGATCAACGGCATTTGACTACATCGCAGATGATTCAGATAGCCAATCTGATCCCAGCGGGCGATGCGAGCTGCACGCTGCTGGAATTCCCTCATCTTACGAAAGCCGGAGATAGTGCGCGTGTCATACGGTGGAGCTTCACCTAGTAACTCTGAAGCATAAGGTAGGTGTCGGGTAGCATCAAGACGATGAGTTTCCATGGCTGCCACTAGAGACGTATTTTGTCGACCAATGAACTGCAGTCCTAGTACGTCGAGATTGACACAGTCCTCAGGTGTCTGTTGAAGTAGCTGACGGCGCACCAGGAGCTCCTTGATCTCGAAGTCGGCAATGGCGGAACGATCCATGGCAAAAGACGTTCGAATCGGCCGGACTTCGAATAGATCGGGGTGGTTCACGACTTTGCGAAGCTGCATCAAGATATTGGCAATCTTCTGGTAAACGCCCGACTGGAGGTCGTGTCGTGTTTCAGCGCGAGCCATGAACTCGTCGTAAAGGAAACGTTGACGCTTTGACAGAGGACACATCACGATATGCTCGAACTTGCTGGGCAGCTCCTTCTCAACGTCACGTTTCAAGCGTCGAAGAAGATAGGGTCGCAGAACGGTATGAAGCTTCGCCACACGCTGTTGATTTTCATCATCGAGTGTTGTGCCCATCTCGATGGCCTTCTCCAAAGGATCTACACAACGAATTGTATCAGTACTGCATAACTAACCTGAAGGAGAACAGACGTACTTGAGAACCAATCAGCAAACTCCTTCAGATTGGCGAAGTTTGTGCCGGACATAAGGAATTGGAGCAGTGCCCAGAGTTCGGTCAGGTTGTTCTGCAACGGAGTTCCCGTCAAAAGGAGTCGACGGAAAGATCTGAACATCAGCAAAGTATTCCATCGCTGAGATTTGAAGTTCTTGATCATGTGTGCTTCATCCAGAATCATGTAATACCAAGGTTTTCGCTTGAAGACATGTGCATCTCTGCTTGCTAGTGTATACGAAGTAACGCAGACGTTGAAGTGGTACTTGTTGTTCCAGCCTTGACGAAGTTCTTTCCGGCGCTTGGTATTGCCGTGGTAGCTGAGGATCTTGAACCCTGGTAGGAACTTCTTGAACTCCATTTCCCAATTCAGCAAAACACTCGTCGGCACGATGATGAGATGTGGACCCCAGATCCCCCGATCGCAAGCAAGGTGAGCGAGCAAAGCGATGGTCTGGATTGTTTTTCTAATTCAAAAATTAAGATTAATGTTTGGAAGCGGAAGGGAAGGAATGTGAGTAGCGCACCCTAGACCCATCTCATCAGCGAGAATGCCGTTGAGATTGTTCACGTGAATATTCGCAAGCCATTCCAGACCAACTTGCTGGTATGGCCGTAATGTACCTCGCAGGAGCAACGGTGGTGTCACCTTTTGCTGAGGGTCCCATTCAACCGGCGCAACAGCATATGGCCGAAGGTAAGCAGGAATAGACGCAGCAAGATCGTTCTCTTCTTCCTCGACCTCGTCAAGAACCATGCCTTCCTCCTCTTGCTCAACAACTGGTCCATCAACTACGATACCATTCACTTTCGGTGATTGCGCCAAAGGCGCCTCGTCGGTTGTCGAAGCGGCATGATCGATGGAAAGTGGAGGAAGTGATGAGTCGACCCCAGGCTTGTGATAGCTCACAGCGCCGTCCTCAGAAGGCGTCATAGCCCGAGAAAGTACTGTGTCCTCAAACGCAGCATCGGGAGTTGCGACTACGGAGTCTATCGGTACGTCAGGATGAAGAAGACTAGAAGAGTCTCGTGAGGGTATCGGCGACGGGGTGGCTACCTCATAGTCAACGAGTAATTGGGATAACCCATCAACAGGAGTCTCACTGCGAGACGAATGTGCACCCGACTCGACGAGAACCAAGGAACTTCGGGAGCTCTCCACCTTTGAACTATCAAGCTCATCCGCTCCCGACGTTACCGAGTGACTGCGTACAGATCCTAGCAAGCCAGCAGTATCGAGGTCCTCATCATCGCTATCCAGGCCATTCGCACGATGAGGTTCATCGTCCTCAGTATCGCCGCTTTCGTCGTCCGATGCATCCGGAGAAACCGTCCAAGGAAAAGCCGTGCCAGCCAGACTACTCGATCGACTTCTCGAAAAGCTCACTAGCTCATTCTTGCTGAGTTCCGCCTGTTGAGCTTCCAATATCCGCCCAGAACGATTGAGGATGTCGTCCAGATGCTCATGTCCACGTCGACGTTCTTCCTCTAGCACTTTCTGTCTCTCCTCTTCTCGGATATGCAGGACCGCTTCTTTCCACTTGTTGATGACCAGCTTGACGGTGGACTTCGCAAGGGCTCTCAACCGCTTCTCTTCAAGCGCCTTCACCTTGTCTTCCTTAGCGGCTTGGCTCTCCCAATAAGCTTTCACTCGGTTCGCAACTTGGAGTGCACCCTGCCGTGGACTAGTAGGACGCACACGAGCCCGAGCCTTCACGTCTTCAAGTAAATGGTCCCAAATGTCTCCTCCGACACGTTTCGGCTCTTGCCGTTCACCTTCGAAAGTATACAGCAGCCGACCCTGCTTCCTCATCGAAGCGATCTTGTTCAAGAAACGAGCACGCTCCTTGGCCCTTTCCTCAAGAACTGAGGTATCCACATCCTGATCATCCAAAGTCGAATAAGATTGCAGAAACGTCGTCAAGGACTGGCCGTGTTTCGGCGGTGGCGCTTTTTGAGACGGATGCGTCAGCGTCGGGACGGGTCGTCTGACTATGAGTTTGATACGGCGTATTGACGTCGATTTGTAGGGAGACACTGGGGGCGCAGGTTCTGGCTTTTCATAAGAGCTACGGGTGCGAGGAGGTAAATTGGGTGCAGATATAGATGGGGCAAGTTTCCGCTTCTTGTTTGGTGGAGGCTCTCCAAGCCCATGAGGTGATGGTGAGATCTCGATGACGGGACGTTTCCGAAGATGTTTGGATCCCTGTATTTTGACTGCGCTTATACTGGCTGGCATAGCGATCAGAGTTGTATCCGAATCCAAGTCAGGTTGGTGCGTGATATCTTCCTGCCCTGGATCACCCCTCGCCTTGCCTTTGTCGCGAGACTTGGCTGCGGAATAGATGGTCCAAAATGTGCCGCCTTCATTATCTTGTTTTGAAGGCTTGGTGGGCCTTTTGGGTTTGGTTGCTGCGGGGATGGGCGTAGCTTTCAAAGCACCCAGACGAGCGTTGTGGGCGCTGCGTGTACTACGAGATGGACCTGCAGCGGCAGACTTCTCAAGGAGGTCATATTTTGCCTTATACTGTGAAGAGTATTCAATACATGAATGTCGGTATTGGAAAAGCATCATGTACATACCTCTTGAAAGACTGCAGATCTGTCTTCTTTCGCAACCTAAGCAACGAATTCAGTATATCCATGAATAGATGTTGAGAATTGACGAGTTAGGATGGACGAAGGGCATTCGCCTGAAACTCTCTGACGTTCCTGGGGTATAACATAGCGCGAATAGATACTAGTCCCTAGTCTTTCGATGATGTGATTCTAGGATCGCGCTTCTTCCCAAAGTGACGAAAAACCCGTGGATACATGTCACGGCGAACACAAGTGTCGCGCGGTGACTCGATGGGTCGAAGCAAGAACGATAGGAGAAGAGACATACCTTCGGGTCATAAGCAAGCATGCTCACAAATGTCTCCATGTGGAAAGCCTCCCTAACCTGAGAACGTGTTGGTCTTGGGGAAAGGTTGCAAAGCATGAGAACGTACCAAATTGTCATGTTCATCCAGTACACGGCTCACAACTTCCTGCCGTTCATGAATCATGCGCTCGCGTTCTCTCTCCACTAAACTTCGTGCATCAGCTGCGTATCCTTTCCCAGAATACTCCTTTCTGCCTCCCGAAGACATTGCTCGTGAAGTAGAGTCCGCGGTTGAACGACTGCGAGTGCTCATGTTGCAGCCATCAGTCTGTGGGAACCCGCGTGCTTGACGTGGTCGATCTCCTCGAATCCTGCACGGTTTGACGAGATTTCAAGACCAGGAGATAGAGTAGCTTGTGTATGTCAGAAAACACCAAGTCCAGAGAGCTTGCCGTTGTCGTGGTCGTCGTGGGCGAAGGAGATGATTTAGAGTCCATATCGAGAGGTCCAGGAGGATATTTGTTCCGAACAAACAAACTCAATCCTTACTTGACGCGATTACTCACGCGTTTAGGTCAACTCCGGATTGAACCACCCCATAGAAAATACAAGTATCGTTGACTCCTTCATCTTCCTTCAAGGTCTCTTCTATAACTTCATGACTGAGCAACATGTAGGACAATTCTTATAAATCGCTGAGGAACAACCAAGCTTACAGTGTTGCGTCGAGTCAAATCCAACGTCTCGTGATGGCAGTTTAGTCTTCCGACGGATTTTTTCCCCGCCCATTCTACTCGTGCACCCCAAAGGCTCCCTCAAAAGATATATACATAGATGCGGGCCTTCTCTCCGTGGTCTAGCCACGATTCTCAAACGCTCTAGGTATCTGCGCGATAAGTGTACATTGGTTTGCAATCTCGTTTAGCACCGGCCAGCAGCAGCGTCTCAACTTACTCCTGCCCACCGATTCTTTCCACTTGTGACCTTCAAAGAAACATCGAAGGGTGCCACTGCGACATCCGTAGCCAATTTCTCTACGTGTCGTGGCAATATTTTTACTTTCTGCATAGGAAACATGGATGGCCCAGAATACAATCACCACCACAAGATCACATACGTTCTTGATGTGGCGATCTCATTCGCCCTGGGGTTCCGGCGCAGATGCTTATCATCCGTATTCTCACATTAACATAGAGGACGCCTCTATCACTATTCCCCTAATACTGAACTACTCAATGCAGCAAGGATTTTATCTGCTCCCTTCGAATGCTCATGATGGGGGAATGTGCGAGGAAAGATGATGGACATTCATGTCACGTAATTTCAGTCCATTTTATTTGCCTAAACGCCGCGTGTCTTGAAACCCGTGAACTAGCTCCAAGTGGTCCCAAAATGTTGAAATTCAAACATAGCATATGTACATTTGTGACTCGCCGTTTTGCATCCTCGGGTTTAACAGTATTCGGCTGTCTCTTTTGAATTACCGCAGCCCAAGTAAGTGGAGGTTACGCCTGGCACATCCATACTTTGCGTCAATGTCCACCTGGACTCGTACCCAGCCACTCACCTGCCAATGCGAGAGGAATGGGTACGGGACCCATACTCACGGATAAATTCACACACTCCAAATGAGGAAAACTACCAAAGGCTCCTGCACAATAACGACAAATAGCCGTTTTGTCCAAGTCCTGGCTTTGTCTCACTCTTTGCGTTCTTCTCCTTCGACTCAAGCAGCTATCCGTAGAGAACAGCACTGCTAACATTCTCTATCCGTCTGTAAGTGTAGGTACTTATGCCACCAAGGTATATATTTTTGTAGCTTCATTGTTTCTTGTTTGCTTATATACTCTGCAGAAAGCGATATTGCGACGATTCTGACTACACTACAAGGGGAAACAATACGACAATGGTGCTCAAAGGACACGCTGGACGTCGCATAACTCGTTCCATCACAAATCCTGCGCATCAGAAAACGCCAGAAGACCGCGAGTTAGCTCGTAAGAGTCTCCAAAATGCGCAAACACCGATATGCCGACTCCCTGTGGAACTCATCACGGAAATATTCTTTTACCTTGTGAGGGACATTCGTGATTCGATCTTTCGTGGACCTCTAGACGTCTTCTTTAAGAGAGACAAACTGCTATCAGCTCCATATACTTGGGAACGCGTCGCACATGTTTGTCGGCATTGGAGAGAGATAGCCCTTCACTGTCCCAAACTATGGAGTGTTCTCGTGATATCTCCTTCGATCTTACGCAAAGGTTATCTTCGTGTATACCTTCGTCGATCAGGGAAATACCCCTTGGAAGTTCTATATCGATCCACGATACTACCCGGCAAGAAGGCCAAACGAGCGTTTCAACCGATGACAAAGGAATCTTCACGAATTCATACTCTTGAACTCGTTCTACTTCCTTCCCATGCGGAACTATCAGACTCTGATGTGGTTTTGGCTAACATCCGCAAGTTGGTCCTTAGTAATGGCATCGCCGAATCCGCTATCCTGTCGCCTGTGATTGTTTCACTACATCGAGAGACCCTTCCTCATCTTGAGATGCTGGTGATGTTTGATTTCGAGTCAGACGTTTACAGGCCCTTGTTGCGACCTACCCTCCGGCACTTGGTTCTGTCTAAGGGAGGAAATAGTCTCGAACTTCTTTTGGACGCCCTGGCTGGAATGCCACTTCTCGAGTCCCTCTACATCGATGAATGCATGGATGAAGATCCTTCAGTAATTCTTCATTCCCCGCCAGCATCTCGGAATTTGATTTTTCTGCCAAGGCTGATGCATATCTTCATTACTGAGCATTATGCACCTTTGAGTGCAGTGCACCTCCTGCACAATCTTTCCATCCCCGCATCCGCCCGGCGGGGTCTCGTCACTCCAGGAGCCCGATCGTTGGATGACTTTCAGTTCCTTCTTCACGGATTTCTGCCAAAACCTCAGGTGAAGATTAATAGTTCACCCAGTCTGCCGCCCATACTTTCCTTGACCATATCTTGTCTTGATTGTTATCGTATCAAGTTCATGGCTTGCCGAAATACACCCCGTGGCCAACCGGACTGGGGAGACCTTGTCTTCGAATTGACATTATTACAGGATGGATGGATACTTTCAAAAGATGAACATATCTTGCAAGCCTGTGCTCATTTTCCTTTTCACACAGTCCGTGTCCTGACTATCGAGGGCGAGGAAGGTTCGAGGACCTCTTGGCGAGAAGTGTTGCGTCATTTTCCTTGCGTCGAAAGAGTGTATATTGAACCTGGCGTGATCACGCAATATAAACCGCGTTTTCAGTACCTTCCCTTCGCCCTCCGAGTTCCCAACCTATCTCGCGCTGATGGAGATGTTCCGATGGTCCTCCCCAACCTCGCCGAATTGGAACTCACTTTCAAGGACCGCAGGATCATACGCGTCGCCGATAAGTCGTACGTTAAATACCTGCAGGGATTACGCTGTGCTCTTCGGTCACGCCAAAAGGCCGGATTCGAGCTTAAACTTCTCAAGATCAAATTCCCTTGTATCCCGAGCGACCTTATCGGAAGAGCGCTGGATCGTCTTAGGGATTCAGTTGGGGAGCTGGTTTGGGATGATCCACATGCGAAGTTGTGGTATAGCAGCGACAGGGAATATGAGAACACTGACAACGAAAACGATGATAGTGACTCCACCGACTCGTCGTCGTCATCATCCTCTTCCTCATCGTCCTCGTCGATCTCATCATCATCCTCATCCGTAACTTCCTCTAGCGGTTCAGATGCAAGTGATTTGAACTAGGAACTTGGAGGTGATTGTACTGTAATCTTACTATGTCGCAATTCAACCTATACATCGTATCTCTTATTCGTTACTGATCTGGCTTTGTATATGTTCTTCCTTTTAGAGTTCTCTTTATAGTGACGTGCCATGATTCAATTTTTGTGGTTGGCAAACATAAGACCTTTATTATGCTCCTTTTGCCTGGATTCTACCGAACCGATGATGTCATTGACGAAGCATTGTTTATTTAACTCGAAACTTCCAGTAGTGTAAAATCTATACCGCCACATTTTTAAAGGCGAAGTGCAATTATTTCGTCCAAAATATGGCTTTGCGGTCTTTCCACTATGTCGTTAGTGGCATCGTCCAGGGTGTCGGATTCAGAATGTTCCTGAGGCGGAAAGCTGACGCACACGGTATCGTAGGCTGGACACAGAACGACGCGGTAGGTCTGCGTTCTCCATCGAAAAGCACAGCATTGACAGCTATCTTGTACATTCCTAAGTTCGGCAATGTTGTTGGAGTCGCACAAGGTCAGGAGGATGCGCTAGCGAAGTTGTGAGTATCAAGCTTCAGTGAATTACCTGCTCAAATGACGACGTGTACCCCGATGGCTCTCATTCCTTAACAGCAAAGGATACCTATGCAATGGGCCTTCGCGTGCAAGGGTCACAGATGTCAGGTTTACTGAAGATAAGGTCATACCGAAGCTGGAGTTCGATCGCTTTGACATTCGTCTAGCATGAGGCGTCAGGGGAGGACGTATGACTTCAGTGACTTGTGGTTACAGTATAGTCGATGATTGGGCTTCGTAGAGATGCAATAGATGGCACGGTGTCACAAGTAAATTTTTTCCACAGTACATACTGGAAGAATGCTTGAAATCTAATGGCAGGAAGAGTGGCGATTTTGATCGGAAATCAGATCTAATCTTATCTCTGCCATGCTCCTTACATGCTCGTGCCATTAGTGTCACAAGCTTCTTCAAGTTATATTCTGGTTCTTCAGTATTCTCCGCTCTCCTCGATGGCCTTTCGAAATCCTTTCAAACTACCAATTGGAGACCTCCTACATCGAGGTTTCATCTATTCCCTGGCAGGGGTTACAGTATGGGGAGCCATCATGATTGGCATGGTGCACCGAGATACACTGAAAAGAGGACAAGGTTCGTGGTAAAGATCTATCGTTGGGTGAAGTCTAGTAAACGTTGAATCGAACACTAGAGGTCAGACCGATGATCGGTTTCCAGTAATATACAAACATTGACGAGCATCTGTGTTTGAAGGCTCTTGCTGTAAAGCAAGCTCAAGAGCGTGAGGCAATAGAATCGGCGGTAAGCACGATGTTCACCTGTTCTGTCCCGGTGTCTTACCTTGCCATGTTGCACCCTACAGGACGTACTGCAAGAGAAGGCCTTGGCTGAACAAGTGCAAGACGCGTTGCAGGGTCGCAAATTCACCTGATCTGCGTTGGCTTATCCTCTACTCACCATGCCGGACGTCCATTCAGGTTAGCTCTTCGTATGCGGATTTGCATAATCATGACTTACTTACAGGACTCAATCCAGTCGTGCTAATCGTACGATTTGTCATCTGGCCGGACGACCAGACCATTGATCGGTATCTCAGCATTGAAAGAAAATATCCGACTGGGTTTAACCTCTCAGGACA
This sequence comes from Somion occarium, assembly GCA_964035595.1. NCBI lineage: Eukaryota > Fungi > Basidiomycota > Agaricomycetes > Polyporales > Cerrenaceae > Somion > Somion occarium. Next base: position 2,329,797 of record OZ037949.1, on the reverse strand, counting down.
CAAGACATTTTTTTTCATACACATCAAGTACAGTATCGTACACTCGTTGTAATTCTAGTCTCTGCGCAACGAATCAAGCACATAATCTTTCTACACACTTCTGCGACAGAACCACACCCGTCCCTGCTGCTGCTACCGCTTTTAATTCTGCCACCGCTTGAGGAAATACCCACTCCATATAGATGCGACTCCAAGCTTGTCCAACCTCGCCTCCTCCTCCAGTGTCAGTCTCCAACCTACAGCCTGAGCACAATCCCTCGCCTGTTCCCCATTCTTCACGCTTGGAATCGGGATAGCTCCTTTGCACATGACCCAATTTAAGGCAACCACTCCTGGGGTCTTCTGGCGGGCTTCACCGATACGAGTTAGCTCGTTGACGATCGGTTGGATCTTCAACCATGAGATGTCTTCCCTGTAGCGATTGCCTTTGGGAGGGTTCTCCGCGGAATATTTTCCAGTCAGGCGACCAACTATATGAGTATTCGGTCAATGTCTGCATCACAAGTGGATCGATTATGGTACTCGCGTCCCAATGGAGAATAAGCAATAGTTGCGATCTATCAACGATTTCAGTACATGCGACACTGTCAGTTATGATCATGGATAGACTTACGCCTAGCTGTCGGCATTCCTCGATAAACCCTGACTTCCAGGGGTCGGTCCTGAGAAGGGAGAGCTCGACTTGGTTCGAGACGTATGGTACGTTTCGTTTCTTGAAGTAGTCATGGAGATACCTGATTTGACTGAGGTTGAGGTTACAAGTCCCAATGGTCTTCACTTTGCCTGTTTCGTAGCATCGTGCCAGACCGTCAGCCAAAGTCGCGAGACGTGGCCAGAGGCCGAAATGGCTAGAGGACGGTCAAGCGGTCAAGCGGTTTTCAGAGAGGTACGAAACTCGTCAACATACCTCCCTGCCTCCAATTGGTAAATGCTGATTGTGGGCATCAGAGTCCGTTCGAGTGAAGCCATCATGGATTTAAGGACGCAGTCGGGATACAAGAATGGATGACGCCCTGTTGTCCCCCGTTCTTAGTTCGTGAGCGAGTCCTTTATATGTAGATGTAGGTGGTACTTACAGATTGTTGGCGAAAACTTGGTTGCGAGAACGATACGGTGCGCTCGCTCAGCGTCTGTGAATCGTTTGTCCAGGTTGAACCCAATGCACTTTTCCGCATATCCCTCCGAATCTGGGATTCAGTCAAAGTCATCAACCCTCATAACCTGCAGAACAAACATATGACTCCTACTTACAATACTCCGCACTATCAATCAACACCTTCGAGAATATCTGCACAAAGAAAGAAAAAACAAAACCACATCAAAAACACGGCCCCTATCCACATTCCAGGAAGAACCCAAAATCACACACCTTCAACATCTCATCAAAAGCACTCGTAACACTATGATCATCCAACTTCTTATCATACCCACCCGCAGGACCCCATCCATAGATATTCACATCCCCCCAAGCCCACGCCCCAAATCCCATAACGGGGACCTTCAGCATGGGCGCGTCAGGCGTCCCTCCGAGGCCAATCATGGTGTTCGCAGTGGGGGTGGCATCAGCAGGCAAGTACAAATGAAAATGTTGAGTCTGGTCATCTTTTCCGGAGGTGGAGGCTGCTAGTGTGTAGCCTGCGGCGTATGTGTCGGAAGCTGTAGCGATGGTTTGTTGCGGTGGGAGTCTGCTGCTGTCGGCCATCGTCGTTGTTCAAGTTGTAAATCTGAAATCACGTTTGACGATGTGTGTGGCTGGATTCTTTCTATACTTATTCCCTCGATAGCTGTTAGGGGCTTTCATGACGAACTGTCTTGTGTGCGGTGACGGAATATATGACCCGGAATATCGTGGCTAGACTGCATTCTAACATAGATGGCCAGATCGGTCTAGCGAGTGACCGGAAAGTGTCAGAGCACAAATCAAGGAGACCCACTTTCGTTATTGAGATAAAGCCGAGAATCGCTTCAAGTACTTTGCAACAGAATATCTGTGGGAATTACGAGCGAGCACGAGATTACGATAAGCCTCTGTCTCCTAGGGACGTTGTAGGTTAGCATTAGCAAACGCGTGAGGTACTTACTATACCACGAGAATGCGGGGATTTTAAACTGCTACGCTAAGTCCGAAATCCCGACGCATGGATCGGTGCGAGTTCGCACCATCTTGCGGCTGTATATTCCTACGATATCGTCAATCCCCGATGCTGAGGTCGAACAGCAGTTGTTTTGTAAACCCAAGACAGTAGGCCCATTCAGGGTCTGCTTTATATGTAAATAGAATTCGCTTACGGACAGGCATCCAGTTGTACGTAAGGCCGGTAATACCGACGGAATACCGTACGTATCAGCGAAGAAGAACCTGCGGTCGTGTGCTACGCACCGCAGGATGTTTGGAAGCGCATTCACCCCATTGACAGTTGACTCAAATAGCAATATCATGACCAACGCGTCTTCAAAATTCTAATGAGAAGCTATATGGTATTCCGAACGACAATAGTACACAAGAAAAACGACTGAACTAGTATACAAATGTGCTAAGAAACTGTCCATTCCAGCACAACCATGACAGGGAGAGGTGGGACTTCAGGGCATGCATAACATCACATCACATCCTCCCAACCGAGAGGAACACATTAACTCTCATTCTCCGGTTCAAAAACCCCCTCGTTCAGAGAGTCGTAGCGTTGTTGAAGATCAACAAATTAGGAGTATCCTCATCCCCAAGCGCTTCCAACACATCCTTGGTCGCCAACTGCAAAAGAGCAGCCTTGAGTTGCTTAGGCGTCAAAGTGGGCTCGTTGGGTGTAGGAGCGACGACTTCCTCAAGCAACCGTGGTGGTGGGAGGAAAGTGGAGATCCAGCTTGGCAGTGAAGAGTGCGCGATGGCGTAAACGTCAGCGAAGGAGGCGGGGTTGAACGTCTGAGAGTGCAGAGCAGAGGGAACGAGATCAGGGGTAACGGAGGGGTTGAAGGTCTTGGACGGGTAGAGCGAGAGCAAGTAAGCGAGGAGACCGGCAGTGTGAGGAGACGCCATGGAGGTTCCGGACATGGTGGTGGTAGCGGTAGTGCTTCCGATGTAGGTGGAGAGAATGTTCAAACCTGGCAATCATATTAGATCGTGTGACAACATGATAAGGGAAAACCACAAACCAGGTGCGAAGATGTCAACACACTTTCCGTAGTTGGAGAAGTATGCACGCTCATCACCGAGAGTGGAAGCACCAACGGTGACAGCCTTCTGAGCACCGGCAGGCGAATAGTTGCAAGCGTCACGGTTATCGTTACCTATTATAGTTAGGTAAGTACCTTAAGCGTCTTCTGCATTGGAACTGTCAAACATACCGGCAGCGACAGCGAAATGCAAACCATCATCGACGGCCTTGTCAACGGTGCGGTCGAGGGCCTGGGACTTGCCACCACCGAGGGACATGTTGGCGACGGAACCCTTGTGCTTGGTCTTGCCAGTGGCAGCAAACTCCTTACGAGCAGCTTCGAGCTTGGCCTTTGCGGTCTTGGCAGCAAAGTCAACACCAGCAACAACGTCGCTCATGGTACCACTTCCGTTGCTACCGAGGACCTTGACAGCGATGACATGTGCTCCCTTGGCAACACCGTACTTGGCCGAAGCAATGGTACCCGCGCAGTGAGTACCGTGACCGTTGCCGTCCTCATCAACGTCATTCAGAGGAATGGTCTTTCCCCAGGAAGCCCGACCCTCGAACTCCTTGTGGCCGACGTTGATGCCGGTGTCGATGACGTAGACATCAACACCCTCACCGCCTTGCTTGTCGAAAAGGTACCTGGTGAAGGTAGAGAAAGTAAGCTTCTTACGATGGCTTATACGAGCCAGACCCTGTGAAAGATGAGCAAAGCTTTGAGCGGGGGCGTCTAAAGCAACTTACCCAAGGCGCTCCCTTCTGAGTATCCAACGTCTCGACCTCGGTCGTGCGGACGATCTGGTCCTTCTCGACAAAGTCAACCTCTGGCATCTGGCGAATACGCTCAATGGCGTCCTGGCTGAAGCGACCAGCATACCCCTTGATCTGACCGTCGTAAACATGTCGAAGACCGGCCGACAATTCGTCATCGCCGACCAGCGGGTTCTCGGTCTCTGCCAGCTGGAGGAAGTTCAGGTGGTTGTCCATCAACTCTGGAGCAATGTCATGTTTCAACACAACAATGTATGAGTTGTTGACGGTGCCGTGCGGGTGCTCCTCAACTAGGAGTGGTGCGACGGCTAATGGATAACGGGAGCGAGTGTCATATGGATGTGTAGAGAGCGGGGTGGCCTGCACGCACGAAGCCAAGCCGACAGCGAGCAAGGAGAGACAGAGGGTGGACTGGGAAGGCATCGTGCTTGCTCGTCCTCGGGGGATGAACAATGTGTGGGGAACCCTCTCCTCGGGCGCGCAGCCCTGATAACGGAACGCGTGTCCTGTTTGCTCTTGTTGTCGATGTGGCTGACTTTCCTGACTCGAGCACTTGCACCGAGCACTCCGACTTTCGCTCGACTTCTATCTTCTGCTGTCTTTTGCAATGGGATCGTCGGCTTAGAGTACTACCCATGTGCTTTTGTGACATGCTGGCGAATTATCTGTCTCAATTCCGTCGTCCGAGGGATCTGTAATTATCGTCCCGGAGTCTCGGAAGCTTTTTCGTCTTCGGTCGGACGACTGGTATCACGGAAGTGGCATCTTATCACGACATTCATGTGCAACTCTCTCCCCGAGGCGGATGCATATTGACTGCAATACACCTTTCTTACGTTGATATGATGCGTTGTATGGTAATGAACACGTCGCCTATATAGTCTGGAGTTAATCGCAGTATAGGTACTCTCCACACCTGCACACAAAGACCTTTAATCAAACTGAAACTTCCATTCGTCCAGTGTTACCTCTTATATATGCGACGTGTCAGCATCGGCATCATCCTTCCCTCTAGACATCGCCTCAATTCCCTTGGTTTTTTGCTGCCAGTCAGGACTCTGAGGATCACCTTTCAGTTCCTGTGTATGTAAATGCCCCCTTTTTCTGCAGAGCCGTATACCTCCGCAGCACATAGCCTCATCCTGGGGGCTCTGTTTGAACCAGGATAGACTTGGAAAGCATACAGACAAGTTAAGAGCGCTTGTCCGGTGTAACGTCCAGGCATACGCCTTTTAGGGGACACAGGCCTTCCTTGACACGCTTCAGCCACGACGCTTAGGCGTGCCTTTTTGCGCAAGAGACGGCCACGCACGAGGTTTCGCCGTCATTGATTAAAAATGTCCCGTTATTCAAATCAGCAGTATTTTCGCTAGCAAGTCAATGTTTGCGGATTGGTCCACAACTGCGTGTTCCTCCATGGCGTTCGCCATGGATTCATTAGACTTCGCTATAGCGAGGCTTTGGATTATTTACTCCCCCGACTAGGACATACGATATCCTTGCCAACTGCGGAACATTTACGATGATGGAACGCTCGCGCACAACTTCCAACTAGCTCCAACCACTACTTAGTTTTCTTCCGCATCCGAGTCAGCCCGCAGTTTTCGCTGGAGACACGCATCCTATGACATCCTCCATGACATTCACCCCCCCCCCCCCATGGTTTCCCGGTTTCAGTAAACCTTCTAACACGTATTAAGAAAGTGAGCTCAACCGAGCAAGGTTAAGACGTACGATGCAGTTTTGCAGCAGCTTCGACCTCGGGATGTGTAATAACTCTCGCCATTACCCCCCAGCCCACGTCATCCTTCACCAATGCATCAACATGTATGGACAGGTTACGCGGCGATAGACCGGTCTGCCACTGCATGCATACAAACAGTTATCAAGACCTCAACCTCGCCACACGAATAGTGGTTGAGACCGCATTGATGCGCAAGCCTAAGAACTTGGAGGATTAATATTTATCCTTGGTCTCCCTCATCGTGGTGAGACCGACAATAAATTCTTGTAATCTCAAACTTAATGACATTTATGCCAGGACGTACGAGGGATCATTCCTTGTCCCCAATGTAATATCCTTAGTCCGATGATCAGCCGCAAATGTGATCATTAAGTGCGAACAACCTCTAACGAAAGTAAATGTGCGCAACATGGATCCGCGAGTAGTCCCTAATCTGACGTTGCGAGGATTTTGCTGGCATTTCCCTACAACAGTCCGGAGGCGGAACCTCTACGCAAACTGGGGTGATCAGCGGCAGCGAATCATTGTCATCACAGTGTTACGAATTGTGAGGAATCTGGAGTCCTAGCTACGCCAGGCCTGAATCTTCCACAGAGTTGATATGTACTTGAGGTTTTACACCGCTTGCCGTTATCTCTCGAGGACTCAGCCTTTGCATTCCCTTAGGCTAGGTCATGAAAGGTAGTAGCCGTCATATGGTGGCCATAGAAGGTGATAGACAGCCTAGTCGTGGGTAGACGAGCAAACTTCACACGGACCAAGTATTGAAGTATGCGGAGCAAGGTACGAAAGCACTGGTTACATTCGCCGGTGTTGATTCCGGCTGCCAGTAGAAGTCGCCGCCTGTGGAAAGCTAGCTACGAGTTGAGTATGTCAATACGACTCAAGCTCCTACGTGCCCTGTGGATGGCGTTGAACACTACCATGGGCGTGATGTATAGAATTTGAACCTGGGACCGCTCCCCCCTGATGTGTGATACTGGATGTCATCAATGTAGCTCAGTCCATGGCCAGAGCTCCTGCATGAAGGTTACATTAAGTAGCGACCATTTATTTAAAGTCGTAGAGACAGATTCTTGCACGACAGTTACCATCCGTTAGACTGACAGACCGATGTTTGGATCAGTGCTATACATTAGGCTTGATAGGGACACTCATGTTGAAGTCCCCACTCCTGTGAGCTTTCGCCCAGTCCACAATCTTGTTGAAATTACGACAAGAATGGACTGTGTCCATCCTTGGAAACGCGGTATTCTCGGCGTCGTTCCATTTCCAAACAATAACGCTGAGAAACTCCAAGTGAACTTGCAACGAAACAGACTTTCAGCGATAGAACCGCACCTGATATCCGCGGAACACATAATACTCTGTCGAATGTTGTCGACGCAGTGATTGAGGTGTTCTGGTAAGTCTTCAGGTGCTATCCCCCCTATGGCTCCGGTTTCTGGGTCTGCATAGTGTTCTGGTCGCAAGCTCCGACGAATTAAATTCTGTTCGAATGACATGAGAAAACCGTGGTATACCGACCAATGACGTAGGAAAATGCTCACGAGGCAGTGAAGTTGATGAAAAACCGAGAGTGCCACTACGTAGTTATCTTCTCCCGGGATAGCAGATGTCTTATTGGGTAGCAGTCGAGCCTGTGATTCAGGTATCTTTGATATTCCGAAGTCTAAAAACAATGTCGTCCATGACTGCGACGTATGCACTAATGTGCTGATACACGCACCGTTATACAAGTCCGCCCAAGCCTTGTCAACCTCGTCTGATGGGTCGCCTTGGTAAACGGTTGCTTGATGTCCAACACCCATGCTAAAGGTAATCGGTAAGTATTCGAGGACTGACTGTGCAGGAGCTAAGAGTGGAAGTCAGCAAAGCGAATTTGAATGCTTTCAGCAAGAAGGGACGAACAGTATAGAATCTGAGAGGAGACTCCGCAACCACATTTATTGGACCAGAGCTTGATGACCAGAAGCAAAATTATAAAGCTTTGTATCGCAACGATGATCCAGTACAGGAGCCTATGCTGCCTCCTAGGGTCGATAGCGGGGGCATTCAGCAAGGAGGTATCGTTATCCGTCTTATCATCGGTATGGCCAGAATCATTACTGGGCAAAAGGGAATATCTCTCGGTGTCTGGCATAGAAAGAGATGAACTGAGAAGCTGCAAGCGACGACAGAGATAATATAGCCTGAATGCTGTACGGATCGTTAGCCAAGGTAAAGGTAGAGCGCAACGGAGGTAGTAACCAACCGGGTGGAATTTTCATAACCTTTTAAATTACAATGGGAGCGCGGCATTTAGGGCGCGTGTTTCGACGCCGTGTTGGAACTATATCTTGATTTGAATAGGCACAGAGAATGGCGTTCACGCGGACAGGAGGCCAAGGGTGGGAGTAGGGAACCTTTCATGACAGTTGGCGAGGCGTTGGTCCATGGAAACACGTCCCAATAGACATTGTGTCTGTGTTATTAGCATTGCCTGAGCACGACGCCCATCTTCTGTTGAGCGTACAGGGTTGCCAAGACCGATAGCCAAGCAAGCCACTGGAATGATGCAACACGAAAAATCACACCTTGATAAAAGAAGGCCGTCAGCGAGGAAAGATATAAAAAAGCAACAGATTGAGCTGTTTCCATTATAACCATCTTCACACTGCAGAACCTCACTGAGCCAGTATCATACTCTTGACAATGCAGGTTACTTTGCTCGCATTCCTAGCAATGATCATGACTGCCGGTAGCGTCATGGCATCGCCTGTCAGAATTTCTTTGTTAAGATATGGATGCCTCAGGCTGACCAAAATGTGGCGACTCCTCATACAGATCGAGGATCGTGCCGTAGACACAAGATTTGGCGTCGACTACAGGATTCTTGACGTAAGTCATTATAGATTTGTTGTTCGCTCCTAAGACTTACCTATACCCAGAAGCGAGACACGGTGGGTCGCAATTGATCTGGAAGGGCAGTTGCAAAATAGCTGACCTGGAAACGCGACCATATATACAGTCCGACGTGGACGTTATGTTTGGAATCAAGTACTCAATTCTAGATGTAAGCTTTGGAAAACACCGTCAACTTGAATCTCAATTAAACGTTCTATCCTCACCACACAGTGAATCGCCGAATGCTGGTATGTCCGGAATGCAGGCGGTAGAGTGGCTTTGTGCGGGCGATGGCGATGAAGTATATGGATGGAGGGTGCGCCGACCGAGCCCAATGTTATTTAAACTTAGGACTAGTTCAGCTGGGTCTATGTTCGCGGAAATGAAATTGTGACACGTGGCTACTTGGTATGAAAGGTGGGGTGACGGATACTCTCCAAGAAATGGAAGAACTGTAAAGATTGCAGTCTCTGTTATAAATCTGGGATACCGATGTCATCTTCAATGTGAACTTCTGGAACGAATTCGCCGTTAATATGATCTTTCGCCCAGTCTACGATCTTGCTAAGCTTGCCCTAGGAATGAACTGCATCTATCCCCGGCACTCCGCGGTCCTTTGCAGCACTTCAACTTAAAACGATAACGTTAGTAAGTCGTTCAGGTCCTTGACTGTTGAGACAAGAAGACTCTGACTGACCTGATAACAACCGAGCACATTGGACTTTGCCGAAGATCTTCGAAACAATGGCTCTTAAATACGACAAGCAGCAGTAAGTAGGACATCGTAATAGTTAGGTGTCATGTTCCTGAGAATAAGGCTTTAATTGATACAGCTGCTGCATTAGAGGATATATGGCATCTTTGGAGACTCGAATTTGAGAGGACTCGAGCCTTGGGAATCCGAGCCCTACGACTCGTGCATGCGCGCGGAGTTTGTTGGAATATGGATGAAGCGGCGAGCATCGCTATGCGCAAGGAATGAGAGGAGCGGGACAGAGTCCCGCATGCTTGGCATACTTTTCGTATATAAGTAGTTTACTTACCTTGTATGTACCCCCATCCGTTTGCCTCAGAGCTCAACGAGGTCAAACGTTAAGACTCGCTTTCTTCCCGCGCGACGTGTATTTCAATAGAGTTCCTAGCTGAAAATGTTGGTCTCCGGTATGTAGACCAGTGACGGGTCTACTTTGGGATGGGGGTGGGGGAAGGGACGACCAGTATACAAGAACGTTCGAGAGTTCTAAGTCGAAAAGTGGTGTGAAATAGGCGCTTGCAGGTACATTCAACTTGTCTTTCCAGTAATCGTCTTTCACCTTCACTTATTCTAACTTGCACCCAAACAATGTCGTACTATTTGCAACATGGGTAGTGACCTAGTATCTTGCGTCAACAAAATTCCCAACTTTACAGAGCTACTTTGTAAGCGAAACACCTAGGATACTTAAAGGCCCTCATTTCTAGACTTCCGCAATGTCGGCCTTCCTTCCATTTGACAAGTGCCGTATGGTTTCATTAGGTTCTACATTGTTAACTGATGACCTCAGGATCAATCAATCACGTATGAACCGTTCCCCTGTAGAGTCCGTGTGTTAAACTCCCGCAAAGGCGAACCTGAACCTCCGATGGGAATCGGCACGGATTCATAAAGTCCACCATCACCTGCACTTGCCCGCTGTAGCACACTGGCACTCGCGCCCCATCTCGCTTTCCGCCTCTGCATGCTTCAGCAATCATGCATAGACGTGTTTTTGCCGCAGTTCCTAGAGACAACAAAGGTCACAGTTTCGCTGCAATCCATCAAAATTTTCAATCTTCAAATTGATGAATTCTCCGCAGATAAGTTCAGAACCGGCCAATACTAGTTTATCAGGTCCTCGTAGCTAAGAGCACGCTTCATTCAGCTTCTTCAAATCTTCTTAAAGGCAGCACAATTCCTCAAACTGGGTGTGTGCCATACCCTTGACAATGCAAGCAGCTCCAGCTAATCTTCCCCATGCGTCTGAGTCAAACCCGGATATTCTCTTCGAACTCTCCATCGAATCCATTATATCATTCGCTTCTCACACTTTCCCCATTTAAACAAGCATACCGACACGTTCATCGATAGAGATTGAGCTCGACCGAACAAGGTACTGTACAACACAGTTGTGCAGCAGGTTCGACGCCAAAACATGCCATCACCCATCTTACGAATACATTTTCAAATCTTTATGACGCTTGCGCCTCGCAGAAAGCTCCGTAGTGCTTCTTAACTCCATGAAGGAATGTACACCTTCTCTCAAGTCACTTTCCTTACTTGACTGCGGGCTCTCCTTGCCGAGCCACGCTTTTACGAGGGCTCAGATATGGTCTTGCTCCCAGAAGTGCCATACATATCCCTTCTGATCACAACGTATATACCATTTCAAACTGGCCGTTATGCTACAGGCGCTATCTGACATGCCCAACATGTGCATGGGGCACGTCGGGATTCACAATGTACCCCATTCTCCATCCTCTGATATCGCAATGTATCGCGCCACGAATAACCCCATTATAACGACATAGACCGGCGTCACATTTGTACAATTAATACGCTACCTCCATTCCACTCACCACTACCCTTGACGCTGCGTTGTCCGGAGATTCACACGAGATTCTGCCCTAGCGATTTACCGCATTATTCTTCTCCCTTGGCTACTACCATGGCAGGAGGAAGGGGCACATCATCGCAGCTAACCTGGGAACTCCTAGATGCTTCGTTTGTATGGAATTCCGCTTCCAGTGACGGAAAGTCATTATTCTGCCAGTTTATTTCGAGCACTATCGTTGCAACGAGTAGTCGAATCCCTGACGGCGGGACAAAATACGTTCCTTACACGCGTTCTTCAGTCAATGCCGAACTCGGAGAAGCTGGTGTTTCTGCCAACCGGATGTCTTCTGTTTCTCACGGAGGCTCTCAGATTTAGTGCTGAAAAAAGAAAGAAAATGTGGATGTGACTCTAGTCCTGAGGCAGCTCCAGTATCGATGACCCTCCTCATATTTCCGGACGTCTTCGGTGCGAGGGCAGCCATTACCGTAGTCGCACACGAGCCATCGAGCCGAGGTACTTTACAGTACGTTCTGAGCAACAAAGCCTCTGGCTGATCGTTTCGAGAAGCTTACAGGCTTTGGCGATTTCTCGCGCAGTATAGTGACACCGTGATTTGTGTCATAGCGGCATTCCGGTTCCTGGAAAGTGTAACAGTGAATGGTCAGGAGCTGATTGCGAGCCAATAGACCTCTTTCGAGTCAGCCAACAAAATGCAGCCCATGTGCATGCGAGCTTTCATCAGAATGTGAAGGAAAGACTTGATCCACAGACGCTCAACACTCGGCGCCAGCTCGGACAGGCCTTTGAATATTGATTGAACTCGTGCGCTGCTAGTGGATACGTTCACAGCTATTCGCGAAATGATAGATTACCTTTTGAAATACCCAGTGCATGAGCTTGGATCTCCGAAGGCTAATTGCACCATTCCCAGCAGATTATGAACAGACTTCGGAGTATTCGTGGAGCAGGAGAGCTTGTGGCGTCTCAGCCATCATGATCCTCATTGTGCTACCTTCAGCCGACAGCGGATCTTGAAGGTCTCCGTGTTGTAAAATGGCCTATCGTTCCGCAAAAAGCTAGCAAGATATATGGGTGTCATTTAGGCTCTAATGAGGATATCTGATAGAACCGGACTAAATTGTTGAAAGGAGTCAAAGATATCGGTCACGAGAGTGGAGACATGGACAGTTGAGGGAAAGTCATACTCGCTACCACAAACGCTCATAAAGTTAGGTTTGAATGGATTACTCAGGCTTGACACCACTCTTGTGTCCTTTAGCCCAGTCCACGATTCTGGTGAAATTGCGACAGGTGTGTGCTGAGTCCATTCTTGGACTTGCCTGTGCCGTGGTGTTGTTGTCGCCATTTTCCTGCCACACGATTACACTATGAGGATACGTGGTGTGCTATTAGTATAGTAGTAATCAAGTAGCGCAAACGAAAAACTAGACCTTATGTCGGCCGAACACATGGCGCTTTGTCGAAGGTCGTCAATGCAATGGCTGATATGCTCTGATAATTTGTTCGGCATGATACCAGCAATCGCACCCGTAATCGGGTCTGCATAATAATCCGGTCGTAGGCTCCGGCGAATCACATTCTGCCAAAATGAATAGAGGTCATACGGAAACCTGTGATGTGCAGCTCACCAGACAATGCAACTGGTGAAACACGGACAAACCAGCTATGTAGCCGTCTTCACCGGGAATGGCGACAGTCTTGTTAGGCAAAAGATCGGCCTGAGCTTTCGAGATTTTGGAGACTCCGAAGTCTGGTAGAAGCACGGTCAGTTCCCATGCTTTCATGAACTCATGCGTCTACAGTACTCGCCGTTATACAGGTCATACCATGCACGATCGACAGCCTCCGAAGGTTCGTCTTGGTATATGGTCGTATGACTGCCAACCCCCATACTAAATGTAACGCGTTCGTACTGGAGGGCTTCCTCCGCAGGTGCTATAGTACTTCTCGTTAAAGTACAACAAGACATTAGAAAAATTGAAACTCACAGTAATAGGTTTGAGAGAGGTCTTCTTGACCTTCACATGCTCGGGTCACTGATCTCTGCCTTGTGAGGAGCACAATAAGAGCAAAACTCTGGAGTGCGAGTAGGCCCCAATATAGGAGCGTCCTAAGCCTCTTTCGCGAGAATATGCCACCACGTTGGACACCCCTTGCCTTTACATCCTCGCTGGATGTGTCAACAGCCTTTTCCGGATCCTCAGCGAGCAATGGAAGATAGTGTTCGTCGTAGGACATCGAATAGAGACTTTGTTGTTAATAGGGAGCAGCAGTCAATCAGGCGACTCAAATGGATGGCCAAGTCGATGGAGACCCCGCACTCTGTGAGATAATATGTGAGAGTTTGCAACCGCAGTACCACCTGACTGAAGGAGCGGTAAGCGAAGGCCCTTTCACGGAGCTGGCTTCCAGGTGATATATGACTTAGAAAGCGAACTGCCAATGACCGCCCCGGCGACTTGATTTCTTTCCTAGCGATCCGTCGAAAAGATAGCTGTCACGTCGAATTTTGCATGGACGCACCACAGAGTTTTGAAATTTTGAAATCTGATTGGGGACTGTCAGAAAGAGCTCCGGAGCGCCCTGACAGTTGGGTGATTGTTGTCCCTCTGCCTTCACAATTGCAGCCAAACGCCACCTCGAGGACTTGAAGGACCAACCCATCGGTTCCCGAGACATCGGCCTATAGCAAGTCGGGAGGCGAACATGGAAAGGCAATGAGCTATTAATACACATATTCAGTGTAAGCTGAGGCTATAAAGGACAGGCGGACACACCAAAACATCCTTCATTCGACACTCGCAGTCGAAATCGAGTCATCTACAGACCCATTATCCTTCTTAACAATGAAGACTGTGCTTTTCACGCTCCTCTCGTTCATCATCGCAGCTAGCAGTGTGGTTGCAACCCCCGTCAGTGACACCATTAATATACTTTATCCTTCCCCATTGACCATTAGATGCAGATTTACGGAGAGAATAATGAAGTAGCCAAGCGCGATGCCAACTTCGAGATTACGCGCGTAAGTCTTCGATAGTCAGAGAACATCTGTGCACCGTACTCACTTTGTGGCGCTCTGGTAGCGAGAGGCTGAAAACGTGAGTAACGTTTGGGTTTCGGGCTGTCCCTATTGAGACTTGCTCATATTTGCCTTCAACAGTCCGCACGCGATAGCACTGTCGATGACTTCTTTGGAAACTATGCTCGATGGGAGAAACGCGATAGCACTGTCGATGACTTCTTCGGAAACTATGCTCGATGGGAGGAACGCAGCGAATGAGCGAGAGTAGAAAGCCTTCGCCTCATGAACAGCACAGAGTCTGAGTCGCAGCTGTGATGAAATGAGTTAGCCACAGACACCCAAATTCATTTGTATATGTACTGTTGCCCCGTTTACCGCGATGTTCAAGTTGTTGTCCTGCGAGAGTCGACCAAAGCGGGCCGCCTACTGTAGTTCGATATCTACGATATTCTGGCCCGACCACCGCGCTCACCATCTCGCGCACTTTGAGAATCATCAATGCATTCATTATCTGTAGCGTGATTAACAGCCAATAGACCTGTATCAAAGCATGATTACAGCGTGGTCGGTTTTGATCAATTGTTTCATCAGTTCAGCGAGCACGATTGTTTCGAAGAGATGATCGTTCTCACCCTTGGAGACATCAATGGTAATTGCAAGGCATGCCTACGTTCAGCCACATGTGTAAGACTATTCAAGTTCGACCTGTTGATATGGACGTGAAGATCCACTCGGAGGAGCAACATCGATACAAGGACACCCCTCCTGAAGTCATCCTATCTATTCCGCCCGAAGACGATGTCTTGTCCGGTGCCGACGGTGCAGGACTATCTTCGAATACTTTGTTGTCGCGCCTATCACAGGCTACCATGGTGCATCTAGCTTGCCACGATATCCAGGTTGGACGAAATCCTTTGGCTAGCGGTCTTATCCTCCGCGATGATGTCGTGACGCTCACACAATTGATGCAAATATTCCCACCCCATGCTTTTCTGGCATTTCTTAGTGCATGCGACACCGCGAAGGGATCTCGCTACCAACCGGGTCAGGCGGTTCATCTGGCCTCTACTATGTTGTTCGTCGGATTCAGGAGTGTAGTCGGGACCATGTGGAGAGCTCTGCCCCAGCTCTAGTATGTTGAAATACCGAGAACATACTTTTTCTAGGTCCATGTATGATAAAGACGGGCCCATGGTCGCTGCTACTGTGTATCGTGTGCTATTTGACATTAGTAGCAAGGCATATGAGGGTTGCGATGCAACGTTTGACTTGCATGGTCTCCTTGATCCCAACGTAGTCGCATATGCACTTGATGATGCTGTGAGGAGTCTGCGAGGTACTTACATTCATGTCGGACTTTAATATCGTTCCCAGTCGATCCCAGTCGATCCGCCGTCTCCACGCAAATTAGGCATGATGCGGAGAATACTTGTATATGGTAAATGTATATTAGAAATCCCTCCAAGTTGTGCCATAAACTGACAATGAATCAGTAGTCTCGTATTTGACCGCACTTTGTCCCAATTGCCTCTTCAACACATTCAGAGATACTAACGAGCAGTGGGGCGCGAAGAAGACTCTATCTCAAGTTGCTGTCCCGACAAAGACAAACTCATGCGCACTGACAGTATGTAGTAGTAAAATAATTACAAGTCATTACACCATAACGTTAGTGAGTGCCTTACAAACGGAAGCCATACCCACCGACATGGCTTTCTTCACGTTCTCATAAGTGATATGACCACCACATGTTTCAGCGTTGAAGCTGTCTTCTGCAATAATGCCCATGACTGCCAGTTCTCGTTTCCTATCGGTAATTGCCCTCTGCCCTGCTTCCATAACTTTGCAGATTTGGTAAAGCCATGGTAGGTAGGGAGCATAGTCGTCAGAGAGAGGAAGTTTGACGAATCTATCGCTGTGCAATATCTCTATTTTGACACGGGCAACTGACTTCGCTCCATGCAGCTCCCAATCCTGGAGTTGAGCCCTGCGTCTCTGGGTCTCAGACACAGTAGTATCCTCCAGGGGAAGTTTGATTGCACACCACGTTGCAACGTAGAAAATACTTTCGATATCGTGCCTAACGTAATGGGGAGAATCCGGATTATGAAGAAGATCCACGGCTATGAAAGGGAGCGTCCCTGTCCGGTGACGGGCGGTCGCTCCAGTTGGCTCGCCATTCTGGTCGACCACACTACTGAGGTCGAAGTCATTGAGGATCAGGTAGATGGTGCCATCGCGAATATCGTACATGAGATTGCTCAGACTAATATCGCGATGGAGAATGCAAGCCTTGGTACGCAGTTGATTGACACCTAGAAGTCATTGTGTTAAAATGAGGTCATTTTAAAGAGAATCGACAGACGTACAGTCCAAAAGCTGCCGGAAAAGATAGCCCATATTAAGAGGATCAAGAGCCTTTTCAAGCGCGTAGTATTTTTTGAAGATTATCCATCTGAAACTACGCTCATCGTAGTATTGATCGGTTGAGTTGTCAGGCCAGAAGCGACCTCGAATACCATTAGATAAACGCCATTCAGTGCGCTGATTCGTCCAAATGTAGGCCTTGGGAATATGCTCAACACCCGCATTCTCGGCTAGTCTGAGTATGTCTTGTTCAGGATGTCGGCAAACCGGCTGGAAAGACATCTTGATCACTAGGTCGCAATCAGCCACCCCAGGAGACGTCTTGATGTTGTAGACGTTGGTGCGTCGACCCACCAGACTGTATTGAGTGAAGATTTCCTCGCCCATGGTGACTTCGATATTTCCGCCGTCAGGATGTTCCATAGTCAAAGTGGCACCCTGGAGTGTCAGAGGGGGGTCGGGAGAAGGATGTCTACCCTTTTTTGTAGGTAATGTAATGCCTGGCATACGAAGACCCATATCCTCTTCAGTACAGCAGTTTAAAGCGACAAGGAGAGCAGCAAACTTGTCGAAGTTTGAAATCCAGCAGATTTCCGTCGAGACGACGAAGCCAGAGGCATCGGCATACCAAAACTGAACTTTTGATCCTTGAATGAGAGGTATTATGCTGTGTAACCGTGTTCCGTGAGTCGAAGCGAGCATTTCGAGAGCGTAACTGCCGACTTGTTCCACAACGTTCTTTGGAGGATCAGAACTCGTGGACTCTTCAGGTTTGTCTTCCTCCTCAAGCTCCTGGCTGACCCTTGGTTTCTTCTCGACTGCCTGACTGGCGAACTGTGTATTCTTGCGTTTCTGCCCTGCACTGATTAATATACGAGAGCTTTTAGGAGCACGAGGGATGTCTGCAGGTGTTGATGTGATCCCAGTTCCGGAAGTGGAAGCCTGCCAAGGAACTTAGCATTGGAATACGAATGGGATAGAGTTGAAATACATACTGCGTGATTTCGAGGCGACCTTCGTGGGGGCATATCTTTGACTTCAAGACTTGCCAGCTCACCTTTGCGGCCCTTCGCGGCCTCCAATACCAGATGCCATGTCTTTTCGAGTTCCACAAGATGTCGGTCAGGCACGTCCTTGAATTCCGTGAGAGAGACAATCTCCGGCCAACAGAGTTTGTTCATGCGTGGATTGAGTGGATCTGGCTGACCCTGAACTCTGCTCCACGTGTGATCGAAAGTGGCCTTGCGCATCGAGACCACGTCGGGTTTACGATGAGCATACTCATCCCAGCGTCCATTCCCTTCAACGATAATAGGGTCATTGCGATAGTACTGAACGTCAGCGTAAGCGTACGGAGGTAGGGACTCGATATTTTTACGAGCCAAGGAAAGTATCCTATTGGCCATTTGGCACCAAGGGCGATAGCGATAAGTTTCGTGCTTCTCGAGTGCACAGTATTCCGTAACGGCGTCGTCGATGATAGCATCAGTACAAAATTTATCTTGGCGTATAATATCCGACCATTGACGTATTGTTTCAGGGCTTCTACCGGTCACAGCCTGAATCCATATATCAAGATTGACGGTCTTTCTTTCTTCGAGGTCACGACGGAGAAGAGGGTTCATGTTATCCCGGGTGCGATCTAGGTGTATCATCCCTGCGGGCTTCGAAGGTGCAAATGGTGTACTCTGAGTATTATTCGAGATTCGCTCGTGACGGCCTTTATCAGGAGTAATGGGAACACCTAGATGAGTGTCGAGGAAAAGCAGGGAACGGTTTGATGGGCGTTGGCGTGCCACCGCGTTCCGGAGTTCCAAGAGTCTGTGAATCGCTGTCGGTCTCAGCTTCAGTAACTTGAGAGGTTGGGGGGCCTGGCTCGTCAAAGAAATCAGGGATGCCAGTAGTGTCGTCGGCAGAGATGAAAGCGGCGAGAGTCCTCGGAGAGTCTGGGGGATTCATGGTGAGTTGTGCAGTGAGACAAGGATGTGGCCGAAACAACCATTATATATCTTACCTGGGCTTTTTAGCGAGTTTGCGCTGAGTGTGGCCCTGGCCACATAAACAAAGGAGAGGTTCCGGAGTGTGGACCGTGCGCACAATCAAAGTGGGGACTCGGCTTGCAGGCGGTTTGCGTGGCTATACATAACGAACAATGAGCGAGATGCATTACGCTGGCATACATTATACTGGCATACATTTTCTTACAATAGTAAGGAAAGAGGATACAACTGTAAAAGTGAGTCGCACAATCGAACCGTGGGAATCTTCGCGTAGTAAGTCAAACATCACGGTAATAGTATTCAAGGGTAGGAAATTACCAACCGAGACAAATCTCACAAGAGATAATGGCAACGGCGTGCCGATGGATATTCGTTACTGGTAGGTGGTGAAGGTACAGCCTGATACTTGGTTCTATCCTTCTATCTCTTTCTACTTAGCCTTCCCTAAATGCCGAGAGACTTAATCGATCGTGATGGCACCATCGTTCATATTAGGCAATTGAAATTCAAGATCATATGGCGGGTCGTTAATATAGAGTACATAGTAAGTTAGTACAAGAGGCTAAATTGCAGTTTCATTGTACCAAATCATTAGGAAGCTCCCCGGAAACGACATCCATACCCACTCTTTTCGCGTTATCAAACGTGATATGACCGCCTGTCTCTATATCGAAGCTATCCGCTGGGACGATTCCCAGAATTTTTAGATCTCGTCTCATGTCTGTGATCGCCTTCTGTCCTGCGTCCAACACTTTACGAATGTGGTGTAATCATCAGAAATAGGAAGGTCGACAAGTCCGTAGTCATGCAATAGCACAATTTTTGCGTTAAAAAGTGCTCCAGCTCCACGTCGCTCCCAATTCAGGAACTGAGCCTTGCACCTCTGGAACTCCGACCCAGTAGTTGTCTCCATGGGAAGTTTGGCCATGCACCACACTGCAACATAGAAAACACTCTCAATAGTGTGTCTAAAATAGTACGGAGAGTTTGGAGTGTAAAACAGGTCCACAGGCGTGAAAGGGAGTGTTCTTGTTCGGTGAATAGTCGCGGCCCCAATGACATCGCTATTCTGGTCAACCACGCTACCCATGTCAAAGTCGTTGAGAATTAAGTAGCCGATATCATTGCACCGGCCGTACATGAAATTGCTCAGTCTGACATCCCGGTAAAGAGTGCGAGCGACATTATGCAGCTGATTGACAACTGGAAGTCATTACATCAATACAAACCAAAGTCCAAGAAGTTTCGAAGATCTACAGTCCAACAACTGCTGAAACAAATATCCCGTATTGAGGGGATTAAGAACTTGGTCAAGCGGGTAGTATTTCTTGAAGACTATGTATCTGAAACTATGATCGTCACAGTCCTGATCAGTTGAATCGTCCGGACAGAAGCAACCCTCGAACACAATTTTAGGAAAGCCGTCCAATACGCTGATTCATCCACGTGAAAGCCTTAGAAGCGGACGTAATGTCTGCATTCTCCTCGGCGTTTCCATCACTAGGACGTTCAACTGTCAGCGCACTCAATGGAAACAGCGAAGGATGATCGCCATTTGCTATCGGCAATGTGATGCCTTAGATACGCAGACCCACGGCTTCGGCGGTACAGGAAGTTCAAAGCAATTATCAGAGAAACGTGTTCGTTCTAATTCGAGATCCAAAAGATCTCCGTGGAAACCATGTACTCGGAAGCATCCGAATCTACTTACCTAAATTGCACCGTACATTCCTGGATAATCGTCGTAATGCAATGCGGCTGTACTCCATAGGTTAAAAGAAGCATCCTATGAGCAGAACGGCTAACCTGTTTGACGACGTCTTGCGAAGGGCCAGTGGTCTTAATATTGTCTTCAATTTCTTCATCCCGGCCCTCAGTTCTTGATCTTTTCTCCGCGACTTCACTTTTGCATGACTGGTTCTTTCGCTTGTGGCCGGCCCTGGTTGCCATACTGGTGGCTTTAGGAATGTAACGAGTCCCCACTGGGGTCCGACGTGCTTCCATTCTTGAAAGGGATGTCTGAAGAAAAGTGAATATCCATAGACAGTATGACACACGAGAGTCACCTACAATCTGAAGTCGAGATGATTTATACATGATCAGGCGTGATGTTCCAGGGAGATTGCACACGTGAACGAAGAGCTGAGCACAGAATTTGTAAGCTTGTGCAGTATAGGCTTATAGTCAAGGCCACAGTTGCCACAGTCGAACCGTGGGAAGACTCGCGGTCAGAAGGTCTAGTAGGCATGAATTCGATAGGGAAAATTAAACCTAGACAACCTTGAAGATAATGAATATGGCTAACAACAAGGGCCCATCGTCACAGTCACAGCCTTGAAGGAACTACTTGGGTTCCATCTTCGCTTACGCCTTTCCTAAACCAGAGATTGATCGTCGTCAGAACAACTTTGTCATACCTGTGAGTCAGACTTACATGAAATAGCCCGTGAGTCTGCAGATTGCGCAATGTACAGCAGGTCACAGACCTCGCTGGAGAATACCCTAGGTTGACTAACTTGACTTACAGTTTTCACTGCTATTGCGAGGCTGGCATAGCGTTAGACAAGTAAAATCGATTGACTCGCAAACCACGAATACGATAGTCTTCCCAAAGGGCACTAAATTGCGCGACTTGGTCCCACAGCCTCTTCCGATTCATTATCGAGTCCGACTCCCAGCATTCTCGCACAAACGCCAAACGAGGAGAGCCGGGCGACACGATGAGCGACGCAATTGCAGGAAAGGATTTCGTGTCAGGCTGGGGAAGCAATATAGCCTCATCATCAGATTTCTCGTCTTCGTCGTCTTGATCCAGAGAACTTCCTGGCTCTATTTGGAATGATAGTATTTCTTCGGGCCGAGAGTCTTCAGGAAACCAGAGTCGCAAGGCATCATACGCACGCTTCTTCTCATCCCGCAAAGACTCCAAGGGTAAGATCCAACGAAGGCAACCGCGAGTAATGGCCTCCTGATCTAGGAATGACTGCTCTGCGATGAGCGCGCCAAGCGATCGACACGTCGATAACAGCGCGAACAGTGAAGCTATCGGAACGTCACGAACGATGGGAATCAAAATCTCAATCGGTAGGCGTCCGATAGAAGGCATATGAGAGTCGGGTATAAGAGGGAATATAGAGAACTTGGGGGTTCTGCCGATCCTTGGTGGCTGAGGCCAGCTGAGGGTCGATAATTAGCAAAGTCACGGAGAAACATCAAGGAAGACGTACGTATCAGGTCTCATAAACATCCGCCCGCGGCAGTCACGTACAAGATGTGGGACTAAGTCTTCCCCTCGTATGTGCCCACTTTGATAGCATTCATTGTATGCCTCGAGCCACGTCTGCAATTGGTGATGTCGTCCTGCCATTGTACAAGGTTGGCTTGTATACCGCCGTAGTCGATGACTGGGAGAAGTCCATTTCTGTCTGCAAACGACACCCTGTAAGTGTGCGTCCCGCCTGAATCTAGAGCGCTATATAAATACCGTTTCGTTGAGACTTCTGAGGATTTACGCTCTCATATAACTCCCCGGGGAAGGTCAGAGGTTCAGGATCAATTGGAAAGGCAAAAGCTCCGGTGGAAGGTGATTTTGATCAAGTCAGCTTTGAAGATAAGCATAGCACCTTTCACAGAGATGAAAATTGGGATTTCCTTTGATCATCGCAGGAGAACAATTGGTGAGCACTTGATCTCGCAACGTCTTGCCTGCAACAGATCTCAACAAGGCCTCGAAACAACCGCTGTCACCCTCGTCTACATGGCGAACCTCAACGTTCCTTCCATCTGGGATCATCGCATTGCGAATTTTAGGCTCTGCAGCAAGGTTGAAATAGCCTATCGCGACGCAGACGTCAGTGCAATAGTCTGCCTTGCCCATCCCATGGCAGCGCAGTTGCGTCAGTGTCTCATTCACGACAGCCTTTGTTTGGAAAGCAACTCCCCGGGGAAGCAAGTGGGAACGACCTCGGTAATGACTTGAGTCCCCGTCCTCCCTGCCGTTGAAATGTCGAGAATCCCCATTGGTATTGAACATCTTCGGGCATAATTGGAGCAATCAACAATGTAACTTGGTGAGTTCGTACTAACCTGAACGGAAATGACAACTCGAACCTGCGTACGGTTCAGAGAGCCGAAATCCAACGCAAGTTGCGGCCGATTCCATACCTAGCCCGAAGCCCAGGACGACCAGCGCAGCATATGGCACCACTTGGGCTTGTGTTGCGCCTGTGTAAACATGCTATATTGAACGGGAATTCGCGGGCTTGGGGATGCGATAAGCTGGCGTTCAGTTTGTCAGTCGGGGTCTTGTAGTCACCTCGGAACATGCGAGACTTGAGCTACCGGTTATGATAGGTAGAGTCGCATCATTTAAATGCTCGTCCGATGTTACATCTTCATTCCGGGTCGTGTGCCCGCCTCTTTAGCGTCGTGTAGTTGACCTGGTATGGGGGAAGACTGGTTTGACTTAGATACGACATTTGTTCATCGGGTAATTCGTTGGAAGCATGTCACCAGAGTTATAAAAGGATGGAGACATTTAGGTTCTATGTCAACTCACCTTAACATTCGCACATCCTTTCCATCTTCTCGTCGACGCGTATTAGGCAAAGACTATGACTTTACTGAAGCTTCTGTCAGTTGTGCTCCTCATTAAGGGTATCATGGCTACGCCTACAATAAGGATCCTGACTTGTAGATATCAATGCTTGATTCTTTGCTGACACCTAGCGGATAGTTTGTTATACGAAACGCAGTGCATCCAATCTTGGCCGTTAGTCACGGAGAAGAAACTTCAAATTCAACTATTGCTCACATGGATAACAGAGTTGGCACTAAACTCCACGTTCCATCGATATTCACTGCTTATTCATTGCAAAGACACGCCCAGCTCAATGGCTAGGTAAGTACCGTTAACCGAGCACAATGCTGGACTCACCTAATGTTGACAACTACAATAGTGAGCTTCCAGAGCCTACGGACAATGATAAGCATCGCCGAATAGACCATTGAGAAATGACGCAGGTTTTCTGATGCATACGTCCTTCAAAGATTGGTTTTCTGTGAAAGTAAGTAATAGGGAAACGGGGATAGACAATTTAGGAACTTATGTCGAGCTACAGCCGCCCTAACATGATATTCAGGTCCGAACAACTTGTATGAATGATTCTAAGAGCTGCCTACATCCCAAAGTGTTGCTTCATGATTTTTTTAAAAAAGGCATCCTTCGTGTCACTTTGTTGAAAAGATTTAGCATTGATACGACTGCCGCATTTGTAGAGGTGTGGGGTGGGGATACGATCTTTTCATGGGTCCGATCACGGGAAACCTCAGATTTCTAGCGGACAACTCAGAAGTCTTAGTCTTCGACTTTGCCACGTTTCGACATGCATGTCAGTGATCGTCAGGTTGTGAAGTGTGGAATAGACGCTTACAGTGCACCTCCTCCCAAATGAGCCACACTTCAACGCAACACGTCGGCAGTCCGTCAGTCGCCGGCCACAATGTGTTCTACCAATTGCGAGGTTTCGATCTCCCCCGTAATTTCGTAATCAATATACTTCATGTCCTTCGCTGATGCTGAATGTGACCGAGAGCTGTTAAGTCGACTGCAAGTCATGTAATATAACGGCATGTAAAGTGAGCATATAGGGCACAACCATAGTCTATAGAGGCCGTTCTCGTACGTTCGACTGCTCAATGAGGGTCATGGCGCTGGACACGTCCCTACAGAAAGCACGTTCGCCAAGTAGATCCGCGAGGCCAGCGAGCTCAAAGGACTCCCTCGGGCCTCCTTTCAGATGCGTAATATACAAACCCACACCACGACCCTGCATGAGATCCGTCAGAGTGTGCAATATAAACGAAGACATAATGTAATGCCTTACCTTGTACGTTTCCACCAGCTCACGGAAGATTTGTACAGCACTGTCACCGCGATAAGTAGTCACATAGTGCAGAGTAACCGAAGAAACGTACGAAGCATCTATACTATCAACATCAGCCATATGGAAGACCAGGACATTAGCGTATTGTCTGTGAGGTTCTTCTGAAGGGTGATGCTTGTCGTGTCCATACAGTTCAAGCCGACGGAGACGCTCTGTTCAAAACTTCAGTATCTGGCTCAAAGGAATGTGAAAAGAGTATCGCACCTTTGAGCTGCGCAGTATTCGCTATTTACGCAAGGTAAGCCCAGTCACAAAATCATGTGAGAGTGGGAGTAAGAAGACGTACCGAAGTCCAAGTTCTCCCGTATCCTAACGATGAGAACGCCAGGAACCTCTTCTCCAGCTTCCGCATCCTCACTGATCGATCTCCATTTGTCGGTTCCAGGAATCCTTCCCTAATCGTCACTCCCTGTGAGTAATTGTCATGGTAAAGCAAAGCCTGCAACATACCAGAATAGTCATGCGAGTCCTCGACGACCGGTGAACGACGAGCAAGAGGGAGATGACCAAGCTAACCATGATACCAACCTCAACATCCCAAAAGAGAGTGAAGAAGAAGGTCAACGACATGAGCAGGAGATCAATCCATGCTCGCATTCTGTTGAATATTATTAGCATCGGTATCAGCGGAATGTGAAATTAATATGTCTCTTACCGCCAGTAGAACTTGACATCATGAGGAGCTTCCGCAAGTAAACTGAAAACGACAAGACAAATACTAATTTATGCTAACAGTCAGCAGATAGGAGTGAACCCCATGAGAAACTCCTTACATCGATCCAAGGACACACTTCGGAAGGAAATAAAGCCACGGTAAGAGGAAAAATATGGCGAGAAGGACGAGAGCAGAGCAGATCAACGACGCCATTTGTGTACGGCCCCCAACATCCCCGTTCACTTTAGACCTGGTAATGAAGGAAGTTCAGCTCTATGATCGTGGGATCGCCATTAAAGTGAATAGCGCACCTAGTGATAGATCCATACGCGGGAAGGGTGCCAGGTACAAAGGAGGCGACGATGTTACCCGCACCCAATGCGACCAACTCCCTGTTCGGAGAGATACTGTAGCCGAAACGTGTCGCATTCTGCTTCGCTGCAACTATACTGTCAAGGAAACCCACGACAGAAATTAACCTATGATTAGTGACTGATTAGAATGCGAGCGCTTATTAGGAGCGAGTGAATTACTTGCACTGCAGTGGAAGTAGTGCGTCGGAGGAAGCGCAGAGTCGTCCTCCGTAGAGGGAAATTAACGAAATGACCATCTGTGTTGATAGGTACGGAACCGAGGACATCGACACCGTCCTCGTCCCATCGGAACTCGGCAGAAAGCACTGCGCCAATCTTAGTTCTCAAAACTGGGTGTTGAGAAATGAACTCACTAGTAGAGATGATAACAACGACCAGGACCTCCGGTACGCGATAGATCCACCAATAGCGCTTGAATGCACCCTTGAAGGATCGTAACAATACTAAAGCGAACAAGGCGCTGAAACTGATGATAGCGGTTATTCTGTGGGTATGTGAGAATAAATTATCGACAATGAATATGAATTTGTCTAGGGTGGATTGTGGGTTTAGGGTATGTTCAAGTTCGGTGAGGCCGAACATAGGTATTAGTTGCTCACTAATAAATTGACGTGTGAGCATGTCGGGGAGCAAAATGACAGAAGAAGCATACACCATGATGACGATAGCCACTGCAGTAACGAAACCACGTAGCAGCGCGCGACTAAGCACGACGTCTAGAAATCCAAGTCTAAAAATGCCCAGTAGGAAGGTGATCAAGCCGACCTACATCATAAAGTTCCTAAGCACGACTCAACAATTAATTCACTATAACCACTCACCTGAAATGTTATGACTGTTGCTACCGCCAGTGAAACGGCATTAGGGTTAGCGGGAATGCTATGTGGATCAGCATGCAAAATTTCGTCGACGGCTTGGCCCACGAGCAGAGATAGAGCTGCTTCCGGAGCAACATTCAGTTGTCGAGAGGTACCAAGGAGTGCATAGACAATTCCAGGTATAGATGCAGAGAACTACAAACTAAATAAGATGCCAGTTTTCAGAAAGATTCAGTGGGACAGACCCACCAGACCAGTAACGGGACTGAGTTTAGCAAGTGACGATGCATACGAAACTGACTGAGGTATCAGCATAGAAGCTACTGTCAAACCGGCCAGAAGGTCTCCGCCGAGTCTGCATGCCTCAAGCTCGCCGTCAGCTACCAGGGAGATTTAGTGTGGCTCGACTTACAATGACCAGGAGTATTCAGGTATCCACGCAGTTGAAGGCACATAGTATTTAACCTTCGCCCAATTAGAGTTTTTGCGAACTAATGGAGGTCGTGGAGGTGGTTCTGGACGTTTTGGAGCAATGAATTGATAACGTCAGCTCATTGAATATCTCTAAGGTTTGTATTCTGGCACACCTATCCCACCCCGTTGTGCTATAGATCCGTACAGATCAATGTCATCCAACCGTCCCAGTAATGCTGCCTGCTCGTCCAGAGTTCCAGGTGTTCGTGGAGTTCTTAACCCAGAAGTACCCTGCGTGTACATGTGCCTCAAAGAAGATGCCTCCGAGGCATGGCCTGAGAGTGCTCGTCCAGGAGTAGGTGAATGTGGTGTCAACCTTCCAGAGGTTGAAGCAATGGGCTCTCCGGATTTAGGACCATCTGGATCCATGTGTGCATGAAATGAGAGCGAGGTATCTGGGTCGACAAAGCCAGAGCGATAGGAAGACCCTGCGAAATATATGTTTCAGAGAGATAGTGTTGACGGCAGAATGGTGGTCGCGGGTCGTTAGAGTCGCGATAAAAATGGAGATACGTAAAGAGCATCTAGTGGCGTTTTCGATCATCACTTAAGATTACACTTATCAAGTATAACATCGCCGTCCAATCATATTACGAGAATTGAATACGGCTATATTTGGATAACATAAATACGGTACAGAAAGGATCCTCACGGGGTGTTGAAGGTAAAGACGTAAAGATTATAACCTTCTCTCGTCCGTATATCATGCTCGTCAACACCACATGCCTCTTTTATGGCTTCAATGGCAGGAACGAGACCAGCGTAGTTTTCATCCTCGAATTCACATCCTTCTAGGATAAATCTTTTCATGCGAAGGGGATAGTACTGCAGTGATCGAAATGCACTTTCTAGCGATTCCAGGGTAGACGTCGTAACTGTTGCTTGCATGAATTGGAGTTTGCGAAGACCTTGGAAAGGATGTATATCCTCATGGCCCTCTATCTGGTAGGAGGGGGAATTCATTTTCCAACAGCTGAGAATACCCGGAAATGACCCAACGCATTCGGTTCCGAAGACGATCAATTTGTCCAACTTGTCCATGCGTTGTAACATAGGTATCCAGACCATAGCGGAACCGTCCTTCCAGAGAGGAACGGACATCTGGAATGTCCGAATCGACGAAAGAGGGAATTGCGTGATGAAGTCTGCGAATCCTCCACTCTGCCCTGTTTCACGCAGAACGGGTCGTGTTCCCTGGATACCAATCGTGAAGATAGGAATTTGGAGCGAGAAAGGGTATAAGGATGAAGGCACAGCGTATGCGTGGAGAGAAATAGTTATGTCGGATATTGAGGCATTGAACTGTTGCAACTGAGCACTAGGAAAACAGACAGGGCCTGCCTCAGGCTCTTGTTGTGACCGGATAACGTTCAATCGCGAGACAATTGCCTGGCCCAACTTAGAGGGTTCCTCGTCACAAAGCTCACTGAGATCCAGCATGAGTCGAACCACCGTTGTGGAAGGGAATGTCATATGATCCAATAGACCGATGATGCCCGTCGGTGTGTCGAGGATGTAGAATGTTGACAGTCGGCTCAGTTCAGCAACAGTTTGTCCTAGAAGGTCTTCCGGTATCCCAATCAACTTCTCGATGGAGAGATGCTCCAGATTAGGCATGCGTCCTAGTTCAGAAATCATGTCTTCAAGTGGGGTGGTACTCAAGTGGCCGTACGTCGAGCAGGTGATCTTGAGCGTAGTCAGTGATGAGCGGAACATGGGATGAGTGCATGGAACACGAAGGTTCATGATCGAGAGGGTATGTAGATGAGCAATATCGCCTTCCTGCATATCCATGACGATGGGCAAGGGCTGCATCTGGCGACTTCTGAGCGTCAACACTTGAACGCCGCAATGTTTCCATCCAGCAAGGGGAGAAGTGATCGGTGGGCAGAGAGTAAGATCGAGAGTCATTTCGCGCCATCGCCATCGCGCGCAGAGAATTGCGACCCAAGATGTGATTGTTTTGGGCGAGAGTGCTATCTCAATGCGTAAAGACGCGTCCTCGGACCGGTCAAGCTGTTCATTCACTAGTATATCATTAGCAGGTGGTATAGAGATATTCGTCCAGATCGCAGGAGTTTTAAGAGCGGCAATTCGCCAAAGGTGGCAGACTTGAGAAACGGCCATCCAAGAGTACTCCATCGGAGGTGAATTGACTTTCCTGGGAAGGCCCCTAGTGGCATCGACATAAAAGGTGAAGATCTTCGAGAGTACATCTCGCGGGAGACGACACGGTCCACGGCCTGCATTGAACCCGCGGTACTTCTCGGTAAGGAGCTGCAGGATGCCAGCTTTGCCGATTGTACTCCCCAACGCTATAATTCGCGTCATTTCCGCATGAAGCGCTGCCTTCTGCACCTGTAGGGGACTCATTCGTATCTTCTTCGTGAGCTTCTTTGCCGAGGTGCTACAACCCCGGTCCATCAGGTATAATTACAACAGAAGTAATAGCAGACGTACTACGACGTTGTTTCGGCCTTGCGTTTCTGAGGAGGCGGTGTCTTGCACGGTGGCTCTACAGGGGATACAGCAAGCATGGGGGAAAAGTACAGTGGTAGTAAAGGGTCAAGAGAAAGCTTTTGAGGCCGGGAATGGTGGCACAAGACAAAAATCTTTGGCCTGGGCCCACGTGCAGATAGTTCGCGTAGCTTTGACCCTGTTTGATCTTTGACCTTTTGTCCTTCGTGCCAGTCAATGTCATCATAAGAGCCCACGACTCAGCCATGCCTCTTCCGATAGCGACAGTAACCACGGATTATATTGACAGATCAGCGAAGTCTCACCTTGTTGAGCATTATTGTGCTAGCAAACGTGCGTTTACGACGGACAGCGTACTGGCCAGTCTGCCTCCTCGGATATAGTCACCGCGCGTTGCGTTGCAACTCTTCATCATTTTCGTCATTCCTTTTGTGAAGGTGGATTAGGACTTGACGGGGATTCAACATAGAGGTATGACGAAGGAACATAATCTTGTTGGCGATTGACCAACTGAACGGATTTACTGAACACCTCTCGCCGTAAAAGGCAAGTCTAGGTCTAGAGAAGTGGTTAACAATATCGAGGTCCGTAATCTAAGTACACTATCAATAAGGCTATCCTAAGACGTCTGGCAAACGAAGCTAAGGTATGATACAGCGTACAAGTAGCAAAAATATAGAACTTCCGTCCGGTAAAGCAGAGCATTCCGATCTATAATAGCAACTCGCGGTCATATGATACAATGAAATACTTATGCATAAAGAAAACCAAGATACATCACCAATTCCCCAAGTCATGAATGACGCATTCTATTCCATTTCCCGTCTGATATTGGAACACTTCCTGCTTACCATTCCTCTCGGTCATGGCTAGAGCAAGCGTCTCAAGATCCTTGTCTCGAACGTGGCAATTCTTGATTGAGAAAGACTGGAGGGGCCATCCGCCAATACGTCGATCGTGGAACGAATAACATAGCTTGCTGAGCAAACCCTTATCGATGTACGTCTCTTCAAGTCTGAGACGCACTAGGTTCTTCAGCAAAGGACGTCTTGAAGTGACAAAACCTTCTTCGACTTCCTCTTCGCGATAATCGAGAATTGTGGGAAGGTGTCGCACGCAATCCTCCACAGCGGCAAGCTCGTACACTTTGTCCATCATCCGCAGCACGGGAATCCAGACGTCCTCCAGGTGGTTCCATGCCTTGACTCGCTCCATATCGAACGAACGGAGATTTGTCAAAGGCAGTTCAGCGAAACAGGCAGCAAGGTTGCGTGTGACATGCGGAGACTTGAGACAGGAGTGCGGAACGACCAACGCCAGGGAGAATGTGTAGACGCTCGAAAGCAGTTGCTTTCCACTATTCCCACTAGCGTTAGGAGAACCTGGAGCGCCATCGAAGATAAAGGCGGTTCCCATGATGGAGTGTTTGTCGACCTGACAATTCTCCTGACGAATAGTGCCGGCTACAAATGTGTGAAGGGGGTTCAGATGCATCAAGTGCTGCATGTGCGCAGCTAGTCGGCGTCCAAACACGATTGCGTTGAAAGTGAAGATTTCCGAGGTTATGTCGACATTGATTTGGATAGACGCATGAGGAGGGTAGATTATGTGTTCGAATATTTCCACCACAGGTGACGGTGAGTCTACAATTAGTAACGCTTTGAGATTGGATAGAGTTATAGTGCGTGAAGGCGCCATTGCAGGTCGGGAGTCGAATATGTAAGCGAGTCGAATATCCTCGAGAAGCGGCATGTTATGAAGGGATCTGAGGACCTCGTCGACGCTGACTCTATCGGGCTCGCGGATGCCACAAAGGGATAGTTGAGTCAGGCGAGGAGAAAAGATCGGGTGCGTCATGAAGATTCGAATGTTCCACAAGTTGAGCTGTACTAAATCAGGGAACTGGCCGTGGTCAAGAAACCCAGGAAGCTCTCGTGTGGAATTGCCGTTGACACGAGCGTGAAGGGAGCGCAAGTGCGGCAATTCCTCTACCGTGAGAGGTGGAATTGGAGTATCGGGCTCAAATAAGAGCACCAACCCTCGAATCCGTTGTGCTTCCTGCTGAATTATCCCCAGATTCAATCGCCAGTTCTGCATGTCCGTGTTGATCTCCACGTCCAGAGGCATGCGCTGGGATCTCCGCAGTATTTCAAGTGTAAAATCAAACCCGGTGGTTGATGCTGGTATCACAGCCCAAAGACCTGGGGACTTTAGTGCGACAGCTCGCCAGTAGTGGCAGACATGCGTGACACTAATCCATGTGTATCCGTTCGGCCAGCATGTTGAGTGGGAGTCATGTTCATCTTCTTCCGCATTGGATACACAAAAGACGAAGATGTCGCATAAGATCTCCGCAGGGAGCTTAGCTACTGGCTGAAGCGAATTTTGCTGGCGCTTCGCATGAATTACCACATCCAAGGGAGCGTCCGCAGCTGGGGACGGAGACGTAGATATAAAATCCCGACGGAGGAGGATGTCGTGCTTGAGGAACTTCTCCGTCTTCTTCAGCAACTGGGGACTGCGGCTGCTCCGACGTGAAGAGTAAGCACCTTATGGGTATTCAGTCTTTCGTAGATGGGAGACTTACCCTGCCATTTCGGTGAACCACCGCCCTTCGTTTTGCACACTACACACTTTCACTCGATTCGTTGACGAGAACCCGCTATTTGTACGGTGGAAGAAGTTGGGAAGAAAGGAATCGCCTACGCCAGTCTCCTCAGTGCTGTCCATCAAACGGTTATATTGCATTTCTAACACGAACATGTGACAATGCACGTGGAAAGGACATTGACAAAGAAGGTTGATTGATTCTTACATCTGTTATAGACGCGGTATGCAGTGTTGATCTGATGGCAGCGTTCCACTGCCACCAAACCGACGACATCGGTTAAAGGACGAGACTGACCGCGACCTGAGAGCGTTCAAAGTCAAATTGACAAATCGACCCTGTTGGTTGTGAACCCTCTCGTGCCGCATGTTGAATTATTTCGCATTACTGGCGGAGGAAGCTTGAGTAAGTTACGGAATGCATTAATTACACATGCGTATCTTCGGGATCACTCACTATTCACTTATCCCGAAAGGCACAAGCGTAACAATAGCGAGCCCGAAGCCGTAACCGAAACGTCTTGACGTCATTTTTCCTTGTCTATGAAACACGTAAGTGGACCCTAAATGTCTACTTCACGCGTCTGGCCGAAGTAGGTTAGTGCGTGTCTCGGCACAACAATGGGTAGAGATAATGAGATAATGTTGTCCACCGGTTTGTCTGAACGTCAATACCTGGTGCTGCTGGCCTAGACATGGCAAGGTACGATTCAAAACCCTATGCTAGACTCCTGGACCTCAAGTTGGAATTCGGAATTCCAACCTGTAAGGTCCACATTGCACAACGCCTACCATAGGAAATTTACTGGATCGAACGCGAGTCATTATCTGACCAAGCAAAATTGAAGATAGTGCGAAAATGCAAGGCTAGAGATGACTTTATGCGAGGGCATAGTGTTTGAGTACTTGAATGCCAATTCGGTGGCAAACGAGACAGTTGTGCCCCAAGATGCTTGAAGGCTCGAAGACAGGAGAAGTGTCGAATGCCACGCGAGCTGCACGTGCTCCATCACATTTCAGCCACAGACGCGTTTTGCACAACTTGTCGCGCGTCTGGTCACTCACTTCCACTTCTAGGTAGCAGAAAATATGTCTCTCAAATTGGAGACTCCAGGAAGTTTTCCTGCTTTTCCTTTTCTTCCTTATGAGATTCAGTTTAATTTGATGCAACACCTTTATACCTCCATTGAGGATAGGAAGGTAACCATTGTGGAAAGTCCTACAGGAACGGTGCGTTTAGAGCCACTCACGTCGAGAATATAACTCATTTGATCTAAGGGAAAAACTCTAAGTTTACTGTGCGCATCACTGACATGGTTGCGCGATGAGCTGGACCGCGTCAAAAGGGGGAAACTTGCAGCATCAGAGGGAGACGGTTCGTATTCACATAAATACAAACAAGCTCTCGCCTGAGTGGATTTCTCATTTCATTACGTAGCACTGGACTGGGTAATTGCGCAAACAGTAGAACGCAAAAGACGCGAATTGGAGGCCGATGAACTTGAATATTCGGAACGCCTTCGAAAAGCCAAGCAGAAAGAAGCAAGCTTACGAAAAACCGCTCAAAACAGGGCGAAACGAGCAGTACGAGCAGTTTCGTCTATGTAGCTCTTGTGCATGGAACTGATATTGAGCTAGAGAACAGAGAAGTCGTCCACATCAGACGTACATTTAGATGACATGGCCTTCCTTCCTGATGACGATAACGAAGCTAGGGACGAAGACGACAATTTATCGCCAGAAGTACGCGCAATGATGAAACAGTGAGTCTACAAGATGAGAAGTCGTTCCAATTCATCATCCCAAGCTGTTTAGATTGGAACGGCCAAGCAAAGTAGACGCAGAACCTGAGCCGACTTGCACAAAGATCTACTATGCTTCGCGCACACATTCGCAGCTCTCACAGGTTCTTCATGAATTGGAAAAATTGCAAATCAATCTTTCGGGCACATCCGTTCTGTCACTGCATCCAGAAGCATCAAAATCTCCTCCAGATTCTGCCAAGAGACCGATATCTCTTGTAGACGAAGATGATGAAGTTACGACACCGGAAGTCCGGGCAGTCTCATTGGGATCTCGAAAACAACTGTGTATCAATGAGAACTTGAAAGGCAAAGCTGGTGACCTGGATGAGGCATGCAGACAGAGATTGAGCGGTAGGTCACAGTGGTTTGTTTCAATCGATGTTCACGAATGCTTGATGTGACAATGGTTGTGATGTACCAGAAAAAGGTGACAGACGATGTCAGTACCTACCACCAATTGAGGACGAAATTCGTATACTAGACTTCAGAGATCAAGTCCTCGTACGTACTGCAGCCATATCACTGTCTAGAAGGAATGTTTCACATTATTCCAGGCAACGCCAAAGGATATAGAAGATCTCGTCGTTTCTGGCCAGAACGCACAAACGTGTCCGTATTTCGGTTCACGACGCGCTATTACTCAAGCTCAGGTATGCTACTCTTACAACAATATATGCCTCGCTCAACGATGAGAACGTTTTGAATACAGCTAGTTATGCTCCCCTACAACCTACTACTGCAGAGTGCTGCCAGAGAATCATTAGGAATTGACCTCAAAGACCAAGTAATCATTATTGACGAGGCGCACAGTACGTGTCTGCAAGTATGACAATAGTTTCGGGCTTCAAATATGACCCTTACAGACCTTATCTCGACGCTGTTGTCACTCTCCACCATCCAGCTTCCTCTGAAGACGCTTACAACATCGCTGCACCAGCTCTCCATCTACCTCGCTCGCTTCAAAGACCGTTTGTCGACTCAGAACTCTCTGCACCTAAAGCGCCTTGTAGGACTTCTAGATGCACTGCTCAAGTATGCAGAAGAGTGGAAGGGCGAGCGTAACAAAGTAAACCCGAATCCGGGACCCGCCAAGGCAAAGGAAAATGTCGAAACCATGACATCGGGAGAATTACTCCGCAAACTTGGCAGGAAGGTTGAAGGTATCAACTTGCTCGAAGTGGAGGCCTACTTGAAGAAGAGTAGGATTGCCCGGAAGATATCTGGATATTGTGCCAAGGAACTCGAGAAGGCTGCTGGAGCAGGTATGTCCATTGCCCTTTATAATGCATTTTAACTCACGCTACGATCCAGACCCTCTAAAACGAGCCAAACTATCGCGACTTTCAAATACGACGCCACCCCTGCATGCCGTTGAAAGCTTCATTGTTGCTTTGACTGCATCCAGCGACGGTGCGCAGTTACACCCTAGTTTTCGTCTATGAAATCCATTGACACGGAAGTTGCTTAGACGGTCGAGTGACATTCTCCATGATCGATGACCAAGTGGAGATCAAATACCAACACCTGAACCCTGCAACCTACTTTCGAGAGGTGGTCGAGGTCGCTCGCTCAGTCGTCCTCGCTGGCGGTACGATGTCTCCTGTAAGTCATTTCCGAGCACTTGGGTTTCATATCCAACGCGAGATGTTCATTATAGCTATAGATTTCAGATGTTACCAATCAATTATTCACTTGGCTATCTGCGGAGAAGCTAACTACATTCTCTTGTGGTCACATTATCCCGGCGTCCAACCTTCAGACGCTAGTAGTAAAGAAAGGACCTCGGGGCGGAGACCTGCAATTCAAATTTGATCGGCGCAACGACCAAGCTTTGGTGAGCCCATTTCTTTCTTCGACATGCTTTTCACATTCTGATTGAGGATGTTTTCAGTTAGCAGAACTCGGACAGATCATGCTCAACTTCGCAAATGTGGTTCCGAGTGGCATGGTCGTATTCGTCCCTTCATATAGCTTCCTCCATGTGTTGATCAATGCTTGGGAAAGCAGCGGCACTTTAGAGAAACTCCGGTCAAAAAAGAGGGTATGCTCGTGTTTATGTCCGATCTCCTTTCGCCACCCCTTTGCTGAACAATCAATCTTGCAGGTGTTTATGGAGCCCCAGGATGCCTCCGGAGTGGAGCGGGTGCTACGTGAGTACGCAGCTGAGATCCAAGTCCCCGTGCGTTCTCCCGATTTCAAGGCACTTATACTTTACCTGATCGGAACTGTGACTTCGGTATTCTAGACGGTCAAGGCTGCTCCAGGCAGCGGTAGGAAAGCCGGTGCGCTACTGTTCGCAGTGATCGGCGCGAAGTTATCGGAAGGACTGAACTTCACCGATGACTTGGCTCGAGCTGTCGTGATCATTGGACTACCCTTCGCGAACCTGGCCTCGCCCGAACTGCGGGAACGCATGCAGTATGTGAATAGATTGGAGCAAAGCCGAGGTGTCAAAAGGTTGCCTGGGGTGAAGGATGCTGCGACAGAGCTCTATGAGAATATGTGTATGAATGCAGTCAATCAGAGTATTGGTGCGTGTATCTAAGCACACCTGCTGACTGTGCTTTTGTATTGAGATGGTCCCTGCTTGACAGGTCGTGCCATCCGGCATAAGGACGATTGGGCGTCCCTAGTGCTAATCGACGGTCGGTACTCTTCCCCTCGTATCCGTAGCAAACTACCGAAGTGGATTGGGGAGAGCCTAATTATTACCGAGACGTTTGGCGAAGTCATGAAAGAAATGGGCCGTTTCTACCGGGAAAAGAAATCGAGATTGTAACGATCTTAGCACCCCATTTTGCCTTGTTGTACCTATCGTTGTTTACGCTCTGATAGAGTTGTATTGGATTTACCTCACGCATTCATGTATGATCGAGATTATAAATATTCAAGAAAGAAAGATTGCCGTGGTGTTTAGTAGTACAAATGTGGTGTCCGTGAAGTCCAACACAATAACCCAGTGTTCTTCCCAATGACCCAAGAATTCTGAATCGGTAATCACCACCGTTCCTCAATACCGAGACTCGCCCACGCAGCCTTCTTGCAATCATCGCAACGCTCTTGTATCAGATTGAGAACCCTTCTCTGTTCCTGGTAGTACTAGAAGCAGACAGAGTAAAATCATGAGCCTAAGAGGGCCATGCTAATCACAAGATCCATGTACCTTGGGGCAAGGGCAATTCGGCGCCGAATGATTGTGAGAAGTGCTCACACCACATCTGGTCGATCCACAATCTCGAATGATTCCAGATTCATAGAGCTTCACGTAATGCTGAAATAGTACCGAATGCATTCAACGGTGAGCTTCTGCCGGCAGAACGGATTTGAGTATCTGAATTGCGGCAAGCTTACTTGACATTTCCGATGGTAGTTACCGAAGCTGTGGAAAGAATCAGGAGACGAGAGTGCAAGAGAGGAGGTTACAATGCGTACCACTCGACTTCACACATAATGAACCGTTTGGAGGTTGGAGTTTGGCTGTGGGCAATGGTCAGTGACCTGCAGCGAGGAGAGGAGCAAGGGATACAGACTAGGTGAAGGGCTGGTGAGGAAGGGGATTGAGCGTCGAGGAGTAGTGCAGTTCTAGATATCCAACACCTCGCCTTTATATATGATTCGTCCGAGGATAAGAAGGACCTTGTCAAAATAGATCATGTAAGTTCAAACATATCCGGGGTTAATGATCTATACAGGCATCTTGGA
The DNA here is from genome assembly GCA_964035595.1 of Somion occarium. NCBI lineage: Eukaryota > Fungi > Basidiomycota > Agaricomycetes > Polyporales > Cerrenaceae > Somion > Somion occarium. The sequence goes on along the minus strand of OZ037949.1, from coordinate 2,292,397 downwards.
GGTTTCATGGTCGTCCTCGCCCAAAAAAGCTGGCAGCAGCACGCACTACATTCGCTTTGCAAAGCGCTCTGAACACGCGCCGAAGGAAGGGGAACCTGCAAGCAAGTCGTGTGATCTGTCAGATTTACGTGTGCCTTGGATAGATCTGCTCGTGGCAAGCAGACTGTATTGACATCGAAACTTGCGTGTTGCGGAGGCATGCTATAAAGAATCCAAAGGATTAGAAACGTTTGCCGATGTGAACCTCCGGACATGTTAAGCCTCAAGTTTTCGTACTTCTCATCCATGCAGCGCTACTTTTGGATGAGTCACACGAGCACTTACCCTGACCGTCAACGGTAGCCGGACTACTTGACTCGGTGAATTCGACGGCGCTAGACTGGATCGATTTGCTATAGAATCACATTTGGAGCACATACGCAGTTGGAAGAACGATCTGAGACTCAGGTTGAGGAGCGTCTTCTCACCCCGCCGATCAAGTGAGCCACACGTTAACAGCCAGGCCGAACAAGAGCGACCCCGAGTAGTTGTCTGTAAGTACAGAACGCGCTTGCGAATACGCACGTTCGTACGGCAAGGGGGAACTCCGGTGGTTGATCATCAAGTGGCTTACCATAATGATATAGCAGCTCAAGTTGCAAGCCGACGGGGGAACACCATGCGTCCGCAGCATTTGATACGGTAAGAGTAAAACACAAGATGAAAATACGTACAAGTCTAATACCCAGAGTGTTCTTTCTTTCCAGATTTGCGCGCGAGAAGACCAAAATTCGACTTCCATTCATTTTAACAGGGCACAGTGCGTCCTTGAATCTGAAGACCAAGGTCATCCGCGGGCGATACGGAGCCAGGGAAGTTGGCAAGGAAGAACGGTCCGCAACATTTACGCAGGGTACTCATAGAAGCCCTTCCCACTCTTCTTGCCTAGCCACTGGGCATCCACCAGGCGTTCAAGCAGGATACTAGGCCGATATTTTGAGTCACCTGTTCCGGTGTAAAGTGTCTGCTGAATGGCGAGGCACGTATCAAGCCCGATACTAGATTCGATTTTGTACGTAAGGGAAAGATGAAGCATGTAGACCAGAAGTGAGGAACTTACAAGTCAGCTGATCGATCCAAGTGAAAGCGGCGCAGGTGCAAGTGAAGGGAAGAAAACGGAAAGGTCGTGTGAGTGGTGCGAGTGAACGGGACGCAAAGAAACGATAAAGACGGACCTAGCTGAAGAGGACCCATCGGGTGATTCATGCCCAATTTGAGCGTCTTATCAATGTCATCCCGCGTAGCCACGCCCTATAACATACCCAAAACGTGGTGAATCATGCCCAAGATGGCAAGTGAACAGAGCGTAAAACGCGAAAAGAATTCACACCTTTTCAAGACACATTATCGCCTGCGGAATGGGAAGGGCTATCAGTGACCCGCGAGGAGTTGACATGCTACCAAAAGCAGACTCGCCTCGTTGATGAATGGCATTAATAGCGCATTTGACACGAAACCCGGCACATCTTGGGATGTTGTCACCTCTGGGAAAGCGGTACAACGATGCAATGAGCACACAGGGACGCGTAACTCATATCAAAGCAGACAACGTACCCTTTCCACAAGCGATCGCGAATGCTCGAGCGCGATCAAGCGTGTCTTTCGACGTTTGCAGTGCAGAGATCAATTCGACTAATTTCTAGGAAGATCGCAAGTGAGCTCAGGGCTAGCATCCGGCATTTCCGATATGCCCGGACATACCATGACTGGTACAGGGTTAAAGAAGTGCAAGCCTGGAAGCGAAGAACGTTCATTCTCTCATCTTAGATACGCGTAGCACGGTAAGCTGTACGCACCAACAACTCTGCTTGCGCTCTTTTTGCCCTTCTCGCTAGAGGCGCCCTCGCCGTCAGGCAGAGTAGCAGCCGCAATCTTCGTAATACTGATCGAAGACGTGTTACTAGCTAGGATGGGCTCGGGCCCAAGTTCAGCAGAGAGACCTCGGAAAATTGCCTCTTTCAGAGAAAGATTCTCTGATACAGCCTACAGAATGATATGAGAATGACTTGGGTAGAGGGCTCGCAGAATAAATAATCCTACCTCAATGACCATGTCTGCATCTCGTAGACCTACCAATCCTCGATCGGGTAAGACCACAGTTACACGGTCCCTTGCTTCTTTGGCATCTGTGCTGGTGATCTTGCCCTATAACCCATTCATGTAATAAGTTTCATAAGACCGCCAAAGATCCTTTTCATGTAGACGAAGCATACCTTCGCTACATCCTTCTCAAGCAACTTATCCATGAACGCGAGACCTTTCTTTAACTGGGCTTCCGACCTGTCATGAATTAAAACAGGTACTCGAGCTCTCAGTGCGGCCACATATGCAATGCCCAATCCTGTTGCAAGATCATTCGAACCTCTTGCTCCAAACTTCTCCAGTAACGTGAAGGCACTCACCCATCTGCCCCGAACCCAAGATCCCTAGCGTTTTGATGCCATGTGCGATAGACATTTCGGACTGCCAGCTTCTAGGGAGTAAGATACACTTCAAGACGATGTTGTCCTAGCCGTCCTCAACGTTCAAACAATATCGGGGCCCCGGTTCTTCCCCAGACTTGAGCAGAGAGCTAAGCGGCTCGGTCCGGAACAAGAGTTCGGACTGTTCGCACGTGAAAAGTAAGGGACATTTCATGCATAGGTTGACCGACTTCTCAGACGGTTATAGCACATAATAAAATATAACCAATACACAGCGTAGTTGTAATGAAGGTGTTAACGATAAATCAATGTTCATATCAGCAACAATTGAAAGAGCTGAGTCGGCAGAATGGAAGCAAGTCGATTCAGAGCCTCGATAGACGTTTCAAGCCCAAGAACAGGGTTAGGGTTTACATGACGTCATCAGCCTGTCGAAACTGCCCTCGCTTTCCAAGAAATTTAATCTCTACTCACAAGAGAAGATATACGGATGTAGAGTACTTCATCAAGAGCCAAACGAAGAATTACGAATGAATTTTCCTCCACTGCCTCAGATACAGCGCAAAGATCATAAGTTCAACCCTATCTGAAGGTCAACATACAGTACGCGTCGTAATCATGAGGGTTCATGCATACCTCGACTTAACCATCATGGCGACACCCTGACTCACAAAGCCTTTCACTAGCTGAGCTTCTAAACCTTGATACAATCCAGACCAACTATTCTTCCTGTACGCCTTTTTCCAGATCAACCACGTAGAACTTGCCGCGACACCCGGATCATGATGCGACTCGGGATCTTCGTGGTGTTGCATCTGTAACCAGGTCTTTGCCAGGATGAGTGGGTACAAGACTGTGGTAGTGAAAGTGCTGGAGAATGCTGCACCGAGGAATGCTTCTCGGGGACTCGGAGTTGCTAGTTTTGCGCTCGATGGTTGATAGATGTTGAGTACGCGGCGGAATATCTGGAAGAGGAACATGGTAAGTGCTGGGTTGAATGAGAGCGGGATTGCCGTCTTAAATCCTGTCATAAGACCATCAGAACGTCCGTCGGTTGTTATTAGACATTGTCTCACAAACCTTTCCAGAAACCTTGCAGACCGTCCTCACTGTATATCTCTCGTGTAACGTCTACAGGCCCTGGTTCTTGCGGCGTAGGTATCTCAGCATTATTCTCCTCGTCATCACTGTCATCGTGTACCGTCTGCAGTCTAACTGTGATGACATTGAGAGGCGTGATAATCGAACGACTAGCAACACCAGCAAGGAACCCAACTCCGATCTCCTCAGGTGCGCTCAAGAGGATTCTGGCTGGATTCCTAGCTTTCCCTGATGGCAGTAAGAAACGCGCCTTCCGACGGACGAGTATAGCCCGCAGGAAGCTGTAGAAATAAAAGTACAGGAAACTACGAGACTACTCATCAGTAGAATAACTAAGAAACAATGTGGTTCATGTTTCCTTACCTCGAGAGGAAGTTGGCCAGGGTGTCAGTTCCGAGTCCGTCGTACAAACCACCCCATCCTTCCGTGCGGTGAATATGCCGGATGGTCAAGAGGATACCTCGCAGTCCTGCATTCCTAGGTAAATAAGTATTGACAGGTTTCACGGATAAGCCTCACCTCTGATTTTTTTTGAGCTAGTAGTTCTCACCCGTGTAGCGACAAGATCGAGTGGATAACAGATTGCGTTTGCCGCTGCACTCCCAAACCCTCCAGAGAAAGCTTGGATGAGGGGCGGAAACGTCGAAGTCATGATTGAAATGTCGTAGGAGCGGTTGTTGAGGTATAACGGCGTAAGATTATTGTCTCTGGTATATATACTGCATGTTGGTAAGTAAGAGGGCGGGCTATGGAGTTGGATGGGGCAATAGATATATGACGTCATTTGCCAACTCCGGTAGGAACGGAAAACGAGCCAATTTCATCAGTGAATTTGTTTTGGACTAAGAATCTAAAATGGGTCAGATGCAAGAACGAGAACAAAGCCGAAGGGCATGCGAAAACAAGAGTACAAATGCATTTCCGGAATCTACATAAATATTTCTGATCCGAGAGATCACTCTATGAAACAACAATCTCCCAATCAGTCACAACGCTCACCGCCGGGTCTTTGATGATGAGCACACTCGAAACGCCTTCCTTTTTACCAGAAGCAGCAACTCCGGGTATGAACTCGAAGGTCACCTCCTTGCCACCAGCAACCTTTACGCTTGTCGGCTTCTTCTCGAGCCCGAGAACGACAACCTTCTCCACTCGCACGCCAGCAATGCTCTTAGCAAAGTCGTTGGTGGGGTTGTACGAAGCCAGAGCCACACCATCGACGGCATCAGTAGGTTTAGCTCTCACAAGATCGTGGCTGGAGAGCTTGATGCCCTTTCCAGCCTTGCTTGCTTTGAACTCGCGCCAGACGATCTGGCCTTCCCGGTGGTTGTATGTGACACCATCGTCTAGGTAGAGCTCACCACGAGCGTTGCCAGACTTGTCCAAAGCAACTCGGAGAGTGAAGGGGTCCTTCTTCATGAGAGGTGAGGAACGTCTTGGGCGTTCACGGGTGGGAAGAATAGAGCCGCCACGAATGAAGAGGGGTACTTGGTGTAGAGCTGCTGGGACTGTGATATTCTTGCCCTTTGGAGCCGAGCGGTAGGCCTGATGGGTAAAGTAGTCGTAGTAGACCTGTTGAATATACGTCAACATCCGTGACTTGAGTAATAGGTAACAACATTAAAGGACGTACCTGGTCTTCAGCTGGGAGGTACACGGTAGTTTCGGTGACACCCTTCTCCGTAACAGGCTTGACCAACAGGCCAGAACCTCCAACCCAGAATTGGTCGTCAATAGCGAAACCCTTCTCATCGTGGGGGATGACAACGTAATGTGGCCTAAATCACGTTGCCAGTTTAGCCCTCTGAGCAGGCCACCAGTGTAACATAGACCGACCTTACAACAGGAATACCTCTAACACTGGCCTCCCGGAACGTAGTATACCAAATCGGTAACATCGAATACCTCAGGCGAAGGATATCCTTGACGATGCTCTTGTAAGGTTCGTCAAGCAAGTAAGGTTCACGCCTCTTGGTATCGATGTGCGCATGGGCACGGAAAAATGGCGAGAAAGCGCCAACTTGGTACCATCGAACGAGCATTTCGGGTTCGGGGTTGCCGAAGAATCCGCCGACATCAGCTATGTCGCCAACATCAGAGAGATTATCTAGTGAATTCAAAGGTAACTTACAGCCACTGAACGCGAACCCAGAGAGACTGTTCGCTAGGACCATCTTGATGCCAACGGCCATGTGTTCCCAACTACCGAGGTTATCGCCTGTCCACATCGCACCGAAGCGTTGTGAACCTGCATAGAATGAACGGGTGAGAACGAAAGGCCGTTTCGGCGGGTCAGAACGTGCCATGACGGCTTGTGAAGTAAGGTTGGACTGGAGGTTGAGGATGTCAAATAAAGGTCGTGAGGTGCGATGGAGACTTACAAAGAGCATTCCATTAATGTTATGGACATCACGATGTTCCCATCCACCATGGTGAATGTTATCTCTTGGCATACTGATCTCAGGACCGTTGAAGATGGCAGGCTAGCCAAACGTCAATCATCGTACTGGACATTCAGTTATGAGTGACAAAGAGTTTACCTCGTTCATGTCATTCCATATGTGCACGTCTTCGGTGCTGTCCACCCACGTGAACTTACCCTCAATAGGATAAGTCTTGAACAATCCCTTCCACCAGTCCCAGCTTGTTGGGTTAAAGAAGTCCACCCAAGCGCTGCTACCGCTCCAGCACCAACCCTCGTACTCGTTCCCATCTTTGGTCTTTACGAGAACACCGTTGTCGACAGCTTCTTGGTAGACAGGATATGACGACGTTCGTTTCAAATGAGGATCAATGATGACCACCATCTACTAATATCGTCAGCGGGGCGGGAGAACGAGTGAAATTGATATATACCTTGCGAGCATTAGCGGACACATCGTTGACCATATCAAGGGGGTCAGGGAAGTTCTTCTTGTCCCAAATGAAATACTTATGTTCCTCGGCATACTCGATATCCAACCAGAAGACATCCACAGGGATATCTTCCTCATCGAACTTCGCCTGTACCTGCCTCACATCATCCGAGTTCACATAGTTCCATCGACATTGATGATACCCAAGGGACCAATCTGCCGGAAGAGCTTGGGCGCCTGTAAGTCGTGCATACTGCTCGAAGACGGCTTCAGGTGTGGGTCCAGGAATGATAAAGACATCAAGAATACCCGACTCGGAGATCCACTGCGTTTCAGTAGATTTAGGCGTCGGGTGAGCAATGTCGATCCAGGTCTCGGAACCGACAGCGTTGAAGACGGCGACAGTAGAGTCGGCCGAATGAGCGTGCATGAGTGGGATAGAACCGTAGAGTGACATAGTAGAGTCCGCAAGATATTCAAAGGTATCGGCGTTGTATAGACGGTAAGGATCTGTGTAGTATGGTGATTCGCCAGTGGTGGTGCGCAGCGAGAGACTCGTAGCATGTTGGGGTATACCATATACATGTCCATGGTTCGGGAAGGTGATATCAAGAGACAGTGACTCGGGACCTTCAAGCAGTTGAACAATGGTGCAGGATCAAGTGAAGCACCGACTGACCTTTGGGCTTACTGTCCGTCCACGATAACCACTGCTCATCCCAGTAGCCATCTTCAGAGTCACCCTCGAACCACGATCTAGGGTTGTTTGCACTGAGCACAGTCTGAGCATCTTCAGCATCCAGAGCTTCCTCAGGTATGTCAGAGGGCTGGGCAGCTAATTTCGTTCTGAAATGCTCCATATGCAACAATCCACGACCATTGAGCACCACCTGTTCCTTGCCTCCGCGTAACAAAGTGACTTTGAGCGGTTCGAACGCGACGATGACCTCCACGTCCTTCTTCTTCCCATGAGTAGCGCGAACCTCGTTCTTGCCAACTGTCCACTTGATGTCCTGGCTGATCTTTGGTTCAGCTACTAAAGCCCATGAAGCAGCCTCGTCATAACGTTTCCGCAGGCCATCTATTTCGTCTAGTCTAACGCGGACGACACCATCATCGTGTACCCGAACGTCTAAACCGAACTTGATGTCAGGGTATAATGATGACTTCACTCTAGCTGTGAATAATGCTTGGTCGGATGAGATTGCTAGCGAGTCAGCATCCACGCTGTATGGAGACTTCCAGGATGATACATTCTCTTGAGCACGAGAAGCTAGTGCGCGACCTCGTCGACAGAAGCTAGCTTGGGAACATGTCTTGAAGTCTTGGGTTTTGACCGAGAGAGCTACTGGTAGGGCCACCAGCAGTAACAAGGAGCTTAAGGCTCGCATCCTGGCATACGCGACCAGACCAGTATTAGCTAGAAGATATGGCAAGCAAATACCAGATCACAGTCGCAGATGAAGCGAGTTCACAATTCCACGTAACTCATGAATCAGAGTCGTATTTGGGGTTAGGGTTATAAATCGGAACGCTGTTCAGCTTTTGTCGACGCGTCGTGAATATCCTGAGGTACGGAGGTTCGTGTGCCTGTCCACTCCGCCCTAGGGAGGCCATTTGTTGGTATGTACGTTGCGTGTGCACATCGCATTGAGATATGAAATAGAGCCATTTTACAACGTAAGCGGAGCGACCGAGCTGCGTAACCTGGCGCTGTTAACAAAGACGAATATCTAGGTTCATAAACGTTCAATCTCAAGCTTCCAGAGCTTAGCTAGATCTAAGCCACCAGCGCGCGGCGTCGTTCTTTCCTACGCCCACTAGGCGTGTAGTCACACGGAACTGCCGGTACGACACTCGGATTTGTCGCCAACTTGCGTAGCGAGGCGATCTCTACACGTTGTTCGAGAACAATGGGCAAAAGCAAATAACCACACTAACCACTAAAAATGGCAGTGACCATACGAGGCAGGTCCATGCCCTTTGTTCACAGTGGCACGACAGAAAGCACGCGGCGGCCAAAGTAAATGAGTGCAATATAAGACACTGCCAGGCGCAGCTCTTTTTCATTCTCAACCTTCGAAAATCAAAAATTCATGTACGTCTCTGCTTCCAATGGTCCCCCCGTCCTTCCTCCTGTGGAGGAGCTGCCCTCGGGCAAGTATACGATCATAGAGCGAGTACGTACTGCCGTCATTGGAATGTTTCTTCCCGACTCAACTACCGGTGACAGCAGAATCGCCATCCGTTGGGACATTTTGGCACCCTTTGGAATGAGGTCGAGGATTCGATGACGATTCCAGGCGAAAACGGGCAGGACCCGAGCTCCGGCAGCAATTTTCTAACTGTGGATTCAGAGGACCTGCCCACTATACTTGTTCATCCCGCGGACGGCCAAAAGACCTGCCCTATAACAAACTTCATTGATGAATATTACTTACAGGACTCCGGGGAGCAAGCTGCCACTCGACGAGTGGTAAACAATAGTAACGAACAATTGGCTCATCCGAGCTCATCAAAAACGGCTGAAAAGAACGTGCCCACTGCCGGCAGCGATGGAAACGTTCGACCAAAGCTTAGTCTGTCGGTTGACCAGCAACCAAATCTCCGCCCTTATAAACCTGCGGAACGGTTTTCTCCGTTGGATCCAACATGGCGCCATGCCATGTACGTTAGCGACACCGTTTGGCCCACTGCTAGAGAGGAATCCGAGAAATCCAAAAGACATGGCATGCGCAAGCAAGTCAAGGGACTCTTGCGACTTGGAGATAGACTTTGAGCTTTTGAGGAAACACCGTATGCTGCTCCTTATGATGTTGTTGATGTTGAAAGGCAGGTAGTAAGTAATCGTGGTTACCTCTATGGACTTATTTCTGTTTTCATTATGTTTACCGTTTCATGTAATATGTCTCTGCCTCACAGGATCCTGAATGAGATACCATTAATTTGACCGAATGTGACTTATTTATATCCTCTTCCAACCGTGTGGGGTTTGCATTACAGAAAACGATGATATTTTCCACTTCGTTGTAATAGGCATCCATTTTGGAGTTAGTTGAGTATATGTCACTGTATGAACTTGAAGAGCAAAGCTGAATGAGCCGCCTTATAACGACACTGGCCATAAAAGGCAATGGCTTCTGATCCATCCAGTGAGAGCGCCTCCGAGTCGGCAGCTGCATCATGATATCAACTTTTGAACGACTCACATCTGGTTACTTACTTTGCGCTTACCAGACTTACAACTGGAAGGGTCAAGGCTTCTACACAGCGGGGATATGGCAATGTTTCTCCAAGAAACATTGCTGAAACACAGCAGAAAATGAAATAATTTTTTCTAAGTGTTTCTCTCAGAAACATGTGGAAAACATGACCAAAATGGGCAACATGCAAGGAAACATGGCGAAGACATCCCTTAATATGGAAACAATAGAAATATTTCTACCATGTTATTGCCGGAAACATGTAATAAATATTATTTCATTTTCTAGCATGTTTCGCACATGTTTCCTGGGGAAACATTGCTTGATCCCCACTGTGCTATTGCATTTAATACGGAAATGTCCAACTCAACCTCCCCTGTTCAAATTCCAAGGTTGCCCACGGAACTCTGTGAACTTATTATCGACGCAGTCAACGACACCATGGCGCCTTCGGGGGAAATTGAGCAGTATTCGTTGCGCAAACGTACGCTTTTTTCATGTGCTCTCACATGCAATACTTGGTTGTCTCGTAGTCTATATTTATTGTATCAATTTGTTCATATTGGAAGCTCTGAACGTCTTCATGTTTTCAGGAAAGCTTTGAAGATGAGGCCCGGCTTGGCCCGCCACGTTCGCTATCTTCATCTCGGTAGTCTATCCTCTCCACCACCTAATAGGGGCCGAATGGGTGTAGTGGATTCTCCATGGATCAACGCCGCCGCGCTTTCCCTCTTCCCCTCGCTCTCTCGCCTTATCAGTATCGCCATCGTTGGCATGGACTTTTCTCATACCCACCCCAGGTTCTTCGCGGCTCTTTCCTCCATCAAAGCTGTGCGCTATCTCTCTTTAGCGCAAGTACTATTTAAGGGCTCCGCGCAATTCTCCCGAATCGTAGCAGCCTTTCCATCCCTGAGTCATCTTTCCATAAGAGATATTCATGCTTGGTCGCGTTTACCACAAACCGTCATACCATCGGGCGCATTCAAATTGCAAGCTCGATTGACTACCATCGATCTAAGATGTCATACATGTGACCATCAACTTCAAGCAATATTCGACGTGTGCAGTTGGCTCTGCATGACACCGTCATCATCCTCCCCTATTGATCTCAAGATATCACAGTCTATTGGGCATCCCCTCAGTTCTATTGAACCCAACTCCCTAGAAGACGACCATGCCGGAGCTGTTGACGATTTACTATACCAATTCGCACTGCTGTCTCATAACCCTATGCTTCGCCGGCTGTCCATTTCTGTCACACTCCTGGTCCATCCTAACCTCAGTTCGTACATTCCTCCTTGCCAAATCATCTGATACACTCTCAACAATTCTTTATAGACAAAGATCTTGAATATCTGCCAAATTTAACGTTTCTCACAATATTCGAACTCACCGTCGCGTTCCTTCACGAGCTTGTGGAGGCCTTCGAAGATTTGGCTATCACACTGCTCACTGGTGTGTGCCTCGAGTTTCGGGAGGCAATAAGCGACGTCAATGAGGAAGCTTGGCTTTCTCTCAACTCCGTGTTTCAGAAATCAACCTTTCAATACCTCGAGAATGTTACTATCTCATCTCCGGAAATTGACAACTCTCTGACTGAACTCCTCTCCCATCTCTCTCAGCGTGAAATCCTTCGACTTGACACTGCAGGGTCCCAATTTGATTCGGAGGCACCCTGTTCATGGTATCGAACAATACACGTTGCGTGACAGGAACATCTCTCCTGGACCATCGGACGGCGCTTTCACTTCGCCTTACAATGGTCGATATGACTGCAGTGAAATGTGGTTTCCAGTCTAGGAGGACTACGTCCATTTTCCTGGTGGGGATATGTCCTTTACCTCGGGGACTACGTCAAGGATCACTGCCAAACGTGACTGCCAAGTCGAGTAGTATCGATGAAGATGGCTCTAGCGGGGAAGCAATTAATTATCTGGGGGGCCAGAACATGATTCCGTATCACAATGGAAAGTCAAACCAGCCTTTGGGGCACACACGCGAAGGTTCACGGGGCCCATGTTTCCGCAAGCCACATCTTCATAGAAATCCGTTTGGCATTCGCAGAGGCAAAGATAATCACTTTTTATATCTAAGTTCCATCTCTCTCGTCATTTTGCGCCCATTGTTCAAGTTCCAGACTTCTCGTTACGTGCGGTCCGCCAATCCGTTGGTAAACGTATGGTGCTGCCGTTTCTGGAAGACCTGGTGACTAGAGGCTCCGATTAGAACGCAGGGTCAAACATATAAAGGAGAGCTATGACAGAATTCTACAACTCTAAATGCCACCCAGAATGCACGACCTTTCGACAGCCTCCAACGACGTATCACCGCTAAGTTTGAGGAAACTTATCGACCTAACTCATCCGCTCATCTCGTCCAACGTTTTCTCCTGTCCCGGTCACCCAATGTATGCTGCACAACGCACGCTGAGCCTCGCGAAAGGCGACATAGCCAATGTTCATACCCTTCAAATCGGCACACATTCTGGAACGCACATCGACGCGCCATATCATTTCTTTGATGACGGCATACCAGTTGACGAACTCGACCTATCGCTCCTGACTGCCGCTCCCGCAATACTGGTGGACATGCGGAAGAAGAATGCGCACGAGGCAATTACATGGGAGGACTTGGGACCATATACGGCAAGGATGAGGGCGGGTGTAGCAGTGCTGATATGCACCGGATGGTCGAAGAACTGGGGTCAGCCTACGTACACTGACCATCCATATCTTGATGGCGAGGCATCTCGTCGGATACTTGAAACTGGGGTGAGGGTGATAGGGATTGATGCAATGAGTCCTGACGAGGTGAATCCAGAGAAGGGTGATTGCATTGACGTTCATCGACTGGTATTGGGTAATGGAGGTGTGATAGTAGAGAATTTGAACGGGTTGGAGAAGGTTGTAGAGAGCGGAATTCGGTTGGATGATTTGGTAGTCAGTCTCCTCCCTTTGAGGTTAACAAGCTTGGATGGGAGTCCCGTGAGAGCAGTGGCTTGGGAGTCGGGTAGGCAGCATACCTCAATCAATTAGACCTACGTAACATTTCTCGAGGCGAATGCACGTATCGGCGAACCATCGCAATGGTGCAGTTTCAGCGGGACAAGGTTAATGGTCCAACTACCTTCCTGGATGATGTCCAGGTTGGTGAGGTTTTCTGCAATCAGACCGCCGGCACCTAAAACGGTTTGATGAACGCCCACATCGATATTACAATCGTGCTTATCATCGACATGTGTTTCATCCGGACTGAGAGTGTCAATGCCTATGACATTGATACCGGTGTCTAGTATTTTCTGCGCGGCTTCGCGATCGAGGAAAGGGTGGTCGAAATAGCGAGGATTTCCCCAATACTTCGACCAATCAGTCCGCAGCAGCACGACAGCACCGTGGGGTGCGCCTCGACGCATCTTGAACTCGTAAGAGGCCAATGCCTCCCAATGAATGCGCTCTCTCGGCTGCTTGCCTGTCACATCAATGACGATGCAAGGACCTATGAAGCGGGAGATGGGAATAGTCTCGATAGTCTGGCCATCCTTGAGGATATGGTATGGCGCATCGATATGTGTCCCTGTGTGAGAGCCTAAAGATATGGATTGCACGTTCCACCCATCATTTTCAACAGTAAGTGCAGGGCAGCAGCTAAATTGAGGATCTCCGGGGTATATCTGGATGTTCTCGTCAAGAGTATGTGTCAAGTCAACAATGTCCATGATAATGGTGCTTTCTGCGCGTAGCGTAAATATTGGACGAAGATACTCGCCGTCTGTGACCGTCAACGCTCTGCGGTGTGATGATGGTTGAGTGGAAGCGTGAAAGAAGAAGAATTTCGGCACAGGAAATTCACCTAATCGGGTAGGTGTTGTAGTTCGATATCGATTTCTTTCTTCCAGCTCGACCTCGACCTCGACCTTTCATGCATCAGTTTTCAGAAAGCGTAAATGAAAGCTTGCCCTTTCCTCTGCCCTCGTTGCTCACCAGTTCTGCACGGGTGTTCGTCCCAATCTCATGGATGGGCGCGAGATCAGAGGAACGCGTACCCTTTCGGGCCGCTAGTCAAAACTTGCCGACTTCTTGCCGTCTGTGCAGTTGATCAACGCTATTTCTGACAAAGTTAGCGGTAAGGGTCATTTCTCCTGCGTTTCATTTGCCGGGATGTGACTTTTAGGATGCGTTCTTACCGCAATTAGCTCCCGAAGGCTAAGTCCAAGCCACTGCCAAGATGACGTGGGCTTCAATTCCCATCGGCATCGTTCAAACGGGATCTAACATTGAGAGTACTTATACGAAGTGCAATATGTATTTTCAATCAACGTAACGATGAGTCCTTGCAAGAACACGTCTTCCCCTCGGGCATCCCAACTCGAGCTTCCACATTCCCCTTCTAATGTTGCTAAGACCGACTCAAATTGTGGTAGTGGATTAAAGACAGCCAAAGCTCTTTGGACTTCAAGCTTCCCTCCAAAGAGCCAATTCTCTACCGATCAGATCCCTGACCTCACAGGACGCGTCGTAATTGTAACTGGTACGTTTGATTGACTGTGTACATCGCCGTTTTCCGTCTCATCTTGAACTTTCTCAGGTGGTAACGCCGGCGTCGGTAAAGAAACAGTGAAGGTAAAGTATCATCGGCTTATATGACCTGCAGTGGTCTCATGTTCCTTCTAGGCGTTATTGGAACACGATGCGAAAGTGTACATGGGATGCCGTAGCAAGAGCAAGGCCGAAGTAGCCATGAAGGAACTGAAAGAAGCCACGGGAAAGGATGCGATCTTCTTGGAACTAGACCTTAGTAGTCTCGAATCTGTTAAATGCGCTGCACAAGAGTTCCTCAGGTATGTACTTGAACAAACATGCCAGATTCATCATCCATCGACGTATCCGCTCTCACAGCAAGGAAAACGAGTTGCATATTTTGTTTCTCAACGCGTTAGTCTCTATGCCTTCTGTGTCCTCTTCATATGTCCTGATCTTTTTAAAGTGGAGTCATGTTTCCTCCAATCGAACAGCTTACCCAAGACGGGTACGATTTGCAGTTTGGTATCAATGTCGTTGGTAAGGTTCCAAACGGCCAATTCATCATATCTTACATGAAACTGATTGAACCCCCAGGCCACCACTTACTGACCAAACTTCTTCTCCCCGCCTTATGGGCGGGAAAGGAGAGCTCTCCTGATGGTCATGCTCGCATCATGACTACGTCCTCCGATGGGGCATATTACTTCACCATCAATTGGGACTCGTTCAAAGACGGGCCTGTTCGCAAGAAACTTGGAACGCAAAAGATGTACTTCCAAAGCAAATTCGTACGTCCTTCATGTTCTGTATCCTTTACCTTGCTGAGCAAGGCACAGGCCAATGTGGTTGTCGCTCGCGAACTGGCGAGGCGATATGGTCCGCAAGGGATCATATCTAACGCTTGTCATCCTGGTATGTTCTCCCCTTTGTGATGTGGAAAATGGCGTGATGCTCATTGGTACACTGTCAGGTCATCTCAAGACGGATCTTCAACGACACGTTCCCGCTTGGCAGACGAAGATTATTGTACATTTTCCTTTCATCAGATGACCATTGCTCATTCTCAGATTAATAGGAGAAAGCGATGCTATATCCCGCCTCTAATGGCGCCCTCACTCAACTTTGGGGTGGCACTATGCCGGAGACCCTTCAATACAATGGAGAGGTATGGCAACCATCACATACATATTCCGCCATAATGATGTTGACTTATCAAACGTAGTTTTTTATTCCCTGGGCTAGGGTTGGGAGATGCAGAGATGAAGCGTATGATTCTGAGATTGGTGAGAGGCTCTGGAATTATTTGGAGGAGGAGACAAAGGCTTTCCAGACGACAACGGCTGCGTAGTAGATGATGTTATTCGGATGACAGACGTTTGCCTTGTCTTGAACAATCTCATGTTGTATTGTATTGAGGTTTTCGTTTGACTCGTATGAAGTCAACGAATATTTGATATTTCATTCCAGGTTGAACGTTGAACTTGCAAACGGCCGCTTTCAATGAACCACCAAACTTGCCCAAAGTGGACGGCTACATCATGAGTGATCGGCTTGAACGAAGAAGAGCGCCCTCCTGCAAAGCCGTTGGTCTTCTCCCCACACTCAACGGTCGTGGAGGGTCACTATGCCGTTCAATTTCTCCGGGACTCTTGTACCATTACATCTTCTCGTAAACCCTCGCCTGGTGGTACCCTCTATTATCATCAAAGGTGAGGGACGCGAGTTTTAACACTCCCACAAGCTTCGAATTCAGACTACCGTTGCAGAAAGATATCCGCCAGCTTGAGTTTAGGGAGTTGCGGAAAGCCGGATACAAGGGTGCAGTGTTTGATAAAGATAACTGTTTGGTGCGTTTCCTCTGAATGAAGTGGGTTCCGGAATCAGACTGAATGCCTTAAACCAGACACTTCCACATCGAGATCAGCTCGTGCCAGAACTGCAGGTTCGTGATGAAACTTCGCTTTCAATTAGGTTTTTGACTTAGGAAATAATAGGATGCATGGGAGGAATGTCGAGTTACCTTTGGAGAAGGTAACGTCTTGATTGTGAGCAACACTGCTGGTACGAGATTGGACCCAGGCGAGATACAGGTGAGTTCCAAGTCGTCGTTCATTGACATCATATAACAGTATCCGTTTTTGTTCAGGCCGAATCGGTAACCCATCATCTCAGAGTGCCCGTTCTCCGACATAAGAATCTCAAGCCTTCATATGCTTGCATTTCATCAATACGCAACTACTTCTCGTCCCTACCTACCCCCGTCAAGGATGACGAGCTCGTCATCATCGGGGATCGTATATTTACGGATGTTGTCCTAGCAAACCGCATGTCTCGAAAAATGAAGGCACAGTCCGGTGCTAAAGACACTGAAAAAACTGCTGAAGAGAATGTGACCAAGTCCTCAAGGGCGGGTCCATTGTCCATATGGACGAGCGGGGTATGGGAACGAGAGGCGACGGGATTAAGACTCTTGGAGAAGACTGTAATGGAATGTGTTAAACGGTGGATAGCACAGAGCAATGGCGTTGCCACACGTGGGGATCTGTCGCGGTTCGTTAAGGAATTACCGCCGCCTCCGGTTGTGGAGAAAAAAGGTCTCCTCGGCAGATGGCAGAGAATCAGCGAGTTCTGGACTACAATACGGAGAGATTGAAACATTAATACATCTAGTTACTTTCTACTGTCTTGGGTAGGAGTAATTGGATGATTTTCTCCATTTCCATTGACATACATCTTAGCGTGAGCTTCCAGCAATCTATCAACAGTTCTGGGATTGACTGCTTGCGTCCGAGTGATATTCCGCTACAACAGTTTGGTTTAGCTTTCTTCTTCTATATGCCAATGAGGATAAAAGATGAACACACCAAGGCGAACTGTACCCCTCGATATATCGACTGGTATATCTCGTTAAATTCTGCTTGACCTTTCCGAACACCATGTCTGATGAGACAGGAGACTGCCGCTTGCTTGATAACCTGAATGTATTATTTAGATGAGAACTCATGAGACCAATGTCACGACCTACAATCTTATTTGCTTTCTCGAGTTCATCAGACCCCGGCTTTTCAGTTGTCCGTCCCTTTCCTTTGGGATCCATGGTGGCACTGACGTCGCCAAAGACATCCGTTTCTACCGCATCCAGCTGAGATTGAGACCAAAGAGGTACCTCCGGAACCTTGAAGACGTTGTCGGCCTTGCCTGTCCTGACATCCTTACCCAGGACTTTAGGTAAGGATGCGCCAAATTTCGACGCGCCAGGTTTCGGCATGTTGAGCATTACTTCTCTGGCAAGTCTCACTTGCTCATCCTCTTCCATCTCTGTCTTGCTCTTTGCTCGTTTTGCGTTAGAGCCAAGATCGACCTTCACGCCCGAGAGATCGCGTTTACGTTTAGCACTGGATGTCGCGAGATGAGCTGGTGGTTTACGAGGTGTTGGATCGTCTGGTCTTGGAGGGCGAACAAGAGGGGGCGGTGGGTTAGGTAAGATGCGTGCAGCGAGTATGTGTAGCGACATTGGAGCATTGGATGAGGTGGATGGTAAATGGTCTTGTAAGTGGTCTGGACGCAGTTGACCATAGATCAGGAAATCAATTGTTTCGTGGTCGCCTTGAGGATTCGTGGTCAATCTTGGTTTCATGCGGGAGTCTGGACTGGGGACATACTACTATCACTGAGGCCTACACGAATACCTTGCGCTGTCCGTCCGTCTTTCGACGTGATCGGAGCCAGACTAAGGACATTTTCGAAGTATATCTTGGTCAATATTGAGGAATCGTGAACGTAACTGGGGGACATGTTAGGACGTTCGACATTAGTTCTAGTACTTAATGTTCACTTACACATGAACGTCACGACTCGTATCGAGCCAAACGTCTGAGAGTTTCTCGGTTCCCAAGAAATGTAGGTTTGGCCGTCCTCGCATACTTTCGAGAGCCAGAGCTAGCGGATTCTCCAGTAGTCTTTTCGACGGTGTGCTGGTAACATGTGAGTCTGTTATATCGGTTGTGAAACTGAGCCCATCCAAAAGAAGGTACGAGTCAGGAAGAGACAACGCTCCACGATACAAAAGGCGATGGGCATTAGAGGTATGTCGTGAATGTGACGGGGTCGTTGGTATCGAAATATCCATTATGCTGGATTATTTCTTCAGCTGAAGCCTTGTTGCAGTACGGTAATGGTCTAGGGGTAGTTCAGCCTATGGTAAACGCGATTAAGGACCTAGACGAGTGTGATCTTAGCATGAAATCTGCATGTCTGTTCGCGCTGTTAGTAAGTCTGTATCGATTGATTTCATGAGTAACGCATAGCAGGTACCATGTAGCTCGAGGGAGTAACTGACCATATGTCTTCCGCAGTCCGAACAGACATACACGACCGTAAAGTCGAAAGAAAGTGAACGCGAGTCCGTGACACTAACCGTACTGTGACGCTCACATGATCGTGTCTGTCACAATTGGGTTGCGAGCAAAGATGAGCATGTAAGATGCAAGATGGTTGCTCAAGTCTCTAGATCTATTGAACGCGAATGTCCCCCATTGGTACATAGTCTACAAGAGGACAAGTATATTACAGTCATTCACCACAATCATACGACCATTAAATCATGACCAGATGGTATCCAGGAGCTCCGGCCTCCAATGAAGCCCTTCTACCTTCGTTCTCGTACAGCCTGTAACGAGCCATAGACACATCATATTCAAACACTGAGTTTGGGAACGTAACGTTGATCCTCCAATGTCAGGCTTCGGCGAATGCCAAGTCTGTGATCCTTCCTCCTGAAGTAAAACCTCTTCGCAAACTTCCAAGCCTCAACGGAACCCATGAAGAGGAAACAAGTGATAAAGACAACACCCCACTCCCATGAAATGGAAGCGTGCTTGAAGACCCTGTCGTTGATGACGGGGATATAAATCTAACACGGAGGGTATAAATTTAGTACATTTGCAAGGCCAAAAGTCCATGACGAGACTCACAATTGGAAAGACGGTGACGAATCCGAAGACCACCGACCAAAATAGAACCGGATTGGCCCAGACATCACGCATCCATTGAGTGTAGGGATATGGGGACTTGTGATGCATGCGGAAGAACGAACGGCGGAAGGAAATGACTGAGATACATGCATGAGCACGAGAAAAGTCCTTGAATAAAAATCAACTTACTTTCCCACGCAAGGAGGAGAGAGAACCAAGTCATGCAAACGAAAGTCGTGCACCGGGCACGGAAGACTTCTCGACAAATCTCATCCAAGGATTCATTGCAAGTTCCGTCGCCCAGGTTGCCGTTTCCAAACCCGAACATCACCACGGCAAATGAGCCAAGACAGAGCGCGGCCATGATGATGCCATACACAATCTAAAGATATTGTGTGAGTAATGTCTGTGATTATACGGTTCCATCAGACCTCGAACTTACCATGTCAATGAACACCTCAAGCGTGAAGATACCGACTTTGACATTATGCGGAGGACGAGACATGACGTCGGGGGCAGGAGGTTCCATTCCAAGACCCATGGCAGGAAGACTACTGGTGATCATGATGACCCACAGGATCTCGACTGGACTCAGAGGGAAGATGGACAAGTCTGTAGAATCCTTGAAGGCTAAGCCGACAAGCAGCACAATAGCTTGCGCCACATTCTGGGAAAGAAGATGCTACAGAACAAGGTAAGCATACGAAAACAAGACAGTACCAAGCACACTCACCAAGACGAACTTCTTGATATTATCAAAGGTTGTCCTTCCAGAAGCCACAGCGGAAAGAATCGAGGCGAAATTGTCATCAGTCAGCACAATGTCACTGGCGCCTTTGGCGACATCACTTCCAGTACCCATTGCAATACCAACATCAGCCCTCTTCAAACTCGGACTGTCGTTGACACCGTCGCCTAAATAGTTTTAGAAACATACGATCTGCGACTTCGCTAGTTGAACTTACCAGTCATCGCGGCGAACTTTCCACGCCTATGAAGGGCCTCGATCATGCGAACCTTGGTGTGGGGTGCACATCGAGCAATAACCAAAGGCAGTTCAGGCAAATCATCGATTTCCTGGTCAGAAAGTTTGTCGAATTGGGTTGCCGTCATGACCATGGAATCAAAGACGTCTTTAGCAAGCAGTTGCCAATTAGATGGCACGATACCGACTTCTTTAGCCTATATTCATAACGATTAGACCGAACTAACGCAAGAAATGGAAGAGAACATACAATTGCAGTAGCGGTTCCAGGGTGGTCACCGGTGAGCATATGGGTGAGAATGGATGCCTTCTGGAACTGAGCTACGGATGGTGCTGATTCTGGGCGAGGAGGATCGTAAATTCTGAAGAAAGGTGAGTATCCGAACACACATAAAACTAAGAAACGACTCACCCAACGAGGCCCAAGAAGGTCAGACCTCTCTCAACAGCCTTCCGAGGTGGCTGATTGTCCTCAGAACTTTCCTCTGCGATTATACCGATCTCACCATTTCCACCATTCTCTTCATGCACACCGTTACCGTTCACGGGTTGCTCGAGCTCTTCTTTGTAGTCTTCATCCAGAACCTCGCTTTCATGCCAGTCCTTCGTTGCCAAAGCCAGGCAACGCAAGCCCTTGGATGCCATTGCGTCCATGTTAGCAGTAATCTTCTCATTCCAAGCCTCGTCCAACTGCGAAACCTGAACACCGTCAGGAGTCTCGGTACTCTTCACGAGAACTGTCGAGCAAGAGTCAAGAACCATCTCGACTGCGCCCTTCATGAACACCTTACGATCCTTCCCGTTGGGACTCTGCATGATGACAGCCATGCGCTTGAGGGTGGAGTCAAATGGATATTCATAGACCTCCAGCCACTTGGTCCCACCGTTCGTTAAGGTCGGCTTTCCCCAATGGAAGCGGTGGGTAAAGACTTGGATGGCAATCTCAGTCGGGTCACCAGTCGCAGCGTACTGGCCCGTCAGATTTCCCGGCTTCTCATCCTCGTCAGTCAGCTCGGATGGGTCTTCCTTTTCCTGAAAGACGCTGGCTAGGTTACATAGAGCGGCGCAATTCAAGAGTAAGGGAACTGCGGGGGAACGTTTAGCCCATTCATGTGGATCGGCAATTTCCTCGGTGATCAACTTCGGTGGGGTAGGGGGATGCTGCCCAGGATACATGAATAGGGGATGAGTGTCCGACTCGGTAGAAGTGGCAGCGACTACGTCCTGGGCGCTCATGGGGTGGAAAGTCAACTTCCCGATGGTTGGATTGAAAGCTTCATCGGCTTCGGAAATTTGGATTGTGCCTTCGGCAGGGATCCATGACATGCGGGTAATCATGCGGCCTGAGAAAGCAACGTTAGGATGTTTACAGAGCGATATTCTGTATATACATACCTTGCGTGAGTGTACCGGTTTTATCGGAGCAGACATCTGTGCTATAATATATGTCAATTCAGTTGAACTTTCGCGGATACAAATTAATACGTACACAGCACCGAGTGCTTCCTATTGTTATAGTATAGTTAGCACGAATGGAAATAGACCAACACTTGTGAGTAACGCACCAAAGAATCCAAGCGACGGACGATAACGTTTTCCTTCACCATACTCTTTGCTCCCTGTAGATCCGTGTCAGCCAATGAACACAACATAAACGTATAGACATACCATAGCCATAGTGATAGTCAGAACGACTACTAAGCTAGCAGGAATGATACACAGCCCAGTAGCAACAGCGTACAATACGACTTCTCTCGTTCCATTGAAATCGTTTGCGGCCTATGAAAGAACGTTAGATGCTTGAACCCTAGCAAAGTACAATAAGAAACTCACCATCACTACGATTGCGAATACGACAGCGATTCCAAAGAGAAGAACGGCCATTTGGCTGAGCTTGCGCTGCAAAGGACTGCCCTTGTTGACTCCCAAAAAGTAACCAATATTATCGGTAATCGTCAACGCTCCAGCACGAGCCTTAGCCCTATGTGTGACCTTGCCGTGTTTGTTCACCTTCGGCTGCCTCACCCTAGAACTTGAAGCCATGAGGGATTGTGCGATCTTGCCAATTTCAGTGTCCATTCCGGCGGCGACGACAATGCCCTTGGAACGACCGCGAGTGACGCAGGAGGAAGAGTAGGCCATATTGATACGGTCACCAACTCCAACTTCGTCTTTCTCCTTGTCTGAAGAGAAACACACTTCGGCGTTCTTTGCGACGGGCACAGCTTCACCAGTAAGCATGGATTCGTCGGCTTCGCAGTTCATTGCCTCGATAAGTCGGAGGTCGGCAGGTATGATATCACCGGTAACGAGAAGAACGATATCGCCGGGGACGATTTGAACAGACGGGATGACCTTGGTTGATGAGCCACGGATAACTCGAGCGGTTGGAGAAGCTAAACTTCGAAGAGAAGCCATAGTTTTCTCTGCGGAGTATTCCTGAATGAAGCCAACGCCTATGTTGATAATGACCTGAAGATATGTGAATAATGGCCATCGTTATAAATGAAAGGAAAGTACGTACGACAGCGGCAACCACACCCCCCTCGATCCACGACTCAATGGCAAAAGACACAATCTAACGGACGGACATTGAGTGAAAGTCAGAGGGAACTCGAAATCCGAACTGCGTACCATTCCGATCAACAGTACCAACACCATAGCATTCGCGATTTGGCCTTGAGCGTTGTCATGAGCACCAGGAAGAGAGGTTATCGAGGGGGGTGATATACAACATACCTATCAGAATCTTAAACCATGTCGATTCTTCTTCGGAGATAACGATGTTCGGGCCCCATTCAGTTTGCCTATGTCGCACGGCATGTTCAGACAGACCTGCAGAAATCCATTACCTTTGAAACTTCTCATCATATTGAACAATTACTCACCCTGCTGCACATCAACCCGTAACTTGCGTGCGACCTCTTCCGCCGTCAAAGTGTGTGGAGGGGTATCCGCCAATGGTGGCAGCCTTGTTGGTTGCTTTGTCATGATCTACAGTCCTAACAGTGGTATCCCTATGTTTGGCTGGGGTAAGAACTGGCTCATGGAGATAAGCGATCACGAAGGATGACTTACAAATTATCCTCACCCAGGTGAATACTTCTGGGGTATGTCAAAGTATGGAACGAACGTGGTAGCCACAATGGCGAGAGTCGCAGGTAAGCAAAAGAAGGATTGCGTTAAGAAGGCCTGGACTGATAAGTATGTGGGCACGTATGGTCGGCGAATCCCAAGAGAAGTGCTGTATATATAGAGTTCCTCATTCAGCACAGCCAAGAGAAGTTGTTCGCAAAATAACACGTCATAGACAACTTCGGGCTTGTCGTTCTTGGTAGAGGTCTTGGAGTTGTTTAACACAATTTACTGTTGAGGAACGGCATCGATGTCAATTATAGTAAGTTAAATGGTGCTGCAAGGACACCGACATGTATACTCTGTCGAAATAAGAGGCGTGAGGCCCTGTCAGAGTTAGGGGGTTTGGTTTGAGAACGGACTGTTTTCTACGCGGAGAGCCCTAAAACGGAACCTTGGCATGTCATAAGAACTCGGAGCGCCCCTGGGCGTCGGGACTTCACTCGGCTTCTGCGATAAGCTGTAAAGACGACCTCGGCTCGAGCAGTCATGCATTGAAATGAGTAACTGACCATATGTCCACACTCACGTCGAGCCTTGTCGAGATCGGAGGAAGACAGGTGAAGATGTGCCAGGATCCGGATTTGCATCCGCCAGCGTCTCGACAGCTATTAACGCGGTCAACAGCGACCTGAATCTCTTGTGAAATGGTAAGCTGTTTGTTGTATCTGCACCTTCGAAGTACTAGTGTACCATTGAGCAGGAACACGGATGCGCTCATCTGAGCCCAAGAAGTAGTGATTGGCTAATTAAGCATCTCTGGGCCGGATAATCACATTTTCCCTCAAGTACAAATACTGATCGCGCCTTGGATGTACCTTGGATGAAGATGATAACGCAAAGCTTTTACTGCGGTCGGCTTTTCGCTTCTGCTTGTACGAGTAGCCTGAAATCGAGCTTTGGGTCGAATGGGGCACTATGGCCACTGCGGCTTGGTAATGTGTCCGAGATTCTTTGGCCCGCCATAAATGCCGCCTGGTCTGTAAGTTTGCTCTCTTTTATCCCCACCAATCACCACTCCCGTCCTGTTATGTCTCAATTCTCAGTGAGTCATTTAATGCATCTCGTATTTACGGATGCTCATATCAATCGTAGCGTACTGCTCAATCCTTGTGGAGGACGGGTCCACAAATGTCGTCTAATTCTTTCGCGCCGGCAAGTGCCCCAACCTCTTCCCCTGATACCAGTGAGTGCAAGGCAGACTCTGATAGCGAGGACGAGTATACCCTCTCTGCATATGGAGATGTCTCTTTGACCGACGCGTACGTTATTCCTGGAACCCCTTCTACCAAGAAGCCTCGTTTGAAGCCAAAGATTAAGAAGCCTCCCTTGCCCGGGCGACGAAACAGCGACGACGAGGATGAAGAGGATGACAGTGAACCGGTGGGTTATCTCAAATCTGTTCGTGGAATGTACTCACTGGAGGGCCACTCAGTTCTCGCCGTCTCTTTTTTTCAACTACTTGCGCACAACATCTACGAGAGCCGCTGAACTCACTTCTGGTGATGATTTCAAGTCCTTCTTTGATACACTCAAGAATGGTCGCGATTTTACTCGAAAACAGAAGATTGGCGCCTCGTCAAAAGATAACTCCGCAAGATACCTGGGCTCCGAGGAGCAAGTTCTGAAATCGAGTGGCTCAAAACATGCTGGCAAACAATCCTCTGGGAACTCGGACAGTCTTTGTCCTTCGACCTCTCGTCTTCGCCACCGTCGATTACCTCTGCCCCCTTGGGATGAGCCAGCGTGAACATTGAATGGCCCTACGAACCGATTCATTTGCCAGTTCAAACGGAAAGCACCAATTGTTTTCTAGTATGATGGTCTTTATGCAATCATGTATTCTTCTACGATGTAGACCCAATCCTATGCATTTCAGTCGATAATTGGGACCGCATTGACCTGAGTTGCTGCATTTGTGGGGTAGGGCGGCTGCACCATTATGTAAATACACTGTATAAGGGGTAGCCGGTATCCGCCCACACTTTCCGCGTTCCCATCCACACCCCGCCAACGAATTCCCTGGAATACGATCCGACTGAAACAGGAGACTTGTTCGCAAGCATTCCGCCAACATTTGTGAGATAGTCCAAAGTGGAGGTCAGCGTGACGGGACGAAACGTGTCTCCATTGATTGATCATCGTGACTCAAGCGGGTCTTTGTTCTTACAACCATCCTCCTGCAATTTCAGACAGGCTTGTTGTCCACGAGGAGTCCACAATAGATGTACCCGTCTCGGTTGTTGCCCACTGAGCCACTCTGACCGTTTCTTTCATCCGTCCCGGGCAGTCTAGCGGTCTCTCCGCTTTGGCTGGCTTTCGTCTTCCATAACTACCACTTCCTCCTCAATGTCTGCTGAAGATCAGGATGACTGGGTACTCATTCCTGCTGACTGGTGGAAGTTGTCGTACAAGGACATTCCGTGGGCATATCGCAGGCGACAGCAGTGGACTTCAACAGGAGTCCGGGCGGCCATTCATCCGAGACCTCCCTACCACCACGATCAGCTCTTTGTCGACAAGGATCAGCTGCAGGAAGGGTCAGAGGGTGTTGGAGATCTGGAGTTGAACCAGGATTTGATGGGGGTGCGAGCTGCGTTTGCTGTGATGAGACCATACGAGGTGGACGTGGGCATGCATGGCCCTTTGTCGAAACTATGTTCAGATCCTTTCCCTTATGTCGCTCGACTCAACCCACCGTTGTTCTCTGGAGAACTGGATGAGATAGAGTTGGCTATGGCGCAGAAGCGGTGGGATGACCAGGTGCGAGATCTCATGGGTGGTACTCTGACAAGAGCCCAATACAACCCACTTGATGATGACGACGAGGTGGATCGCAAGCTTTGGAATCTCAACCTTGCAGAGGACGTCAAGTTCGAGTCGTCTGCCCCCGAGCTCGTCGATCTGACGGATTCCGAGCTCTCAACCGATTCCGACCCTATGCCTGCCACTCCTCATGGGGACAAGAAGTCTTATGCTGCGGTCGTGTTCGATGAACAGGCATCACAGATCCATCGTGAACGCACAGTCGTAGCACCATCACCCTCAAAGCCGCTCAATGCGTCTGCGCTGGACTTCATTCCTGGCATGCCACCCCCAGAATCTACACCTTCCCCCGACTCGTCAGAGTCCCCTTATACATCCCCTACCTATGAATTCCACTTTCCCTCACTGAATGCACAGCAATCTGGGTCACGTTCAGGCGCAAGATCGTTACCTCCCAACCTGCGAAAGGACGAACAAGGGTTCTACAACGAAATTTCAATTTCACCTTCCCCTGTGGCACGATCCCACGCATCCACTCGAACAGCCACCCCGCGAAGGCAGTCGGCTGTACTCCTTCCTGCCTTCCTCGCTGACTCGTCAACTGCACCTAGGAATAGAAAGCTCAAGACGAGGGAGATTGTAGATCGCTTACGATCTTCGACCGCTAACGGGGAAGCTTCGCGGAAAGCGCGGATAACCGAACCTATCGTTGAACCCCGCACTGAAGTCGATGAACAGCCGAAGTTGATTGAGTCCCGCTCGGACAAGAGGGCTGATATTGATGGCTGGATCACTAGTGTTTGCGAGAACGAAGGCAAGGCACCAGAAGCAATTATCGGGAAGGACGGGTGGATCGAAGGCATCCCTACCGCCAAACCTCGTGTTGTGGTGAAGAACAAGAAGGGTCACAAACGCTCCAATAGCAGTGTCAACAGTAATTTTTCCATGACACCGCCATCTTCATCGACGTCTACGATCTCGACCTTTCCTTCTCCCGCTTCGTCGATGACTAGCTTCGGACTTCCCGTCACTCCGACAAGTACGACGTTCTCGTCTCCTCCATTCTACCCCTACCCGTCACCATATGCCTCTTGTGGTAACGTATTTTCTGGCAATCAAGGTATAGCCCAAGCCCAGGCAGCATATATGCAGATGCAAATGCAAATGCATGTTGTTCAGGCTCAGGCACAAGCTCAGGCTCAGGCGCAAGCTCAAGCCCAGGCGCAATGGCAGTTGCAAATGCAGGCACAGTCCATGATGCCGGGATACCCCATGTACCAAGGTGTCAATCCGTCTATGCCTTACCCGCTATCCCAACCGATCCCGACGTACGAGAGTGGGAAGATCACTGGCGCTTCTGGGATTCGGCATGCATAGTGGTGAAGTCTCCTTCTATCTCTCTCCATCCCGTCGAGTGCTGATGTTCCGCATCTGCTCAGGGCGGTTAGTGCTCTTCCTTCATCAAGATTGCGGACAACAGTAGTATAGTGCTATATGCATCTCCTCTCATTCTTCTGCTTATGTAGTATTTGTTCTTTTCTTCTTCATGCTTGCGTTAGTCGTTACCCGGCTAGGCATCTTCCGTGCGTACACAGTTTTGGGCTTCTTGACCTTTCCTCCTCTCCTTTCTTTCCGATTCCTTGAATTTCTTTTGCTCTCTTGCTTCACCTGCATCACATATGTATATTCCTTGGCACATGACTCAATGATATATATTCAATATCGTAACCCATCGAATTGGCATTGCATAAAGACATAAAACATAGTGTGTTGATAGAATGCGATCACATAGTAAGAAATGGCATGAGGGAAACAGCATCGAACATTGGATAGTACCGTCAGATGGACAACTAACATACATATTAAGAACACTTGAAAATATAGCACACTGCGGAGAAGACCCGAGAAAATGAACAAGAAAAATAAACTCAAGGAAGTTGTGCCCTTACGCCCGCGGAGGCAAGGTGAAGACGCGTGGCCTAGAGCTGCATGCAAAGTCAATACCTTTGCCCTTGATATCCGCGCCTTTGGCCTTGAAGTCGACGCCTTCAAGTTTGACCTCCGTACTGACGTAAACCTCTGTCTTACCAAATTGCTCCAAGAGCCATTGGTATTCGCGATATTCCACATCCTCTTCGAAAGACAGCTTATACACGAGCCTGTTGATAAAGTCATCAGACGCAGACATATCAGACATGGATCCTTCGATCGGGGTGCTTGGCCTAGCTGGACTAGCAGAGACAGGACTCTCAGGGCAAGACGAGGGAACGAACTGGTTTGGGCGGAGTACGGTGCGAGTGACGACGTGAGTCGGGTGAGTGAACACGGTTTCCTGGATCAGATGGCTGGGCTCTTCGATTGATGAAGATGTGTTCTCTGCGTAGTCGTAGTCGTCCAAAAAGGAGTCCTCGGAATCCACATTGTCGCCGCGTAAGTAACTCAAGCTAAGCATGATCTCTTGAAGGGAGTTCGGTCCGTCCTCGAGAGAAGAGTCCGATAGGTTGCCTTCAAACTGATTCGTCACATCGTATACCGACGTGGGAGGTGTCATAGTCTAATATGAAATGTCAGCTCCAGAATGCAGGAAGAAGAATGGAGAGATAGAGACTCACTCCGAGCTTGCCTGACAGGTCAAACTTATCCGAATCGTAGGGAGAGTCACTGAGCTCGAAAATGGCCGAGACCGGTGTATTAGGTGGCGCAGAAATATCACTCGAAGGGGCCGAATCATCGATCGCGAGACCGTTCTGTCAAGATAGAATTAGTATCGTGGCTACAATATCTGTAAATAGAACTTACCGTGGAAACGGACAATTGAACGTCTTGTTTCGTCATGGTGAAGTATAGGACCGGCCAATACAGACAAGAGCTAGTGCAGTGTTCAACCAAGCAGGGTCGGGATACTAGGCGAAGAGGGGAACCTGGTTGTGCATGAATCCG
Organism: Somion occarium; assembly: GCA_964035595.1. NCBI lineage: Eukaryota > Fungi > Basidiomycota > Agaricomycetes > Polyporales > Cerrenaceae > Somion > Somion occarium. The sequence continues at coordinate 2,263,457 of OZ037949.1, read as the reverse complement.
CTTATATACAAGTCACTCCAGTGGTTTTGGTTTGAGTGTGGATGCTTGCAAAGTTTTTTGGCCCTGGCTGGCGAGCTGGGGAACAATAGCTTATTGGCGCCACCTATGACCAAGATCGGCAGGTGGGGTCAAAGACTGGGTACACGTTGCAATCGCCAGGCAGGCCAAACGAAACCTTCGACTTGAGTTCTGATCTAAAGCTCCTACGTGAAAAATAATTTGGATAAGCGTACCACACTCATCTCTGATTGGTATTGAAATGCGTTCGGCGAGTGTGGCTGACAATTTAGCTACCCGAAAAGACTGGCGAATGAAGCCGCAGTTCTATCCCGACCTGAGATCTTAAGATGCCAAGAGTGCTATCTGCCAGAAGATCAGCGTTCAGTGCACAGCGCAGATTGTGAGTTTGGCACGGTCGATACAAGCCCAACGAAGGTTTGGAGCGCGGGGCCGCCGCCACTACGTCTGCGGGAATGAGAGAGAAAATGATGAGTGTTCTGTGAACCACTTCCATTCTTATCATGGAATCAGACTGGCGGCCTACAAGCTTCGAATCGAAGGTCGGGGTATCCGGATGAAAGGTGTCGTTACTGAGGCTGAGGGTTTCTATCAATGGCGGTGTGCTGAGCGACGATGTCGTTCCCCACGGTTTGATATGATGCCTCTTTTTTGTCCTTGACGGTGATGTCACTTCATGAAGGTGTCCATTGTGGTATTGCAGGGGCTTGGGCGCTCCAGGCATCGAAAAAACTGCATGTCTACTATATCAAGTCAAGCGAGCGGAAACATGACGGGGTCTCGTCTGGCTGAGGGGTGTGCCGCAGGTACAAAATGGACTTTCTGAACACAATCCTGTGAAACATGACAGCAATGTTGATGATAAGGTACGCTTGAGAATGCTGTGTGCTGCAGGGACTTGGACGAAGAAAGGCAAAATTAAACGTCAGGTTTGACCACTAAACCTTCCTAATCCGATGGAGAAGCGCCGAAGAAACCAATGAACGACGTTCACCAGCGTTCAAACGCGTACCGTTTCTGAAAGGCTTTGTGAAACGTTGTATGCAACGTTGAACATATCGAGCCATTAATTCGGAAGTCTAGTCTTACCCTCACACTCCAAATATCAACCTCTTCTACAGCACCGAAATGCCAGGAGCCACGACTCCACTTCCTCCCGCATTCACAAGTTTGTATCGGCTTTTCATTCGCAGTACTTCGACTGCTGTGCTTGATGATCCACGTAGTACAAAGGTTCTACGTTCTCTGTATCGGCCATGCTTTCAACAGGCCGCTGTCGTGATTCGGAAGTTGCAACATTCCGGTGATTCGCCCGCAAATGAGCAGGAAAGACTCAGAAGTTGGCTTACAATCTGGCAAAATAGAGGTGTGCATATGGTGTTTGCTCTTCTGTTCTCACAGATAATAAATTATTCAGTCGATCACACCTTGGCGTTTCTGTCAAATGCTTCCTTACGAAGAGGTCTTCCCCACAAAGTCACACGGAATTTAGGAAAAGTTGTGCACTCTTTGGAGCAGTCTCACCGGTTAGGACCGACTAGGAGAGTCGGAAAAGCATGGGATCCCAAGCACCCTACTGTTCTACGTGACCAAATTGAGTCTATGCTTCCTGATAACCCGTTGCTTAAACAAAGGACCTTCCAAGATGAGGTGCTTGGAACCATGGGAGAAGTGATCAGATTGGCGGAAGGCCGGAGTGACGTTCTCCTGGGACGAATCAACTCAAGGTTGCCACTTTGATATGAAGACCCAGAAAACGCCACAAGGTTCGCAACTTGCGTAGGGCCATATCCCGATGTCCGAGGCGGTATCATCATTACTAACAAGATTGTATCCGTCCACAGACTTCTTGAACTTTGGGATAGCGGCTTTTCATTAGCCATAATCTGCGCCCTGCGTAGACATCGCGCACGTCGGGAGTTGTCCAGTGGCCGGTCAGTTGTCCTAGGATATTGCCTCAAGGATTCGTTCACGCCTTGTAGCAACGTCTGGCTTCTGCCAACAGTCATGCCATCTACATGATTGATATTGTATCCATCAATCCTTCTCCTGAATGGTTACGAACGCGACGTTGTAACGCGTCCCGTGATCTGTGACTAGGTGAAAGATCGCAGCGTTGCGTGACAGACTAGCGCACCTCCCGCTTTTCCCATCATAACAAAAGTCAAGCAAGCAATGACGTCCCGCCGGATTGGTCCATCGCCATATCATATGTAGAGGATGTCACATGCTATATAATAACTTCAATCGTACTTCCTCACGTCGAAGGGGTGTCATTGTCCATCATCTGTCAATGTGTGCCCGTGTAGCTGTGCTTCTGTCCATGTCCTAAAGCTCGGCGGCTGCAACTTTCTGACCTTGCCTTTCGCCACCTTCTCTCTTATTTCCCTTCTCTTTTCGTTTCTTTTCATATTCTCCTTTTCCCCCCTCTTTTGCGAAGATATGGCACCTTCTTCGAAGATTCGACATAGGTTCCAAAACTCGCTGGATATGGTCGCTGCGCGATGCGTTTCGTATGTTGACCTTACTCAACCGTCCGGCACGGACAATGCCTGGAGCATCGTGGACTCCCCTACGCTGGGTCGAGCAGGCAATATGGACTCTCCTACGCTAGGCAAATTAGGCATGATCGACTCTCCTACCCTGGGAGATACTGATATGATCGACTCCCCGATATTGGGCAGAATGTCCAGTATCGCACGACGACTAGAGTGGATTTCAGCAGAACCGTCGCCAGTACTACCCATGATCGTACGTGTTTCACGTTGGTCTGTTTCTTCATGCGTCTGACATCATAACCTGTTTCAGGAAATCGACGAGACTCCAATTGGGGTCAAGACGGTCAAGGTGGAACCGTTACATATACATAAGAAGGCCAATGTTACGCCTATAGATGTCAAAAAGATCCGGCGAAGGGGCTTCACGACTGGAGTTCAGCTCGTTCTTCCCCCCTCTCCTCTTCCGCCACCGCGATCGCCGCTGGGGTTACCTCCCTTCACTGCAACGACACCTCAAACCGCTCTCACGTTCACCGCAGAATGGGATTTGACCCAGAGCAGTTTCGTCTTCACTCCTTTCCAGACATCTTATCCGCCATCTGCAACTAGCCCCTTCATGGTCGTCAGTCCCGTACCTGATGACATCGGTGTCGACGCCATGTCAGTGACAGATGTACATACTACTGAGATTGCACAGCCGGATAGCCCGACTAGCTCAATCAGCAGCTCTCCTTGTTCAGAGATCTTCGACACCGATTTCATCTATCATTCACGCAAGATGTCATCTTCTACAGCTCCATCTTCCGCAGCGCCCTTGTCGGCCAAACCAGAGTCCTCGTCAACATCGTTGACGAAAGAGCTGACTATCCATCTTTTCGAAGAGGAACTCAACCGAAGCATTCCCCCGGCTTCCCGCGATACCGAGTTCGATAAGGGTCTCTATGAGGACATTGATGAGGATCTGTTGATGGCACCGATGGATGTCTTTGAGCGGCTGCTTTGGGAGTCGACTGTGGAATCCGAAGCCCGAGTTGCCCAATATGTTCCGGAAGAGATTATCGTGAAGCCGGCCAGATTGTCTTATGGGGATAGGATTGACCCCAATGTTCCACGCCATCCATCGCAGGAGAACATACCGCTTACTGTTGAGGTGAGAGTTGTCTTTCACACAGTTGACAGTTATCTGACATATTAAACAGACCAGCCTCCCACCACTTCGCGACAGGCGAATCAATGTGCCAAGCCCTCGTGGGCCTCGGCCTCGTCGCAAACGCAACTTCAGCGAAGATTTCGTTGGCGGAGTGTTCAAGCATTGAAGCACGTTGGGTTAGGACAAAGGACTAATAGTGCCAGGGACACTCACTAATCATGAAATTACGACGATTCGTAACTTAACATTCGTTGTATATTCCTTTTACACTTTGGGGCGGTTTATTTTGGATGGAGAATGTCTTGTTGTACTTGTATGTAATCTTCACAGCTTGATCAGAGCATGTCTTTGTTGGAGACACCTCTTAGTCAGCAGCTATCTGAAGTGCTTGGAAGTTTGGCAGGACGACTTCGACAATCGCATGTACTTGTCTTTGCACATGCATAACAATCTGTGTGGGATAATGATTTGATACGTTGATTTGCAGTAGGGCCTTCGGAGCAACAGTATGCAGATTGGACCTTGATCCACACATGCCCAAAACGTTTGCCTTTCCAGTGCTAATCAATGATTTAAGCGTCTGCACATTCCGGCGGCAGGAAACTGTATTTCGCACCAGTGCAGCGCCTCGTCTGCGACATATTTTCACCGAGGCACAAAAGCCTGTGTATTCACATGATAATGTCTTCGCGATCATTCCCCCTGGGTGCTAACTCTGAAATTGGTCTATACGGTGGCGGAATCAAAGTGTAGGCTGGACATAAATTGTAAATTAATACGGGCGTGTAACATTTCTGGACTAGCCATATGCAGTTGCAGTCAAATTGCGATCGTCAACCAAGGCTAGCCTCAGGTAGTGCTAGTGAAGTCCGACAATTGCGGAACTGCTATATCAAGTAGGTGTAGTAGTTCGTCTTAATGTGAGTATTGATCGATCAATGCAAGCTACATTCGTGGTCGTCAGACGCGTTGACGATGACACCCAACGTTGACTCTCCCCTATCCATACGAAGGTATTTCTAAGGGACAACGACCACTTCAAACGTTCCTTGCTACACATTCTCAGATAGGACTCAGACATGGCAGGCCGCATTGATGTCCATCGTATCATCGGGGAATCCGCAGCGTGGTCAGAAGCTAACGAGCATGTACGTTGAGTTCTGATATTCGTGCTTTTGTATTATTCAAAGGTCTTCAGGCATTACTGGAACCCTTTACATACATCAATAATATTCGAGGCAAAGAGATTCGAGGACAAATGATTGCAGCCTTCAATACGTGGTTGAACGTTCCTGAGGACAAGCTTCGCGTCATCTCCAAAGTTGTCAGCATGCTGCATACGGCAAGTCTATTGTGAGCGGTTGATGCATTGCACAGTGAATGGAAATATATCAATGCACCATCAGAATCGACGATATCGAAGACGATGCGCAATTACGACGGGGAGTGCCTGGTTAGCTCTGTGTTATGGTACAAAATGAAACTTTCCTCATCGAAGATCTCAGCGTCGCACAAGATCTATGGTATCCCACAAGTTATCAACTCTGCCAACTACGTGTATTTTCTTGCTTATCAGGAGCTCTTCTCTATGCGGCGAGAAGCCTTGGAAGATGCTAAGAATAAGTCATCTGGGGAGGCGAATCAGAAGAGATTGATTTCAGTGGACGATCTGGACAGCGTAGTCACTTGTAAGCAATTTTTTCCCTTTGACTCTCCTTCTTTTACGACTGAAACGATGAGATAGCAGAACTCCTAAACCTTCATCGAGGCCAAGGTCTCGAATTACTTTGGCGAGACTCGCTGCAGTGCCCCACGGAGGAAGACTATATTAGCATGGTAAATAATAGTAAGCGTCCGTTCTACACTCACACATGACATATTCACGTTCTCTGTTGCAGAAACTGGCGGCGTGTTCCGGATCGCCGTGAAGCTGATGATGGCTTATGCCACTATGAATACTGACATGTACGGATGCCTTCGTTAACATTTTGAAATTAATTTTGAATATTGTCAAATAGTGACTATGTGCCGTTGGTCAACCTTATTGGCGTTCACTTCCAAATTCGTGACGACTATATGAACCTACAGAGCACCCAAGTGAGTATTCGGTTTAGTTTGCCATCTCTAGCTTAATCAAACTTCATTCAAGTACGCCGATAACAAAGGATTCGCAGAGGATCTAACTGAGGGGAAATTCTCATTCCCTATTGTCCACGGCGTGCGTTCGAACACTTCCAACAGACAAATACTCAGTATGTTCTCTCTTCCCCGTGTCACCCTCTTTAATCATGCCTCGTTCGTCGAATCTAAAGCTGTTTCGTGCATCTCATTTCAGACGTCCTGCAGAAAAGACCAACAACGCCGACACTCAAGAAACATGCGATCAGCTATCTCAAAGACCAGACGAAATCTTTCGACTATACAGCCACGGTGTTGGCTTCATTGGAGAATGACATTCGAGAGGGACTAGGAAGACTTGGCGGAAATCGTGCGCTTGAGGATATCATAGATGCTTTGCATGTGGATTCACCAGGATCATGATGTGGATTACATGTCAGTTATTGAGCACACCTTCATCAGTACTTCTAGTGGCGATCCTCCTATCCTCGAAGCGTGGGAAGCGCTTTAGCGACGACCATGTCGGTGCCTACACAGCATGTCTTTCATTTTCCCGCAAGTCAAGACGATGCTTGCTTTTAATCCTACTCGAGTACACCCAATAACGGTACTTAGTCTCTCTAGCACACAAGCTTAATCCCACGATGAGTTGTAGTTCCGACTATGCAGCATACTGATATGCATACAGGGCGTGCAGCTATCTATACACGTTACCTTGCTATAATTAGATCTTTTCGGACGAACTGAAAGATAAGTACGGCCGAACACGAGATATATGCATGCCACATAGACAGACTTTTCTTTTTATTGCCCCCACTCTCAAGGCCTTGGACGTGAGGTTGCTTGGCAATGAGTTCGCCCAGTACGAGGGTCCCCTCTATCCACCATCATGATGGCCAAGATGGCAGTCGTGAAGAAGCTTTCAAAGCTGTGGATGCAATAACTGCGCTGACATTGACAGATCAGACGAACCTTCTTCCGTTCAGGAAGGTTATTGTCGTATTCGCCAGCTTATCCCTGTGCCTCTTGGTTTCAACCCTGGACTCCACGATCGTAGCGACAGCTCTACCAACAATCGCAACTGCATTCAATGCAGGATCTATCGTATCTTGGGTCCCGTCTGCCTATCTGTTGACCTCCACGGCCTTCCAACCACTCTGTGAGTTATCTGTATCATCATTAGTGAAATTTATTTGACCCCCAAGAAGATGGCCGCTTCAGTGATATCTTCGGCCGAAAGGCGACACTTTGTCTTGCTATGACAATCTTTATGTTAGGCTCTTTACTTGCTGGTTTTTCCCCTTCCATCATTTCTCTTATCATTTTCCGCGGGATTGCGGGAGCCGGTGGAGGAGGCATCGTGAGTATCGTACAGATCGTAATGTCAGATGTAGTGAGTTTGCGAGAGAGGTGTGTAAAAGGTCTACACGCATACAGCGTGCGTCCTAACGCACGCGCCGAATTTACAGGGGAAAATACCAAGGTATCATCGGTGGTGTTGTGGCTTTTGGTTTCGCAATTGGCCCGTTAATCGGAGGCGTATTGGCTCAGAAGGTATCATGGAAGGTGGGCAGTTCGTCTTCCAAACGCAAGGCCGTGCCGTTGCTTATTCGGATAACGTATGCGTGCTCTTAGTGGTGTTTCTGGATCACCATCCCTATATCCGCCGTTGCAATGGCAGTTGTGATCCTCGTTCTTCCTCTGAAATCTGTCCGAGGCGATTTCCGCAGGTGAGCAAATAACCAAGCTATTGTCTGGGACATTTTACTTAGCTAGTTGACTTATGCAGGAAACTTTTGGTTATTGATTATCTTGGTGTTATCCTCACCCTTGCAGGATGTGCAATGATTTCTCTGCCGCTCATCTGGGTACGTATACAGGCAAAAATTTGTCGGAACTCAGCAAACTGATCCAATCCGAAAGGGAGGCGTAACATTCCCATGGACCTCTGCTGTCGTCTTGGCGCCACTTTGCTGTGGTCTCTTTGTTGTTTTGCTATTCTGCTTATGGGAATGGAAGGGAGCGAGATTGCCAATTGTTCCTAGTGAGCTCCAATCTGCCTCACCTTTTCTCAACCATCTGAATCGCTTCCGTTCAGTGTACATCTTCAAGCATCTTACGGTGTCCGGAGTCTACATCACTATGTTTATCAAGTACATGATTGTTTACCATGTTATCAACAGAATACCGATCGTCATTTTTTTACAGCGGCGTGGTTTTCTACTCGTGCTTGTTTTACCTTCCGCAATTCTTCCGGGTTGCGCTGGCCTATTCCCCAATACGGTCAGGAGTCTTCCTCCTTCCGGTATTAGTGACCCAAACATTGGCTAGTTTCGTTGCAGTCAGTGTTGAAATTTTTGTCACGCCATTGCTCCAATCTGACTCGGGTTGCAGGGCCAGATAGTAAGCAAAACTGGTCGCTATCGGGTACGTACTTTATCAACGACACATTTCGTTTCTGAGCTCAATGTTTGCGATCTATTGTATATAGATGATCATCTACATCGGCTTCTCCGTGTGGGCGGTAGGCTGTGGGTGCTTATCGACTGTCACGTCGGCGACACCGAAAGGTCTTCTTGTTTTCTACATGCTGTTGACCGGAACTGGTGCAGGACAGGTATCGTCGCCTGACGCACTGCTTGAGAGCAACATTTCAACCTTTTGTTTTCATCTTAGACTCTCCAAACGACTACGGTCGCTGCGCAAGCTAGCGTCTCAAGAAAGGATATGTCGGTTGTTACGGCGGTTCGCAATGTGGGTATTTTATATGGCCTGTATTTGATTCTTGTTGAATCTGCGTATTTCACAGTTTGTCCGGTTGCTGGGAGGTACATTCTCCCTTGCCATCGGTGCCACCATCATGTGCGTTGTCTTTGATTTCCATACTCCTGCCAGTGACGCATCATCGTTACTGATATATGTGTATTATGGAACAATGCAGCAACAACGCACTTCGGCATTCCATGGCGAAACTTTCTCTGCCTGGTCCGATCATTGATCAAGTTGTGGATGACCCCACGATCTTGGGTGCCCGCTTGAACTCCAATTCGACGTCGAATCCTCTGGGGAATCTAGGCATTTCACCTTCAACGGCCAATCAGATTCTTGCAGGATACACTACCGGGTTCAGGGCGGTTTTCATTTTGAATGCCTGTTTGGCTGGCTTTGCAACCATCGTTGGTGTTCTGATGATCCGTCACAAGGAGTTGACAAGAGGTGACGAAGAACAGTTGAAGGCTCAAGCGCGAGAGGCAAACACTGGAGACCGGGAAGAGACTAAGGCCGAAGTCGACGAGAAAGCCACTGACAAGGAGATCCGGGAAACGATGCAGTCTGCCAACATGGAGGACGCACAGAAAGGATCAATTTAAACCACTTAGATTCAAATCACCTAGACTAGCATGCACACTTAGAGCATGACGAAACTTGGACGGTAAATTTGATGTGTCTAATGATGCTGTACACCGTTTCCTAGATGTAGCATATTGTTCTATGTTGCACGCTTTCCTATACATGCATCGTCAATTGCAATTGGTCTGGGTATCGTACTCAGCCGGCGTAACAATGGGAATACGAGGAAGAGATTGTCTAGGATTACAGGATTTCGATAGCAGCTATGCGACGACAATAGTGATGATGAACGAATTAGCGATTGACTTCGTAACTTTTGAGCAAATCCCTAGCTTCCCGAGCCGGTCGTGAGATGGAAGGCTTTTCGTTTGCAACGCTTTCCTGAATCTTTCGAGATACACTCGGTAAAACCGAGAGATCGTGGAAGAGAGTGGTGTCCTTATTCTGCCCGTCTTCGCTGGGTGACAGTACAGCAGCTATGCAATGGGAAGCCAGGGCAGATTGCGGCGTGCCGGCTACAAGGTGAGCCCTATCACAAGTCCTAGTTAGCATCATTTGGGATCGTAAAGTTATCCAACGTACTCGACAATGGGCCTTAGCAGGTCAGGATGCGATGCGAGTGCAGCAAATAACGCAGCCGTAGATTGCACGAAGGATTCTGCATAGCGGAGAAATGGGTCAGAATTACCACTAGAAACCGTACAGTTAGACTTACCGTCATGATGTTCCTTGAACGCTTCAGCCACTATATCCATGCATGCTTCCCTTGCCTTCTCTCCAATGTTTGCATCGCCATTGCTCACAACGTAAGCGAGAGCAAGGACTAAACTACTCGCTATACTATCATCGTTGTTCTTGACACCAGTAATCAATTCAGTCACGACTGGATCAACACGAGGTTGATTCTTCATGAGAACACCCAAAGCTTGCGCTGCCTTCATGCGTACGGCGAGACTCGACGGGTCACTAGCACTCTTGACGAAAGTGCGCTGAAGTTGAGGGAAGAATGGCTTAACGAATACTGGAATCCTTTCGAGCATAGTCTCCAAAGCCGTCAAAATTGCCATCTTTACGCCCGGAGGATACGTTGTAGCTTGTGTTGCGACACGAATGAGTGGACCCGTGAAGGGTACAACGAAAGGCTTGATAGCGCTTTCTTCCGTGCGTTCCACCAGGTCAGCAATGGCGTACGCTGCGTTCTCTCGTTGCTCATTGCTTCCCGTGGTAAGACCTGCGATGATGATGGGCACAGTGGATGAAACACCCTTTGGAAGACTGAACCCTGGAACATATGTACCCGGTGCACCAGTGTCCTCGATAGTGCGCCGTAACGGTACAACAAGTGGTTCAAGCTCGTCTTTTGGAATTGACTTGACGAACACATCGAAGGCATTCCAAGCCGATGTATGCACAGGTACTTGAGGATCATCCAGGAGAGAGATAAGTTGTCGAACCCAGTCGACGCGATACAGGGAGTTGTCTAACTCTGAGACTTGACAGAAAATGGTAAAAATGCTGCATGCGCTAACACGGCGATCCACGGATTCATGTTTCGCCCTAGGAAATGGATAAGCATACAACGAAGACAATGAAGGGGATAGTAGATTAGATGCTACTTACCATCCCAAAAGCAGCAACATCAGCGTATTCAGGCCCTCTGCGTCACAGATTGCTTGAAGAAGTGCTCGTAATGCGTCCTCCAACGCAGTTTTAAGTTCAGATTCGGCATTCTTATCTTGCGCTTCAAGTTCCTTGACAAGAGCATTGAGAATGACAGTGAGTCGTCTACTAAGTGCACTTCCAGCGACTGTCACCAATGACGCCAACGCCCGAGCATTAAAGACGGTCATTGGAGAGGCGGTCAGTGTAGGTATCAAGACTGGGAACACAGTCGAGGCGCGGACCTACGATAACGATGAGTATTCATGGTACCACACATCTAAACATTGTACGACATACGTTCATGACTTCTCTAAGTGCTTGAAGCGCAGTACCTGAGCTCTGACCGGGTTGTCGGAGAGCTTCCAGAAGTGTAGGAATGGTCTGATCGATTGCCTTCGCACCAACCTGCTCCTGCAGTATATCGAAAGCCTTGGCAGCGGCGGAACGTACATTAGCCTCATCGTCAACCAGTGAAACGCGGACCATGGATATTATAGCGTCCTCATGATCTTCCCGTTGGCTATCTGTAGTACTTTCCCTGTATTGTCCAGTCTCATCAGCGAAATCGTACACAATCTTCCTGTGAAAGTCCTCACATTAGCTCGCACAGCAAGAGACATACACCTTCGCGAGTCTGAGGGTCTGTCGAGCTAGACTTGTGGCGGAGAATGATCATGATTTCTCCCAAGATCTTCTCCCCGGATTTGCGACAAAGTTCAGCGACGGTGCGGGCTGCAGTCTGACAGACTATTTGAGTCAGAAAACTTTTTAAATAATCATAGCCACCTACCTCCTGTTGGTCAGGTTCAGAGCTGGATAGGAGAGCAATAATTTGTGTAAGGAGCTCAGGCAAAATTTCCCTGACTGTTACGAGATGTCAATGTATGGAAGCGAAAAAGTTGGCAAAACCTCAAACCTGTTCGAGGGGTATTGTGCACGAGCGCTTTCCAGATGTGCGCAGACGATTGTCTAACGACATTGACAGCATCCTGACGAGCCAGATACAAAGCAGAGAGTATACGGTCTCTGCGTTCAACACCGAGAATGTCGATGAGAGCCTTGCGGGAAGATTCCGCCATTGCTGTCTCTGCAACTTCTTCCTCTTCAATTTCTGCTTTGCCACTAATTCCTGAGACTTTGAAGAGCAGTTCTCCAACGAGTGTAATAGATGATTGCTACGAAAAAGTATAAGTTTTGTGAATTCTCGTCCTGCACGATCACTTACCCGAATGCGCCAGCCTGGATCGAACATCCCACGCTCAAGTTCGGGCAGAAGAAGATCAATGGCCTTGTTCGAATAGTTCGTAACAATCATACGACCCGCGCGCATAGCGGCTTCGCGAACGTAGTCCTCGGAATCAGATAAACCACTCAAAATAGGCGTAACAATCCTTGGCAAATGGGGCGAGAACCGAGTCCCAAACGTTGCAGGCAGATACACCAACAAAGACATGAACCCTTCTCGAACAGTACTGCGAGGTGCTTGAGCATTGGCGATGATATCGGGCAACAGACCTTCCATGCGTTCCATTCCAAGGCCTGCAAGTACTTCACTGAGACCTTGCGCAGCACCCTGTCTATCCACACCTGACGTATCGGCCTTGAGCGTTCGAAGTAGACCGGGAACGAGATCTGGGAAGTGGCCTTCTCCAAGCCGTTCAACCAGAGTACCCAGGGATTTGGCAGCAGTAGCTCGAGCTTCGGGTACAGGATCAGCTAGTACCACGTGAACTAGAGGAAGGAGCTGAGAGAGATATGGCACAAAGTCCTTTGAATCCGTCAATGATGCGAGATTCCCAACAATCTGTGCCGCTTTCTTCTTGGTATCCGCACTACGTTCACGAAGGCCACGCTCTATTATAGGTACAACCTGGATGCGGTGTAAGCAAGAAAATACAAAGATTGCCTAGTTAGCAGACACGTACCAACGCAAGTGAGGAATGATCGATATAATGCGCAAATGATGTTTTCAGCAGAGCAGTTAAAGCATTGGAGGTCTTGTCCGGATCCACCATTGCCTTCAAGAAGACAGGAACCAAAGACTGAATTTCGGGATTGCTGATGACTTCTCCGAATTGTTTCAAGCTCTTGTTGGCCGCGGCACGCACTTGAGCATGAGAATCAGTAAGAACTCCAGTCAGTCGAGGAATCACTATTGGAAGAGACTGGGATAGCTGCTTCGGAGCACAATAAGCTATCATACCCAGCAGCTCAATCGAACCCTTCTTTGATCGCCATTGTTTGTCGTCAAGTCCCTCAAGGAGGGAAGGGAGAATGGTTTTGACACCGTAGCCTGAGAGGTTTGCCATGATTACCCTTGCCGCATCGTGTGTAGCTTCCCGAACATCAGTTGTAGCGTCGCCGAAAGAACCCAACAAAAGCGGTAGGATATGCAAGACGTATGGCTCGAAAAGTCTGCCTAGAACAGTGGAAAATGTTTCGAAAACGAACATAGCACTTTGTCGTGGCTCATAGCGCTTTTTGTCGTCGGCAGCGGCCCGCAAACGCTCGATGACGTTGAACTCCTTCATGGTGGAAATGCCAGCACCCTTGATGACACCTGCTAACCCATACGCAGCTCCGCGACGAGCAGCATACTTTGGTGCATTGGTGAGCTCATCGAACAAATAATCTATGAGATCCGATACTGTAGAATGCTGTATCTTCACCAGTGGCGACAAGCAATCCGATACTGCGATTTGAACCTGTTCCGCGGGAGTTTTCAGGGCTTCGATCAACCTCTTGACAATTTGTGGAATCCGTGGATCAGATGGGTCAAGGTGTCGTGCGACACGCCCGAACAGAATAACAACTGCCTCCTTGATATAATCTGTAGCTTCACTGGAAGAACCCGGAGCTGCGAGATAATCTTCAAACATGGAGATGAGCTCAGCAAGGCGCAGTGGGCCATGTTGGTCTATCACAGCAGTCCCTGCTTGAAGCATGCCACGGCGAACATCCGGATGACGATCGCCAAGCGCTTCGTCGTTGATGAGGAACTTGAACAGTGGCACCACTGTTTCGCTAGTGAAATGTGGTGCCAATAGTTCCAATGTGCGAGCAATGGCAAGTCTAGCCGGCCATGGATCTGCGCGATCAACGCTTTGGGCTACGAGCATTCCCTACGGACGTGTTGGAGGTATTTAGGTATTCAAAAAATTAAGAAGGACTTACATATTGGTCAAACTCAGGCGCCAACACCTTAGCCTTTGAGAGAATGTCAGGATATATGATCTTTTGAGAAAGGATGATCCTCACCTTTTCGCGGTAGAAGTTCTGCAGTGCCTCCAATACGTTCGAAATGGATGATGGCCACTGTTCAACTGCATCCGCTAGAGCAGATGCACTGCTTGAACGAACATATGCATTGTCATGCTCTGAATAGACATATGTGAGGAGCGTGGGGATTTAATTGATAGAGCGACAAACCAAGGTATGGGAGAACGTCTTGTAAGAAAGTTTGAGGAACATCAAGGCCGTTGTCTTCCCATAAATGCTGTGCCAGACGAGCGTTTTGATTATCTTCGTCGTGGTATGCAATCCAAAGTTGCGGAGACCAGTCCAAATCGGTGAGGTCGAATGGCTGAGAGTTGGATTAGAACGAGAAATACACACAAAATTCAACTTCATACCTGCAACGCCTGTAGGCAGGCATTTCGGACGTACACCTCCTGGCTAAGAGAGCCGCGAAGTAGTACTTCCACTTCCTTACGAGTTGCATTTGTAAGCATAGCTTGTGCGATTTCTATTAACGTGGATGACGCGTCCTTTGCAAGTTTTGGCTGATACCTGATTGTATGCAGTAGGTCATTGATTGTTCTCGTGCGGGGGAAAACCGGGTCAGAGACTTAATTAAATGGTGATCAGTTCACGGACAATGCTGGTGGAATGAACGTCAACTTACATTCGCCACTGTGGAACTTCACTATCTGCAAAGAAAGTACAATCTGTTCAAGCGGATCGTCTTCCTCAGTTAGGCCGATACCCCCGTTCACGAGGACTTGACTCAAAAGAGGATAAGCATAAGAGTATGTCGCTGAATCGAAGGGGGCCCGCTCTGACAGTGAACGAAGCCGATAAAGCACTCGGGATACAAGCGCTAGAAGTCATATGATGAGATTTCGTTTCGCTTCTTGTGAAAGCAAATACTCACAGTTGATTGGCTCAGCCTGAAGTTCTTCTGGAATTCCCTGCACCTCAAGACTACGAAGAGTTGCAATACCGACCCATCTCTTGAAGTTGTCGAGACGATCGGAACAACAACTTGACAGATCCTAGACAGCATTATGAATATGTTCCACCCGACGCAGAAAAGCAGTCTCACCAAATATCTCTCAAAAGATGTAGAGCCAACTAGAGCTACTGCCTTCCCAAAACCGCCCCGAAGAAGCAACTCCACAATGGAAGACAGGTGGACACGAAGCTCATCCACACGAGCAGAGACAAGACTGTGAACGAGGTGAAGTCCGCGTTCTAATCGAGCTTTGATACCATTCACCCGATCTCTGACAACTGCCTCCTTTTGAAGTTGTGCTTGAACGAGAGCCGCGTCCTGTTTCGAAAGTACCGGTGGACCAGCAGCCTTCTTTTTCTGTGCAAGGGACTTGCGGACTTCAGCTTCCCACTGAGCGTCCTTCGCACCCTTCCCTTTCTTCTGTGGTTCATCTTGCTTCTTTCCAGCAAGCACTGTAAAGACGTATGATGTTTGAAAATTTGCAGGTAAGAATAAATCTCAAACCTACCATCGACATAGGTAGTTCCATCTGGGGTCGCCCAGATGCCGATATCTTCATCAGTCAACGCTTCTATGGTGTCTGCCTTTAGGTCGAGCCCGATACGCTCTACGATACGAGGGACCACAGCCTCCGGTGCTACAAAAGCTATCGTAGTCACGGCACGATAACTAGCCTCCGCGAAACTCGGGTTGAGCGACTGGGAAAAAATTCATTATCAAAGAAGATATGATAGTATATAAGAACATACTTTTGATTGCACATCGCAAGCGCTTAAGACCTTGGATAGTACTCGCTCTGCGTGGGAGCTAACCAAGTCATGAGGATCTATCCGACCAGCTTGACACAACTCAATCCAGGTTTGTCTCGAATGCGCACCTAGTCAGCAGGCATGGTAAGGTTCTGTTAATAGTTCATAGGTGCATGTAATGGACTTACAAAGTAATGGATGATGTGCGAGGACAAGAAGGTCAATCAGTACCCGTTCTCTAATGCACTTCTCGACCTTCTCTCCAAAAGATGCACAGGCCAGTAGGAATGCCACCAGTCTTGATGACTTGCTAATAGAAGCTTCATGCTCTTCGTCGCTTACATGACCCTTGGTTGGCTGTTTGCTTCTTGTCAAGTAGGACGTCAACGCGTTTGATACGGTCTTGATGAGAATTTCAGGCTCCCGAGGTGCGAGCTTCGCAAGAGAAGCGTTGGCCGAGCGTCTTAATTCAGGTGAAGCGGACTCGACGGCCAGATGGAGGAAGACAAAACCAAGCATTGAACTAAAACGGATACGTTGGTAGGTGATCGAAAAACAAAAAGGTCATGAAACTGACCAAGCTTGTTCACTCTGGAAGAGCTGACTCTTACAGAAGACTAAGGCGCGTTCACTTGCACGGAGTAGCCAAACTTCTTCGTCCGCACTAGTAAGCTTCTGATAGACCTTATCCCAAATCAAGAAAGACGGTTTGACGCCAGTCGCAACCAAACTTTGAATAGTAGCATTGCGGGAAATGAAATCGTCTGCAAAGCACAGGGCGAAAATACGATCAGGTTATATTACAGATAATAAGACGATAGAGAGCTACCGAATTTGCCGCTTGCAGATAAAGGTCCAAGCAAAACTGCGACAGCAATATAACCCTCCAATGGACCTGCTGCGGTACCCAGAGGATTGCTAGATACCGTCTTCAAACTTGTATCCAAAGCAGGCAAGATATCTTCAACGAATTTTAGGGATGTCGGCGTTGAGACTACACCTAGGTTCCAGATGGCGTCACCGGTCATGGCTGAGAATGCACGGCGCAAGACTGGCTTGGTGCCATTCATCTCCTTCACGATCAGCGTGACAGTATCAGCATGTATAGGAATATCCTCCCGCAAGCAGTACGTCAAGTGTGGACTTAAGCCAGATGCGAGAATCGTTACAGCCAAGTCATGAGTCTCCTTCGCCAGCAGCGGAGGGATGGACTGCAAGACTTTCGGTGATACAGCGTTGGATGGGACCAAATACGACAGCATGGTGTAAAGGGTTACGCGATGATCAGGTCCGGATGTTTTGCCAGCCTTGGGCAAACTGAGTAATTCGGTAAGAGTGTGATCGAAGTCCTCCGACAACTCGGTCTTGGCGATGATTACGCGGAACAGGTGAGCAGCATTGGTTCGTACAACCGAGTTAGCGGATCTGGCACTGTTGAGGACTGGGGTCAAGAGTCTGCGGAAAATGTCACCTTCAATAGTTCGCGCATAAGCAGAGAAGAAGTCGGCGATCACTATCACATAACGTAAGAAGCCCCGCTCGTGAAGATAAGAAAGAGATCCTTACCACTCAAAGAGATTTCTGGTGAACGAAGGAGGGACTTCTCCATCGTCGGAAGCACTGTGGTCGCAAGATCACTTTCTGTGACGTAGGTCTCGATGAAGTCGTGCAGGGCGGTCTAAGATAATCATGTAAGCTGAAGTCAGAGATGTATTCAAGAGTACTTACAGAAGCATGCGACGCGACAGGCGTCCTTGACATGAGCACAGAAGTACTATAAAAATTGATGATCTTGTCCTGTAAAACGGTAAGCGTGGTCATTAGAAAGGAAGGTAATTCTATACCTTAAGTTCGGCAGAAACACGAGTCAAGCTTTCGTCTTTCACATTTTTGAGCCTCAGTGTCACGTCGACGGAAATACCAAGTAGAGGAGCCACAGATAACGGATTTGAGGAGGTCTTTGCGATTGCAAGAAGGGTATCCATCACTTTTGGAAGGTGTTCAGGATTCTGGGTGGGAATGAGTATGAAGCCGAATGACACGAATGAAAATTCGGTACCGAACGCAAAGCGCGTCGAGCGCGAACGAGAGTGCTCTTGCGCACTGACGGCTTCGCATGACTCGACTTGTCGAGCAGCAAATCCACCAAAATTGCCATGACACCAATTAGTGCTCGCCACGTCGGGGTACTAGTGAAATTTGCGTTTGTCTTCAAGCAAACAGCATACAATCCACAGCTCCAGCTCAGTAACACAAACATGTCTGAAGCCGCAAAACCTCTGAGAAAAACAAATGAGCATGAATAAATCTAAATATGGGACCTACGTACCCTGGCCGTTTGGCGAATTGTGAAACCTCATTTACAAGCCATCCGAGTATCTGTTCTGTGATTCCAAGTGGCTGCTCGCGCTGCTCATCCTGGCGCACCAGCTCGATGCCAACATCCTCAACAGCTTCTCTCGATGAAGTATCCATATAACGGGTATACGTCTGGGTCACCAGTTTGAATATATCCAGCATTTGTGATAATGAAAGATCTGCGGCAAACGTCAATGTCAGATCGACATGCCATTCGGTGAGTACCCACCAGCATGTCTTGCGAGAAACAACAGTTCTTCCTTCAGGAACTGTATACGAGCTTTTGTACTGCTAGCGAGCAGCCTATTTTGAGCAAGCTGAAGTGCTTGATCCCAATCCGTTAGGACCAGTTCTCTTCGCCATTCAAGCGGACCAGATTTTGCCGAGTCATCGTATTCCTCTGAAACGCTAGAGGTAGAAGCTATCCAGGACTCTATCTCTGCCCTTCCCATCTCCCAGAGGTTGTTTCTCTGGACGATAGAGTTGAGTTAGCACCAGGGTAGTAAGCAAGGTATAAATGCAAGTCCTCAAAAGCCGCTAGCGCGTCGAGATAAATCTTAACCTTAACCCCAATCAAGCGCGCGCGATTTCATGTTTTGACGAAATCGACACTTCATCCTCCTCCTCCTGCTCGACTTTCGAATGCTCTCTTCGTTGGGACGGACGACCGTCCGACAATGTTCACGACGTGCTCAGTCCACCCTCTCTGAAGCGCAAACATCTGCGTCTTCGTCAAGACGCCAAGCGGCTGTCCAGACACTGAGTGATTTGAGACGAAGACGGACAGTATTCGTCCGTCCTTGGGATGGAATCAACTCCGTCCCAGAAGCGTGGGCGATTATTCGTGGTATCGAAAGACATTTTGGAAGAATCCTTGATTTTGCACTCGTTCGGGTACGTGTGGTATAGTCTCGAACCACACTGAAAATGTCTCTTACGTTGACGTATCTTTACCCAGGATATCGACCGCGCAGACGTTTTCCAACCTTACCTACGAGCCGAGTTTAGAGATGATGTTCAAATACCTGATGACGGGACTGTTGTCAAAGTCAAGGTCCCCATTGTGTCGCGAAGTCAACAAGGCGGTCCTGGACTAGCTGATTTACGTGTCTATTTAGAGCACCAGGACAAGATTATCGAGGATACCCAGGGCTGGGATATGCCATCCCGCATCACGTCTGCCGAGACCGAGGAGGAGGGCTTCAAAACTGTAGACGTCAAAGTGGAGAAAACCAGTAAGCACATCCTGTCTGTCTCGTGGTGGTTGTATTCAAAGCGGTGAACTATCGTAGAGTTTCACATCCGTTATGTCAAAACTCAGGAGTATAAAGGCATGGGGCAAAAAAGCACTCTCGAATTCGGAGAGGCATTTGCGAAATGGGGCGGTTTCGCGTCTTCTGAGTACTCTGAACCTTCGAGCCAACAAGGATCTGAGCCCAACGAACTTCCCAACCCTCGAATGGCCGAGGCTCAGGAACGATGGGATATCGTCTTGAGGAAGACTCGCAAGGCTGCAGAGCAATCAGAAGTTATTTCCGAGGAGCTTGAGACGGAGATCAATGCGGCTGAATCCAATCACCTTGCGGATGCTCAACAAGAGGTCGATGCTGCCACCGCTCAGGTAGAAGCTGAAACGACCCAGGAAGTTACTGCGACTCCTTCAGATTCGGAGTCGACGGCTCAAACTCCTTCTGGATCTACTTCCTCGACCCCCGAGCGAAAACGTTCATCTACCATGACGAAACGTCAACGCCTCCTCGTGCAAGCTCGCGAATTGGCCCAAAAGCCTCTCCCGGAGAAGCTGACTGAGACGCCGGAACAGACATCCCAGAGATTGGAGCAGGAGAGGAAGGCACGGGCAGAGGAGAACGCTTCGTTAGCTGCGAGGGTGTGGAAGTTCTTCGGGGGTCACTCATAATTGCGCCCCAAGAGAACTCGTTGTACATCGTATGATATTGCTCAATCTAATGGGACTAGAGAACACTGCATATTTGAGTTTGGCAATGCAACTGCTCAGATATCTATCTTGACATTAGATGTGCTGTGGTTGATAAGACTTGGCTGACCATAAGAGATTTGGGATCATACTCAAAATACTATCTTGATGTCAATTTGCTCGACGCTCAACCAGACATAACATAGGATAGCATATGTATTAGTCCACAGTTGGAGAACTCTTGACATTCTCGGTAAGTACATGCATACACCAATTACAAGTCCAACTCGACCAAACTCATATTCTAAAGGCTCACCCGTCACACACGGCAGCTCTAGAAACATAACACCCGGTCGGTCGCACTCTGAAAAATAAGCTTGCACACTGGCTCGCCGGCTGAGCACTGGATACACGGCTCCTAAACAAAACCCTTCATGGGATTCCCCGCCACTTCGCTCTCGACATCCATGGGTCCTTGGCACTTCGGTAATTGGGGTATGGGAATGATGACACACCGAACTGGCGACGTAACTTGCCATGATTGCCAGCCGCGTGGAGAAGGAGTCGCAATAGGTACGAGTATGGTGAGTTGGATAAGGAACAGGCATGTAATGTGACTTCAACATAGGACTGGATGGCCTGGGGTATTTGATTTGCAGAAAAAGTCAGCAGCGTGCTCTAATTCAGCACCGCGCGACAGATACGGCAACCCTCATTGGGATTGCAAAATGTTGCGAGCAAACGGCCCGAAACATTCCCTGAATCCACATATCCCCGAAGAGATGCTGAAATGAGACATAAGTACATGTGCAAAACTGAAATGATGTTGGAAACTCACTGCGGACATCAACGGACGATCTCGTTAACGGTGAAAGAAGTGAACTTCCAGCCGTCTTCCGAACGACGCCCGCTGCAAAGACAGAGGTCAGATGAGAGAAAGTAATCAGGGCGAAGAGCAACTTACTCGTCCAGTGGGATCCCAACAGAACTAATCGCAAACGCGAAGTCAAGTGGGGAGAGCCGAAGGAGCGATTACGCAGACATCACGCTTATAACGCATTACGCCGGTTCAGGGCAGGCATCTCGAAATAAACGCCCACAATAGAATTCATTTGAAACCGATTTCAACTGTTCAATATTAGACTATAAGAAAATACCAAAGCGAATAGTGTACACTGTAGATGTCCCACAAATCATGTCATAAACCTCCACATCTACTACGATCGACGAAATACGCGTAGTAATGTAAGGCGCAAGGGCTCTACTACTCCTCGAGAAAATGCAGGTGCAAAATACAGTGACAGTCCTATTCGTACCGGAAGCAAAGCCTAGCATTGACGAGATGAGGAAAAAGACGCTTTATAACGACAATATGCATCATACCTTAGTGAGTCCATATGCCAGAATCGCATTTGCCGCATCTCCAGCCAGCCTAGAAGACAAGGCACCATCCACGATGACGGCATCTTCTTGCCCCGCTCTAGTCCTATCGTTTTTGCTCTGCTTCTCAAAGCCAAATACTCCATAGCGAGTTCCAACTCTCTGTGCCCACTTTCCGCCTTCATCTACCCATTGTCTGCACTTCTCTCTTGCCAAGTTGCCATATACCGAATCAGGATCCGATAGTGGTTGAGCAACCTGTTGTACTATTCGATCGCCTACTCCAAGTGTTCGTGCACCGAGAAAGAACCCAGCAAGCGGCGCTATAGCGGTGAACTCATGCAGGATGGCAAATGATAGGACCAGCGATGGCAATGGTGATCCGGTACGAGTTGAAATCGCCTTCAAAGCCTCGATGTAAGGAGCGAACTTCGTACGAGGTCGGGACATTTGTCCAAGTCAATACATCATCATGGCAGGCAGTACAATATACGATCGGCCTCAATGGTGCTTAGGCGCCAAATGACTTATTCTTAACCTCAGGCCTGCTTTCGCGTTCTGCTGTGCTTCGCAGTACTTACCAACCTCTCGCACAAAAAGTTATTATGTAGCTTAAGTGGTACGGACGTTCCCTGTTCAGCAATCTACGGTCACTGCCACATTAATAGTCGCCTCTCGCTTATTGCAGGATCCCAACGATTGTGATAAAAGGTCTTCATAGTCTAGGCTCAGTTTCAGCCTCTATATTCATAGTCATGTGTGGAGACGAAGCCAACTACCCCGAACCAACCCTGAACTCCAAGTAAGTCCCACCTGATTCTCGAGATTGACGCTTGGGAACGTGCCATTGAGAGTCGCCGCACACTGCCTCACCAGCTATTTGCGGAACAATAGGCCACCTTTTGGAAAGTATCCAGTATGCGAGTTTCACTCTCCGAAGGTTCATTGCACTTCTCAAAGTCAGTTACGAACAGATATTGAAGGGTTCACAAACTCTAGACTTCCAGTTCTACAACGCGAGTGCATGCCGTTGGGCGATCCTCGCAGTTTCTCAGAGTTTCTCCCGGCACAGGGCCCCAGACTCCCGAGTACCCACGGGTACCCGTTTGGTTAGGTCTTCAGTCGGCACCCCCCACACCTGTATTGGCGCTGCAAAGAAAATTCCTTAGTGTAATCAAGTTGCCCTTTTACCCTTCTCGTGCAGAATACAAGTGCAAGAGTGCTTGCTCCGTATCAGCAGCCTTGATCCTGAGTGAGTGCCACCTTACCTGAAGGCCGGATGTTAGGACCTTGCGCATAATAGGTATGTTCTTGCTGGCAGAAGTTGCTAGGACATTAACCTTGCAGTCGAGAATAGATCTGTATGTCATCCAGGGACTCTGCATGGCCATGAGAACGAAAAGGCAAATGCAGCAGTTACTTTGGAGGCGGTCGATTTGGCACAACCCCAGGATCTCCGCCAGCAGATAATCGATGCCGTGACGTCCCAGGAATTTAGATGTCAAATGTTCAGTTGGAGAGATAAGAAGGCCGAAAGAGCAATGGACTGCATGTTGGAGATGCGTCCTTTCATTCTTTCAAACCTCTTCAAGCCTCGCCCACCTTTAGTAGATGCTTGATGAAGTTGCTGAAAAAGCGTGGAAGAGAACTCACGTTCCTTGGGACCCATACTCTGTGAGACGCTTACTGGTGAATTTGTCAAAAGTATCTAGCACATTTCCGCCATCCTTATTCTGTCGGACTCTTTGCGTGGACCGGAATCCAGTCGCGCTCGGAGGGTGCGCTGATATCTTCAAGGCAACTGTTAATAATCGCCCAGTAGCATTGAAACGGCTACGCGTGTTTCAGAGGTCTAGCAGCCGCAATGTGGAGGTGACGTACAACGTGCGTCTTCCTTCGTTGGTTGTCGATGACAATTCATAATTCTCTTCGGATACTAGGCGATTTGTCGAGAGGCACTTGTTTGGCATGGTCTGCGACATAAATATATTCTTCCATTCCTCGGTGTGGATCCCGACACGTTTCGACCATTCTGCTGCATTGTGTCTCTTTGGATGCAGCACGGGAATATCAGTGATTGCGTCTATCAATTGTTGTCTGCGGGCAAGGTGGCACCTCTCGAGCGCTGGGTAAGTAATTTGGCCCATTCCTACGACTGGTCATCTAATTGCATCAGTTCGTGGAAATATCGCTCGGCCTGAAGTATCTTCACCTACAAAAGGTTGTTCACGGTGACTTGCGTGGCGTATGTCCCGTATTCTTTCACGGATCTCAGCAATGCTGAGAAAGTATTCATAGGCAAATATCCTTATCGACAATGATTTTCGAGTACAATTAGCGGACTTCGGATTAGCACAATTCGCGGACGCGAGCTCCGCCAGCGCTGGCTCCCAGGGAGGAGGTGCAGTGCGATGGCTTGCTCCTGAACTGCTCCGTGGCTCAAGATCGAATTATGCAAGCGACGTCTACGCGTTTGGGTGTGTTTGGCTGGAGGCAAGTGAAGACGCTGTGATACCGAGTTGACCTGAAATCTCACTCTAATGCCCCAGGTCTATACACATTATCCACCATTCAAACATCTCCGTCATGATTTCCAGATGATTGCTAAGGTGCTGGAGGGAGCCATTCCCGAATGGCCCTCTGTCAACCCTGATTTTAGCGGCCAATTATGCCTAGATGACTGGAGGTTCGTTCAAAAATGTTGGGCTAGTCGCCCATCGAGCAGGCCGGACATCTCATCACTTGTTGCTTCTTGCATCCTTTCTGCCCAGTATTTCATCCAAGAGTCTGATGACGTTTTTTTGTCCTCAAAGTTGCCTTCTAATCCACCAGAGGCCGGCGATATGGATGGTGTACTTGTGTCTGAGCCACGGGAACTCGTTTCGAGCTCATCACCGACATCTATATCATTACTCTCCCACTTGAAACAAGACGAAACATTCACCAATCCGTTTGATTTGGATGATGAGAATGTCTCACCTTCATCACTTCCGTCGGACATCGCCTGGATGATGCCCAACTGGCCCTTCATAAATAACACATCAATGGAGGACACACCATATGAACGTCTGTCATTCCAGGAGGAGACCATGCCGGGTGGCAGTTCAAGCGCATACTCTACACTGCATGACTCTCCAAGCATCTTTTCGTCCAGCACGATGGGGTCCAGATCGTCTGATTCCTCCAGTATTCTTTCATTCAGCTCAATGGGGTCCGAATGGTCTCACGCATCTTCTTTGACTGTAGAAAGGCAACCAGAGATTACCCCAGTCTCTAATCCAAGAATTAAACACCACAATCTTGATGCTATCCCGGAACGATTCGAGGACCTTTCGGATTGACACGGGCGGGAAGCAAGGATATCTGAGGCAGTAAAATGGCGTTACTCGGATTCTAACAAATAGACTTTTTTGTGTCATTCAAGTTCTATGGTGCGACGAGAGGATTCAGACATCCAGCGACATCCAGCGAGCTGTTTGCCACTACATGTCAAGAGCTTTTCTGGTATTGTGTTTTGGATTACGGGTCGTCTCTCCTCCCTTCCCTGCCATAGATCTGTATTCAGATCTGCCTGGGGTAGACTACTTTTGAAGCACTAATGTTACTTCTTTGAGTACTGCTGGTGAAAGTTTCCAGGTTTTCAAGTTAGTGCTGTAGCATCACCCTTCGGTTCTTCCCGTTACGGATTGACCAGAAATCCTGTATAGTTGTCTGCGGTCAGGTGTATCAACGATATTATACATGAGGATTTATAATGTAGCCTTAGAAATGACTTCAAAATCGAAATTCAAAAGTCCTCGAAGTCCACGGGTTCGAAGTTGGTACCGCTGAGTTCAACGCATAACCATCAGTTCGCAGGTCCAACAACGACTTGTTTGGTCTTATTGAGATGACTGATGGTCTCGTCAGAAAGTTGGAGATGAGCCTTGACCAAGGCGGGCGGAGTCAAAGCAAGCCACTACAAATCGACTTGTCAGTAAAGATTATGCATGAATTTTGCTTGAACACTAACCTGTGCTAAGCCGACATCCTGGAAACGATCTAAGCAGCATGCTTCAGCTGAATTTCGTAGTGAATTGTACAGCAATGACAGACGTACCGCTCTTGAAGATTTCGAGGAAGCGGAGGGTTGTGTTCCCAATGTTCTCGATGTAATGTCCTAAAATACGGATATCAGGTTGAGATATCTGGAGTCACCGCGATCGACCTACCGAATGTCGCAGGTACGAAACTGATATCTCCAGGCTGTTCGAAAATATTGATTAGCGGCCGTTGTAAACCTAAGGCGACACATACCTCGAAGTTGTAAGTCTGAGCGTTACCGCTGGAGGCAAAAATGGTCATGCGACCTGCGCCCTCGCTGCAAGATAGAATGATTGATTGATTCGATGTTCAGAGTAAACTTCGCACTCACAGGTAGAAACCCCACTCGTCTTGGGTAGGATGCCACTTGTCAATAAAATCATGTCAGAAGGCAGTAACAGCATACGAGTGGAACGGCATACGTGAAGTTCCCTGAATATGAGAGAGATAAGCCATTTATCGCGAGTGCACAAGATCATATGGCGCGTGAACACTCACCGCATTGCACCAGGTTCAACCGTAATTTCAGCCACAGCGATCTGGGTGGAAACCTTGAAGGTGGTCGAATCGATAATCTTGGCTGTTCCTCCAGAATACTGAGTTGGCTGAACTTGGGACAAGTTGAAGGCAAACGATTGAGAGACTTGACCCTGTGGATCCGGAACGGGGACGTCGTTAGCAGGCGGATCTATCACAAATTCATGAGTAACGTTTTTCTAGTCTATACTTCACTATATAGTCACGTACCGCTAGGGAAAATGTATAGTTGTTCCCCGGGGATTTCATTGAATGCAGCGATGTTCGTCTGGAAATTGCGGGCAATCACTTCTTTCGGTACGTGCGCCAACCAATCCGTTAACTAGAGATTGGGCGCATCTGTTAAACCTGAACTCTTCGTACACAAATGCATTGCTACTTACCAAGAAAGTGTCATCATCGCTAAAGTTTCCATCGGGAAAGATCTTTTGTACTGCTTAGTGTCGAGTAGTAAGAGAGAGCAGATATCACTTACGAGAAGAAACTCGCTTCCCTCCTTGGTGTCGTTGGTTGCCTGCAAGGAGTGAGGAATACCAGGAGGGAAATACCACAGATCACCGGGTCCCTAGATGTTTCGTAACGAACTGCTCACATTGACTCTTAGTAAAGAAAAAAATGCTCACCACGTTAGCTACGAAGTTCTTCCCATCCTGATCAACTGCAGTAATTTGGGTTGTGCCCTGACAATCTCGATGAGCTTAGGTTCAACGTGTTTGACGACGCTCATACCTTTAGTACATAAGCCCACTATAGATTTAAATGGGTCAAATTACTATTCCATCTTTTAACAAACGGACATACCTCTGCAGTTTGGTGCCAGTGCAGTTCACTGCCCAGAGGTTCAGTGGAGTAGGTAAGGAATAAATTGAAAATAATACCGAATCGCCCCAGCCTCAAGCCTCATATCCACCCCGGCCATCGCTGCGAAGAGAAATATCGTGAGCACCTACAACAACAACGATCATACGTTTCACTGACAAGTCGCAATAGGCAATTCCTGGACTAAAGGCAAATGAGCGAAAGATGACACCAAGACGTCAGACTGTGACTACATACCATTCTGCTGGCGAGCCTAGCCACCAGTCTGAATTCGGTTGTGACTGAGACTGAAAGGCCACTTAATGTTGGGTCTATACCGCAAAAGTCAATGTCGCTAGCAATAAGAGGGCATATTGCAGACATACACGCTACCAGCATCGGTCGTAGGCGGGGCAAGTATATCAGGGTTTTGCTGGTCAATGGGGAGGTTCTGAGGCCCTAGGATTGTGGCACCAAGCGATCCTCGGATAGGTTGAACGTTGTCAGTTGTCGTCACATTCCACTCAATATCGTTAGGATCATCACTGGCCAGCGGTACCGTGAAGCTAGGCGTTGCAGCAGTGCTGGACGTCGTTCCGCTAGTTACATTCCCATCGACGGTGGAGGTTGTTGACGATGGTGAGCTACTAGCTGGTGCCCCCAGTGAGGAATTTGCGAGAAGAACAGCGCAGAGCACAGTAGACAGTAGCTTGTACATGCTGAAGAACAGTGAGATAGCAAGCTGTCTTCAGTCGACTTTCATGAGTCCCTTATATATGTCTCCAAAGATACCTGTGCACGGCATCTCCTATAGCGTTTGCGAGCCCCACCTTCAGGTAGGCACGGTGGACTGTCAAGGCGCTTTGCTAATTCCACGATAGCGGGAGAGGGTAGGTACCTGAAAGAAAGATCCGAAGCGTTATGCAAGTCATGCGCTATTCTCATAGGACACAACCATACTACAAGCCACCAAAGGCGACACCACTCTAGACGAGCATTTCACGACGCGCCACGTCAAAAAAAGTGCGCTGCTGAGCCAGATTAAGTTGCCGCGCGGCATACGCATCGTCTAGTCGGACAGTTCTAATTGATGAGTACCGGTGACTGACGGGTTTCGAACGTTTTCAGTAGTTCGTTACCGTTGCAGCCCGAACGGGGGTTTCAAGCCGTTGAAGATAGTAGCGGAATCGCTAACTTTCAAAGAACCGTTTTCCATCGGACGCATGCACGGGATGCGCATCACTATTGTCCGTGACGATGGTTATTCGGAGTAAATCGGCTACACCCGTCCGCAGCGTTAAGAGCCAGATCGAGTTGCTTGGAAGATGTAGACCTGTTGAAATAGACTAGAATGTCACTTTAGACGACCGCCTCTGATGAGTGCTTTGCACGATAGAATTAGAACCTAGGACTACTTGCTTCTGCATTAGATAGTAGACTGATGCACAGTAAATGGAACGCACCCTACAACCGCACAAACGTAGGGATCGTATGTACAAAGCTTCTGAAGTCAGAGCAATGCACTTGAAGTGTAAACGCAGTTTTGCCAGAATATCCCAAAAATAGACGTGCTATTATTGTACCCCCGAGTACTGAGTCCTGATCGATAATTATAGCATCATGCGCAGTCTTCGCCGATGTGCATGGTCCAACACCACACCGGCGGTGATTAATTCCGAATTCGAATGTCGGACAGCCCAAATACCATAGACATCATGGAAAAGCTCGGAGCGACTTTCATCAAAGTCCAATGGGTTGTAAGCAACCGCAACACCTCTTTGGACTTCGACGGGACGATTCCGTCCGAAAGAGATCTAATTTCCGCGCTGTCTTTATTTCTTGACAATGTGAACGTATTTGGGTGGCACGAAAGGGGGAACGTGTTCAATGGAGCCACCAAAATGACTATCCACCACCTTGAATATTGTCAGCTATGCAACGGGCGTACACTTGCAATTGAGCGCAGCCGATAGACCGCGAGCTCGTATGGACTAAGCAATGCTGAATATCCGTAACCATCCGAGCCATTGTCAAGTCAACTCTGAATATACGACGACAAACCTAGAGCCAAAGGCAAGAAAATTGATAGTAAGTACGATATCTGCGCGCACACCATTGATAAGAAAGACTGTAACAATCAGAACGGCTTACTCACCCTTGAGCTGCATCAACAAAGCTCATCATTGTGATTAGACATCCGCATTTCGCCAGGTCGGGCCCACCCATTCTAGCCCGAAGAGTTCAAACACCTCCTTCTCTGTCTTTGGATAGAACGGTTTAGAATCATGTCGCCGGGTGCTAGACGGATAGACAGCTGAGCGTTTGTGGCAAACAATAGTGCGAGGCTTAACGTACATCCCTGAGCTATCAAACTTCATGCCGCTGGAAAAATCAGGCATGAGAAACAGTAAGCGTTGTGAGGCTCCAGGGTAACTTACTACTTGTCTTTGGCCCACTGACGAAGGTCTCGTTGAAACATGACAGACCCACTCCATCCAATGACCGCAGTCCAGTAAACGTCTGGATGAGCGAAGATCAAATCAAGTCGTCTCCGAGTACCAGTATAGAGAGGGGACGACTTCGGAAGGGTGAATACTGTTAGCGCCTTTTCCAGTGAATCCCAGTGTGCGGTCCGCAGAGGGTTAGGTCCATGAAAACTGGATAAGTCTACGGCCTGGTTGTCAGTGACTGATTGTATCACGTTCAAGGCGACGGCATACGCATAACGTGAGTCACCATCCCTCGCTCATGCAGTCTCTGGACTAATTGTCTACAGAGACCTTTAACCATGCCGCCATCTGGATGGGTAAACACAATGTCGACATCGTTACCCTCCGGCTTTCCTCGTCTAAAGCCGCCAACGATAGTCGATACGCAGCCTGGCTCGATTGCATCGAGTTCCTGCATAACGATACGAGACATCTCTTCCGCCTCGGTTCTAGGAATCCTATGGAAACGAGCCGTCAATCACCCGCCTTACCAAGTTGAATGCGAATCTTACTTCTTCATCAGATCGTTACGCAACCCCAAGGCGACCTTGATCCAGCTCTCACCAGGCTCGTCTTTTTGACCCTGACTGCGTCTCGTAGAGCCACGAGGAGCTTCCTCGTTCTCGAGCTTTATCAAATTGGTTTCGATGTCGGTTGGATCAACCCCATAATATATCTCAAGATCTTCGAGAGTTCGTAGACCAAGATTATACAACTTCTGAGCAGCGTTTGGACCAATGCCGTAAACGGATGAAAAGTCAGATAGAGTCTTGAAACGTTCCGAAGAAGCGATCGATCCTGGACCACGATAAGCAGTGGGTACAGAAGATCGCAAGTAAACTACGCACGAGCTTCTGATATTTCTCCGGTATCCAAGAACTCCTCGACCTGTAACAATACCCACATTCGTCATACGTAAAGAGCACAATTTAAACCTCGACCTACAAGTGAGCAAATTTTCACGCCGAAATGCGGAAGTTTCTGGACTTGCGACTTAGATGTGATTCGATGTGGATATGCTTCAACCCTGTTCAGAATATGCAACGTTCGTCCGAGAAAGGTGGCATACCTTTAACCACACTAATCGCCCGCGCGTAGCTCAAAGCGCTACGTTCTTCGCCTTCCAAACCCCGACTGCGCTTGAGGATATCAAGCTCAACCGCAAGCTCTTGGTTAGGGCATATGAGAGGAGATGCACGCTGACAAGCATATTTTGACAGGTATGACAGCTGCTCCAAATTGGTTGGGATAGGATCAGGTGGGGGAAGCAAGTGTGCAGGTATTGAAACCGATGAAGCAGCAGCAGGCTCTGCAAGGTCCTTAAGAGGTAATTTGTCTCTCGAAAGAATTTTTTGCTTAGTAGAAGCAGAAGGTGAAGACGGTGGTGAAGGATAGACGACTGGTGACCTTGGGGTACCATAGTCGGTGTCGTCACACTGACAAGGAGACTTGTTACAATCCGGACAGTTTTTCAAAGTGCTGGCACGTAAATCATCAACTGCAACATAGTCTTCGCAAGGCAATGCATGACTCGCTTTGACTGAGTCGGTCAGCCATTCTGGAGTAACGATCGCCTTGCTTGTCTATGTGATCCCGCTTAACCAGACGTTACAGGACATGACTAGTTTTGAGCAGCACTCACAGCGACATCCCATGACATATGTCTCTCTAACCTTCTCCTCATGGATATCGCGGTAACCACGACATCCGCTTCGTCTACGTCCATGCATAGTTTCGCACAATGCTTCTCTGCCAACGCAGACAGTTTCACCACCTGCTGAGGACTAAGCTTGGCTTGTATGATGTAAACCTTCACATTTGGAAGCGCTTTAGGAGATTTCGAGACTTTGGAGCGTTTCGGTGGGTTTGCAATTTCTTCCTTCGAGTCGGATGCAGATGACAGTCCAGAAGACGGAGAACGCGTTGATGCTGGGCGTTTGAATGGCATATTGATACAAGATAATAATACACGAAAAGAGAACTAGAAAATACAAAGAGTCAGCTGGTCAAACTAAGAAGTACATCGTCGAGATTGACGAAAGTGATTGTCCCAATTGGAGTCGCATTCGGTGGTTGCTTATGACTTCATTGTGCGACGGTCCGACTGACCCGCTCCTACATAACCGACGGAAATGGCATTGCGCTCGAGGCCAATACCCAAAACACTAGAAAGACTTGGTATAATTACCTTCTGTGTTGAAGTGCTTAACATAAAGCTCCGATTTACGCGAAGATTGTGGGCAGGTGAGGAGAGCCTGACTTTGAGTTGGTGCAAATACATGGTACGGGATATGATACATATCATTGAGAAAGGAGGTTAACAGCGAAAAACATGGATTTAGAGAAGATAGCGGCGTGGGAGTTCTTTCGCAGATCCAGATATCGCGAATATACTATAGTAGGTAAACTAAATGGACTTGACGCTACGTCAATTCAAGCACAGAACGAAACCAACTTAACCAAGTTGTCCCATTGTCCCAACATATGGATATGAGTACAAAATAGCAAACTGAACAACAATCAATAAGTTACCATGATCAGATGATCGTGTTGGCAGGCGGAAATTCATTCGGCAGGATGGAAAGTTCAAGTTGCCCAACCACGTCACGAAAGCCAGCAAATTGCTCCTGGTTGACCTCGCAACCGTGGATAAAACGCAGCTCCATGGGTTCGTGACGAACGCGCATACGTGCTCACAGTGCCTGAACAAGGCGAGTCAAATCTTCACGAGCCGCCGGACGAACAGGAGAAAATGCGACGGTAAGGGTATGGAGTGGAGGCCAATTGACTTGACCAGTCGGCAAAGGTATGAGGAATCTTACCAGGTTGGCTATCATTCCACCATCAGATACCTCTAGAGAGGTTACCGCTTTCATCTGGCTCATTTCGTGCCATACACGGACTGATCAACCCAAATGGTTGGATTTCCGGCAGCGAATGGGTTTCAACCCTGATAGAAACGTCAGGGATCCTTCCGTCCATTGAAGCATATGTATGAGATTCACGAAGGCATAGTCTATTTGATCTTGAACGACTTTAATACGAGCAGTGTGGTTGACCACAAAGGAGAACCAACTGGTGCCACAGCGAGACATAGGACGGGCACCCTTCCTTTCATGGCGGTTGATATTCTCGAAAACCCAAACTCTCCGCATTACTTCAAACATGACATTGAAAGTATCTTTTACGTCGCTGTATGGTGCACGGTGAAGCTCCCAATCAGCGCAAAAATGAAGACATCCATTTCAAGACGTAAACAATGTCTCAAGAATTGGGAAGAGGGAGGTGCTGCTGCAGTGGCTGACGCGAAGACACGGTTGGTAACCCGCGGTGTCCGAGCTCTTCGTTTCTCTGAGGAGTTTGCTCCATACTCCATGTGGCTTTGCGAAGTCGCCCGCATCTTGAAGGACGGCCAGTCCGCAATGGACGCGGTAAGTGATAGGCGAATTATCTACGGCGACAAAGTTGATGAAGACTTTGATATGGAGACGTCCGATCATTATATTACTTACGACAAAATCAAGGTGGCAATGGATTCGGGAATGAAGCATGTATCACGAGTCATTCCTGATGCCTTGACCTTGTCTTCATGATTTCTGTTCCGTCCTCTCTTTGTACGATTTGCAGGTTTACTATCACTATGATGTCTTGCATACTGCAATGCTGTTGCCTATGTCCGTCGAGATGTTATCGGAGTTCCTTGTCCGACGTTGCTCGTCCGCATTCTCAAAAGCGGTACAAATGAAATGAATTGCCGGATTTGTAGTCTTCCACAGAGGCAGTTGTAAATCCGCCTCGCAGCATAAGCGTGGCCGATTTCCCCGAAAGCCACGACCCCAGTAGATTGACAGAACTGACATAATATTATTCAGATGTACCAGTCAAGCGTCGTTCAATAATACATGTCAATAATACATGTCGCAGTCGCAACGAATTGTTCTCAACCTGGTATATGACGGATCGGAAGATAAGATGGCGGACATTATACATTTTCAATTTGAAAGAAGATACAGGTTGTAGCTGGTAGAATTCCATATCATTTGAACCGCCAATGAATACCTGATAAATCGAGAAGAACTCACACATGCGATCCAAACCCTCAGGGAATTACAAAGGATACGCCGATGCGAAAGGCATGATAACCAGATTCTCTTTATCCCACTATGAAAGATCGCTTGAGCCTTGAATATCATTTAACTACTATGACCACGCACCACATTGCCTTTATAATAGATATCATTTTCAATGAGCTCGCGAACTTCCTCAAGCGTGTTTGCAGAAAAGATCATAACGGAACCGGCCATCTTCTTCTGATCTGTCTTGTATGTCTCCGGCGTGATCATAGCGCCTCCAATCTCTGCAAAACGCGCAACATTCTCATTTTTAGATTTTCATGTTCATGGGCTCAACGACCTAAGTGCGACGACACTCACTAAGAAGCCCTTGCTCCTTGAGCTTGGAGGCATTTTCCAAATGCGAAGGTCGAACGGACAACCTACGACTCACACATTCCGGATCAGGGTAATCCGGAGCGTACACAACAAAAAGTGACTTGGTGGCGATTGGGTCTGTCGACATGTTGGAAATGGTACGGGATCCCACTGGCAGGAGACGTAATCGTTGTGAAGGATAACGAGATAGGGAGAAGTTACGGCGCGGGAGTTCTTCGCAAGCAAGTCTGGGTATTCCTGGATGACCTCTTCGGAATGATCGATGAACGTTCCGGGCTATCGCAGGAAACATCATTAATAAATGTCCGCCGCTGCTCTTTCTATCAGAGTACGCCTTCTGTTGCACGGTGAATGATGAGATATTCAACAATCGAGGTGCTCATGACAGCATTGACCGCAGTGGGAAGGAGTGAAAAGCACGCTTTTTGTTAGCCGAGTGAATAGACACGCTGTTATCTTACATTCACACTTTACGTTATTCTCAATTGTGGACAGTCAGCATACTGGACTAGTCATCCCGTAATGAGAGCCCAACTCGTTCTTTTTCGTTAGGAAATCGCAAAGCTCAAGCCAAGCTGTCCTGGGACGAGACCAAGCCGTTGAAGCATGCCAATTGGCATAAAAATTCAGCAACCTTTTCCTCGCTTCGCAAAGTGGGTGTTCAGTTTACCCTTGACTGCTATAATTGCAAGGTTCGTTCCAGGCCCCCAGGGTCTAACAGACGATTGACCCCAGATGGCAGAATGAAGGACGCGGAGCATGATATTATGATGTCGCCATCTGATGAAGTCCGTCTCCGCCGAGTCTAAGTAAGGAATGCATAACGAAAGGAGTGGATCATTGCATGAAAACTACGCGAAGGTATCTATTCCAAGGGTATGTATGGCAGGGTCACTATAAGAAAGAATAAACAACACATGTACACGAAGAAAAACCGAGGCAGCCAGAGCTATCCTACTTTTGAATATATACAACAAGAGAAGGGGTACGAAGTTTCAAAAAGAAATACTAGGAACTAGAAGGGTGCAAGACGCGTGCTATGTATATGTATCTGTATAAGTGTGCATAGAGAGGGTGCATGTAAACGAGTGCGAGAGCGAGAGCCATGGACAAGTAATAAACGATCAATGTACGTGTAGAGAGGAGGGGAGGGTGAAGGCAGAAAGCGTCACCAAGACTAACAATAACCCGCAATAAAGAGACATATTCAAACCATTATAACGACCATGAAAGTTCATTTCTATTCAGCAGACTTGGACTTCCCACTCGCCGCCTTCAGCGCCCTCTCCAGGAAGGCTCTTCAGCGCGATCCTCACTCTACGCCGGCCAGATGAGGATGTCGATGATAAGCCGCCAAAGTCAAATCCCGTGTCCATCGACGAGTACGGCGGGAAAGCCACCCCACCTGCGTCTATCGACATGCCGGACAGATGTGATAGCGAGCCAAAGTCCATATCGCCGCCAATACCAAGGAAAGGCCCGAGCTGATCCCCCTCCGGTGGATTACCAAGTGCACCTGCAAGAGAACTCGAGCTCGCATCAGAAGTGGGACCAGAGACCTCGCTACCGCCCCACACCGACATGTCCTCGCCTTCAGAATGCGACTCGGGCGAAGGGGCTGAAGTGGGAGGCGTCGATGCCGGAGGAGGGTGGATGCGAACCCGGATCTTGCCGTCCTGTGATGCCTGAGCATCAAACGAAATGTCCAAACCGCTCAAACCAAGCGCCTCCGAATCGACGTCGACGAACTCCAGTTTCTTGCCGTTGCCTGCGCTCGAAAGCGTAGAACCGCTCACCCGACCGTGGTTGTCTACGTCCAAGTCCATGATCGACCCGCCATTGAACGACCAGTCAAAGTCGCCCGGCATGAACGAATTGATGTCGAATGTCGAGGACGATGGCGGGAGGGAAGAAGAATCCGAGATGGGGAACGAAAACGAAGTGGGCAGCGCCGAATGCGTAGGGACCGACAGAAGCGTAGGCAAAGCGCAAAGCAAGACCTGTAGCAAACTGAGCATGAAATATTTGTTAATGTGAAATTATGCATACCATAAGACCGAGGCTAGCTCCGCTCTTCATCTGCGGCTGTACTGATGCCGAACGTGATGGTAAAGGTGAATCTTCCACCATCTCCATCTTCACCGGTTGCGAACGGGCAGCTTCTTTACGTGAGAGCTCCTCGTTCAGTTCGCGTTCGCGCTCCTCAGCTGCAGCTAATTGACGGCGCAGCAGCTCAACCTCGGAGACCAAATCCTCCTGAGGCTCAGGCTTGTTATTCGCAAGCGCAAGCAAACGAGCATTCTCCTGTTCTAGTTCCGCTACTCGGCTATGAGAAGGAGTAAGAAGAGCGTCTAGAAGTAAACGAATAGAATTCATACATTTCCATGTTCTCAAACTCCTCTCGTTTCCGTTGTCTGCTCAGGAAAGCAGCAGCACGGTTCTTCACCAGACGAGCTTCCCTCTTGCTCAGACCTGAGACATCGGGGGGAACGAAGTCCTTGGTCGTAACACGCTCAGCAGCCCGCGGTTTCTTGCTTGTGCTTGGCGTCGCGCTTGAAGCCCGCTTTGCGGGAACAACGCTCGAAGGAGGGTTCACAGTGATGGAAAGCCTAGCTGGGGGCTCAGCAACCTCTGAGGCAGGCTCAGGAGAAACAGGTGCCGGTGGGCAGTCGAACACTTGATGGGTAGGAACACACATCTGGGGTTCAGAGTCGGAGTAATCTGGGCTCAGCCTGCCTCGCAACATCATAGCAGCAGGTATAGGTGACTGCATATGGCTCATGGCATGTGAAGGTGTCGGAGAAACAGGATATTGAAGCTGAAGACCAAAAGTGTCGAGCTGGGTCGGTGAGAAGGGAACGTGATCCCATTCGGCGGTGGTTGGGGACATAAGAGGAGCGTCGTGTGCGAGGATGTTGGACATGTTGAGAGGAGGGACTACGTGCATTTGGGTCGAGGAAGGGCCAGGAGAGGTGGTTGGGAGGTGAACGGTTCAATGGAAAGAAATTTCAAGCGAACTTGGCGACGGGCGGACTTATATCGCCTAACTTGCGCCCAAATCTGTTGATTTGCCTCTCTCACACTCCTGATCCTTGATCCCACATGCACAGCGTCCCTTTTCCTCCGAAAGCCCTGGATAGATGGGTTTTGCTTCCAGAGGCTCAGAATAGCCAGGGGAAAGATGGACAGTTGGCCGATTGTTGACCCAACTGCTACCGCAATAGCTGACCAGTGACATTTAAACGGTTCCATGCCCAAGACCATAAAAAACTATTACCGGCATTTCTTCATGTCTCATATCAAACCGAAACGGTTTCGCACAGTGTGTACCCTCTTTTTCTTTCCATGCTTGTCCCCTAACAGTTCTTATTCGAAGTACCAATACTGTAGTTAGTGGCATTTCAATCTTGACTGACAGTCTGAATTGAAAAAAAAAATCGATTGCCAAGGAAACTTGCATATTCCACCTGACGTTAGAGCAAAGCATTCACTGCGAAAATTTGTAAACCAGCTTAAAAGGCCCGGTTGCATATTAGCAGTCAACTGAGCATTTCGAGCATACGCTCGAGAGAAAAGTCATTCTGGTGACAAAGGTACCAAATCGCAGCAGAAAGTAACATCCTAACCTAAACACATGCCCCGAGGTTTGACCATGAGGGTGATACGAGCAGCCATAAATACTTGAGGGACCGTGACCAGAATCGCACGTAAATCGCAAGACCCAAGTTCCCCACATAGTCTCTCGATCATACCGTTCTTCCAAATGGGAGCAGTGCGCGTTCGGAAAGTAATCTGAGGATCTCAAATAACCTTTATGAACCGTGTCCTCGTGGTCGGGACGGCGATATTTGTTGGCTTTGCATGGAGAAAGGAAATCCGTATAGAAATCCTATGTCAAGAAGGAATGTCGGTCTTCGGGACCTTGTCGGACGAAGCAGAAATAGCAGAACACTGAGATAATGCGCATAGGTGCATACCAACAGCCAACGTCATTCTCGCCACACTGTCTCCCCAAGTCCTTGGTTGCTCCAGTGTAAAACTCAAGTAATGACATCATTTGCAGAAGTTGGTGCGTGAGCCTGAGCCACTTGATGCATCTCCATGAACCCGTCATTTTCAGGTGCATCAACTCAATCTCTTCCTGATTGTTTCGCAATTATCTGTATCGCGAGAGGTTCCATAGATCACTTGCACAGACCAAGTTAAGAATTTCAACGATTGGGCCCTCCCGACCCAAGTCCGCACTTCCAGAACGAACTTGCGGCCGCATTACAGGGACATCTTGGGTTTAGCAAAGTTCCTATCAAAGACGGAAACGTGAGTACTATGATGTCTCAAAGCCCCAAGGCACTCACCCCGCACGGTTCCTCACGTGGTTCTGCGATAACGCAGGCTCGCAGAGATGAGGCATAGTAGGACAGCGTGAGACGATCATGTTCTAAAGTCATTGATAGTTCGTATCGTTCGCCTTAGGTTCAGTCGAGCAATGGCATTGCCATACGCCGAGTGTTCGGTCTGAAACTGATGCACTGCAGTACCCTGATAGACTCCAGACCCTGAGCGGTAGAATATCCCCTAGAGGTTTGGTCAAGTCTGATATAAAGAACAGATCAAAGTGGAATAGAGCCGTCGCGGACTGCAGAGATGAATCTAGTTATCATCAAGATGACGGTGGGCTGGTGATTGTCGCCTTGGATGAACGCCGTGAAGACGCGTCATCGAAGGCTTGAGTCGAGTTGTAATAAGAAGGTGCTCATTGGCTGAAGGTGCTGAGTGTAATCCAACTAAGCCCGGGCGCCTTGACAGAACTTGGGACACATGGAGAAACTGAGATACGTCGTAGCCTGGTAGGGGAACGATGAGCTAGATCATCATGAACGCAACATGACGAATCGAGAAGTGAAATGTTATAGCTACAAAGTATTGTCTGTGATATGCACGGGTGGTCATAACCCAATAAATTAGAGTATTAATGTTCAGTCGTCGGGCGATTGACGTTTATATCTTGAGTTCCCAACTAACACCACATCCACATCCACTGCCTTTCGCCTAGAAGGCCAACATTTCAGTCATCGTATTAGCGAATGAACCAAAAAAAAAAAGGATGTACTCACCTGTGGATTATCCAATATGCGGAAGCTGCTTCCTATGAGCTCAGTCGCGTAGTCTACCACCGCACCCTTTAAGAGGGACATAGATACAGCATCAATGACAATGTTCGAAGGTCTCACGGAAGGATGTGAGAAGTGACTGTACAACAGAAGGATTGAAAAGTCGTTCTTTAGACCTAATAAAGAGATAGCTTACTAGTCGTCGGGATTTCGTTTGGTCGCAAGTTCCATCTTGTACTGGTACCCATGACATCCACCGCTCTCGACTGCTATTCGCAACGCCGCATTGGAATTTCCTTGTCGTTTGGCAATGGAACGTAGTTGCTACAGAGAGAGCAGAGGTCAAGTTCTCGGACGCGTACTCTGGCAGCAGTCGTGCGTACTTCTGCGGCTCGCTCAGTCATTTCTATCCTGGCCTCTTCTGGTTCCACCAAATCTACGTCGGGATCATCGGGATCCTCCGGTGGTGGAAGTGATGACGGTGTTGGATAATACACCAGTTCCGTTGGTTGTCCCGGAGGATGCGATGCTAAAGATGCTCGGACAACATTACTGCTTGAGAACGTTCGAAGAGAATTCCTTGGTAAGCGATGGTGTATTAGGGTAGTAGGATTCGAAACGGTTCTAGGGTATTGAACGAATTGATGCAAAAGACGATAATGAGGTCTACAAGAGTTATTATGACCGATATGGTGGATGAATTGTCTCAAGAGCCGAGTACAGGACGTGGAGGTGTACATTTGAGTTGTGTGAGGTCATTATTGTGGGAAAATTCCTGCTAACTCGCGACTAGACGCCCACATTATTGCAAGTCTGGGGTTCGAGCCCTCTGAGTCGCAGTGCCTTCTCCGCTGCCTTCACGCCAGAACCATCGGCGCAGTAGGTGTATTGGTTTGCGATTTTGAAGATTGTGCAATCCTGATTCGGTGCAAGTCATGGAAATATTGTACCCGTACGTGTTGTATATGCTCGTGATGTTGCAGTTCTGATTGGCCACTAGTGTCCAGACATTACGACCTCTTTCTATCCCGAGTACCAGTATGATTGATAATACCGATCCTAGCATACCAAGTGTTGCTAGCAGCCTCTGCTTGAAAGTCCGCGAGATATCCAAGGCTGTCGAGGAACCTCGATCAACGCGACATGATGACCACCGAGCTCCATCCTCCGTAAACTTGCTTCCACCTGAACTTCTTGGCGCGATTTTTCATAGCCTGGTTCTTTCGTACGCGGCTACTGAGCTCGAGGAGGAAGGGGCCCAATGCCCATACTCCTGGGCATATATCGCTCAGGTCTGTCGCTACTGGAGAGATGTCGCTCTGCAAAGTCCGATACTTTGGAGTTATATTCTACTGGATAAATCCGTAAAGCCGGACACGCTTTCGGAGGCTTTGCTGCGATCGGGACGAGTGCCCCTGTCATTGCGGGCTTGGCTACCTGTACAAACCGATGCATCGCCAGAGTTTACATCCTGCTTGAAACGGATGTCTGAGGAACTACATCGACTGTGGAGCATCAAAGTACGAATCCCTTCGCGCGAAATTCCTATAGTCATGGAATCCTTTGTCGACACCTATCCTCTCCTTCGCAGTCTGACAGTTAGGTCAAATCAGGTTGACCTTTTCTTTCCCGCCACACAGACGTCCTTACAGTCAGGCGTCCAATTCCCATCCTTACAAAGGCTGGAATTACCAGATTGTGTTCTTGATCAAGTAAATACTTTTATTGCTGGTCATGCAACCCTTCGCCACCTCCACATCACACAATTTGAGGACATGCCGTCCATGCACGCCTTTCTAGTCGCATTGGCATCTGTTCCCCTCCTTGAAACCCTTAAGCTTACACCAGGACCTGCCGGTGATCAAACTTCAGAACGACCTGCAATGCCAACGGTGATGCTCTCCCGTTTACAGCACCTCAGTCTTTGGTTCAACTTCCCATGCGACGTGGCTTTTCTTGACCAGCTCTGCATTCCATCGTCCACAAGCATCGATGCGACGATCAAAAGTTTCTCGTCATCGACAATGGAGAGTAGTTTGGACGCCATCAACTCGATCGCATCCAAGCTAAGTGGTAATGGAGTAATAGGAGCACCTCCCACTCTCAGAAGCGTGAAGTTTGAGGTGAACGACACTGGAGGTGTAACCTTTATAGCGCAAAGTGAAGATTGGACTGATGGCGCTATGCCCAATTTTGACACTTTCCAATTGCGCATCGCTCTGGATGGAGACAGAGTACAGTCACCTCCTATGGATAGACGGTGGGCCTTGTGGCAACAGTTGCCTTTATCAGGGCTCAGAGCTGTTTCCCTGGGCGGTAGGATTGATGATGAGCATTGGCAGCAATTGGTGGACTACCTAGGCTTTATTGAGGTTCTACAACTTTGCGGCACCTTAACATTCGCATCATTTGTCAAACCCTACTTCGACACGCCCACCGAACGTGCATACAACTTTCCGCAGCTCCATACGCTCTTTATCACGACTCCAATATCCCCAGAATGGATGTCAATAGAAGAGACCGACTTGGATCGTTTGCAGAGCTACGTTGACGAAATGTGTAGGGACAACAAACATGGATTGAGGAGGTTGGAAATTCATGGTTCAATCAAGCTTTCTGAATCCCGAATAGCTACCTTTCGGGATCTTGTTGGAGAGTTTAGATACAGTCACTTGGAAAATGTTTGATCGCTTCCGGTCGCTGTTCCTAGCAAGATCCATTTCCTATTTCCTGTGCTATCTATTCCTGTATCTACAGATTCAAAAATCTGAGCTCTGAAATTTACCGAATCTTTGCCTTCAGTCGATGGCTTCAGGCCCATGAGACGAACACGCTCATTTCAGTCTGAAATCCTGACTGTAACAATGTGCACAAGTCGATCTATTTCCAGTGGATGCTTAAAATCAATGCCATTTTTCGGTGCATTTGCAGTTGCTCGAAGGGCTACTAATACATGGCAAGCGCAACCAGAGTGACTCCGAAGATGATCTTGAAGAATATCCAAACTGAGACGTCCTGATCGCTGAGTGATCGATGGCTGCAGCGACACAAATCTCTTTTATCCGAGTTTGTTTTCGACTTTATGTTCTTAAAACCTAGACTTGATAACTTAGATATTGGCAGGAATGGATACAGGTATATTCTTACATATCTGTCCATAAGGAGATACTGACAAGACTTTGACATCGCAGCCACGACGGATTCTTTCCGCGATGCAGATGCTATTTTGAATACCCAACTTTGCGATGTCCTTTGCGGAGGTAAAGACGAGCTAGCTCCATACAATCGCCTTCCAGAGGAGATCCTAGTCGAAATCTTCATGATTCACACTGCTCTGACACGTAGGCTTCGCGGCCCACAGTCCTATGAGTGGATCCGGGTGACACACATCTGCGCCTGGTGGCGTCAAGCTGCACTTCGTTGTCCTACGTTATGGGCTCGAAACATAGTGATTAAGCCAAATGTAGAGGAGTGCATCAAAGAGTTCCTGATTCGCAGCAGAGATATTCCATTGCATGTCCATGCGGAATTCTCTGGGACCTATGAAGAGGACATCTACGATGACGAGGACTCAGAAGTTGATCCAGCACGTATCATCTGTTCATTCAATCTGGTGCTGGAGCAGCTTCATCGTATCAGTCATCTCATATTCAATCAGCCACCAGGCATCTCCCGGAGGCTCTTTAAATTCAAAGACGTTGCAGCCCCAATGCTCCGGACCCTTAAACTTAGGGACTGGGAGGGCGATTTTTATATTCCATTATTCCAAGCGGGGGGTCTTCCGGTCCTAGAGCTCTTATGTCTCGCCGATCTCCATTATTTTGGCGTCAAGCCGTTATTTGCACCAACCATTACGTGCCTGATACTCTTCAGATGCATGTTCCCTTCTGAAACGAAATTACTTACCGTATTGGCTGCGATGCCTATGATGGAAGAGGCGGTCCTCCAACCCAGATATGATATCCTCGGTGACGGATTCGTTGTGTGTCGGTGGCCACACCTCAAGTCATTGCATCTCTTCTGCAATCCAGAATGTGTCCATTGTGTCGAAAATACATTGGATCACTTGATATTCCCTCCAACAGCGCGTCTTACAATCCATCTCGCATCCGATCTCGAACCTCCTGTTGCATTACCGGACTCACCGCTCATTCGTTCTATCCAGGCCAAAATAGCTGCCATAACGGAGCGGAATGGACCTTTCAAAAGAGTCTGCATCGATAACAAGGATCGAACCTGGGGACTTCATATGTTAGAGATGAGATGTTGGACTCATCAGGCAGAGAGCGAGGCATCATTCCGCGTTCTTTGTCAGGGTGGCTACATTACGGGTGTGGAGAACATAAGATCCATCTGTAACTCGCTTTCTTTCAATGCCGTCGAAGATCTCACTGTGGCACCCACAGAACTTATTGGACAATCGATCGAATCAGAGTTATGGCTAGAAATCTTCTCCGTATGGACGGGTGTCAAGGAGTTGACGATACACGCTTCATTCTCTAAACACTTGATCAGCACGCTTCTTTATAGGCGGCCAAGCCCCGACAAGATCACGTATGACGTACGTTTCCCGGCTTTGCGCAAACTTACTATCAACACCGCAACCGCCGTGCACCATCCTCATCAACAATACTACTTGTTTACAAACAGATTGACAGATATTTTGGGGTTTATGAGGGCCGTGGATAAAATACTGCATCGGCGAACAGAGTGGGGCTTGGAGAGAACGACTCTTGTACCTATCAATTAAGTTTCGTGGACGGAAACGTCAGGGACGACGAAGGACATAGCATCATCTGAAGATGTATCTTTCGTATATCTTTCGAATGGTTTGATAAACATCGCATTACATTGATCCTTCGACATACCTTCTACGGGTCAATAGCGGATGGATGTGTAAGATACTTCCTCTGTCGTTAGAGCTGGCGATGATTGTTACCACTATTTTGGCGTAGTATGTTGAAACATCGACTGCATGTAGTGGAGTCGTGAGGTCGGCTAAGTATATCAGCTTTGATCAACGAAAAGACAGTCCACCAACCTTGAGACGGAAAAGTCAGGACGACACCACGAACGTACACGAAGAGGAACAGCCGGTGATTAACATTTACTGTAGCAGGTATTACAATGATTCATGTGCAATGCAAACGAAACAAGAACTTTCCAAGCCCTAAGAAGAAAGAGCATAAGAAGGGTAATGAAGAAAGTATAAGTGCCGGAAGATACGTCGGCGTAAGAAAAAAAATGAAGCAAGGTATACAGTTGAGCACAGATCAACATGTCGACACGAGATCTATATAAATAAAAAACTTCTTTCTTGAACGTACAAGTCCTCCCTTTAATATTGACTTGTCGAGATGCGATGCAGAAACTTTGTTTGTCCTAAAGCGTCGTGGTCATGATGATGGTGTGGACCACATATGACGCTGTGTAAAAATGAAAAATGGGAATCATGATTGTAGC
The DNA here is from genome assembly GCA_964035595.1 of Somion occarium. Classification (NCBI taxonomy): domain Eukaryota; kingdom Fungi; phylum Basidiomycota; class Agaricomycetes; order Polyporales; family Cerrenaceae; genus Somion; species Somion occarium. The sequence goes on along the minus strand of OZ037949.1, from coordinate 2,219,071 downwards.
TTGGATGCGCTGGGATTTGCCTCTCGACTGCTCCCGTCCCTGTCCTTCTCCCTCTTTTCCTTCTCCGCAATAGCAGCCCCAATGGCCGCCGCGGAGATCGGACCGTCGTCGGTATATAGTCCATTTTCCTCGATGTAATCCACCACGGGCGATGGGAGCAGATAACGGACAGAAAGTCCACGCCGTAAGAATAGTCGGACTTTGGTGGAGGAAACATCGTTCTGGATAAGCTGGTGTATAAGGTGGATATTGTGTCGCCATCGCGCCAGACTGTCAATGGCTTGCGTCATATCTGCTCCTGCCCTTTCGATAATCATAACCCCGTAGCGCCCAAGGATATGCTCAAGCTAGAGGTCACACATTTCAAGTCAGAGGAGTCATATTGACCGGGCAAGCAAGGCGAAACCCGGGTAAATACGAGAAAACGTACATCGCGATCAGTCCATACTCCAGGTTCGCTCATCGTCGCAATGAGATCCGACCCTGCGAGGAGCATGATCCGGACATGGCGCTGCTCGCCATCCGCAGTAGTAACGCCCCCTAGTTTGGTATTGATCTCGTAGTCAAAGTGGTCGAGTACAACGGCTGTACGCTGATAGTCCTGAATGGCTTCCCATGAATCGACCATAAGCCAATTCGAAGTTTGTTCTGCTGCAAGAGTACACATGGCTATTCTACGTCGGCAGGAAGATATTCAATTTGCGCAGGAACCGATCGGAGTGAAAATATACACACCGATGGTGCGCGGCGAGTAGACCAGGCTTCTTGTACTGGTCGCTGACGGGACTGAGATACCCTCCTACGATTTCAAAGTTCGTATTGTGACGAATATAGTCCTTCGCCATCTCGAACATGCGTAGGTGTAGATAAGTTATAGGACTGAAGGAGCCGCATGCGACCAAGACGAGCGGCTCTTTTGCGGGGTCTCTAAGGGCCCTGTGGAGGCGATGGCTAGGAAAAGAGTAGCCCGGAAGATTGTCGAATATTGGCGGGGGAGATGGAGAGGCCATGACTCGGGCACGGAGGGGAACGAGGACGAAGGTCTAGAGGGAAGAAATATAGGATCGGATGGAGACGACGGATGAAAGGCATTATCTGTAGTCATTCGTTCCCACGCTCAGAATTATTCAGACTCTCCGGCGGCCACATGTAAGCCTCTTTCTGACACACGGAGCTCACAGTCTGTTGCATCGCTCAGGGGAGGGAAAGGAGATGGAAAGAGACCACAAGAAGATGAAAGCAAGAAGAATGACGGACAGCTTTCGCTTGCAAGCATGAGGTTGACAGTCTGCCTCTTTTAGCAGTCACTGCTGCCGAGAGCTTACCGACCGTCTTGATATCTATCACTGCAGAACTCGCTTGTCTTATCTTTGTATTTAGCAAAGCAGTTCAATAACTCAATGTTGCTTGTTGTATGTGCGTCGATAAATACGAAGAGGCACGTTCGCACTCACCACAAGGGCATCTGAGGCTCCCACCGAATATTCCGGACCGACCCATGCACTCCATATGCTCGTCCATTCATAGTCATGCAGGACCACCTGCCAGGACTTCAAATATGGACAATTCAATCTCTAACCACCACCTTCAACCCATGAAATGACTTCCTCCAACGGCCTCGTTTGCTTCACAAACTGCTTGTTGCCACAGGAGGATGGCAGTCTTATTGAGAAAGACCTCTGGATTGACGATCGCAGGGGGGTCGTCTTGGATTCGCAAGTGAGGCTTTCGTAAACTCGGCTATGACTGAGGAGGTTGATGTGGGCCACGTCTACAGCGTACGTTCTTCCTGCGAAAGGAGAGGCCTGCCAGAGTCATCGACCTTGGAGGTAACATCGTGAGGTATGCTTGTGGTAGTACTACGTTCTCATCCATACTCAATGTAGTGTAGCCCCGGTTTGATGGATATACAAATTAATGGAGCCTATGGTTTCGATTTCTCTGTATATGATGGAGACGAGGAGGCTTATCGCCAGGGGCTCAAAACCGTTGCCGAGAAGATCGTCGAAACAGGTGTTACATCGTAAGTCCATTTAACCCACTTCACCTTGGCTTTTATTCACCTTTCTTTTGTTAGGCTTGTACCAACGATTATTGTGAGTATTTGTTCAAGGTTTGCATTCACTTAATATTTACCAACGTCCTCAGACCCAACAACAATCACTCTACCCCACTATCCTGAATCTCCTCCGCCCGCTGTCCGGACCCAACTCGGCCAACCTTCTAGGCTGGCACGCGGAAGGCCCTTTCATTCAGTTGGCAAAGAGAGGCGCGCATTTACCTGAGTTCTTACTCCCCGCTCCGGAAGGTTTCCAGTCGTTCGAGAAAGTATATGGCACTGAGAACCTCGCTGTGACAGAAGACTGGCTCATGGCCAATGACGGTGATTCTGACACTGTTGGAGTACGTATCATTACGGCGGCACCTGAGGTTGAAGGTGTTAGGGTTGCTGTAAAGGAGGCTGTCAAGCGAGGAATCGTTATCTCCATTGGACACAGGTAGGTACAAGTTCAATAGAAGACCTAACGACATGACTAACAGATGAGATAGTATTTGTTCGACAGACATTGCTGCCGCCGCAGTGGTCAATGGAGCCCGCCTCATTACCCATCTTTTCAATGCTATGCCACAACTTCACCACCGAGACCCATCCATCATTGGTCTCCTAGGTGCTTCTCCACATCTTGCATCCAACCTGTCTCCCAAGTCACCAGCCTCGCCCACATCCGCGAGCTTCACGATTCCTCGTACGCCCTCTTCCAATGCTCTAGCGAACCGCATCAAAGGTGCGCTTGGGGAAGGTCCGAAGGCTACCTCGGAGGCATTCGATGAATTGACGACTCCACCTCAAACTCCGGTGCTAGCTGGTGTGGACTCGGACTTGCAGTTGAAAAAGGGTGAGAAGGCGGAGATGCCGTTTGAAAGGCCGTTCTATGAGTTGATTGTGGATGGAATTCATTCGCACCCTAACTCGGTCCGAGTATGTACTTTTGCTGAGTCTTCGGTTTATTTTTCACTGACATTCCCAATAGCTTGCGTACTCAGCGTTCCCAGAGGGATGTATCTTAATCACGGATGGTATGTACACACGGAAGTATGAGAATCGGGACATATCTCATATGTGTTCTACAGCCATGAAGATCCTCGATCCCCACCTTCGTGATGGAATTCATGAATGGCGCGACGGGAAACGTTTCGTCAAGGAGGGTGACAAACTCTACCTCGAGGGTACTGATACTCTCGCCGGAAGCGTCGTGACTCTTGACAAGTGTGTCCGCAACTTTTCTCGATTCACGGGCTGCTCTTTGGGCGAAGCTATCAAGTGTGCTACACTCAATCCTGCGAGGTGTTTAGGGATCGAGAACAAGAAAGGTACCCTGCGCCCTGGTGCAGATGCGGATCTCGTGGTATTGGATAGGAAGGGGTACGTGCAGAGTACATGGGTCAAAGGTAAGGAAGTTTGGTCGAGGGCTCTTTGAACCAAAGATCAGTTCGAGCGCAGCTATGAGCAACATGAGAATGGACTCTTCGACTACTTGTAATATATGTATGTATGTATTATTTTGTGATTATGGTGTACAAGGACGAATGCACTGAAGCAGATTTTTGATTTGGTTTGGATACAAACGTTGCTCGGAGAAACTGCCTTTACACAACAGGTACAAATCACGGTTGCCGGATCGCCGGATTTCCCAGTGATCTATTTCGACAACCATCTCGTTCTCTGCGAACTGCAATATCTCACTTAGAGATACCTTTGATAAGAATCACGGTATGGAAGCAATGTAAGTCCAAATTTCTAACGCTCAATCACGGGTGCTGATTTTGTGTTAGTCAGATTCATCGTCGAAAGGTGGCTCGGCAAAGAATGGACATACAAGCAGAGATCGACCAACATCTTTTCTCTATATTGAACCTCCGGCGAGACATGAACAAACTCTCTCCGATCTACATCCTTCCCTCAGAACTCCTCGCTGAGATCTTCTTACTGCTGCAACCTTGTACGGACGCCGGGGCAGAAGCTACTCGACGTCCAGGTCCTTACACGTGGATCCGAGTCACACATGTCTGCCACCATTTCAGACAGGTTGCGAGGGAGAACCCGAGGTTATGGAGCTACATCGAGCTCCCTCGCAATAGCAACGTGCCAGTGTTCCATATGTTGGAACGCTCGAAGCAGGCACCATTAGCATTCAAGGCACACCTGGAATGGCTGCAGCCTGAGGCTTATGGCCGTCAGGCTCAGTCTAACAGTATGAAAGTTGCGGTGAATGCGGTTCTCGCACAATTTCATCGCGTTTTCAGCATCCGTGTATGTGCCCATAACACGATTATGAAATCGATAATCGAGAAGTTTGGGGGATCGTTGCCTCTTCTCTACTCCATCGTGCTCGATAACTGTTCTTCCAGAAGTTTAGCTTCTCCACCTGCTTTCCCTTCTACCGGGGACCTCCCTCGCCTCGAGAGGGTTCATCTTACCGGTTACCCGATCTCGTCCATTCGACAGTTCTTACGACGCGTTCCTAGGTTGAAGTATCTGAAAATCCCTCAATTCACCGATTCGGATTCGATGTCGGCGTTACTGGCCATTTTGCAAAGTCTACCACTCCTTGAATCCTTGATATTGAGCAGGGGCATGCTTTCGACTAAATTGGATACAGCTCCAATCGCACAGGCGACTTTGCCGAAACTCAGCTATCTGAGTTTTGCGTTGAAAGATACCCACTGCGCGAAGTTCCTCGATTCCCTGATAATCCCTTCTAATACTGCCATGTCGATAACCGTCGATGCTGGTATATTCGACGTAGACAACGCTGCGGGCGCAGTGCTCTCAGTGGTCTCCAAGGTAAAGGGAGCCGGGATTTCTGGGCCATTGATATCCTTGGCTAGTGCCAGTATTGACATTCAACAAAAGATACCAGTACTGGTTGTCAAAGCTTGGTCTCAGGGCGCTACTTTGTCCCTTGACGAAAAGGCGTGCACGTTTAGGAACACATCTAACCCTCGTTTAACCATCATGGTACCGGACCACATCCCTATAGCAGAAAAGGTCCTCGACACACTGTGTCGCGAACGCCTTTTCTCCGATGTTTCCACTCTCGCTATCACTGGACTGGATCGTACATCTAGTGAGACTTGGATCCAACGGTTGGATCGTATGCGCTGCGTAGAGAAGCTGACTGTAAACGAATCGTCATCGGGTACTCTCACAGGCATCTTGGAGGCAGTCACGACGGATGTTTTAGATAAATATCCCCAGGTCGCATTGCTTCCTAATTTGACCAATGTGCATCTTCACTGCGGCGCCTTCCTTCATCCGTTCTTACATTACACCAGTGGCCCTCCTCCCCTTCGCGCTTCCTCATTGCGATATGCATTGCAGTGGCGTATGGACAACGGTTATAAACTTGGTCTACTACGCCTTTCCCAAACGCGCAACTTTTTAACTCCAGATGAGTTGAAGCCGATTGTCGGGGAGCTTCAGTGGACAATTGAAGAGGCAAGGTAAGCAATTCATCTATCTCTTCATTCTTTGTACTACTCATAGACATCGGACTGACAGGCAGGGCTATCGGCAAATGTCATGATGTAACCCCATTCGAAACCTGACTTGAGTGGAAATTCTCCAGGTGTTATCGACATGCGGTGTGCACCCACCCTTACATACCACGATGAATGTAAGTGCCTCTCGTTCTTTTGAAGCCTTCCAAGGAACGGTATCATCTCCTTGACACGTGAAATACGCGTCCGTCACATAGATAGAGGTGACACATGTTCTTGATGTACATGATGGATCAGTCCTGAACACCGCTCAAATTTCGAAAGCTAACTTGCTGAGGAAGTAAATCGTTCTTTTCATTATTTTCCGCCAGTAAAATGAGATAGTCCGATCCCCTTTCTTTGGATCGGTTTTCATCCCGGACACCCCAAACCGTTCACTAGATATGGTAATGCGGTAGAAGGTGCAAGACAATATGTACAAACAAAAAGCGATCAGCCCTCAACGCCTCACGCCTCATTTGCCTTGTATCATACGCTCTTGCATGTCGTTGTAGACTGAACGTTGAAACTCTTTGCTATCATACACGACGGAAAGGTCTCGTAGAGGAACTGCGAAGGACATCTATGTACCCGTAAAGGGGTCCCTCTCAGTGAGTAGCGGCTACGTTAGGTCGACGTCACAGCTGGTGCAGAAAGTGAAATCCCACCCCCTTCTTCCTGTTAGCAACTACCTCATCCCAGGTGCTTCCAGCTGTAGTACAATACATAGTGAACTAGAGGTACATTAGAGGGGAATATGAGTGTGCCCAGGTACGGTAACGATCGATGGTACTCTGCAGCCATCGTATCTCATCTACTTACATCAACCATCCTAGTTCTGTCGAAAGCTCCATCTTATCTGACAAGGCCATTGACAAAGGAATCCAATTGCCAGAAAATATTGACCACCATACTCGAGCCATCACCACGCTTCCACGAGAAATGAACAGGGTGCTTCCGCCAGAAATTCTCGAACAGATTTTCCTAGTACTTCGAGCAGGCTGCCGTTCTTACCGTTGGATGCGTGTCACCCACGTATGTCATTACTGGCGGGAAGTAGCCCTTCAGAGTGCCAGGCTCTGGAGCTATATTAACTTGCCCTGTCATAATGTGGCGCATGCTGAGGAGCTGCTCAGGCGATCAAAGGAAACTGCGCTATCTGTAGTGGGCGATATCACTCACACAGTCCCAGGACAACCGGCCCATATAACTGTATCAAGTGGCCGTTCGTCGCCTTACACAATATTTGAGGTGATATTTAGGGCATTCGCTCGCATGGTTACCATCGAGTTATCTGGACCTCCTTCCGATTTCGACTTTTCTCTCGTCGTGACAAAGTTGAAGGAGGGCAGCTCGAAATTGCGATTCGTTACACTTGAACACTCCAATTCGGAATTCGGGAGTATGAGTTTAGATCCCTTTCCCAATTGTGTCCGCTTTCCTCAACTTGAGGTTCTGAAGCTGACAGGATTTGACGTCAGCCTTGTCTTGCCACTATTTCCCAACACACCAAATCTGCGGGTCCTTCAAATCCCCCGGTTTGAGGACTGTGGTTCGATGGTTTCCCTTCTTGATATGCTTCGACACCTACCTCACCTTCAATCTCTCTCGCTCGTTTACGAGAAGAAGCATAACGATGACCATGCATCGGGATTGCCAACCACTTCGTCCGAAGTGTCATTACCACAACTCAAAATCCTAGATATTGAGTTAGCCAGTGCCTGCGCAATTTATCTCTTTACCCGGCTCCTGTTCCCTTCCCATTGCCAAGTGAAAGTCTCAATGGATTCTTCACTCTTTGCGCCGTCCCCAGACCGTCTCCTTGATGTCGCATCCTCGATTGTCGCGTGTGTGATGGGGCCCAGGATTATTGGCGACCCCATTCCCCTTGTGTCTGCATATATTAGTCCTGATAGCTTAAGGCAAGTACGCCTTCTGGCCTGGACTGAAGGTATTGAGTTGGATGACATCGAAGCATTTGGTCGCACAAAAACCATTTCCAAGATCCGCTGCTCTCCCAAGCTGGATGTAACAGCGATATCATCGCAGAGCGTTGAAATACTCATTGCACTTTTCCGGGCAATGATGCTATCGGACATCGAGGAGTTGTTTATCACTTGGCTGGATTTCATAGAAAGCAGAGTCTGGCTTTGCATAATGGAAGGCCTACCAAACCTGAAGAGGTTGGTCATTGTTTACACGAGGACTGGTATACTTCCCGATATCCTCGGCTCGATTACGGAATCGGGGATTCTACTCCCCGCATTACAATCTGTGCATCTCCATCGTGGGACCTTCTGGAACCCCGAGGCCAATATAGAACCGACTCTTACGAGAGAAGCACTGGGGGAATCGTTGCTGAAGCGCAAGCAGCATGGCGCAATGCTTAAACGTCTGCGAGTTACTATGGCTGCATACCTTGCTGAACCCAAGGAATGGAACGAGCTTGTTGAAGAGCTGGAGTACACCACTCGAGACGTCCAACTGCGATATCTAGGCAGACGAAGAAGCTGAGGAAGACAAACTCGAACTTGAGATCGGTCGCGCGGTTCACTCTATCAAGTCCTTATTGGTGGCGGCGGCGGCGCTATGCAAAACTCACGCTAACTTCTTTTTCTGCATTTTGAGATAGAACGACATGCATCTTGGTTCTACATTCGAACACCTTACGCCACCGAGAACAGAGGATAACGGAGCTACCGGGGAAACGGGCGGGGAACCATCAATAGAATGGCGAGCAACAAGAGACGGAAGGGACAGAGGTAGAAGAAATGGTGGATGATATGGAGAGGCTGCGGCTTATGGACGGCCGGCTAGCTAGACTCACAGGGATGACGGGGTGTGTAGGGCACGGCCCAAGAAGCATTCAAGTACCAGTGGCCTCTCTTGATCATCTGAAACTCTACGAAATATTTGACTCTATGCACTATCGCCTTTCCAGCCTCTGTTTTCTCCCAATTCCACCATAAAACTCACGTTGGTTAACCGATCGCTCACTCACAGTAGCATGATGCTCATCTGAATAACAATTGGAAGTTTCAGATCTCGTCTACGCGCATACCTTTTGCTAATCCTTTTCTTCAGATGCTGCTTCACATTGGATCTCATCCTTAGCATGTACATGTACAGTATTCCGTAGTGTAGAAGTCCTCCGTTTCAAAACATCATTGATCGGTACATGTTGAGCGCTCGTCCGTCACTCTCTTTGACCGCCGTACTCGAGCTTGTCCAAATAATATCCCCAATCAAATACTTACTTAGTTTATAAAACAAGTCGTGTCCCTATCTAGAGAGTCTAAGTCTATATATGCCTGCCTTATATACCTGAACCGACGGTCTTCTGCGTATACTGATATAATGAACTATTGGTGGGGCGCTAACGAAGGTGCTACCTGGCCTTCAACCACCACCATCATATTGCTTTGGTCGATGCTATACCTCCGTAATCGAAGGCTTTATATTAAAATGCCTTAGGCCTTCGGCTGAAATTTGCGTTACACTGATGGCTAAAGGAAAACTGAAATTGAAACGGACTCCTGCAGAGCAGGCTGCTCACGATGCTCGGAAGGCACGCAAAGCGGCGCGTAGAGCGGCCAAACGAGCTCATCAATCTTCGGACGAGGGACCTTCTGAGTCGTACTCTCAGAAACGTAGACGGGGTTCCACCTATGATTCGCCTATAGACCTGGAGGACGATGCTTATGGACCGCCGCCGCCGCCCTCATCTTCGTCTCATCGACATAAAGTAGATTATGATGAGATTCAAGCTCAGGTAGAGGAGGAGCGATTCCGAGAGAAACTATGGGGTGCCTTTGGAGATGACGAACGGCTTCATTCAGTCGAGTCTCGTCTGAATGACTATGCTCATATTCCAAGACGGTGGCGGTCGGGTGGTATGGATAGAATGGAGGATGACTACAACATTGATCCTGCGAACATGGAAGACGAAGATTATGCAGAATGGATTAGAGCTGGGATGTGGAGGTTCGTATATGCGCGACCTCTCTCTACGTCAATGCTTACATTAGCATGTAGGAAGAAACACGCGGAAGAGTACGCCGAACAAGCTCGCCAAGAAGCTGCGCGTGCGGCACGCCTGGAACGAGAGAAGACCATGCGTGAGGAGACGAAGAGACTGGAGCGGGAAGCCGAGAAACAGCGTCGACTTCAGCGACATGAACGGCATGAGAAACATTGGATGGAAGCTAGATTGCACTATGAGAAGCAGTGGAAGCTCTTACTTTCCGGCGAAGGCGCACAGGCTGAGCTCCGGTTCGAAGACATCCCTTGGCCCGTTTTCGTGGTCGACGTCGGGCCTTCTCCTGACAAGAAGGGCAAGCGTCCGGCTACAGAGCCTCATGTCGATGTCGAGGACATCACAGTGGAGGCGGTTTCCAGGTTTCTGCTGTCTACGACACGATCCGACGAACACGGAATGGTTCCTACTGACGAAGATGGGAAGAAGGAGCGGCGGGATAAGCTTCGCGAGACGATGTTACGTTTTCATCCCGACAAGTTTGAGGGGAGGATTCTATCCCGTGTTCGATTGGAGGATAGAGAAAAGGTTCAAGAGGGCGTCCGCAAGGTTGCGATCGCGTTGAATAGACTCATGGAAGCGAAATGACTAGGCACGGGAGGGCCACGAACGTATTCAGAATCAATGTCGTCTTGGCGGTTCTGCACCGGTAGGTCAATTCTTTTTCACAAGTAGATCCAATGATTGCTTACCGTTTTTGCATTCTAGGCTCATTTATCATCTGTGTATGGTCGCACAGTCCTGCCCCGCGCCTCCTGCATATACGTTTGGCGTGCCCGCTCAATCGAGCAAATCTCCCAGGCCGCCAGAGCTCGGACCTTTCATTGGAGCATGACATATCTATGTCTTTCATATGAATGCTTCGCCCGACGTTCCATGCTTCAGCTCCTGGTACTGGCTACTGCGGTTCAGAATCTGCTCCCTTTACCGAATTATCTCAGTGCGATCATCTTTCTTGGAGGTTCGTCGTAGTCACGACTGAGATGCTGGCAGTACCATTCCCGAGCTATGATGCCACTGTCTGCCTCTGCTTCAGATCCTACTGTCAAGACAATGGTTTCGAAGCAAGAAGGCGCTTCTCTCCGTTTACACAACGACTTGCAACTGATAGTCTCGAATCTGCAGCCCTGAGCTTAAACGTCGTCCTTGAGACGTAATGCTTTACATATCCAAGCCACACCCCCGGGATGCTACATGCTATTCCATCAACTCATGGTCGGACTCGCTACATTACAATCAGTCAAATGCTGCTGCCTTCGTCTTCAGGACTACATGACCGCCGCCTTTGGTCGTGACCTAGAATAAATAAATCCAATTCCATGGCCATTCGTCGGAAATTATGCATTGTACAAACTAGAATCTTCGGCGTACCAACTGATAGGTCACGCCACAGAACTGCATGAACCGATTCACATTCCTCTCTCGCGACTCAGATATGTCTGTTAGTCCGTATTCTTCCATCAATGATTTCGCCGTATCCGCTACCATTTATCGGCGCTGTCAGGTATGGTTTTCTTTGATGGTAATGAAGCTGTGAACTTACCATCCATGGAGAACAGACTATGCACGTCTCTAGGGAAGTGCGGACTGATTGTCCCGTCCGACTTGTATATCGTGTGCAACGGGTCTTTGAGGTGATTCGAACGCAATTGTGAATTCGCTCTTCGAGACTCGCTGCAGAAGAATGTCGAGAATAAGTATCAATCTGGGACTCAGACTCTCAGAATCACCAACGAATTATGCAGCGCTCGTTGGACTTGATCCAATTCGAACATATGTCGATCTAGTTCATCTTGAAGTTCCTGCGGGAAGTAGCTAGGCAGCTGTGCCGCGACCTGCTCTTTTACGAGCTCGTCGATTTGCTCCATGATTCCAGCATCGACTGCACGTACGCACGAAAATCAGTTATGAAGGGCACTCTAATCAGTCTCGGATTCAAGACATACTGAGCTGTCTCAAATGTTCAATTACGTCGTATTCTAAAGCTTTCTGCAGAACGGCTTTGACCGAAGTGAGCATATGCATATGGTACCGCGCTGGGAGTAGAGTAGTTCTTACCTTTGATTTCCTCTATCTGCGCCTCCTGCCTGCGATCCTGTTCCGCCAAATCTTGTCTCACCCTTCACACACAAAACATTCATTCCCATTGCATCATTAAGCTTAAGAGGGACAGACTTATTGAGGTGCCGAGCGGTTTCTATCTCTCCACCGATCTGGACCATGTGCGCGGTATTCTGGCCGACCGCGTCGAGCATCGCCTGAAAGCAAGTATGATTGCGTTCAGAAATGCACTACGCGGACAGATACATTACCAACCCCAAGATTACCCAAAGAGCCTTTCATCTCTTGCAAAGTCTTGGTCACTGTCGTGACCTCTGGTGGGACTGTCGTCGCACTATACATACTTCCATGTAATGACGACGGCGAGAGAGTAGGCGACGTTACAGTTTCAGCAGCCATGTCAAAGGATTCTAAAGATGGGGATCGCCTGTGGACGGGTGAGTAAAGTTGAGAAATGTACTCTGTAGCTGCGATATGTATATATAGTCCGTGCGACCATTCACTGTGCACGCCTACAACGCGTGGTCGCTCAGACGCGGATGTAAAGGGGAGTAGATCGTCTATAAGAAGCTATCAAACAACATTACGGATATCGATACAGTATGTATTGCACACGTTACTTCTAAAGTTTGACGTTCAATTCGTCAAAGTGTCCATAGATCTTCGCCTAGGTCAGGCACTTGCCTAAACCCTCGTTTATGCGGGCGGCTGGTCCTCCTGTGACGTTTCTGCTGCGTCCACGAGAGCCTCCGCATTGGACGGAGATGGTGCTCCACCTACTGTAGCTGATAGTTGTGCTGCCATCAAAGCTCGGAACCTCGAATTAGGTTTGTTGACCTGGAGGATATCAGCATAGGAAAGGGATGAAATGAAACTTATACGCACCAGTTGATAATATGTGCCACTTTCTGTTATGCGTCCCTCTGTGCAAATAATCGGGGGTGTTAGCTTTGTTATGTTAGTTGCTACGTGCATTACAAACCTTCCAAGACAACTATCCGCTCCGCGCGAGCAATTGTTGATAACCTATGCGCTACGATTATACACGTAGTATTGCGTGAATGGAGGATCTTGTCGATCGCATCGTTCACCTGCAAAACTCTGTATTAGAAGCAGTGACCTAGAAGACTCTGAGGACATACTCGATGTTCAGACGTTGCATCTAGCGAAGAGGTGGCCTCATCAAGAGCAAGAATCGCCGGCTTCTTCAACAGTGCTCGAGCAATTGCCAACCGCTGTCTCTGGCCGCCACTCAAGCTTAATCTACCAACTGTCGAATAGAGTCAAGCTCAGTATACGAGTGAAGTGTATATCCATGACGTACTTTCGGTATCAAAGCCCTTCGGCATACCCCAGACGAATTCGCAGTTGGCTTGGCGGGCAGCAGCCTCGATGTCCTCGCGAGGGACGTCTTCGCGGCCATATGCGATGTTTGAGGCGATGGTACCCGAGAACAATACAGGATCCTGCGTGAAATGTCTGTAAAGACAGTAACGGAGGTCTTTTTGAGGAGACTACCCACCTGGGGGACAACACCGATCACGTCCCTCCACGACGATGGCTTGAATTCACGAATATCTGATAAGAAAGCAACATGAGAAACGAGAAAAGTGCTGAGATACGTGAACGAACCTTGCCCATCAAAAGTAACTTTGCCCGAGATTGGATCATAGTACCTCATAAGGAGGGCAGTGATAGAAGACTTTCCACTACCACTCTTGCCACTGTAAAGAGGGGTCAGAAGGGCAAACTACGCCTTCATAGAAATCACGTACACAATGGCAACACTCTCGCCAACGCCAACTTGGAGATCTAGCTCGTTCAAGATGGTTACGCCTTTTCGACTAGGATACTCGAACATAACCTTCTCGAATCGAACAGTCCCTCGGCGTGAAGGGTCGACTTCGACGCCCGTATCCGGAGGAATGGCCGGTCTGCGGTCAAGAAGTTCGAATATGCGAACACCAGCACCGATTCCACGCATAATTGATGACTTGACATGGACATGAGATCGAAATCATGAAGATATGAGAGACAACCCACGAAGAATCCACTTTAAAACGATTTCGCGGTGAGCATATAGGATGCAAGGAGCAAATGGAGGAAATAACCAACGTTAGCATTTGCAGTCCACTACCGACATATACAGTGTACAGCAGAAGACTGGTCAAGTCCCCTACTGTAATAGCGCCGGAGCTAACCAAAGTTCCACCTAGTTTCCAATACAAGGCTCAGATTGGTGTCAGCAAGTCCCATAAATGTACTGACCGTATCCAAGGAGCGCAAGTAATGTGACATTTCCACTCCATCCTGTACTTCCAAAGAAAATACCACTAGCGATGGCCTCTTTTCGAGCTAGAGTGAGCACGTTGGTGACCTTTTCGTGGAATTTCTTCTCTTCCAGGGCGTTGCCATTGAATGCTTGAACCGTACGGAGGGCAGTTAGTGATTCTTGTGCAACCTAACAGAATATGAATGAGTATTGTCATGATGTGGTAAAAAGCTGTTGTTAACCTTAGTCATATCACCAAGGGCTTCTTGAGTTTTGTTCGAGAGTCGTTTGAGGTAACGACCATAGAAAACCTTCATAAAGAGGAATCAGTCCAGTACAAATTCACGATCGACAGAAAAGGTGAGACCTACAGCACCCAATGACACAGGAGGAACAACCGTCAACATCAGAAGAGTAAGGGTCGGAGAGATATAGAACATGGCGCCGACTAAGGAAGGTAAGTTAATTACAGACGTGCCAGTGAAAGACGCAAACCGCTCACGTCCCGCCGATGCCATGACCACCGACCGCAGACCGTCTGAAAGGTTTTGCGTCACGCTACAAAGAAGGCCTAGTCAGACCACAACGAAAGAGCATAACGCACGCCGACTGACTCGACTTACCTTTCACCAACGATACTTGAATCGACACTCAGCCGACTGAGTACGTCACCTTCTCCGCGCTCCACAAATTCAACCTCCTGATGTAAGGCAGCAGCATAAGTACGTTCACGAAGGCGAGCGACAATACGTTGACCTAATATTCTAACATACTTAGAGCAGTATATATATACAAGATGACACCGACGTACCAGACAGCCGCATGAGCATGGCTCTGCCAGCGTTTGCCACAGCACCACCAGTGAACATTAACAACAGCAAGGCAGAAGCTTGACCTAATGACAAGCCATAGGGTATTTGCTGGGCGGACTTTAGCCTCGAAAGCACGAGCAGGTCAGGAGATGCAGACATACGGGATTAGCTGAGGTGAAATAGTCTATTAACTTTCCGATCGTGAAGGGTATGCTCATAGATACAGATGAAGAAATAAGCAAAAGACCAATAGCAATGCCAAGCGGTTTGCGTTCAGATTTAGCCAATGCAACTATCTTGCGAAACGAAGATGCACTTTTGGTGGGGTCGGCCGCGACCGAGGACGGGAGTATCTTAGCTAACACTGAGGGTTTTCTCGGTGCTGCATTGTCAGATATACCGGTAGAAGATGAACCAGGCGAAGATGAGAGTGATCGCTTTTGCAGTGAGGGCAGTGAAAGACACGGAGTCCGCTGCACAAGTCCATGATGATGTATGAGGCCCTTGAAACGGAACTGGCTACAAGTCGAGTATGTTCGACTAGGATTCAAGATGACCACGGCCGCCCGTATATGGGACCCCGCAGAAAACATGACAGATGAAAGCCAGGATGGGCAGAGATGAATGACCGGTGGGAGTGCGTGGTGGCGTTGCGAGAAAGTCGCCGACCCGTGTACGCACTCTAATTGCGGAAGCGCTCACACTTTATTTATACACACGCCATATTCGTCTACTGAACTCCCCTATTGACTCAACATACAGTATACAGTAGCATGCACACTTTGCGAGGCAAATGGCCCATTTGGTGAACATGCTATTGCTTCATATTCGAACTTCAATCAGTGAGAAGTTTATAATTGCACGAAAAGTGATCTATTTCCCATGGCTGAGTTGGTCACAACGCCACGTAATCTCGGCCGAAACCAATGCCTCGACGGAATCCGGTCGTGAGTTCGAGTCTCACTTGGGTATCGATGGTCTTTGAGTCTGTTCAACCTTTTGACAAAAGATCTGCTGTCCCGAAAAGACATATTCGTTAAAGTTTGCCTTTGCACGTAGCCTGCTTGGTAGAGATTCTAACACAAGCGCTTCAAGGGTCTGAGATCTGATTTCTCAGTGTGTCCGCGGGCCCGTGTGCGGCTTGACTCTGAAACACAACAGACTCGAGTACACCAAGCTTCTGGCTCCTTAAAGAAGCCGCGGATCGTTGAGATACTGAGCAATTAGACGAGGAGAGCTGTACGATTGCTTTATTTACGTCTATTGACCAACATCTTCTTGTTCGGTTCCCTTTCTGGGAGTTGATAATGGGTCCCGACGCATGCCGATTTGCCAAGGCCGCTCACCACGATTCATTCTTGGCACAGTTCAACCAGAATCAGTACTTGCCAGCAGCATCTCAAACGTTCCAATCTTCCACAGGTTATCGTGTTCGAGAGGTTACTCGGGGTCCTCAAACGATTTCCTTTTCATCGTCAGATGTTCAAACTTACCCCAAATTGTACATTGGCCAGGGTCAAGTACGGGTTGATCAAGTGAGTGGTTCTCCGTGGTTCTAAGCACTGGTATATACTTAACATTACTGACAAGTGCTTCTGACAGGACCCCTATACTTCGATATTCATGTTCCCAAATACGCTCCATTTTGTTGCAGAATGATCTGCCAAGCGCCAAGACCGATGTTTCATGGTCTTACACTCCTTGGCGGTCTATAACTGGCAATGCCCAACGGTAGAGATCGCCAAGGATAGCAGACGCTCCTTGGAATACTATTTCTTCGGGAACCACAAGCCGCGGAACGTTTCCTTTCACCTCATCAACCATCCACAGGCAGGATGGGCTCTTGGGCTCTCCTCCTCTGCTGCCTCTGGTATCTCACCACTGTTCGCGCTGCTGTTACCGTCTATAGCCAAAAACCTCTTGGCCAGACACTTGCCTCGACAGAGACTGCTGGCGCACCTGCTGCTGAATATACCGGGCTTAAAGCTTATGATCCCCTTACCTTAAATCCTCCTCCCCTTCCAGATCCTCGTCCAGCAACCCAGTTCGCGCTCCAGCTTCAAAGTGCGGCAGGCAATGTTCCTGGTCTTTCAATTCCTGTCAGCGGTGCTTTGCTGGGATTGTCGGTAGAAACGTCCGTCATCAATCATTTTTGTGAGTTTGGCTGTACCAGTTGTGATATGTTTTGTCGCTGAACCCGATTTTGCAGTGGGTGTTAACTCGTATGTATACCTATGGACTTATTTGTGTCGTTGTCACCCTAAACTTGACACAGGTCGTTCATTCAAGTCCCCTTCCTTAATCTCATATCCACGGTCATTGAACGGGCTGGGCGATTCCACATCCGTGTTGGGGGTAATACCCAAGAGACGGCCAGACTAGTCGAGAACACGGTAGATGGCAGGATGATTGAGAAGCAGAATATCGATCCCAACAAGCCTGTGAGTAATGCGTTGTGCGCAGCAAACATGTGTCTTGAACGAGCGATAGACAGCAACGCCGGTGCTTGTATACACTATGGAGTTGTTTTACCTCCTTGGAAACATTTCATCTCTCGCCAATGTAAAGTGGTATCTAGGTATGTTCCTTGTCTCGTGCTCTAGCATCTCCTCATTCTGTTCTTCGTAGGCGTCCCGTTCAAGGATCTTGAAGAAATCCACTTGGAGATCGCCGAGCACGGCCAACGAGTCCTTGGCGATAATTTGCTTGGCATTCAAGTTGGTAACGAACCTGATCTTTACGAAAGGTGCGTTTACTACGACTTGTATCATAGCCGCTCAGGTCCTCACGTTTTGTATGGTACAGGCACTCCGCTCGTCCCGCCCCGTATGGTCCCGAAGACTACTGTAACGAATTCGATAAGGTACTTCAAGCCATGCAGACGAACCCTAACATTCCGATCACAAATAACTTGATTGGGCCAAGTGTCTCTTCGGGTGGATGGAGTCCTGAGTTAGTTTACGATGCAGGCTTCGTCTCTCGTTTCCAAGACAATTTGTATGCTATTACGGTGGAAAAGTGCGTACTTTGCCTTTCTCGGTGATTGATGGAATCTCACTCTACCGGTTTTCAAGCTATCCAAGTGACAATTGTTTCGCCATCTATGGAGGTAACGGTCGACCCCACGATGTCCAAGCCGAGTTCGTCAACTACCTCACCCACGATGGCCAGTACTCTGGCAGACACATGCTTGACAAGTTCTTAAACTCTGCAGCGATCGCTCAGGCAAGTGGCAAACCGATGATCATGTTCGAGACGAACACGGCTTCTTGCGGTGGTTTCCCTGGTGCAAGTAATTCGTTTGGTGCAGCTTTGTGGGCCGTAGATTATGGCATGCAGCTTGCGTTCAGCAATTTCACTCACGGGCTTCTGCACGTTGGTGGTCAAGATACTTACTACAACGTACGTCTCTTCATCTCCCGATTCATGATATATGATTGACACCATTTCCTCCAATCAGCCTGCTACGCGTAAGTTCTATCTTGTAATACATGCGATGTCATTCTGACCCTTGTTGCAGCACCGCCGACGGGTGTGTCAACCTTCTACCAATGGACCGTGAACCCGATTATGTATTCCATCGTCGTCGTCGCTGAGGCACTTGGAAACTCGAACACCTCTCAGGTGGTTGACCTGTGGCCGAACTCTGGTGACGTTCATACCCCCGGATACGCCGTCTATGAGAGCGGTAACCTGGTCCGCGTTTTACTCATGAACTACATGACGGATCCTTCCGGCGCTAGCGATTATACTGCGAGCATATCAGTTGGAGGGGGAGAAACTGGAACGCCGAACGCAGTTCCTGCTGAAGTGAAAGTCAAGTGAGTGCCTGGGAAAGCATTTTATCTTTGCTCGCTGACTGAATTGTCCGCTGCTATTAGGTACCTCTGGTCGCCGTCCGTTTCTGACCACTTCAACATTACTTGGGCCGGTCAGGTTCGTATGAACGATTCCTTCCGTTAATCTTTTCGCTGAAACTTTCTTTAGACTTTCGGTGGACAGTTTGAATCCGACGGTCGTCTCAAGGGAGAGGAAAGAATCGAGACTATTGCTTGCGACCAGGCTGCCAACATCTGCCCAATCAAGGTTCCAGCACCTGGTGTCGCCTTGGTCTTCTTCTCTGATGCGGCATTACAAGAAGTGACACCCACGTCCACTCTTACATATGCCACTACCGCTGTAACGCGTACTGTACGTTGCACTTGCTGTAGACGTTATCGCGCTTACTGACCCTGCAATTCATATCTAGCTAAACACGGCGACAGTTGACGTTGACGTTCTGGCAACATCCAATGGCCAAAGCGGACGCGATAGGGCACTCATGGGAAGCACAAGTAAAGGAAGTACGGGGGCTGCGTTCAGTTCATATGTTGCGCCTAGTTTGACTGTTCTCATTGCGATGCTTGCCCCCGCTCTCGCTTTCATGAAGGTGTTCTCTCGATGAGGATGCAGTATCCTTCTGTGCTAGTTATTAAGAGGACTTTATGATCTGTGCTGACCTATATCAGTGCTTATGGACGCTCCCTCTGGGACATATACTCTACTATCTACCCATTCTTTGGACTATTTGACTATCTTTTCGCTGTTACATGGCAATGCCATCATTAGTGTGATCCCGTGCGTTACTGAGGTAAAATAGCGATATTTGCTATATCTCTATTTCCGGCTACCTGGTTACTTTAATATTTATAGGATAAGTCAATCTTCTAGAGTCCGTACCGTTTTAAGAGAAGGAGTGACGTCATGCCTTCAAGACGGGCGTTGTTTGACAGTATTATGCAAGATCCTCTACAGGAGTCCCTTTTAAGGTAGTCTTTCCGCCAGTCTGAAACGTGAATCTTGAGCTACAGCGCACGCAACATGAGGTCGGCCTGACGCGATGTAGCGCCATGCCGACTTGGCAATTCCCTATCTTACTAACTTCTCTTAGTTGATGCTCAGTCAGACCCTCTTTATACTTTGCTTGCGCTGAACGGCGCCGTGGGTGTTGCAGAACCGCATCCATGGCCACCCAGGACGACGCAGACGAGCGACAACCACTTCTTCGATCCGAAGACGATGAAGGACCACAGGCTGCTGCCGCGCCGAGCAAAGCTCGGACACCTCTTCCTAAGGCTCAGCTTGCGACCGTCTTCTTCATAAAGCTCTTGCTTCCTGTTGCTTCAACGCAGATAGCCCCTTATCTCAACCTCATGATGGAGACATTCCCAGGAAGTAGCAAGGAGAAAGTGGGCTACTATAGTGGGCTGGTCGTGAGTGCTCTGACCGGACTGAATGGTATGCTTTTGTAGCTATATGCCTAAGTTTCCTTCTAGAGCAGCACTCATTCCCTCGCTCACATGCTGAGCATATATCCGTGGTCACACCTTTCGGGTGAGCACCACTATTGTTAAATTGTAGGTAGTTACGAGCTTTCGAAATGCAATAGATCGCGTCGGTCGTCTGCCGGTTCTCTTTATCGGGACCATAGGACTTGCAGTCTTCACAACATTATTCGGGCTATCGAACAGTCTTACTGGGGTTCTCATTACCCGTTTCCTATGTAAGGTTTCTCCTGTCATTGTCGGTGCACATCTTGAAGAGTTCTATGCACTTCACTTTAGGTGGAATCTTCTCTGGCACTACGGGAGCTATTCATTCGGTTGTGGGTGAACTGACAGATACCACAAATCAAGGAATAGCGTTTCCATTGTACGATATTGTTGCAGCTGTTGGATTTGTGATAGGGTGCGCAGGGATCTCCCTTCTGCGTGACCTAACTGCTCAAGCTGCAATGTCGTAGACCTCTCATTGGCGGCAATCTCGCTAATCCTACGAAACATCCATCATGGCCGTGGCCGCCCGCTAAGCAATCGCCTACTCAAATGGCGATGCCGTCGTTTTCACCATTCCCCATCAATCCTCTGACGTCACCGTCAGGTATCACAGAGCTCTTTGAAGAGTATCCGTACCTCCTACCATGTCTTACGACGTCAGCGTTAGCTGTCACAGCAGCCATCTTGGGGTTGATCTTTCTAGATGAGGTATATGTTCTTGTCCCTATAATACCTGAACGATATGGACCTGATCCTGTGTTCTCTGTAGACACTCCCTACGAAGCGGAAGAAGGTCGACCAAGCTCAAGTAGAAACAAGTGTGGTGGAACCTTCCGGTGTTTCAACTGAATCTGAACCCGAACCTGAGAGGCCTTTGCCCCTTCGGAAGCTCTTCCAGATTCCGCTCATCCTCTCGATCTGCCTTTCATCATTTGTTCTGGGCGGTGTCGCTGCAGCGTTTAACGTCGTAATCGTGCTCGTCGCCTACACGGATATGAATCATGGTGGTTTAGGTTTGGATGTATGCCTTCTTCGCTGGCTTTATACTCTTGATACTCATATCAAACATTCCAGCCTCGACGAATTGGTCATGCATTATCTCTCATGGGCTTTATTTCAATCTTCCTCAAACTCAGCTTAACGCGTATTCTCAAACCTTCTGGCACCCCTGTATCCTCGCTCAAATCAAATTTGAAACCTCATTTTGAAGACAAAGCTACAGATATCTGGATATTCGCCATGCGCACTTGGCCGATCACATTCATCGGATTCATAGTCCTGCATCTAGTGGCCAAATGGCTCGGTGCTGATGACGGACATGAGGAGGGCGGAATTAGTGCTGTAATGTGGTTTGCCGTTTCCATCGTACTGTTCCTGAGTCGATTGGGATGTCTCGGATTCACGTTCGTCCCATTTGTACCTATTCCGATTCTGGTGAGGTACTGACCAATGTTTTCTTCGCAGTATTATCATGATTCTCGCCCGTGATGCAGCACCTAACTCGAGTTCACTCGGTGCCACGAACGGGTTGATGGAGTTTGCTCAGCTGATAGGGATTACAGGCGCGCCTGTCGTTGTCAGGTTCGTCTGCAAAGAGCATTCCATGCCTTTAGTGCTACTGTATTGATTCTACGCCGTTTCATCAGCTCATTGTTTGCGTTCTCCATCACACATGACGCTCTCGGCGGATACTTGTGGGTACTCTTCTGCGTCATCAGTTCTGCAATAGGTGCAGTTCTTGCTGCTCAGGTTCGCAAATACCGGCAGGCTTCTTTCAACTCTCTATCTCTTCGTGATCGCGCTTCTTGAGGTCTACAGGTATCGTTTTTACAGTCAGGGACATTGTTCCACTAGACACGAGCGTATCAGGTTTGTAATTTTGTACTCTACTCTGTATATTGGATGTGTATTCTAGACGGATTTCTTGGACTATATCTGGCTTTCCTTGTGTGCTTGCGCTTACAGGAAATAAAAATTACGGGCGTTTCCTCGGATAAACTCTTCGCACAGCTTCGAATGTGGATGTCTTTACCGAATTAGTTGAACAATTGTCTAATGAAGTTTAACCTTTCCTTATATGAGGTAAGTATCCAAGATTCGCCTTCTTCATTCTTTGACCTCTTCCTCTAGCTCTTAAACTGCATTCATTCACCATCGTCAGTGTGCGATCTACCGTCGTTTGCCAAGTGCACACATGGTGATCACTATCACTTATTGTGGCGTGCGTTCCATCACTCATCGAGGTGATACAGGACGCCATTAAGCCACTCGAGCGACCGCCTTGCGCTAACATTAACGGCTCCCAGAACACTAATTGCAGTAACGACGCGACATCGACATGCTCAAGATGTCTTTTGGTCATGTACTGTTCTCCTGTAAGTAAACTGTGTCACATCCATCAAAATCGGATACTGATTGATCTCCGTAGACATGTCAAGCGGAGCATTGGTCGACTCATAAGAAAGGTCAGCGCGTTGAACATCCGAGCCGAGCTCATATTTCTCACATTCGTTAGACTGCAAGCACAAACTTCGTGACCAGCGTTGGACCCTTTCTAATACGCCACCTGGTGCTGAGCGAGTCACAGTACCCCGTTCCGGGAACGGTCAAAGTCTGTAAGTGGGATCTTACTGTACGTTTGATTGTCAATATTTAATTATATATAGTTGGAAACAGGTACCAGCGATGGATGTCCTGAACGTGAACGATAATGAAAAGTCGCAGGGTTATGCTCTTGCTTTTGCTGGTAAGGACCTTCGTAGTGACTGGATACTGCATACGCCGTGCTGACATACTGGCCCCGAAAGATACGGAATTTGAGAATCTCGTACTCTCTATCAACGGCCTGCCTAAGGACTATAGTGGCAAGCTGACAATCCTCTTGAACCACGAAAGCGCTCGGAGAGCTGCACAGAATCTCGCCTTGCTCCTGTTGCTTGCGAGTCAAGGCAGTGTAACAGAAGCCGCAGAAGCTGCACTTCACCTTTGGTTCTCTTCTTTCGTACAGCCAGCCTCAACTCAAGCACTGACATCGACCCTCCAAGGCGTCATTGAGCAATCGAACTCTGGAGATCATTTCTCTCAAGAGCTTCATGAGAACGCGTTCATATCTGGTGTACTATCGAAGGATGCTCTTCAGATTCTGTCCACCTTGGGTGATTTGGGGTACACAACTGACGAAGCTCGCGATCAACGCAATCGCGTATTGTACATACATTCTATTCTTTTAAACAAAGATTATTTGACTGATTACATTTCTTGTTCAGCTTCAATCCAGAAGAAACCACACATCGGCTGAAACAATATGGTCATCTTGACCCCTCCCACAGGTTGGCTTTGGAGCACTTTCGTGGCACAGGAGTGGTCCTTCCTTTCGGATCATCTACGTCTACGTTTTCTGCTATAAACCCCTTCTTGTTTGCAACTGCAGATGCCAACGATGAAGTATGGGTACAGAATGATGCTGTTAGCCCTTTGGAGGCATGGAAGTAAGGGTTTCCTTTGTATCTTGTCTTCGAAGCTAATAACGTCTGGATATGCAGTAGGCCTACTGTGGTGACTGTCGGACAAGATTATGGTTGCAAGCGCGAGGACATCTACGGCTGCCTTTATTTTTATCTATTAGACCAGTTGCGAACTTTGGCTACACGTCTGCGCAGCTTCAATGTCCAAATGCACTTCTACGACCGTGATGGAATGAAACTTTGCAAGGATATTCAGTCTGGTGCCTTAGCCGATCTTGGAGTGCCGTCAGACTTGCATTTCGATCGCATTGATCTTTCGACAATCCTCGACACAGTCGACAACGATCGTCGGCAGGAACTCATCACCACTTGGGGTGGGCTCATCAAGGACTCAGACCAACGTGCCACTATGCTTGGTTGGACCAGATTCTGGGTTATGCATGTACCTGACGCAACGGCTCCTCAGAATCCCGACCCAAGAAGACCTGACCCACATATCAGCAATATGTTCTCTAAGCTCTGGGAAAAGAATTGGGTATCGTCATGTCTGTCTTCTCTCGGTCCAAGTTGAGTCTCATGAGAATCAGGTCCCACGAACTATTGTTGTGGATCCAGTCATTATTACGGGAACTTTTGCTGTGTTGGATTGTGTATATGATAATTCTGGACCTTTCGTCAACTACTTGCAGAAGAGCGGTACATATGCGGCTGCGGAGAAGGCGAAGTTGAGAGTCAGGGATGTGCACTCTGTTGTTCCACAGGTGAGTCTAACGCTTTGATCCTGCGAGAATGGGTCTTCACAAGTACAATGCAGCGTCTCTATGTCGCGGTAGGAAGTCCATACAACGCGCTTCCTGATTTTGCAACTCCAGATGATTTCTACCTGAGTGTATGTTTCTCCTTCTCATTCCTGCAACGCTGTCTTACCCTGAAACACAAGCTTCGGCTCACATGCGACGCTATTGGCGAGTCAAGTGTGCGTTGGATGGAGTTTGGTAGAACGTAGTAGGAACCTGCTGTGCGGGAGGACCTGGCGGCGGCCTGGTGAGAAGCATATAGGTATATTTTCTCTTCTGCATTTTGAAATGATTTTTATGAACATATAAGAATGAAATACTTTTGTTGGGCCTGTAAAGGTTCAATCAAACGAAATATAATGCGAAGGGTTTGCTAGCTCGCTTATCTTGAGAAGGCGGCTCCAAAAATTGCCGCTTGCCTAGACTTCGCAGCGGCGACGATTTCTCGGCATGCAAACCTAGTAAATCGGTAACGTACTATACCTACGGAGAGCATAATCAACTCCTTCTGGATGCGGGAATACATAACCTTACTCGTGACCTCGGCGCCACAATGCTCAGCACTGATGTATGAGATAGTGAGTTCCATACAGCACTGGCTTCCAGACGTCTTGAGTACACTCTCGCACGGCACCCTGACAATGCACAAGGGAAAACAGAAACGAAGTTATGGGACAAGCTTTGCAACCCAGGACACGACGTACGCCGTCAGCATCAACTTGAACGTCGGAAAATTGAAACCGAACGACGTGAATCCGCACCACCTATGGCGACTCCGAGTATTCATCGTTGCCGTCAAAGGCCGCTCCAAAGCATGAGAACACTTATGGAGCGTATATACAACGGAGTTCCCAATGTCCTTCGAAGTGCATGATATCGTGGACTGGTCTCCGCACATCTCGACAAGGGCGTGTAAGAGGACTTTCGTCTTGGTAGCATCTCCATGAGTGTGGTGATTCTTGAGGACAAGAGTGGTGAAGCATGGACTATGCCCCTTGCGAGAAAGGAAAGCATCAGCTAGATGCCGATGAAGATAGGACGAGTCATTCCCCCACGCTCGAGGAAGTGTCGCTTCTTCAATGCTGAGGACTTGCAAATGAGGCAGAGGGATTGTTCGTGAAGACGGGGAGCAGACAGACACTCCGTCGTAGGGCCGATACCATAAAATATAGGCGAGCCATGTTATTGATGAACCGTCAACGTGTAACTCTTTAAGGTCCACCATGCGATTGAGGAATTCTTGAAATGCCGAAAGGACATTTACGAAACACGGAACGCAACCCATGCGAAAGACGCGAACGGCACCAAGGGGAAATTGACCAAAGAGGTTCTCCATTACGTCCTCCATGTCCACGCCATCCCTACAAACCACTGCGATCTCGAATATCGGCTCCTCTCGCGTGGACTCTTCTTCAATATATGACTTCAATTCCATTCTGTTCCCTACGATGTTCACTCCGGCGCAGATCAATGACTTTCCATTCTCCAACTCTTGCAAAGCGACAAGATGGGAAGACAAGATGGAAGCAAGGCCAGACACAGGACGATGGCTAGTCGTATGTGTCTGAAGAAGTAAACGAACATTGGCAGGCAACAATACATGCGAGAGGAAGGACGCCATAACGCCTGGTCCGCATGATAATTTTAATACCTCGAGAAGGGGAAGGGCGACGTCGACGTCAGCTGATACTGGCTTGACACGCGAATCCGTCGGGAAGATATTGTTCAAGCTGAGAAATGTGAGTTTGGGGAGTTTGGACAACGCGTAGAGGGTTTCCTCCAGTCCAGGATGCACAATTACATCGGAGATATCCAGAGAGGTCAAGGTAGGACAGAAAAGGCGGCTGGACCAATTTATTTCATAGCCGGCGAGCTTGACTCTCCCCAATCTAGGCATATCATAATTCTGAAAATGCGGAGACAAGCTCGTTGCCTGTCCCCAATGTGTTAACGCAATAGAGTGCAGTCGGGGTGCGAATAGACTATCTGGCAATGGCGGGTATTCGAATACTGAGGAGATGTCTACCGTTTCCAAACGGTGAGCCTCCTTGAAAGCCTTCGGAATTATATCTGGCGGCTCGAGATATGGGACAACGAGTTTCAAAGAAGCTTGCTTCGATCTAGAGAGCAATAGCTCGTTGAACTCGAGCGGACCGCTACCAATTTCGGTCCATAGATTCGCAAGGTCGAGAGCGACGAGTCGCCAATGATGGCAGATGTGCGTAATGTAGATCCAGTCCCGACCCACTGTGTGAGAATGCCGTTGTTCGGACACGTAGTATAGGAATATCTGGCAAAGGATTTCCGGCGGGATCCTGGTGATTGCAAGACCGTCGTTGTGTGCTCGAAACAGTTCCGACATTGGACTAGCAATGCTGCAGTATTAGCTCGAAGTGGAGTTGGCGATGAATGGTAGAGATGGCTTACCCTTTTCGTTTGTTTGTTTGTTTTCCCGATTTACTGTCCCGGAGCGGCGAGGGCTACACACACGTTCGGCAGTACAAACAAGTAATCTTCGGAGTCCGAGGGGAATTAAGCTAGGATACAACCATAAGTATGAGTTGGCGAACCTCTGAGGGAGGACAAGAGTGTAGCGGGGAGAAACAACATAAAGAAATACCTTCGCGTGGGAGATGGCTTGCATGGGCCCTGAATCAAGTCTACAATGCGGAGGTAATATCAAAGCTCCCCGAATCCTCAAGCAACGATGATGTATACGGCTGCTGATCGATTAATGCTTCGCTGCTCCTCTGGAGTCGGCGTGATTAGTGAGGCCTTAAGGGAGTGAAAGTGGGGCGATGCCATGGAGCCATGTCATGTCAGTTTAAATATTCAGCAAAAATGTTTGGCCCTTGTTTGAGTCGACGTTGACGGGAAGCCATTCTTCTAGTGCATGTATGACGGTGGCGTACACGTATCAAGACGCCCACGCGGAGACAATTGTGAACAAACTAGAATAGAGTCCAGTCCGTCAGAGAAAGCGTCCAATAAACATAGTATACAAGTTGGCAGATCCAATTACTGCAATTTACATATCAGATACAGTCAACGAACGGAGTATTTATCAAAACGAGTCAAACCACATAAACATTCTCCTGCGCCAAGTTATAGTCCTTATCCAACTTCTTAAAATAGTCGATGCGTGATTGTCGCTGCCGAACAACTTCCTACAGATGGGGCAGAATGCAGACCATTAACCCGATGTTTATTTGCAACATGGACGTCAATGAAGTCCACTCACGGAATCTTCATCCGAGTCAACGTGCGTCTGCTTCTGTTTACCCTTTGCCTTCGTCGACTTCGCCGCATTACTCGCCGGCTTCCTCACTCTGGTGGCAGCAGGCTTCTTTCCTCCCGCTTTCGCCTTCTTAGCAGGCGGTCTCCCTCTGCCCGCGGCTTTCCTCCTCTTCCCAACCCCCACCTCTTCCTCAGATGTTTCAGCCTCATCCCCGGCATTGCTTTCCGTACTACTGTCCACAACGACAGGTTCGGTCTTTGCAGAAGCACGTGTACTTCTTCTCGCCACAGGCTTTGTCGGCTCCTTTGCCTTTCTCTGAGTAGTGGCGGAAGCCCGCGCTGATCTACGAATTGGCTTCTTTGGTAACAACTCCTCCAAATTCTTAGCGACAACCATGGGATCACTGTCGTTTTCCTTCTTGGTCGCAGCGGCACGAGTTCTCTTCCTGGGAGCAGGTTTCACCTCCTGCTCCGCCTTTCGCTTTCCGAGCGCCGAAACGATAACAGTCTTGCGATGTGCAGCGGACGAGGGAGGTCCGATACGAATACTCTCACCGTCATGTGGAGTCGACGACCGAGGTTCGATAAGAACACTATCTCGCGCAGTAGATGAGAGCAATGGGAAGCTCATTCGACCCTTACCCTTCAGCGCGGATGACGGCGGACCAGGCCGCACATGACGAAGTGGTGTTATGACCTGAAGGGGTTTGGTAGGAGAAGGTGTAGACTCTGTCGAATCAATGGCGAGGTCCCGGTTGCATGGTGTGCTGGGCGATGAGAATGGGGATGGAAGAGGGAAACGAGAGGGATCAATATGGCGTGGATGAGGAGTGCCAGGTGGCGTTGGGATCTCTTCTTCAGCAAAAGGGAATGATTGAACCTCAGTAGGGGGAGGTGCATTCTCTTTGTCTTCAGTCTCGTCATCGTCGTCATCTACGCCATCTTCCCTGTCAAAAGTAGGTTCCTGCTGATGTTGCATGCGACTTGGGCCAGCTTGATCAAAGCTGTCAAGAATGTAAGGATCTGCGTATAGATCGTCATCATCGTCATCGTTGTTCTCGGACGGCGTTGGAGGACGTTTCGAGACGGCTCTGGGCAGCGGAGATTGTGACTCTGGAGAGGCATATGCCAAAACGCCCAGAGGCGCTCGAGGAACGACTTCTTTGCCTTTGCCTTTCACTGTTTGTTGCTCCTGCTTCCTTTGCGCCTTCAACTTTTTCTCCGCAGCCAAAATACCAAACGGATCTTCTGACGATTTACTCGAACCTCCGGAGTGGTTAGAGCTGACGTGTGCTACGTTTGCAACGTTCTCGTTATCGATCTCCTCCTCCCTTTCTTCCTCCTCTTCATATGTAAGTTCATGTGATACTTGTAGGAACTCATATTCGATGTCAGAGGTTGAAGGGGGGGATGAGGGAGGAAGGGGTGAGGCTGGAAATGGTTGGCGGGCTGTGGGAAAAGACTGGCGAACATTTCGTGGTGCTGGGCTACCGGACGGAAGAGCGAGTCCTCGATGGTGTTTGATAAGTCTCGGTGTTGATTCCAACGGTCCGGAAGGTTTCTTCCCTTTGAGTGGGGAAGGACTAGCTAGCAATTCTTCGATAAACGCTTTGGACACCTTTGACTTTGGCTTCGCTGGAAAGGTTGGTTCTCCCTCTCCTGCATGGTGTCCACCATGTGGTAGCTGCAACGCAGGAAGGGGCTTCACCGACCCTGGGTTGTATAACTTGGGTGGTATAGGACTATTCTTGGGTGTTTTGTCTTGTAACGGTTTTCGATTTCGTATATTTGGCATATTCAAGAGTAATGATGAGTAGGATATTCGGGAAAATAGGGCAAAGGGGGGTAAAGAGAGTGTGCAAGATGGACGTCGAGGTGCAAGAAGTAAGAATGTCACGCATCACAAACCTCGCGTGCTTTGTCACAACTAAACAGCACGTGACCGCGTATTATCCTTTTCTGGCGAATTCGAATTTATAGGCGCCTATAACTTTATATTGCTGGAATTTGGCAGGAATTCTTGCAGTCGATCGTTCAAGCTGGTCTTGCTTCACCCTACCATTTTGTTTCCTTTCACTCGTCTTCGCCACCCTGATACCTATAACATGCTTTCTGAAGACTCAGATAATGAGTCTGTTCAGTCTATCCACCAGCTTACCATCAATGAGCATTTTGCCAAAGCATATGAGTACAAGAAGGAACGGGAAGAATTAGCGAAACGTACGTAAGTCCACTTAAAGTGTTCGTACTGAAATACTAATAGCATGTCTTAGTCAAGGAGAAATATGGCTCTGACTATGAGGACGGCGACGAGGAGGAAGACTCTGAAGAGGCTGAATCCGAGGATGAAGACGGTGAAGAGCTCACGCCTGCAGTGGATGTGGCGATCCTGCGTACGCTTGCTAGGATTAAGCGGAAAGACCCGTCTATATACGAAGCTGGAAAAGATGTCTTCGAGGAGGAACGTAAGAAGACAGGTGAATCTGGGCTAAAGAAACGGACTACGAAAGACAAGGTACGTCCAAGTTACAGCATTATCCAAGAAATACTCTCGTCTAATGTTTCTTTAGTCAAAACCTTTGACTATGCGTCAACATGCCCTCGCATCCGCGCTTATCCCGACCTCTCGATCACCCTCACCCGAGCCGCTCACACACGTCGAAGAGCAAAAGGCTCTCCAAAAAGAAACGATCGAAGCGTTCCATGGTGCGATCATTGTTGAGGGCGATGAAGACGAAGACGATCTGCTTGTTCCTCGAGAGAAGACCAAGG
Source organism: Somion occarium (assembly GCA_964035595.1). Classification (NCBI taxonomy): domain Eukaryota; kingdom Fungi; phylum Basidiomycota; class Agaricomycetes; order Polyporales; family Cerrenaceae; genus Somion; species Somion occarium. Next base: position 2,188,764 of record OZ037949.1, on the reverse strand, counting down.
ACGAGATCGAACGAGAGGAGGAGGAGTATCGAGAGTTCCTACAACGGGAAGTTGGAGAGGATTTGAAGGGACTTGTGACTGTTGAAGAAGGTATCGCCATTCTTCACGAAGATGCCGCAGAGCAGGGCAGCAAGAGTCAAAAGGGCAAGAAAGAAAAGAAGAAGTCGAAAGAGCCCCGGAAGAGTAAAGTAGCGGATGACCAAGAGTTCCTCATGAAGTACGTGTTAGATTCTCTTCACTTCGTACATCCACCTAACACTCCGTTTTGATAGCTACATTCTCAACCGTGGATGGATAGACAAATCGGAGAAACGTCTTCCTACATACCACGAAATCACCGCCTCAAGTAAGAGCAAAGGAAAAGGCAAGGCTAAACAGAATCCGGAAACGGAGTCGGATGGTGGTGACGAAAGTACGGCCGAAGATGAAGAACTCTCCGAGGAGGTAGAGTTCGATGAAATCGCCGACCGTTTCGAAAGTTCATATAACTTCCGTTTCGAGGAACCGTACGTCTCATTTTCTATATGTATCTAATTTTGAACTGACTTGCGTTGAATGACCGATGTAGTGATGCTGCTTCGATCCCTCGTTATCCTCGTAACATCACATCACTCGTCCGACGAGAAGATTCGAGTCGTAAAGAGGAACGAGAAAGGCGGAAGGCTCGCAAGGAAGAAGAGGTACTGAAGAAGAAAGAAGAAGTCAAGCGACTCAAAGCTCTGAAGATGAAAGAGCTGAGAGTCAAGTTGGAGCAAATTGGGAAGGAGGGTGGAAAGAATCTTGAAGAGACGATAGGTATGTTTCGTCTTCACTTTCTCGTAAAAATGATAACCCAATTAAGCTTTCCTTCTGTAGCTCTGCAAAAGCTCGACCTCGAAGCCGACTGGGACCCCGAAGCGCACGATCGCCAAATGGCCGACATTTACGGTCAAGAAGAGGACGATATTCTTGTGGACGAGGACAAGCCAACTTGGGATGATGATATAGACGTCGCCGATATCGTACCTCCAGAATCTGAAGGCGAGGAAGGGGAATCCTCCAAGAAGAAAAAGAAGAAAAAGAAGAAGAAAAAGGACAAGGAAGAGTGGGAACAAAGCGTTGATGTCGACGAGATGGATGCCGACGTTCAGCAGTACGAAGACGAGGAAGAGTGGGACGGAACGGAGGAAATGCGGAAGAAGAAATTGGAGGAATACATGGACGAGTTATACAATTTGGAGTTCAACGATATGGTATGCGTGGACATCAACTATCTCACATGGTGCTTTTGCTAACGCTTACTCGGTTGTGTTTCTGTAGGTGGCCGGCATGCCGACACGATTCAAATACACCAAAGTTCAACCACAGGCCTTCGCCCTCACACCAGAAGAGATTCTCCTCGCGACCGATGCCGAGCTTAACCAATACATGGGCATCAAGAAGTACGCGCCATATCGTAAGGACGGCAGTAACTGGGACAAGAATCGTGCAGCTCGTTTTCAGGAGCTCAAAACGAAGATTAAGGAAAGACGCGCGAAGCTCATGGGTGAACGTCCGGAAGAGGCGTTCCCTGAGACTGAGAAACCGGCGAAAAAGAGGAAGGGTAAGAAGGAGCGTATGAAGGAGAAGGCTGTGGCTACTGCCGGTGGAGGTGAGCAGAATGCAGATGTGGCGGAGCAGAAGGAGCAGAAGGTGGTGAAGCATGATAAGGAAGAGAGATCGTCGAAGCGGAAGACCCCAGAGCACGAAGAGTCTCAGGAGGGTCCGACGAAGAAGAAACGCAGACGTCACAAGAAGTCAGGACACACACAAGCGGATTCCTAGTGTATGTCGCTGAGACCTTTCTGTGGATATCATCACCTTTCAATGTGCACACTGAATGGCTTATCGTCTGATGTTCACATGCCGAGGAAATCCAGAATGTAAGTGATCTCCCATCGCCTACTTTACATACAATCATGGATGTTTGTCCATTTTGATTTAAGAAATTGAAATTGAGATCGTAGCGACATGACTGCACTGCAAGGGAGGAAAGCAATATTGGTTCAACGGCTTCAGAGATACGATCCCTTGTATTAAGTTGCTGCACAAGGCGTCAGCGGTAACTGAGACTCGGAACGCCGTAGGCAACTTTCTACCAGTGGCTCAACAGAACACGGGCCTACTTCCACGTGTAATTGTCAATGAAAGTACTACATAGAACATCTAGTAGGTGAAAGCAGTGCTGAAGACGATTACCCCCAAGTCCGCTTGAAGAAAGGATCGGAGTCCGTACAAACGATCTCTTTGTCTTATAGACGCTCAAGACAAAGACTGTGTCGAACTCATCACTTGCACATTAACCCAGACATATAAATCCTGCAAAGTCCGAGATAGTAGACTATCATCCACTTGTCTCTGGTCCCCCACCATCGATACAGCCGTCAGTGTCGGCGTTGGACTTCTCCTTGACTTCTCCTCGTGTACGATCTCATCCGTCCACTACGCCACATCCTCCTCCAAGTGCCCTCATCCTCCCAAGTTCACGGTTGCCTATTTGTTCAATCGATCATGTCACTCGAGAGCGCAGGGTCACTTCTGAAAGAGATACTCACTAATAAGATAATCTCGAGATGGCCTCACATCTACCCTCAGGGAGGGAAGATCTGGCAGGGGCCAATAGTTGCGCCACCCGTTGCGGAGGTACGATGCGACAACACTACCTCCATTCGGTTTTCGCTGATGAATGGCTTGTCAGCCTAACTTCCACAAGGACACGATGTTAAATCCTGCCTGGATCAATAAGAATCGCTACTTGGGACTCGAGAAACATGCATCTGGTCAGAAAGCCATGGATCATATCATGACGGGGAAATGGAGTCTTTATTCTTCTCCTGCCAAACGATCGCAGACGATCTTCGGCACCCCGGATAGTACCTATAGCTCACTGCCCGATACCGATTCCCAATCCTCGATATTTTCGCGATCGATCTCCCGTTCCTCCTGCACCTCGATTGACAGCGACATGGATCTGGAAACGAAAGTCGAGTTTGACCATGTAAAGGAGCTGTTTGAAAGGGGAAAGGAGATGGAGATGGTGAGTGCGAAGAAGCGTACAAGACACGAGCTGTTGCGTCCGCTCGTCCGCCGAGTTGCGGCTGCAAAGATGTACGATCTCTCTGACTCACCTTCCCCTCTCTATCAGGGATGGAAGACGCACCGCACGGATTTCAGTCTGTTCCAGGATGACTATGACATTTCATCCCTGCAACCGGGAGATATGACCCGAACAGGACCATATACCCAGAAGTTCAAGCACCTCAGAACGATTGTGCAGCCTCCGATGTCTCTCGATATGTCTAGCATTGAACAGTACGTGGAGATGGAGAAGTGCCATCACCTTGCCTACGAAATCGTGGGGGATGATGATGCTACAGAGGGCACGCAACTTGGTCGCCGGGATCATGACTTCGACGAGGTAGTTTTTGAATCGGAATTCGAGGAGGTCTGGATTGGAATGGAGGGTGACAGCGATCAAGCAGGTGTTGATAGCAACGATGAAGACCAGAGTGCACAGAAGCCCTACAGGGATATGGCAATCCGAACACCAGCATACTCGGAGGTCACAACTCTCGAATATCCTTTGGAGGTGGTAATGGAGATCAGGAGTATCATGTCATATAGTCGACGGTGACTCGGTATCGGGCAACCCGCCAAAGTCGGGTCGCGGGAGACTATGGACTCCAATAACGCATTTAATGAAGACGACTCTCGAATCCATCTGTCCTGTATTATTCATATTTTAGTGGCTTTTAAGGTTCTGGACACATTTGTACGCTTGCTTGTCGATACGTCGCAGGACGCTGTATATGACCTTCACACAAACACGTACCTAGAGCTATAAGCAAGTGGAAGAGAGGCTAAAGCCTTCTATGTCTATCACAGCTCAAACCGTCAAGTTGATTATGAAATTACTTAAACGTACAGTACTTGGTGAGTTGCCACCGATCGAACAGAGCAAACCTGAACTCACAGGTAAAATACAGTGTTCAAGGCAGCCGCCATGCATCATTGTTGCGAAGGAGGCACAACGGGCTTTGACTCTGCGGATTTTGATTCGTCGGGTTTTGGTTCTTCGGGTTTTGGTTCTTCGGGTTTTGGTATTTCGGGTTGTGGTTCTTCGGATATTGACACTTCGGATATTGGCTCTTCTAATTTTGACTCTTGCGAGTCTACTTCTACGATATCAGCCTCTTCCATAAATCCAGCCAAGGTAGGCAGGGAAAAGTCGTTTAGAGAGGCTGTGCTTTCGGAGGAGTCCTCGCCGTTCGATGTCACATCCACCCAGGTGCTCTTCGTTGAAGAACCGCCTAACTCGTGAATAAACTTGCGCCATTCGTTTCCAGCCATGAAGTACGATTCTTCGTTGTCTGGGAACTCTCTGTTCCTCACCGCTTGAATGTAAGCCTTGGCCCCCTCCTCCGCCTTCTCCCCGATATTCCCAAATTTCCTAACGAACTTCGGTGCCCATTCAGCCACACCTAGAGCGTCATTGATAACCAAGACCTGGCCACTTGTTGCCTTGCCCGCGCCAATACCGATCGTTGGAACGTGCTGCAGATTCTCGGTGATGTAGGCCCCAAGGGGAGCGGGAACCGCCTCGACGACAATGGCGAACACGCCAGCAGATTGTAGCGCGAAAGCATCTGCGACGATAGATGCCGCTCGGTTTGCCAGCCTGCCCTGGACTCTGTAGCCAGAAAAGACTGTGTGCCTCTGTGGAAGGAGCCCGATATGCCCCATCACAGGAATACCTATTGCAGTGAGCTTTGCTACGGTCTTAATAATATCTTTTCCGCCTTCGATTTTGACGGCATCCACACCACCCTCCCTTATTAATCTGAAAGCATTCCGAGCGGCTTCATCTATTGAATAATAACTTCCGAAAGGCATGTCTGCCACCAGGAAAGGAAGCTTGCTACCTCGGGCTACCGCTCGGCAGTGATGAATCATCTCGTCCATTGTCAACTGAGTGGTGGACTCGTATCCGAGACAAACTTGCGCTAAAGAATCGCCAACCAGAGTGATGTCGACGCCTGCCTTCTCGCAAAGTCGTCCAGTTGGGAAGTCATAAGCAGTCAACACAGTGATGGGCGTTTTGGTTCTCCATAGTTGACGAAGGTGACCAATGGTGACCTTTTTAGGGCGCGGGGATGCTGCTGTCGTTACTAAGTCATTCAAGCTTCATGATACGTGAACCACGTACTGCTCGTATCGCCTTGAGGAGGAGTATATGCACTCATCCATCTGACACCAGTTCCCACTCGCATGATGCGAGCCAATGGATGAGAGCGAAGCATGGCGATTGCTGGATGACTATGATGGTGAACTGCCGTTAGTTATGATCTTCATTTTGCGAAAAGCATATCGGAAGAATCACCAAGTCGTACGAGCCAAGGCTGGCAGCAGAGAAAGACCTGGAATCGTAGATGGGGTAATGCTGATACATTACAACCTATAAATTTTTAAGTATGAAGGTCAAAGCCCGCTTAGCTCAGTGGTAGAGCGCGCCACTCGTAATGGTGAGGTCGGTTGTTCAATCCAGCCAGTGGGCATTTCGTGTTCGGTAGTTTATAATTTTTCTCTATCTTTACAACCGCTTCACAATGGTGTCTGTAAAGTATCCATTGCTTCTGACTGAACTCGGGAAAGATGGATGCTGGCGTTGTTCTCAAAGCCTACGAACGTCATAAACTTCCGTTCCGGTCCCTCTTGCTTTTCACTCTTACCCTGGCGTATCGTTCTGGCCCAGTTCAACGCCGTAAAAGGAACGGAAATACTTCCGAAACACAAGACACAACCTACTGGCAGTACCACTTCGGACTGACAGTTTCGTTCACTCTCCGCGGGCATTACGAACGAGTTGCATCTCGACCCATGCATCGCAAGTAACCCGCGAAGCTTTGAAGAACAATGCACCCGCACCGAAGACAAAGCGATATTCTTGTTCCCTCAATTTGCTGTGTGCATGCGTCCGTCTTCATGCGGACCATTTAAAGCGACGATCCCGTAGTAAGGTCTTTTTCTATGGCCGGAATGAACAGGGTTAATTTCATTGACGAATACAGACGCATTGAAAGCAGACATCCTTTTGGACTCCAGCAGGACTGTTACGGCGTGAAGACCTGCGTCTATAGTCGGTAAAATAGACGAGTTCCAGCGGATGCATTGGTATATTGACCAACTGACTTTGATTCTTATCGATAGCCTCAATGGCGTGGTAGAAAGAGGTCAATATAACGTATGTCAACGGCCCTATCCTCCTGACGACACAACTCTAGGATGGATACATCCTACTGGTATGTAGGCTTCTATTATTCTCTCCCGAAAATAAAGTAGTGACTGCTTGTTCTACATACCTGTGCCGCAGGAAGTCTCTGGAAAGCTCTAGTTATGACAGCTGTCTATCTGCTCCTAACCTGCTGTCTCTGCGATTTCGGTGTCTGTTGGTGAGTGGCGACTTGAGTGTGCAGTAGTATGATAGGTAACTGACAGCATGCTAGTGTCGGGGCGTGGACGCGGGAACGTCGACCTTTGCAGGGTTTAGATCCTGTGTGAAACAGAGAGAACGAGGCAGTCGAGCTGGGCCACAACAAGCCAACAAAAGAACCCGGCCAGATTCTAGCCGATGCATAGCTGATTGAATCTCCCGTCCGAACCTTATGCCCCCTCCCTTAAACCGAGTTGGGTAAAAGAAATGGGCGGAAGCTTCAATTAAATATTACAAATCGCATCAGTCGCTCACTATTGGGCGAACCTCGCGTGATCACACGGTACATTGTTCGATAGACGGACGTCGAGCTTCACACACCAATGTGCGATGAAAGAACTACACCTTTGATATATTTTATTTTGACTGAACTTTCCGTACCACATTTCCAATCAGAGGTTTCTAGCAGTTGTTGACACACTATTTCAAGATCAATAATTCAGGAGAACTACTCGCGGGCTTAACCAAAAGGATTCGGCCAACACGTACTACCCGCAATTAGCTCAAATCTTCCTCTGGTGTCATGATGTGTAGATCTTTTTAATGAGGGGCGACGGAGATGTATGTTTTCAAATATGTCTTCTTTATATTGAGGAAGAACTAATAGCATCCGAACAAGTGTTTTCACCAAGCACTGCTATCCGGGATAATGGCACACCCTGTGGCGCACTCGATCAATATTTCTCGTGTTTACCGGCATATTCTGTGGTGTCTAGCCAACTTAAGCATGAAAATCCCTCCTACAGCCTCGGGCAACATGGCTACAGCACCCACTCTCTACATGCAACCCATCGTCAGATGAGATCTTCGAAACGCCATATTTTCGACGTGGGCTGTCAGCCATAGGCCTTTGTGGGGTGGCACCAACGTTGCATACTAACCGCTCCTTCACAATGCTTTGATGGTGGTGCCAGTGTAACCCTCATCTTCTCAAATACGTACGCCGTGAGCTTCTCGAGTACTCTGGCTATTGCTCATCGTCGTTCAATGCTCCATCTAGAAGCGTCGGTAGACGGTCATTGCGATCATCCGTTGAATACCCCACACTCCTCAAACCGGCGCCCAAGTTGCGGCGGTCGTTGGGACAGTGTCTTCCTCACCGCCTCATCTCCCTGAACGACTATTTCTGGTTTGACACCGTGTTCCCAGTGCTTGCGCTTATTTCTCACTCAGAGGCTCCTGGTAGATGATTTCTGCCATTTTAATCCGTCCTGAAGGCGTTTCGCCAGCTATGAAACTAGCGTCAACGTCTTTTACTGGCGTTTATGATGCTGTTCGTTGCCACCATGGTCCAGCGCTGCCATATGTAGACTGTCCCATGCACGTATTTATGCAATCGGAGAACATGGAGAAGCTTCGTAAAAACTTCGTGCAGTCATCGCTCTCTCTCCAAGTACATGGGCGTTCGGGTTGCTTCCTGAGGCACCCGAAGGTTCACGCCCGATTCCGCAAATGAATGGGAAACTTCTGACCGCACCTGAGGTCTGAAAGCTACTCAGGCTGCGCTGCTCCAGCCCAAGAGTAAGTGCACCTCGTTTGATGCTGTTGATCCACGGACCGCTGCGGACCGCAGATCCTAGTAGGCACGGGAAGCAATGTAACCATAACAGTCCACACAGCCAGTTCTTATTCGCTTCCAATAAGGTTTCCCAAGCTTCTCCGGCTTCTTTCATTCTGTTCCGTATTTCTTTCGATGGACATGGGATTTCGCTAGGGAACAGCCTGCCACATAACGTATCAGTACGTACACATACTTACCTCTCCTCTCTCTGATTGGTGCTAGGTTCGAGCCTGTTCATGGTCGAATCATATCCTTCTCCATCTTCCACCAATCGCGCTTATGCCGACATGTCCCGCTTTCTGTGCGCCCCTCGTTGAACTGTTTATAGTCGCCCTTGCACGCTTAACTGGATCTCAGTTGACTGTTCATGTCCAATGATCATGGTCACACGTCCTGCCTTTACCTCGATTGCAGGCTCTCCAGGACATCTTGGGAATACCGAGAGCCACCTACGCTCCGGAGCGTGGACAAGCCTAGAGTACACAGTGACTCATCGACCTGAGCTCAAGCATCTATACTTATACACTCCACTTACTCACCTCCCTGTATCGCGACTTCTCTCCCCGGCTCCCCTCAGCTTCAAGAACATCCTCATTCTCCGGGACGGGAATTGCATGTGGCGTCACCGACTTTGCCAAGGTCACTGCATTCGGATTTGCGGACCTTTGACGAGGCTTGTGAACTCCAAAGTATCTTTCCGGGACGTGACTTCTCCGGGCGTCAGAACGCGTCAACGCGTTTAACTCAATGAAAACTGTTTACACGCATGTTATGTGATCTACTGAACTCTAGGCGAAGATCGCGCTGAAAAGGTTCGTGTATATTTTCCATCGATACCTTCCGCTCATTGCATGCATCATCTCGCTCGTCATATATTGGCTTAGGCATCCAACGCTCAAGATAATCCACGGTTCTCGATACACAAGCTTTTCCCGCGTCAGAACGCACCTTAGGTTAGGTTCGGCGAAGCCTGATTCGCAATTATCGGATGATCTTCTTGTCAAGCCGCCCGTGTCATATGAAATCTATATGATCAATATCTCGTATCATGATCACGGGAAAAAAAACGTTCATAGTAGAGGCGGAATCGTCTTTTGAGCGTTCTTCTTCATTATTATGACATTTGGCCTCCCTAAGCCAGCACACACGAACCCCATGGACCGCCCACCATTATCTTCAGGTCAAGATCCTTCGCGAAGCTCAGGGTCAGGTCAATAAATATGACGGATCCATCCGACATATATGTCAAGCTTCAGAGTTCTGCTTGGTGTATATATATGTGTATGGCGAAGGCTCCTCAAATGGTTAGCGATTCCTGAACGGCAGTTCTGGTGGAAGGGTGCCTCGACCTATCTGATTGATACACGCTGGTTCAGCGCGGTGTGGTGTGCAGAAGTCATGTTGTGAGAACTCAAGTGCTCTCAATAGATCTTGCGTGTGTCGTAGGTTATCCCTCGTTCCTTCATAACGCCCGATACAAGCCTCCCTTAGCGCCTCCATTGTTCCGAATCGCGTTGACTACATCCCATTCAATACGTGTTTTCACGTCTTCTAGGCCATCTTATTGTTATCTATTATTGTTCAATGGCCTGCAGGGTTTGCACGAAGTGGAGCTCAGAAACTCCGGCGAGAAGCCATTGGTTCGGATACTAGCCGCCGAACCTCAACTTACGGATCCGGAGAGGGAAAGCAAATATGATGTCAACAACTTCAAGCAACGGTGCTATTATATTAGACAGAAATAACGTACAAGCGTCCGCACTGTATCACCATACTTGTAAATATATATCTACATACGATGAGCATAAAGTGCATGGAAATATTATAAGTGAGGTAAGAAAAGAACAAGGAGCGGAAGGGGAAGGGAAAGGTAATGATACATGCAAAGAGTCATATGACAGACCAAAATACGCAAGATGGGTATGTTGTTGACGAATCGTTGGTAGAGCAGAACAAGTAGCAAAAGGCAGGCAGCTGACCCAAAGCACGGTTTACCGCCGTCGTCGAGTGGTCGCAGCTAAAGCGTTCTGGTTCACCGACTCTGCGAGTTTTTCATCATAATTTGCCACCGCCACCGCCACATCCGGTGAGCGACGAGGTATGCCGAGAGTAGGCTGGCGTCATCCGTATCAGATCGTGTGCAGGGCCATGTTACTTCTGGACAAAAACCACCACCAGCACCCAGCAATGGATATGGGTGATATTAACACTTCTAGGAACCGCCTATCATGAACAGAACGTCTGCTGCAACCGTCAAGTGGCGATGATTAGAAACACGTCGTTAATACGGAGAGAAAAGGTTCCGAAACTTACGTAGGACATGCCAGAAAGCATTGGGGTGACGCTATATCCTATGCCATCGTTGAAACATGATGGGTGAGCAGACATGACTTGAGTCTCATCGAGATAACTTCTGCAGATCGTTTGAGGCAGGACAGCTGCAGGATCACCAGCCATCATGCCAGAAGTGATCGAAGTGGGGAAAGCGTAGTCGAGTGGGCTCTGGGGTAGGCTATTGTAGCCTTCTTCACCATCACGAATGAGGTCTGGTGGCGCATCATACGAAGATGCCACATAGGAGGGTGTCTGAATAGGAGGTGGCACGAAGCCAGACACTTGTTGACGAGCTAGCGAGTTGAACATGTCGTCGAATTCACCACCAAGCTCAGGCTAAAGACATCAAAAAGTGAATCAGATGATAATCAAGTTGAGGAAGTGTGGAAGACGAACAGTGGAAGACGAGGAGAAGCTCAAGTGATCTGCTTCAGGACCTGCACTGAGGCTCGACGTCGGGGAACGAGGAGTAGTGACCATCCTCGTATTGTGAACATTGAATGTATACACAATGGACAGCATGACTTGCTGTGAAGCAGGTGAGGAATCAGAACCGGAGTCCTTCTGGGCAGGAGAGGGTATAATGTCTTGAACAATGCTGTACGGCGATAAGTCTGTGATAGGCAAGCAATGAGTCCATAGAGGACTAGTGAGACAAACATTGAAGACACATACCGAGACAGTCGCAGAGCTGAGACCAAAAGCCTGGAACCAATGTCGTACTATAGAGGAACGTACATTCCATATCGGAGGGAAATTCGGCAGCAGGCATGCAAGAAGAGGAGCAAAGCTCGAGATCCGAGGTCTCAGTATGGACCACAGATCCGTTCTGCAAGACTCGGAAGGACGATTGAGCGGAAAGAGGGGAACCAGATTTGAAAGTGACAGTCGGGTTGATTGCACGAAGAGGGCGGGGAATATGCAATGCGTTCCCAGTCGAGGAGGCCGAAGTTGAGGCACCCGAGGAACCGGGGCATGGAATCGCGCCTATATCGGTGGTGGACCAGGCAACATTGGAAGGGAGTACATCGATAGGAACATACTCGGTGGGAGGGGAAGGAGGAGGACTCTTGGAGCGAGAACGCGCAGCGGAACATTTCTTATTCTGTTCCTCGGCTTTCGCAGCCTCAGTGGAACGGCTCGCAAGGAGCTTGAGGACTGAGAATGCGAGAGGATCAATAAGGAAAGAGTAATGGAGGTGTGAAGGTGTGATTACATACTTCGCTTGCCCTCACAGGTGTCCCTCAATTGCTGGAGACGACTTCCAACCTGTTTGGGAGTCCTTCGCTTCCCTGTGGCATCGTAGATGTAATCTATGGGAAGGACAAATGTCAAATTAGAGTGTGAACGGCTCCGACGACTATTGTACGAGCTTCACGTACCTGAGATAAACTTGTTCCGCATTGGATAGCGACCAAGAGCCCTTGTCGATCGTGTTTCGACAGGTCGATACTTTTCGAGACCTGACAGAGAATGCAGATGTCAGGCGGACGGCGTGCGGGATAGAAGCACGGTCACAAACTGACCCTCAATGAGGGCGGCTTCCAAGTATGGCGGCCAGACGACTTCGCCCTTGCCTTTAATGGTCTTCCAACACTTTCTGCCAGTGACAATGGTCTGAATGACATCGTTCGTTCCTGCGGATCCCGTTGAGGGGAGAGAGTACGAAACATCCTCCGTCGACGAAACGCGGACATGCTGAGCGAAAGCTGGCTGGCGAGAATTGTGGGTAGACATGGCTGGTGAGGATTGCTGCCGGTGCTTGCTGGAGGTGGGCAGCAGAGGGAAGAGGAATGCGTATGTTACGATGGGAAGGAAGTGAGGAGTGTAGCCAAAGTTGGACTGTGTTATATAGTACTGGATAGGGCAATAGCGTAAAAGAGATAGACGCGAGATTTGGATGCAAGATCTCCGAAAGGCTGGACACCCTCATCCTTCTCCACCCGGGATCTTGGAATGAACACTAATTAAAATATCGAGATGTCGATAAATCAACCGTGGAGAAAAGCAACGAAAAGGGTTATTGACATCAGACGCGAATCGTCGATTCACCGGTGAGCTAGAAGCGAGGTCTGCCGCGAAGTCTCAACCCTTGGCAGCTAGCACACTCCGCCCACGACCTCCTTCCGGTCGGTACCCGTCGTGCAGTCGCCCCTTTGTAGGAGTCACCCAGCATGGTAGCTTCGGTGCAAGGACTCCCACAACGCGTGCACACCGCTTGGCAAGAAGGCAACCATGAATTTTGGCGACCGACTTGGGTGCTACTTTCCAGTCCGGGAACTCGGGAATTCTACGCGTTAGGGTTTGTGCACAAATAAAGCTGCGGCTCTTCGGCAGTTGTGCCACGCACATTCCCGATTTGCCTGCTTTTTCTGGTAAAGTCTCCTCGGCGTCCGCGACATGGCGTTCTGTCCTCATGCTAAGCGCAACATCCAAAGCTTGCTGCATGTCTGCAAGAACGTTCAAATTATTTACTTCCGCGAGCAGAGTGGGTGCCAATAAAATGATCTCGGTCGATTGCAAGGCAGATCCCGGCCAAACACACAAGAAACAACTTTATTTTCCAAGATCCGCACGCATCCATCCAGATCCCGACGGCGGTTTGCGCTGCCTCAAGCGCCCGAGACTCTATGTACGGGGCTCGCGCATCCGGCGACATTCTCCAGCGGTGCACACTAAAGTTCTTTTAGCACACAGAAGCCAGTGCGACACCAAACTCCGAGCTCTCATGACGCTTCACGGGAGAGATGACGCATTGTTTTACTCAAGCAGTACATCCCAAACCTGCATTCAAACCCCCATTCATGCTGGGCTGAGATGTCTCAAGCTTTTAGCTGAGGGGCGTCCTTAGACTGTGCTACGCCTAGCATGCTTGTGTATACACAATGGCTCTGGAGTTTTCTCGGGACACTACTCAATGATACCAACCGACCGCTCTGGAAACTCTCCGGTCCGCCCAAAGGCTCTTGACAAAGTATGCGTCATTGCCTGACAACTGGCTGGAGTGAGCGACGTCCTATGCGGCTGTGTGCCATCGGAAAGCACGCGTACCCCTCTTGAGTTGACAATACAAAGACACCACGCTTGCTGCACATCGCGGTGGGCACGCACCTTTCGACCACCGAGAAGACGAGAACGTACCATGGGTGGATGGCGTCTCGATATGCCGAGACGGCTTGCGTGGGAGTACAGAAGCCTTTGAATAATTGTTAGGTTTGATTTGAGTCAGCCATCGTAATAGCCAACCGAATGAAGTCGGTTCACCCTCAAAGAACAAACTTCTTGTCCTAATCCGGATGGGCGTTTATGGTTGACGATCCGGAGATCATATCTCAGCGAGAGGCCTAGTTGGTACATCCGCTAGAATCGCAGATCTACTCACCAAGCTGGTTATGGGAATACCGACGGTACCCCCAGCCAATCGCTGTGTCGATATGTCTCACGAATCCCGCCCCGATGATCCCCAACCACTGTGTGGCGTTCAGAACCACATTGAAGGACTCTGCGACAACTTCCTCGTCATATGCCATCTCAGTCCTCTCAATGCTAGCCGTTCTGAATTTCAATAATTCGTTGGACTATGGGACGCTATCATGCGCCATGCACAAGCTAGCCTTTTTCCTTCATGGCCTCGGTGGGTTCTCATTGGACGGCCATTAAACGTTCCAACCTCGCAATGTCACAAGACAGCAATAATCTCCTCGGAAAGGAAATATTTCCCGAGAGGATCGGTACCCCTCCAGCGATCTTTCCTCACTTTTGTTTGAAATTCAACGTCAACGGAGAGCTGTTGGTCAAGCCCCTCCAAAAGGCCGCAGAATCGACACGGTCGTCCCTCCGCAGCTGTAGCACGGGGCAGCCGTATCCAATTGAGTGTCTAGACTACCAATCAGCTTCATGACCTGGGCAGAGTCTTCAGGCCATCGAGCCAATCAGCATCTCTCTTTTCATCTGCGGCCAATCACATCACGTCTGCGGTGATTGCCAGCCTCTGACATACGTCGCATATATTCGGAATTTCCACCTGCCACTGCCAAGGTCGAGCGCACCCGCACCTCTGGGCGCTGTTCCAAGGTTCAAACATATGGAGAAGAACGGTATAGGCAAGTAGACGTACATTTTGACTGGAAATAAGGCAGCTACGAACTTGATGGTGTTGCTTTGATATTTCCAATGCAAGTCTATTGCGAAGAAAATACAAGGACAACACTCGAACCCCTGATCTTCTCTAGCGCGCCTTGCTTCTCCTTCCTGCGCGTTTGAAGGGGTATAGTCAGGCGCCAGTGCAATTGGTGTCCGTCACCTAACTATTGAATATTTTTTTTGATTTAGTGCCGGTTAGCCTATCAACTTCAAGCACATCCCGGCATAATTCAGGTCGGGGGACCTGATTGAATTCGTTATTCCCAAATCAACTTGAATACAAGGTCTGGTGTGCAGGCCATACTGACGCCTAGATAACAGTACACATCAAGTTTCAATTTTCGAGAAATGCGATCTTTTGTCCTAGGAGACTCGTTAAGTCCACAACGTGCAAGACTAAACTACGATTAGGATATGATTCAGGAGTATTATGCTACTCATTTTCTCACTGCCGCACGGACGGTTGTGAGTCCGACTTGGTTGCATGCGGACATGCGGGGGTTTGACTGCGCGTCCCGGTAAGAATATTCATGCAGAATAACCGGATCATCACTGCTCACGAACCAATAAACCATGGTCATTAGTAGAGCCCTGGAATGGAGGCGTAGGCATACGACAACCCTAGAGCAGGTCCAGCCGATGGCTCAGTGCAATCCCATCCTTGAAGGGAAGGATCGTATCTGTCTCTTTATCCTGGAAGAACATACTCGCCAGGGAATAAACAAAAATTGACATATCGTCGGAGTCATGATCTATTCCGATTTGGTGAGTGTATGCATCTCTCAACAAAGCCTGAGATTGAACAGAAGACGATAGTAAACGAACAGCTGTTTTGCTGAACGGCTGGAATGGTCTTCAAAGGCATAAATTGTGCTAGGCGAGGTCATCACAAGGGGTCGCAGCTGTGTTCTATGCGATTCCGCTACTCGGATGTGAAGGATGGAATCTCCAGGGAAGACGACATAATACACATTCATTCTGTGGATTTCGTCGTCGGCTCCGAATCTTGGGTCGATATCTTAGCACCGGAAGGTGCAGGGGACAGTCTCTACTCCACATGACAACCCAATGTGTCTTCTTTCCTTCCTACCCGCTCATTGCCACCGACTGCACAAGAGTGTATTGTTTATTTCAGCAGTAGCACTCTTGCCTTCACGCCAAACGTCCATACCGCCATTCTTCTTCTTCTTCCCAGACGGCCAAAAACCCTTCCATGCAGCATAGGCTCATCCATACCTCTACGTTGCATAATACCCACAATGTTTTCTGCCGCCACCGAACGTTTAGTAACAACGTTTCCATCGATGCACGCTATCGATCGGGTGCCTCATGGCTACTGAACACAATTGGACTTCTGGTACCAACACTCGGAGCAATGCTGACCAACGACCCTTGGTTCTACCTTCTACTTCGCTGGGATATGTCATCGGAACAAGACAACAAGCGAGAATATGACGTTCAGGTTATTGTGGAGGTATTCGAATGCCTTTCCATTACTTGATTAAGCTGATGAGCTTCAAGTCATAGGGTCACTGTTATACTTCGGTGTTAACAGTTCCTGGAATTGGACTCAATTTATTTCGTGCGCAGCCTATTAATCGTATACGAAGCTGAACCATTAACGTTCTGTTGTGAAGGTGTCGACGCCAAAGCGTAGCAGAAGATGTCGCCAGCTCAACTCTTGTACATCTTATGACTCACAACTTCTGTCAAGGTACAGTTTAGGCTTTGTTATACACCTCTTTGAGCAAATGATTTAATTACAAACGTCTTTCAGGTTCTTCTCATACCACATCAGAATCCAAACCTTGCCTATGCTCGAGCCTCAACAGACTTCCTTGGAATCTTCGACGATGAGGTGGATCGTTTTGCATTGCATTCGGGTTCAAGTTCGATGTTCCTTGCTCCCATGACCCCACTCAGCACTATCGATGGACATTTCCAAGGCACATTCGCATTAGAAACATTGAAGCACCTCACTGACGTCCCAGCATCCTTGTACCGTCGGGGACTGTCTTGCTCCGGTAGGCTCATAGAAGTCATTGCAGACGTTGCTCCCGACTTACCTTTGTGTCCTTTCATGCAAAGGTCACTTTAGAACGTTCACGGTGCCGATGCGGAGCGAATTCAATGCTCTCAGTTTATCCCGTGCCTCAATCCTTGTCTCTAATTGTCCCCCTCCAATCCATTCTATAGCATAATGAACATGTCAGCAAACGGAACTCAAGTACGCTCTTCTGGGGAAAGCAAACTCCCCGCACAAGCTATACCGAGTTATTTTGACATCATCTCCATTGTATCTCCCGTTATTATGGAACTCGACGAGCTCTATAGTTACATTTCTCCAGATATGTTACATAGACTGATGACGTCGAATGGTTGGTAGCAGCATGCTTGCATTTGCCCATAACTCGAACGCCCGGTAAGGAATTGTTGCGAACATTGACACTGCTTCTAGTGATCCGGTAGTTGCTCCCGTACTTCGGATTTTACGGTACCAAAGAGATACTGAAGGCATCAGGCATGACCTCCGGTGCTTTCTGCTCAAGCGTCAGGCATACTTTCACCCCGGTACCGAAAGAACATCCACAAAACGCGCATATCCTTCGCGAGAGCTTCTCTATCTCACTACGACCGCTCTACCTGCCACTTGATAACTTTATTCAGTATTCAAAAGTCACCTTTTTGACAAGCGGTGATAAGCAGTTCCGAGCTTGCAGAGCGGCAGAAGTCAACTTCAAGTCCCGCCATCAAGTCAATGTAAGTTCCATATTTGGACGTTACACTCCTCATCTTGATAACTCAGTATACTTACTTACTCCTACTCAACTCCTACTACATAGTATGTCCATCCACAACACCGAAGAACCGCACGAAGGCTTCCGCGGGAAACCTCGAGGCGATTAAAACATTGAGAGGCGCATCAAAGATAACGATCCAAAGACATTCTTGGCAACATCGTCACGACTTTTTCAAAATGACCCCATGTTTCTACTAGCAATTAGAAGAAACCACCGCCGGATCACGAAATACGTCCGTTCACTCGGGTGTGCACCATCGTTTAGGGGTTGCATGCAGACTCCGAGAGACTTTGAAGAAGCCTTCCCAAGAAGATCCAGGACTTACATCAATGTGGCTGACTGCAAGCGAGACCCTCAGGCTCTCGCGTAAGAAAAGAACTTCTTCCGCGAAGGCTTCGAAGACTCCCAATACTAGTAAACTTCTCTAATAAGCTTTGTCACGTTGAACTCAAAACCTGGGCCATCAATTGTCTCGGACTTGTGGTGCGCACTGTGGTCAGATCTATAAGCGGACCATATATTCCGAACCCAAAGGATGGGAGACTTTAAATATTGGTCTTTCGAGGGGTACCTAGTCCAGGCTGGAGTAATTTGAATCATTCGATGCATAGAGCTTCTAAGTATCCAGATGTTAGGATATTTCGGCTATCCAAAGAGTACGGGAATAGAGAGGAAAGGAAAGACATATAAGACTCAAGATGGTGGTACACACGAGCGATGACTGGGGAATAAAATAAAATAAAGTAAAGTAAGGAATGATACTGCTAGTTTGTCCGTGTGTCCAATGATGATACAGATATTGTACATCAAGTTCCTATCAGGGGTATAAAGAAGGATAAACGAGTGACGAATTTGAATCGCCATCGAGAAAAGGGGGTCTAAGATGAAGATAGTCATGCGTACGAGGTAGGCGCGCCAAAAAAGAAACGTGTCTCTGCGTGAAGGGATAAGTGTTCATGTGTACCGCAACAGTGGCGCAGAAACTTGAGAGATCGTCCAAGAATCCAAGAAAGAAGGGTGATGCAGAGAGCCGCCGGAATCTCGTCAATGAGCCATAAGCCACAGAAGGTGATGTCCAGAACCCATGACCCAAGAACCTCCGCCCAACACTCGATGGTGAAACCTCCCATAACGCCCTTCGATGCACCACAAGCGAAACACAAAAGGGAATGCAACTAAAAAGAAGAAGAATAGAAAATCGGTGGTGATAAAATGGCCCCTATCATTGTCATCTCCCTCCCCTCAGCCACAAATGCACGCCAAACCTCTAACCATCCCAAAACTAGTATCCGGCCCTTCCGCGACACCGGACATCCAGCCTCGACTATTCCTTGGAATGGCTTGAGGGCTCACCGCGCGGTCGCAGCAGAGCCGCCACAAGCGGTGGGTACAGGGGCATCGACTGCACTCCAAGCGTTAGGGTACGCGCAGGCGGATATCGGGGTTACGAAGCTAGCTGTATCAGCGATATTTGCCCATCCGTTGCCTACATTGATGGACTTGGTCGGTGCAGGCGAGAACGTCGGCGGAGGCAAAGTTTGGATACCGCCTGTACTTGTATAAGTGGGTAAGAGTGTGATGCTTGCAGCAGGGACGTTGGCAATTGTCGTTGGTGGGAAAGTCCCGAATTGTGAGCTTACACTGGGGGCAATGGTACCTGCGCCCGCTCCGCCTGTCTGCCATGATTCAAAAGTGCCCGCGAAAGGATTTCCCTGGACACCGAGGGAGGCGCATTTGCCGATAGCTTCACGAGGATCGGTGGGCATCCATCCGTTCTCAAGGCCAAGCTGGTACGACCATAAAGGTGATTGCACTATGCCCGCAGTGGAGTTTCCAATCTGATAAGTATCACAACCAGAGACATCAGACAATCTATATTGCGGGATGTGAAAGTAAAAGAAGCAAACCTTCCAAGTCCAGAAGAACCAGTCTCCCAGAGCGTCCATACTAGCCAACGCGAACTCCTTCACGCCAGCCTTGATGTTGTCAGTCCACTTCGACGGATCCGTGAACACATCACAATCCGCTTTCGAACGAGGACCATTGGCGACACCGTTGATGAACAATCCACAGTCGTTGAACGCGTTACTGAATTCTCCCGCGACAGTCACACCGAAATTCGACCGACTACAAATACGCAAGGTGAGAATGACCACCGACAATTGCATTATGATCTCTCGCGTACCTTCCATTGACACTGTTGCCCCAAGCTGAACAAGCTTGTCTAGGCCACTGTCCGCCCAGGGTCGTACCATCGCCTCCAACGGCAGGTATGTCGATTGGTTCGTCGTTCGGTTGACCATCGAAAGCAAAGTACGGGTGAGTGTCTAGAAAGAATCAAGCCCGAAATAGAGTTAGTCGCATATTACACTAACAGATGGGAGATTGATAGAGAAAGAAACGACAAGTGTATAAGCTTGCGAACATCCGATGTCTCGCAGTGCACAGACCTCCAAGGGACCACTTTCCAGCGTGCACGTAATCGCGCACAACCAAAGAAAACGAAAACGAAAACGAAAAAGGTACGTCCATCGGGCCTATCACAAACCCGCAAGGAACGCGCCTACTGACGATGGCCACGGCACCGCCAGAAAAACTAAAGAAGAAGGTTCTCAATCCCGTAATCCCAATCATCGGATATACCTGTACCTGTGTTTGCAAAAGGGGGCGACACAGGACCACAGGTACGTCCCAGGACATGATGATGAACCTTGAGTTGTACATCCGCAGAATCCAGATCTTGGACGGAGCGCGCCACGCCACGAAGTGCTCAGTGGCAACGAGTGTTAAAGAAACCATCTCCGAAGGCGCATCGAAGCTTGACATTGCACAGCAACAACGGTGCAATGCCTATCCCGTCGGCTAGGCAACAAACCAACTCAATGTCATGAGAAGCCTAATCATATCGGCATTCAATGCGTCCCGATGAACCAAACCTTCACCAGCGTCATTGCACGCCCGAGAGGAACAACAAGAACGAGGTAACAGGAAAGGTGCACCAAGCTTCAGCGTAACCAAGTTTTCCAACTCCAGCAAGATTACCGCCAACGTCGACACAACACGTCTCGTCAACATGCACACCACAAGAGAGACGATGGAACGAATCAAATCGAAAGTAAGTCGAAAACTCACCCAAAACCATACGATCACTCCCAGGCAAGAACCCAGCCCATTTACTAATCCCAATAAACCCATCATGAATAGCGATATACGGGCCTTTCCCTTCCCCAATGCCAGTGATATCACGAATCATGTTATGTGCATGGAGGTAGCTATCGAGAATTTTTTAAAAAAGCGTGAGTCAGTTTTCAGTTGTTACTTTCGATTTCGAGAAGTAGAGCATAGGGTGAATCCGCAAGCGGGGGGATTTGAATGGAATATAGTAGGGAGTGGAGCGCAGCGAGTGAGAGGTGGAAGAAGGAGAGAAGGAAGCGGGGGATAGAGGGTAGGAAGGTGTGAACAGGATGAATAGTGGGAGGTGAAACCGGAAAGAGGCGTAGAAACGTAGAAACGTAGAAGAGTAGAGAAGAGACGGGACGTACAAGGCGGTAATCTGGTCTTGCCCAATAACCTGCACCAAAGCCTCATTGACGATGCCAAACATGGGTACGACATGTTCGTACTCGGGCTATAACAAGAAAGAAAAACACCGTCAGCGATGTTCTCATGAATCCAACCCATAGTCACGTTGTCCCGCTGTGCGACTGCACTCCACGGTGACTGTGCGACTGTGCGACCGTACGACTATGCAACTAGTGGAGAGGGAAATATTGATTGAAAAACGCACCTGAGAGATAAACTGCGCAAACGTCCTAATATAATCCAACGTCCGCTGAGCATTCGCAACACCCATAACCCCATTCAAAAAGTTCGGTTTGCCACCTTTACCAGAATGGTTATAACCTATATATCATCCAAAAAAAAAATCGCGTTCAAGATACAACCACTCCACGACACCGCAACCAAAAAGCAAAACTCACCGTTCTGCGACCCAGGCACGCTATGCAAGTCCAGATTGACCCTCAAACCATACTTCCTAGCCCACCCAAGCACTCTCAGGATATACTTCCAGCATACTTTCTCTAGGAACGGTTCGGAGACCGTAGCGCCAGTAGTAGCGTCTGTTCCGACGTTGGACCAGGTCTCGATGGCCCAGAAGGGAACGGGGAGTCGGATCCAGTTGAGGCCCGCACCTATTAAGAGTCAAGAATCGAGAAAGGATGAAAATCAGTACTGTTGGTATGTTCGATTGAATGCAAATGTAGGGGGAAAGGAAGTGTTTGAACACCCAAAAAGCTCGACAAGAGGGAAAGATCACAAAAAGGTCGTAGCATCAAACACACAAATCACAAATGCCAGAAGCCAAAGGACCAATTAGTGCGTCCGATCCAATGTGAATAAATGACTTGTAGGGGGGAAGGAAGGGAAGATAAAAAAGGTAGTGTTTGGATACCCAAAAGGCTCGACAAGAGGCAAAGACCATAAAAACGTCGTAGCATCGAACACACAAAATGAAAATGCCAGAACTCAAAAACCCAACGATCCAACGAGAGAAAAATAGAAAACGAACACATACCAGCAATCTGCGCAATATCCTCCTCCGTAATAAACGTCTGATAATGCTCCTCCAGCGTACTCTGCAACTGATCCCCCAGCAACGTCGAAAGCGTCCACTCGTCCATCGCGCTGCCATTGAACGGTTGGTAGAGCGCGGGTGAGATGAAGGGTTCGAGCACGAAGAGACCGCCTAGGTTGACTCTGTGTTCATGAGGGATTGGGGAGAAAGAGGAGGTCAGTGAGAGATTTTTATGCAAGAATGGGCATGTGTGGAGAAGATAAGAGAGCGAAAAGACGGATGTGGGTGTGCATTGGGATGCATATCTCATATGAACACAGAGACACATCGGTGAACCAAGGAGGAACGAGGGTTGGCACGTCGGAACTGTCGAGATAACCGTACCAAAGGTACTGAAAAAAAAAGGAAAACCAGCGGTTTTCATCCACGAAACACGAAACCCTTGTAAAACCAAAATCGAGACGGCACTCGACATAGAGAGGATCCTTGGGATCTGACCCTTTAGATGTCCAGAAAACTCGAAGAGTTATCCATCGTCCCCCAGCAGGAATAAAAAGGTAACGATGCAGAGGGGAGGTGGTGGGTTAGCCGTCGGAACTGAGTATCATCCTAACTCTAAATCCAGCGCTCCACAAGCATATGCATCGGAGTGAGGGGTTTCTACGCGAATATGGACAATGGGTGGAGAAGAGAGGAGAAGAGAAGAGAAGAAAAGGACATTTTGTGCTTGCGCGTAACGGATATCTCATATGAACACAGAGATGTCGCGAGACCAAGCAGAAAGTTCACTAAGAGTGAAGTCTCGTCGCCATATCGAGATATCCGTACCAATGGTACACCAAAAAGGGAAAAAGGAAAACCAAGGTTTCTCATTGACGCAACAGGGTCCCCAGAAATCCAAAAACCCTCGGGGAATATGATGTAGAGAGGATCTTTGGGATCTGACCCTTTAGATGTCCAGAAAACTCAGAGAGTTATCCATCGTCACTCCTCAGCAGGGAGAAAAAGAGAAACGCTGCAGAACGGAGGTGAAGAGTTGGCACATCGGAACCGGGTATCATCTAGACTCTGCCAACGCTCCAAGAGCATACGCACCCCGAGTCTCCATATCCCTGCAAGAAAGGAGACTCGCACACAAGGAAAAAGCAAGCGAACAGAACCCAGCATACAGTAAGAACGAGTAAAGAAGGAAACTCACCCATTAACGCGATCTACGCCCCAGCGCCAAGAGGTATTAAGAGGCGGGGTCCAGCTATTTGGTTGAGCGTTATCAAGGAAAGGGTTTTCTGGATCGGATACCCCTACAAAAAAAGCAAAAGAACGTCAGGAATTTGGAAGTCACAGCTGCAAGATAGGGAAGAAGCGAAAAGAAGACGTACAGAAACCTCCAAACTGATTCCTATAAACGAACGTGGACCCGTCGTCTTTTGTGATGGTACTGCCATCTCCACCAGTAACGGCATTCGTCTTGCCTCCCCCTCCAGCTGCCCCACCCCCTCCCCCACCAGTACCCCCGCCATTGGCACCACCACCAGTAGAGTCACCGCTGGACGAACCACCAGAAGCAGTGAGATTTTGGTTCGGTTTGATGACGACAAAGTAGACGGGTAAGATGACGGCCAAGATGATAGCCACCAGTGCAGCAGAAGAAGCAAGCCAAAAGACAGGCCGTTTATACAAGGGTTTGTTCTTGGTAGGATCTCTAGCGATGATGCCCAAACCCTGACTGGAATCATCGACGTATTCCTTTCCACCCATCAAGGGAGTGTCATTGTCATTCCCAATAGCAGAACCGGCATTGAGGTTGGCGTTGCTTGCGTTTTGACCAAAGCTGTCGGCATAAGCGGCGCTTCCTCGAGGGGTTGAAGCGAGAGATTGAGGGTCGTTGTTTAGGAAAGGTAGATCGGGAGGAGAGAGGAAGGGAGTTGTCTGTCCCTCTGGCAGTGGAGTAGAAGTTGAGTCGGCGTAGGAGTTTGTGTTGGAGTAGGGATTGAACTGGTGCTGGGAGGCAGTGGGAGAACTTGGGTCGTGTTGGGACATGGCGGTCAGAGATAGGTGTGGCGTAGAGGCACTGGGGGGGAAGGAGCGGGAGGAGTAGGGTGGGTGTTGGAGAGAGGGTATATGCCAAGCCCCGAGATGGCGGTCAGGAGAAGAGGTGCAGCTTGGGTACCGGTGCAGCAAGTTCAAGTCCAAATCCGACTCTCAACCAACAGTCATCCTCACTCCTGCCACCCTCGCGCTTCCTCCACGGCTACTTTTCCCCACTCTCCGGCGCTCCATTTTGGGCTTTAATGCGGCGCCTGACGCGCAGTGCCGAGGGCTGGATCAATGCGAAGGCCTGGGGAGCCAATGGGAATCGTTCTTTCTTGACTCTCGATGTTCTTGGTGCTTGTCCTTTTCCTTTTCGCCGCGTGCAGTGAGCCTCTCTAGATCTGGCTCGTTGGTGCCCAAGTTCTCTCCAGGTTGCTTGGGCAATTGCGCATCATATCTTTCCCATCGATCGTTATCATTTGCTTTGCGCTGGGCTTCTCCATATCTTTTCCCCTCTCATTTCACCCTCCATCCTTAGCTCTCTCGAGCTCTCTTCTGTAGTCTTCTACTGCCACTTTGCCTTGGAGCCCATTTCAGGAAGTTCATCGGTATTTAATATTTCATTTCATACCTTGCTGAGGAGAGTAAGTTTGACTCTCATTCACAGACGACCTCTTTCATGTTGCATTCCGCCCCTCTAGGAGGCGCTCTCACTCCGAAGAAAAGCTTCCACCATATCTTCTCTTGATGTCCTCCCATCACAAGTTTCCCTCGCTTGCGGTTTTCAAGCAACTTGAGGTCGATGTCCAATATGATCTTTACTCTCTCACTCCAACATTTTCACCAACCTCGAACTTGGCTAATTTGATGGCAGCTATTTGCAGAACTATATGAACGAAAGCTCCAGCATAGAGGTTTTAGAAGTACGCTCTCCGTTGAAAGTGGTACTCACTCAGGATCAAGACAGCTGAGACGGCGCAAGCACTCCCGCACCACGAAACCTCCAGAATCCGTTCCCAATCGGCTTAGCCAGATGCGAACAGCCTTGGGAGATTGAAGCTCGTATGCTGGATATCTACAGAAGGCGGCCTATCGTTGTAATTCTCATTCCACCTCCTGTCACTAACCGTCCATTCTTAGTCCTGTCTTCTGTAACCTCCTACCGCCACTCTGCTCTGGGGACCCTTTCAGGCTGACTCCCGGTGACCTTGCCGAGCACCTACACCAGCAATTCAAATTCGACAACTGAGCTCTCTCACTTTGAATTCCGCCATGTTGATACGTACTCTCACAGAGAGGATATCGCTTCTTCTGGTGCCTTTCTTGCCGTCTGCAGGGCCGATAATGACTGTCATCTTCAATTTCCACTCCAACGATCTGGCCGCCCTCAAAGTTGAACACTTTGATTGATTCGAATTCCCAAAGCAGGTCTCTCTCTCGAATGCGCTGCCCTATTTACAGGGATATCGCAATCAGAAGAAGTGTCCGACAATCCCTCACGTCCATCTGGACAATGCTGCATGCGTCCAAAGAACAGGTGGACTAGTATCATTTTCCTATGGGAAGATCTCGTACGCCTCTGCTTAAACCTTCTTACCTACTACGACAACTGGTCTTGTATCCGACGACTTCAGGCTTCCTACGTTCCTGGTTCTATTCGGTACCTGTAATCGTAAGTCCCTTGTTTTAGTTACATCTGTCTACAATGCACACCTTCGTCCTTGTTTTCTAGATGCACCTATTAGTCTGCCGGAGTCAGGTGCGTGTAACTACCGACCAGGCGAAGACCTGTTCTCCTTTTGGCTGACTGTAGTCTTCTTAAACTACCTTGGTCCTCGTCGAAGCTCTATTCAATCTCAAACAGCGTTCATTACACGATGACGGCGTTTTGCTTCCCTGCCATGTTCACATTTTCCCATCGTCATGTACATCGTGCGACCGAAGGTTGTTGAAATGAAAGCTTTTCGGAACTATATGTCCGTTCGTCACCAAGTCGTGGCAGAGTTCGCCTCGCAATAATACTAAAGTGTTTGATCAGAGAATAATGAAAGAAGTCGATCAAGGCTGTGTTGAAACTGTTCATATAAACTGATGAATTTTGAACATTGACACGTATATATACCCTCTCGTTTCTCTCTCCACGTCTCTCAATCGCAATTCGGAGCATTATTTGAAGACTTGACGTCGACAAGATGCCCAAAGGCGGAGAAATCTGTGCTGCTATATGTTCAGTATGCTGTAAGTAAGAACCACCTCCTGATACTCATACCCATCCTAACTATCCTTTATCCTAAACATGCATATTTTAGGTATCTGTTGTTCCAACAATCTCGCAAACTGGTGTCTCCTCAGTGCGTCCTTCGTGCACACTTCCTCTGTGCCTGTACGACGATTAACCGCTTTTATGTTCCACATCCATATATTATGTAGAATCCGGTCGTAATCGCGACGACGACGAAGATGACTATAATGACGACTTCGAGCAGGATGAAGCACGTCACGGTCAACATGCGGAAGCTACACATCTTGAAAACCAGCGCAAAGCGAAAGATGGTGGTAACAAGGCCAACAAGCCCAAGACCGAGACTCATAATCAACCCTCACCGAGAGAGACGATGAGGGCAGCGGCTCAGAGAGAGGTTTGAGCGAAGATGCGAGTTAAAGGCAACAACTTGAAGACGTCCTACTATGAATCGGATTCAGCCTACGTTGACCGACGGCCGCCGGTTGCCTTGATGATTACATGGAGATTTTGTTCATGATATCGGCTTGACGATGGAATCCCATTGCCGCGCAGCTTCGAGGAGGTTAGACCGGAAGGGTTTGAATGAAGGGCAGGTCCCTGGAGCAATATGTTTGGCAGATATTGCATTGCTTTCACCTGCGTATATTATATATTAACATGATACTGACGAGAATCATGAAGTTGATTGAAGTGGTTGCGAGTCGGGTCCAGAATAGAGACGGTATATATGTCTTCGGAGTCTATGAATATATAGGACTGACGTAGACGAGAGAAGTCTCTTGCAACTTCGAACTCGAGCGTTGGACGCAATTCTGCGGGCTAATGTGTGCCGAAACCCGGATCTGGATACAGATAACGTGTACAGCCAATCAGAGAGAGTGGAGGCTTCGGCGATCACACCTCTACCACCTTCATCTCTATGGATACTATGCATGCAACCTTGCTCTTACCTGCCTAATATTACAGCTTAGATGTTAGCCTCCACGTCAACGAATCATGCTAGTATCATTTGTATTATAGGCATGAGGCCTTCTGGCTTCTCAACACTGATAACGTCGCTATCCTCTCAGTTTCGTGTCAAGCAGGACGGTTCCTCATACTGCTGTTATATTTACCACTCATGTGTATGTCATTTGACCACTAAAGAACTGGAAACGATCCTATTTCCGCCTGTCGTAGGTTGGCGATGATGTAAGAAATTACAATCTTGCAAGTCTGAAGCAAGTATCGTACGCTTTGAGTGGATTTGGGTGGACCCACAGGTATGATTCCGCCTTGCGCTTTATGTCCTGTCTCCTTACGCGTCTTATTGAATCGTCGTGTTTTGCAGGTATAATCCCTGCCGCGCTCGCGCTTTGTCTCTCCTTGTATAGATCTGAAGCGAGCATTGGTCGGTCTCTTTGCCTGGATGATTGCCAGCTTCAGAGAATTTATCAGTATTTTAACCACATTTACTCCGAGCCCTTTCATCGTCTCCCGGGGGTGGCAACGGAGTGCTGTCCTTTCTCGCGCTAATCGGTCTTCTTGTTATCATTGATCATCTACACCGATACAAGCGTGGCGGGGCGAACTCTGGTGCACAGTTTTCAACTGTCCTCTACATACACTACTGAGATATGTTGTCTACGATGCACTTTCAAGCACGCGTACTTGCGCACCACCACCCCATCTCGTCTGACCGAAGGCCATGAGGCTTCAGTACTGTGCGGAACAAAACAGTGTGTCGAAAGGTAGATGTGAGCCGCGCCTTCTGCCCTGGTTGACACTGCTCATCTTTTGTACTATCCAGTTCCTCATTCTTTTATCAAGACATATTGGGGCCTGTCTCCCTGCGGGATTCCTGATACATCGCAGTATGTGCACATGCTATTAGTCATATTGTATGACCGTTGATTCCGCAGTTTGTGGGTTCTGTGGACTGTCTTTCGTTCTCCGATTAAGTGCACGATTCTGACTGAACGTTTTATATTTATAGCTAACTTGTTCAGTAAAGCAAACCAAGGTTTGACTTCAGTGAACAAATTTCCAAATGGTCACTTGGACGACAGGTACGTTATGTCCACTCTTTGTTCATCTCCTCATGAGTTCATCTCCACCGCACTTGGGCCGTAGATATTGATGAAGAAGGGTCGGTAAATCTGTCATGGTATATGTGATGTATTTGCTGATCTCGCGTTTCAGAGTGGCAACCCATGATCCTCACAATATCGTCTCGCGGCCTACTATCGATTGTTCGCCTTTATGTCATCGTGAGTTCTTCATATATCCTAACATAATGCAAACCTTAGACTGCGCAGAACAACCGGATGATTCATATCAGCTTGGGAATTGAAAATCCGATTATTAACGTTCCACCATTTCGGAATTCTATCGTCACTTTTTTTCAAGCACGGCAGGTGTAGGCGAAGAGGTCACAATACAGCTCAAATCGTCGTCTTTAACCATCACTCCATTAATCGAATATCGAATTGCCTGCAAGTATCGAGATATGGATGACAAGAGCCTTTGTGAATTCGCCGTTTGCTTCCAAAGACGTGAGCGTTAAGGAGCCTCCATATACAGATTCGGCGCGCTGATGATTGTTTGCTAGCTTATCGTCGCCGAATTTATTCGAAACGCTCGGCACATCTCGAATCTCAAAAAAAAAAAAAAGGAACTCGAGTCATATTTCTAAACTTCTACCATCGGCCTCAATTATTATCGTACTCATCGAATAGTTTTACTGCCACCACTTCTCTAGGATCCTTTTAAAGTGCCCCGTGCCCGCGTAACGTTCTATCGCGTTTATTGAACGCCTGAGGATTAGGACATCCTACCTGAAGGCGCAGGTCAGATGCCGTCTTCGTCGTGAGTCTGTTGATACTCATTAGTTCCCCCGCGCTGCCCAGATCCTGCAGGCTCTTAGATCCAGGAGCCCGTAGGTAATCCCATACGAGGGTACTTGTCCGCTTCACTGTGCTAAGTCTTCAACTCTGTTTCA
The DNA here is from genome assembly GCA_964035595.1 of Somion occarium. Taxonomy (NCBI): domain Eukaryota; kingdom Fungi; phylum Basidiomycota; class Agaricomycetes; order Polyporales; family Cerrenaceae; genus Somion; species Somion occarium. Next base: position 2,159,585 of record OZ037949.1, on the reverse strand, counting down.
TAGGTGCGCTGGACATAGGATCGCATTGATCCGTTGTGGCATTGATTCGCGCTCTCGTTCATACACGATCTGGCGGGTATGTGAACCCTTTCTAAGATTCGAAGACATTTGGGTATACTTACAAGCGGGTGAAATTACCAGGGAGCTTAAGCACTACCGAACAAAGGTCGTCTTTGGTCGTTGGTCTCACTGCACTTCGGTGATGCTCATCAGCGACCTATTCTGGGTGGCGAACAGATGTTAGGATCGTTATTCGGTGAGCTGCACCATGGAAGACCGCGGTCGTGCCTACGCTCCAACTTCAAGCACATGCTCTTCCGTGTTGTTCCTCATGTATCAGGTAAAGTAGTACACTTTCCATGCTACAGGAAGTACTATATGCCTGAAAATGCTTTTTGGTGTTGTTTCAGGTCATAACATATCACGAGTAGCATTCGTCTACTTCGGTAGTGTACACCGCACACCCTGACCAGACTCGAATCTTTGAATGCCACATACCCATACCTCCATTTATCTCGTATCAAATGATTATACAGAAGGTTCGATGTTTTCGCTCCATTTCATATACTCTTTCATTCATCATGCTCCAAGCCGCAGAGACATTCACGGAGCCTTTGTTCATCCACCGCATCTCCGGTGGGTATCCCTTACATTGGATCTCAACTTATCATAGCCTGTAATTTGGCCAATACTTTTTCTGATCACTTCACGATGTGCGGAAGACCTGGAACATGATACCATGTGGAGTGAAACGAATACTATCAGATGTATCCTGGACAGGGCACCGATGGGTTGCACAGACCAAGGTACAGTCTTACAGGGCTTAAGACTGAGACGTCCATCGCTCAATATCGGAGACTGGTTGACCTGAGTTCGAGCTTGGAGTGTATTGAGAAACGTGAAGCGAAACTATAAAAAACCCCGATGCACTGACCTTGCTGCTGTCAAGGTACTGCCAGTGCATCGGATGCAGTATGCAAAACAGGTCAGGTGATTGTGGGAGTTTTGAGCAACTTCAACATAAACCCGTTCCGTTCCAACATTTCTATCAAACGAAACAGATCCATAAAGCTGTGGATAAATGCAGTCAGGAACCAACATATCTCGGCAAAATGCCAGGCAAGTGAATGTCACAAATGTGTTGTACGAACAGAGTTGTACTCACATGTGCACAGTCAAATAATGAATCGATTGGAAATGATGAGGAGCGCTGAGCTTGCATGCTCACGTCCTCGGACCTTCAATGAAGTTGTTTTCTTCCGGTCAGTGAAATATCGCTGGCGGGAGCCAGAGGCTGGAAATGGACGTAGGTTCTAGTCGGCGGTGACGTTGTACGACAGGTGAATAACGTATCATCCGTTGAACTCTGTCATACTAGACCAAGAACGTTATTTGTAGGCCTCGGCAGTCTGCGATCACGGGCAACAATAGTTATCGACTCAAGTGAAAGAGAGGCCGTTCTCTCCTGGACGATGCTAAGCTTTCTTGAGAACGATGTTGAAATAGCAGACATAAAGAGACGGGGGACTCAAGTCTCAGGTGGGCTTTCAGGCATAGTGTCTCCGTGGAGACACATCTCATTATTCTCAACGCCGCCAAGCTGCTGCTATACTATGCAAAATATGAAATGGCGTAATGAGCATTGATACTAGGGATATTTCTGAACGAACTAGCCCTGGCTGTGGTACTAGCGAACAAGATCTCAACATGGGAGAATGACAACAACCGCATGAACAAAGAAAACAGGAAGAAATTATTGAGAAACCGTGTCCTTCTAGAAATAACGTCTTGAAGTGTTAACTTGGAAGAGGAAGACCTGCTAACCCAGGGCAGGTTCAAGCACAAGAAAGAAGTCTTACTGACAGTAAACGCTTGCCAGCGGTTGGGTTGGCAGTCGACGGGCCGGTTGCAAAACTTTCGGCGCTGTTACCTGGATCACTGCTTTGCAGAGTCTATCTTGTTCAAATCTATGGCATTGAATATTGAGCCTCGGACCTCTGACACGTTTCTACAAAACGAATCGCTTTCGTCGCCCATCCCCCCGCTGTGCTAGATATCTCGGCTGTGGTAATCTCATTCTGAGCTCCCCGCTCATGCTGGCTGTTCTCCGAGTTAAGAATACCCCGATCGCAAGATGTGCTGTTCAATGTGACATCGATGCAGAATGCTGGCAGAGAGCTTGACACTGACAGAGGGTAAAGCAGGTGAGTGACACGAACGTCATTTCCATCTGGTTTCTTTGACGTGACATAATGTTTCAGGAATTGCCCGCCGCATAATTGTTATGCTAGCTCCCGCTGCTCATTTCGTTTCGAGACACGGGTGGAGAGTACGCGCACGTCAGCTTGCGTTGGATATTAGCCGGTGGACTCGAGGCTTCCCGCGAATCTCCTTCACGGCGCGCCACTCATGTAGTCCTCCCGTTATATCCAGATGACTCAGCATTTCCACCGTTGAGCAGCGGGTCCGAGGGATATGCCGTATAGATTTGGCAATGAAACGTTACAAGAAGTTTCAGACAGCAATTGTCAACGTCCCAACCAATCATGATGCGAACGTCGGTCCGTACTGCGCGATGTATCTATTGTTTTATGTCCCAGGGTAGACCCCGGAGCCATATGCCAAATATGTCAACGGGCTTAGCAGTCCAGGCGAGATCCGCTTTCAGTCTATCCAGTGTACGCGATATTCTGAAGCTAGCAACCCCTCTTACGCTCATACCGATCTTACCTTGTCAGGGCGGTTTCGCGCTTTCCGCCCGCCGTCCTCGTGGTGACGACGGAATCGCGCTCGTGGCAGTCTCGTGGTTCATATAAAAAGCACTGAGGAAGTTTGGTCTTCCTCAACGCCCTCCCCATTCGTCCTTCTCTCTTTTGTTTTTCTTTCTCTCTTTCTTCAACATGTCTCTTTCAAAATCTTCTATGCTTCACCGTATGGCTCCTTTGGGTAGGTCGACTTCCTCACTCTCACTGTCAGTATATGCCTAATGCTTTCACCCTCCAGTATCCTCTGTGCATCAAGTAACTTCGCTCCCGATCGACTGCTTGTACACACTCTATTGTTTCACCAAATCGGACTTTAAAACTACTCTAATTCCAGTCGTAAGTAATTTTTCCTATTCCATCCAATTGTTCTCATCATTCAATGTTCTCCAGACCTGTTTTGCCATCGCAGCAGCTCCACACCTGAAATTTTCGTACATTCCTGAAACCGCCTTCTGGGTCTGGCTTCACCTTCTCCAGTTTGTCGCCTCCAACCAAACTATGGATCCAGAAGAGGATGCCCGTAACAAATGCGATCGACCTATCCCTGCCGGTCTTATCACTCTTCGAAATGCTATTATTCTTCGCTGGGCCCTGGTACCAGTTGTCTGGGCGTACTCATACTGGTACAGCGTCCAGGCGCTCTACGCCAGCATGGCTCTCGTCGCTCTGACTATTGTCTACGACGAGGTTGGCGCTCACGCTGCGCACTACGTCATTCGAAACATCGTCAATGGGCTCGGCTTTGCCTCTTTCGAGATGGGTGCAACGCTTGTAGCTTGTATGTGCATATAGTCTATTGAGCATTTTTGGGCTAGCGAATTGATTTGCTTTTTAGCTTCCGATCGTACCTATCTTGACAGCACTGCTATCCTGGCCATCTTCCTCAGCGCCAGCATCTTCGCAACGACTATTCATGCACAAGACTTCGAGGATGTCCCCGGTGATAAACTTATTGGCCGTCGTACCCTCCCCATCGTTCATCCAAACTGGGCGCGTTTCACTGTCATCGCTACTCTATCATTTTGGTCCTTCACTCTCTGGCAAATATGGGAGTTGGACTTCGGAATTGCTTCTGCTTTCGTTGCTTTGGCATTATACGTCGGTTATCGATACATTGCTTTGACCAGTATCGCCCAGGACCAAACGTCGTTCAAATGTTACAATGTGAGTACTTTCGTTCCGCAGACTAGCTCGCTCCTATACTGATAATGACGACAGGTATGGCTCTCTGCTGCACACGCTTTGCCCGGCTATTACAGATACTTCCATCAGTAAAAGATGCCGACGCGCTTCTTTTTGCTTCACCTTTCACCTTGATCCCTATCTATTTGACATCCTGTAGCCCCAGCGTCCTTCGTCTTCGTTCCTGATTTCCGGCTTCCGGCATTTATAATTCGTTCTTCTTCGTCCGGGTCCGACGTACACCACACACTATCACACGTTCCTTGTTTATAACTAGCTTATTGTCTTGCCTCATTACCTACATCACTTCTCTTTAGTTCGCAGCTGATTGCACCATTGTGTCCATAGTTCCATAGAATACGCTTGGATTATTGTCTCCCTGTCCTTCCCCATACGTACTAATCACTAGTTTAATGTGACTTCTGTGTCTGCTTGAGTCGATCATTCACCGTGCCGAACTTCATTTAACTGGTATTGTATGAACTGCCTGATGCATGCCACAACCTCATCGTTTATGGCAGATAGGTTAAACACGGGCCTCTGTTCCGATCTCAATTGTCCACAAATCTGTCTGAACCGCCTGCAACCTGTGGTCTCCAACAGGCAACACCCCCGTTGGCGTGCTGATAGACTGATAGTGATATTCTCCGTGTGGACAAGGCACACGTTCCTTAGAACATATGAAATGAAGGGCAGTTTCAAATGAAGTTGGAACAGCATATGCGTTTAACACGAGCCCAGAAAAGGTGAGAGAACGGAAGTTGGTACAAATACAGATGCGTTACAATAAGATCTAGGTAATAGATCTTACAATTGTTAACTAACGCGATCACGCAACTGAGGCCCCACCTGCTTTATGAAGCCATTACATGCGCACTTCTCCAACATCTACCTGGCCGCATTGCACGCATGTCTTCCCTATCAATAATTTCGAGAGTTTTAGGGTCAGCGGCTTCAAAGCGGTCTCCGCAGAATCTCAATCCTGGTGTTTACACCTTCGGCACGGAAGTTTTCGTGCCCAAGGAGATGGTAGACTGCGCTTTGGCTCGGAGCCGGAGTGTAATTTCAACCATTGGAAATGCAGAGGTCCCGAGCCTCAAGGATATGAAGCCATCTGTATTGCCGAGAATGAGCGTATCGGGTTGGAGAAGATCATCGACAATAGAGGGCAAGATACTTCCATGCGAGCCAACATTGACTCGGACACTTGCACAATATATTGTCCCGAGAAATCGAATGCACTTGTAGCTCTGGCTTTCAGTATCAAATGCGGATGTACTAGTGCATATACCTTCCGGCTCCCGAGCTCGCGGCGCCATGCAGGAAGGCTGCAAAGAGCTTAAATCCTTTGTCAATGCCGGGGTCGCATATTGTAATACGCCTAAAATTGACAGTGAGCTGACAGCTACATTCAGAACGATAGGCCCCTCCAAAAAAATCATTCAGTCGCTTGCGCTACGCGAAGCAATGCCGGTTCGACGGCAGACCCGCCTGACGCTCTGGCATTCTGTCACTCCCCGTCACGCCGTATTTCTTCCATGCAAGCCTCGCGGCCACTGTCTAGACACTGCCGTCTTGTACAACGCTTCCGTAGTAGTAGCACCTGAGTAACTCCCATCTGTACCTTTTCATGGTGCTCCCTGGTACTTGCCTGAGGATGAGGCAACACATACCGAAGCAATACAAGGAGATCGCTCGCAGCATGGTCCTTGAGCATAGTCTCAAGTACAAGATGGTCAGTATATATACCGGCATAAGTGTGCATGCAATAAGGTGCTTGGCGAAGAACCACCTCGAAACGGGAGAGGTTGAAAGGCCTCCAATCTGTAGCGGCCGTCTGTGTCTTCTTGACACACTTGAGGTGAACGTAGGTAGCCTGACTCTTGCCATTATCTGACAAACTACAGTACTGTACTACTGCTGCATGCAATTACTCTATGGCCCAAATGGATCGGTCATCGTTGTCGTGGCGCGACTGTGACTAGAAATGTCCAGGAAAGGCCCGACTGGTCTCCGGTCACAAAATGGTCACAAGCTTCGCCTGAGCTCGGCACCTGCTAAGCTGTGTAAATTAGACCTCGGTTACGATGAGTGATTTTTTTGGAGGGGCCTATCGTTCTGAATGTAGCTGGAATAATGCTGTCCGGGACATATGATCGTGCATCTTGCAAGAGGGGATTTGTCAGAGCAAATATACTATAGTCAATCACCACGTTCGTTATTACTTCGGAAGATTAATCAAGGTGTGAGGAGAGCGAAGTCAAGCATCATTCTGAAAGGGAGCTTTGGTCAGCTGTGCACGTCCGACAGAAAGCGGAAAACTTACATTCATAGAATGTCAAAGACAATAAGTGAACTGACTCATGGTCGCTGTTCTTTTTTAACACCTAGGGAGTTCTCTCAGGGTATATGGGGATCGTTTGATAAGTGTTCGCAGCAATGTTGAACGTCATGGAAACAACGAGGCTCTTCTCGCAAATGCCTCCTTGCTCATACAGGAACCGAAACACGCGATTGTCCTTTTGCTACTATCTCGTTCTGTAAAGACTTCGCTCTGTGAACATATCGTCACAGTTTGATCATTAGAGCAACTGTCGGTCCAAGAACCAGCGCATGCGGTCCAAAACGTCTGCCTTCTCCTTTGCGTCGATCGTAGGAGTCACATTGAACTTGATTCGTCCTTTCAACTCGTGTTCTTCCCAGACCCGTCTGAACGTAACCCAGTCCAACATCCGCAACCGCTCAAGTACTGAGCTGCCACGACCCACATCGAAATTGACCGTGATCATCTTGAGGTTGGCTAAGGGTATGTTCTGAAGGCAGTGAAGTATGAATGCCCAAGTGTCGCCTCTGTAATAACCCCAGCGGGGTGGGGAGAGCAATAGCTTTGAGAAAGTGAGAGAACTAAGGTTCACACATGTGCCAAACACAAAGTCTCCTGAGGACTCGAGTGCGCTTCCAACTATCTGCAGTGCTATAAATGACAAATTGAGAGCGATGATCACATAGGGTGCAATAGCACACATAAAAATAAAACTTCACTCACTTGAGCTCTCCATGAGTAGCTCCAGATCGTGTAGATGAGGGGCCACCTTATCATGAAGCCAATTGAAACGCGCTTTCCCAGATCCTCCTTCGAAGTATGTCATATGATGACGGAAACGAGGTCCAAGCGGGATCTCAGAAAGTGGGAGGGTCAAGGACCGCAAAGAAGGACACACTCCAGGCAACATGACTACGGATATCCATTTGCTGAGCCCGTGATTATAATTGATTGCACGAAAGGTCCCGACATTGAGCGACGGGTATGTAGCAGTGTTGCGTTCGTGATCGCCAATGGTGCTGACTTCATTGAGATGGAGTTCCTGAAGACTGGTAAAATACGTCAGCATGGTGACATCGGTATTGTCGTAGCTTGACGAGATCATAAGTTTTCTAAGCGGTGGTATACAAGTTAGGTTGTTGCACAACGGATGCATGGGTGGTGAATACGAAGACGGAAGACTGTCATCATGCACCCAAAAGGTTTTGATAAGGATGAGAGTATGAAGCCGCGGGATGTTCTCGAAGATAGCGAGTAGAAGGCCTCGATAAATGATGGCAAAGTAGTCGAATTTATCCCGGCTGAGAGATACGTCCTGCGCAGGACTCATGTTCGTCAAGGTCAAGCTGCATATGTAGCTGCGTACGCTTGGCGTGTTGCGCAGAAATGTGACGAATGCATTGAATCCCTCTCCCTCGTTTTTGAAGAACCGATAGATTGTAATCTCTCGAAAGAGATGAAAACGAGCTGTATTGAGCCATCCTTGACAAACAATTGAGCAGGCCGAGAGTGTGGGTTTGTCGGCGTGCAGGTGATCGAGTATGATATCCGTAATTTCTGGGGCCAGGCGAGGCTTCGACAATACAGCATCAGTCATTCTGGCAGTAGAACCTGTGAGTGTTGCCTACGATTGGTACAGAAGTGGTACGCACTCTCGAAGTGAGAACGACTAGAGATGGCTACGGGTGACGATGCACCAGTGACAGAGAGAAAGTTGTGTTTCCCCAAGTCAACGCGATGTGTTCTAGTGGCCAGACGTTTGTGATGAAGGAGAGGTAGAATGAATGGGAAGAACCACAGTACTTGCCTTCGCCGAAAAGAGAGACTGAGCGAGAAAAGAGCGCGCCGTGTGGACTCAAGATCTCAAGATCTCAAGACTCGAGAACACAAGAAAGTAAAGATCACGCCAACTCAGTACACTTCCAGGTAATATAATAGTTGCCGGCGTTCGTAAGTTGTCGCTAGCTCGTAATCGGCTGGTGGAAGGACACGTACAGCGACAACATCGAGACTCAAATTGGAAGTCATTATTGGATTCCAGATCGGGAAGGTTGTCTAAAACCTCGATTGCAAGGTCAAGATCATACCCAGCTGCTCCTGCTCGCATCCTATCCATCGCAATGGAACTCGATTGAACTTTAAGGGGAGGTCAGACGGATGGAGGACAGAAGGAACTATATAGTAGTTAACATGGCTCGCAATTGAAGACACATGATTAGGGAGTGATTGACAGTCAGTGGTGTCATTCTCTCGATCTGACTCAAGTCACATCATGTATATGGTGCATTTGCTGCCGGTGTCTCTAAAAGAACACAGGAAACCGAGTCCGCGTCCTCACCACACAATGTATCCATCGACTACAACTTTGAACGGTGAGGACTCGGCAAGCGGTTTGGAATGCGCTGATACAAATACTAGGCTCGTGAGGTCTCATAATTGCAAAATGAGGCATTATGGGAATATCCACACGAATATAGCACATAGAGCAAGTTTGTCCCGAAGGAAGCCAAAAATTGAAATGAAATCCATTTCCGCGGAGAAATGAGAGAGTTGAAGAGGGTTTGAATCGACCGTCTCCGCTATACATATGGTTAAAGAATAGTACGCGACAGCGGGCTTTACTCCAATCTCCTGTGATAGCATTGGATGATCAGTTCATTTGCATATAGACTCAACTGCATGAACCGCGCGGAAGCAATGAGTTATGATCATCCCGAATCGATTTTGGCCATTTTGAATTCGGGGAATACAGGGGTTATTCCGTTGGTGGGTACGTACGTCCATAATCAATACATGATCGTACATAGTTGACCATTCCAGGGGTTGTGTGAGAAAGACAGGGGCGAGTTTCATCCTTTCCTCCGCAATGGCCGGTTGGAGCAGGTAAATGAAAAGATTCTCAGCGTGATGCATCTACGTATTCACGTATACGTTGCTTTGGTTCTGGAACAGATAATGACATATAGCACATGCACAGAGCAGAACGATCGTCGTTCGGCGATATGCATAATACGAACTGTTGGTCGACATAGGAAGCCCACATACCTGTGTTCCCCAAGAGATACGCAGAGTTTGACCATACGTAGACTGGACCCTAGGAACGAGCTCGGCACGAGGCGACCCCAAGATACACGTATTGGCTGATTTGCCCTGGGCGTGCCCACAGGAGAAGTTTCGAAGTACGCAGAAGCGTTCTTTGGAGTGCCTGGGCATCGAGAGCGAATCGCTCACGGCGTTCAGCTGACAGCCTGCAGCGCCGTACCTATGCAAAACCTTTCATGCTTTGCATCTTGAAGCGGCAGAAATGACAGAAAACAAATACAGTAGAGACAGCGAACATACAAGGCCATAAACGAACGACGAAAATGGATGAACGGGCGGAAAAGACCGAAGAACAATGAACGGGCCCGTGCGTGGGAATGTTAATGGAGGCAGGATCCTGGGATAGGGGACAATGCTGTGACAGCGCGCGTATCGTTTTGTCACCGTCCACCACGCTGTGACATCGACCGCACCAGTGGGCAATCGACTTGCCTTGTCGCCGTCGAGCACAGCGACCACAACCATGTCTTCAATGGAAATATCGTCTACAACCTCCTCCATAGGTTACAAAGGCAAAGTTCTACGCTCGTGGAGTCAATTACCAGCAGAGGTTATCAGGTTCGCGCGATTTTGCTACTGCGCCACAAGAGTTCATTGACCCACCGCGTTTACATAGACTAATCGCGACACACTACTTGCTCGATTTCAGAACATTTGCCTATGTACCAACAACATGGGAGGCCCGCGAGATGTGGCCTCGTCGCATTGTGTACACAGTCATGCGCGACGCACCCGAAGTGGAGAAACTTATGTCCATATGCCCAAGTTGGGGGAGTGCCCGTGAGTGTCGCGCTCTGTTCCGCGAAAAGACGTCTTTGTTCTTGTATGCTTCCTTCTTTCACCTTTTCTTTGAGTTTGCATCTATGTTATCCTCGACGTGACCGTTTCGTTTCATTCCCTACGTCATTTATTGATCGAGGTAGAACGATTGGTGCGATATTGGATTGGCGCATAATATCGGGAGGCAGTGCTTGGGTGGCCCACTCGTTCTAAGCATGGCTGGGCGTCGTTCCAAGTGTTATGCTCGGCCTCGGCCCAGCGTAACACTTTAGGAAGAACACCACAGTCCTGTGATAACCGCGACCGTTATGTTGTTTTCACGAAGCATTCTTCATCTATACCATCGAAAAGTTCCTATTATTATGTACTTCAATCTGTCTTCCCTTCCGTTCTGTCCCCGCTTCCATATACTACCTATGGTTGCTGATGCTTCTCGTTTCAGTTGAAAGTCATGCGTTCTGGCAACATGCTTGCGCAGCCATAGACCCCAATGATATGTTCGCTCAGCATCGATTCATCCAAACCACAGCGCCTACGACTGCTGGTTCAAACGCCACGGCGTCCGTAATGCGAATCTCTCACCACAAACATTTCCGCAATCTCTATCGATATACCTGCATTGTCTGCAGGATTAATTACCCCTTCCACAATACCGGACTTGCAGCTGCGAAGCGTCTCGCCCACACTGCTTGGCTAGGTACCATTCCTGTTTGTCGCGAGCATCGCAAGGCGTCATTCTGTGGGCTATGTCTTCGAGAAGCGCCTGCACTTGAGCTGGAATCGGAATATTCCTATGTTTGTTGTGTGGAGAATGATGACGACGAGACTTGGCCTGGTATCGATGCGACATGTAGGAGCTGTCGGACAGAGACACTTTGGCGGGTTGCCGGACGCGAGCCGGGCGATCGCGAAGCCCTAGGTGGACCTTCATTCGAGAGTCCGGATTGGGAGACAAGACAAGCAGTGGAATCGTTCATCGAAATGGGAGAAGGAACGATTGGTGACATCCTAAACACTGCTCGCGAGAAGTTCTGGATGAGGGGAAATACGAAGTTGGCCGACATGCTCATGCAAGCACTTGCTGCAAATCGCTACGCTTCGCGCGCTGAAGCAGGGGAAACGGGATACGGGAGTGATGATGATATGAGCGACGAGGAGGATGACATCGAGCTATTGAGCTTAACCGAGGATTCAGGTGGTGTGAAAGATCTGGCCATGATGGACTGGGCGAGGAGCCGGATTCTTGACGGCTATTGGATCAACCCAGCCGACCATTATTACAACTACATCCTCCCAGGAAAAGCATGGGTTCCAACTGAACATCCATGTCCTTGGAACAAAGGTGCAACATTTTGTGGAGCGCTAGAGGACGGCGAGACCGAGCTGGTAGGCGAAGAACTACCCCACCCGAGACCCAAGACGATCAGTGCACCTCAGCCACCCACTTTCTCACTTTCGGAGAACGCATACCGCGCATACGCTCGTGCTATGCGAGATGTTCTCTTACCTGCCATGAACAACCTTGTTCGCAAGATCGTCATTGAGTCCACTGCAGATGGTGTTGATCCGGCCATGAGGGCGGGTAGGATGACTTTGGAAGAAGTTGTCTCTGAGTTGAGGGACGAAGCAATGTGGTTCAATGGGATCGACTGGTTGGAACGTAGAGCCAACCGCGCAAGAGAGGAACATGAGACCATCCGAGCTGCCAGAAGGAGACCATCTGAAGAAGATGACTGCTCATCCTCATCACGATCAGATGGATCGCACACCACAAGTCCAGTTTTGTCTACTACCACGTTGCAGACTACTCCGTCACCGCCACCTAGTGCAGATTCTAGCTCGAAGGAAGAAGAGGGTGGTATAGCTTCACCTGGCACTGCTTCAGCGCCTGCCATCCCGATACCTGTTGCGCCTGTCTTAAAATCACCTCAACTCATTCATCCCATTCCGTATATACCAATCACAATCAGTCATCTGCCGCAATACAGCTATGAATCCGTTTGGATGGTATGTTCATTTCCTTGACGATTTGTCCTCTTCCTGAAGATCTGACGTTAATTCGATAGGTGTGGCGTGAGGCAATGTCGCCTCTTTTCCAATGTCGATGTTCAATCTGTGAACGGACGATGTTGAAGCTTAACATCGCCAATGGCAACATCGTACCTTCTCAAGCCACCAATGATGTATCGAAACCAGCTCCCACAGCTCCTGCCGCACCGCAGGAGCCAACTCAACCACCGCAGAAACCCGTTGAAGTTCAGCTTGACGAAGCGGAAACTCATCTGATGAAGGATTCCTTCGAAAATCCGGATGATTGCGGAGACGATCTTAATCTGACTCTTCCTCAAACTCAATATAGAGTACCCTACCGAGCGCAGACTCCTGCACGGGAACTGTCTAAAGCTGCTGAAGCTCGACGCGATGGCATAGGCGGTAAACGTCTGCGCCCTGCACTTGCCGAAGAAGAGGAAGAAGACGATGACTCGATAATTGACTTTATATCTGAAAGCGAAGATGAGCTTCAGACGTCTCCAACAGAGAGTAAGGATTTTCCGGTAACCCCTAGGAAACGACCTTCACGAGAGCTCGACACAGACGCGTACGCGGAAGCCGATTGCGAGTCAAACAATCGAACGGAACGGGAGGGGTCGCCTCCGAAACGAGCGAGAGTAGATGGAACATACTCACCTGCAAGGGCTCCCACCCCCACTAGACTACGGAAACGATCCTCGGAGGAGCTGGAGGACAGCGATGATGACGGGAGGATGGCTAGCCCAATGGGCAATGGGGATGCCAAGCGCCAGAGATCGTCAACAGAGCGACTAGATGGTATCCGAGCTCTGAAAGCCGAGGCAAGAGTAAGAAGTTGAAGAGAGCCGAGAAGTCATCAAGAGTCGAGGAGCGTCCGGTTGAGCTTGATGTTGGAGGTGGAAGGAGAAAATGCTTTGGACACGCCGACGACGAAGGGATCCTCGCTGGCTTGCTCTATGCCTCATGGTTTCCTCGCGTCATCGAAGGCTCTTAGCGAAATACTCAAATTGCACTCGGAGAAGATGCGCCTGGCGAGGACATAATCGTGATAACTCCTCTTTCACTGCTTCTTGCCGTTATCTTCTCTTATCCCGTGTATCGAAGAGACGTTGGTCGGATCCGCTCCCTGGAGTTGACAATCCTATCCCCCTTTTCTTTTATTCCCTTCACCCCCCTCCCCCAAGACATTTCTGATGGAGGTGTCATTTGTATTATCCCCTGAGCCCTTGTATGCCTACCTCCTTCTGCCGCGAGCATATCTTTTGATTGTCCCATATCTTATCTCCCTGTCTCCCCTTCTGTACCACTATATATTCGATCGTGGATCCCCGAACCTGCTCCTAGTTTGCTTATATTCGAGTTCTGTTGTATCATAGCCTACCTCCAAAAGACTCCATTAGACTCGATCTCGAAATGAATCAGGATAAAACTTACAGTAGAAGGCGGACTCTGAGGCGCTGCGCTTGTATGGTGTTGTTTGGCAAGGCCCTCTAGCAAGCTTCCTAATTTATTGTGGTTATTGATCAGGCCCCTCGCCGGTCTCAAACAGTTAAAGTCTGCTTGCCTCCGTATCCTTCGTTCTCGACTGAACTTCTGTAATGTTAATATTCCCTATGACATCTGTTATGGAATCTAATAACATGTACAGGTCACGCTTAACGCCTGTCAACGCAACCTCGCAACCGTCGCAACCGGGCTTTGGTGACCGACCGAACTTCTCTACTGTAGTCACTCAGAGATAAACGTGTAACCTCCCGAAGCTCCTTCGATTCTGGTCCTTCTATTTGGACGAACTCATACACAATGGTCGGATTCTGGACAAGAATCCGCCAGGCAGCAGGCATATGGATCAATCCCTATTCACAAGCTGCTGACCACCTACACCAAGATGCCTTTACACAACCGACATCCCATATAACTCCATTCCCCAGAGAGTTCTTTCCTGAAATCGTCGATCTCATTCTCGACCACTTGCATGACGACAAAGCTAGTCTCAAGGCCTGCTCACTGGTGTGCAAAGCATGGTTAACTTCATGCCGATTTCACCTCTTCTACGAATTACACGTTCCATACTGTACCACCATCGCGGATGTAGGCTTCGAGCCCTTCGCAGACTTCCTATACGATCATCCGTCGGTGCGCGGCTTCATTCGCAAGCTGGTACTGAAGGCGGACGACGAACGCTTGAGCGAAGAGGATCTTCGTGCCATACATCGTGGTACTGCTCAAATCGGCCCCTATCTCCTTGTTTCCATTTGCAATATGCTTCCGGCACTCCATAGCCTGAGATTGTTCATGCTAGATTGGCAGAACAATCAAATATCCGGAACTCAACCATGGGGCGTTACCACATCACCTTTCCCGCCTATTCGACCTTTGCAGACACTGTCTCTTAGTGTCGTATATACATCGCTCCCATTGCAACATATTTATGAGGGAGATAAGGAGTTAAGCACGATAGATGTCCTTCGGTATTTCTCTGATGTGAAGAAGTTGACTATGTCTCGGGTGTCTACGATATCAGATATTGAGGCCCCGTATCCTCTTCGTCTGCAAACACTCGCAATGTATCATGTGGCCGACATGGATCGATGGACAACTTTCTTCAAGCGCGCCCGTGTATCGGAATCCATTCGCTCTATCGGATTTGCATTCAATTCTCTTCGAAGTCCTATCGTTAATCGATCGCCTCTTGGAGACTGGCTCCATGAAGAGATAGGGCCAAAACTGCATGAACTATCTCTGAGTCTGCTTCGGATGAAGGCACACGAATGTATGTTTCTCACTTGATAGATTGTCTGATGGAGCTGAGTGTTTCATTATGCCTAGTCGAAGACATTATATCTCATCCATGGGAGTCTCTGGGTCTGGATGCATGCGTGAACGTGCGTTCGATCACGTTCATGCTCGAATTTCCCGATAGTCAGACGTCCCTTCCATGGGCTCTCGTTCTTTATACCCTGTCCAACATACCGTCGCGAGACTTGGACAGTCTTCATATCACATTTGAACGTCACACAAAGCAGGAACTTCCTGAGATAGAGATGGAAAACCGCATGCGAGGGTTAGATTGGGAGAGCCTTTCAAAATTGCGGTTTCGATTCAAGAACCTGCGACAACCTGTCGTAACGTTATCACAACGCGAAACGTACTGGCATTCAAAGAATTTGCATGCTCCATCCTTGCAAAACGTCTTTGATGCAATTCGGGCAGAATGGTTTCAATGATGATTCCTTCGCTATCCACCCTGTCATATGGTACGCCGCCCTCCAAAAACGTTTGGGTTGCCGTTTCTCACACTACTCAGTCATATCTATAAAGAGAAAATTTTCATGTGCTAGCTCATGTCTGGAATCGAGTATGAATAAGGGACATCGGATATCACGTTTAGCGCGAAGAGCTTCTTTGTCAACAGCATGGTAGTCGCATTCCCCTTCGGGCTGTGGTCTACTTGATTGTGACCGGCGGGCAGGTCGATCCCCCTATAAATATTGGCATGTCGGGATTCTCGTATGACACTGTCATTGCGAAATTTCTTGCGTGCCATGTTCATTCGTTCGACCTTCGATATCAGCTCGGAGGAGCTTCTCTCCTCCCGAGTTCTGCAGACATCTGCTGGCCTTCATGACTTGGATGCACGAAGTAATTCAGCCTTATATGTCATCTAACGTCGTAACGGCCTAGTGGGTAGAAGATGTCTTCACAAAGATTGTAGTCGGGTATCTCAAACCTTTGCGTGTTGGCAAGCAGCCCGTGACCAACGCACAACGGCGCAATCTTTATGAAACAATGTGGATCGATCTTGACTACTATTCTCTGTTTGCATCTCACTTGAACGATTTGGGTTTGAACAACAGAATGGCCGAGATCTCTTCAAGAAGAATCACACCTATGAATGCATCATGAAGAGTACGCTGACATGGACTATTTAGATAGGATATCCCAATCCTGACAAACCTGTAGTCTATGACGAATCCGAAACAATTGTTGTTTTATCGTGAAGACACTGGTGCTTTCTAACGGATTCCTCTTTGCGAAGCCGAACGAGGGATGCCAATGTTAAGAAGTATACTGCGGGCATGATTAGCTTGCAAATTTCCCCGCATTTATTGAGTTCCCTCTGCTTCCATTCGCTTTTGGAGAGCCAATAGTCAACTATGGCGTTGGGGTTATCCTGCGTTCTGAGCATTGTTCACTCAGAACGACTTCTTGAACATGGATTTTACTGCCAATGGCGGTACACACAAGCGCCTAGAATATGTTGAGCATGTTTTACAACAGAAGTTGTGTACTGTTCTCAGTTTCGGCGAAGAGGAGAATTAATTATGACGTTGGCTTGTTGAAGACCGTTCTTAGCCCTCTTTAGCTAGAGACGATTTCAGCAGACTGTCAACGAAAGGGGTATACCCACATACATTGTCGTCGCCACCGCCATAATCACCTCGATTGAAACATTATCATTCTTGACGAACATCACTCTTCTGGACACGTCGCCTCGAAACAGGCCTGTTGAGCTACTGATAGACAAAGTCATTCTCACCTGTTAAATTTTATTTGCTATAGTATCTGTCTATCTTGCACCGCATGTGTCGTGCTGCATCGAGACCCTGATTTCAGTTTGAGCACGGACAAATACAGGATCGGCAGAAACGAAATAAATCCATCAAACTTGAACCTCATCAGACAGGCGGAATTTTGAGTCACATCACCGGGGATTCGAAGATGAGAGAAAGGCAACCTGCTGGAAAGATGACACCTTCTCCATCATTCTGTTGTGCTGCGGTCAAGCAACATCATGTTTAAGTCTCGCCGTTTGCAAAGAGAGCGTTTCAAAAGAGACGTTCTTGACATGGAAGGGAATGAGCACCGAGCTACCGGGTGTTTATTCCTTCGTCCACACGGTGACCATTCGAGAATATAAGCATGTATTCAAGGGGACGACCTATGTTTAGTCGCTAATTCAATTTATTAGTTCGGAAGTACATCACCGTCGAAGCGGGAAGACTGAATAGCCTCAAAGAATGAAATGCAATGAATAACACACCAAATGAACAGACGTTCCCAACGCTATCGCCTGATCATCAAAGCAGCAGTCGGATAAAGGGGTGAGTAGGTGCAATCCCGAAGGATACATATGAGGCCAAATACTCCCAGATAACTCACAGGGTGTGAATTCATGCAGAACTGCGTGTTCTGTATGCTCCCATGCTGTTGGAGAAGACATTCCAGGTGGTCTGGGATTCGCATGTGTCGAACGGTCTGGGCCACTGGCAAACTCCTTCTGGTATCTGCTCACAGTGCAGTCTAGGGAAAGAGTCAACCATAACGTAGGAATACTAATAGAGACTTCTCGTACTCGAACAATGGTAACAAATCTTGGTAGAGTGCGTCATGTCGTTTGATGTAGTACCATAGATATGGTGGGAGTCTCAACCGAAAACGGGCTGCAATCCTCATGGCTCAATGCCTATAAAGCGTGTTCTCAGCTTTATTTTAAGCATCTTACAAATGTAGTGAATACTGACGACAACTGCAGCAACTTGGACTCGTAATGAACCCCTGCTCACTACAACAGCAGGAAAAGCCATACCTTGAAATAACAGGCGTGATACCGTTACGAGGCGAACGGATGTGCGCAAAGGTGACACTGAACCATTAATGAGGATATGATCTTGGATTGAGGGTACTTGGCAGTATGCAGTGACCGTACAAGTGCCGTCGAGGCGGCGGGCCGCCTCGCCTACACAACCGGCTGATCTTCGTCAAGCATCAATCGATCATGCCCGGCCGAATTTGTAGTTTTTCTTCAACGAGCTTCAACGTCTGCCAGCAAATTCGGTCAGGGTCTATAAGTTTTACGGGGCCAGCATCTTCCTCTTTCAGAATATAAAAGCAAACTTCAACATCCAATGCAGCACGTCTCGCATCGACACTTGAAACTCTGGCTATCGAATATTAGTCGACTTTCCTCGAGTCAGATACCTCTTCCCGGGTAGAAATTTGCGGTAAGTCATTCACGGCTCATAAGAGGCAGTCATCATCAGGTGGTTGAGTATCGAAGCAGCTTATTGAATTATGCTCTCATAGCCGTCTGCCGTGCACAACAAGAGTATCGGAGATATTCCTATTCGACCTTGAAAAGCCGCTTTCTGATTCAACCACATGCAAATGACATTTTGGGCAGATAGGATCCCGAAGTATAGCCCGACTCGGACTCGACGATTCTAGTAACGGGTGGGAAATCTATCAGGTAAGGGTATGTATAGATTCGCTTCAACTGTATATGGGCAGGATGACCCTCAATACATAGTGGCAGATGCATGAAGTTGAGGCGGAAATTCGA
Source organism: Somion occarium (assembly GCA_964035595.1). Taxonomy (NCBI): domain Eukaryota; kingdom Fungi; phylum Basidiomycota; class Agaricomycetes; order Polyporales; family Cerrenaceae; genus Somion; species Somion occarium. The sequence goes on along the minus strand of OZ037949.1, from coordinate 2,141,059 downwards.
AGCGCTTTACATCATGATATCTGGCATGCAGCTGAATGGTGCTGTTCAGTGTCGTCACCTATTTAAGGTCACTCTTCCCGCGACTCTTGCATTCCGACAAGTCTTCCGAACTCTCTCGAAGTCTTTGTGTTTCATCTCATTCGCCGTACCTAGATGATGTGCCGCTGGTAATAGTGGAAAGTTGGTGCACGTTAGCGGTTGTCGGCACTGATCTTCCTTTTTTAATGTTTTAGGCAGCGAATCAAAGTAAATTTCAACAATATTTAGTCTTCATGTATCGCCCTGATACTCACCGTCGCCTTCGAAGTTTCTGTCGTCTCCAAAGACTTTCAGACACATCGCATGGCAGTGTATTGGAGACAGGCTCTCAGCCGGTGTCTAGGCTGGGAATGCCAGAAGCATGTGAGTGTCCTATCTCATCACTGACAGCATGTGAGGCATTCGGGGACAAGGCTTTGAATTCCCACTGAAGTGTTCTTCTCCAAAGGAGGTTCTTGCATCAGATCAATTGCAATAGCCGTCCTATCAAATCATCACCGGTTACTGTTCTCCTCTGCACTTGGTTATCTACATCACTGTGCGCTCGATATTGGACAGCTATGGCGCCAGATGATCGTGACAGTTCGGAGGTATATAACTGTATTTCATCGATATAGACGATCTTCCAGCCATACTTGCCCAGCCCCTCGGTTTCAGAGAAAAAGAGATGTCTGCTTCTCCACCTCCAGGACCGCCTCCAATGCCGGCGGGTCCCCCCATTCCTGAGCTAGCTGGCGGATATATCGTCAGTTTTGGGATCGCCTTCCTGTGAGTTGCGCTGTTATGATGTACCCTCGTATCTGAGCGATTGCATTTAGGGTTTATGGTGTCACTGTAGCTCAAGCATACACCTACCTGCACAGTTGTGACCGAGATCCAAGGTGGATGAAGTGGTTGGCTGGCATTGTCTTGTACGGGCCCTCCCCCTGCCTTCTTAGGCTATAATGCTTTAACGTTTCTTCAGCTTTTTGGAGACCATCCAATCTGGCTTTCTTTTCCGGGAACTTTACTTCTATACGGTCCTCACGATCGGAAATCCTCAGAATTTGATTCGCATTGATTGGTAAGTTGCATGGTCTTCTCGACATAATGTATACTTATCAAACTCAATCGTACAGGAGTGTCCCAGTATGCTTCTCTTCTTTGAAATTGCTGACAACTCTCTGATCGTTTGTTGTGTAGGTGGTGCTGATCTCGGACGTGAGTGATTTCTATGTGGGTCTATTGGTTTCGGTTTATTGATATCACTTGTTCCAGAGTTTCATTGGATTTGCAGTGGAGATGTATGTCCTGCATTGTGTGTTAATTTCCGGTACTTACTTGAGTTTGCAGTTTCTACATACATCGGGTGTGGGCCTGTGAGTCCCCTCCGGATTCATGACATAGAAATGTATGCAGTCTTTGACCTTTGATTTTACAGTCAGCAAGAATCTCGTTCTTACGATCGGAACGGTATGGGGTGCTCCTACGTCATAAGATGAAGGCTGACGCTTCTTTTTTGCAGGTGTTGCTTCTCCTAGGCTGGAAGGCCGGTCTCCTCTGTATGTCCCCTCGTACCCTTGATGTCCGTTATTTACTCAAGATCGCTTTCCGGAAGATGTTTGCGCCGGGACGTAGGTGGCCTTTACGTGTGGGACCTCGTTCAATAATCTTACTTCAGATACCAAAAAGCATAAGATTCCCTCTGTGGACTGCCTTCGGGGAGGGTTCCGTTACCAAGGTCTGTTACTCCAGTTCTGACAGCCTCATTGCGCCTGACTGACCATCTTATAGAGAGTTATTATTTTTACGCTGGCATGCGTTGTCGCAATGGATGGCACCATCGCCACCTCTATGGTCTATTATCTGAGTCGTAATCGATCATCGATCAAGAGGTACGTTTGTCTATGACGCTGGCACACCAGGATTAATATTCGTTTTGCAAATTATGCTATAGGACCCGCGATATCGTTGTCTGGCTCATTGCTTACACTGTGAACACCGGTGTCATCCTTGTGTAAGATAATATCCAAATATCGTAGTGTAACTCGTGGTAACAACTGTCATAACAGTACGATGTCTACTTGTGCTTTGATTACGGTATGTAGAGATGCCATCTGCTTGCGCAAAGGTTCAATTTATTGACAAATCCCCTTTCATAGTACCTTGCGCAACCTACAAGTTTGCTATTCCATGGGTTCATTATCATCGTCTTCAAACGTAGGTCTAAATGATAGCTTCTGCTCCGGTAGCTGAATGCTCTGTTCCTTAGTCTATGCAAGCTCTCTATTCGGCGCGTAAGTTTCATATCGTTCTGTTCTCTGCATCGCCCCTCACGCTTTCGCAGGTTGAATACGAAGCACATGCTTCGAAGCAAGATGAACCAAGCCGTGGTCATCGGTACAAACGAGTACAGCGGTTCCACAGCTTTATCTACCTTCAGAGCCCGCCCTGTGAGTAGACTAGTAGCAAATGCCGAGCGAACCGCCTGACTTAGGCTCTGCAGGTTCACATCGAGATCACTCAAGAAATGTCTAAAGACACGAACGCTACGGTACGAATTACTAATAACACCTTGTAGCAATTGGCTGACAGTCTGTTTTAGCTACAGAATGATAGTTTGCATTCTAAGCATGGCCAACAATCGTCTATGCCGGCCCTTGATGACAGTAAAGTTGGTGTTTAGTGGTACGTTGAATGGCTTCACGTTAGGCGTGTTTTTATACCTATTTGTACTCTGACTATTTATGTTGCCGGGACGCACGGACACGATTTTGTATTACATGCGTGAGTGTCATGAGATTTATTCATCTCAGAAGAGTCTGTGTCATGCCGCATGACTTCGTCAAGTTCTTGCACCAGTGCCTTTTTGTCGGACTGACGGAGAAAAAGTGAAAGGCCGTCACGACGTGTCTGAGACAAATTGTGAGCGCGTGTCGTGTCCCATATGAATGGGCTTGCCATAAACCAAGCTCTTGTGAGGGGATATTCTGTGGCGATCTGTTTTACTAAGCTAAAAGTCATTACTTGTTGTCATTCCATTCCGATTCCATCTAGTATGCGATTGCGGCGGAGACGCAACTACCATGCACTTGCTTGAGCGCATCTCTTATATCAACGCTCACAAGGATGCCTTAGACACATATCAATTTCGGTGAAAAGAGAGAGCACCGCTCAAATTGGGAGCTTTCTGGCGCGTTCCCTATTGAATTCCGGTCAGAATCGGGGGCCACACGGGACCACACCACTGGCTGGTGCACCTCAGACATTGTCTTTAGGAGCAGTAGATTTACGCTCGGCCATAAAGCGACGATAGTATGAACTGCATTCAAACGGGGTGAGCAAACATGCCCGAGGCAGTACGATTACATGCCCAGCATTGGAGCCTATCAGTCTTAACGTGGGTGTGGTCGGAATGAAGCTGCACACATGATCGCTAGCATGTTGGCGAGAAACTGGATGAGGGAGCGGTCTCAGGAACACGTAGGCTACTTCTGTATTTTTTGAGAGAGAAAGGAGCAAGGGAGGGGAGCAAAACATGAACACGTATATCGCAGTACAACTCGGATTACAATATTACTTCTCGATACCAGCTAATTCGCGCTGGATTAGCCTCAGAGTATCTTTAGAACGAGGCAAAATCCGACAATTGAAACGTTGAGGATGTCTAAGACATGTCGAGTTCAGGACGGATGAATTAAGATGGATGCGCTGAAACGGTACCTTATAACATCCTTGTTCCACACAACCTCCGGCATTACTTCATCCCCTTTTGCATTCAGTGGAGGGCGAATATCGAAAGTAGCGAGGACACGCGCTATATTAAGTCTTATTGTCTTTTCTGCGAGATGCGCAGCGGGGCAGCGCCTGTATGAACAGTCTTACATATTTTGATAATTTGAGGACAAATAGCTCCACTTACCTACGACCCACACTGAAAGCAAACGCCGAAGCAAGGCATTCATTGCGCTCAGAGAATCGGGTAGGATCGAATCGCTCCGGGTTTTGGTACAATGAAGTGTCATTGAGGAAGTGCCTGACGAAAGTTGAGCTCCAATCATCTGCTAAACTTGAAAAGACATCTACCAAAGTGAGCCGACAATCTGCAATTTTATTTGTTGTTCAGTATGGGTAATGATCATCATATTAGGTCTCACTCACCGTTGTCTTCTTCTCAATGATATAGCCCTTATATTCGTCATCGACGTCAACAAAATGGGGAAGACCTAGTTGAACTTTTAGTGAGAGAAGAGAAAAGGTCCAGAGTACATTTCGTACTGAGTGTAACTGGGCAGCCCCAACGCAACGTCTCTTGAAAGACAGCTTCAACAAATGGCATGAATTTCAGATCTGAGAAGTCAGGGAGCCGTTCTCCACGGGTGACTCCATCAATTTCAGCCTGAGCCTTCTTCTGTATCTCAGGATGAAGAGTCATAGCGAGGATGAAACTCCACATGGAGGCTACGAACTAAAAAGGAGCATCACCACGTGAGTCGGAGCAAGTCAGGCCATAGAGGCCGTGTAGGTACGTACAGTGTCCGCACCACCTGTCAAAGACCGCTGTTAGGGATAGCCAGAACCCCTGATAAATGATCATCTTACCTCCATACAGGGTGACGGCTGCAAATTTTACGGCCTCTTCATATTCTTCATCGTCAAGTAGGAATTGACGGTACTCAAGTAGATCCGCGACAAATGAATGATTAGCTTCACCCTCTGCCTGAACCAACATCGTATCAGTTTCCAGTAAATACGAATGATGAAGTACTCACCAACTGAGATTTTGTAAATTGGTACGGAGCCTCTCTCCATTCCTTCAGGGTTTCCCTCCACTGAGAGGCGGTGCGCTTGAATTGGACACCCGGGAGCCAACCAGGCAGGAATCTCACTGTGAAGACAGCAATAACGCGACTATCGAAAGAGAGCGCTTCGTTGATGACGTACATGAAGGGAAGAAATTGACTGCCCATGCTCCGACGCAGGCTCGTTCAAAAATCTGCACCCCCTTCTCACCCAGTTTAACAAAGTAATCGTCGTCGGATGCCATCTTGTATCCATAAATAACCCGCAAAACAAACGACGTGGACATCCTACCGGGATATGAGCAGTGTTACACGGTACATCGGCGCTGCCTTGCGCTTACCGCCGAAGTTGGTGAGGGAAATCATCCGGAGATTCCAGCAATCCCGTCAATAATTTGAGATTCTCATCCTTCAGTATAGTATCGTAGGCAGCCAATGAACTTGGTTTCAAGATTTCCTTCATCATTTTCCTCGGAACTCTAGACTCCGCACCATAGCGTGGCACCATCCTGGATGCTTCGCAGCTAGTGAAGGAACCGAGGGGTCAAATGATGCAGCCTGAGCGTGAGAGGTAACGCACCATTCTCTGACCATGGTAAGCGGTGGTCGATTAGAATAGATTGAGCCCCTCTTGTCGAAGAGAGCAGAAGCATCTTTGTGCGACGTGAGGAAAACAACCGGTTTCCCAAGAACAACCAGTCGAATGATATCCCCTATGCACAAGGTTTCTGAAATGCCATCATGTGTGTAAAAGATGTAGTGATCTACCAAATCGTTTTCTCCATGGTTCTAAATGATATGCGAGGCTGTCATTCGGCCAAAGTAAAGCATTCCCGATGATAGGAAGGGGACGAGGACCAGGTGGTAAGAACGGTTTGGTTCTAGTGAGCAACTTCCATGAGAGGAAGAGTATGAGGAGGGAAGCTGCAAAAACAATAGGGTCGACGCCAACCGACATAGCGGAATTACAGTCTCGAACTTCTGTGACAATCTTTATACCAGGTGAACTGGTGACAAGCACCTTAGACTACGCGTTAGCCGAGACAAACAAAGGCCCCCGGTGCATCCCCTCTATGATCCCCATCAAGGAAATACTATCGGAACTCTCCTGAGTGCCCCCATTCCTCAGCGAAAGAAGGTAAACAACGAAGTCAGCTCGAGGCGCACATATCCGTGAACGTATCTGGATATAATGCAAGATGCCATCTGCCAATCTCGGGTCACATCGAATCATCTGCTGAGATTTGGTCTCAGGAAGAGGTTTACGGAACACGATAGCAAGAAATGTCTCTCACGTACAGCGGTTTGAACCAGAGATACAGGTGATCCACTTCCTTGGGGAGAACTTCATTCTCACGTCAGTATATGCTTCAAAGATCTATGCAGAATGGAGATACTAACAGAAGACTTCTGATGTATATCGGAGGTTTGATCTGAACTTTTCGGACCTCGTCCGGACGACAACCATATAGATAGCCGAACCCACTCCAATTGTCAAACATAGATGTAAGAGCAAACGAGACATTACGCAGCACCTTCTAAATATCATTTAGATAATTCAAATCATCGTCTCGCTTCCAAACTATGGGGCATCAAGCACGAAAATGCCTGTAATATCCAGGAAGTGCGTGAGCAGCTGAGAGCCAGATCTAGAGAGAAATGATTAACATGGGGAATGAATGCGAAGCGTGGTGGACTCACATTGTACCAATAATAGAAAGTAATCTGATCTTGCCGAATCGATCGGAGGAAAAAGAAGCGCCAACTGGTTACGATGGCTAATGCCAAGAATGTGAAAGAAGTGTACCAGCCCAATTCCCACGTGAAACCGAGCCCGATGGACCACAGCGTCAGCACCACGGGCACTGTGAAACGAGCAAATTCAGGTTGAGTAATAGGAAGGGTACGACGGCCAACGGCAGCATCGCCGACCACGTCCTTAAAGTCTTGGGTATGAATTGTGGTGGCAAATATTCCTGCGCTGCAACATATGGCAAGGATTGCCACACCATCAAGATACGTCCTGTCGCGCGCTACACACGGCGTTCAGTATCTGCACAACAGGCACGCTATTCTGATGAAGAAACTTACTCGCTACAAGGGTGGCACCCATTTCAAAAGAAGCGAAACCACATGCGTTCACGACATTTCGAACAATCCAGTGGCCAGAGTGAGCTCCCATCTCATCGTAAATGTAAGTCAGGGCGACGAGGGCGACACTCGCGTAGAATGTCTCAACGCTGTAGCAAAGGGAATATAACCAGCAGACGGGGACAAGGATCCATCTGAAGATAAGAGCGTTGCGAAGAGTCATTCTTCCCGCTGGCAGCGGACGATCGCTCTTGTTCTGCTTGTCCTCTTCCTCACTTAGTGTTTGGTTGGAGACATCGAATTGAAGCAAATGAATCCAAATCCAACAGACTGAGTGAAGAATATGACCCAACTGCAGGTCGGGCGCAGCTGCCAGCGCGAAACATGTCTAAAGAAGCTCGATGAGTACGTACTCAAAGCATAACTCGCTCCGTAACATATTAGTACTTACTATTGGAATCAAGGTCGTCCTGATATCAGATTTGGTAAAGAGGTACAGGGTATATGTGTGCTTCGTGAACGAGTGGAAGAATCTGTCAAAGATATTTCCAGGCAATACTCCTGGAACCGCTTGTCAGGTAGGTCGCATGGGTCATAACCCAGAGAATGACTGTACCAGAGGTATTCACAACACCAGACAGAGTGCTTTGGACGGCCATAGGTAACAGTCTCAAAGCAGGGGCGTTGAATGCTCACGTACACACCAATGTGTCGACTTTGCTCTCTATATCCAAAACCTGCCTCCACTTCTTCAACGCATGACAAGGTATGATAAATGAAAGTTTCACAATCGCCATACTGTGCTTGAAAGAGAATTAGGTTGATGATGATCACGTTAGACTTCCACGAAAAAAGCCCACATCGCGGCCGTACATCTAGCCAACATGTCAAGAAGCGACGGTGGGCTAATATATGTAGACCAATCAGAAAATCACCGCAATGTACTGTGAATCAAGACAAGCATACCTGTTCCTAACGACGCTTGTACGGCACGGTATGGGATAGCGCAGTTGGCAATATTTTCTGTACTTGATACGCAGACAGGTCGCGGCTGCTACTGTCTGTGACTTTGCCACCCGCACATGACGGACCGCGCAATTCAATACAAACTCCAGTCGACAGGTATTGAAACGTATGTTTTCACGTGAGTGTTCGGTAAAGAGAATGGTTCCCTCACGGCGCCGACTCACTTTCCATACCAGTACATACTATATTTGACAAGGATGTATGAACGACAGTTCAACACTCTAATACGAACCTGGAAGTAACAATAATTACACAAGTTAGAAGACCGAATGACCGTGAGTAGATAACATTAAACCAACCTGATATATCTTATCAGTCCGCAACCATTGCCGCAACATCTTCCGCATGTCTCTCCGACCGGGGTCTGATATCGCACGCGAAAGGCTCAGGATAACTAGAAGTGAATGATGAGACCAGGGCGCCGTTGATGGAAAGGAGTTAGAGCGCACCTTGTGAGGGTCCGGGTGAATGTTACATCAGAAGGAGATGCCAAACCCTCTGGGCACGCCTTGGGTATACTGATATTGTAGAAGGTCAGGAGGTTCGCTGTGAGAAGAAAGATGAAGTGTTCCGCAAGATAACGGCCGGGACAAATCCTAATACCGAATACGAACCAGAAGTGAGTAACTAATCACACACAGAATGGGTTCAGGAGTCCACATACCGTCGTCCAAACCCAAAAATATATTCGTACGGATTGGGTGTCTTATTATCATGAAGGAACCGCTCAGGATCGAACCGTTCAGGGTCTTCTACTTCTTGAGATAGCGACCTGATCGGAACGCATGAGTCAAACGGTGTGGATACATATCAAACAGAGCCCAGCGCACCAAATACAAGGCACAACTATCGTGTTTGCTGGAATTAACTGCCCTAATGTCCCACATCTTGTGTGAATAACGGAACAGCATTGAAAAGAAAATACCCTCCTACCATTGTAAACCTCACTGTCTCCCGATCGCCGGAACAGACCTATCGTATGTGTTTAATCAGATGACGAAAAGGCCTCCGTGTAACATCTACTGACCGGTGGGCACAACAACATGCCAACGTGTGACCTCCTTCATCACCGCTGCAGAATAAGGCAATTTAGAACGATCCTCTGAAGTAACTGGTCTACGCCCGCCCGTCACGGCATCAATCTCAGCCCTAGCTCTTTCTTGAACGTCCGGGTGTCGAGCCATTAATATGAAAAAAACCAGAATAGTAGCGTACGACTAGAGGTTCCATGAGCGAATGTTTAAGTTCAAGAACATAAATAGTAGCGTTACCGTGTCGACGCCAGCCGAGAACATGCCCCCGGCAGCCCATTTGACATCTTCCAACCATCTCTCGTCCTCTATAATATTATGTCTGCGTACGTTCTCGGATCCGGAGAGAAGGTCCGAGACGAAAGATGGGTGTTCGATGCCCTCGGCCTGCCAGAAGTGAAATTATCGTTGAGTATCTTGTACGCATCGGAAATATCGGGTACCGGGGCCGGCATCGCAATTACTCACAAGCTTCTCACGAACGTAATTGAAAGGCCGAGTAACGTGTTTAGAGATAAGCTTGTAGCCGTATTCGCCTTCTTTCTTGAAGCCAGCACCAGGAAACCACGAGGGAAGATATTTCACTATAACATAACTATGTTAGATGGGCGAAGCAAAGAATGCACAGAACGTACAGAAGGGTAGAAGATCGACAAGATAGGCACCAGGAAAGGTAGCCATTGTGACCGTCTTCGTTGTCAATTCTGCGTCTGCGATATACTACACAGTAGTCAGGAACTCGAAGATCAACATAGAACGTATAAGGAAATGCATACCCCTTCATCCGCGAGCTTGACGGGCATCCCATACGTCACCGCAAGGATTGTGCGACTGACAGCGCTACGAGAAGGTCGATCACTTAAGCGAATGATACATCGTAGGAAAGCGCTAAGAGGTCCTTACAGCCGAGTTTGAATCCTAAAGTCATTAGGATCCTTGCGCAAACTGTCTAGAAACAGTTTGACGATATCAAGTTGGACGTCTTGGTATTTTCTCAACCCGTCTGGACTAAATGCTTGCTGTGTCAACTTTCGGAGTTCTCGATACCGTTCGTTGTACTCGAAAAGCGCCATACTCTGCAAGGTGACCCAACCGCATACATCAGAACTGAGCGCACAAGCGTCTGAAAATGGTACGCACCTTGCCGAGACCAAAGAGTTCACCCGCCATGACGGTTTGTGGGCGATGAGAGAAGTTCTTCGCGCGTTTATCGAGCAAATCTTTGACCGCAGTGTGCGAGTTGAGTACTAGAACGGATTTGCCGAATGCAGTAAGATATACGAGGTCACCTGTAAGGCGTCCAGAGTCAGATTGGGAACGACGAAGGAGGAATATGCAGAGTACGGACCGAACTCGCGCTTCCAGGCGAGGAGCTTATCCCAGTCCACATGACGAGGGATATCGTACAAGTTTCCCAACAACCAGTGCTTACGAGGCCCGGGAGGATACTTTGGACGCTTGAAAGCAAAGTTGCCCGCAATCACAATTATAGCTAAAGCGAAAAGGAGGGTCCATGGAAAAGCCATTGGATAATAGATACTAGAGAACGAAATGTATTAAGCACTGAGACGAAGAAGCTTCTGCAGAAGGAAGCACGAACAGATGGAAGCACAAACCGTTACCGCCTGCAATCTCTTATATTCAATCGCCACACTGATTGCCCAGTATCCAGACAAATAAGTTGAGGCTGGATGGGCGAAGCACTGCACAGATATCAAGTATGAGTCCATCTGGAGGACGACTCATCATTGCACGGAGTGACCGTGGCGTATCTTTGGGTGGAACATTGCCTCATAGTCTTGATCATAACCATCTGGGACCAGAAACTCACGCGGTGGCTCTGATCGCCCATTGGCATTTGGATAGGCATCGCACTGAAGCACTCCCGCCAGACTTGGGTTAACATCTGATAGATCGAAAGCAATTTGGTTTGATGTAAAGGAACATTAGAAGACTGTCCAAATGCGTGGCAGCCTGCAATGTAAGGGCACCAGAAGACAAGTTCGATCCGATACATCACCCATGTGTTTTAAATCATTGTAAGTGTCTGGACAAAGGACCAGTGCGATAATCGAAAAGATGGATGATACGAAGTGATACGTTACCAGCGAGGGCTTCGGTGGCGTCAGGAATCTGTATCAGAACGAAGCCGCAGTATCGAGCGTGAGCGCAGCAGTCGCCATCGAATAGAGTCTGTAAACGTGGGTCCGAACATCAGCTTTTAGAATGTTTTACAATTCGGTATAATGCCTACACAGCGCCCAAATACAGGACGAACTTGAATCACCGCCGGCGGGTTGAATGTTCGCTGATTGCTTAGTTAGAGCAAATCCAGAGAGTACTGTCTATGGTATATCGGTCTCCATGATACTGGTGTTGATTCACCCATGTCAATACCACCGGCGAAAGGTAACAATCTTGAATAACACATCAGAAACTGCTAGAGACCATGTGCAATTTGTGTGTCGCGGCCCCCGGTATCACAACTAGGGCGACAGATCTCTCACATGAGAGAGTTTATGGCGCAAAACAAAGGACAATAGTAAACCTGTTGCTGACATCCGGTGAGAGAAAGCTATATCAAAAGACCTGAACATCATGATATCAGGAATCTGCGAACTGTTGAAAACATGTTTCATCGGGATGAGCATGGATGGAATGAGGAGCTGCGCACACGTCGGTTCTATCTCATTGAGTTGGATTACTGATTGACGTGGAATGTGGGTGGAATGGACAACCGCTAACCATCATCGGTACGATGATGGACAAGTAGCAGAGCGCTCGTCACCGTGTTCACCTGTTCCGGTATTCCCACGAACGTTGATGGATCCGAAAATAGACATGCAGTCGACGTGTTATTCTCACCTTGGATCAGGATTCTCAAGGTAAGTGCTCTATATTTATCTCGTGTACATACCTCCCATATCTGTCAAGCTTTCCCGCGTCGATACAGCAAGCCGAAACTCATTCAGGCCCTTATTCTTATCCGGATGCTCACAAAATATATATGGTTCAAATCAGACGTGGAAACACAGACTGACGGTGAACAAAGCTCAGGAAGAGGATGATAGAACAACAAGGGACCCGAATTGAAATTAGTAGCTTCAGCACGTCGGAGCCTACCGCCGGAGGTGCAGACGGTACACCTGCTGGCCTACGTTCTCAGAGGATACGAAAACATTTTTTCGCGCAGCCTCGAACGTTAGTAAACCCATAGCAGTGTATGTTCATCATTCACTATCTCGTCAAACCCGCTTATGCATCCATCTTCATTAGTACGCTCTACGGTGTCGCCACCGGCTTCATTAGTGATTACCGCACAACCTCCTTGAGGCTGCCTCGTCCCCTGTCTGGGATCCTCTTCTACTTTCTACCCTCTCCTAGTGGCAATCCCACTGCACGATGTTTGTTCAGATAGGATTGCTCGCTGTGGTAGGTAGCAGAGCTGGTAAGACGGCCATCTTATTTGTAACTGAACCTCTTCTGTAGTTCACGCACATGGTGTTTCAGCATTGGGAGCCAAAGGATGTTACTCGAGCCCTCACTGTATTACTCTCTGGATCTCTTGGGTCAATACTCTTTGCCAAGTCTCTTACGGCCTCGGGTATCCTTGTCGCTGTAGCAACTTTCATTGCTTCACTTTGTCTCTCTGTGGTGTTCTACCGTGTATCACCCTTCCACCCACTCGCCCAGTATCCAGGTCCTATTCTCAATAAGATCACACAACTCGCCCCAATGTGGACGGTATACACTGGTCACCAGCATCTTACAAACCACAAGCTACACGCGAAGTATGGTCCAATTGTTCGGATTGGTAATGTGGCAGTCTTGAATGAAGAAGCTGTATAAGCCTAATGATCTATGTTCGAACAAACAGGACCCAACGACCTCTCAATTGTAGATGTAGATGCCGTAAACTCTGTCCTTGGAGCAGGCGGGCTACCCAAAGGACAATGTCTGTCCCTGATTTCCATCATTACGCCTCGTACTCAGTCCTATCCATATAGACTATAATGCTCGGCAAATCCCAAACGCACCTCAAAATATCATCGGAATGCGAGGAGAAGCACACGCCGCCCGTCGAAAACTGTGGAACCGAGGCTTTAGTCCAGAATCGTTGCAAGGTTACGAGGCGGGTATCGCGAGACGTGCTTCTCAGGTCGTCAATAAGTTGAATGAGAGTGTTGGAAAGGAAACAGACTTAGTGAAGTGGATCAACTATTTCGCGTATGTACAAAGTTGAACAACTGGAGGTATTGTGCATGCTAATGTGAGATTCATTCCTGCAGGTTTGACGTTATGGGTGAAATGGCGTACATCTAATTTCCATATGATGTATAAATGTGGATTCACTTATATGTTTGTGTAGATTCGGACGTAGCTTCAATATGATCACGGAAGGGGACAAAGGCGGTATCTGGGATACACTAGGGAAGTTCGCACTGTATGTCTATATGATTCATTTCCTAGTACCTTCCGCTCCAATGCTAATTTAAACCATCGTTCTCAGCCAAGGTGCCATAGCATCGCATATTCCATGGGCAAGAGGCGTTTTCCTCAAGGTCCCCATGTTCTCGAAGCACTTTGGCAAAATGCGTCAGTTTGGGATGGGTTGTGCGATGCAAAGGATGAAGAGTGAAGCGAAGGTCAAGGATTTGTGGTACTACCTGGTTCGTTTCTTCATCTCTCGACCTGTCATAACACTTGAATTGCCTCAATGTTGACTCCCGCCCCTTCAGTCTGACGAAGCAGGTATCGAAAAGGTTAAACCAGCAGTCCCGGAGGTCTCCGCGGATGGGACCTTTGCGGTTGTCGCAGGGTCAGATACGACCGCTTCGGCACTCTCGAGCCTTTTCTGGTTCCTCATCATGAATCCGGACGTATACAAGAAAGTACAGGAGGAAATCGATACGGTGTATCCTGATTATGCAGATCCATTGAATACTGCAAGGCATGCGAAGTTGGTGTACCTGAATGCTTGCATGTAAGGAACCCTCATTTCATTATGGGAGAAGACTCATCATATGATGGTTAGCAATGAAACTTTGCGTCTCCACCCTCCGATTCCGACAAATGGACCTCGGCAAGTTCCGGAGGGTACCAGGGGAAAGCTTGTAGCTGGACGGTAAGCCATCCAGCATGCTTGTGCTATCCTGCCTCTGACATGACAGTATATATTGATTGCTCCCATAGACATATTCCCGAAGGAACGCAAGTCTACGTCCCGCCTTACTCCATGCACCGAGACCCCCGTTACTTCTCACCCGAACCCGAGTCCTTCATTCCTGACCGCTGGCTCTCTGCTTCCTCCTTCGACAAGGCTTCTTCTGAGAAGGCCTTCATTCCGTTCTCCTATGGCCCGGCCAACTGCGTGGGACGTCAGATGGCCAAAAATGAAATGTTGATGTTCGCGTCTGTGCTTTTGCAGCATTTCACCTTCCAGTTTGCTCCCGGGTTTGGTGGCAGGGAGGCGGAGAAATGGCCTGAGAGGAGGTTGGATTATTTGGTGACGACAAGGGCACCGTTGCTGGTAAGAGCGAAGCCACGGAATACTTAAACTCACTGTATTCACTGTATTCACGGATTTGGGCGTGGCTGCTTCGAGTGTGCGGAGATTCAGGATCCCTTGATGGTGATGCCTCACTTCTGTATGACTGTATGGAGTACATTCAAGGTACTGGATGATGTATTCATACGACATGTCACACAGTTCCGGTCCAAACACGATCGCCGGCAGTTATTGACAGCCAAGGAGATTCAAGGTGAATGGTGATACGTCCGGTACAATGGTGACCGAAGGACGGTTGCAGTATGCACACATGCTCAAGGGGGAACTTCAGTGTGATATCTCTAGTAAATATGGGCCAGTTCTATGCAAGTAGAGTAAGGGTTGCACCTCATGGCCAACGTGTACAGGGATTAGAAACAACTGACATAACTCGCATTGCCATCATTACATCGATGTCACGAATGCTGAGAGCTACCATATGAGAACTGAAGCAGAGTCTGGACCAGATAGACGTGGGTGAATGTTGCACGGCGAACAGGATCGAGCAGAATAACGATCAGCGGTGGGTTCGCAAGCCCGCACTAGCGGAACGCAGTGCGATAATTACAGCGCAAGGCGATGGTACCTACAAGTCGCCATAGACGATATAAAGACCGTAGCGCTGGAAAACATAAATACAATAACGCACTCTTCGGATGTAACATTAGAAACTGTTTGACATGTCCAGTGTATAGCGATGCCATTACACACCTCACTGGATGTATCTATAGTAACCCGGAAGCATGTTCGTCAGGGAGAGCCATACCTAAAATGCAAAGCTTACTTAGACTGCAATATATGTAATATATCATTTGGAGAACTCACATTGTACCAGACGTATGATTGCTGGTCCGAGTCTACGTCGGCGAGTTTCAAGAAACGCCAACCAACGTACAAAGAAAGGACGTTGGTCATGTAGCATGCAATAATTCCCAACCTCCATGTATACGCCAATAATATGGACCATAAAGGTAAGAGGATCATCAATGAAAATCGTGCCAATCGAGGATGCACGATGGGAAGCGTCTTGCGACCGATCATACGATCGCCGGGAATATCTTGGAAGTCTTGTGCATGTATGGTTGTCGCAAACAACCCGGCACTGATCAAGACGGCATAAAAAGCCACCATATCGACTGCATGTTTAGAAGCTGCAGAAGTGCGAGATGAAGAATTCACGGCGATTGACAGTGGATTTGCACTTACATATGACGAGAAGCGCCCCCACTTCATATGAAGCCAATCCGAGTCCATTGAGAAGATTACGGATGATCCAAGACTTGCCATGGAACCCGAGTTCGTTGTGAGTAATAGTCAATGCAACCACCGCAATGCTCGCAAGGAGGGTGCCGACGTTGAAATGGAGGGAAAATAGCCAGCATACGAGTACTAGTGCCCATCGAAGACGAATGGCATTCTGGAGGGATAGGCGTCGCGAAGGTAAAGGGCGATAACCTTTATTCACTCGGTCTTCTTCGGGGTTTAAGGTTTGGTTGGAGACAGTGAACTGAAGCAGATGGATTCAAACCCCACAGCACCACCTGAGGGACCCGGTATAATTGGACGTCTGGTAAAGCGGCCATCGCAAAGCATATCTACAGTGAAAGTCTCAGTTGAATGATAATCTATGAGGAATAGATTATACGTACGACTGGAATGAGGAGAGTCTTGAAATCGGATCGGGTAAAAAGAAATAGGGTGTATATGTGTCGCAACAGATTCTCATATGGACAGTACAACACCTTAGTATCTGGGTAGATGGTTATCCACCATCCTAATTTCTGAGAAAATGAAACATACGATACTCTGCGCCTGAGAGGCCAGAGATACGAGGCAACTGCATTGTAATGTGGTCCAGTAGTTGCTATCATGGCTCGGCTTAAGAACGCTACGCATATCGAGTGGGCAATGCAAGGATTGTCAGCGGAAGGTCTTGACCTGTACTCCCTTACATCCAATGTTAAGCTCATCCAGGGCGGATAGTAAGTACATTGACTAGGATTCAGCTTGAGATCAAGGCCGCGAGACGACTCTTACGCGACAGCTGTGTCCCGATACGGTATGCGACTCACACTCCGTCTTCGGCGACCTACACACAATGCTGTTGCCAACGAACCGAAAACGCCACCGCACGTTTCGGACTCCGAACCACACGGGATATCTGAAGGTTTTGAACATATACTGAGCTTTCGCAAATCTCCGATCGAGAGCGAAGATACTCACTAAGAAACGTGGCTTTGTCTCTCCGTGCGGTGCTCACCTGAACACTGCCATGACTTACCTTGAATATCCTAGCCGTCGTCTTGACATACCTGAGACAAGGTTGCTTTAGTCATTTGGTCACGCATGTCTCGAATTTTGTACTGGTTATTTTGTAAGGCGCTATGACACGGCTCAATCTGTAAACGAGCTAAATAGGCGGCTTGGATATACCGATTCCGACGCTAATAAAGGCCATCAATGTTGAATTCTAATGAACGAGCCCTATTGCAAGCGAAAGCTCAACCGCAGAGCTATTAGTAGCAACGGGAAAGATGTCCTAGAACACAAGTAGAGAATCGTTTGACTTCTGCGAGTCATGGACCCCGATAGCGCTCTGGTATCGACTGATAGCCTGGCGAAGTAAAGTAAACCCCATAGCCACGGCCCTGACCTCCTCATCGAAACCCTATGCAAAATCGTGGACGAAGCTGTAGTACAAACCGAGAACAAACTGTGATGCTTACTTCATTCTCCTCGATTTTGTCAAGTATATCGAACTGTTCGTTCAGTGCGTCTAGCTGGGCGCGGAACATAGTGAAGACATATGAGAAGGCGGTGTTCTGTTGGAATCAGTCAACTTCACGCATACGTAAAAATAAGGTAATAAAGAATACCTTCTCTTCAACACTACAGGGACGAGTTTCGTTTAATTATAAAGCTCAAGGGAAATGCACGATCCCACGTACTGCTTAAGGACGTCTTCGTATTCGGTGAAAGTCTTTGTCAATTCCTTCGCGGTAGAGTCTTGACCGAACTCTTTGATTGCACGCAAAAGAGAGCTTTTGAAGCTGACAAGCTTCTGCGTGAAGTCGTCGAAAGCTGCTATCACAACATCTGAGTCTTTGATGCCCTGAGCGATTGCCTTGTGGCGATGGATGATATGAGAAACAATTGAATTTTTTATTCAGGAGTCGGCGCACCTTGCTAAAGAACCCAAGTAGTTCTTGCTTAAAAGGAAGTTCGTCCAAGAATTGGTCATCAGACAAGACGAGCATGAATTCCGCCTCAAAATCTCGATCGTTTCATCAATATCAGCGGCATGCGACAAAGTGAGGTAAACTCACTCGTAGCAACGGCTTTGACGGCACTCGACAAAGCAGTAGCCCTGATAAGGGCATTCATCAATGCTCTCTATGTCAATGCTTGAGTGAAATACACCACGAATGTAACGAAGTCTGACATATACCTGACATGTTGTACGCCATTCTCTGTACAAGTCTAAGAGTGACATCTGGAAGCCGCCTTCCGGCTCTGCCTTGGCTGTAAACAACTCGAGCATCTGTTCTATCTTCCTAAAGTCTTGCTCGAGTTCGGAAGATGCATTGTCTAGGGAGCTAATCTTGCCCAATAAGCTGGCCATCTGGAAGCGCCGTTGTACAAGTGGCTTTAGGATTGGGTAGTGGTGATTCGACGAAGAGAAAATAAATAGAGGAAACATTCTTAAAGCTTTATGCGCGAGGTCTTGACACAACCAATGAATGGGAACTGCCAATGATTGCGTTTCCATACCATTGCAAACAAGAATGAATGCAAGCTATTCGGGTCATATATTCGCTGCAGCATTTCAGCCAGTCGCAACTAGAAGCCTGCCTATCGTACGAATCTATAAAGCCTTAAAACCGTAATAAATCTCAACGGCAAAAAAAAAATGAATTAGAAGTCTTATCAACTGACAAGAGTTTAAGATTGTCTCACCTCTCCTGAATATCGAGTTGTATGTGACCAGGAGAAGCTGCAAGCCTACAGATGCATTACACGCATCCGAAAGTCCTTCCAGTCGTTAAACTGCCAATGTATCGTTCGGCTCATCAGTGAAAGGTGCCACGAGTCAAGAATCGCTGTCGCACTATTTGGGTTTGTTGTGTGGGAGCCTCTACCGAACTTCCATATCAGTCGGTCAACACAGTGACGTCATATACTGTATCTAGTAGAATATTCATGAACCGTCCGGCAACATGATATTTACAGTATAAGGGTAAGCACACCTATTTAACCAGACATCACCATTTGATCCCTAAGCTAGAATTTCCTGCAAAATTTCTATGATCGTTGCAACTTCCTCAACAGTATTGTAGTGAACTAACGAAATCCGAACAACAGCATCGTCGGTGTCCAGCTTTGGCTGCAGTGAGTCGATCAGAGTGTAGGCATAGAAATGGCCGTAACGAATGCCAATCTATGGGGTCATCTCGTCAGCTAGTTTCTGGAAGACATGACAGAACGACTTACATTTCCCCTCTGATCGAATACCTTCACAATATCCTGACTCCGTATAGCTCGCTCACCAACGACGACGAAGCTGATGGTTGGGACACGAGAAAGACTGGTCTCTTCCTCTCCGACAATTCTGACGCCTCTGGATGCCTTACTCTTCAAATACGACAATAACGGTTTGACGAGAGTCTGCTCGTGCTCTGCGATCAACTTGAAAGCCTCGTTCAAATCCTGCGAAGGCGACAGGGATCGAAGGTATATAGGGACCGCTGTGCAGCCATAAACAAGCTCATAGCCGGGACCTCCAGGCTGGAGCTTGTATGGTTTATCATCCACTTTCAAGAAATGGTGAGCGAGCGATGTTAACGAAGACTTGAGACTAGATGCCCTTGCGTAGAGCACAGAAATATGAGGGCCGTAGACCTAAAGACAAATACAAAGTTGAGTGTCCCACCATTGCTTTGTTTGCTATTATGAGTACCTTGTACATGGAGAAGAAGCAGTAGTCTACACCCCAGTCTTGTACGTCAATGCGACGGTGTGGCGCGTAGGCGACGCAGTCTACGCATGTCTCAACCTTGCGCGCACCAACTTCTGCTGCCTTTGATCGGATGGCGCTGATAACCTCTTTGACAGGCACGATAGATCCAAGAATGTTGGAGCAAGCAGTGAAGGCGACAATCCGCGTTTTCTCCGTGATTAATGGTACGAGATCGGATACGTGTAGAGAAACTGCGTAAGGGTTCTCAGAGTTAGGTTCCGTGCGAGCATGCCAATACTTGACGGTCACTCCTCGACGAGCAGCCAACTTCTTCCAAGGCCCGGCATTCGCTGAGAGATTGATTAACTTATTGGCGCAGGATTGTAGATGTAAGATCAACTACCTTCGTGTTCTCCTGTGACAATGAATTCATCACCTTCTCGAACATCGGCTTCGATCGCCCTGGCTAGATTCTCCGCGAGCATCGTGGAGCTACTTCCATAAGCAATCTCATCAACGCTCGTCGCATTAAACAGCTCTCGAGCTGCCTCAGCTCCATCGGCGACACGATTGGTGCTTGTCACCGACATAGAGTAGTCAGCGCCGAGCTGTACATTTGTGTGCAAGAGGTAATCGGAAATTCGCGCTACAACAGAGGAAAGGCATTGTGAACCACCAGCGTTATCACCAAAGATATAGTTTGATTGCGCGATTGCGGGGAAGTTTGATCGAACGCGGGTGAGGTCGAGCATGTTTGAAGTGACAAATGTACAACTCTTGAAGCAGCACCGGGCGGACGCTATAAACCAGCAAGCCCAACGCTCGATGGCAGCACGATAACAACTTCAAAATAGGCGCCCGATGTTGAGCATGCCTGCAATCCACACAGGAGCTAGTTGGGAAATGTGTTCCCATGAGACAGCAAGAAGCAAGATTATTTTAGAACAGAATGACTACGATGTCGGGCATATTGGTTAGGCTGAACCGTGAAGGTAAGTACTCAGAACCGGCCTGCACGCGGATTGCGGCTGTGGACGCACGGATATGGAGTTCATTCGAGCTGATCTTGGTGAGTAGTGGCTGTCACACCCGGGAAGATCAGATTAAAAAATACGGGCCATTAGGTGTTTGCAAATGTTGTATTCAAGTTGTCCTGGCCGTAAAGTATGAGAGTACTGTACTTATGATAAGGCGCATAGAACCAGTGTCTTGGCCCGGATCGAAAGCCTTGAAGATGTTATGAACAACCTGTAAAGCAAGCCAGAGATTCGAGAATGTAGATGACGCAGAGACGCAACGATGTAGGTAGGTTGAAAGTCGGGTGCAGTTTGGTAATACAAACCACAATCTATAATTTAAAGCTTAAACATTTACAAGGGCATGTGGTGTAGTTGGTTATCACGCTCGCTTAGCATGCGAGAGGGGTCCGGTTCAATCCCGGACATGTCCATTCTAAAGACATCGGCACATGTTTTGTCTTTTCTTTGCTTCAGTACATCGAGTCTCGTCAAAATTGATTTCGTTTTACTCCTCCTTGGTCCAAAGTCCGTCACTGTATTATAGCTAATATTATAACTTGGGACTCAAGAATCTGCTGAAGTACGCTCGTTGCCAAAACAAGCATTCCCACGTGGCAAGCTTCTCGAGTACAGTTTGGTGCGATCGAGGATTTGAGCGGAAGAAATGGCGACTTCTTCCCGTCACGCATCGTCCTCCAAACTCCCTGAATCAGTTTATAATCCCCGCAGGCATGTCGGCGTGCACGCAGAGTGGGTGTCAGACGTGTCAAGTACGGACTACCCAGGTCACTATCCAAATGAGGACCATAGTTGGAACCTGGAAAAATTCAAGAAGGTATGCCCTTCCTGGATTCTTGACTGCCAAGTCAGTCATACTAAGTTGTTGGTTCTCTCTAGAACCTGCAAGTGAAAGTGCAAAGACTTTCGCAACGTTCAATTGAATTCGACCTAGTCGGAGTGGACGCTTCGATCGCAAATGCTTTCCGTAGAATTCTCATTGCGGAAGTTCCTACAATAGCCATCGAACACGTTTACGTCTGGAACAATACATCAGTCATACATGACGAAGTACTGGCTCAACGTCTTGGCCTTATACCATTCAATATCGATCCTGCGCTTGTGGAGTACAGGACGCCTACTGGCTTCAATGCGCAACCAAACGACCGAAATACACTGGTCTTTCGGTATGGTCTACGATTTCTTATGGGTCCACGCTCTTGAGGTCCTAATGCATGGCTTGAAACAGATTGGCCGTAACCTGCGAGCGAGTGAAGAATACAAAAAAGGACGTCAAGCCATCTGAGCAGTACATTAACGAGTACGTGAAGAGTGGCGATCTGGTCTGGGTACCACAAGGCGAACAAGAGTCTGTCTTTGCGTCTAACCCTCCCGCGCCCACTAACAAGGTATGAGAGCATTGTCTATTCCTTTGAGTGGTTCTTATTCCTAATACTTGCTGTAGGAGATTGTGCTTGCAAAACTCCGACCAGGGCAGGAAATTGATATGGAACTGCACGCTATCAAAGGCGTAGGGAAGGAGCATGCTAAATGGAGTCCGGTCGGTAAGTATTAATCCAACTTATGTTCCGTGCCTCGTACTCACCTTCTGACTAGCGACCGCCTCATATCGTCTTCATCCCCTAATCATCCTCAACCCCGAAAAGCCGATACCACCACATCTTGCGAAAAAGTTTGCTAGCTGCTTTAGTCCAGGAGTTGTGACAATTGATAAAGATGGCGAAGTACGTTTGTCGTGTGTACCGCGTGCTTACCACTCATGACCTGACCTCATTAAGGTGACCATCGACGAGCGTAATATGCGAAAAGACAGTGTTTCCCGCGAAGTCCTCCGGCACAAAGAATTCGAAGGCTCGGTGCAACTCCGAAGGATACGCGACTGGTTCATATGTACGTCAATTCTCTCAGTTCCTTGTACAATGTATGGTGCTGATGTCTACTTTCGTATAGTTAATGTAGAGTCAGAAGGTCCGTACGCACCAGAGCGACTCTTCCTAGAGTCTATAAAAGTCATGCGGGACAAGATTGCTACCATCAAGGCTGCGGCGGAGGGTCTCATGGCGAGCGCAGACGCGGAGCCTAACTTAGCGAATGCTGATGGTGATGTTGAGATGGGCGAAGCATAGTTAGATCACGTTCGTACTTTGGTCACTGTTTGACTATTATTTTTGCTCACATCAGTATAGATAGATGTTAGTGTAGTGTTGATAGGCGAACCTAATGAAAGTTTGGTTTGCTATTACAAGCAGTGTTCAGCTCACATTATCTGTGAAAGATGAAGATCACGCCCCATCCCTCGTTTGGAACTGCAGCTACTCGTCGGCTGGGCGCGATAATGCGACAATGGAACTCGTGCAATGTAGGTGACGTATCCAACCTTTCAACTGGAAGCCCATACGACGCCACGTGGTAGATTCGAACATTTAAACTTTTCAGGCTTCCGAAGATTATTGTCTAGTACCCTATAAACTCCGACCGGTGAGTGCAATTTCGTAAGTAAGCCGCCCCGCCTATCGACGCAAGCACTCAATGATTCTCAGATGATGTGGCAAGTAGTATCATCGGGGCCGGGTCAGGGCAGGGCGAGTATACACTTTCTTCACTTGATACATTGGCGCGTAGCATCTCCGGGTGAGTCCCTTCTATCATGATCTTGTGATTCTGCAGCCTATACCCCGCCCATCCCACATGATGACAGGGCATTATCTGTTGTCAGGTGTTGTCGCAGATGCCATTGTAATGCCTATCGGTGAAGTCATATGAGTAGATCCGTTTGGCCGTAGACGTTTGTCCCTGGGCAGCTATGCTCTTCGAAAGGCCGCCGCAGACCGGCTTCGTTGAGAGGCTGTCTGAATCTGCCGTAGTGCCGTTGAACGTTCGACAAGAACACGAATGGGATTCCTCGTCCCGTGGACCTGCTCAATCCGATCCGCTTTGACATCGGAGGGTGAGTTAGCTCGTTCGCACAGTCATCATTTGATTCTTGAAGCAGAGGTCGACGAGTCTTTTGTCAGTACCTTTAAACATTGACATAGGCCTCTCACGTTCCCAAGGCGCATATAAAAACCGTTTCACTATGAGTCGTCATATGAAAATGACTTGACATAGAAGGCGTCAATACGGGGATAACAGCGCGTTGCTTATGTGCCGCAGATATAAGGTCTGCTGGTGAAGTCAGGAATCTTAGTTCTGCAGGCTCATTTATTGAATCTGCCAGCAAGGTTCCGTTACCTCCCAGTGACACGATCTAAACACGATTTCATCTCTATCGCGTTTATTATACTTCTCATTCTAGGCCTGATATAACCCGAGCCCAAAATGCAACTACTCGTTTGCGTTACCTTGGTCTCTGCATTCGCTGTCTACGTCAGGTGCAAGGAGCACTTCACCTATGTAGTTACATGGTCTAATTTCATACTTTGCACTAGCGGCGCCGCACTTGACGGTCCCAAAGTTGGTCTCGCATGGGCCAATGGAAACAACATTCCGCTGACTAACTTCCTCACTCCCCATGTTGGCGCGTACGTATGCCGCTTTAGTACGACTTTCAACACTACTTATTGATTCATCTATAGAATACATACATGGAGCCCTCACTGTCCCGATGGTTCAAACAGCATCCAATGCTATCAGATGTTATGGGGAGCCGATTCTGGTCGCATCACGGACTTCAACAATACCGTTAAGCCAGCCGGCGGTAACAAGAACGTTATTCTTGGATTCAATGAGTAAGTTTTTTCGTGCCTTCTTGTTCCATTATCATGACGCCGAAGTACGTCGCATCAAGGCCAAACGAAGCAGGTCAATCAAACCTGTCTCCTCAAGTCGCATGCATTTTCTGGCACAGTATTATCGAACCGCGAGCGAAAGAGGGCTACACCCTCGTTTCTCCTGCCACTAGCAACGCGCCTGGTGGTATTCAATGGATGCAGCAGTTCTTCCAGTGCTGCTCAGATTGTACAGTTCGTATCCTCAGGTAGTTAATATAAACATGACGTCTTCTTAGCTTTCGTTCATACAGGTCAATGCCATGGCCGTTCATTGGTTCGGCACTTCAGTCTCTAGCTTTGAGTCTTGGGTCTCACAGTGGCACGTTGTATTCAATAATCGCGATGTCCTTGTCACGGAATACGGTTTCCAGGCAAGTATTCTCGAAGTTCCTACAACCTTTAGGCTTTTATATCGTGCATTTATCTGATTCAATTGTATATGCAGGACTTTAATGGGCAACAACATTCCGCGGATGAAGTTGTTGCATTCTACAAGAGTGTTGGTACGTGGATGGACCAACAACCTTGGATCAAGAAATACTTCCCCTTCGGTGAGTATCTAGTTTAAAAAAAAAACAAAAAGAGTAGTAATTACAAATAGTTTCGTAGGCTTTATACCTAGTCCGCAGAGTGGCAATCCGGCTGCCCTGATGACTGCAGATGGCCAACCTACGGCTCTCGGTCTGATGATCCTTAATGAGGCCTACTAGGCTGTTAAGCTCCAGGTCCGCCAAACGCGCGAAATCTCCGTCTAGGTTCCATGACCAAGTTCCAAGGTCTAAATGTGAACAACGCTCTGACGGATTGGAGGGAACAGTCCATCCTTGGTCAAACAATCGTTGACGAAGGATAGAAGTCCTCCTCTTGTATACTGGAAAATTAGGACTTGGAATGATATATAGATGTGGATTATGTACAATAGAGGAATGATGACGAGTGAAATATTTCCAGGCTCGCTAATGAATGAACGTTTGAAACGGTTGACCCTTGGTCATGAATTTCAGCTCGATCCATATGCGATCGAAAAGAAGCGCCGTAATGCACACTTCTTGTTCGCAAACCACATCATCGTAACTAAATGGACCCCTTCGAAGTACGCATGCAGTTCCTAACGCTGCTCAAAAGACTCAATGCGTGAGTACACAAGATTTTATTTGAGGAAAGGGGTCTCCAACGACTCATTTAGTTCCCAGCAGTCCATCCAAAAGGTAGTCGGATACGCCTTGAAGTACTTTTCCAGCTGCGGGGACGACCTCTGGGATTGCATTATTGAGGAATGTCAAAAGGTCCTTCTTTACCCCTTTATTGTTTCTACCCTACGTCCTAACCATGGAAATGAATCATCTAGGGCTCCATTAATAATCGAATCAACATACTCTACTTCCTGGATTCGCTATGCGAGATATCTCTTCTGGCAAAATCACGCCCTCAAAGCTCAAAACAGGACAGAAACGCTCACTCGTGCTATTATGTTGACTATGTCTCGCGAGATCTGAACAAGATCATCGAGTATGTTGTCCCGGAGGGTAGGCAGGGTCTTCCAAATCTCATGAGTACGAAGCAGGTATGTTCGGTCTGTCTTGTTCCGTCTACGTTGTGACTTATACATCGACATAGATATTGGAGAGCTGGAGAAGTAAACGAGTCGTGGATCCCCAGAAGGTCGACGAAGTTCTCATCATGTTAGAAAACCGTAAAGACTCTTCAATTGACCCACAAGCAGACTCAAGACAAAACGTTCTTCCCCGCCACGAAGTTTTCAAGCGTATCGAAGAAGACCGGGAACGACACAAGCGACTTCGAGAACGTCGTTGGGTCCAGCCTGTCTCGCATAATCTTCCACCCAACCAAACACCGCAGTTGGCGTCATTCATGCCTCTGACAGATGATGGGGATGGAGAAGGCGAACTTACCTTGGACATCGAGTTTGAGAATGATTGGGAGGCGACGAGCGATTGGAACGAAGATGACGATGATGCGGCGCATGAGGAGAACGAGCTTTGTTTTCCAAGTAAGACTGTGTCCATGGACTTGTCAGCGTAGTCTTTTTTTGAGTCGTGGTATATGACTATATGTATGATACAGGTGTAGAAGTAATGTATTCTATGCTACATTAAATGCGATTGACCGTAGTTCCCTCAATGCTCCACATGCCCAGGAATTGAAGAGAAGGAAAGTGTGTTAGACAAAATCCGTATTTCTCAGTCTTCTCTGCGCCTCTTCGTTTTGCCCTTGTTCTCTCTGTAGTCAGACGTTTAATACATATGATCATCAAATATAAGAAGAAAAAGGCTCACAAGAAGACTTGACTCTTCCTCTTCCGACTATCCTTTTTCAACACATTCTTCTGCATTCTCCTTTTCGCAGAAGCTTCCGGGTGTGCGACGACCTAAAGGCAATGCATGTCAGCATAGGTTGTCTAGCAAACAAGTATGAGATGTACCTGAACAGCCCGTGCGGTTTTCCGCTCCCTCCTAACAGTAAGCACATTCTGTCGAATCTGGTTGTACACATTGGAGAATTTGGTCGTCCCAACTTTGTTCTGGAGCAGATCTTGCAGTTCAATAGCGAGTGTCTTCAATTCATCTAGTAGTAACCACCTGTCAGTAGGATGGCAGCGAGAATCGAAAAGCGGACACGTACCCATGTGTACATCGCGGATGGTATCATCTTCTGCGATGCGATACACAGGAGAGATGATGTGGGTGAGGAAACGTTCAACTTGACTAGACTCCATGTAGTTTATCATGGCTGCGAACCAACGCAAGACAGATGCCGGTTGGTGGTACCAATTCTCCTGTAAATAGAGCACTTCAGCATTTCAGGCTCCGTCAGTAGACTAGATCATAACGTACTGGGCTGAATGACTTGTTTCGACGAGCAATATGTGCCGAACGAGCCTGGTATGAGAGTTTAGAAAACAGCCAAGGAAGTGGGTGCTTCTGTTTCTCGGCGGATTCATCTTCCTCGATCTCCTCATCACTTTCATCAACGACTTCGTCACCGGACGCAGCTCCAGGCAGTGGCAAGGAAGCAAAGCACTTTCCGATATAGAACAGGTTCTTGACAATCAAGAGACTAAGGGCGGCGTCCAAATTCTCGCTCTTGAGTTGCAAACACAACTTGGTGGCCAATTCCTCCATACCAATTCGACTGAAGGGGTCCCCATCAGGGGAGTCCTCCTTAGGCGCGGATACGGGTACAACAGTGAAAAGGACGTTGACGAGACGACAGGATGCCGTGCGGACCCAGGCATGCGGGAACAAGAGATGTGAGATGATGGCGGACCATTTGATCACATCCTGCTCAGTGGTAAGATCAGGACAAGCGGCAAGAAGCTTGTTGAGCGCGACGAGTGCGTGATAGGATATCTGCCATTCGAGGTCGACGTCCATTTGGTCTTGATCACCCTCACTGAGGGAGTCGAGGATTATGGCGCTATGTTCCAGAGTAGCACTCAGGTCTTCCACAATCAGAGTAGTATATGGCGAGATGTCCTTCTGCAAGAGGTCGATAATAATGCTGTAGACCTGCGAAGATACTCGGAGGAGCTGAGGTTGTGAGCTCTGCGAGGCCCATGAATGAACATGAGACAACACTACACGTCGTTGCTGCTCCTCAAATCTTGCGAATAGTGTCTTGATTAGTGCGCTTGCCATCTCGCGGCACTTGGCAGAATCGTCGTTGGCAATTACCATAACAAGAGCTACGAATAACAAGTCGGAATACTCCTTGATGAGAGAAGGGTTGAACTTGTTGATGATGGCACTCAGGAGCTCCATTACGGATTTCCGACCACTTTCGTGTACATATGAGAGGTTCTTCGCTAAGAAGGTCATCTGGTTCTTGAGCCGACCCTTGCCTTGAGGGTAGTCGAGCAGGAACTGCAGCAAGACACCCCGGCAAAGTTCTTGCACCTGAGAAGATTGGTTGGTTACCATGATCTCCGAGACTCTCTCCATAAGGTCGTATATTTCTGGGACAACGAACTTCCTTGCCACGATGGCTCGAAGCATCGCGAACACGCTAGCTTGCCGTGAAGGTTCCTCGAGGTCGGGAGAAAGTACCTCAAGCAAGAAGACGAGATCCTTCTCCTTCACCTGGGCACTTGGCTGATCACGCAGGATCGTTGATAACGACTTGAAAGCAGTCTGTACTGCTTCAGATTCCGTCGAACCGGCTTGCTTGACAATATCGACCATTTGATGTACGAAGACGGGAAGGGACTTTTCGACAGACTTTAGAGGGCACTTAACAATGCCGGCTGCAGCTTTGAGACCCGGAATGACGACTTGCATGTGACTGGAGTATAGTGTGTTGCCAATGACAGGAATCATTGACTCCAACCGAGACATTACCACCGGGTCTTGGAAGTCGAACCGACTACGGCGAAGGGCCGTGTTGAGAAGATCCAGTCCAAAAACCACAAATCTAATGAGACGTCAGAGTGATGCCAAACAAAAACAACTTCTATCGCACACCTGAACGAGTTGTTTGCGTAATGATCGGCAGCTACACCATGTGTGCGTTTCAACTGCACGATCTCGGCATTTGGTTTCCCCTTCCTCTGATGCTTAGAGGGATTCGAAGCCTGTTTGAGGAAACGGGAATTCTCGCCAATCAAGGTATTGCACAAACTGATGAGATCCTTGGGAGTGAGATGCTCGTTGGCATTGAGACCACTTGCGATCCTGTGCAAAAGATCCTCGACTTGTTGCATCACCCGCAATGTTTCGGTTTCATGCAGAATATTACGGACAGGGACGAGAAGGCTGCTGACTTTGGGAGGTGTAATGTACTTTGCGATGACTGCGAATGAATCGAGTCCTTTCGCCGACGAAGATCGCACTTCCCGCATCTTGGTCTTGAACTCTTCTGACATGACATCCTTCCCTGACTCGCCAAAGATCACTTCTGCAGATATATGAGCAACGTCATTGACACAATCGTCGAGGGTATGGAACGCCTTGGAGTGCTCTCCGGACGTAACATATACCAGCAGAGCATGTGTCACGAAAGCGAGGATATGCAGATGGGGACCGCGTAGCAATGCGGCGCGCATTTCCTGTAGCATGATAGGCAGATAACTCGGACCAAGAAGTACAGCAATTCGACACAAAGTTTCTCTGGTCAGATCACGAGTCTCTTGCGATTTACTGCGCAAGATTTGACTGAGCACTGTGAGGAGCTTCGTGATCTGTGGGAGCCCGGTAGATGGTGGTAAATGTTGAGCGACTTGAATGATACCTATAGCAACGGGTATACGAAGGCTATCTTCTGTCTCGTCACGATTCTCGAGATGTCTCAGAAGGCTTGGAAGCAGACGAGTGTTTACCACGTCCGCGATCCGCGATTGCTCGCGGACAGCTCTGTTGACAGCAAGGGCCTCCTCGTCATCCTCAAGACCCGCTTCCGCATCCTTTTCTTCTGATGGCTCGTCCATATCCGCAACTTCATTCATCGGGAAGTGGAAGTTCTCTAATACAGAGACGATGGCGCGCACGTACACACGTTCAGAAGCGTCTTTCGCCTTCGTGAGACGCAAGTACTGCTGAATCAATGCATAGTATGCACCCCACTTTAGCTGACGTGCCATCCGACCCGTAGTCATGATGGCTTCAGTGACAATCTGGTGGTCGATGGAACCTGCTGACATGATGAAGTTTCCGACGAGAGGAACAAATATCTCTGCTAGCGTTACACTGCGTAGATGACCTTCATCGCAGTAGTCAGCAAGTCGACGAAGAGCTCGTGTGCGACGATGGACTTGAATATGATGGATATTGTTGAAGAAACTAGCTTCCTCGTCTCCTCCTGCCAACAGACCTCGCATCTCTTGCAAAACGGCAATATCCTTGCAATGATTGACTGCATATGCAATGACACCCAGAATCTCTGCCCGAACCAACTCGTTCTTGGACCGCAAGCCATTTTTAAGTCCAGGGTACAGTATCTTCAAAAACGATTCCTCGAACTCCGAATCACGACTGGCCACCAGATCCACAAAGCGTTTCATGGCGAATGAAGCGTTGTTGCGGACTGTGAGTTCATCGGCATCCTGAATGAAGTTAAGCATGTTGTAGAGGATAGGTAGCCATTCCGTCGCGCTCAGAGTGGAATGAAGCGTCTCATTGAGTCTCGTGAAAGCGCCCAGCCTGCGATCAAAATCAGGCTCCTCAATACGCTTCGTAGAGTAAGCATTGAGGTCGTCAAGAAGTTGGCTCAATGGTTGAAGCGCAGGATGAACCTCAGCGAGAGTGTGGAATGTTGCCACGTGTGCCAGTCGCGCTTGCCGCGATCGTAGAGTTTGGAAGAGAAGCGAAAGGAGCGCATATGTCTTCTTATAGACCGTACTCGACGGATCCGACAGTAACGTCACAACCGGCAGGAGGTTGCGGACGATGTTCAGTATGTCCACTTTGATCTTCTCGGGAAGCACCTTTGATGGTTTGCGCAGTAGAGGGATGAAGAGAGTTAATAATGTTGAAGCCAGCTCAGGATCCGAAATGTAGGGAGCAAGGTCCGACAAGATCCTAATCTGTCGGCGACCAATGGTATCGGTGACTGATGCTACATCTTTGACACGCTCAACCAGAATGGAGAGGTTGTTGAGAAGCAGGGGTATATGGGGCTTGAAGACAATCTCCAAAAGTTCAGTATTCTCTGCGGAGGCACGTGAGAGATTGTCTACGATGTCGAAGACCTTCAGGATGACCGGCTCCTTGACATTGGTGGCAATCAGACAAGCGTAGATCTTCGGTAGTGTGCGTTCATCATACGCCGCTAGATAACGAACAGTTTCAGGTCGCAGTGACCAGATGTAAAACAACTCCAGGAGCGAAGAGGGTGATTGAGTATTCTCGACATCGAGGGAGTTGAGTCGAGGTGATATGAAGGAATGGAAGGCTTCTGGCATGTAAGGCCCGAAATCGAATGTAACAGGTATTCGGAAGAAATCCGCGAATCGCTTGAGACCCAATTGACGAACGGTACGGATAGTTCTCGAGGCACTCTGGATCGTGTCTTTCTCGTCATTCTCCTCGTCCACTTCCACATCGTCCTCGGGAATATCCTTGTCACTGTGTTGGCTTATTCGGCTCTGAGCATATCCTGTAACATCAAGAAGCGTTGACAGAAGGATAGGCCACACGGAGAGCAGTCTTGAGCCAAGCTGCTTTATGACATCACCCAAGAGGTTCAAGAATCCAACGAGCTGCTTGTCTGTGACCTCTGATGGAATACTGTGTGTAACGTATTCCGCCTCGATGTGTGGTTCTCGCCCTTTATTGACAGGCTTCAGCATCAGGTCAACAAGTGTCGTCAACTCCGCATCCGTACAGCCAGCCAATGCAGTAAGCACAGCTGCTCGACGGTCGGAACCTCGGGATCGGCCCCTTTTCTCTAGCATGATACCGAAGAGCATTCTGATGATTACATCCACGAGTTCCGGCCGATCGTCTTTCTCGATCTCTGCAATTTGTAGCTGTGTCAACTCGTCTCTCCATCTTGTCTCGTCCAGGAGCATGCTGAGCGTATCCCCATGAGGTATAATGTGAGGTGACTTGTAAGTCAGAAGACAAGATAGAGCGAGCTTCTGCAACGGTCGATCCGGGTGCGAGAGTAGTACCATGTAGCATTGGTGAAGTTCGTCCGTGGATCGCAATGCCTTGGGGTTTACAAACTTGGAGAAGAGCTCCAACCATGCGCTTAACTTGTATCGAGCCATTTGGGCGGGAGCATCGGGAGGTGCCATGGAAAGGAAAAGAGGGACAAGATCGCGACTATGCCTCTCAGCCAACGACGAACATTCGACGAGAGTCGCGAGAAGCTGGACTTCGTAACTCTTGTGGTCGAAACGCTCTTGAACTATCTGAGACTAAATAGCATAGAATGTGGGTGAGAGGTTTAGATAACATGGGAAAGGGACGCACCCGTATCAGCCTTTTCCGCGCCGCATTTTCTCGCAGCCATAGCGTTACTTGTGATCGAAACTTGTGAGCACTTGGATCTCTCCATGTTCGCTCATCTTCGTTGATTGTATCCAACTCCCCCTCATCTTCATCCACCATCCATCCCGGATCCACTTGTAATGTAGAACCTTGTGACAGATTCTGGAGTTCTTCAAAGACTAACTCCCAGACTTTATCCCCGAACCGCTCTGCGATCGCAGCTAAAGCTTCGGCAGCTGGGGACCAAACGGGACGAAGGTTCACCTTCAATTGCGCTATAAAATGAACAAGGAGTGAGTGACAGAAATAAGTTTGGAGTCAATTATGACTGACATGTCAGCCAACGAATAGCGATGTCTGCGCCTAATTCGTCACCGTCCTTAAGAACTTGTCCTAAACGAGTGATTCTCAAGACTCTTTCTCGAACGCCTTGGACGTCGAGTGGTACCTCGTCGCCTTGCAAACAACGCTTCAAGACCTCAGCAGAACCCTCGGGTAAGGTGACACAAGGAGATGAGAGAATACGAAGAACACTGAGGCGAAGCAGACGCGAGTGTGAAAGCAGGGACACCTGCAAGGATGGGTACAGCTCTTCGCCCAGAAGCTCCTGTTCATGCGCAGAACTAAAGACTCATCAGCAGACGATTAAGCGCGATTGTAAAAGAGGCATGTACCATGCACCAACTAGCTCGACCAGACCAGACATCGTGCAACCGCACCATCCCCAACCTTCAATGGTTTTCCTAGTCCAATGCACGACATCAACCAACTCTGACCACTCCTTCGGTTTTCGAGAAGCCAAGCACGACAATGAGGCGCCTAACAACCAGGCGGAATTGCCTGCCTTCACCTCAAAGTCATGTCGTGATGATTCACTGGTTTCAAGTGTCGACTGAATCACTCGTACGAGCAATGGGCTAAGTGTAGGAAGAAGGTTCTGAATCTGCAGGACTTGAGCATAGTCGAATATCTGGGTGGAGAAAGCGACATTATCAGATTCACCATGCATGCATATATGAATAAATACGTACCTGTTCTTCACTTTGTTTCCACCCCTCAAACTGCTGATCCACCCACGTCTGTATCCGCTGTTTCCAACCCTGATCCACTCCATCCAGCTTGTGTGTCCGGTTCAAAGCTACCAGCAGTTCGAGCGCCCTGGTAGTATGAGTCTCGAGGTACTGAGGCAGCAGTCTCGTCACCTTTGGCAAGGCAAGGGACTTCCAGCCCCCCCAGTTCAAGTCGGAGAGAACACCACACAATTCAAGCCCTAAAGCTGGTCTTTCGAATATGCGTTCGAAAACTTTCCGACCAGGTCCCATCCAGAGCGCCATATCGCCTGCTGTGAGACAAGACACGGTAAACTTGAGCACCGCGGCATGAAGCGCATCCTCCGAAAGGGGGAGCTTTTGGAATTGAGATAGCATAGACGACAGTTGTTTTGCGGTAAGCCTGGAACCTTGTCGTACGGATATCGGGACAGTAGCGATCTCCAAAAGGCGCCTTAGTCGCTCGATTTCTGCAGGTTCTGCCTTGGCAAGTTCCTCTACTATGATGTCCGCTATGGGAGAGTACTGTTCCGACGTTTTGCAGTGATGCGCGAGCGCGGTCAACATACGACGCAAGACAGTGAAAGACTGATCCGGTTCCTCGCAAGTGAGATAATACTGCAACAGCGGAGCAAAGACCGTCGGCGAGATCGTGTGAAGGGTTTGCGAGACAGATTTGCACGCAGAAACAAAGACCCAGGCAGAGACGTCCGGATTTGCGCTAGCTATGATCGCCAGTGTGACCTTCTCCCTGGCAGCAGGTTTAAGTCTTCGAAGAATTGATCCCCATAACTCTGCAACAGCTCTTTGAACTTCAGGGTTACAGTTGGGTAGCGTTTCTGAGAATGCGGCCCAAGCTTCCTCAGTATAGTCCAATGGTATCAGCAGGTATTTGAACAGCGCAGAAAACGTTTCGAGAAGGGCAGTGTGGACCTGAGCTGAGAGGGATCTAGGGAGTAACCTGACTAACTGCTTTAAGATATCCGCGTGAAGTGGACCAAGGGTTGTTCGTAAGTCGTGTAGTAGTTTCTGAAACAGACTAGAGTTCCGGTCAGAAGATTCAAAGAGAAACATTGAAAAACGACGCACTCAAGTAATGGTTTTTGACCCTCATCATCTGCACGGTCCACGGCCCCAATCCACAGCTTCACGACCTCCTGCCAATGATGAAGCAGTAACGGCATCGAAGCCGATAGACCATCGACCGCATAAGCAAACTGCGTGAACGCAGCGGTGAGATTCAGTTCTCTCCAATGAACGAGGGCCTCGTGAAAATGAGAAGAATTGTCCTGCAACCGAGAAGTAGCTTAGATCCCATAGTTGCTTGAAATAGTGTGTACTCACCGCTACTTCCGCCAATTCTACATCATACTGGTTTTTGCTTAGCGCAGAAGGAGGATGAACCTGCTTTAACGTTTGCTTGTAGGATTGATGCTGTAATCCCGTCAGCATCCTGAACGCAAAGGGCATTCCCTGAGTATTGATTGCTTACCCTGAATCGTTTCGCCGGTCTTTCGTCCTCCATAGTGGTGGAAGCTACTGTGAGGGACACAAAACGTTTTGGTTGTTGATACGCAGTATTTCTCAAAGTATTCGTGGAGAAATGAAAGAGCAATACAAACAGGAGGGGGCTGGGGCCAGTAAGGACTGAACGAAAGTTTCGACTTTCGCCAGTAAGAGCGAACTCAAAATTATGGGCGTCTGGCTCTCAATGCTGCATCTTATCTTATCTTTGCACAAGCGCCGATCCGTCCTGGACCCGAAGTACTTGGACAGAAAATACATCGGGTAGCAAGATAAAGGAAGTAGAACCGACCATACTATACACGCGGTATACAGATCAGACATAAACTAAAGCACGTTAAACGTAGGAGAAGGCCGGATGACCCAAACTGCTGAGGAGAGACGTTGAGCCTGGCAATGAAATCAAACGTAAACATCATCCGCATAAACCGAAGCGAAACCCATACTAAGAAGAATTGATATGAAAAGGTCCAAAACAGTAAGTAGTAATCAAACCATAGAGCTATGACCACTCTCGCTCGTAGAATAAGCAGGCGGCGGAAGACCTTCCGAATCCGTCTCCACATAACCCCTCGTAGTCAATTCTCCAGGCACTTTCTCCTTCTTGAATATGGAGTTGCTTGGAGACGACTGTGCAGGGTGTAAAGACTCTGCAAAAGGTGCAGATGGAGGTGTGATAGCAAGAGGTTCGCTGAAGTCCCAGCCACCATCAGAACGTCGTCTGGCTACGCGCATGTTCTCTCCTGGTCGATGGGCTGTTTGCGCCACACACAGAAAAGTTAGTAAAAATATAGCGCATAACAACGCAATAGATAGCGTACTGAATCTTGGAACCTCTTGTCCTGGGAAAAACGGCGTGACACGAGCAGCGAGATGGTTTGGATCAACAGCTGCAGCTGTTGTGTGCCTTCGGCTGTCATTAATGGTGCGTGTGCTGCCCTTTGCCTGACGGCGACGGCGCCAGAAGTAGAATGCTATGCCAGAAATAACCAGGAAGACGCATCCGAGGGATACACCGACAGCAATGCCAGTAGTAGATCCTCCTGCTGATGTTGAGATGTTAGGATCAGAATCTGACATGGTAAATCACCTGTTCTATAAATGTAAGATGTCTTCCGGGTGTTGTTGAGAATGTACGACGAAATCGACTGACCCGAAGAGATGTAGAGACAGTAAGTCAAAGAATGTAGAAGGTGTAAAGAAAGTGTGTCTAGCCAGCATAACAACATCAGTCTTCGCCTTCATTGTCAAAATAAAAATAGTACTCGCCTGAGAAAGGTTTAAGCCAGGTTACCAACAACTCCAACAACAGAATCACATAGAACACCTGGCAGACTACCAGTATCCCTCACGATGGTTAAGTTTCGCAGGGGGAAAGGTCGTAGTATACCACGGGTGCTGTAGCGTGCACCTAGTAGAACCAATAACCCAAAGCACTCTGATCACTCCCACACTTTTCACGGTCGTCAATGTCAACGCGGTCACCTGTGAACACCAGTGCTCCTTGCCACCTGGACGCTGGAAATGACTATCGACAACAAAGTCCGATCGTTGCGCCGAGAATAGCGGCACGCATCACTGCTTGAAATAATTATTATTCTGAGATCCAGCGCTCCAGGCCGACGGCTGCATTTCTAGGCCTAGACCGTGTCTTTCTTCCGAGTTTGTTCGTCCAACATGGATCAATACGATTATGCAAATGTGATATTTTTTCACTAACGATTGCACTCAGTCTCTAGCGCAGCGAAAGCTGATGCATTAGTTTCAGTCGAATAAGGTTGACCATCTCCTTGGCAGTGACTAGGGTACCTCAGCGTTCAGCGTCCAACGGCAGTTTCCTACTGCATCGGCACGAATATATTGGAACAGTTATTGGCATTACCCTTGGGTTGCACGATCGACCTCAGTTCAGCACCTGATTCGGGCAGTTCTCCTTCCGCGTCCTACCACAACCAATCATGCAATGCAACCCAACAAAGATAGTTTATCAGACGAAACATTGACCAATGGCAGGTGACAGAAAATCTCCTCTGCTATAGTGATGTCTGATCCTAACTTCCTCATGTAGGCAATGCCTTTGGGAATGGACGTTTTTCATTGGAAGATATCAATGCTATGCTTGTGATGCATGAGGCGTCCACTTGGATAGCCGTCTACCACCGGTGGCCAAAGTATGATTATCTTTTGCGTGCCTGCGCTCTTTCAACAGTTTCTTTGCTATTCCTATGACCCGGTCAAACGGTCTCAGTGCTGTCGTCAGCTTTCAACGGCACTGCTGTTGCGATATGAGCTTCGGGAGTTTGACGCAGACCTAAAACGAGCGGGTGCACTCAGTGTAGAAGCGGTCGAAATTCTCCCGGAGCTGTACCCTGACCGCAAACCATCGTTACGGGCCGTTGCTCTCTTCGTTCGCACCAGGTTTCGGTACTTCGGACTTAAAGAAGACCTCGAGAGAGCTCTGAACATTGTCAATGTCATACTAGACGCATGTCCTGAAGAGAACCCTAATCGTACTGAAACCCTCGACAATGCCGCTGATACCCTAATGATCAAACCCATAGACTCCGGAGCCAGTGATGACTTGGACGCCTCCATCCTGCTGCAGAGGTCTGCCCTTGGTCTCCGTCCTACAGGTCATCCGACTCGTGAAGAGTCTTTGCGTGCGCTATTCTCAAGTTTGTTTCGCCGATTCCGACGAACAGCAGAGCGTGACGATATTGACGAAGCTTGCAACCTCAAACGATTACTTCGTATGCATAATGCCTCTGATTCGCCAAGAATAGCCCCCGCTTCGGGCACTTTCCGATACTGGATTCTTGCAGTTTCGCGATCCGCAGGACATACGGGAGTGCAGAAAATTGATGGAAGAAGCATTACAATGCCTACCACCCAGAAGTTCATCGCGGCGCGAGCTGC
The DNA here is from genome assembly GCA_964035595.1 of Somion occarium. Lineage (NCBI taxonomy): Eukaryota > Fungi > Basidiomycota > Agaricomycetes > Polyporales > Cerrenaceae > Somion > Somion occarium. The sequence goes on along the minus strand of OZ037949.1, from coordinate 2,103,341 downwards.
TTAGGCTTCTCATCAACATAGAACAGGATACTCTCTACCTATATAAGGAGATGCCCAATAGCCTGCCTCTCGTAGACGATAACCGCTCAAAGCTAGTTTCGTGGTATGCGGATGCCCTCGCAGAATACGTCATGGAACAAGATCACCCATCCAGAGACCTTGACAAACTCGTAGACCTGCGCAAAGAATTTCTCGGCTTGCACGCTCGGGACCAGAGTGCCCACATCCAAGCACTGAGTGACCTCGCGTTAGCTCTCGAGCAGAGGTTTCGTGTTCACTGCGACGTCCAAGATCGAGAGGCAGTCATAAGGTTACTCAAAGAAGCTTCCGAATCTGCTGACGATGAGGATGGCCTACGAGTTGAACTTTAACTTCATCTAGCGTCTTTATTCAGAGCGAGGTATGAAGATTGGGCCGGAATCGATAACCTCCACGAAGCTGTCACTCTATGTGAGAAAGCAGCACAGGTTCCTACAAACAATGTCCCCTCCGGGCCCAGGTGTTTATTGAATTGGCCGGAACGTCTCTCTATCGCTCCCATGATGTTGAACTTTTCACAATGTCAAATTGGGAACGTCTAGCGGATCTTGGTCAGGAGGTCTTACAGGGTCACCGGATCCTAATTTGACTCGGGCGGTGATATGTGTTGTTCTGGCACAAGGGAAGGAGAATCAATTTATGCAGACGTGGGATCGTGCGTTTCTCAATAAAGCTATCGTGCTTTACGAAGAGGCCATGGCCCTATACCCTTCCGGTGATCCAGATCGTCCCCAGGTTATCCTGAAGCTTGCTGGCGCTCTTCAAGTTCGACATCTTCTATTCCATGACATGGAACCACTCGAGAGATCGCTCAGTCTACACAGGTCGGCCTTGGATGATGTTTCGGACGAAGATCGGGCAACCTATGTATGTGAGTTAGCAGAGGCCTATCATCTAAAGCTCCGGTATACTAGGAGAAAGGAAGATGTGGAAGTTGCAGTAACTCTTGGCAAACAAGCACTTAACGAGAGATACAAACAGTACTATGAGCTTCCCTCGGCAGAGCAAGCCCTAAAACATCTCGAGGTTGCATTGGAGCTCTGTCTGCCTCATGACACCAAACGTCTTGACTGTCTTGATGCTCTCGGACAAGCTTTGGCCGCACGCTGTGAACACTCCAACTCTTCGGATGATCTCGAGAGTGGTATCAATCTGCTCAGAGAAGCGTCCAAATCAGCTCGAAGTCTGACCCAAATCGTTGCGCCTATACCGAGAGCCTAATTCGTTTGCTCAATACGCGGTATGACCGACATAAGAATCCTGGAGACCTTCAGCAAATTTTTTCATACCTGGAGGAGATGCTTGGTGAAGACCATGATGGCCAAATGCCCCATATCCTCACCCTCTCACATTACCTCCACGTTCTTCGGTCACGTTACGGCTTGACAAACGATCCTCGCGACTTGGACAAACTCAATGAAATTCGAAGCAGCATCTTCAACTGGCAAATCGTCTTTCGAGATTACCATGTTAAAGCATGCCGCCGCCGTAATGCCCTTCAGCACGCATTTCGAGACAACGGAGTGAGCAAATATTTTTTTACTAGAGGAGACTATCTCGTTCTCCAGCATAGACGATCGCATTGCCTTAAAATCATGGAAGCTCAAAGCTGTCGCCAACAGCATGAGAACTCCTATAATTTACGACTTTTACACAACGTCGAAGCCATAATCCACGAAGTGTTGAATGATCTTCCTCCTAATCACAGGGATCGTCCTCACGTTCTTTCATAATTAGCCTCTGCATACTTTCTGCGGGCTACTCAGCAGAACTCCGTTGTCGACCTTGCCGAGGCTATCAGATTGGCCAAAATGGCGCTTGCAGAGTCACCGAAGAGTGAATCGTCCAAAGCTCCAAAGAAACAGGCCTTGGCCTCTCTTCTGTTTCGTCGTTACATGCTAGACGACAATAAGGATCGCTCTAAACTGGAGTTGGCGCTAGTATACATTCGAAATGCTACTCCCCGCTGCATACCCGATTCCATGCTTCCCTCTTGTGGGCTGCAATGGCAGAGCACCTTGGGCTTAACGAATCCGCGTTAGAGACGTTCCGTGCTGCTTTCTCGCCCTTACCACAATTGGCCTGGCTAGATTCGGACACTAGAGCCTCTCTCCATGCTATTCAAGCGGCACATGATCTTCCGGCAAATGCATCCGCAGTTGCATTGCTACTTGATAGGACAGAGGAAGCAGTTGAGTTTCTCGGGGCTGGAAGATCTTTCATTTGGTCCCAAGCCGCTCAACTTCGAACACCTGTGGATGATGTCGAAGCGTCGTCGACCGGAGGTGCTGAGTTGGCGTCCAAATTGCGAATGTTGTCAAAGCGACTAGAGGGCGGCATTGCCGATAATTATCCTAGAGGCAGTCCGGCTTCTATGTCAACGACTGAGCGGCAGATTCGTCAGGAGTCGCTTTATGTGATCGAGGACATTCGCAAGCTTCCTGGTTTCTATCATTTCATGGAGCAAGAATCGTATCAGTCAATTGCTGCCGTCTCTCAGGGAGAACCTGTTGTTATCTTGATTGCTCATGCACGTTTGAGCGTTGCATTGGTCCTTACCAGTCCGGATGCACAACCGGCTTGCATTCAACTCAATGTCTCAGTGGCCACTCTGGAGACCCTACATAGTCAACTTCGTTATGCCACGCAATCCAGAGGTGGCATCAGCAAACTGGACAAGATAAAATGAGCGGGCGGTCCCAAAGCGGCAGCAAGTGAGACAGAAACTGACACTGTCCTAGCAACGTTATGGTTAGAAGTCGCTGAACCGGTGATACAACCCCTTACCGGGCTAGTAAAGCCTAAGGTGCGCCAGAGACTCGACAATCACTATGCGACTCACCTCCTGGTAACTGAAGTGTGATCCACTGTAGACGTTGCTTGACTGCAGGCGAATCTGGTGGCGTTGCGTTGGGCACTTTGCGTTGATGCCAATTCATGCAGCTGGCAAGTATACGACGAGGTCTACGATCTGTGTCTCGGACTTCTTTGTTTCATGTTACATGCCGACGTTGGACGCTCTGCATCAAGCCCGAGGCAGACCAAGCTCCACCACGGAGGCTAGGGTTCTTCCCGTCATACAGCCGAATGCCGGTCCAGGATATGCCTCGTTACCGAATACGAAGAATGAATTGCAAGAGATACACAATATCGTTCCACCGAGGTCCATCCTATCTTTGACCGAATCAATAGACCTCGACCTCAATGGTGACTGCGCCATTGTCGAGAACGTCATGAGAAACCTACCGGAGGCCTCGATCCTCCGTCTGGCCTGCCACAGTATACAAGACCCTGGCAATCCACTCCAAAGTGCCTTTAATTTTCGAGGCGGGCAACGCCTTACCGTCGAACATCTCATGCAAAGACCATTACCACACGCCTACGTCGCGTTCCTGAGTGCATGTCATACCGCTGCCAATGACGTACAGCGGCCTGATGAAGCAATAAATTTTGCGAGTGCCATGCTCTTCGCAGTGCCACGATGTGGTACGTCCATGGTCTAGGTTGTATCCGTCGAATGCTTTGTTACTTATCCCCATTTGTCCCTAGGCCAATGGACGACCTTGATGGTCCAGTTATGGCTTGTGCTATATACGGCAATCTTCTTAAGGAGTTCTGAACAAGTTTAGCCTGGCGACTGCTCTAGATGCTGCCGGTCGTGAACTTCGCAGAACAGTTCCATCTGAATGGTGAGCTGCGTTCATACATATCGGGATTTAATAAACAGCATCTCTTTTGAACTAGACTCTGCTACGACATACATTACCCGGGTATCGAACCTACAGTCCACTTGTACATTGAGGCACTATCTAAAAGAGGGTTTGAAATACAATACGTACTCCTATAACAACCTGGAATATGTTATGAAACGAAAATAATAATACGATTCAGCCCATTTCACAAGATCCCAGGTACAAACCAATACGGAACTGCTGCTGCATACTGATCCCACTCCTTTCCGAAGAGCTTCCTTAGCTCTCCATCCTCTATCTGCGCTCTATAGATACCGACGGCAATCCACCAACCATACAAAGCCACGAAGAATGTTGCCCGCGTCGCTAGACCGAACAGCCCGCGTCCAAGCACATCGCACTCTACTATCCATCCACCTGGAGTAAGGTTCGTGATACATAGGCCCAGTATGGCACAAAGGGAGCCTATATAGGCGGGATGTCGGACGATAGCGTAGGGTCCCGATGTGATGAGCTTGTGGGAAGGCATGATGGTGAGATCGAAGGTAAAGAAAGTTCCGAGGGCGCGGTAGCAAGAAAGCCTTATGGACATGCCGAGGATTGTAAAGAAAACACCGAGGAAGAAGAGTGGCGTCGTATGAATGTTTGGCCCTGTCAGGCGCGTAGAAATTGTCGCAGCATGAAGTGGTGATATTTTGCTTGACGGGCAGATCACTGTGAGGATGAGGTTGGAAAGATACGCGGGAAGTGGAAGCACATTTTGCTGAGCGAGAACAAGGGCGACGTCTGCGGACGTGCAAAGCCATGCCATTGGCTGCTGAATCTGAAAGCGATATGAGTCAAAGTAAAGTAAAAAAGACAAGGCACATAGGGAAATGCGAAGTAGGCAACTACGTCCTAATACAGCGTGCTTTATCGTACTCACCGTGAATATCAAAGGTGAAATCCGACTGTACCACCTCCCATCAAATCGACCCTTTGGCGGCGTCTTGTTCGGAGGCGTACTAGCAATCTGGTAACATGTAGCCTGGACGCAGCTCAATACTGCCCTCAATATGGACATGTTGGTTGGTATGGGAGGAGGGAATGGCAAGCATGGAGAAGGTGGCTGATGCTCTATTTATGAACCCCCAGAGAAGCTATGAGACTTCCTGAAGACCTGAGATGGCACTGGCGTGGAATTCGATAGATTCAGAACGTGCCCTGATTCTCGCTTGCCCTAAGTAACAGCAACAGGTCTGTCAAGGAAACTCATGCCATTGTGATCTCAAGCCGAACAGTTCTCACATACCTCTTCTGCGGCAGGCCGTGTATCCCATGATGAAATGTACGGTGTCGGCGCCGCGGAGGAGCAGCGTTTCTGCCGAAGCACAGAATGTCGGCAAGATTCAAGAAAGCACAAAGGCGAGAACTTGTAACAGTGTCCGTTGTCAGAAATACCCATCGGCCAGTGGCGTATATGCTACCTGGGTTTCCATATCCTCGGAGAAGAAGCAGAGCCTCAAGCAACCGAGGATCATCAACTTCCTCTGTACTTGTTGGACTCAAGTCATAATATCAGAAGCCATCAAAGCTTGCATTTCATACCACCGGAGATCGAAGGCAGCGCAGTTAGAAAGACACTGTGCAATAAACTCTTGGAAGATGCCGCGCTCGACGTCTCTAGAGGTACCTTCGAGAAAAAGAGTTGCCTTGAATGATAATGTTGTATTCTCACCAGTTTTCCGTGAGAATGGGCTAAATAAAGGTGTCGCATAAGCTCGCATATGGAAGAGACTGAACAGGAACCGAGTAACATGTCTAATGCTTGCGAATTTAACTATAGGTGAAGCAAAGGAAGCCGTTAGCGTTACGTTCAGTGACTATGCGTCAAATACCTCGGTTATCCGGAGAACAAATCTTAGAACGCAAAAGTTACCCCTTAGATCAGAAAGCGTATCCTATCGTTTGGTGACCGTTATTCTGCGAGTGATACTATCCCAACCGCCCTTCTGTGGCGGAGTATGTACACTAGGTTTGGTCGCGTCCCTGCTTGTGCGTCCCACATGACTGTTCCCATGTTCGTCTCGACCCACTTGAGGCAGCTGTTCCATAAAAGTCATTTTCGTCGGCGCATCCATGAGAAAAACCTTGATAGAGCTCGTGTCGCTATCAGTTCCTTGTGGTAGGAAGAATTGAAACGTCTGATGGTGCTCTGGGCTCGCCCCGACCTGTAGTGTGTGTTCGGAGAGCAGAGTTGGTTTGTCTTCTTCCCACGGGGAGTACCAGACAGTAATTTCATACGTGCCAGGATCGAAATAAACAACATGAGCGAATAAGTCAGCTGAGCTGCTGTTGCGCAAGACAAAAGCGTAGTCATCGTTATTACTTTGGATGACTTTCGCCTCATCATTTCGAAAGAGCACTTCCCGGCTCAACATCCTTGGCCTCGTGAGTCGCGCGTCGATAGAGCGATTTAAATCCAGATCCTCTCCTACAAGATGAAACTCCATTTGTACATAGCCAACAAAAGGATGCAACTCGTTGACCCGACCAAGACAAAAGTTGAAGCGCGCGATAGCATTCAGTATCTTGGGAAAGTCCGCTGTCCTGACATCCCTCAGATCCAGCTGAGGACACAGCAGGTCCCTTAGATGCACATCTCGACGTTTCATGATGACTCGGCCGCCATTGACGTCGTCAATCGTGAGTACAAGATCCGCGTCATCCGGCTCCAAGACGTGTTCTAAGACTGCATAGAACTCTGAATCCATTTTGAAAAGGCCACTGTCTATAATCCGATTGATATCGTCAGCGATTTGAGAACCTGGGGAATGGTTTACGACGGCAAAGCGCAGGCGATAGGGATGGTTGAGAATACGGGCGGTGTGGTGTTCTCCAGTAACTTTTGTCCCTTTTGCAACTTCAGCAAAGCAATGATCCGAAAACACCTCTCGAACAACAGCGGTTCCAAGAATGCGATTGATTTGGAGATGGTCATTCATGTTGTAAAGCTCCAGACAAGTGCCCGAGGTGACACCCATGACTTGGCACGGTCCATTGATTCGACAACGATCGTTACTCTCCCATACAACATCGAATGCGTTGGGATCCACCTGTGTCTTCTCAAAGACAAGTCGATCGCGAGTAACACCTTCGCATTGTGGATGCTGGATGACAAATCCAGGGTATTCCTTGCGCAGTTTATCGAGATCCTCATTGACGTATTTCAAAAGCTGTGCATATGAACGGGGACGGATCTTTTCATTTCGAAGGGCTTCGAGCCAAGATGTAGTGAACAAGCCTCCGCTCTCACCTCCAAACGCACTCTCGTTCTGTCCACAGGCGGCCATCAGCACATGAGACTTGGCCCGGCGTTGAGTGAACCCGCCGCGCACGAACCTTTGCTGGCTCTGGGCAGGATTTTGCAATAACGAATCCCGTAAACGCTCTGAGTCCCATATCTGGCGATCTACATTCTCGCGAACTGGAGTGGCACGTTTAGGCTCCAGGCAACGGGCTTTGAAAGGAGGTGCGCGAGACATGCCGCCACGAGTCCCATGACCACTATGACAACAGTCCAGCACGACCGTTATGTTATCGCTATGCGAAATCGCGAGCATGTCCAACAGTGCGCCGAGAGTACGATCGGGGATCCCACAGATAGCGTACCCATCCGCATCAATAGTCCCTTCATCGTAAGGGATGATCATCTCCAGCTGGCCGTTTTGCTGGTCATTTGGACTGGTCATCTCGATAATGGGCCAATGCAGGGCTGCGGCTGCCATGACCAGAGAAGTGGAAAATGATCGCATCGCCTTCGTGGATGTTTGTATTATCGATAAGGTGGGACTGAAATGCAGATAAGATGTTCTGTCTTGTTGCATCCTGGTCTTTCAATGTAAAGATGTGATCGGATGGCACATGCAGGTCATGCCTGAGATATCGGTGAACGTGCTCGATATCCTGCAGTGCTCCGTCAACCGCATCGAAATCCGGGCATGCATACGTCTCGATTCCGACCAGGAGAGCGAAGATTTGGACCATGTACACTAGAAAGAAGCCATCAGCAATGAGTACGATTGATGTTTGGGAACTGCTGACCGTCCTTAGGTATTGGACTCAGGGTGGGATGAGGAAGGGCTGCGTAATCAATGGGTTGCGCTTGATGGTCCCTGATATGACAGAAGCCAATAGAAGCCAAGATAGTCTCATCTAAAGCAGTATACCGGAAAGAGTGGATGAGATCCTTTCCATGAGTGAAACATCTATGGTCATATGTGCAAGTACATTGCGGTAAGTATTACGGTCATCCTGAGGTGATACTGTACAATGCGAGAAAGCAAGAACTAAACAAGAAAGCGAGTACGGTGAATGCCGAGGAATATTCATGCGAAGAATGGCGTCGAGATCGATGAATTGGTTTAGAGAGTAGGCGCGTCCAGAATCCTGCGCGTTCACAAATAATGGAAAGTATGGCCATGGAGTACGAGGAGCTACCTGCGTTTGTCAGCCTGTCCGCGCAGATAGGATGGATATGGTACATTCTCCTTGGAATCAGGAGATGTCTGAGACTGCATCGACAAAAGCAACTGGCGCCTTGGATGTTGCAAATCGGCATCTTGTGAGTGAAAGGCTGGCTGTAAATATCGCGAAGCGTGTGCAAAGGAATCCTCAGCTTCCTTCGAAGCTTTAACGACATCGGGATATAGTTCACCAGCAGCTCTCTCGTGGTCCCAATTATTCGAATTATCTTGTGACAGCGATAGAGAAGGCGTGACGGCCCTCGGGATGATAAGACTAGGCAGTTCTTCCTTGATTGGCACGTATGTTACATGGCTTCGAAGGGGAGACAGGGCACCGGGCATATCCGCAGTTCGATTGGCGACCTCTCGCCAGTCTGCCCAAGCGGTCTCCGAGTGTTGTTCCCAGTGTTTTGTTAGCTTGCCCAGGAGTGTGTCCTGGGCACCCATTCGGATGAAACTTCGACTTGTGAGAATCACCATGCCAGCTTCACACCGGGTAAGCATTACATTCATCCTGTTCTGGAAGCGCAAGAAACCGGGGGCTTTGGTACGGACAGCAGATACAATCACGAAGGCCGCCTCATGGCCTATTGCATGATAAGACAAAATGGTTCGGAGAAGACGAATTGACGACGCTGAGAAAAACTCACCCTGGAAGCTGTCGACATTGAAGACACGGTCATGAGGTAGACGCTCCGCTTGAAGCCGCTTTTGAATAGCAGCTCGCTGTGCATCATATGGTGTGATGACACAGAAGTCGCGATCATGGTAATAGTGTCGGATGAGGTGTACCACAGTATTGACTTCGTCCGTGTTCTGTAATACAAATGAAGGTCAGCAGAGCTCCAAGACTATCATGACTGGAACACACCTTCCAACTAGAACCAGAACGCTCTTCTTCACCTTTCGCAACATCTATGAACCTAACGCATGACATATCATGGTTCCAGTGTTCCGAACGTATCTCTGACTTATAAACTTCGTCAGAAATGAAATCACCCAATGCAACTGGTAATCGATCTAGAGAGAATATGTGTGTGAGAGATCCTACACGGTATACATGAATGACACTCACACTGAGTACTGAGAAAGTAAGCAGTTGGTTGTTTGTAAATGCTTGATATCAAATATGCTCCGCATCTCTGGCGCAATCTCTTGTCCGAATGGCGGTACTGTGGAGGACGTTTTAGTCTCATGACTTCGGCCACTTTCATGGACAAGCTACATACACTGCTCGGGGTCTCCAAAGAAGCAAACCTTTCGCAATCTCTTGAACTTGTGAAAAAGGTGCTTGATGAAATTCAGTAAACGTGATGTATCATACACCCGTGTATTTGGAACTCACCATGAAGTCAAATGTGTCAACCTGGGAGGCCTCATCGACAACCAGACGATCAACCGGAATTAGGTCGAATACACCGATTTCATCTAATGCTGGATTTGAAAGCATGCTCAAGGTGCACAGAACTACTCGGCTTCCGTTGAACCTTCTTTCAAAGGTAACGGAATCACTGAAAAGATCATCGGACCGAATCAAGTGATTGGCTACTCTAGCATAGAGGTCTTCATGCCTATGAAGATATACCGTCACTGGGTCGATACACTGTTGTTAAAAATACAACGATTATCTCACCATTCGAGATAGAACTCCTTCGACACAATCAACTTGAAATCCGAAACGTTATTGCTAACCAGACTTCTTGCAATATTCCGAACTGCGACGTTCGAACGCGCAACGATCCAAACAGGAGACCTCTGCAAACTCCAATACTTCACAGCAGCAGCAATCGTTGTAGTCTTGCCGGTGCCAGGAGGCCCTGTAGGTCGCGTTGAGTGACAGACAGTAAAAGGGCTGTGAAAATGCCCACCATGTGTGATAACAAGAGACTCTGATGGAGATATCATAGCAGCAGCGACAGAGCATTGGCACATATTGAGCATGGAGAAGGCAGGATGTACCTCGACAGTATCAGTCCTGACCGGCAAGATAGGCGGGCCCTGAGACGTGAACCATAGCAGGTCGATGAACGGTCAATCACGTAAAGATATACTTCCTTGCAATAGTTGTAGCAAGAACTGTTCGCGAGCTACTTCCGGAAAGGTAGCATCGTCGCGTCCTACTACACGAACGCTACCGACGTCGCGCCGGAACCTGCCTTGAAGTACTTGTATATTCGTTGAACGTCCATGTGCATATATCGCCCTACCAACAATGTCTCCTCCATGAGAGCTGTTCATGATGACAGAGGTCTCACAAAATCTAAGTTTTGACGTTACAACAACCGTAAGATGCGTACCTGGTTGCTTCGTCGAACACGAGTCTTGAATCGCGAGTTCTGCAAAATGAGCTGTTGTCCATCCCCCATTTCAACTGAATCGAACTCGTTTTCTATTGTAGTAGGTTTCGCAGCATTTAGCAGGTCTATGGTCACAACAAGGCGACCTAAACAATCAAGAAACTACGGACTTATAAGCTGACTGAGCCGATTCAATATGAAGGATATTATACGTTACCCTATGCTGAAGTATATTGGTATCGACTTTCTTGGCAGAGCGAACTTCAGGCAACGCGTTTTCTGCCACCCTGTAAAGCATTCAGTGTTTGTATCGCTTTGAAGAAGGAGACAGTCGACTTACCTCGCGGAAATCCATGCACGTAAACATGCGTCTCGCGACGCAGTGTCACTGTTGTTTCCATACCATAGTACGTCAACCTTATTCTTGTCAACAGTTGAGTAAAGCTTGCGAAGCACAAGTTCCGACGCGTTCCAGGGTTTTGTCCTGCAGTTCGGATGCACAGTCGAGAGACCGACACCTGAGCAATTGAGACCTAAGTTTCGATAAATATGCAAGGCCAGCTTCGCCATATTGAACCCGACAACGGTGCCTACTGGCTATTGAGCAGTTTGGAGAGGTAGAAGTCCTCTTCTAGGTAATCAGCATTACATACAATGTAATACACTTGAGGCCCTGTAGCAAAAACCAAAGCGTCCAATTGGCCCGTCGAAGAGAGCTGAATAGCCAAGCCAACTGTGGGTCGGCCACGGTCCCGTATGGTTTTCGCTGCAAGTCCCGCGTCGCTCCAATTATACGAATATACATATAGAGAAGAAGAAATTGAAGGAACCAAGTTTTGTTCGAGAATCTGGTATGACCTGGACATTACGCGAGTAATGTTCTATTTTCTATTTTCTAGTTCAAATCGGAAGGAAAAGAGCAATGGTCATCAAAGTTGTTACGAGCGTGCACTGGGACGCGAATTTTGCTACTAGAAGTCAATGGGCGTAGCCATGGAATAAAGAGATACGAGAAATAGATGTAGCGGCCAGCCAGCGCACCAAACGCATAGCTCAAGGCTCAAGCGAACTCCCAATTTGGCCAAGTATCCGAAGTCCAACATAGCATTAGCGCTAGCCTCGAACGAGGGTTCATTCCATGTACTTATCAAGTAAAGCACTATTCTACAACCACGATGCAAAAAGACGCCAAGGAGCGACGCGATATTACACAAAAGTACAATGCTGAAGGATGGGCGAAGAAATAAACAATAACCCGTTACATGTTAAATAAGCTTCAGAACATCCCCTCGAGAGTCAAAATGTAAATAGATAATAAGCACAAGGTGCGACGAATGACCGGCTTAGGCGATTCTCTTCCCACATCTCGTACACTTCTGCTCCATGTCGATACTGCCAAAGATCACACGTCAGATTGACCGTTGAACAACTGTTGAGATGGAAACGACGTACAAGAGACAAAGCAAACCGATCGGGAAGAGCAAAATTGCAGAAATGAGGCCTACTGGTCCGTATTTCTTTTCAATATCGTGATCACCCCTCGCACAACGGGCATACACTACGGGGACACATCGGCTTTAATTCTGTTTCAAAATATTTGACACCGAGCGACTCACATTCTTGTTGGAATGAGCTCCCAAGCTGGGCTTGTGTCGCCAACATCGGCGCTGGGGCACCTGTATGCATAGGCTGAAGCGGAACACCCGTATGTTGGCTCTGAATTGTAATCCCAGTATTCTGGTGCTGCATCTGTCCGGGTGCGCCTCCACCCATCATCACTCCGGTATGCTGTTGCTGCATCATACCTGCTTGACCTGGCATTCCAGGCTGCCCAGGCATACCCGGTTGACCAGGCATCCCGGGCATTCCAGGCTGAGGCATCCCAGCCTGAGTGGGCATACCGGGTTGACCAGGCAAAGCAGCATGACCCGGCATTCCAGGGGTACTAGGCATGGTAGGATGTCCTGGCATACCAGTATACATTGGCTGCATCGGAGTGCCAGTATGCATCTGCATTCCAGGTTGCTGCGTCGACATTCCTGAATGCTGTTGCTGCTGCATCCCTGTATGTTGCGGCATTATACCAGACTGCTGCGGCAGCATACCAGGTTGTGGAGGTACCATACCGGTCTGTTGAGGCATCATACCGCCGGCATACATGGATGGCCTATGCGACGGCGAATAAACTGCATATGGTGCTGATGTCAATTGCTGATGCTGAGTAGGAGGGGGTGGAGTTGGCGAAGACTTCTTATCATCCGTGTAACCAGTATTATATGCTGCAGGAGCAAACGTGTATGAAGGAGCGTCGAGAGTAGGAGGTGGGCTCTGAGGAGTGTTATCTTGTTGAGTAGCGAGGAGGGTAGTATCGTAGCTTGTGATATTTTGAGTCTGATTCAGGTTACTAGTATCAGTCCCACCTCCCAGTCCGCTAAGGTCGATTCCACCGCTATTGAGGTTGGTCCCACCACTAGTGAGGTCGATTCCGCCACCGCTGTAGTCGTAGGTATCCATTGAAATGCTGAAAAAATTCGAAGGGCGACGTTAAGGCAGGTGGGATGAGCGACCGGGGAAGACGTACAGGGAGGAACATGAAGAGAGGTGAATGAAACGCAATTTTCCCTCCACCTGTCGACTATAAAAACTTGAGAACCACCCTCCCAACAAAGACAGGTCACCGGTGCAAAGGCACAACCAGTCCGCCTTGACCCGGCGTAGACATCTTGACAGATAGATGTGCGGACGCTAAGCTGGCGATGTCAAGGAAGTCTGTTCCTGAACGATACATTGGAGCCGGAAGCTGTTGTGTACTTACAGTGTTAAGAATATCTTCCACGAAGATCAGACTTGCGCGAGCCAGAATATGTTGCTTTCCTAAATGCAAGCGATAGCATACACGACAATCTCCAAAGTGCCGAGAAATGAGAGCTGGAAGGGCAAAAAGTTACGACAGTTGAACACAACTGTCGAATTTGAATGGACGTCTTCTCCGTAACGAACGGTGGCTTGATGAAGGAACGTAAGAATGGGCGTCAGTAAGTCATTACCGCAAAAAGGTACATTGTATTCCAAATATAGGCCACGGCGAGTTAACCACCTGCTGGATACGTTTATCGGAAAGATAGCGTTGGAAATGGCAGACGGGAGTCACTGTCAACAGTTCATACCAAGGCCGTCTGGTGTAGATATCCTAGCAAGTAACGTTGACAGAAACCGAGCAAATAGCAAGCCTCCAATGTCGAGTGTGAGAACCGGAGGGTCCTGGAAGTTATCTTTCCAGAAGGCTGTAACTCGAAGCGTGCGCTGGTCAAACATGTTTATCACGGTCGAACGTTGAAGACACGATGAAGTTTAATGACATAACTCATAGACCGGCATCCCTATGGATCAAGTGAGTTGTACCGAGATGAGTGCGGCCCAAGAAGGATTCCGAGAGGCGCGGATGTCCACGAAAGCCTGCCCTGAGAAATAACTGCGATGTCGGACATGAGTGACGCTGACTGACAGCTAAAGTCTTGGCGGCGACGTGGCGAAACCTCAGGAGAATCGGGACAGAAAGATTCCAGCATGATGTTGACCACCAGACTGCAGACGAAAACGTCCGTTACAAACATCAATCATCCAGTTTGCAGAAGTTCATTGGTCGTTATCGGACATGCACTTTCCGGATCACGGATAGGTGTGGGACGTCCATGAAAATTGGTATCAGGTACGCTTGCTGGGAACAAGCCTCGAGGGAAACAGCATCGTGGACTAAATCAAGCAGGAGGTATATCGGCTTTGCCAATTGAATATCCAACCTACAACCAATCCCGTAGTCAGTCCTGATCTAACCGTAATGGTTCCGTAGAAGGCTGCTTAGCAGTGAACGACCCACCTTCACCAACGTCTCGATGGTACTGTTTGAATTCACCACCAAATCCTCGTCAAACTTTACCAACTGCTTCGGGAACAGCACCACCACGGTACTTCCGCCGTACGCGAAGAATCCTAATTCGTCTCCGCGTTTTACGGCTGTGTCCTTTTCAGAACCTTTGGTCCAATGTATGCTTCCGACCTGTGAAAGTCCATAAATACGAGCGTGAAAAGACGGAAGAGACTAAAACGTACCAGCATGGCGCCGATTGCAACGAAAGCGATAGGCAACCCAGACTGAGCATGCGTCATGTAAAGTACTGAACGTCTATTGGCCGTGAAGACGTCGAAGCCAGGCTCGTTCACTGCTTGAGGATTGACTAATGGGAAATATCAGCTGGAATGTTCACGAGTGATACTGCTCAGAAGCAGATATACCTGTGTAATATTGGCCAGGAATATCCACGATCTCGCCAAGAGTTCCGTCGATTGGACTATGGAACCTGTGATAGTCGGCTGGAGCCAGCCTGGTGTACATGGTTAGGTATATGAGCCATTCAAAAGGCGGCACACAAATGGTCAACGCAATGCAACATACCTGAATGAAGCTAAACCACCACCTTCAAACCATTTTGCTTGCTCAGAGTTGGTTTCAACGCCGAGCAGGCTGGGGATTGTGAAGTTGTTCCCTTTGATCCTAGACCAAGGAACGAGGCAAGAGTCAGGTACAGGACTATAGTCAATCCGACGAAATGTTGTCTCACCAGAATTGTTTTGCGAGCTCCACAGTATTGTACACGGTCAAACGACAATCCGCCGCACTGCAGATATTGGTTGGGTCATCCTCGTTTTGGATCGGCCGTGCATCTGTTTTGAGCTTCCTATATGCGGTGTAAGAGGACGTGCAACAAAGTCATAGATGTTTGACACATACCGATAGAAAAACTCGTTGAACGTCTTGTATTTGCTGATGTCCGGTTGGAGCAAATCATCTGTCTGGATTGAGTATGTATTGATAAACGAAGGAATAGACTTGACGGATTCGGGGGAGTCGTACACTTTCCCTTGCTGTTTGGAACATGAGCGTGCGCATCGCATGATTCAAGTCTGTATACGCACGCGGATAGACAGGTCTTTCAAGACGGCTTCGACAGATTGATTATGAAGAAGCTTGATCTGGGTCCCGCCATAATACAACAAGTGCATGCCCAATCTAGCAACGCGTTTGAGTTCAGTCAAACACCGGTTTCACTGATTTTGGGATGTGCACCTTGGGTAGAGCGGCATACTCTCAAAGAACTTCTCACCCGTGCCTCTCATCATAACAAAGTTCCCCACATGATACTCGCTAGCGATCTTCTCGATACCTGGAATTAAGTTTTGGATCAAACGATTGTGCAACAGGCGGTGCATAGGGGTATGAATGTTGTGCTGAACATCATCATGTTTGGCTGATTGTTCAACGAGAGTATCGAGGGCCTGTGCGGTTATTTCGGGATCTTGAGACTCCTTCGGAAAGTTGGATGGGTGGATCTTCTCAATTGGTTTGTTTTCGACTTGAGAGGAATGTAGGGAGCTCATCATCTACGAATAGTGCGAGGGACTACGAAGAAAAAGAGAGGGAAGTTTGAGGAGATATTGTGGACGATCAACTATATATAGCTCCCCACTGCGTTGGCGCAAGGTTGTCAGACTGGTGGAGGACTTGTAGAGAGATATGACGACAGACCTCCAAGAATATCCCCCCGCGCCAGATAACTTCAATATTATGCTAAGAATGGATGTCAAGAGCAGTTCGTGCAGGGAAAAGTGGTAGAACGCACAGAAGCGAAGTCCAAGGTCGGAGCATTTGAATATCGACCTTAATAGGTTCAGAGAGAAAGAACGTCCATTGGGCGAAACTGGGTGCGGGGGAAAGAGGTACAAAATATGACGAATAAGCGAAACAAACAATTAAAGGAGAAGGAGAAGAAAATGCAAGGATTCAAACTCTGAGGTGGAGGAAAGCTCTACAGCAGTAGTACGTTGCGGTTAGAAGCGAGTTAGATCGGCGCTTGGTTTCTCTTCAGTCTCGTTTCTCCTCGATTCTTTTCAACGAGCTCGACATGATACGCGTTGACATATGACCAGATTTTATACGTGCGGCACCCTTGCCTTGTACTGGGCTCTGAAGCGGAGCCAATTGTTCCGTCGAACATCTACGATGTCATGGAAGCTAGAGAGCTGAAGCAACTCTCGTCTCTCTCTCGCGTGAGGACGTATCACCCACTTCCTTCGTAAAATGGTTTGAACGTACGCGTGAGTTCTTCATATTCACTGCACCAGCCCGTACGCTCGCTCAGGACACCGTGATTGTATTGTGATGTGTAGAAATAAGTCGAGTTGATTTCGCCAGGAAAACCATTCGTAGCGAAGATATACCCGTCTAATCGGCACCTTCTGGTATTTCCTCTATACTCCACCAGTATCAAATACATTCAATCGATCTCCCTATGGACTTGTGTCGGTGAACGTTCTTGTCTTTACGCTTGAAGGACATCGTATCGCTCAACCGACATCTATGTCTGCGTAACCTCATGACGTCCCCACTCGACAGGGAACCGACCATGATCGCCGGCTCACGGTCCTTTTTTGTACGACAATGATATGCGGAGAAACCCTGCGGAGCGGGCAAGCTCCTACATCCTAGCTGTGCTGGCTCCCTCTGTTTCTGCACATGATACATATCATGACCGTCAACACATTGATATTCTTGCTTGCTGTATAGGTCGCATAGGTCTTTTCTGGCTTTTCTGGCTTACTGGTCTTTGTCTGACCTACAGCATGTTTTTGTGATAACAAATTTAGTGCTCTGGGATCGGTTTCCGACCGCCTATCGGATCTCAGCGGTACCGACAGAGTTTGATCATTCTGATATTGAAAGCTGCGTGTTGACTTTCTGAACGCAGATTTCAACCTGCAAGATCTTCGTTCTTCCAGTACAACCGCCGTCCGTTTGAAATGCAAATTGCAAGAATAGGCTGATGGCATCATGGACGTGGGTATCTGCGGTAGGATGACTTCGCCATGAAGCGGCTGTCCTTGCAAAGCATGCGAAGATCATGACAAATGAGGTCGGCCTTTACGAACTTCAGCGAAAGTGCGGTGCTTCTGAAGATCTGCAAGGCAACCTATATATTATCAAGAGCCTGTTCCGAACGTGTGAGTGGCTCGTTGGACTCTACCACCGCTGCTGTAATCTTGCATCCTCTCGACGTGCCTACACCCCCATATCTGCTTCCTCAGCATGTCAGAGCTAGGATTGACTCCGGACGAGATCATTTCAACCATGCAAGTGTATCGAGTCTTAACACTAGCGGCTTAGGTAGCTAACAGTGCCGTCTTTAGTTCTCAGCAGACTATCCTCGGAAAGATGCTAGTCGCAGCACTAAGTATGGCTCGTATTTCTCTCCGTCTTTATTTCTCACTGAACAATTGAATGACAAGCTTTGGTCACCTATGATGGCATTCTGTCATTTTCGCAAGAAGTACGGTGCATCTGGCAGAGGAAGTTCAGCGGGGCCACTGTGCTCTACCTCATCATACGATATGGCACAATTGTCGATATATTCTTCCAGCTCTTCACCAACTTTTGGATATCTCAAACTATTCTGGTATGTTGTTTTTACAGTTGTCTTAAGAGATAATCTCATTCTGTTTCAACTTTCAAGAGGTACTCTTGGTTTTCTTCTCAAAGTCAAGTTATTTTTAATGCTAACACCTCAATAGCTGCAAGGCTGTTGTCATCTTAGACTATGTCATTGATGTCTTATGTCTTTCTGGTGTAGCAGGTAAGTGTAAAAGTCTCTTTCTTTGTATGTATGTATAGCTGAATATCTTGCTCTTCTTTTCATAGTATTTAACTGTTTGCGCATTTGGGCCATATGCCACAAAAGCTGGTTTCCTGTTCTGCTGGTATTTGTGCTAAGCATGTTTACTCCCTGCATCAACATAGTATGTAGTCTTCAAAGTAGTATAAAGAAAAAAATACTAAAAACTCCTTGCTTTTCAGTATAACTATTCAAGGCCTCAAGTTTTCATCATAGTGTCATCAGAAATTCTACCAGGTTGTTATGTCTCTAGTATGGTTGAACAATATCTCTAGTATGTGTCTATGTTGTTTTTGTTTTCAATAACAATGGACTTACAAGCTGCCCAGCTGTGTGTTGCCTTTTTCTGTAGAACCATGCTCTTTTAAAGTAACAGTGTCTCTCACAGTGCCAGTTATCAGCAGAGCCATAGCTGTGGCAGCAGATATAGCAGTTCTTGCTTTTACTTTGCAAGAGACACTTGGTCTCTTCAGGACTAGCAAGGAACTTCAAATCAAAACTGAGCTTTCTACTCTGCTGCTCAAAAATGGTAAGCAAGAGTTCATGCTCATATAATCATATTCAGACTTCTAATATTGATTTGTTAAATTATGTCTAGGATTCTTTCAGTTCTTGTAAGTGTAACTGCTCTGTACATCTTAGATTATTCTTATTTATACAGAGTACTTTAGCATCCTGCTAATTCTGAATGCAATAGCAACTGCACTTGATGTGCTCTCAATTGCAGTAACTTCCAATGTGAGTTCTTTACAAACTTGAGTATCTCAGCAAGTATCACTCACAAAAATGTCTCCAGAATGCTGCTAATACAAGCACATTCTTCTATATCAATCAGGCGTAAGCTCAGTCTTACATACTTCTGTTTACTTCTAATTATTTTTATTTAGGATCACCTCAATAATGCTATCACACTTTCTCTTGGATTTGCGCTCTGTTTATTTCTCAAGCACCAATCTCTCAGAATCTGAACTCCAAGTCTCTACAGTTCACTTTGCTACTGTGGTTCAAATATGGGTGCACCACTAAATGCATCCTGGGTAACAGGAGAGCATAAAGATGGAGTATCTGAGGTCATTGAGTATTCAGACAATCCACTCTACACTGGATTGTTTGATACTGATACAACTAATGATAATGGAGAAGCCAGGTACAGTTCCTTTTTCTCTATGTATATGTGTAATCTTTTGACTTTAAATGTTTCTAGTAGCTCAGATATACAGCAAGTGCCCATTGTTCAGGATGATCATATAGTAGCTAAGTCTGATCATATTGAGCTGCAAGAAATAGCCTAGATTTGATCCTAGTCAGATATCTTAGAGCAAGGATGGTTTTACATTTTTCTGTTTGATTGCATGCCTGTCATGTAAAAGTGTTGACTTCTTGACACAACTATTCACCACCTGTACCTAGTACTCCCTTCTGCTTGAACCTTCAGTACCCACTTGTAGACATACAGTAACCTCCCAAAATTCTAACAACAGCACCTTCCATAAAGGGTTGAGGCTTGTCTACTTGCATTGAGTGCCGCCAGGTCTGAGTACACAAGTATGGTAGCAAGAAATACTGATGAACTTGAGACATGATTCACCCTCCGTAATCTCTTCTGCTCTTATGTTACCCACTAGCCCAGCGCACGGGTGTAAATGCAATCTAACAACCGCACGCCGAATCGGAATATGAATACGGGACTTTGATTCGGTATCACGAGTCGTGACTCTTGACTCATAACATCATTTATTTAGCGCATACATCGTCTGCGTCGTAGTGTCCTCGAATGCAGTTTCTCCCAGCGAAGTACAATCTATTTCGGTACTCAGGTGAGGCCGTTTTAAGGCTCTACCTAACCTCGTACTAACATACCTCTCGCAGAGTAACCGTTCTTCCATCGAAAGCCTACTACAATGACATCCCCCATACGCGCCACCAAACCCGGGCTTCTCCTCATTGACAACCAGAAAGGCCTCACTCACCCAACCCACTGGGGTCTGCAACGCTCCACCCCGTCGTACGAGTCTAACCTGCCTAAACTCATCGCAGCCTTCCGGTCCCACAACTATCCAATTTTCCACGTCGCGCACCACTCCACCGAACCTGCTTCCCCACTTAATCCCAAGACGAACCCAGGCGGTGAAGCCTTCTTACCTTTTGCAGAGCCGATAAACGGTGAACCTGTCTTCACGAAGAATGTTAACTCAGGTTTTATTGGCACGAAGCTTGAGGAAGCTATCAGAGCAGCTGGCGTCAGAGAGTTGTTCGTGGCGGGACTGGTGACAGATCATTGCGTTAGTACCACTACAAGGATGGCGGCCAACTTAGGTGTGGTGAATGGTGAAGGAGAGGCGGGAGTTGTTTATCTTGTTGAGGATGCCGTGGCAACATTCGAGAGGGGTAAGTGGGACGCCGAGACGGTTCATCAGGTCCATGTGGCTAGTCTGAGCGGGGAGTTCGCGGAGATTGTCAAGACGGCGGATGTAGTGAAGGCTCTTGAAAAGGGCGTCTAGGTGCTTGTAAAAGTCCTAGAGTTTGTTCGTCGGCTAATAAAAGCCCATTGGTTCTCCCAGGTCGAACAGTCCGAAATAATGTACATTACGGATACCTGCAACACCGGATTCCGTCTTTTACATACCCACTTTTTGATCCCTTCTTCAAAGGAATTCTGCGTCTGGGGGCTTGACCCACCCCAATTGCTTCCACACTACAAAGCGCAACATGCCGTCAGCTTCTCTTCAACCAAGAGCATATCGAGAGAACTTACTGCGCATCTTGTCCCAATCTTTCCACCAATGCTTTATCTTCCCCGTGTGCTCGTCTATGATGAAGTTCCCCGCAGCAGTCCACTCTGCCCTCTTTCCCGTTGCTTCGATACCGTTGTGCGGTGCGCCACGGTGTGTGCCTGTTGCCGTATACCGAATGGTGACGAAGTCCTCTATGGATTTCGATTAGCTTTCATCATTCACCTTGAAGTAGGCTCTCGAGATAACGGCGAAGAGGTACGGGTGATGCTTGCCTTTAGCGCTGACGATATCAAACCGCATGATATGCAAGTCTGTCAACGAAGCCATAACTTTGGCGTGCTCCTCCGCGTACTCCTCTGCGGTGTGTGCCTTAGGGAAGGTACTAACCGCTTCGAAGGTGTTGCCCCTATCGCAGAGGTGTTTGACCGAATTGGCGCCTTTGTTTTCTTCTGGCGAATAGGCGATCTATAGTAGACAAGGCCCAATATGAGAATCCGCTTGGTTAGTGTCGTGTTATACTGGCTCAGGGAACAAAGCGAACTCACGCCGATATACTCCATGACAAGCTTTACATTGTTCTCCTCTCGATGGTTCAGCTGATAGGGGAAGTTTCGGATGGGTATGGCCACACCAAAGCGTCGTTTTGTCTCTTCAGCAGAAAGTTCGATAATCATGACCATTTTATCCTTGTATGATAGGCGAATGTTGTTTTGGCAACAGGAGACGACCAGCACCAATGTCGCGGGCTAAAGAGAATGCGGTCAAGGAGAGAATAGGGGGCCCCTTTGCCTTCGCTTAAGTACCCCAAGGGAACATATGTCATTGTGAACCCAATATCTGACGTCGAAATAACCCTAACCATCTGGTGGGACGAAACGGACGTGTTTAGCCTGGGTAGGTAGAACATGTAATGCATCCACCGGGGAGAAAGCTGTTTACGCCGAACAATGCTGACGAATGTTAGACATTCAATGCTTAAGCTTAAGGTTTGGATCGAACTGTGACTGGCATCTAGAAGAGCGAAGTGGAATGAGAGAAACTTGCAGGAGGAATCCATATTCTGCTTCAACTAGAATAAATACGACTCCGCCAGGGACAGTTCTTCAGACTTCTGACGTTATCCGTCAATGATATTCTCATCTATGTGTGGAATACATGACGTACGGCGTTTACCAATAGCATCTCCGGCACTGCTTCATCATTTACGAGGCAGGCTCCCACACCAAGATTGAGTCAGAGACAGAAAAAAGAAATAGAAGAGTTTGGGGCATAATCACATACCGTTACTGAGAGTTCGAAGACGCACCGACTTTCTCAACGATTAGAAAGCTCAGTATTAATAGGCGTCGAGACCTTGCCTGTTCTCCACCACGCCACCAGAATGTGGAAAGAGCACAACAACCTCAAGCAAGTCCGACATGTTTTGTTCCTTCACCATAGCCGCTACCACACGGCATTGAAACATCCTAACGAAGATACAGGATGGGTATCCACCAGTCCATAGGGTATACTTTCCATTAAGGATCTAAACTGCACTGATAGGAATATGAAATGCTTTAGTGACCGAGTATGTCCATAGCTGCAAAGAAGCATACCATATTTAATGATAGACCGCCTTAGAATCGTCAAAGATCTTCCCGAGGAACATGAGAGTCAGACGATAATGTAGCTCCAGACACGTTGGTGAACCAAGCCCTTTGTGTTTTTGGCGATGCCCATTCGGGTGAATGTCCTGAAAGTGCATCGTTTTTTGCGTAAGATGCGTAGACATGAGATTATCAATTATTCACATACCACCGAAGAAAGTTTGGAAGTGCAGACCCTGGACATGAGAGCTGGCAGCATTCGAGTCTCGCAAGACAAGGCCACTCGCTAGTATGACAGATTTGCCATCAACGAAAACTTCGATCTCTCCTTTAGGATGGTGAGTGATCCGGAGCAGAAAGGGTGCAAGGCGGTAGGAGGAGCATACCATCGCTATACCCCACTTTGTTGAGCTTCACACGCTGGGCTATCGTTGTCCATTTCCCTGGTGTGAACTTAAAAGCACCACGTCCTACGGAGAACCCATAATCCGGATGTTGGATTGAACGAGGAGGAACAGCAAGGAGACGTTCGGTATTGGATGAAGCTAGGGGAAGGTAAGCATATAGTTCACCGATGCCGTTCTCCCTGTTCCACATTAAATCAGAATCCACAATGTGAACTACAACTGTACGTACCTCCACATCAGCCGGATGTTAAAGCACTTGCCATCCGATTGACGGCCACCCGTGCAGTTATATGCAGCATTCCCAACCCCGCCGTCTGTGGTATACAGGATGAGATTCATACATGGCCTAGCCAGAAGACGTTTACGTACAAATTCCCGGCAACTTCCCTCCTTTCTTCCATTCCCATCCTGGCTCGAACATGAGCTCGTAGCTCATGAGAACATGGCTTGAAGACAGCTCGCTTAGCGCACGTTTAAAGCCGGTTGGTCCAGTCAGGTGAAAACCAAAGCCTCCGAGAGGAGCGTGCTTGTTTCCTGGATTGATACTGCCTTCAGGGAACTTCGCCTCCCATGCATGAATATGGTCCTCGTCTGCCGATGGCGGAGTTACCAGCTCATGGGTCAAATTTGAGTTTACTCTGTGAACTCCTAACGGAGCGTCCGACAGGTCCACCAGAGTTACTTGAGACGAGTATTTGGCGGCGCAAGCAGATGTGGTGAAGCCGGTTTCAATCGATGCCGCAGGGACAGGGAAAAGTGCGGTAGCCTTCGCGGAAACCATTGGATAGGTAAAGGTGCAGAGTATCCCCTGTAGAAGCAACACTTCTACGAGAACTTTAGAGAGTAATTACACGGGTAGTGGTGTTCGAACCAAGAAAAGAGAGTATTCTGTCACGACTCGATTTCACTGCAAAAGGCAAGAGCTTCATGTCATTTGTGTCATTATTTTGTCAAGCGTCCGGCAATTACAACAGTACTCTTCGCAAAGATGTTATCGCTTCACGACATATTCAGAATCCCTTCCACTGGGATATGAAGTCATGGTAGAATTCAATGGGGAACAAATAAAAAGATTATTGCAGGTATGATACAATGCAAGATACTTCTCATGTCGTTATCCAACCCCTTAAATCGTCTGCAGTCGCGAGTTCGCCCAAAGTGGACGGACCTACTCCGAACTAACCACAATAACACTCTTTCCCTTGTTCAAACCCTTCTGGACCTCATAAATGGCCTGTCCGGTCTCTTTCAGTCCCTGCTTCGCGTCTTCGGTATACTTGATCTCGCCGCTTGCGACGCGCTTAGGCCATTCGCGATAGAATTCCTCCTCATACTTCTCATGGAGGGAGAAGACGAGGAAACCGTACAGCTTAATCTCCTTGCTGACGACGTTCATGAGGTTCTTGATAGGGTAAGGTTCGGTATTGTACACTGAGATCATACCACATTCTAGGAAGCGAGCATTCTTGTTGGCATATTCGAGCGCGGCCTCGAGGGACTCGCCACCCACATTGTCCCAGTAGCTGGAGAGAGATTTAGACAGAGTTGCAGGATAAGGAAACAAGCCATTACGTACATTTCAATAGGTCCTTCCTTGGCGAGGACCTCAGCCGTCTTCGTCGTCTTGTAATTGAATGCGACATCAACGCCAATAGACCTGAGGAATGCCACTTTCTCCTCCGAACCGGCTGAGGCAATAACTTTCAGTCCCTCAGACTTGGCGATTTGTATCACGGCTGAACCAACAGGACCTGCCCCGGCAGTAACAAAGACAGTTTCACCCTTTTTGGCCGCTGCGTACTCTTTCCAGGCGTAGTAGGCAGTTTGGCCTGGAATCGAAACATCAAGAAGTTAATCAAGGTTGGAATAAAGTAGATTAACTTACCGGGCATGCCAGCGATACCGACGTATGCAGACCAAGGGAGCCCTTCCTTGTTCTCAAGGATACGGAGGCCAGTGAGGTCTTTAAGAATCGTGTAGGTTTGGAACGCTATTGCATTATCGCGGTTAGAGCGGAAGTGGCGAGTGAGAAGATAGCTGACTTACGAAGCAAAGCGTATATGTGATCACCTGGTTTTACTGAGGGATTCTCAGAGCGGATAACCACACCGACAGCATGATTGGCGATAGGCTCTCCAAGGGGGAAGGGAGGCTACATGGCAAGTGACAGTTAGAAGGTAATGAACACAAACAACAAATACTTACAGAGTAACTCTTAACACTGGGATCTCTCATCCGTCCTCGCATATAAGGATCTATGGAGATCACGAGTGTCTTAACAATGAAGCCGCCATTAAGGGGTACGGTGTCAGGGTCAATAATCTCAGATTCGTCGTATATTACAGTTTTGTTAGGATCCGGATATCCTAAAGTGACGTAGTATAAATCACTTTAACTTATACAAGGCAAAACTGACTGCAACATACCTGAGGGGATCTCGTTGAAAATAACACGTCCGTTCTTGACAGGGGCCATGGCTATTCAAGTCTTCGGAATTCGAGAGAGTATTGAGAAGGGGAATGAGAATCGTGCCTAGTCGTTAAATAGTGCGATCCAACTCGCTTCTTTGTCAGAATTGGGCTGACAAACACTGTGGGAGGTTTACTATATATCCGCCTGCTTATCGAAGTCTCCAGATCCATCTCATAAACAGATAAATTGACGGTGACGTTGTGGGATGACGCAGCAGGATACAAGGGTGTTGCATGCTCCTTTTCCTCTTTTCTCGGGTTATTGTGTGCCTCCGTCCTGGGACCGAATTGCTTGGAAATCACGGGTAAGAACGGTTCCCCCTCATTGGAGCCCGACAGAGCCAAGGAAAATTTCCTCTTTTGGTTACTTGGTTATTATCTGCGCCGGCTGCAGTCACTGCGTGAAATGTCAAATTATGGAAGTACAGCATATGCTCGGCATTTGCCTATGCCGACCATATGCTGTCTATATGCTACCTGGGTGCTACATCCTCCCGCATCTCTTCAGCATCCTCGCATGCCTCTCATATGCCGACGACATGCTACATAGTTTCTCGCGCGATTTTGGGTTATCTGAATACAGTATCAATTAGTATGTATATAAGTCTCGCGCCGCGATTTCATGCATACTAATTACCTTCTCCAGAACGTTCATTACCTCCGACTATCATGCCGTTGCTAAACATGCTCAAGTCAATTCCCAACGCCGCCAGTTACATCGAGTCCCTTCGAAAGGAACTCTCAACTACGAACGACTTACTTGCTCTCTTGGACCTCTCACCAGACGAGGTGCATGCTATTGTTGCTACTAAGTACAGGGAAGAAAGACAGGTTCCGAGCCCGATGACAGATGGCTCGCAGAAGCCGAACAAGAAATGCGAAGGCAACACGATGTCAACGCCAATGTCTAGCTTGGAAAGAAATCCTCGAGGCTCTTGTCACCTAACAATTCCTTCAACCTGCTCTCGTTACTCGCTACGTCGCTGTTATCCAACAAACGGACTTTCTTGATGCTTCGCTCTTTGTCTGCTTGTGCCAACGTTTCATTCTTTAGCTGTTCTTCTTCTGGATCCGTCTCTTCACCCCATAACTTGCCATTATTTGCCACACGCCGACTTGTCAACCACTCAGGATGCTTTTCAATAAGCTCCGGCTTGACCATCCACTCTCGAACTCGAATCTTCACACTCTTGGTCTTAGGCGGCACAGCGTCTGTAATCTCAGTACCGCGAATACGATTTGTGGCCGACTTGACTTTATCCGGGTTAGGATTGGCAATCCCATCTATGGTGGTATACAAAGTTCTCAGCTGCAAGGGTGATATTCATCAAAGCTGTAATGTGAAAATGATTCGCATGGTTTACCTCCTCACTGCGCCAATCTGGGGCACGCAAGACATACTGCTTTGGACATCCTGGCTCTGGCGTCGGGTCGTCCTCATTTTCAGACATTGCAGTCAAAGTAAATGCGGCGTCGTAT
Source organism: Somion occarium (assembly GCA_964035595.1). Lineage (NCBI taxonomy): Eukaryota > Fungi > Basidiomycota > Agaricomycetes > Polyporales > Cerrenaceae > Somion > Somion occarium. The sequence continues at coordinate 2,076,406 of OZ037949.1, read as the reverse complement.
TTGGGATCGGTATACTGGCCGGCAAATGGTCTCTTGCGCAAGCGTTGGTCGAGAATCTGTAAAGTACTATAGGTGAGTTCTCGACTTCTCACGTTGTCCGGTAAGATGCAATTCTCACAAACTGAACACGTGAGTTGCGCGCAGCCCTCCTTATCGCCTCGTTCCACGTCCCAGGCTCTGCTTGCTCAATGTTCGTAGTGTTCCCAGGCTCGCTGTTCCCATGCTCATCTCCATCACCTGCTCCTACCTCTGGATTTGTACTCGGAGCTCCCTCTTCGGTTGATGCTACTCCTGCGACCTCGTGTGCCCTGCGCTTGCGGCTCTGTCTTGTTTGTGCATCTGGACACTTGTTAAACTTGCCTCTCATGCGGTCAAATTTTCCATTGATGCGAGTGCGTAAGTCGTGGTCTGTAATATTTGCAAGATCCGTCGCGACAAGCGGATCGAAAGTGACACCCTGTGTTTGTACCGTTGCGAGGACAACATCTATGTTCTTGCGATTAACAGGTGCGTCCCTAGCCTCTGCCCAGTTAAAGCACATATAAGGCTTATTAGTTGCAGCGTCCTTAGGCCACGCTTCAGAAGTCTCATCAGGATTGGAAGGGTATGGTGGTAGGCTTTTTTTGTCGAGTTTTATGCCCATGAGGTGGGCCAAGATATGGTTTACACAATCCTATTGGAGGTGAGTACAGGATTTGTACGCATATAAAGTGTGACTGACCTTCATTGGTTTACTCTTTGCAGCTTCCTTACTCTTTGTACTTCGCTCTAGCAGGTCCGTCGTTTGGGGAGAATGCGTAACGGGTGTTCCGACAGCAGCACCACCTTCCTCTGATCTGTTGGGCAATCGACCACCTGGTGCCGCTTCCGCAAGACTACTCTGCGCTATTCCCATCATAGCGGCATTCGTCTCACCCAACTGCATTCGTGTGCCTGTACTCGAAGAAGTTTCTACCCCAAGTAACGACTCAAGATATTCGACACGATCGCTCGCAAGTCGCAGCTGCGCGCGCGTCAAGTTCATGCTCGTAAACAAGACTGTTACTTGTGATTTCAGCTTCTCCAACTCAACGTCTTTCTGCAGCCCGGCACTTTTCAACTTCTCGAGTTCCATCACGACGGCTTGGAGCTGGTTTGATTGAGGTGTGCGACCCGGAGTTGCCATGAGGGATACAGTGCGAGGGCAGACGTCGGAAGACGATGGATTGGTTTGGATATGTGCTTTTGGGTGAAGATGGTAGTTACAGTGGTCGCCGTTGCGTTCCCGTAGTTTCGAGGGGGTCTATAGACTCAATTTAATGTTTTGCGCAATGTTAAAAAGCATAGCACTTGAGGAATTGTGCCCAATATAGATAAATCGCATTCATCTATGATAGATTCTACGCTTACATAATCGATAAGGGTAAATTCTATTCTAGATTCCTGTATGACGAAGAACCAGAACCTATAGGGCATCTAGCTGTCATTTACACATCATATAGCTAGGAATACGACCATTCTTAACGTGTGCTGAATTCGAAGGACTTTGCTGGGCATACGGACGTCATCTGGTGAGCATCTGCAGATGCTGGGCAAATGCCGAACTTCCATAATTTGACATTTCACGCAGTGAGTGGCACTACAAACATGTAAGGCTCGTTATAGAGCAGAAAGGGCACGTCGGGCGGCTGCAGTGGCAGCGCAACGTGAAGCGCAACGAAAATGGTGGGAAGAGGATGCAATATAGCAAGTAGGATCGTAGCTCAGATGTATATCAGAACAAGAAAAAGTCCCTCTTTTCGAAATCTACTGGTTCGAACTTGGTGCGAACGCTAACCGGACCTGAACTGGACCTAACCAATGGTGAACCGCAGTCCAGTTCAGGTCCACTGAATTGCCCAAAATTTGGTTAAGTTCGGGTTCAGGTTCAATGAAAAAGTGCCCGAACCGCACCTGAACCGAACAACGGCAGCTTTAGGCTGCACGCTCCATTGAGAAACAGCGCATTGTGACAAAGCGAAGATTCGAGTTCACTGGCTGCTAATGTATCCTATCACTAAGTAGAGCTGTATGACAGCTACAACCTAGTTCTACGGCCGTGGAATGTTAGGAAGTGCCAGCATATTAAAGCCTGACATATCACGAGTACTTATTACTATAACTGAGACCTTTCTTCACAAACCACCGCTGGGATGAAGCTGTAGCTAGAGACCGACTCAGCTTTCTTTGCGACCGGGTTCAATCGACATTCAACGGTCGCCTCTGAAGTGGCATACTTAGGTGATTGCAGGCAGAGGGGATATTTAGCAGAAAAGCGGGCAGAGGATGCGGCGACGTACTATTGCATATCAGCTTTCTTGAGTGGCGCTCCGCGCCGACACTGTGGGTGATATGACCCCCAAGCAAGTGATTACGAATACCTCGAAAAAAAGCGCTGAGTAATCTCATGAATCGTGCCATCCTTAAAGCTATCCTGGCGAGTCAAAGTCCTCCTACAATCGGTAAATTATTGGAGCCAATTTATACATCAGTTAAACACATTAGGTGTTAGAAAGCAACTCCATAGCCTCCTTTAACGCTGCCGACATTCTGGGAATCTAAGGAAGTTGGTTAGGTCATAGAAGCATTGAATTTGAAGTGATGTGTGAGAACTCACATGCTCCTCATCGAATGCACTGAAATGGTCACCTCCAACGTCTACAATAGGAACTGCAAAACCAAGTGTCGTCTCCCATGGAGCAACAACTGACGATGGTATACGTCTATCGGTGAGCCAGGATATCGAGGACGAGCTGGCAGCGTGCGGGACGTCAACTCCTTCACTGCATCGTAACATCACGGCTCTGGGAGCACTGGCATCGTTTACGGGAGAACTACGGTGGTCATACTGCACAAGAGCTTGAGTTGACAATTTCAGTTGGATGCACAACTGCTCGGAGGGTCGTGGCTCCAGAGCTCGCCGACGAGACACTGTATCAATGAGAACATCCGGTAAGACTTCCGTTGTCTCTGGAGAAGGCGAATCGATGAGAATTAATCCAATGACATGCTTCCCGGCTTTAATCAATCGGCATGCGACTTCATACGCAATGACACCGCCGATAGACCAGCCTGTTTAGGATACGTGAGCTGGTTAACCAGTACCTCTCAGTCTCTAGACTCACCTCCCACAAAGCAGCTTTCGCATCCCAGATCTGTTATCATTACAGCGTAAGAAGAAGCCATCTCTAATATACCACCTTCCCAAGGATTACCGGTAGAGAACCTGGGATTATGTACGCCATAAACGTTGCATCCGAGAGAGCCCAGCCGAGCATAGGATGTCGTCAGACCGCTGCCGTCGTGGATTAAGAACAAGGGCGGGACATTTCGATCACCGTATTGCAGTCGAACAGGGTTTGCTTCATTCCAGTCCCAGATAAGGGGTAACGATGGAGTGGGAGTCGAGGAGCGGCGCATAGTCAGCGCAAAGCAGATGTTTTTTTGAAGCTCGTGAAGAGTGTTGCTTTCGCGAAGTAGTTCCACCGGGAGCCTTGTGTTAAACTCTCGTTGAAGCTCGTGATGAGCCTCAATCATGGTCAAAGAGTCTAACCCCAGACGTTCCAACTTCTCGTTATCGGAGAAAGCGCCTATAGGTACACCCAGCACGGACGCAAGGATGGTCTTCGTTTTGTGAGTCACGTTCGACGTCGATATCATATTAGTGAAATCGCCCAAACCAGAGGATGATACATCTGAAGGGGTAGAAGCTGACTGCAGGAACATAGGCAATGTTTGCGGAAGGATATTGGATGTAATAGTTTCAAAGATATCCCTGAGACAACCGCAAGCGTGGAGAGAATTCTCTGGCAAGTCGATATCCAAAACAGATCGCAGAGCTTGTAACACCTCGATGGAGGTTAATGAATCGAACCCAAGCAGATTGAGCGGCGTTTCATCCTGTACAGCGCTGACTGGGATTTCTAGTGTGACAGCAACGGTTTTTCTTAGTGTTGCCATCAAGGACTGACTTGAGGCAGGACTAGGGCGAGGAGAATCGTCCACAAGCGTCATATCAGTCAAGGATGGGACGAATGGGCTACGAGAAGCTTGTTGGTTCATCCAATCCCTTAAACGATCTTGCTCTAAAGCCGGTGCATTATGAGATGACAATGTGCGTGTGAAGGAAAGTAGATTGAGCTTGCGGAAACGGACACTCTTAACTCGAGCCACAACACGACCTTTTGACACGCCTCCCAGCGCCGTAGCATAGACCGAGGCAGATGCAGATGTTTCGGACACCGATTCGATAGTGCAGTATAGACCATGGCGTACTGTGAGATCAATCTTGTCCAAAAGAATGTCGACTTTGTCAATACAGTCGCAAATGAAAGCCTGGTGTTGACCAGTGCTCAAATTGACGACGAAACCGGCCATATGCACCAACGTGTCCACGAAGACAGGGTAAAGGAAGTATTCGCCTGACATGGAATCATCAGGAATTTGCATCTCTGCATAGGAGTCGATGCCATTAGAGTGGATGGTAATAGACCGAATGGATTGGTATATTGATGCATAAGAGACGATGCGAGGAAAGATGATATCATAGACTGTACGGGTCCGAAGGGTCTCCGAGTTCAGGTCGTTTAGCACCGAATCCGCGCGGCGTTTCACGACCGGTTCCTGTTCTTGCAGTTTCTTCTCTCTCGACGTCGATATGTGCTTTACAAACGTGCCGTTGCAATGAACATGTTCATTGGATGGGGAAAGAGTCGAAGATGAGCTGATCACGAAAGTCCCTGGGAGCTTTGACGGGTTTGCAGGAAGGGTGACAGTTGTCCTTATATGTGTTGGAATATCTTCAGAGTAAACCAAGGCGCTCGAGAATGACGTATTCAACAACGCGATGGTAGATCCCTCCTGCCAATCACCGAGCTTAGTGAAGACTGTATGTACGGCTGCACTCGCCAATTCGGTATACAGCGAGGCTGGACAAAGGCCACGGCCTCCAATTTTATGCCCTTCGATGAACGCAGCGAGCAAGCCAATGGGAGTTTCGAACACTGCACATGTCTCATCAAGGGTAGACGACATTCGGAGGCAAGTTCCTAGAAGCGAGTAGTCACGGTGAGTAGCAGGTCGAATTGCAGGTGGAGGGTTGGCACATGAGGTATCTTCTTGGAAAGGAACGAAGTATTGGTTCCTAGTTGAGAAAGGATAGGCTGGAAGTTGCGTCAAGCTAGCCCCGGGAGCGAGATCAGCAAAAACGGCCCGCCAGTCAATGATGGACGAGGTGCAGTAAAGCTCGGACAACGAGGCGACCAAGGTGTGATTGCCTCCGACATTCCTGCGAAGGGAAGGCAAGAAGACATGGGACTGAGACTGGCTTGAAGAACGTAGCATGGGAAGCGTCGTCGGGTGAGAGCCTATCTCAATCCATCTAAGGTTCGATTTGAACCCGTCGATTGCAGACATTTCGGAAACACAATTCTCGAAAAGAACAGGTTCGACCGATTGACGAGAGAAGTATTCGGCGTTAAAGGCAGAAGAATCTCCAGTAAAAATCACGGTTCCATGAACATTTGAATATATTGGAATGGCCGGAGGGGCAAATTTGATCTTGGAGGCATAGTTGACAAGGCAGTTGTACATTGGCGACATGGCTTCTGTATGATACGCGTAGGGAATATCGAGGAGTTTGCAGAAGACGCCTAACCTCTTCAGATCACCCTCGAGCCCGTGCAAGGCTACAAGTTTCCCAGCAACTACACAATCGAGAGGACTGGTTTGTGATTAGAGCAGTGACAACCGTAAGGTAAGGTTACACACCTGTTAAAGCAAGCAATAGACAAACCATCATACTTCGGTTCATGGGTGAGCGTGCTGATCATCGATTTACAGTCCATATGCACCGCCAACATTCCGGTTTTGTTCGCAGCGCAGTTTTCGTGTATGAGTTGAGCCCTTGTGGCCACCAGTCTCAACGCATCATCGAGGTCTAAGACCTGTGCGACTACAAGAGCCGCGTACTCTCCTAGACTGAAACAATGTCACTCAACGCAGTGCGGAGTGATGCCGAAAGACATACCTATGTCCTACCACAGCGTCAGGATTAACACCCCACGACATCCATAAACAGGCAAGGGCATACTCCAAAACGAAAACGGCCGTCTGGAGCGAGCAGTTGTGAATATTTTCAAGATGTACGAGCATCCCGTCGCGAAGAATTATGTGGAGAACACCGGGCAGGTTCCATGACAGGAGCTTTGCATGACATTCGTCGACGATGCGACGGAATTGAGCCACAGTGCGATATAAGTCCCCTCCCATGCCAAGATATTGGCTACCCTGCCCAGAGAATACGAAAATGGTCTTGCCAGGTTTTTCAACGTCAACAAAATTGGCATTCTCCAATTTGTCAACCAGTTCTCTGCGAGATCGTCCCGAGACTGAAACCCGATATTGGTAGAGTTGTCGACGGGCAGTGGATGTATATGCGATGTTGATGAGAGAAGGTGCGTCAAGAACTTCATCGTTGAGCAGGCGGATATATGCAGTCCGTAACGTCACCAGTGCTTCCTCCGAATTGCACGACAGCCCAAGGACAACTGAGTTGCCCAATGTCGCAGGAGTGGTCAGCAGCTCCGGCGGTTCTTCCAGTAACAGAGCCGCATTAGACCCAGCGGCACCAAAATTATTCAACAGAGCCAATCTCTTCTTCTGACCTTTCGGCCAAAGACAAGACTCGGTATCGATTCGGGTACCATCCAAGTGAAGAGGGACAATTTGAGGATTGAGCCGCTTCAGAGAGATGGTAGCTGGGATGACGTCATTCTGGAACATCAAGATAAGTTTTGCTAAGCTCGCAGCGCCTGAGGCAGCTTCTGCGTGCCCTATATTCGCTTTGATAGAGGTGACGTGCAGTGGATCGTCACTGGCGCGAGCATTAGCCAGGACTGCTCGAATACTTTCAAGCTCTGTTGGATCACCGGCTTTCGTGCCTATACCTATTGTAAGTGTGAGCAACTTTAGCTAGATGGATAGCACATTACCTGTCCCATGAGCTTCTACAACGCTGACCTCAAGAGCCGTAACTCCAGCTCTTGCGAAAATTTTGTTGAATAGATTAATTTGAGTAGGAACGTGCGGATGAGTAATGGATTCGGCATTCGCGGATTGGTTGACTTCAACAGCACGAATAACGCCCAAGATCCTATCGTTCTCCTTGACAGCGTCAGAAAGCCGTTTAAGTACAAACATGCCGCAACCTTCAGACCGACAATATCCATCGGCTGAAGCATCCCAAGGTTTGCATTGTCCAGTTGGACTAAGAAAGTGGGCCCGGTCAAGACCCATGTACATCTACCCGAACCAAAGTAATTATTTGGAACCAACCGAAGTAGTGGAGAGCTTACATCGGGATTGGTGATCACGCTCACGCCACCAGCGATGGCAGCGTTGCAATCACCTGCTGAAAGAGCGCGAGAGGCTTGTTGTATCGCGACGACGGAAGATGAACATGCGGTATCGACGACTATCGATGGTCCGCTGAATCCGAATGCATATGAGAGCTTCCCACTGAGGAACGCCGGCAGATTTCCTGCCAACCTGAGCGTGAGCGACTTGTAATAGGATATCAACAAAGTACGAACCCGTGGTATAGTATACATCAATATCATTCTTCAGGTTTTGAACGTAATCGCTCGTAGCAGCTCCAACGAAGACGCCAAAGGTTGCTGGATTGAAACACGGCGCGGCATTGGGTACATATCCCGCATCCTCTAATGCATGATATGATGATTGAAGTAACAGCCGCTGTTGTGGGTCCATGCTTCGCGCCTCTCGGGGTGAGACGCAAAAGAATGCATTGTCGAAGGCGAACGGATCGTCGAGGAAGTTGCCATAACGTGACTTCATAAACCGCTTGGCAGCCTTCGGGGTATCAACGTAGTCTAAAACATTGAAACGTGCTTTCGGTATCTGGGTGAAAACTTTAGTGGAAAGCGTAACAGAGAGAATAGTGTGCACCTCAGAAACCATATTGAGACCTTTCTCAAGTATGTTCCATAACTCGGCCGCATTCTGTGCACCAGGAAATTGGATAGCCATGCCCACTATTGCTATCGGGTCCTGAGGCCGAGGTGTTGAAACAGAACCTCGGTCGATAGATCTTTGACCTGCCAGCATCATTGTGTCTCGTCGGCTAGTGACTTGTCAGCTAGCCCCATCAGTTCTACAGGAGAAGCAAGCTCACAATAATCTGTAGAAATGAGATCTGTATTGATTTGTCAAACGCAGACCTCAGTCTGGACGCGAAACTCACTCGCGGGAAACCTACTAGGTGATGAAGCCGTCTTCCTCAGTGGGTAATACTCAAAGGCAAGGATCCTAAGGCATCCTAATTGCTTGTAGATATACATAGTGGCTAGACGTCCAAAGAGCCTAAGTAGAAGTTAACAAGTTCTCCGCAAATTCTGGCAGAGTTTTGGTCAGAAGCGGGGCATTGTCACGGTACGCGATGTGTCACATGTAACGTTGTGTGACCATAACACGCATATCTTGGCCGCCGCTTTGCCTGCTCGTTTTCTTGAGAACTTACTTGCTCCCTTCGTCGGCAGGTTATTTCGCTTTTCCAGACCGCACGAGTCCTCATGTAAAATTGTGCTAAATGTTCTGCTGAACCTCGGCACCTTTTTCATTACAGGGCTTGCCAGTGGAACGGGTTTCTGTTGCGGACCGTGTGCCCTTTCCACTTCCTTCCCTCGTAATCCTTCCGCTGTCTACCACGTTCTATTCGGAGCCATGAAGATCCGACCTCCATTTCATTTTGTGTGAGGTGCTGTTAGGTGAAGGGCTGTCTCAGACGAAGACACAGCTTTTAAATCGCTATGAATGCCGCTATGAATGCTGTATACCGGGCCTTCCCCTTCATGCTGCCTCGACCTAAGAAACCACGCTTGAAGCCAGACGTGCTGCCAGACATTCCACGAATGGCATTCACGTCGCTTGGCTAGCTGGGAACACTGCTTTCACTCAAAGGTGTTCCGTCACAAAGCTCATGCTACGATGCCTCTCCGATCGACTTTACCCGGGAACTTATTTTACAGCCCAAACGCTGGGCATCATTTCGCATGCATGGTTCTCGATGGGAAGTAACATAAAGGTACCCATGGAATTCCACTTCTTCGACATCATCTCGAACGTGACCAACATAATTTTTGACAGGTCCCATCGGGTCTAAACCTGCCGTTCCGTTCTTTCTATTTTACCTCTCACAGAGCCATTTTTGCTGACAGACCCGGACTGGCTCGATCTCACAACTTCACGTCTAGTATTGCAGGGTGTGGTCACTTTCACTTGAGAAGCCTCTCACGATCCTTCTTGGCTGTCATGCTTATTCTCATTGACCCCAGAATGCTTATTTTGCATACAGTCAGCTTCTGAACAATCTCACCACTCCGCTGCGGCCCTTTCACGGGACAGTGGGCCCCTACATTCATGGAAGATACTTAAGAGTTCATGCCTAGGACACAACTTTCGCTCGGGACACTCTAGTGGAGTACCCTGCCTGCAAAAATGTTGTCTCTCGTTACGAGTCTTCTTTCTCTGCTCTGTACTGCTGTGTTCTCTACTGCTTCACCTCTTGAACCTCGAGCTCCGGCATGGGAGTTCAACGTCAGAGGCAACTCTGGAATTGTCGCGTTGGAAGCTATTGTGGTGTCCCCTACGCTCGTTGTCATCTTCGACAGAGCTTCCGATGACCCACTTCAGATTAACAATCACTCTGCTTGGGGCGGTCTCTGGAACCTCGAAACTAATGAAGTCACGGCTTTGGACGTTCTCTCGAATTCGTTTTGCGCCAGTGGTGCACTTCTAAGCAATGGTACTATGGTATGCCTACCAGGGCTTTTGGATCGGGGGTCAATGATTTGAATTTTGACCTCGACTACTGTAGGTTAGCATCGGTGGTGATCCTCGAGGCTTTGTCAACAATCCAACGATCAAAAACGGTACCACGGGTCTTCGTCTCTTTGAACCCTGTGATGACCCTGCAGGAGTTGGTTGCATGTTGTTCGAGGATCCCGAAAATCTTCATCTTGCCGAACCAAGGTATGTTGCGAGAGTCGATTGCTTGAAGTCGTACTGACTGCTGCTTTAGGTGGTACCCTGCATCGATTCGTATTCCTGATGGGAGTCTAATGATCGTCGGTGGCATCCACGAGAATACTGGTTTCTTCAACGACGTCGAGCGAGCAGCCAATAGTGTCGAGTTCTTCCCTCCTAAATTCGGTGGTGTGCCCAGACCGTCTGAGTTCTTGAAGAGAAGTCTGCCTGCGAATCTCTTCCCACGGTAAGCCTCGTTGACGCCTTCCGCCGATTCCCGATTTGTAGTCTAATTACGCTTTCACAGAATTTTCCTTCTTCCAGACGGGAAGGTCTTCATGGTCGCTAACAACCAGTCTATCATTTATGACATTGAGACTGGCGATGAACGTATTCTCCCTGATCTTCCTAACGGAGTCCGTGTAACAAATCCTCTCGATGGTTCCGCCATCCTTCTCCCACTTTCCCCACCCAACTTCACTCCCGAGGTTCTCGTCTGTGGTGGTACGAATATCAGTGACGCCCTTGATCCGAGCCAGATTTCCAGTCAAACGCCAGCCTCTGACCAATGCAGCCGTATCGTCTTGACAGAAGAAGGTATCAAAAAAGGTTGGATTATAGAAAGGATGTTGGAACCTCGTATCATGCCAGAGCTAGTACATCTTCCGAATGGCCAAATTCTGATTATCAACGGAGGTCGATCTGGCGTAGCTGCTATCTCAAATGTCCCTGACCCGATCGGCAACTCGAACGCTGACCATCCTGTCCTTACGCCTTCATTGTACACTCCTACTGCAGCACTTGGACGGAGGATCAGCAACGCTGGTATGCCCACTAGCGAAATCCCTCGATTGTACCATTCCAGGTTCGTATATATCTTTGATCCGTTGAAGTCCTCTCATTCATGCTCACGTTTCTTCTGTAGCGTTACCCTCACACCACAAGGCAACTTCTTCGTTGCTGGAAGCAACCCCAACGTTGACACCAACCTTACTGTCGAATTCAGTAGTGAATTCCGAGTGGAATCCCTGGACCCCCCGTTCATGTCGGTACCGCGACCTAGAATCCTGACTGCACCATCAAAGATAGGTTTCGGCAAACGCTTCACCGTCCCCGTCAGTATCCCTTCCAACCTCAAGGCGTCGAACATTCAAGGTGAAGTCTTCCCTTCACGTGCTCTCGAGTAGGATAGCTAATATATTTCTGGCTAGTTGCGCTCATGGATTTGGGTTTCTCGAGCCACGCATTCCATTCTAGTGCCCGTTTGGTGTTCATGGACGCCCAGCTCTCTCGGGATCGCAGGTCATTGACCATCACTGCTCCTCCGAACCGTAACATCTTCCCGCCTGGTCCTGCGTTCATCTTCTTGACTATCGATGATGTATCAAGCGAGGGGCAGCGCGTAATGGTAGGCAGCGGCGCTCCCCCTCCGCAAACTGATTAAGAACACAAATTGCGACGCACGACCAGAGAGACGATCGAATGGTTAGTTCTTGTAATTCTCGCTAACTCGAAGTTCGATAAGTTCGGAATCATATCAAACTCGTGTTCTGATCTGCTGTATGGTACCGAAGCGTACAATTGAATATGGTGTCCATCTGAACTTGAAGCACGCTTGCCGTTCTATGTGTCTATAGACGCTCAGCGCTCATCCCTTGCTTATCTCGGCATGGTGCGTGTTCACATTCTCGACTAGTAATGCCATGTTTAATATTTCGTTATCGAAGGTTCTCAGGCTTGGGCTTTCTGAATGAGTCTGAATTTCAATTCTACTACTTGTCTGCATGTCACCTGTCTAGCAACATGACAAGTTCTGAACTCAACTTTCGTATCTCCATAGCAATCAGCTGCGCTTCTATGGATTACAGTGCCACCGCAATCCGTAGCGGCATCGTAGTCGACATTTTCGACGGAAGTCCCATGTGGGAAGCTTCAGAGTGTTTTTGAAGGATCCATTTATGGAACTTATGTTTCTCTGTTGGTCCGTCGAATATCAAGAAGTCTGCAATGCGCAGTTTCCACTGACGTTCCAGCAACGAACGTTGGGTTCGTCTCGGCCTCGTGCTTGAGAGCGATAAAAGCTCGCGCATTCTCCCCGATGTTGGACTTAGTCCTTGTGCGCCTTACGTTACACAATTCCCCTGCCAGTTTTCTCCAGAACATCGCAATGTTATCAACTTCGCCAACGCCACCGTCGGGAGACCCTGGTGCGGTCGGGCTCTCCGATCCACAATATTCTTCGAAGCGAAGACAGATGCTGGACCTGGTCAATAAACTCCACTCAACAGGGTATCGTCCGCTGATTCTCCATGTTCATGTCTTGTTGAACTGACCTATTGCTTTCAGCGTGCAGCTTGACATTGATCTTCCTGTGATCGCCGTTATTGGCTCACAGAGTGCAGGAAAATCTTCGTTGATCGAATCGATCTCTGGCATCACTTTGCCCAGAGCTAGTGGAACCTGCACACGGTATGTATTCAGCATCATCTATCATCGTCTGGACACCACCGTTCAAGCCCAGTGTCTCCCCGTAGTGTTCCTACTGAATGTCGACTCACTCGGTCTTCGGAACCATGGCAATGCACGGTGTCGCTACGTTTTATTACAGACGCAGGCGGTCAACCCCTTCAACAAGTCAAGAACGAGAATTTCGGCGATACAATTTTTGATAAAGTTGAGGTCGAAGAGAGGCTCCGTCGTGCTCAACGCGCCATCCTCAATCCGACCACTAATGTTCGACAGTTTCTGGAGGGAGCGGACGAAGATCCTTTTGACAGGGAGCTCAGTTTTTCTAAGAACTGCGTCACTTTGCAGATCAGTGGACCCGACGTTGCTGATCTCTCCTTTGTTGACCTTCCTGGTAAGTGAAACGTACACGTGTTGTCAAAATTACTCAATGCACCCCGTTTCAGGCCTCATTGCCAGCGTCGGCAATGGCGGTAGCGACAGCGATATTGAACTAGTTGAGGACTTGGTTAGATCCTATATCGAGCGTCCCAGTTGCATAATCCTTTTGACGGTTGCTTGCGAAAGTAAAATAAAGTACATTCTTCCCGCTTCGTTTCAGAGCTGACTCTTGTCTCTGCGATGTAGCTGATTTCGAGAACCAAGGAGCTCATCGTTTGACCAAAAAGTATGATCGTGAGGGCAAACGAACGATTGGTAAGTCATTTCAGTATCCACAATAATCGGGCTAAATCTTGTCATCGAGTAGGCGTTCTCACCAAGCCAGATCGTATCCCTGCAGGAGAGGAAGACTCTTGGCTTCGCTTCATCAAAAATGAGTACGAGGCGCTCGAAAATGGCTGGTTCAGCGTCAAACAGCCTGATTCTCGTACACTTCAAGCTGGGATTACTTGGGAAGAGGCACGGAGCTCAGAACGAGAGTTCTTTTCCCTGACCTCTCCTTGGTCATCTCTTGAGTTCAGCTATCAGCAACATCTGGGTACTTCCAACCTGACTGGACAACTGAGCGATATTCTTTCCGCATTGATTATGAAGAGGTCGGTCTTAAACGGTTCATCGCCGCACCTCACACTCTTTTAATGATGACACTTTGATCATGACAGATTGCCCGAACTTCAAGACGAGCTGCAAATCCTCTTGGAGAAAACTCAAGAAAGTCTGAAGACGTTACCGAAGCCTCCCTCTACCGACGTTCTCACCGAGATCTTGCACCTCATTGGCGATTTCTCTCGCGATCTCGCAAAACACTTGGAAGGTACACCCGACGAGGATGGTCTTCTCCAGGCCATTCGTCCAGCTCACGAGGCGTTTAAACGAGCTATTCGGGCCACGGCGCCCAACTTTAAGCCATTCGAAAAGAACAAACAGTCGTTCACGATGTCCCATATGCTCGGTGAGGAGACAGACGTCGATACACCAAGCTTTTTGTCGAACGAAGAAGACCCTACTTCCAAAGAGTCTGGCCCAACGAACGCTATATATATTGACGAGGTAATGGAGCGAGCTAAGAGGTGGGGTTTTCTTTGATGCTACAGCTGCATTGAGTTGAGCGCCGCCATATCTAGAGCAATTACAAGAGAACTTCCCGACCACTATCCATTCGTCGTCTCAAAGGAGTATATCTTGTCTTTCGTTTCCCATTGGGAAGGCCCCACCCGAAAACTATTCACCGCTGTTTATCAAGTCTTGCTGTCGCATGTGAAGGCCCTAGTCGTTCGGCATTTTGGCAAATACGCTCATGGCGGGTTACAACACCACGTCACGTACGTTGTCTCGTCAGCAGCGCCGATTCTTTCTCTAAACACCACTCTGTTTAGGCTCCTCGCAAGCGAATTCGTCAAGGACTTGAGTATCAACACTATGGACAAACTTTTGTGGATTCTTGACTTGGAGAAACGTCCGCGTACGCTCAACGCACACTATTACGCCGACTATCGCGATAAATTCCTAGCACATTATCGCGGTAGTCGCCGCACGGATAGTGAAGGGACGCTTATCTCCAAGTTGGAGCGATACGATCATTCTTCTCGTTCACCCAAAACGACAGACTTCCGCGAACGTATGCAGGGTGTGCTGGCTGGCCTAACTGAAATCGGGATTGCTGGTGTGAAGGCTGCTGACCTTCCAAAGCTTCTCCCTTCAGATCCGTTCGAACCTGCTTTAGATATCATGGCGACCGTTCGGGCGTACTTCCAAGGTAAGTCACGAAGGCTGACGTGATGCGAGATACTCATTCATCGTGGATAGTTGCCTACAAGCGTTACGCAGATCTCGTCCCCATGGCTATCGACCACGAACTCATCCTCGCTTTGGATAGGGACAGAGCTCTTGAGACTGCCCTTCTGAAAGGTCTCGGCATCACTGGCGCAGAGGCCTATCAGAAGTGCAAGGAGTTCTTGCAAGAGGCTCCAAACGTCGTCGCTCGCCGGGAGGAGTTGCAAAAGAAAAGGGACCGGCTGGTCACCGCCCAACAGGAGTTAGTCGACCTCTGGCTCTAAAGACATTACTTCCAGTTCTGTTTCTTGTGTACTCTGCGATCCTCAGTTTGTCTTTCATGACGACGATGAATTACTATATATGTACTACTGTAACAATACATCGAGTTGACAGAGTCGACACTTAGCGATGATAGGTTCAGTAGCACACAACCTACTACCTAATATAGATAGTGGAAGGGCATAAGTAGTTCGAGGGAGGGGTAAACAAAAGGGGTGTATGACTTCAACAAATGAGATAGATGAGTCGCAGTGTAAGTCGCAGTAGATACGATAGGAAAATAAGTCGCAGTCACAGTCGCAGTGTATAGAGTCGCACTCCGCGGCCCCGTGAGAAAGAACTAAAGTGTTCAGACTTTCTTAAGTACGCAAGAGTTGAGCTTTGAAAGGGGAAAACTAGTGACATTTCGTCCTCCTACATACTTTTATACTACTGGCTCGGTTAATGTATGCGACATAGTGACGTAGTAGTGCGATATTGTCAGTATGTTGGGAAGATGAAGTAGCTAAATGTAACTAAAAAAGTAGATGAAACAGGGACAAATAAGGGTTCCTACACTCAAGAAGGTTTAGACTGTGGAGAAAAACAAATAAAGACATAAAAATTGCAAGGAGACCATGATGTCGGAGGGCGTAGAGTCTGCGACCTGGCAACAAGGATGTCGGAAGGAGTCGATTGCAGTGTTTTTCCATGTTTCAGACCTAGGAAAGATGATTCTTCCTTAACGAGGTGAGTCCAAATAAGGAAAGTCACATGTTGCAGAGTCGGAGGGAATGGCCAAAGGCCGGATATCGGAATGTCGGAACATTGGAACCTATACTCCTAAAGTGGTGGAAGTCAGATTGTCGGCATATAGCTTAATAAGGAAGTCGGGAGTCACATGAAATTGGAAGAATTGAAAGAATCTGGGGCTAGATCCTATGGCTCCCTATCATCCTCCCCTTGACTGAACAGCTGACTGTTCCCAGTCAGTGGTATGGCAAATACAAAATCAATGTGCGATGTCGCGATCAACATGTGTGTCGCAGCATGTAGGCCATGAGGCGATGGCTTCTGGGAGTTGATAAGAGGGGTCCTTTCCACTTCATCAATATCTCCTCTTCTCCTTCAATGGGCACTCCTGAGCATGATCCAGAGTTCTTCAACACTTTGCGCAGTGGTTTGGCGAATGATGGCTGGGACATAGGCCAGTCAATGAAGGTGGTGAAGGCTGAGGAGGTACGTCGCAGTGGGTTGCCGATCGGTCCATTACTAACTCGGAAACATTGCAGCCACTGTATGTTGCAAATATGTTCAGCGGCGACTGAAGTAAATTCCTTGCTGTTGTTCGTGACATCTTTGCTCCTTACTGGTCTGAGGAGTTGAAAGGAATTTGCGAAGACTATGGACCTGCTAGGCCTCCTCCGCCGGTCAATCCCTTCGCCGGAATCACTATAATGCGACCTCCCACAGTTGAGGCCCTCCCTAAGCCTCATCTGCATCGCACTGCGGCTTCCCGCAGATGGTCCACCTCTGCAGCAAGTGGGGGTACCATTGTGTCATGTCGCACTGCTCACGGGGTCGCAGTTGCTCATCCAGTTGCATCGAGTACTGTGGTCGCTCCTGCTGCTCCTGTCATTGCACCCGCTGTTGTGGAGGTTCCAATGCTGATTATGAAACTGCCACTGGCTAGTATGACTTTGACTGACTCTACCACCTCCGTGAGTTAGCCTTCTCCATTCTTCAGGTGTTTTGCTAACACCCTTGTGTGGTTAGTGCAATCGCTGCTCCGAGCAGAAGAAACCGGCCTGTGAAGCCTTGATTCCTGGCTGGTCTGTGTGTACGAAGTGCGCAAAAGGGAAGAAGCGGTGTGACTGGTCGAGGAATTGGGTGGTGCCTCCTTCTGCACCTGGAAAGAGGTCTGCCCTTCCTGATCGTATCCTCCATCTTCGCATGCACAAGAAGGTCCCACAAGCACCTTTGTTTCTTCCTAGCAATGATGGGGAGATGCTTGACAATAGTGCAACAGGTGTGCCCGACAGTGCAATGGATGATGTTTTGATGGTGATTCCTGAGGTCGCAGGGTATGGCTCTGATGATGAAGATGCTTCGTATGATCCTGGTGATGAAAAGGGTGACAGCGATGAGGAGGACAATGATGTGGATGAAGATGATGTCAAAGAGGAAGACAGTGGCGAGGCTGTTGTCGCAAAGAACCTGGAGGGTGGTGAAACAGCCAAGGATCTACGGAAGGCATCAGCGGGCATGTGGAGTACATCGGACCTGTTGATAAGTTCCTGTCGACACTAACTACTTTACCAGAGGGAGGTGTCCCACAGCTATGCAATGCTCCCAGCTTATGCCATGACGCTTTTGCTAATACACCCTACTTTTGCCCTGGAGTGTTTTGCAAATTCCCGAGCCATTGGCAAGGCATGATTTGCAAATCCTGCCCAGAGCGGACAAAGCCCCGGAAAGCCTGTTCTCCGGCCTGGGGTGTTTCCTAATAGGGTATGTGGTCTTTTCTCGGCGCTTTCTTATGTTTTTTTTGGCTCATATGTCGGAATTGTGGCCTCAAACTGTTTCTAGCACTATACACCGCTTTAAAACATATTAGTAAGCATAGTACACCGACCCAATATAGTAATTTGGGCGCTTAAAATATGTTTTATCGTGCGGTTAGTACCATTTCAATCCCTCTCTCTATTCCTGTATATAAAACAATACATATGTTTTATTATGTTCCTATTGGTCTGAAAATGGGTTTGGCAAAAGGGGAAGGCCAGGGGATAAGCAGAAATGCAGTAATTGTGCTCAGAATTCCGGCAGGAGCAGAAGCCTTTGCCTTATTTGGGTGTGGGAAAGTAACTGTGGCTGAGACTCCTGCAGCTGTATTGGCCGCTTCTGGGACATTTCTGGGGGATTCTGGTCGAACAAAAAATGTAGAAAGGTCAGTATTATGCATATAATGTCGTATACAAAGTTCCAGAAGCATAGGATAAGAATTGGGGGAACAGTATTCAAAATACCCCCACTACTGTCTGCACTAATGGACAGTAATTGGGGCACCACTCCTGACTGGGTAAAGCCGTGGCTTGGTGGCTTGGTAAATATGTTCATATAGTGTATATTGACCTCTATGCAAACCCCCAAGGTCATAGGTTCAGCCAGTAGAGCATGGGACATTAAATACCCTGAGAGGACTGTAAAAAGAGAAAAAAGCGAAAAATAAATCCCCATACCTGCAATACTGAACATATGGCTTAATGGCTTTGCTAACATGTCCATATAATGCCCATAGACCATGGTGCAAAGCACCATAATGATTGGATAAGAATTGAAAAGAGAGAAAGCGAAATACCCTTGGCATACCCAGTACTGGGGGGGAGAGGGGAGACTATGGAATAGCTTCTGACCAGAAGTACCTATGGCTTAGTGGGTTTGCATACACATAGATATAGTGCTAATAGAGTTCTATGCAACACCCCCAGGTCATAGGACAATCCCCCCAGAAGCTGTCTACTTGTATGCAGAATACAGGGAGGAAGGGAGAGAGGGGTGCACCAGAAATGGGGGAGTGATGCTACCTTCAAGTGGAGTTGTCTAGAGGTAGAAAACATAAATATGAAGCTTGGAACAAAAGGGCTAAGAGGTAGGATCAAAGCCTGATTTATGGTGCAGAAAGTTCTGTTGGGGGGAGGGGGTGAACTTTGCCCAGAAAGAATAATGTCCCAGAAGGCACAGGGTGACCCTATGGTTAAGTGGGGGTATACACAGCTCAATATATGTCCAATAAAGCTTACCTGAATTTCTGAAAGGGATTGAACAAAGACTCACATTTCTAGTCAGGTCTGAAGGGGGTGCATTTCAGTATAAATTTCGAAAAAGAATTCTGTAGGGCAGGAATAGGGATGGTTTGGATGAAAAGAAAGTGGTAGACCATGGTTTCTCAACATGCTCTATCCACCCATAACATTTGTTGCATTATTGGAGAACATTGTTGTGACACTGTACCAGTACAGCCAGGATATGCCCATATCTTAGGGCAGAAAGTACAGAACCTTACCTGAGGACAACCTGCTTGCAGATGGCCTTCATTTCTTTTGGGGCTCTTATGTTTTTTACTATCCCTCATCCATTCCCACTGTCCCCTTCTCCATAGCTTCTCTCCCTGAATTTATATTCACTGCTGAAGTCAAGTTCACCCCCTCCCCCCAACAGAACTTTCTGCACCATAAATCAGGCTTTGATCCTACCTCTTAGCCCTTTTGTTCCAAGCTTCATATTTATGTTTTCTACCTCTAGACAACTCCACTTGAAGGTAGCATCACTCCCCCATTTCTGGTGCACCCCTCTCTCCCTTCCTCCCTGTATTCTGCATACAAGTAGACAGCTTCTGGGGGGATTGTCCTATGACCTGGGGGTGTTGCATAGAACTCTATTAGCACTATATCTATGTGTATGCAAACCCACTAAGCCATAGGTACTTCTGGTCAGAAGCTATTCCATAGTCTCCCCTCTCCCCCCCAGTACTGGGTATGCCAAGGGTATTTCGCTTTCTCTCTTTTCAATTCTTATCCAATCATTATGGTGCTTTGCACCATGGTCTATGGGCATTATATGGACATGTTAGCAAAGCCATTAAGCCATATGTTCAGTATTGCAGGTATGGGGATTTATTTTTCGCTTTTTTCTCTTTTTACAGTCCTCTCAGGGTATTTAATGTCCCATGCTCTACTGGCTGAACCTATGACCTTGGGGGTTTGCATAGAGGTCAATATACACTATATGAACATATTTACCAAGCCACCAAGCCACGGCTTTACCCAGTCAGGAGTGGTGCCCCAATTACTGTCCATTAGTGCAGACAGTAGTGGGGGTATTTTGAATACTGTTCCCCCAATTCTTATCCTATGCTTCTGGAACTTTGTATACGACATTATATGCATAATACTGACCTTTCTACATTTTTTGTTCGACCAGAATCCCCCAGAAATGTCCCAGAAGCGGCCAATACAGCTGCAGGAGTCTCAGCCACAGTTACTTTCCCACACCCAAATAAGGCAAAGGCTTCTGCTCCTGCCGGAATTCTGAGCACAATTACTGCATTTCTGCTTATCCCCTGGCCTTCCCCTTTTGCCAAACCCATTTTCAGACCAATAGGAACATAATAAAACATATGTATTGTTTTATATACAGGAATAGAGAGAGGGATTGAAATGGTACTAACCGCACGATAAAACATATTTTAAGCGCCCAAATTACTATATTGGGTCGGTGTACTATGCTTACTAATATGTTTTAAAGCGGTGTATAGTGCTAGAAACAGTTTGAGGCCACAATTCCGACATATGAGCCAAAAAAAACATAAGAAAGCGCCGAGAAAAGACCACATACCCTATTAGGAAACACCCCAGGCCGGAGAACAGGCTTTCCGGGGCTTTGTCCGCTCTGGGCAGGATTTGCAAATCATGCCTTGCCAATGGCTCGGGAATTTGCAAAACACTCCAGGGCAAAAGTAGGGCATATTAGCAACAGCGTCACAGCAGAAGGTGATGCTCCACAGCCAGATGTGATTACTCGTCACTGATCGCCTGTCCACTGGCGATCCCTCAATGCCGGTGGTGACACTATTGCCGACTCTGACGTTGCTGACTACATTGCAGTCACTCGCCATTATGCCATTGCGAAAAGTGACTTGCAAGTGGCTATGGATAACTGCATTTACTACCAGGAGCTCCTGGTTGAGTTGACTGGTGTCCCACTTTCTTTCACACCTCCACCGTGATCCACCATGTCTTCCAGTGCTGAGGAGGAGAAATCAGTTGCGTTGCCGCCAAGGAAGAAGTGCAAGAGGGGTAAGGGAAAAGGAAAGAAGAAAGCCCATCGATCGGGCAACAATATCCTTTGAGAGACCATGGAGGAAGCTGGTAGAGGTCACGCAGGCTCCAGCGATGATGACTTCAATCCCCACGACCTCCATCTGTACGATGTTGTTGATGACAATGGGGCCAGCCCATCGTCTACTCATCCTGTGATGTGTCACACCAGGAGCAAGAAGCAGTAGTCAGGTTGATGGCGGAATCGATTGCAGTAGGTTGCTGGACTCTCTTCGTCTTGTATCGTCATTCAAAACCCTTGTACAATATTGTGGAATTGCAAAAATTGAATGCAAAAGTTGTATGCAGTATTCTGTCTTCTCCCCTTGACTGAAATGGGAACTGTCCCCAGGTCCAGAGAGGGTGTTTGCGAAAGTCAGAATGTCGCATGTCGGAATTGATTAAATAAAAGTGAATGAGAAACCTGGTATAAAAGTCTAGGCTTAGTAGGGCGCAGATGAACGCTGCCGTCATCATGGACTAGACAAAAAGTGGTGTTGAATGAAGGAATTATGAGAAGTAGTTGTGGGTATATCGTCAGAGTGATGCATGTGATAAAATAGAATCAGGAAGGAAAGAAAGAAAGAAACTGAACGATTTAGGAGTTAGGGGTGTCAGTGTCATTGTCTTCGAGATCAGAGGAATTGGCCATTTCTTCGATACAATGCAAACCTACATCGGTAAAGTCGGGGGGCAGGAAAATTGATTGTCATGTGAGGTATGGAATAACCCGAAATGCTGTGAACGGTCAGTCGAAGAGAGTGCCATCAAGTTCTGCTAATATATAGGCACCTCCGCGATTACGTGTAATGACTATGAGTGGTCCAAGGTATCATGGTTGCATCTTGCAATTGAGGGACTTCTCAATCTGAGTATGTCACACAAGTACTAGAGCTCCTTTCTGGAAGTTGTAGTCATGGATAACATGTCAGTGGTCACGTTCAAATCACTTTGCTGCTTTGACTCTCACTGAGAGAACTTTGCTGCTTTGACTCTCGCTGAGAGAACTTTGCTATGTAGCTTGTCAAGGTCTTCATCTCATTTCTGGAGTGCTATGGCTCGTCGCGCGATCAAGTCAGTTGTCGAAAGGATCAAAGTCAGAGGAGGTTGAAGGTATGTCACCTCAACTATGTCTAAGGGAATGAGTGAGTGAGTACCTGTGATGGTGAAATATGGTGACACTCCAATGCGCTGACAAATGGTGATATGTTCCGACCAGAGAACAGAGTGAAGGACTTGTGACCACTTGGATTGGTCACTGTCGGCAGCCTTAAACAATGCTTGTTGGACATCAAAATGAGGTCACTCAACAAGTCCATTTGCTCACGAGTTGTAGCCACTGATGTGTATATGATTGATGTGATACTTCTTCGACAGGTATTCAACCACTTTGATAAAGGGTGTGCCATTATCAGTGACAATTTCAGAGAGACCTCTCCAGTGACATAAAATGTCTTCATAGATCCAGCCGCCAAGTATCTGTGCATTCTCAGTATGGAGTTTACGAGCCTCAGGATAGAAGATGAGGGTGCAGCGAGCTTGTACCAGATAGGAATAACCGGCCAACTTGGATAAGTGCATGGTGTCGATATGGACTTTGGTGAACAATGGTGCCGGAGTTGCAACCATCGGGGGTAGAAGCACTTGTCGCGTTTGATGAACTTGACACAGATGGCACGTCTTCACATACCATACGACATCTTGTGCTGCGAAAGGCCACCAGAATTGCTCTAGTAGTAGTGCTCGCATCGCAAAGATGCCTCAGTGACCAGCATTGTCGTGGCAGGCCTTCAGGATGCGCATGCAATCATCTGGGAAGACAACGATTTGGTGTGAGCCTTGAGTGTTCTTGTGCCATAGTTTGTCACCCGAAGTGAAGAATTGCATCGCATACTTGATGAAGCCTTCGTACTGTGACTCACTGACTTCATCGGGACACTCGAGGGTGCTTAGCCATTCTGGAATTAGATGAAGTTGATGGTCGAGTCGCTTGGCATGATCAGTATGAGGAATGTTATCATATGTCACTAATGCATGACTGCAATTGCTGTCAGAAGCTGTGTCAGATGATTGAGTGAATAGTGCAACATTGGGTGATGACTGCAGATAGAGAATAGGGTTGATGAAGTGAACGAAGCTGTGAAGTCAGTCGATCCAATCATCAAAATTGTCTTCACTTGGATCTGCATCGCCAGGTTGTCTCGGCCATTGCGACAGTCCGTCAGGTCCATGCGATGAACCAGGGACATGTATAAGGGTGAAGTGAAAAGTAAGAATTGAAATGATCCAGCGATTGATACTGGCAGAGGGTACGATGTCGGGATGTTGTAGCATGCCTTTGATGTATCTTGCATCCACTTCGATAAGTAAGTTTCGGATGCCGATAATATACATTTGCAATGCTCAAAGGCTCTGGAAGAGACCATAGATTTCTAGCTTCAGCTGAGAAAAATGTCGCTCGCAATCGTTAAGTGTAATTGATCCAAATCAACTGTAATAATGCCATTTTGGATTGTCAGGAGCTTGTTGACAGAGATAAAAGCCTACAGCAATATAGGATGTGTTGACTGTGAGGATAACAGGTTCGTCGGACTTGTAGTCGATTGGTCAGAGTGCTGGCGACTCGAGAACAGCTTCTTTCAAGTCGTCTTGGGCTGCTTGTTGCTGAGGACCCCACTCAAATGGTACTCCTTTCCTGGTGAGTTGGATGAGAGGGTTCGCGCGATGTGCGAAATTGTGAATGAAGATGTGAAGAATACCCACAGTACCAAGGAATGCATGGACTTCGGAGAGGTTTTTACATGGTCCCCAATTGCAAATGACTGCAACTCGAGAGTCTTCCGGTATGCGACCTTCATAGGTACAGCGATGTCCGATCACTGTAATTTTGGGTCTGCACAGAATGAGTTTAGTACCAGAGAATGTGCCTCCACAATACTCCATACGTTGCACAATATGATTGAGATTCTGGAAGTGCTCCCATACAAAGTGTCAGATGTTGGGATTATCGGGGATGGTTTCGTAGTCTCCATCTGGTAGTTCATATCACGTCGCAGAATCTTTGACTGACAAGTCATCAATGTAAGGAATGGTGTAGTCAGGTATTTCTGGCTGTAAGATGAATGTAATGTCATCGTGGAAAATGGGTACTGAGTTAGTCCATTCCATTGAAAGGGTCATAAGTCGCATTGCTCTGAATGAAGTCTGGAATGTCATTAAGTCGCGTGAGGATTCTGCGACATCTCTCTCATCATATCCAACATAGAGATCTAACATTGCACCACAGGCCCGCTCACCAAATTGTTCCATGATGTGGTCAGGTGTCGGAGTAATGCCAGAGTGTTGAATGGTAATGGCATTGAGAGGCTCGAGACTGTGAACAATCCTCAGCAACTTTCCATCCTTCTTTAGAATGCAAAACTGATGTGATCGGTAGGAGGCATTAGAGGATTCATAGACACCTGCTGTGATCATCTTCTTGATAATCGCGCAGACTTCGTCATAGAGTTCTGGAGGAATTGGGATGTTCTTCTGAATTCAAGGTTTGTGAGGTACGATCAGAAACTTGATTGGTGGAAAGAAGTCTGATTGGAATCGACCTCATTTGCTGTTGGACCATGCGAATTCTTGTTGGTGCTTGCACATGAAGTCATCCAAGAGCTTGAATTCGGTCGGGGTAAGAAAGTCAGAGTTATGCGCTTTATGAAGTGCATCGCGATGTTCTTGTGTGTAGCGACTGGTGGGTTGAAAAATTGGTGGATTGGAAGAAAGAGTCGGCATGCTGGCTAATGGGTTGCCATCGATGTGATGATGGATGCGATACTTGTCTGGTAGTTCCGCTGCAACTGGTTTGACCTTCTTTGCTGCTGGCTTGTATTTCTTCTTAGTAGAGACAAACAACTAATTCATTGCAGAAGTCGCAGATGTTGATGGTACAAGAAAATGAGTGGGGGATATGTTCTGAGTAGAGTCTGAGGGAAGAACATGTGATATATATGATTTTCAGTTCACGATTTTCGATAAATAGTTCTTGACTTCACGGGTATCGCATGCAGACATGAATATCACAATGAGGAAAGTCAGATTGATAGAGTCAAACTGAGAAGGAAAGGATGAAAAAGAGGAGATGTAGACTGAGTCAGGAGTATCAGAGGATGATTCTATGATCACTGCCAGATGGTTGCCACTATCCAGTTCCGGCAGGTCACATGTCGCAGTTTGGTTATGAGTGATTGCACATAGAGGAGACATGAAACCGAGGTTGGCCACATTCAAATGTCGGAATCATGGTGACCATGCCAGAGTTGGGGTCACAGATGGTGATCGTCTGATGTTCGTTGTGATAGTTCTTGACTACGCTTTTGGTTAGGATATCAAAAGGCTGACCAAGTAGAATATCGTAGGCTGGGTCGCAGATAACATGGATCTGAAGGTAAAGAGTGATGTCGCTGAGTTGGAAAGGCACATTTTGTGCAAGCCCAAGTGACATATCCATTGTCTTGTTAGCCGATTGCATGGTAAGGCAAATAGTCAGGTTGTATTGAAGTCCGATTGCTAGGCATACCGCTTCTGACATCGCAATGACTTGGGAACCTGGGTCAAGGATACACTTGACCTGTTCTGTATTGGAAACCAAAGCCATGATTGCTCATAATGCATGCAACTCTTTCACAACCACAAGTTGCTGTGGGAGTTCTCCAGGAGCAAGAGATCGCAAATAGGTCTCATAGGGGTCAGGTATAACATATACCCTTGGTCGCATGGGTTTACCATCCTTTATGGGCTTGTCAGGAGCTGGGATGCAACAGTCCGATGCCGCAGACACTGTCAGCGTGGGCTCCATCGCAGCTGGTGATAATAGCTCTTCAGCTTTGTCATCGTCAACTTCGGTAATTGTTGCAGCTTGAATAACCCATTTTGGAGTGATTACTTCACGATACTTCATTCTGACCTCTGGTGCAATTGTGAGGAGCTCTTCAGGTAATAATGAAACAACATGAGCCTTGAGCAACTGGTTAAAGATGTCATCTGCAGTCTTCAGATTGTGGATGGGGACCTGATTGCGATATGCGGGCTCCCTGTTCTTTGCAGGTTCATTGGGGATAGGGTCAGGTCGGACAACTGCTGGTGCTGCTTGCCGAGGTCACAATGCATCACGGGCCTTTGCATACGGATGGACTGGGGGTTCCTTCACTTGCTCCAGTTGCATCGCAGCATTACTAGCTGGTGGGACCGCATTCGATGAAGTTGCAGGTTGTCATTCATGTGTCGCAGCAGGATCTGAGTGTGTAGATGGGATGGTTGGAGGTTCTGGTGGAGGTTCTGTCTGGTCACGATGCAGTACTGTAGGACCATCCAGTGCTTCCCGGCATTTTCCACTTCTCAACATGTACAGCTCCCGCTTCAAGGCCTCGATACATTTATCATGATCCAAATGCATAACAGCAGTTGGGGGAGTTGGGATGACTTCGAAAACCATCTGTCCAGCTGATAAGATGCCAGAAGAAAGTTGTCCTGGGTTCTGGCAATGCCATTTATTAATGCAATCATGCATTGTCGCACCAGTAATGCTCCTGGGTACAAAGCTGCCACTGGGTAGGACGACTCATCCATCGGTGTTCCGTCAGACCCTCCCTGCTTTAATGTCTTCTTCGACCTCATTGCATGTGCCTATCAAACAATTTGGGCCACCACAGTAATGACAGTTGCCCCTAGGTCGATTGGCTTGAGGTTGACTTGTCGCAGGTTGGGTGTTTTGTATCGCAGCAAGGGTAGATGCTAAGACCTGAGCAAATGAACGAGTGATAGTCTCCACAAGTGACGTGAGGTCTTCTGCCTTGATTGCTGGACTAGGCATCAGAGTAGTTCTAGCTGCACTGACAACTTCAGTCAAAAATGTAGAAGGAGTACTGTGGAGGATGAATTTGGCTGCTTCCAACATTTCGGATAGCTCGTAATCATCCTCTGGATTGTGATCAGGCTACTTCAGCTGAAGTCACTGAGATATGCAGCTCCACAACGCATCAGAGATTCCATATCAGAAGGCTCAGTTTTGCTCGCCCTTCGATATGTGATTCTTCTTTAAAAGGTACGATGTGATGGCAAGGAACTCTCGGTAGTACTCCAACAATTCTGCAATCGAGCTAATTCTGATGCGACTTTGCTCCCCTGTGAGTCGATCCAAGTCACCAAGGGTATAATGACGGTCAGATGATATGCTGGGGTATAATGCAAGGATCGCGGTCTTGAAATCCAAGTACATTTTTGCTGCAGTGATACACTCTGGTAACGCTGACCAAAGCTCCTCTGTCGTGATATTCACGTACTTCACAACAAACTTCTTCTTCTCATTGTCCCCTGTTATGTTCGACATCACAAACAGTGCCTCCAGGTCTTCAAAATAATGGATGAGTGACCTCTCTTCTAGAGGGTCGAAGACTGGTGCAGTGTGATGACCTCTATGTCGCATAGGAGGGTGGGTCACCATAGTCATCGATTGAGTAGTGATAGTCGAAGTCAATGCGACATCCGATAATAGATGGAATGAGAGTGGAGTGGTTCGAGAAGGGGGTTCAACAAGAGAAAGCCCATCTGAGTCAGTTAGAGGAGGTAAAGGAGAGGAGTGTGGTTCTGAGTCAGAGCTAAGATGACTGCGAATCGATGAAGTCGGTGATGCAGGGGTAATCGACCAAGCTGTGTCAGATAGCTCAGGTGAGTGCTGAGGGGTTACTGGGACTGTCACCAGATCGCCGTGAAAAGCGTATGGAGAGAAGGTAACTGTGAGATCTGCAGCTTCTGGACTAGGTAAAGGAGGTAGATTGTTGTGTGTCGCAAGCTCCTCTGGTACAGTTTTGAAAAGATCTTCTTCATCGGAGTGGTCTGGTGATCCAAGAGTCTGGTTGAGTAGCTCTCAGAGTGCGATGAGAGTGTCGCAACAGTCGTTACTCCTTAATGCATGTTGAGCGATGAGGTGAAGGTCAGATGGATTGTTAGTCACAAGGTGAGGAATAGGTCAAAGTCAGAGCCCTTCCCCCCTCGCGGTGGGCTCCAAAATGATAGGTTCAGTAGCACACAACCTACTACCTAATATAGATAGTGGAAGGGCATAAGTAGTTCGAGGGAGGGGTAAACAAAAGGGGTGTATGACTTCAACAAATGAGATAGATGAGTCGCAGTGTAAGTCGCAGTAGATACGATAGGAAAATAAGTCGCAGTCACAGTCGCAGTGTATAGAGTCGCACTCCACAGCCCCGTGAGGAAGAACTAAAGTGTTCAGACTTTCTTAAGTACGCAAGAGTTGAGCTTTGAAAGGGGAAAACTAGTGACATTTCGTCCTCCTACATACTTTTATACTACTGGCTCGGTTAATGTATGCAACATAGTGACGTAGTAGTGCGATATTGTCAGTATGTTGGGAAGATGAAGTAGCTAAATGTAACTAAAAAAGTAGATGAAACAGGGACAAATAAGGGTTCCTACACTCAAGAAGGTTTAGACTGTGGAGAAAAACAAATAAAGACATAAAAATTGCAAGGAGACCATGATGTCGGAGGGCGTAGAGTCTGCGACCTGGCAACAAGGATGTCGGAAGGAGTCGATTGCAGTGTTTTTCCATGTTTCAGACCTAGGAAAGATGATTCTTCCTTAACGAGGTGAGTCCAAATAAGGAAAGTCACATGTTGCAGAGTCGGAGGGAATGGCCAAAGGCCGGATATCGGAATGTCGGAACATTGGAACCTATACTCCTAAAGTGGTGAAAGTCGGATTGTCGGCATATAGCTTAATAAGGAAGTCGGGAGTCGCATGAAATTGGAAGAATTGAAAGAATCTGGGGCTAGATCCTATGGCTCCCTATCAGCGACCTTCTCCAAACCCCTACAAAACAGCCAGTACTTTCAATACATCCCTTGCTTGCTGCTCATTTGTATGTACAACTGAAGGAGCCCAAGAAAGGAAAGATGGATAAAGTGAATGTCAAAAGAATGGGTTGTCGCATCGGCGTAGACGACCGAAGAAGAAAAGTCTATGTGCACATATCCTGGGATAACAAGAAGTCGCATGTCGTAAGGTTGACCATCAACGTCCCTCAACGTCCTTCAACGCTGCCATGCTGGGAGTCTTTTTTCTTGATACTAGACTGGTCAGCGCGTGTTGACGGCTGCAGAATACATGTCAATATCGTTTCATGGCGTAAATGGAAACAAGAGTATTTACAGTACCCATAGGATAAGTTTCCCTTGACAGATCAATTTGAACGCTAGTCGTTCTGTTTTGAGAAATTGCTACAGCGATGGGTCTGGTCAGGTTCGTTCCACTAGTGCGTTCCGCCGCGGCAAAGTCACTGAGATATCGCTCAGCGACACTACCAGACAACGTTGTATCCTCTGAATTACGACCACCGACAAGCCTAACTCGAGCGTTGAATACCTAGACGGAGCGAGAGCTGATGATCAAGCAACCGGAAAGAATGACAACGTCGGAGGGATGAGACTTACCACTAACAGACTATTGGAATACAACTTGCTCAGCGCAATGCTAGGAGCGAGGTGATAGTTGTTATGTTGATACGCGAGGAAAAGAGCCAGATCGATGACGGCCAGAATTGCACAACTTGCTCCAGTCTCGATAGACAACGTGACGAACTTGGTTATGAGCGTCGTCGTCTGCCGAATACCAGTCCTATTTTTGAGCAGGTAGTATATCATGGCCACGGCGACTATTACGTCGCAAAGAGCCGTCCCGCCGAGCCACACCTGTTCGAAAATGATGGTAACTGAATGCTGCAAACAAGGCACATACGACGAGATGCAAAGCGCACCGTAACCATCCTATAGTTCCCTGTTTGTACTGATTCCAAAGCATCAGACGTTCGGATGAATAGAACAGTAACAGCCGTGATGATAAGACTCACTTTTTCCAAAGTCCCCGACGTGGTGGGCAAACCAACCTGAATACAAACCTGCACCACATTGCGTCAACGAGACCTAGAATACAATCGATTAGTTCTGTCGAAAGACCAGGATGAACGTAGAAACCGAACGAGAATGATCGAGCCACAAGTCCATCGATTTCGGCCAAGGATCCAAATACGCCAGGAGTAGAATAGCTGGGCAAGGCAGCTCACTGCACCACGATGTGCATTTTAACGGCGAGACAGAAAAATGATGTGAGGGATACTGACTGATGCTACCAAGAACGGGCACGCTGAACCAAAGCCACCCTACGGTATTCATCTCTGTCATATTGCCCCATCCGCTCCCAAATACGCGAAATGCATCGCGCGTTGAGAGGACGGTTTGCAGAAGTTCGATAATATACGTCGAGGCTACAATTAGTTTGGTGGTATCCCTATCACGAGGAAATGCCAAATAGTAGATGTCTTCAATCGAGGTCAGTATCCCTCCGACCTTTGAATCGCCTAGTGGCTTACAGACTTGCACCGTCAGCGCTCCAAACAGGCCCCAATTGAATAGGTGGCCTAGTAGCTAGAGGCATGTAATCGACTTAGGCAATTACCATCGAACTAGCGAAGACACTCACCAGAGGACCTGTCCTAGCACATGGACAGTGATGAAGATTTTACGGAAATCGCTATAGTGTACTGCTAACGTACAATTCACCTATGATTGCTGGAATAGCCGGGACAACATCCGTGCCGGACATTTTTTTATCGTCGCCTGCTAGGATTCGTGTCGCGACGACCAGCGAACACTTAACAAGAACGTCGCTCAGCACTGAGTATAGAAAGTGAAGTGGTCGTACAGGTGACAGAACAGTCTCATAACATCAGCATTGCATATAAGTATGCAAGCTGTCGACACGAGAGGTGATAAAGGGGAGTTGCAAACCGCAGTGTTACAGCTGGCTTAGGTTGGGAAATTTCGATATGACATCCCGACGGCGTTGCCACGATAACCGATGCATAGGAAGTACCTTGATCGCGCTGTAAGCGACAACAAAAGAACTTCTAGAGCGAGAGCCTGGAGTAGCACATCATTGGTCGATATGCTGAGCATATGGGTTGGGTTAATCTAAGCTGCCTGCATGTATGCAGATCGTGCTTGCGGCCGCTCGCTCCGAAGCAATCTGACGATGCTGACAGTGGCTCTGGGGCTGCGGTATGTTGACTATACCACCAGTTTTTTATTTGCAAACATAACGAGATTCCTCTGCACCATTCGAAGTCTAGTTAGACCGTGCCTTGAAAGTTCAACCGGGAAAGAATCGGGATCAAATTGCAGCCATCGTTGTGCGGCGTTCCTTCAAAGCAGGTTAGCACTGTACTAGCCATACTTGGAACGGGTGGACAGAATTACAACACCCAGTCTGAAGCCGAAGCTTTGAAGCATGAAGTAGACATGTACATCCAACTTGGTCCCTGTCTTGACTTACAGGAACTGTAGACTTGGGGCGGTTGTCATCCATTGTGATAGATTGTGATACGCTCGGAATGGCGATTTGGATAAGAACTGCTTGATACCCGACAGCGACTCCAGATATTCCATTAGAAAAGAACAGCGGTTCTGACGGCATTCGATCAGGGGGTCACCAATTATTAGTAATGAATCCAGCTAAGTGGTTCTCACAACCTAGCTCGGGGAGTGAACGAAACAGTAAAACAAGGTCTAACCATGCATCGCTGGCCGTAACTATATTCGTTAGTGTGCCTACATACAACGTCGCTATGCCGCCTGTGAGTAAGTAAAAAAAACACGTACTTGATGAATGAGGTCATCAAATATCGGCCGAACGAGGAGGTGCTCCACTATTGTGAACACTAGAATATCGAGAAGGGATACTCCTCATCAAACTGCTCTTTATTCAGCACCCGACCATGTTCGTTAATGAACTGTGTAAGTTCAGCATTCAGCCCTGCAAAGCGCGATGTCACGATTTCACCAGACTGAATGAGGCCACCACGTACCATCCAGTGTCATCGGTTTTGTACATTGCATGGAGTAATCGTCCGAATGCTCATGAAGTATCGTCAGGGACGGTGGCAATGGGGTGCCTACAGGTCGATACGTTAACCTGACTGGACGAAATATTGGACGCGTCCAGCGCACATTCTTTCAGTACATACACGCAGACTTGACACCTCATAAATTCCGCACGACTTCTTGGAATGTCGTGGACAAGGGCGGTCTCAATGAACAACCATTTGGACTTGAAGATCAATCAATTTGGAGACAAATGGTAACGAGACCAAAAGATGGTATACCGATGAAATTGGGTCCTTCCGCAGGCAAAACCTTCCCGTCCACGAGCTTCAAATCATAGTTGAACCGCTTCAGTTGTTTCTGCGTTTCCTAGTCGCGTAGTCGCACATTTGTACCTGACTGCACTCGGGCGAGTTCGGTAGGTACATGATCATACCGGCCCAGGAGTTGGCGTGGCGCGCGTTTTACTGGCGGGGCACCTGCATAGCTGCGGCGAGAAAGCTCAAAAGTATCTCGCAATAGAGAGCGAGGAAGAGAACGACATGGTGGTGCAAAGGCTAGCATGGTTAACGAGGTTGCCACAGTACTGTATATAGTGACAAGTTTGCTTGAAGTACATTATACGTGTGGGAAGGCTGACAAATATACTATCATGTCCCATCATATCCTCAGCCTGGATGTACCGTGCTTCCTGGAGATCATCCAACTCTCGTCTATCTTTTACCTGTGTAACCCCCGGCACTTTCAAATGTACGAGGGGAAGCAGGCGTATACGAACGTTGTAGACAAAAATCTGACTTTCTATGAGTCTTCATATACACCTAGGCGGCCTCCGTCGTCTTTGTGGTCTCAAACTGCCTAGTTCGAAAATATGATTCCCAGGGCCCCTCTACCACTATTCTCTCTGTTCTGTTTAGCCTGTTTATAACTGACTTACGGTAGCATTGATGGCCGTACCTTGTATCACAGGACCCTCCATATGTCGCCAAGATCGGTCTCGGAATTCCTGGTGACAGCTACGAAATCATAGCGAAGCGATTACCGGCTGTCGGTCCTTGATTCCTCCTCGTAAAGGCACGTACGAGCGGCTCACATATACGCCCTGAAAGTTACATGACTCTCCGGACATAAAAGCCGTCCGAGAAGCTTGATGAGGTACTGCAGAACTCTTTTTCTCTGCTGTGGTCTCTCATACTGTTTTCTTCGTTCGACGACTGCCATTACGGACCTTATGAAGCTCATGATTAACGCTCAGCCGTGGCTTTATGCTGCGTTATGTTTTCTGTTGCACAGTTCCTCGAATGCAAAGGTTCTCTCTTCTCCCGCCGAGTTGACAGTCCGCGAATACGACTTCATTGTCGTCGGAGGTACGTGCCGAACTGAATATGGCTATCATTGTGACTCAATATGAGCCTAGGCGGAACTGCTGGTAGCGTTGTTGCCAGTAGGCTCTCGGAGGATCCGCAGGTCGCTGTTCTTCTGATTGAAGCGGGTGGCAGGTACGTCTTGCAGCGTACCATCGGGAGCATAGCTAACCTCATGCCACAGTCACGA
Source organism: Somion occarium (assembly GCA_964035595.1). Classification (NCBI taxonomy): domain Eukaryota; kingdom Fungi; phylum Basidiomycota; class Agaricomycetes; order Polyporales; family Cerrenaceae; genus Somion; species Somion occarium. The sequence continues at coordinate 2,043,030 of OZ037949.1, read as the reverse complement.
AGGCTTGTTGAATCTCGAAGCCCCCTTCCTCGGTGTTACATTGCCCAACACGGCTGTGGACTGGAACTACACAGCCGTTCCACAAGTTGGTCTTAACAACCGCACATTCCATTATACGAGAGGATACGTATTGGGCGGCAGCAGTAGCGTGAGTAAGTATAGGCCTGTTCAGTTTAAACTGAATGTAATGCTGACAGAAATTGTAACCGCACTAAGATCTATTAACTTGGAATCGCGGTTCGAATGATTTATGGGATCGTTGGGCAACACTCACTGGTGATGATGGGTGGTCGTGGAATCAAGTGGAGAAGTATTATTTGAAGGTATATAAATATGTTTTGCAAGTCATGACGCTCCACACTCATAGTGCCTTAGACCTCTCGTCTGGTACCATCCGCTGATGGACATGACACTATTGGCCAAGTTGATCCTTCGGTTCATGGATACGGACCCGTGCAGGTTAGCGTCCCAGGTTTCGAGCTTCCGACAGATTCCATCACAGAAACAGCAAGCAGAGAATTGGGTGGTCGGTTTGCGTTCAACGTCGACTTCAATTCTGGTAACTTTGTTGGCACTGGTGAGCGGATGGAACTATGTTGACATCAAGGTACTAATTGAATGACGTCAAGGGTACATGCAGTCAACTGTTGGCGGCGGTGAACGCAGCAGCGCGGCTACTGCGTATTTACCTCCACTCGTGCAATCTAGGACGAACTTGGACATCCTATTGAATACAAGGGCAACGAAGTTGGTCAAGTCTGGAAGTTCGAAGTTGGGACCTATTTTCCAAACTGTGGAGATCGCGAGTTCACCGACAGGTTTATTTCCCTCAACTCCATTTAACTGTGTGACTCTGACGTGTATTCAGATAAGCGAATTCTCGTCAGTGCGAAGAAAGAGGTGATCGTCTCGGCTGGTGCCTTCGCTACACCTCAGCTTCTCTTGCTCTCTGGTATCGGTCCCGCAAACGACCTCAAGTCCGTGTCGATCACACCTATAGTCGATCTTCCGGATGTTGGACAATACTTGCTCGACCATGCCTTGCTTCCCAACTACTTCTCAGTGTCGACGAACGGTACCTGGGATGATCTTCTGCGAAACCCTGCCGTCTTCAATGCTACTTTAGAAGAATGGATAGAGAATCGTCAGGGACTGTTCGTTGATAGTCCTGGAAACACCTTATCGTATTTGAGGTTACCGGAGAACTCGCCGGCCTTCAACGATACACCCGACCCAGCTTCAGGCCCGCTTTCGCCTCATACAGAATTTATCGTCGTCGTAAGTCAGCATGTCTGTTACGTGCTATGTATTGATCTGAGTTCCTATGTTATATAGGATGGATTTGCAGCGTTTGGTCCTGTCCCTCAACCTGCTACAGGCAATTACATAACTATTCTTACTGCCGTCGTGTCGACTACATCTAGTCAGTTGTCATGATCGCTTGGTTTTCATAGACTAACACTTGACATGCAGGTGGTGCTGTGACTCTTGCCTCTTCTGACCCCTTCGACCTACCACTCATCGACCCAAGGTTGCTCACGACATCGTTTGATATCGAGGCCATGATCCAAACAATGAAGGACGCGCAGACCTTCCTCCAAGCGTCACCATGGCAGAAAGCTTATCGCCCAGTACCTTTCGGCGACCTCGCCACAGCCACCACTGACGAGTTGAAAGCCCAGTATGCTCGCCAGAATACTTTCACGGAGAGTCATCCTTCAGGTACTGCTCGTATGTCTCCTGATCAGGCAGATTGGGGTGTTGTGGACTCCAAACTTCGCCTTAAGGGTGCTCAAGGTGTTCGAGTCGTAGATGCATCCGTCTTCGTGAGTATCGTTATTTACCTCTATATGTAAAGAATCTAACTGATGATTTTCGATAACTGAAACAGCCTGCCATCCCAGAGTGCCATATCCAGGCGCCCATCTATGTGATTGCGGAACGAGCTTCTGACTTGATTAAGTCGGCATATGGACTTCTTTAAGGGGGTACATATGTGGTCTTCACGTCTACGCCCATCCTTCAAACTTGTATGTTCCTCTTGTGGTGTCCTTCGTACAGTATTGACCATGTGCATCGTATTCTAGAACGACTTTGAGAAATACTCAGACATGAGCTCTTATAGAGCCTAAGCGACTGGTCTGTACCTGTCTAGCTTACATTGTACCAGTATCAGTAGTTGTATTCTAAAGGCAAATGATTGGAAATGAATTGCGTATCGAAATGCGAAGGCGTGAGCTGCTCAAAAGCTGTCGTACTCCAATAGTCAGGCGGGTCGTAGTCGAAGCGGTCGTTGGCATGCAGTCTCACGCGGCCTGAGTATTTCTCGGACGTACTTGACCTCACTTAGCTGCCAAACGCTAGCGTTCGCGCTTAGTCTCCTGAAGACAACATACTCGTACCAAACCAGGCCATATACATCCATCACCGCTCTACATATTATTAGAGCCGCTCAATTCCTCGCAACTGAGCTTGACTTGATCGAACATATAGTCATCCGCCGCCGTGGATGACCATTTGGTAGCCTCCTGTCATTGACAAAAAGAAGACCAGTCGGAATGTGCTGCGAGAATTGAGCTGCTCTGTCGAAGGCCAAGTTTCTTGTCGTTCGACTAGCACCCCGGAGGAACGGAAGAGCAAGAAGAACCTGCTTTCTGGATGGTTGGTACAATACAGTCGGGAGTACTTCTGCGACGACATAACAGAAAGCACGACGAAAGCCAAGAGTAGGGATTGATAGGGTATGATTTTCTACAATCAGAAGTTCAGTCATTGAAGTGTATCGTATCACATATACTCGAGTACGACTTACGAAGACATCAAGCCACTAAGCGTTTTAGTCGATACAGACCTTCACGGGCTACCGCAACTGTATCATATACAACCCGTTCTGACACGGATTCTCTACGCGAGCGTAGCCTCCACCGCAAGGTGGACTCGTGCAAACCAGCAAGAATCTCGTGGAAGACATGGGACGCAGCTTCAGCCGAAGGTCGACGTTCCGGTTGTGGTTGTAGCATGGCGATAATTAATGGCTCGAGGAACTCCAGCCCGTAGAATTTCTTTAAACACTAATTAGTCACGCAACCTGATACAAGCTGATGTCTTACGTGTACAAATTCCTTCAAATATACGTTACCAAGAATAAATATATCGAGGGGAAATGGGTTATATGGTTGCGTATCAGAGAGCTCTGGCGGTTCTTTATCCCTGCCCTTGGTGCCAAGGACTAAGAGAGGCTCCTCGGGTTCAAAGTATGACGAAAGACCAAAGTCAATGAAGTAATACTTCACTGACTTCTCCTGACGGGAAAAATAGGGTGCATCGGATACACCATCGGGGGTATAGTCTAGCCGAACGGGATGATGTCCTTTGGGAAAGAGAGGTCGTCCATCCATCATGATATTGGCCGGAGCACAATCACTGTAACAGGTCAGTGATTGCTCGACTAAATGGGCGACAATACAAACCGATGTGCGACGCGCTGTTTATGCATAAAGCAGAGACCCTACATATGTAACTCAGAATCTGCTTCCGGTGAATCCCATGTGCAAATGCACTGACCTCAAGTGTTTGAGAAATGAAATCCATAACCTCACCGATTGTACGAAATTCCGGATCATCAAACGGTCGCAAGTATGGCATCACCATCAGAGCTTTGGAGGTGTCAAACGGGTCATCAAATACATCCAATACGGGAACGCAATGATTGGATGGATCTCGCAGCAGCTCTTTGGAGGATAAACGGCGGGCGATGGTAACCTCATCATTGTGCCGAGATACCGTCTTGATCGTAACCTGTGATCCGTCCGCTACTCTTGTAGCGTCCACGATTTTAGAAATCTTCATCCGTTGTAAGGAAGACAGTTACTACAGGTAGCTGTCTTCACGCACCGGTGAACTGATGGAGTCTTCACAGAAGTCTGGGTCACGATTGGTGCCTAGCCAAGAAGGTGTCCAGCCAGGTTTGAAACGGGGCCGAAGAGTATAACCTTTGCTCTCAAGGAAGTCATATCTATCCCTCCAACGCAATTCGAAAGATAGAAGACCCCATTGGCCCTGCTTGGTCAACTCCGCGTATTTTTCTGCCCTTTCAGGAGAGCACGTTGCATAAGAAGGAAGGTGAGGCACTTCGGCGCTCATATTGCACCAAAGCAGAAGTACAACGCAAGGGCTATGTTAAGAATCATGGAGGACGTAGCAAAGGCCTACTACTGTAGTACTACTAGGCTACTCAGTGTTAACATCCCGGCACCTGTCCAAAAGTGGTATCTGGGGGCTGCCGAGCGAATCTCTGTTTTGTATAAGGCAAGTATTGTCCTCAGCCCCGGGCCAACTGCGTTGCGTCGTCGAGGGTGCTGCTTGAGTTCTCAGATCTCAACACTTTACCACCTCCGAAAATGCTGTCCAGTGCGTACAGGTTCAATAAGAACGTGCGACGTTCAATGCTTTTCACTTCAAAATGGTTCATTGCTCGCACGACGTCGCAATCAGACGTTCTGTTGCCAGGACATGCATAGACAACGTGGATCATGGCTGAATCAATGCTTGGACGGACCGGGCTGGCGTTGCAATTCAACAGACTAGGTAAAAGCAACGTTGCTTGTGAAGAAGAAACACACTAATACTGCTTCCCTCCACAGTCATACCTGATCCACTGCATGTCGCTCTTGTTCGATATTAGCGGTTTCGTTTTCGGGGCGTTGGGCGTCCTCGGAGTGTTCCAACGGTTTACATTCTTGTTCACTTTTATGTGCCAGAATATAGGCTCAAGGTCCTTGAGGAGGTTTTCTCCGAGACCTATTTCTGGCTTCGATGTGGTGTCGAAGAGGGTCTGATTCTTCACGATGAGGCGAAGGAGGCTGAAGAGCAATTGCGAAGGTATTACACCATATACAGATCTTAATAAGGTTGCTAAACACTCCACAGTACTCGTGCATTACTCAACTCCCTGCGAGCTGAAGTTGTCTGTGCTGGCGAATGGTGGCGACAGTACTTTGCGGCATTTCGTGGTCTATCACGCAAGATCAGCGCCCTTGAACACAAGGTGCGGGCACTTCGTGCGCATATTGTAGTGAGCACCAAAGATAGGCATAAGTATTATGCGCCACTCACATGAATACAGGCTACCAGCGAAGAAGGTCGGGCAAAGCTTGAAGAAAATGGGGAATCATATAATCCATGTATGATACCATTAGCAAGCGATGTAAAGAATCCTGCCGCAAGTTCAACATGGTCATGGAGAAGCCTCACTCATGCTGGTCTGTCCAATGGTAGGCGATAGTTTGTCCCATGTCATGTTTGGGGTATTTAGCTGGCTTATTACAGACTCTGTTGCGGGCGCACGTCTAGAGAGGGTTGTAATAGTTGAATTAGATCCTCCGGCAAATCACCTAACTCCGTTTGCTCTTCATCACGATCTCCGCATCACCAGAGGACACCGAGATTCGACAAGCTCGGTGGCAACCAGTGTCACCGCTGTCGATTTGGAAGCTCACTGCGAACCTCCGATCACAAAGCACCATCGTTCTGACAACGCTTGCTACGTATCTCCTTGCAAGTATCAAGGTGCTGCAGAACCCAGCTCGATATTGAAGACCTACTCGATGGGTCCCTTCGTTGAGGAACCTGACATCGCTTCCAATATCAATGTTGCTGTGAATGACCGGCATACCCTCTCGACGATGTCGAAACGCGAGGTGGTCTTGGAAGAGCTTACTCTGAGTTCACTTCAGCTCAAAGATCAGCTTGTGTCTCGGAACTCTATGGTAGAGATGGATATCTCGGATGGTATTGACGACATTGACTTGGTCAGACCGCTTTCAAATGCGCCTTCGCTATCTGGATAGCGAAGAGTCGAGCGCTCCCAGGAGCTGCGCCCCCGAATGTGCGGGCTTCTGGAAGTGCTTTGATTTATCTGTATATTCATCTCTCTCATCTGTTTTGCTTTCGTTCATGCTTTCCATTTTTCTCGCTACCTCGCACTTGCTCGAAATCGTTTTCTTCTTGTTTTGATTGTTGTTGTTTTGATCATTGGTGTGTACACGTACTGCTCATCATTTCCACTGCTATTGCTGCGGAAGACTGTTATAGCTAGGTTGTCCCTTTTGACCCTGTGATATAAATGTATCGTCGAAGAAGTTTGATAGCAAGGCATTTCCGATAACGTCACAGAGCAAGATATATACATATACTAGAGAGTATCACGAAATGCTGAAAATGAGGAAGAGTCCCGTAAAAGAAGAGGTGGGCCCAAACAACGATTTGACGATTCCGAAATAGGAGGGTTGGCATGAACAGCTGACAGCGAATGGGCTGGAATCGGAAGGCAGATGATGTGTATTCACTTATATTCCTTAATTGCCTTATAACTTCATCAAGAGATACTTGTTAACAAGGGTCATGGATCAGGAAACATTTACCGTACTAATCCAGAACCCTACTACAACCTACTACAACCAACAGCCGAACGTCACAATACGATGAGCGTTTCGAGATCTAGAGTACTTTTCCTGGGCGATTTGAATTTTTTTGAGTGCGAGTCTGATCGAAATGCCCATCAATCCCCATTGACAAGACAATCGACTGTCAAGAAGGCAGCTTCGAGCCCCAACTGAAGTTGATCTAATAAGACAAGTCAACAGCGCTCTCCCGTTGATCGTCCTATTCACCCTAAGGTTTTCTTTGAGGTCACGCTGATATGAATATCGCCGTTAAGAGAGACATTCTGGGCTTACCCAACGAAACTAGTTCCTACAATATCCCCGGATTGATATGATGACGTTCTCTAAACGCCGGCAAAGACGTATAGGACGCTCGTATTAATTGATGCATTGCCTGGCGTAAACGTAGTTTCAGGAGTTAGTCAGTTCCTCATAAGTCTAACTTATACTTAAACCTGACATGGAATCGCTTTGCTTGTCTGATCTCGTTGCGCTGGATTGGTAGTCAATATCCGAATCAGGTAGGCGTATGGAATGCCGCATGCATCAGGTCGTGTATGAGACGCAGTTAAATTTCGGTGTGGCCTGTGCAAGGATAAAGAGTCGCAGAGTCGTCGAATTGTCTCTGCGGTGTCGCACCAGGAAAAACACAGCCGATGGGCAGCGGGAAGCAAGGACTAGGGCATACTTAGGCCAGTTATCTCAGCCACGGCAGACGTGGTCACTGGAAGCAGCTGGATGGAGCAGGCAGAGACGCATGCGTGAAGCAGTCGAGATTCCAGATTGCATCGATCACATTGGGACACGATCGGGATCGCAAGATCGCTAGCTCGATCATGCATGTACGCGTTATTTGGCCCCCTGTTCCTTGTGCAGTCCACATTCTGAAGCCATATTGGATGAGATAAAGGTAGAATGCAGATGTTGCAATCTAATATCGGAAAACTACAGCTTGTAGTATTCCTAGAATAATCTGAGAGAAAGCACAAGCAAAGCGATAGCTGTAATGGGATGAAATCCTTGACGGGGTACTCACGATTAGCTGGCAATCCATGTCATACAAGCAGCAACATACAAGAATATCACGACATCAGACGCTTCAAGCGATAAATGCCCTCTCGTGCGACGGCAACTGTATCATACACTACTCGCGCCGGGGTGGATTCCTCACGTGGGCGTAGCCTCCATCGCAACGTGGAATCTGGCACTCCCGAACGAATGTCCTGGAAAATCTGAAGTGCAGACATCGCTGTTGGACGCCGTTCCGGCTGAGGTTGCACCATGGCAGTGATTAATGTTCCGAGAAACTCGAGACCGTGGTATTTCTAAGTTTAAGTGGTGAGATGATTGCACTGTTTATGTCGCAGGTATTCCGACTCACTTGCACAAACTCCTTGAGATATACATTACCGAGGACAAATATGTCGAGTGGAAAAGGATTGTAAGGATGTGTATCAGACATCTCCGGTGGTTCCTTGTCTCTACCTTTCGTGCCAATTACAAGAGGAATTTCCCCGCGCTTGAAACGAGAGGATATGCCAAAATCAATGAAGTAGTATCGGACTGGATGATCTTGTCGTGATAGGCAGGGTGCGTCAAAAACACCATCTGCAGTGTAATCTAGGCGAACAGGATGGTGTCCTTGGGGAAAGAGAGGACGACCGTCCATCATGATGTTAGCTGCCGCACAGTCGCTGAGAAGGTCATGGTTAATTGACTCTAAGTAACGTTGAGGCCAAGAATAACGAACCGATGAGCAACACAAAGATGGTGCATGACGCATAGACCCTGGAACAGTATTTTCGAGAGGTTCCATGAGATTAACTTAGACGTACGCACTAACCTCAAGTGTTTGATAGACAAAGTCTATGACTTCACCGATAGTACGAAACTCTGGATTATCGAATGGACGGAGATATGGCATCACGATGAAGGCCTGTGAGGAGTCCAAAGGGTCGTCGAAGACATCAAATATTGGCACACAATGATTGGTCGGATCTTGCAGACGCTCGGGAGAGGAAACAAACCGAGCAATAGAAATCTCATTGTTGTGTTTTGAGACTGTCTTGAGAGAAACCTGAGTACCATCAGATTTCTTTATAGCATCCATAACCTGGTACTTCTGAAGCAACGATTTGAATAGAGTCTCGCATGCGTGATTTGTAGGCACGTACCACCGAGCGAATGGAGTCTTCACAGAAATCGGGCTCGCGATTCGTTCCAAGCCAAGAAGGTATCCAGTCAGGTCTAAATCGCGGTCTGAGAATATATCCTCTGCCCTCCAAGAAGTAGTATCTGTCCCTCCAGAAAATCTCGTACGACAACAGTCCCCATTGACCTTGGCGTGTAAGCTCTGCGTACTCTTTGGCCTCTTCAGGAGAACAAATTGCATAGTTTGGAAGATCAGAGTGTTTGGCACTCATCGCACACAAAAGGATAGCACGCCGGCTATCTCCAGGAACATGAAGGACGCGTGTAAGACTTGTCAACACTGATCATGCTCAGGATGTGAGCGCACGCTTTAATGCGCGATCTCCAGTTGCGGCATTCGGTGACTGCCGAAAATTGGTTTAGATCGTTACATCAATTTGAGGAAAGTCTTCAGTGAGCTTGCACCACAGCCGTTGTAATGGTTCTGATTCATCACTGCAGCATGATAGCAGAAGCTGATATCATCGCCTTGAATCAGTCGTGAACCTAATGCTGCGTTCGTGATCTCACGACTGCTTACGATCAGAGCTTTCTTCAGACGACATGCAAAAGCAGCGTGTAGAGTCCTCATCGAATCAATACAAGCTGCACGGTCCGAGCTGGCATCAAAATTCATCAATCCTCATTTAATCCATGCGCACACTACAGAATGTCTAACCTTCCCCCATTAAACCCGCCTGAAGCTGCTCAATGGCCCTCTTCTTTGACATAAGTGGTTTTGTCTTCGGAGCTTTGGGCGTCGTCGGGGTATTTCAACTTATCTTTTCCCTTATTCACTACTTCACTCCCAGAAAAAGGTTGAATGCACTGGAGGAGACCTATTCGCAAACGTACGCACTTTTCCGGTGCGGCCTAGAAGAAGGTCTCTTTCTCCCAAAGGAGGCGCAAAGGACTGAAGAGAATCTGCGAAGGTACAACTCATATTGAAGTCACATTCACTTCGTTGTAACACTAATTCCCGCTACAAGAGACCGTGCAGAAATGAACACTTTGCGAGCTCGGGTATTTTGCGCCAGGGGTTTCTATCGTCAGTGCTTAGATATCTGGCGTGGTCTGTCCCGGAGGATCACTGCCGTCGAACAGAGGGTCCAGGAACTTCGCGTCCAAATATTGGTGAGCGTTCCAAGTCATTATTCCACTTAATCCTATATGTTGACATCTGTCCTCTGGTAGTCTACCAGTGAGAAGGGCAGGGCTCGGCTCGAATCAAATGGACAGTTGTATAAACCGTGTATCTCACCCCCGCACACTATGGCTCTGTTGTCTTCGACTCAAGAAGGGATGCCGTTACCTGATCCTCGTACCCAGACACATTCGGTGGAGGGTGAGTGATGACATTGATAAGCTGATGAATACCCGCTCAGCCCGCCAACCCTTTAGCTGTGAATTCACCAAACACCACAGCCGATGTAGTAACATCTAGGAGCGATCCCAATTACCAACCTACGCCACACTGCATATCATCAGCAAATGAAATATGTAGAGCGAGCATTGTCCCGGAGCACCGAGACTCTATCAGCTCTATGTCAAGTAGCGCGACATTGGTTGCTCTGGAAGCCGGCTGCCGTATGATTTCTGGGCACGGCGACACATCTGGGTCCTCTGCCAGACCCGCTTCCTCCTTTGATGCACCTATATGCAGCTCCAGTAACTTGGATCTGGTCCCAGTGACGAAGACATCCTCAGCTCCATTTGTAGCGGAACCAGACGTGGACCCGGACCTCACTGCCACTACAAACCACTCTAAAGTAATTGCTGATCTACGGAAATGCGTCGAGTTCCTGACTTCAATTATCCTGAGCTCTCCCCATCTTCGTAAACAGCTCGCGACTGAGATCAATGCGACGGAGATGGATATCTCTGATAGTTTCGGCCCAATTCACCCTTTGAAGCGATTTTTTACGCAACCTCATGCTGACATCGAGCACCAGATCATGTCTGTAGGACACGCCTCCGCCTGCTGAGGGTAATCACCCCTTTATATGTCACACCCCGCGATGCAACGTCGCCTGGCTCGCAGCAGGTGTTGTTGTCATGGTCGCACATTCGTCCGTCATTTCCTGTTTTGCTGTTTTTCGCTCTCATTTATGCTGTCTGATTGCTGTTTTGTTTTCTCTGCTTTACAAGTGTCCCTCGAGCTACTTCTGAATTGCTTCGTTTAATTTCGATGACGCTCTGCTCATTGTTTTCTTCGTCGGCTTGTATCATTAGTGTCAATCTGCTGTGTTCCTCCGCTTGCTTATTTATCTCATCCGTATTTGGTGTGTTGTTGACTTATCCCTTTCCAAATGTCGATGGCAACCGATATACTCATATATGTCAATAAGGGCATCAGGGATGATATCAACAACGCACGTACTAGCTGAGCTACTATTGCATCTTGTCACGGATACGTGTGGACTAAATGTCATACTAGGATACCAGGATTGAGAGCCTACGCTAACTCGGAGGGTTGCCTGCTGATGCAGGGACAACAGTCAGTGGAACATTCGATCTTAGGAAACCCCTAGAAATCAGACGAAAGCTGCAAGTAGGCTTGTAGTTGAGAACACGAGGCGGGTAATATCAGTAGGGGTGTTATCGACCCTGAATGAAAGCTGCTGAGGCTGTATGTTCCAGAAAGCTCAAGCGCGCAAGCTCTGCCTGCAGGCAGGCAGACTACAGCCTCGAATTTCCACGATCGTGATCGGAAGATCGCCAGTTCGATCGCCAGTGTACGCGTTGTTTGATTGCAACTTGCCATCTCCCTGACTCTGTCATACGAGTAGCACTCAGCATGGACGGACAAGCGAGATGATCTTGCAATTTATGTAGTCGGTACAGCACACTGGGGAGTACACCGGCGATAACCTGAAGCAACTTGAGCATGGCGAAAGCGAAACGATGGGGTACAGGGTCCTACTCCGTCCAAAGGTTCTCGATTGGTAAGAATTTGCAGCACATAATTTAAAGACGTACGGGAGTTATCGATCCATTAGACGTCTCAATCTATACAGACCCTCACGAGCGGCAGCCACCGTATCATATACAACCCGTTCGGGTATAGACTCTCTACGGGAGCCTCCACCGTAGAGTAGATTCGTTCAACCCAGCGAGGACGTCTTGAAAGGTTTGAAATGCAGCTTGGGCCGTGGGGCGTCGTTCTGGCTGATGCCGAGCATGGTGATACTTAGAGGCTCGAGAAGGTCCAGCCCGTCATATCTCTTGAAGACCGTCAGCCAATGCCATGCAAAAGTGAGAGAAAGATCATCTTACTTGCACAAATCCTTCAGATACACGTTGCCGAGAATGAAAATATCAAGAGGAAAGGGGTTGTAAGGACGCGTATCTGAACGTTCTGGCGGCTCCTTGTCTCTGCCTTTAGTTCCAATGGCTAAGAGAACTTCGCCAGGTTTGAAATAGGAGGACAGGCCGAAGTCGATGAAGTAGTAGCGAACTGGCCTTTGGTTCCGCATGAAACAGGAAGTATAAGAGACACCGTCAGGGGTGTAATCTAATTGTACAGGATGGTGTCCTGGAGGGAACAGTGGTCCGCTGTCCATCATTATGTTAGCAGCAGCACAATCGCTAGTAACGACCGAGGTCAATGCAAATACTGAGTGTCATTTGCGGATACATACCGCTGTGTAACACCTTGGCGATGGATAAAATATAATCCCTGCGTAATGTGTCGTCGATCTCAGTTGAAGAATGCTATCATTAGCTGAAGAACATACCTCGAGTGTCTGAGAGACAAAATCTACCACCTCGCCAATAGTCTGGAACTCAAGGTCGTCAAATGGTCGCAGATATGGCATTACCATCAGAACTTCTAAGAGATCAAAGGGGTCGTTCAAGACGTCTAAAACTGGCACACAGTGATTGCATGTATCAGCTAATAGCTCTTTCGATGATAGAAGGCGAGTAATGGGGATTTCGTTGTTGATGCGCGATACCGATTTGATCATCAAGCGAGTGCCATCGGATGCGTGCGTTGCATCTATGACTTTGATCTTCTACAAATTCTAGACATGATTTTCTCAGCAGTCCGCAATAGGGATGGTTTCCCGTGCATAGCATGGGGCGAATGGAACCCTCACAGAAGTCGGGATCACGATTCGTTCCCAGCCATGAAGGGACCCGGCGGGGTTTCAATCGAGGTCTTAGTACATACCCTGTTTTCGAGAAAGCGATAACTTTCACGCCAAAATATCTCGTATGAGAGAAGGTTCCGGTGGCCCTGTCGGGTTTGTTCTGCGTATTCCTGGGCTTGCTCTGGAGTACACGTCGTGTACGCTGGGAGGCCGCGAGCACTGACGCTCTTCTGCATCGATCTCGAAGCTTGCGATAGGGCTATGTCGAACTCATGGAGGACACATGGGAGGAACACGCAAGTTCCTCCAACATCTTCAAATTACCTGTCCGAATATGGCATCCGGCGACTGCCGTTTGGCCTGTACTAATTCATTCACACAGCAAGCCTCGTCCGACAGTTACCACAGCCTCTTACATGAACTTGCCTCTGAGCATGCGATAAAAATACTTCATTCGGCTCAGAATTTGATGCTGGGCTCCACATACTGTTTTGGCATGAGTAAAGCGGCCAGCAAGGCCAAGAACGATCAGAGCGTTCTCTGAGACGGCACGCGAAACCGGCATGTTCATGTCATAGCGAATCTCTGTGGAATCGGTTGAAATGGACAAGGTTTTTGCCTTGCAACGTTATCATGCTGGGCAGGTAAAAGCCAGGTACGCCTCGAGACACTTTCCCTCGTCCTCTCCCCTCCCGTCTGCAATCAACCAACTGCTTCAAATCAAGCCAGAATGGCATCCCTTTTCGACATCAGTGGATTTATTTTTGGCATTGTGGGCACCGTCGGATTTTTTTTTTAGTGCCTATATATTTTGACAAGTTACTTCCTTCCCAAGCACAGACTTGCGGCGCTAGACGAAGCCTTCTCTGACGCGTATCCTTTATTTGAACGTAGCGTAAAGGAGGGGCTTCTCCAGACAGAGGCACAGGCGATGGAGGATAATAGGGTTAGGTTACACTCAGGTCATACGCTTGGGGGGATTTGGCGACAGTGTCTGGCCATGTTCAGTACACATTCTAGGAAAATAGGCAAAATTGACCGAAGAGTAAAAGAGCTTCGCATTGAGATTCTGTAAGGGACTACTCTACTCCAATAATCATGACCTGACGGCACAGTTTGATAGTCCAGCAGTGAAAAACGTAAACGTCCACTCGAGGCCGGTGGACAGACATACAATCCTTGTATGCTCCCCTGGGGAACATCCGGCTCTAATCCATTGACTCCGATCTGTCGGCGGCGATCTGCATGCATAAATCGTAATTCGAGACAATACGAGGGCGAGCATCCTATGGTATCGCAGTGAGGTGCTCTTTCTCACTGACAGGTGCTTCACTAAGGCCGTTACGAAGCAGTGTACCCTTTACATTACATACTGTTCTTGATAGTGATCCTGTCGGAAGTCAGACTGACTCGCTTCGTGATCTACATCCCTCGCCAAGTTCACAAAGGTTCGATCTGCTCCGTATCCACATCTGCAACAGCTCTGGAGACAGAGGAATGTGAAGATGCTATCAACATCAAACGACAGAGAATGCACCTTGATACTGCTTACAACACATCAATTTCCGTCCCCATTGACGGAGCTCGTCATTCACTGTCGGACGATGTTTTCAAAACACGTTAGTTGTTTACTTTCGTGACGGAGCCCGAGGTCGATCTAACTTCCGCGATGCTGGATTCGTTTGGGGATGTGAGAAATCGTATGGATTTTGCTAACGTCCATTATGTTTAGCTTTCCTCATTTGCGGAACAAGCTCCAGGAGCATTCTATCTCGGAGACGGATATTTCTGACACCGTCGTCGAGCTAAATGCTAAACTACATGGGAAGAAGCCTCGCCACATCCTTGGCCAGACTCAAGCTGGACCGATTTTACCATCCTGATTGTGACCATGGCAAAAACCCTTTCTATCATCCTTTCACTCTTGCTCCTCGTTTCTCAATTTCCGCGTCACGTCGTTCTACACTTTTCCGATGCTCTCGAATCCTACTTAATCATTGCTTTCAATCTTGTTGTGTTTGGTCGATATTCCGCAACGTCCACAACGCTTTGCCGTTGAATGTTTGCTTTGCTTGTTATTTTGTAGTACGGCTCCGAAATCTCCTGCTGTCGACATCGTTATGTATTGTATCCCAAACCTGTTTGCATAAGAATACCCATTGCTCGACATCAAATGGACACAGCTGAGATATCGGACATAAGATACTAATAACTAGAGTTCATGTTAGCAACAGGTGGAATGAGTCGTTGGGAATCATCATGCGGTCGCAAAGGTGGACGAGTGTCCGACGAAGGAAGAAATGGAGCCAAACAATGATTTGGCATCGCCGTAATAAGAAAGACGGTACGATCCGGCTGCGATCGTGTAAGCAAACACACCAGCAGAAACTGAAACATCGACTCACATGGTGTTCCATCCTCGATCGTCCTATATAATTATCAATAGAGTTTCGTCCGTTAGAAACAATGCAACGTACCAGGAGACGTTGACGGTACTGAATCCAAGTATCTGTCACAACCGTCAGCCGAATGTAGCGAGTGATGGGCGTTCTGAGACGTACAGTGTTTGTCCTAAGCCATTGGAACTTCGTTGAAGGATGGGAGTCTGATCGGAATGCCTGCCAGTCACCATTCACAAGACGATCAACAGTTAAGAAGGTGTCTTCCAATCGCAAGTTGTTCTACATGAGACAGTTAACACCTTTTCTCTTCGGTTGATTGGCTTTCTCACCCTAGGGTTCGCTCTAGGGAAAGGGGGAAAATCGAACTGAGTATGAACATTGATGATAAGTGTGACACTCAGGGCTTACCCAACGAACTGGGCTACGACAGTATCCCCAGCATGATATGGCGACGTTGTTTGAACATCAGCGATGACCCTACCGAAGCTCTCGCCAATTGGTGCATTGTCTAGTATGACTGCAGTCTAACGAGCTGAGATCAGTCTCGTCATGGATCAAGCCCATTCTCAGATGATAACAAACCTGCAATGAAATCGCCTTGCTCGTCTGATCCTGTGGAGCTGGATCGGAAGAAGGTGACCCGGAGGCATTAGGAGCGAGGAACGGTAATAGACTGGTATACTTGTCAATATAAGAATCGAGGGTATCTAGAGAATATTCAGATTTGTGTTCGTTGAAGAAGAACAGGATCGTACTTGGACCAAAGATCGTCGAAGCTCCCTCATAACGTTGAACAGCGTATTCCTCTCTCGTGGTGACGTAGTGCGCATATGTATTCGCAGGCCCTGCAATCACGACGTACGCGTCATCACCGATGATGCCTGAGGAGATGAGTTTGGTTCGAACGGCCTCTCTGGAGCATATGTAAGTAGAATATATGGCGTTTAGGAGTGAAAACGAACCTTAGTCGTCGACCAGCCATAGTCGTGAGTTCGCCAGGAATGATGAGCATCACGAGGTTACCAACCCGAAGCATTTGGATATCGACGGTGCTTGGTGACCATTCATAGGGAGAATGCGCGAATCCCTTGAGGAGCGAATGTTAGCGAGTGTGCATGCTTCAAAGGTCGACAACAATCACTGTGTTAAGAAGGATAGGTTTTGGCGATTGGCACTGCACCTGTTCGGGTGATGGAAGAGGCGTTACCGCACCTAAAACAGACTCATATAGGTCAATCCTGCCTCTCTGTAAATCGATTTGTTGAACTTACCCTTCACAATCTCCCAGAATGGATTCCTGTGTCGAAGTGTCAGCTAACTAAAAACTACGCCGAACATTCACGACACGTACTGCGGATTAGAAGAATTGTCTCCCTGAATGAAGTCAAATGCTCCAGGGCCATCGCTGAGAACTTGAGTCAGAAGGCCTGAGAGTAACCAATGGGGACTCTACGCACGTAGTACCACCAGCGAATGAGAATCCTGCCATCAAATGTCATTAGATCAGAAAAAGAAAGTGTACTGATCGCAACGTACCCATAGCTGGGGGACATGTCTGAACAGTGGTCCCGTTTGGCAAGGTAAAGGAGCGGAATGACCTATGTTGAAGGGTTCAATGGAGATGACTCCACAGGCACATACGGCGACGTACATATTCATGTAAGTATGTACCCATTGGATAGGGCCGCTAACAGCGGGAAGAGTTTGGCTCATAAGTGTCTTGGCACCATCTACCTGAGCTTGAGCGATGAGTCGGTTGGATTCAAAATCGGAAATACGGAACCCTGGACCACTTTGATAAGACGCATCAACGACTTTCTAGAGACAACGAACAGTTTTTCTTACCGTCCATGGCAGTCCTCGGTCTTATTGCCACAGGTAGAGTGTTCGAATTCACAGGGTTGGCCGTCCCATGGTTGACCCGGGCTTTCGCAGAAGGCACCTTCACTACAACGGGGTGGTTTAGATTCAATAATCTCCGAGTATGAATCTCGAAAATACTCACGTATTTGGACTCGTGTCGCCCACGTTGGCTGCAAGTTCGCTGTTTTGATACTGACATCAACGTGAAAAAAAGGGGGGATTACGTACACTGGGTGAAGCCTGCTACGAATGTGTTGTTGCCTGGCATAGCCGATGGCTCGACCATAGCTAGAGTAACAGTGAGGTCACCAGGATCAGGAACCGAGAACGATCACGAGCTTACCTTCGTACAAGTAAGCAGCCATGCCTTTGTTATCACCACTGACCAACGTGTTGTTCTGGAAGACACTTGATCAAAACTTACTATAAATCAGTTGCAAAGGACATACTTCGTAGAGACTGGTTCCATGAACGGCAAAAAAGCTCAAGAAGCCTCTCGGGTTTCCACTCGCATCATCAAAACGGAGCAGAGAAAGGTCCTTATCTTGATCAAACTGGTATCTGGCCCTCTCCTCCGCCGGATTGGCAAGATATGCACTAGGCGAACGATTGATATTCGCATTCAAGACTGTAGTGTTGCCTAAGCTCAACTTGCCAGGAGCAAGATTTGCATGAGCACGGCGAACGGCCAACACTGTCCCCGCCACAATGGCGTCAGCAGTTTGCTTGACATAACCCAAAGCAGTGATCTGCGGAAGTAGGTTCTCTAAATAGCCACCAACGCCACTGTGCTGATGGGTGGACACGAGAGCGATATTTTCGTTCGTATAAAGACCGGGGAATTCAGATGAGAGCTGGGAAACGATCGATCGGCGAATGCCGGTGTCCCCCATTGCGATGTCTGAGAAAGATTCGCACGACGCTTAGTTCAATTCCAGTGCATTTGAGCAAAGCGCATACCGGCATTGATGAACACAACTCTGTTTGAAGAGTTTGAGGCATCCGCAACGATCCATGCACGACTTCGCTGTCGCATGTGGAGACCAGTGTCCGTCTGCCCCAAGCTAGCATAGCCCTGACGAAAACCTGATGAGACAATTATGAAGGCATGACTAGAGAAGAGACAAACCATCATGTTAGTCTCCACTACAGGGCTGGAGCGTATATCAGATGAATATGTTTCGTACGATGCAGAACTGAGCGTACCCAGTGATGTCACCAATGCCTGCAAAGCAATGGTACTCAAGACGAAGATACCATCGCACATTGTAAAAAAGCACATACCTAAACCAAGAAGGTACTGTGCTTGCACGCCCATCGGGACGCCGCCATAATTGAGAATATTTACAGAAGCAGCGAAAGTGACCAGACAGAGTAGAGCCTTGTTAAGCATAGTGTATAGAGCTTGTCCGATGTCGCAGAAGTGAGCGGAGACACTGTCAGACTCGAGAACAGAGTCAAATATATACATGTCCACTGACACTTCTTATTGCAAGAAGTCAAACGGTCGGGACTGTGCTGCCACCTGCACGACCATGCGGTTCGATTACGAAACGTCACAAGCCAGGGGTGGAAGGAAGCCGGGGACCGTGTGCTGCTGATGGGGCAACGTCAGAGGTAATGGTCTAACTGTCCGAATATATATGACCTCTTTATATGAATGTAGGCCGTTTGTTCAACTTTGGTATGCTGAGACCTGGTGGCGGTCAGGCCCACGATGCTTAAACTTCCGCTTTGGTGCGTCTCGGGATGTGCCGAGAAACGACTGGCAACACATTCCCGACGAGTCCGAGTCGTGAGTTATTCCTGATTTTCCAGTCGTCGGCTTCTGGAACATCGAAGTCAATGCATGCAGTTCACTCTGAACTAAATTGCAAACGTTCGTGATCAGCTTGATGGCGAACAGCGTTCAGTCAGTGTTCGCCGAACACTGACTGAAACGACTTCTCACTCATATACGTTCATGCCTTTAGCTCTCCTCGAGGTCTGATGACGCTTCTACCTATGTAACTGCGGGGCTGTACATCCGCCTGCAAGAACTAGTATTTCAGGTACAGCATCGTTTGTACTGATGTGATCTCTTCTCACATAGACGAACCGTCTTACGTTGGGTCTACAAAAATATTCTTCACGTCAGAGAAATGCCCCTACTAACTGATACACGCGGATTGAACATCTACATGATATACCTTTGCGACTAGATCCTCCTCTGAGCCTACTTTTCACTTCTTACGCCTCGAAACAAACTCAAACTTCAGCCCCCAACTCCTCACCGTAAAGAATAACTGCAAGCTCCAACTATGAACGGCGAGAGCTCGGCAGGTGGTCTCGACTACTTTCTATAAGGGCCTTCAAAGGATCCGGTGTAATAGTACGAACGTCTATCACACCGCCCCGGCGCTCCTTTTGACTTCGAAGTCGATACTAGGCTGCGCGTAAGGCTTGATAGGCGTCCTAGCCCCTCATATATATATATATATATATATATATCGCTATTGATTTTTGCCAGTATCGCAGCAGTTTCTTGCATAAAAGAGTGAGTTGTTGTTACCAGATTTTACTAATTTGTAACTTCTCACTTTCTCTTGTTGAAGAGTATGGGGCGAGTCTTTGCGTTACTAGTCGGAATCACCCAAATGAAGGATGGGGAGACGTGGGACTCCGTCGAAGGCGCGGGAAAAGATCTAGAGAATATGAACAATTACTTGGAACAGGAGCTTCACGTCCCTCCTAAACATATCTGCATTTTACGAGGCAGCGACGCCACTAGGGACGGCATTATTGACGTATTCCGGTCTCATCTCATCGATAACGAGTCTATTCGGAAGGGAGACGCTATTATCTTCTACTACTCTGGCCATGGTGACACGACTCAGGCTCCAGAAGGGTGGAATATCATCGCTGATGACCAGCTAATAGAGTCCCTCGCTCCTTATGACTATGGCACGCCTGGCGCTGACACTAAACTACTCGGTGGCATTCCCGATCGTACCATCGCTGCTCTGTTGGAGCAGGTTGCGAACAAGCATGGCGATAACATCACTGTCATTTTGGATTGCTGTCATAGTGGACATGGAACCCGTGGTGGCTCAGAGAAGGTGCCACTCTATCAGGTTCGGGGGATAGATCCTACGAAGGCTATTCGTCTTCATGAAGATGTCGATCGCGAAATTTGGTCATCCGTATCGGCTTCGGCAGCGCAGAAATTTTGGAGAGGGGCCTTTGCCAAGCGTCGAGATAAATCCCACGTACTCCTCGCGGCATGTGGACCAAGGGAGGATGCCGTAGGCAATGCAGAAGGTGGAATATTCACGAGGTCCCTAATTGCTACACTGTGTCGACAAGACATTCGTCCAAGATCATACGCCGAAGTGATGAAGCATGTGACCGAGGCACTCCAGAACACTCATAGTTGGTCGAAGCAGCGTCCTCAGTGTGAAGGAGTTACACGCGATCGTCTTATTTTCCAGGAGGTCCAAATCAAACAGGACATGTTCGAAGCCAAATGGCAAGCGAATGTCAAAAACTTCCGCATAGAGGGACCATGCGGCGTCTTGGGCGTACTTCCTGAAACACAGATCGAGCTGTACAGCCTCAATCCACAGTACGAAATTGAGCGGATCGTGGGTACAGCGACCGTGACAGAGGTTGAAAGTGATCATTGTTTGGCCAAAGTGGCAGAAGACATTGATGTCGAAGGCAGACATATCACTGCCCGTATTCTCCACCATCCCTACAAGTTACGCTTCGCCCTTACCTCAGACGTCGTTGAATTGTCTGAAGCAGGGCAAGAGTTATTCGAGCTTCTCGATGGTAGTTTCGCTCAGCTTCCTCGGACGCTGGAGCGTGTCAGCACTGATGCTGACCCTGATCTGATCCTGAAGATCTATCACGATCCCATTACAGGTGCTGGCCTGAGTCTGCATCGCAAGGACCTTCACCTCCGCAATCTTGCTACTCCTCCTCCCCTTCTGAGCATGGAAGAGCTGAAAACCACCAATATAATCGGGATCCTGAATCGTATTGCCCATTTCAATTTCTACCTGGATCAGACAAATGAGTTGCATCCTTATGCGGGTGATGTTCAGATGGAGTTCTGGCTCCTGGGTGTAGGCAGAGGTACTCCTCGACCATTGAAGAAGGAAGAAATATTCAAGAACGACGAGGCAACGATTGTGGGCTCCAACGACAACGGGTATGCCTTCGTACTGCGCAACACTGGAAAAATGCCTCTCTATCCACACATCATCTATTTTGATACCTGCACTTACGAAATTAGTGTTTGGTGGTCTTCAGCAGACGCAACACCTCCATTGAAGCCACGGGGAAAACTTCAAATTGGTGCTAGTGCCGAACATCGTTTGCCCTTTGAATTCTTCGTTCCTGCAGGACAGACTATCGACACTAGCATGTTGAAAGTGTTCCTCATGCAATCTCCAATGAAGTTAGACTTCATGAAGCAGGGTCCTCAACTTGGTCCTGATCGCGTCATGCACGCACTGAGAGCTAGTACAGACCGTGACAAGGAGACCATAGCGACGCCGCCGGTCCGGGGTGGCTGGGACAGCATCACATATAAGATCACTGTTCGCAACGGCAATGGTAAAGAGTGAAAAGCGAATTCGATTATGGTTTGCAATACGTAGTTACAGTCGTGAGAGTCCATTCTCATCCTGCCATTCGTTCTAGTTTGGTATTTGATTACAGTCGATGTAGATTACTTTCGAAGGTTATGGCGTTGTCACTCGATATGCCCTAATTACTAAACATTCGGAGATTGACAGAGAGGATGAAAGCCATGAACATACAGCGTCCTATTCAAGTAAGTCCTCAGGTGACTGTGATATATGTGACAATTCTTTCCAATCCGGTAGATCAAACATTCCTGGCATCACATGCCATATTTTATCTCTACCTTCAACCATCTCTTCCCCAGCTTTTGTCCTGCATATTGCACAACGGGCATTGCGAATGAGACGCAAGCCACGTTGCTCAGGCAGTCGTTCGAAAGGGTCAATCCATCCTTCAGCTTGTTCTGCAGTCTCTGCCCAAAGACCGTTGAGAGATCGGCAGTCGTATGACGCTTGACATCCAAGCACTTCTTTGTTGAGAAAGGCAAAAGAATATATATGTTTGCGCGCGAATAACGAGATCCTTGATCTGCCTTTGAGTATGGCGATGAGATTCGGAGGGGAGAGAACGATGGCCCCGCCGGATGGAAAAGCATATTTCAAAACGTCATCCATGGTGCGAGTACAGAGTAGGAATAGGATGGAGGGTAGGATAATGAGGGCATTCGCCTCACGAGCAGCATTCGCGGCACGTACGAGGCTATCCAAAGACAACGAGGTATACACGCCGCCTTCATATCGCTCAAGGAAGAGTTCATATTGCGAGGGGAACTGCAGTTGGAGGAAACCGTACGCTTTGGTACGTATCGCCCTTGCCATGTACTTCCTACTCATCTTGAGGATACCAGAGGGTGCGACGACGGACGAGGAATAATTTTCGCTTGGAAAATAACTATATATAATATGTGCAATGGTTAGGCTAGGGAACAAAGTATGCATAGAAAGTCATACTAACCCTAGAAGAAAAGGGTTTTCAGAAAAGGATAAAGGTCATCGGACAAATCGTGAAGGGAGACCATAGAACAGCCATCGAAGAGCTCTGCGTCATTCGAGGGTGCCACAGCCAGGGAAAAGAGGCCTGTGAATATCGGAGATACAGATGTCAACATGCCTTTGTAAACTCGGAATAGATGATCCTCCGCCACCGTTACAACGTTGCCATCGTCAAACCAGATGTCTGACTTTCGGAGATTCGAGTCGGATGCCTTCAAGTTGACAACGGGGGTTACGTTCATTATGAAGCTCGAGAATCTGCATTCAAATATTCAAGATCACTCATAAAGTGTATTGAACAATATCAGGGCGTGATAGTAGATAAGTACATAGGCACAGGCAAGTTCTCATACAAAGTGGGAATACTATTTGTTCATGTTATGCAACATCACCAATGCACTACCAAATCCGGAACGCCTGGTAAACTTGATTCTTCCACGTGCTGAAGCAGGCTGAACGTTTTGTACTTTTGTCAGTGACAGTCCTGCACTCGCCGTTAGTCTGCACCCCGTGTGGTCAGTCACTCGATCCGCGCGGTGCAGCATGCAAGTAGTTGATAATACTATCTATAGATTGTCTCTCATAGCTATGCGGACATTTACCGAGCTACCATCTGAGCTTGTCGTACTCATTCTGACCAATCTCCCAGCCGTGGACCTTGTGAGGTGTCAGCAAGTCAGCTCTCACCCACTCTGCGTATTTCATGAGATTAACGAAGTTACACAGCTATCGAAATATTGGTACACCCTCATCAATAACCATGCTGGCCTGCAATATAGTATTGCACTTGCTCTGACGTCCATGGAGGACGCATGTGCTACAAGCTTCTCTTCACGCGAGAAACTCGATATTCTAAATTCTTTCCAGAGAATGTGGACAAGTGGATCCCCCTTTGAGTCCGAAACCATATGGCCCGTGGTCCCTTATAACGACCACATGAACCTGGCGCAAGACACAATGGTGCAAGGAATTGGAATGCGCTCACTGAAGTTCACCAGGATGTCTTGCGATATAACCAGCGCGTCAACCATTTCTTGGGATGTGGAACTTGACTTTGACATTGTTGAGTTCACCTTTGATCCTGATGAAGGTCTCCTCATCGCTATCGAGGCGCGGGATAATAGGTGATGGTTAGTCCTTGATATTTTTGTTTCGTCTCTCATACATTTTTAGATGCTATGTACGCCTTCTAGACACGAATACTGGAAGGGGACACAAAAATGCTACTCAAGACAGTCTCTATATTGGGGAATTTGGCACTCCGGGACAAAATGACTTGATGCCCTTGGATGGCGAAAACCTCATACTCGACACGAGGAGTGCTGAAGATATGCTGGTAATTCTCGCTAACTGGGAGGCAGAGGAACGGACGATGTACAGGCTAACTGCGTGGAATTGGCATGAAGGCACCAAGTTCTTGGTGCGCCAGAACGCCAACTATCCGTACTAGCTATGGTCCTGACGACTTTCTTTTGCATGTAGGAATTATCTCCGAGTATGGACTTCTTGAAGGACCAGTACATCTCCTCGGCGTCACCTCTCAATGGGCGACAAATTATTTTGGGCGTCACCGGCGGCGGACAATCAGATAACCAACGAGGTTTTGCCAAAGTCTTGGATCTTACCTTAGGTCGGAGTGCCTATATGGAAGCCGTTACTCTCGAATTTCCTCCCCTCACGGCTTCTCTGGAAGATCTTAGCATCTGGCGAAACGTGCCAGCTACTCCATCTCGACGCTCCTTGCATCATAACTATTTGCCTTTCCAATGTACACAAGACGATGCGATAATCTCGTTTGGGTTGCTCCTTGACCCACCCAATGGACACGATCTTCCGGGAGAGTATCACTTCGTGATTCCGACGTCGAAGTTTATTCGTTGCGTCGAGCGCGCGGCCAAGTGCTCTGGTTGTTGTCTTCCCTGGGCAGAGTGGTTACCAGACAATTGTCGACTGTTTAGTGTCGATGGTGCTTGGGACGTTGCAGGATCTCGAGGTATCCGTCAGAGCGGCGGACACATAGAGATCATGAACTTTGCTGAAGCTGCAGTAAGGCGTCATGAGACGTCACCTAATAACGACTATCTCACTCTGGTGAATACTCCTGTGGAGGTTAATGCACCAGTGTTCTGGAAGTGTCCGATCACCACGTCTCTCCCATACCTAATGCACAGTGTCCCTCTGCCTGACGAAACCCAGTTTGAAGCGGTATATTGTGGAAGCGATACCATATTTCTCTGCAATGTGAGTAAGTTGGTGCAGCCAAGTTCGTCTGCTGCAGCTGAACATGACCTTACACAGGAAAATAATACCATGGTGCTGCGTCCAAAGTATTGGTAGACATGTAGATATATCCTCATGACGATATATTATTTGACCCACAAACCTGGCAAAACCAGAGATTATGCAATTTCACACAACTCACAAGAGAGGACAAAACTGTACATTGTGAACAAGCTGTACAGATGATACAATATGCAGAAGTCGTAATAACATCGTAGATGCGTAACAAATCGTAATCAGATATGCGTTAGGAGCGAGTAGAGTTCAAATGTGACCAGTCTATTGTCCGTAGTCGATGCAACCCAATGTGCGGAGACCGAGCCAATCGCAGAACACGCTTAAGCCTTCTCATTTTGAGTGCCGCAGGAGACGACCTGGGGGTTGGCATGGATCATCTGAAAGATTGTTAGTCTAAGATCTATAGATGTCCTATTAGGATAACTGACCTCATCCCCCTGAAGACGAACGTAGTTGCGGCGGCGGTAACTCTTGACAGCATGCGAACCAAACCAGGCAAAGAGCATCAAGAAGAAAAGCGCAGTCATGCCGAACACAGCGTCCATGAAGCGGTTGGCAGCGACATCAGAAGACTCGAGGCCCATCCAAGAGGAGGCAGAGCTGGCTTGACACGCTTGAGCCCACTCACGGTTGCTGTCAACAACGGAGTTCTAAAGAGCAGAGTGAATATCAGATTGTTACAACTATTCAAGACAAGACACGAACCTCAAGACGGTAAATGAACTCAGTAAGAGGGATGTCTTCGTGGTGGTTGAAGACGTTGACAGTCTCAAAGTTACCACTGGTACCGTTCCTCCACTTGAACCTCAAGAACTCGCGGGCATCCGGGGGAGGTGCACGACGGAGCTCAATGGCAATAGCAGAGCCGAAGTCGGCTAACAAGATCATTCTCATGAGCAACGAATGCTTAAGCGTTAAATAACGACTTACGGATAGCCTGGAGCTCGGGGTGCTTCTTGACTGCACCAGTCTGGTGGAAGAAAGAGATGAAAGGTTGGTAAGTTGTCTCGATGAGCATGAACTTGAGAGGGTCATCGTTGAAGGCAATACGCTGGAGAGCCTTGAGGATGGAGCTCAAGACAGTACGGCTAGCAACTAGAATAAAGCATGTTAGAGCAGTATGATGCTCAAGAAAAGAAAAACGTACTGTTTCCAATACCGCCCATACGCTCATCAGAGAAGATGGCATTCTCGCGGAAGTTGGCCAGACCACGAGCTTGCTCAATGAAAGTGGGAGGGAAACGGTGAGCAAAGGTCTTATTGTGAACCAGTTCGGAGGAGACGTGATCGTAGAGCTAGAAAAAGTCATTTCAGTACCACAAAGTAGCAGCATTGACGGCGATCTAGTTTTACATTGTACTAGAGACACAAAAATGGTTATGAGCGACTTGAGTTGTATCATCAGAAAATGTCGGGAGACTCACCATGTTCTCAATAGTAGTGGGACGACCAAAGACGAAGTCCCTGAGGGTGTTGAAGAAAGGCTGAGCATTTTTCTCGACCTCACGAGCCTTGTCCGACTTCAAGACTTGCTCGACGTGCTTTTGGAAGGCCTACGTGGAGAAGTGAGCTCAGGAAATCGGAAGCAGAAAGATACAACTTACCGGGCAGTTAGTCCAACTCTCTAAAGAACGGTCGTTGACGGGCTCGACAGTCTCAACTACAAACATAACCTGAAGTGAGCAAGCGCGACTCATTAAATGAACGATTCAACGAACTGGGCACATATTGGTAACCACCGAGAGGAGCAACGACAGTGGTCTCGTTGGCCAAAGTCATGCGGTTTTTCTCAGTGGGAGGGAAGAGACCCTGAAGAACGGCAGTGGCACTGTCGAAGACGGACGCGCCCTCAGTGCCGACCTTCACGCGAACATGAACCTCTTTGAGGTCGACGAGGTCAGAGGAAATGCCCTGGATGTGAGAAGAAGAGGATGGACTGATGTAGGTGCTACGCAAGAAAGTTCCAAGTTGATAAGCTTGAACCTGTCATAAGAACATGCACTCTTGAGCACACGACACGTCGGAGACAGGGTAAGAACATGCCTCGCCCAAAGGTGTGCTGGCAGTTGATCCCGCCTGATAGGTGATAGGATGTTGAGGACACTCGGTACGGTCACCATTGCGAGCCAACACGACGACACCGTGGACTTCAGGGTGAGACATAGCACTAGGATCTGCGTCGAAAGTTGTAAGCCGAAGATGTTCTGAAGATTCAAATGCAGGAAACAATGAACCGTTGAGCTCTGAGAACTGCATCTTGCGCCTTTTTATAAGGATAGTTATTAGACGTCGTGAGGTTCGCAATGAAGAAGCGAAGGGAATGGAAGTTTCGGGGGGAAGGTGCAAGGCAGGTGGGTGTGTGGATTGTGACACGTTTATAGCACGCCCGAAGGGACCACCAATGTCACCGGCTAATGTGATGCGGGACGGAGGAGTGCTCTATTCGGAGATTATGTTTCGCCTGAGCTCGCATCTAGACCGGTGCGATGCCCTCACAATGTTCCCAAGCAACCCGGAGTTGGTCTGCATAACGTCAGAAAAAGTTGGGAAAAGATCTAACGAACGATATAGGCCATCAAACTGCAAACACTATTGAGCAGCGACACATTGAGGCTGGTGATCACGCAATGCATACAAGCGTACTGCGGACATGCTCAAGGTGCCTATGGACTTCCAAGACCGACGTCAATCGGGATAACGTTCAAACCATGAATCGTAATTTACCACTAGGCAACGTGCACGACAACCACGCCCTGACTGCGTGTGCACACACTAGAAAACCATTGAATACCTTCGAGACGATATGATGGGGAGGATGCGGAAGTAAACTACCCCAGTAATCTGAGTCTCTTGCAATGACGAACAACAGTCAAATGAAGGATGTCAGAAGACAAGTCGGTAATGTATCAAGCATTTCCGAGCGAGCGCTAGCCAGATTTTTGACCCTGGAGGTGGGGAGGTTGCTCCCAAGGTCTTGCCTTTTAGAGCCATATGCAACAACACATGTGTTGCCTCGCACCTTGCAATTGCCGCGTGAACTACTCTGCTAATGAAAAATCCTGAGTGTCCCGAATCCCCATACCATCTACGAGGTGTGGCGAGAGCGTTGCACGTTTAGATGCAGATAAGCACCATCATCGATAGTGATATTATAGAGCTCACCACCGGGGCGGGGTACCCCCGGATGAATGCATCTTCGCGTACACAGTGTACCACACCGACCGACATCAACGCGTCTACTTCTTCTTTTTGCCTTTGCCTTTGCCTCCACCGCCTCCACCGCTACCCCCACCCGTAGCCAGATGAGGACCCTCCACGACTCCTTGGGTTGCGCCACCACCCTTCCTCTTCTTATGACCACCTGAATGAAACGTGGACCGTTCACTCTTCTTAATCCAACGGTCTGGATCAGGCGGCGGTGTCACACCAGGAACAACGCCTGCAGGAACACGCTTCGCTCGGACCTTCTGGGATGCAGAAGCCTTCTTCTGCTCATCATAAGCGACGGATGAGGAGGCAGCTAGGAGGGCAGATGATGGCTGTGGAGGGGGTGGTGGCGGGACGGATTCTATAGTGGAAGTTAGAGTGCCCGGAAGCACGTCAAGAGCGCGGAGATAGTTCTTGTTGATGAAATCAAGGTGCTGTTGCGCAGCTTCCAGGTTCGTCAAGATGTCAGAATGCTCTTCTGTATCCTATATCCGTTCGAAGAAGTTTAAGCGCCAAGCCTACAGGAAGTCACGAACAACACTCACCGGGTCAGTATTATCGAGGAGGTCATTGTATTGATCGAAAGCCTTCTGATATGAGCCTTGGCGGTAGCTCTGTGGGAAACATTCTTGAGATGAGGGAATCCATCAACATGAGGTGGCAGGAACGCACCAACTGAGCCTCGAGGTGAATGACACCTCTATCATCCTCCCCCTTCTCCTGCTTAAGCGTCCCCAGCACCTCTGCTACATCGTCCTCCTTATGCAGCCTGTAAAGAGAATATGCTTTCTCGAACACAAATTCAGGCTGTCCGTCGATCAGAGCAAGGGCATCACCATATCGTTCCGTCTGTAGCAGCAAGAATAACTTGGTCTGTAGGGCATCGCGGTCATGCGGCGCGAGTCTCAGAACTAATTGGAAAGCGTCAGCATACGATTCTGGTCGGTAATAACGGGCACGCACTCTTGTCACACGTCTTGATCGCATTTGCGAAATGTCCACCGTCGATCTGGGCGCAAAGTGAGTTGAACAGCCGCTTCAGCCGCTCAGGGACAGGTGTTGGTTGCCTTTGTATCTTCTTAGAACTCTTGCTATCCTTTGCGATGTGCTGCGACCGTCCAGCATCCTTCGGAGCCATGGTCAAGGTGACGGGCTTGACGTCGCAGGTTAACGACACCGTCTACGAGTCTATCTATATTTCGAAAGCAATTATGAATAGATCAAATTCTTATATTTCGGGTATGGGTTATGCTTACAAGAGCTGTGGCTTCAGATATGCAGAGTAAGTGGTGGTACGAGGCCACCGTCAAAGTTGTGCACAGTCTGCATGCCCGTGAGAAAGTCTTTCCATCTCCAGCTTTCAAGTAACCATTGTCTCAATTAGGCATACACTGTTCTTTACGTACTTCTTACTACAATGTTGTTTTCCGAGTCATTTCTTGTCGACGCCACTCGACCTCTCTCACTAGCTGACTTGCGCCTTGACGACGGTCTTACTTGTCCCTGCTGAAAAGTTCAAATTCCTCGTTGACATTCCTTGCGTGGGCACAACATGGAATCTAGTCCTCCCCCTCTGCCGGCTTACAAGACCCTAGAGCAACTCAATGCTTTATCTCCAGATGACTATGCAAAATACATGGTTGCAACTCTAGGATGGTTTCAATACTATGCACAGTTGGGTACTATGCAGCTGCAGGCCATGGTACCCGATGATGCGGAAGGCACCGCTACCTCACACCAACAATTGGCTTCGACCTGGCACCTAGACCCAGCTGTCTTCCCGGATACGCCTGAGAAACGTCAACTGTTCTTTGAGACGTGTGTGGCGGGCTGTCAACAAAGTATCGTTTCGCCTGTCGAGTACGCCAATAGTTCACTTCCTCACTGTCTCTGGCTGACGGTTAATCTCTCCCTCAGTGCTGTTCGTTGCACCTTCTTTGCGCGCCCCGCTATTCAGATTCTTACTTCTGAAGCCAGCCATCACTATCCTGCAAATGAGGATGAGGATGAGGGATCTACGTCAGTGGCGAGCATTACGAGAAGAGCTGAAGAGCTTGCGTGCGTACATTCTTTATATTCACCATGTTCTGATTCTCATCTACTCATGTGCGTTGTATCAGAGACCGTCATCTCGGTACTTCCGGTGCAGCCGTGATTGCCTACACTAACTATGAATCAGACAGCGAGTCTGAGCCAGATAGCGGGCGGTTCCGGGATCTGGTAGACCACTACTTTGGCACCATGTTTCGCTATCGCGACGAAGAAACTGATCAGCTCGCGGAATGTACCATTGATAACATGGCAAGGGATGTTTTCAACGAAGAGTGGTTTTGGCTCATTCAGAAGGTTGGGAATGAGGCTCCCCAGACAAACATCGTGAAGGCTGAAACACTCGAAGATATCTTCGCGAACCGCATCAGAAAGGCATAGTTCCTTCAAGGTGGACCATATAGATGTCGACATCGAGTTGAACAATTGTTTTCCCGTCGCATTCTATGTTCGTCTTGTATGGCGCTGTCGAGCGGCTTGCTAGAAAGGAATTATGTTAGATGAATACGCTGTACTTGGACTCCGGAGTCTATTAACTTTTGGATTTGTCGTCTTTGTACTATGCGAGTTTCAAGTTCCTATCTGGTGAAGATTGCCATAAGTCATTGAGATTGTTCATGGACGATGCGTGAGATCAACCTGCTAAGTAGGGGTATAAATCTGTATAAATTTGGCGTTGTCTCTTGCCCACACCATCATACAAGGAAGCCAACCATCATCGGGTTCACCAGCTATTCAGAGTTTCTATCGCATCCTCCCGTCGCCTCATCTACCCCGAAGGCTTATTGACTTTCTGTAAGTGCTTTTCTCTCCGGTCGATCCTCATTTCGCAACCTTTACTCGTACGGCTAGGCTCTTGTGTGGCATAAAAGCCCCATATCATCCGCACGGCAAAACCTGACTGTTCGCCATTCTACATGACGAATAAATGAAACTACTGCTTAGAGAGACTAGGCATCGTATGGCGCCCCAAGTCTCATGAAGATCTGGACACTAAAAACAATCCCAATGATGTTTTACACATCAACGATAATCGGAGATAGGTCCAGGAGTTCTCATAAAGTCTGGCGGAGTAACTTCGAGGAGGGGGTTCCCTGTTCTTGCTTCGCTCGTGAGGACCTGCCTCTCCCTGTCCCACACGTCTTGCATTATCCTGGATCCGCTCGCCGACGAATTATCTGGAATATATCTACCTTTAACATGAACAATAAGCTTCGTGGGGTCTGGTACATCTCTACGGAGGAAATAAGTGGAGTTTCCCTGGATAAAGCTATTGACACTTTATCGGAGGAGCAGCCGGGTCACGTCGGTCTCCAACTTCGAGAATATGTGAAGAAGATACGAAGCGTTCGAGGACGCACTCTCAGATCCATCACAGGACAACCCCACCGAACATTTCCTGTCTCACCTTTTTACCAACCTCGGGAAACGTTTGAGAACTTTGCAGACTTTCGCGAATACCTCTTCGCTCTCTTGTTCGCGTGCAAGTGCCTCACACCAAAGCACATAGATGAACTATTCTGTGCATTCTTTCGAAATGCCTCAATGCGCTTCGCTCACGCCGACCCTGCACCAAAGAATACCATGGCCGATGGATCTACGATAACTGGCATAATCGATGGGGTTTTGGCTGGATTCTATCCTGACTTCTGGGAGTATTGCTGTATGCATGAACCGCTTTTCATGACTCCTGCTTGGGATAAAGAGTGTTTTTCCTGGTGATCGACGGCGGAGGGACATTGATGCAGTCACCACAATTTTACGTTCTATCGCTACCTTTCTCTAGGTCCCGCAATATGTGGACTGCTACGATATTGTCTATGTTTACTAGGTGAATCGTTCTACGCTGATCTGCTCTGATGGGGAGTGTTTCTACTGAGGACTCTAGGGCACTGCTGTCAACTGCGACGTCTTTGCCTTTCTTATTCGTCCCATGCTACCATTGTTTCGCAACATTCGTCTTCATGGTGGGTACCCCGGGACTTCGCATTCAACTGCAAGTGTGAAGAGGCCACAAGAGATACATGCATTTCGCGCTACTAGAGGAGATTATGATTTGAACGGGCCTGGAAGGTATGAATGGTAACAATCTCATGCTTGATTCCTCGTGCACATCCTCATCCTGATACTACCTGTGGCGTAGCACGTTGTTTGCACGACACGGGAACTACCTGCTAACGGTACAGTTTGTTCCTGCGATCATCATCATATGACCATCATCAGCACCGATTCTCACATCTGGACAACGTTGAAATCGCGCTTTTTGTCTTCTCGCTGGTAGTTGTGGCTGTCGTGTCTACTAAGAGTGTTGATGACAGCTGACTTCGTCTGTCATGAGTCCTTTCTATTGTCATCGATCGTGCAAGACATGGCCCACGAGGCTTCCTGACAGTCAACTTTCAGTTAATCTCACTGTAGTCTGCTGCTACCCATCAATATGATTGACCTGAAGCACCTGAACGTGCTTTCAGCGTTTACTTACAATTCCGAAGTGAAGGGAACCTTCTTCCAAGCCAAATATGAATGATGGTCCGAGTCCCCGTCACATCAAAACTTGGTAGAGAAACAGACAAATGCGACCTGAACACGTTCGTGATCGAAACTGTACAGCTACTGTAAAGTTTCAGCGAGCAAACGCCGCTAGGTTCCACGACTATGATCAGGTTTAACCACTAAACTAGATTTGGTCTCCTGGGTACTTTACTCGGTCTCAGCGTGGTGGTAACATTGAGTTTGCAGGAAGAATCAACTACTCGAATCATTCGACTGTCAATAGTGTCGCACGTGGATGAGGGATCCACTGGAGGCGCCCATGGAAAACGAGTCGCCTTCGAAGATGCTGGTCGAGGAGCTCTGCTGAAGCGCAAACCGGATGTATACCTGGGGTAGAAATAAAACAAAACAAAATAAACTTAAACCGGACATAGTTTCTGGTGGATAACGACGTGGATCATACACCCAGTATGTCCCGTTAAACAATTGTTTTTTGTTGCCTTCTGAGTTCGTCGTGTATCCAGTTGACAAGCGGCTTGCTATACCGGGATCAAGTGCGTTTGATGAATATGATGTATTGGTATTGAACTGCGGACTATACCAACTTTTGGACCTGTCGATTAAGTACTTTGAATGCATGTGGGTTCACCTACGCATGAGAATTACATGCAAAGTACGAAGTCTTGTTTGGCATTGTTATGCAACAGCTCTTGCTCTCTCACCATACAAGGAAGCTTATATCTATATCTGTATCTAGATGTCATGCCTCAGAGCTCGCCGTCACTGAAAGTCTTCTCTTGCGTGCAACTTCCACCCGGACGTCGCACAGTACTAGCCCACCAATTATATTCCATGAAGGCTTGTTCATTTTCCGCACCTGCTGTCTCTTTTGGCCTCTCATTATTTCACATCCTCCACTCCCCCGGGCTCTCATGTGGCGTAAAATTCCTGTATTTTCGACACAGCAGAACCTGGCTGTTCATGATTCTTCAAAGTGATCTTGGGAGGTGGAGGCATTTCTGTGTTAGGTGTCTGTCTAGGTGATTCTGCTACGCAACGGGTGATCAATCCTTTGTCGTAGGAGCCTTCAAATGAGTCCTACCGCGCGGCCATATCGGCTACGTTTCACAACATTGCAAACTTCCAGCTTGGAAATTGCACATTATACATAGTAAACTAACAGGGAAAAACTTTGTGCCAAGATGGAATAGGAGATCCACAAGTTGCGTTCATAGTTGATGTCGCTGTGGCGCAAGTTTGAGGTGAGTCCCCATAATCAAAGATACATCCCGCAACTTCTTGCTGCATAGAGTACACGCTCCGTGTAGTGTTTTAATGATCTGCCTTCGCAAATCATTCCAGGGAAGCCACCCGATGCTTTCGAGTGTGAAAGCCATTTATCAAGGGTATTTGCAGGCACCGAAAGTGGAATTCCTTTATCCGCTCCAGACATGATTCACGGCAATCCGCT
Source organism: Somion occarium (assembly GCA_964035595.1). Lineage (NCBI taxonomy): Eukaryota > Fungi > Basidiomycota > Agaricomycetes > Polyporales > Cerrenaceae > Somion > Somion occarium. The sequence goes on along the minus strand of OZ037949.1, from coordinate 2,008,896 downwards.
TCATGTGCAGAATAGGCTCTATTTCTCCCGCAATGATAAAGAAAATGTCTTGTGCATAGGTGTTACGAAACAAGGAAGAATGATGAAGATCGCTTCTTCTTCCAAGTCAGGGTCTCGAGTTCCGGGCCTGACGTTGACAAGACGAGGTTAGCGCAAATTATGTTCTTCACATCACCCCGTGCAGATGTTATCAGACATATGATCTTCGTGCGGACAGCTCGTAGGTCCATAATATCCTCTTCCAAACGAGTACTCCATCGATTGCACCCAATATGCTCGAACTTTTAGTCATGAGCTCTCACAGTGTAGCTGGATAGTCTCTCCCGGCAGAATAGAATGCAGATTTCCCCCGGTTTAAATGCTCATTGCATGCGTATTAAAGGTCTGGTATATGCTGTTGGTGGCGCATCAGGTTACCTGTCCAATTGCCTGTAGGCTTCATCCTTTCCTCTAGTCTTACGGAGTGCTGATGTGTTCTTCTCCAGTGGCATAATTCCTCACGTCGCATATTAGTCTTCTACTTCACCTTCGAATTCTCTCTCTTTAGGTATGTGTATCCATACGTACCAACAGGAACATCCACTGAGGATTTCTTTTACCCGCCCAGCAAACCAATGGCATCCTCTCGTCATTTCTCAGACATGAACTTCTCGTCTGCATACCCAGACAACAATTCCACGAAGGAGCTCTTTCTCCAAGCAGGAGGTCGGAAAGCAAGTGATGTACCGCGCCACGTATTGCTGTTTTGGTGGAATAATCAATCCAGCAATATGCGAGAGATCGTGCAGCTCAAGGGGATCTCTGGAAGATACACGTACGATCACAGGGTGCAGATGTCCAGCCCGACAAGTGAGATGAACAATGAACGTTGGTCTCTTGGGATGGCCACTCGTGCTGCTCGCAACCGCATCATTGAGATTGCCGCAGCTGTTCCATTCAACCCTCGTTCAACTGTAAACGATTGCCGCGTATGGATGCGACTCCTTCTTGAGGCCATGGTGCAGGAACATATCATCACCCAGGAGAAGTTCGATGAGATTGACCGTGTTCAAATCCCACTGCCGCGTCCAGCTCCTGAGGTCTGATTTGTTGCAAACAGCCCCTCGCCATACAATGGATTGATTATATTCGTACCTGTAACGTTCCAAACTTGATTGAATGACGTCCTATCATCTCATTACTCATTATATCTTTTCTCCTCAGTTGTCGTATGACCACTCTCACCACCGCTCACACTCCTATCTATTGTGACTACTAACTGTATGGCCAGGCTTTTGGTTATTCTTTCGCTTGCTACTCTAGTCCCACAATCATGTACATACTCCTGCTTACTAGGTTATACATTAAACTACTGACTATGCAACTGCAACTGTTCGTGTCATTGCAGGCTACTGTAGGGACGATGGGAGCAGTGTCCAATACAGCAGCATCCATTCACTTCTCATCGGGCTTTCAAAGTAATGACGATCTCGGATCGATCGCCCAATTCCGATTAAGATTGTCGTGGCGTTCTCAGGTTTGCTCTTGACTTGAAGACAACTTTCTTCAAGCTTCTACTAACTACAAGCTTCAAACTTTACCCTACCTTGTACTCTCAATTAAGACTCTCCGGGCTGCGTTAGCGTTAATCTACGCCATCAATGAATCCGCCAGTCTCACCACTAAGTGAGGATCAATTGCTTGTAATATAACTTGCCCTAATATTCACACATTGCATGAATTTTCATGTAGAGAGGCAAAAAACCTTATGGCATCCCAAGTCCTTCAAGGACCTCGATGCCATAAACAATCCGAATGATGTTTTGTACGTCAAAGATAATCGGAGAGTGGTCAGAATAGGGCCGGGAGTTCTCATAAAGTCTGGTGGGAGTGACTTCGGAGAGGAAGTTCTCTGTTCTCGCTTCGCTCGCGAAGAACTGTCCCTCCCCGTTCCTCGTATCTTGCATTATCCCGGTTCCGCTCGCCGAAGATTCGTCTGGAATATGTCTACCCTTGCCATGCTCACGAACGACAGACTCCGCGGTGTATGGTACATCTCTATGGAGGAGGTTCCTGGGGTGTCTCTGGATAAGGTTGTTGATACTTTACCAGAGGAGCAGTTGGAACGCATTGGTCTCCAACTCCGAGGATACGTGAAAAGGATGCAGAGCGTTCGAGGTCGCGCCCTTGGATCCATCACAGGAAAGCCGTATCGGACATTCCCTGTCTCGCCTTTCTACCAACCTCGGGAAACGTTTGAAAACTTTGCGGACTTCCGCGAATACCTATGTGCTCTGTTGGTTTTGTGCGATTGCATGTCTGAAGAAGACATGGATCGGTTATTTTATGCCTTCCCTCGAAACGCCTCAATACGCTTTGCTCACGCCGATCTGCTGCCGAAGAATATAATGGTCGACGGATCCGCCGTGACTGGTATAATCGACTGGGCCTCTGCTGGATTCTATCCGGATTTCTGGGACTATTGTCGTATGCACGACCCAGAGTTCATGACGCCCGGTTGGGACAAAATGCTCAGGACTATATTTCCAGGTGAACGACGACAGGCTGAGATCCACGCGGTCGCAACTATCGTGCACTCTCTCGTCACCTACATTTGACAAAATTTGCATGTCATGTTGTCGCTGTTACCACATGACTTCAACTTTCCTGTCTGACGTTTGCGAAGTCTTCCATGTAATTCCGCACTCTTTCCCAATATCCCCATTTAATAATCTTTAACTTTATCTTGCATACCTCAGGGCTTCATAGGCAAACCAGGAAAGGCCGGTGCACTGTAAATACGTATCTAATCAGGAGGAGGGTAATGAAGATGTTTATTTGAATGAGTCTTTCTAGGTATGAGACGAAGTGGTACCCTCTCTGAAGTGCAAAGCGGATCTGTAGCTTACAGTACGTGGAAACAATTAGAAAGAAATCGGACGAGGTGACCTTCCTTTTATGGAATCACACCGGCGTCTGCCGATGAGATGCATTGGTGGAACAGCGACCGACTTGGTCGTAAGCCTTCACCTCCTCCTCTTTCAACGCTTGAACGGCCTCAAAGTGCGATTATACGAAGATGTCGACAGAAGAGTGAGTTCGGTCCCTAAACGCAATGATTTCATGCTCAAAAATATGTGACATAGACTACGGACGGACGCGCAACATGAAGACAATGGCATGCAACAAGACACGCCAACTGGCCCAGGAACGAATCGCAAGCGTCCAAGGATAGATCTGACCTTGGAGCCTCGTGAACGTAAACGAGGCAAGACTATGTTCGGACTTGTTCTCGGCACGCTGAACAAGGCCAGGACTGAGGATAAAGAGCGAAATGCCAGCGATGCGGTGAGTATCACACTGATCTCCAGTAAGCTGGTATAGCTGACTAATCGCTTGATGTTATCTTCTTGCGTTGCATTGTGTAATCCTGGCTTATAGGCGAAGAAGAGACAGTTGATCGAACAGAGGTTACAGGATAAGCTACGAAAAGAAACTGATTCTGTCAGGAGAGCTGAAGAGGCCAAAAAGGACAAGACCTCGGCGAACAGGAAAGAAGAGGAGCTACAGCTGAAGGATTCTATAGTACGTCCCTTTTGATCTCGTAGGTCTGCAGTCCTTGCTCATGAACATGCTATGACAGCACAAGCTGAGGCGAAAACGACTACCAGTCCTTGCTAATTTCCTATCTACCGCCGATCGTATACCATCGTCCCTTGAAGACATCGACTCGCAAACTCCAATGAGTACCCTTCTCGCTCAACACCCTCGTTCTCACCCACCATCGCTCTACTATCTTCCCGCGATTCTCACGCCAGCCCAAGACGCATTCTTGAAGCGTCGTAAAGCTGAGGTATGTGCTCTTTTGCAGCATTTTGCTTACGAAATCACGCGTTATTCACGCAATGTTACAATAGGTCCAAGAAGCAGCGGAGAAGGAATGGGAATCTTTCAAGGAGGAACGCAAGACAGGTATTGAAGAAATCACTCAATTGCGCCAACGCGTCGCCGAAGAGGAAGCCCGCAAAAAGTCCGAACAGCAAACAACGACGTCTGAACAACCGTCACAGTCGCAGCAAGAGTCAAATCGTGACGCTGATGGTGGCGGCGCAGGGGAGGACGTTAAAATGGCTGAGACGGAGTCACCTAGCAAGGAGGCTCCTGCATCTGAGCCTACATCTGCACCTGCGCCTGGTCCTACGGAGTCACAACCACCCCCGACTACGAACGGCGATAAACCCGCCGAAGCAGATAAGAAAGATGAAGAAGAAGACGGGCCTCCAGGGTTGTCACCACCGAAAGAGAATCTTGCTATGGACGTGGATGACAACGCCGCTAAAGTGGCAAAAGTGGAGGAGAAAGCCAAGAGTGGTTCTGCTTCGCCAAGGAAAGAGACTCTGGCAGCGACCGCACCTGCGGCCGCGGCAACGGACGAAGACGACGCGGTGGAGTATTGATACTGTCCTACTTCGTGATGGTTGTATTATAGGACAAGGGAGTATACAGTGCTTTGTGCTTTTTCCGTCGTTCTGTTTCTTTTTCTTCTTCTTGTACATACCTGCTGTTATTTCTTGCTGTCCGATGGATCTAGTCCGCTTCCACATATGTGTCTCGCCATTGCCAGCGTGGAGCTTGCACTCGAGTACCATACGCTTGAACAGTCGACTATGCTAGGGTATATGAGATGCTGTACGTACGTGCGAAAATGGGAAGGTATTAGATACGGTATACAAAAGGGAGATACGCGAATGAATGTCTGTGTGAAGTAAAAGCAATAGGTCCAAGTCATGATGTACAACGCACGACTCACGAGCAACCCCGAAGTAAATCAACGGTTTCCGCCTCTCAACCTCTCGGGTCCTCACCAAGAAAGGGCAGAACTGAACAAAGTCAGACTCCACGCTATTACCACCGCTCCAACCAAATTATCCGCAGACAATTGCCCGAATATTCCGAGAGCACCAGACCCGCTTGGCGTCGTCGTAGGAACGCTTGTGTTAATCGATGTCGGTACACTTGGCACAGAAGATGTCAAAGAAGCCGACCGCGATGAGCTGGAGGAAGGAGAAGAGGAAGAAGATTGTGTTGGGAGAGGTGAAGGGAAAGACAGTGAGACGCTGGGACTGGCAACGTTGCAAAACTGTTGGGAGAGTGTCTCCGCATTGGTTAAGTCGCCTGGGCATTCGGACGAAATGCAGTTCACGATAGAACGTGTAAAACGAGTGGTGCTGAATGAGACACGTTAAGTTGGGACGGCGTTGAAAGGTTACCAAAAACGTACTTGGTGCAGAAACATTGCACGTCGACTAAACTATTACAACCAGTTTCTGAAACTGCCATCCCCAGACAGTTCGCAACTGGAATAAGAAATTATTGATAAATTCCCTATGAAATTTAATGCAAGCTGCTCAACATACCACAAGGGGAGTACCCGCTCAGACTGGGAAAGTTGGCGCTGCTCGTCGCACTGGCAATGGAAGTTGCATTGACACTAGATGTACCATTCGCTGCAGACGATGCTGATGAAGATGTTCGCGAAGCAGAAACAGAAGGGCTAGATTCGGGCGCAGATATCGGTGGAGGAGTGAGAGATCCTTGACCGAGTGCTAGCGCAATAGGCCACAGAAGGAGAGCGAGAGGAATAGGAAGCGAGAGCATCCTTGGAACCATCGTCCTAGTAGTTGCAAGCAACCCTTTTCCGCCCCCAAAAAGCTATTGCACCTGTGCTGATAAGAATGAGCGACGGTGAGCGGGTACTCAGCACGATCGAACGGCCTTTGCGCAGTCGTCCCGTGGCCGTGCAAAGATTTATGTATTTCCTTCTGCAACTTTTGACGAGCTCAACGACAGACTGCGCCAGCAATGTGGTAGACAACGGTGAAAGAGAATAAGTAGTGACAGTGCGCTGCCAAGTGAGAGCTAGCGGTGCCAACGTTGTATGGCCCGGGCGCTCAACCAACCGACGCCGGCGCTGATCCCAAAAGTGTATACTGAGTCAGCATTTGATGCGCCCTTTCGTCGGCATCATCCAAATTGGTCGATCGTCGTGTTTTCGCTGCACGGTTCATGATACGTATCGTCCGGGTCGTCAAAACATTTCTTTAAAGCGTGGCGAGTATTTTATTTTTGAGGTTGATGATTAGACATTGTGATCATTATCATTGATACAGGACGAGCATCTAGGCATACTTAGCAGTAACTTTCATGAGCATCCAAGCTCAAGCTCAGGCTCGTCTCATCATTTCATTGTCGCACTTATCTGTGACTCTATCAACGTCGTAGAATCAACATGCATAACTACCGAACAATATGGGAGCAGCCGCCGCCGCCAAGTGCTCAGCTACAAGCAGACTAGCAATCATAGCCGCCACGTCTCCCACATTGGCCCAGAACAGCTCATTACCTTCCCCGATACTAAAGTATCAGCGTTCTATTCCTTCGGTTCCTGTCTAGGTCCAGGGCTGAAACTTAGCTGTAAGATCACGGTCTGCTATGTATGACCCCTCGACTAAACCATTCATGGGAAGGCTGACGCTAATCCTTAAGGTCCTGGGTATTCTAGCTCTCGTCCAGCAATTGGATAGCTCGGCGCTTCTGTTTGACGTCCTTACTCTTGTGTCAAACGTTGTCTGCTATTCGCTTGCCACAATATACGGGATGCAACTACTATGAAATACTTATGCCATCCAGGAACTATTCTCCAGTCCTTATCTGGGTCTGTCATGTCTGGTTCACGTCTGGTTACAATGCGGCCGCCGAGCTCGCCGATCGCTACGTCTTCTTCGCAAGAATATTTTCAAGGGTTGGGCCTGACTGCATTCATAGGTTTCATTCAAGATCTGCAGCTTCATTGCGGCATTGGACTGTAGGTGCACTCCTCGCTATAATGCCCTCCGAATCCCCATATTTTTGTTTGTAAGGCTCATACAATGAACGGTCACTGCGGGTGCGGACATACGCATCGGGGCTCACGGGACATCCACTCCATCCGACATCATATGTGGCGTTAACCTTTCTTCGAGGTCATGATCACCGTTCGCTGGCTAGCGTCTTCGGATGCCCCCACATGTATGCACCCCAGTTTCACGGCGGAGACCTTATCGGCTTCTTGCCTAGAGACGAGTTCGCTGCCTGATTCCATATATGATAGTGACTTGCTATCATATTCATATTGCCTTAATAATTGCCGGCGTTTGGTCAAACAACCCGGGCCTAGCTCTTGCTGGAATTCTCACTTCCTTCAATGAGGTTTTCTATGTCGCTTTCAATCAAATTCTGACATCGCGCGTCGGGCATCTATCTAGAGACAGAATGCGGTGCATAGGAAACGCAGAAATCTGCTTTGTCATGCTTGACCTTTTTATGGCTCTGCAAACCATCGAAGCGGCGTTTCCAATTGGTTCTCAACGCAAGACGTAAGGCGTTCCTAACAGCTCCTGCCGATCAATTGTTGGCCAAAAATCTGTTTCAAAAGGAAGCAACATTGCTTCCGTGGCTTGGCTTCCAGATCCAGCTGCCTGATCTTCGGCGTTTGCCTGAGCTTACGTCCTTTTCAAACCAAAGTCCCCTCACTGCGTCCTGCATCCCTGACCAGTGTAATAGAAGAGGTCGTAACCCGCGAACGCGTCCCGCCGGTGTAGGTTATATCAAGTCAGGTCGCGGCGCAAGATTGGACCAATGCCGTTGAAGATATTTGATATATATCAGGGTAACGTTTGCCAATAGAAGCTGTCGATGATGGCGCCCTATTCTGCTTTCATTGCGGTTACTACTAGAGAAAATTGTCAAGCCAACCTAGGACGACTTGGGCGATATGACTTTCGAGTAATTCCTGTCATCATAGCTTCAATATTGCACCGGACGCTCCAGATCTTTCGAATATTTAACGTTACGACATTGTCACCCTCCATTTAAGCAAAACTGAATTGAACTTGAGGCGCCATCAGCAAGCGATTGGCCTGAGCGACGGTAAGTGACGGCGTTCTGTTCCCATTTCAGTTAGGTTGCAGGGGTGGGTATGTGGCAGTGCCTTGTTATATACCATTCGGGACAGAACAAAACCAAACGATCGCATATCCGACGGCTCATAGGCTGACAGGCATTGTGCTGGAAGTTTGCGGACCGACACCATGCCTCCCCGGATACATTTCCACGACTCGTGCAGCCCTCATATATAAGTAGGCCGACTGTCGCGCTCTCCATCGCCGTGCTCTCCCCCCTTTGCCCGTTACCTATCCACTTCACGCTGGCTGAATATTCGTAGTAGCCATGGGTGAATTTGACACGACCGTTGGTATGCACCCGTATTTCAGAGGTTGTGTTTATATTGACATCACGTTAGGTACCCTTATGATTGGTATCATCTGTGAGTACTTAAAGGTCTTGCATCCAATGCACTTCACGTCTTGACATAGGGCTTTTCTAGTCAATACCTTTCTTTATGGTCTTGTTACATTCCAGTTCGCGGCGTACTATAGGAAGAGTAAGTTCCCCTATCTTCGGGTGCACTTGGATGTCTCACATGAGTCTGTACACAGAGTTCAATGACCCTCCTATAATAAAGTATAAGCTCGCCCTCCATTCAATACGTTCAGCCCACTTATGCAAGTTTTATTAGGGCCATGATCCTGTTCCTTTTCCTCCTGGACACGGTCCATAGTGCATCGTGAGTAGTCCGCTAAATAATAACATGGATTCTCTGGCGATGAAGAACTGAATGGTCTTTCAGGGTCATCTACATGCTCTGGGGTTACACGTACGAACCTCGTTTCTTATCCAAAGCTTTTCTTAATGTTCTTGTAGTGTTACGAATTATAATAACCCCCCTGCATTAGCCAGTAAGTCACTTATTCAATACGATCTAAAATATCTCTGACATATGTCTGTAGTCGGAATGTGGCCATATATGTGGACGCCAATTGCAACTTGTCTCGCAGCGGTTGTGACCCAGGTCTTCCTCGGATATCGGTATGTCTAACTGTTACGCATTGTACTCAGCACGTATTCATCCACTGAAATACCGTTATTGTGCATAGTATCTATCGCTTAAGCAAGAACCTGTACCTCTATATTCTTATACTTGCGATTGCTATTCCGGGTTGCATCCTTGGCTTCGTCGCTGGTGTGAGGGCTCTGATTATCAAAATGTGAGCCATTCACAGAATGTTGTGCTTGCACTGACCTTACCGTCTGTTTCGGTCAACAGCTTCGCCGATCTCGTTGTACTGTCCCCGGTTGTTATCGGTTGGCTGTCTCTGCAAGTTGCGGCAGACGTCATCATCACTTGTACGTATCGTCGCAGCCCTTCGAACCCGCTTCGTTGACAATCGGTTGGTGTTTTCTAGGCTCTTTGACGGTTATCTTGGCTCGCTCGCGTACTGGGTTCCGCAAGACCGACACCGTTTTGAACAGGTTGATTCGTGGCTCGATCCAGACTGGTTTATTCGCTGGAATTTTCTCCATCGGCGACCTGGTTTGTTTCTTGACTGTGCCTGAGACGAACCTTTACGGCATGTTCGCCATACCTATAGGTCGAATCTACACGAACGTACGTCCTGCAATCGTCCTATCCCACTGGAATCCATGGCTGAACCTCTGGGCGTATCTAGACTTTGCTTGATACGCTTCTTGCGCGAGACGAGCTTAGAGATCAATTGTCAGCTACAGTTGAAATGGACTCCTCGGTATGTGTCCTTTAGTCCTCCGTTGCTCGTCTATAACGGCCCTCGTCAAGGTTGGTGCACTCACCTCCTTTGATCCCTTTGTAGACTCATAGCGGAAGGCGGTGGGGTGCCGGTCGTACAACTTCTCATACGAACGCACAAGGAATCCACCTCACTGAAGTTGAAGTCCGACAAGACGTTGTTGTATTCGATGACAACGCAAAGTTGCATAAAGACGACCAGTCTTCTGTGAAAAAGATGATGGATTCTATGGCTTGATGCCTTTCTGCTTCTTGTCTACAGGCTCTTTTCGCCTTTCGTTTGGGACCGAGTCACATCGCTCGATGCTGAGTGACTGTTGTCTCGCGCTGGGTTCTCTTTTCGTCTTACGGGACGTATAAGAGTACTTGTATCTTCTTGGATATATCTATCGATGGGGTAGAACACGTACCATGATGTAGCTACATCAATCTTGCTTTCGTTTTGCTGTCGCTTTTTCAGATCTGCTTTTCAAAAGGTGATCTCTCATCATTCATTCAATTCAGTCGTCAAGCTTTCAGTCCCGTTCATTTGTGCACTGTACTTCATAGTCTTTGAAAATTCCGGTGTTTCGTAACATTACCACAGACTGATCAACACGGTATACTTGAGATGGAGTCTACGTGATACGTCATGTTGAAGACCGCATCTCGATTCTAGGAACGACACATAGAAATAGGGTATCATTACACTGTTAATACAAAAAGTACGCGAGTGGAGGTATAAGATGATGCAACATGAGTAGAGAGTATGCTAAAGTACAATGAGTCGTGAGTATCATATCCAAGTCCGTCCAAAATAATAACTTAGTCAACAACGACCAAACCGTCATAGCTAGCCTTTGAAAGAGCCTTTTTCATCACGTTCAACGGATTGAACTCTTCCTTTTCCTTCTCCTTAATCTCCGGCTCACCATCTGCACCAATATTCTCCCACTGCTCGTCTTCCATGACGACGTCCTCTGCTTCCTCTTCCTCACCCATGAAGACCTTCATCATCGCAGGGGAAAACCCGTTCATGATCGCGACGCCCTTCCGGTCATGCTGGACAGGGATCGTCTCCGATCCGAATCCAAGGTTCCAATAGACAATCTCCGGAACCTCGTATCCGGCATCTCTGTAAGCTCTCTCGATCACATCGTGGTTTGTGTCCCATCCCTCAGCGTAATCGACCGGATTAGAGCTAGAGTAGTCCGACTTCTGAGACTCGTCGAATTGCATGTCGGAAAAGACGAAGAGACGTTTGATCATATCTTCCTGCTTGACGTTGTGCTTGATCGCCAAGGGAAGCAGAAGCTTTAGGAAGACAGCCTCATAGTTGGTATTCATACCGCAATCCGCCCTTTGAATTCTACTAAAGGCATCCACAAGTCCCGCGGACGGATCGAGCTCAACGAACTCAGGATGGGCGGAGAAGGTGATGAACGCATTCGAGAAAGGTGGTTTGGCAATCTGAGCGAGAACCAACGACAACGCAATAGCGGGGTAAATCGGTAAAACCGACTTCCCACTCCAGCTATATTCTGGCCAGATTTGTCCCATAGAACCCGAAACATCGCAAACCGCTAGGGCATTCTCCATCTTCCTGGCCTCCCGTACTCGATCGAGCATAGTCCTCCATTGTGCTTCAATGACTCTGAGTTGCATATCCGCTTGCTTCTTTTTGATATCCCGGAGAGTAGGACGCGCAGGATTGGGAACGTGCTGCGAATCTGAGGCACAGGCAACCGCATCTATTAGGAGCTCATGAGGCATAAGGGTCGCACCGCTGATCTTCCTCGAACCAGACTCCACGCGCATCATGTACTTCTCGAACCCCTCCGGATCGTGTTCATAGAACCGAGTCATGTTGTTCTTCATGCACTGAGAAGAGACACGGCTGTAGATGATCTCTTTCCAACGATTTGCAGACATGAGGGGTTCCGGAACGGCGATGACTTTGCGAAGAGCGGTGAGAACCCAGCGTTGGTAATACGAACGCAGGACATGCGTCTCCATTGAGGGAACCTCTTGACCGGGAACGACAGAGATTCTGGAAGGACCAATAGAATACGAGTGTTGGAGAAGCTGAGATATAGCGGAGGCGATGTTGGTATGGCGATCATGTGAACGACCTGGAGTGGGTGCCCATTTGCTGACGAGAGTGATCTGTCGTATAAGTTCGTTACGCTCCTCGCCGGCAGATAACGACTCGATACGATCCAGTAGTTTCACATCTTCAGCCAACTGCGCAGCAAAGAGACGAGCTACCAAGATGTAGAGGGCCCGGAAACGAGGTTCGGAGAGTTTACGCAGGAGATTCTGGTGAAGACGTAAATTCACGTTCTCCCTCTTTCGTCTAGCTTCAGCTTTTTTCGCCTCATTAGTCGCCTCTCTCGCCTTCTCAACCTTATTCCCCAGGAGATCCGTCACCGCCTTCTTGGGTTTAGACTTTCGAGAATAGTTGTCCCACCGACGTCTGCTCGTCGCCGGCATGTAATTGTGGAGGTACGTTGAGGGCTTGTTAAGAGGGCCAAGTTGGTCCAGCGCGGCAAGACAGAGAAGGTTAAGTAAGTCCTTCCAATAACCATGAGGAGCTGCATCCTTGCCCTTGTGAAGGGAACACAGAGGTTTCACAAGCTGTGGCAAGTTTTCCAGCGCTGTGCGAGGATGATTTTTGTAGAGCCAACCCCACGCCCTTCAGAAGATATGAACATAAGTTGCCGTGGCATGAAAAGACAACAGTGAAACTTACTGATAAAAAATTTCCTTCTCGCCTTTTCCATCATGGATACTCCTCGAGTTCCAGATGATACGCAAGGTTAACTCAGGGTCCTCCTCCCATGCTTTCCCCAAGTAACGATAGATGTGAGAGCCGAGGGACTGGGGCCTGAGCATATTGAAAGCATCAAGAGTGGCTGAAAGTGTAGAGTCGAAGGTGGGAGCATTGTTGGTGGTCCGAACGCGATGAGTAGTAGATTTTAGAGCTTCCATCATTGGGTTCGAGGGTTGAGCAGCAGGACCAGCCTCCTTTACTTCCGCCTCGCGCCGAGGAACGAGAAGATCAAGGAAGTTGCTATCATAGAGCTCAGGGATGGCGGGGAACACGACGTTTTGAGAGGTAGCAAAAGTAGCAGGAGTCGACATGAGTCTGAATTGGAGATGAGAACCTGTATGAGGTGGGATATAAGTCTTCCTTCCACGGAGGCGAGGACTTGCAGTAACTTTACGGGCTATCTCTCGAATATATACCCTCCCGGCCATTGGAGTGGCTACAGCCCGCTACCGGCACCGTGTCAACAATGACTAGAATTTGTTGGCCAGTGTCAATGTCCTCCAGAACTGAGTCTCACAGAGTCATAGGTTGATTTAGTACGGTGATCAGAGTCAACCCCGATATCTGAATTCACTGCCTTCTCGAGTCAAACTGAGACTCGTCCAACTGATGCATGATGGTCTCACTTGTTACAGTATCCTGTGAATACAAAACTTTGCTGGTGAACTGGTTTTACGATTGAATTAGATATTGAACTGAATTACCTCATGTGTCGTGGAAGAGAAATGAGATGATCGCAGCTGGAAGTAGTAACTAATGGCGCTACTTCGACTCTATAGTTCTTGTCATTGCGCAGCGTGAAGTCATAATCATTACAAGCAGGTCTTTCAAGATACAACAGGCAAGGTCGCCATCGTAGAGTACATTATCATAGAAGTACACTACTGAAGCAACAACAAAGCAAGGTATACGCGAGTAGAGCGACAGCAACAAGGATAAATATTCGGAAAGAAAGCAGAAAGCAGAAAGCAAAGGGTATAACTAGCACGTACAAAAACATAAGGTTCATCAGGACATAAATCAAGATTAAGTTAGCCAAGAGAAAAACTTTGGAATCGTATAATCTCAAACGTCCGACGCATGAGCGGAACAATGAAATCAATTGTCGGAAATTGAAGGCGTTCCAAATAATCCTGGACTTCGTCGTCGAGGGGGTGACACCACGATTGGTTCTATCTCGAATGACCCAGAAGACGGTTCATAGTTAGGATCGGCTGAATAGATGTTATGCTCAGGCAGCGCAAAAGGAAGAACTGGTAGACGTACGTTGCCATAAATTCCACGAACCTGACCTATCAGGAGGAATATCAGGCCCAGCAGCAAGATGAGGTACACGTGGCTGTCTTCTCAATACTCGAGGCCCTTGAGGCGGTGCATGCGGTGGCTGCGGATGAGGACTTTGGACTACAGGTGGAGGAGGGGGAGGAGGGGGAGGAGGGGCGGGGGGATCCCCAGGAGGTGGACCACGGCCACGGCGCCTGACGCGTGTTCGTCGAGTCTCACGCCAGCCACTGGGTACACGGGGAGGAGGACCCTCGGGCTCAGGAGGAGGTGCTGTTTCAGGAGGAACAAAAGCGTCAAGTGGTGCTTGTCCCCAAGTTTCAGGCGTCCTGATACAAAATCAATGAAAAGCGTATCTAAAGGTATTTCAGTAACTCGCCAGTCGTCATTCATAAGACCTCCAGGAGCGAACTTGCGTTGGAAACATATTAGTTTACCAATTTGGCTACGAGCAGCAATGGGTTCAGGAAATTCGCATATAATTGTGTGGTACGTACAATTGCAAAGTTCTCCGCTTCTCGTGTAATCTCCCCAGCTCTTGAATTAGTAGTCGTACTTCAGTTGCGAGAGACTGGCTGAATTCCGCTAGATACTGTGGAATCGTATAATTCAATGTAGGAAGCTCGCAAAGGGCGTTAGAACGTACGTCTCGAACGTTGTGCGGGACACGTTCGTGGGCAGCCGCTTCCGCAGCATCTACGATCCTTTGAGTTCGTTCCTCTAGCCTTCTGTGACAGTCTGTCGAAGCCGTAAGATGATGCAATCAGACATCACTCAACCAACCACTCACCACCGGACATTTCGCGCAAAGCTTCCTGGAATTCGGTTTTCCATCCGGCTAAGGAATCTCGAGTCATGTTTTGCATCTCTGTCCAACATAAGCATGATCAGACAACGTACAAGGTCTTAAGTCGAAGGTAATCGATCTCACCTTGCATAGCAGATTCGAGCTCGCGTGCTCTCTCATCAATGCGATCCTTACAACTCGCCTTCTCTTCCAGAAGTTCTTTCAGTTGGTCCTGCATGTCCTTCCACTGAGCGTTCTTCACTGCACGACGATTTTCCTTGTCTATCCATCTCTCTTCTTGAACTTCACGCTTTTGGGCACACGCTTCGCGTTGTTCCAACGCCAAATTCGCCACATCTGCCAATTGAGCAGACAACGACTCTCCACGATCATAATCTTCCCGTCTTTCTTCATCGTGTCTCTCAGCTGCTTCCAACTCGCGACTCCGCGCCTCTTCCTTCTCAGCCTGCAATGCGGCAAGCTGCTCTTCAAGTGCCCGAACTCTAGCATGGTATTCCTCATCGCTACGTCGCCTTTCTTCGGCATAATCTGCTTCCTTCTGAGCCCGTTCTGCACGCTCAGCCTCGAGTTGTCGAGTGGCCTCTTCCCGTTCTGCGGAAACAATATCTCGAATCTCTTGACTATACCTAGCTGCTGCCTCGGCCGCGGCTTCGGCCGCTGAAGGTGCGAGCGAAGGAACACTGGCAGGTGGGGGTACGTGGGGAATATCCTCCGCTGTAAGTGGCGCCGGAGGCCCAGGTACCGCACTTGGGCCTGGAGGAAATGAAGAAACCGGTTCGGGTGCTGCTGTTTCAGCCGCAGGAATTGCAGCCAGACGGTCCTCAACAAGGCGTACAGAGTGCTCTCGGCGCAACCTGGCTTCCTCGTCCCTTTGAGTTTCATGATCGAGGAAGATTCGATCCCGCTGCTCTTCATTCTGTCGGAATATATCTTCACGTCGGCGTTCACCTCCTTCAACATGGTCCAGGGTTTCCAAGAACTGGGACTCCATGTCTTCAAATCGTGCCGCACGGTCACGCTCAGCATCAGCATAAGCCAAATCATACAACCCAGACGGTTCGCGGGTAGCGACTGCCATACGTTGTGGTGCTTCTGGTGCAGGTGCTTGGACCGGCATTTGGGTTGGCGGTCCTGCACCACCGGGAGGGGCTAACGGAGGGACTACTGCGGGTGGTGGAACTGGAATCGATGGGGTCGAAGGTGGAATTGTCGGCTCTGCAAACGCAACACGTTGAGCAGGTGCCTCGATGGGTACTGGTGCTCCTCCCCTATCATGTTCTACAGGAATACCGGGAGTAGATGGATACCCATAGTCACGTTCAGAAGTTGGTACCCGATGAGTAGGCACTCGGCCGGGTGGTGATACGTCAGTGGCCGCTATAACATCTTTATTAGCGCATACAATTGCTCAAATACAATAGATACGTACCCGGTCTGGAAATGAGAGGTGAATAGTGAGGTTCGGCATGTTCGGGAACTGGAAGATTGTCAGCCATGGCCTGATAAGAAGTGGAACTATAACCTCACCTTCTCCATATCTATGTGGTGGAGAACTAGGAACGCGTATGATCTGAGTGCCTTCTCTGGAGGGCATACGTTCAGATGGGCGCCCAAGGCTTACTATCGTTGGAGGACGTGATACTCTTGCATAGTCACGAGCACGGGTAGGGACTGGCACTGGAGCGGGACTAGCCGTCCTACTGCTGGGGGATGAGGGAACTCTGCGAGGTGATGAGAGGCGCGTTATTCTGGGTGGAGCCGATGGAATCTCTTGTTCAAAGCCATACTGGGGAGAAGGCGTACGACGTGTTGGACGACGGGAACTGCGAGTGCGAGCTGTACGGGGAACCACGAGAGTTGGAGACATCGATCCAACGGTGTGACGTCCAGGTTCGATATGAACAGGTCGAGCATCCTCCGGACCTGTGATTATGATGGGAGGTGTGCGCCGAGATGGGCGACCTGAATGGGCAGATATGGTCATTGGGGACGGCGAGGATAACGAGCGCGGCGGGACAGATTGAGATCTTGGAGGACGATGAGGACGACGTGGTGGTCGATCAGCATCAGACAACGAACTACTCCTGCTGGGCCTGTAAGGACGTCGACGCCTACGACGAGGATCTGAAGCTGTACGAGAAGGATATCTTGGATGACCACCAGGAGAACGAGAATATGACGGTGTACGTGAACGATATGGCGAGTAGTGCCGGCGGCGGGGCCTGCGCGAACCTCTGGAGCTTGGCCGTCTACCACTGGAGGGTAATAAGGTTACACCGGGTGCAGCCATTGTGCCATGAGGTGGAGGAGTGCGTCTAGATGAATCATGGCTACGGATAATAACAGGTATGCTTGGGTCATGATGAGAACGCGGTGGAGAACGAGATGGACGGTGGCTTGCCCTAGGATCGTACGTAGATGCTTGTGGCTGCGAAGGAACATGAATGATTTGAGGACTACCTCGTCCTGAAGCGTGGGAAGGCGTGGTGACTCTAATGACTTGCGTTGGCTGTTGACCTGGAAAACCTGGTCCTTGCATAACAGACGGCTGGATATATCCAGGTTGGCCGGGGGCTGAAGGCGGAAGGATAATGGGTGGAGGGGCCATACCTGGATAAGGCGCTGGACCCTGCTGAACTACAAACTGAGGTTCAGGCCGGTGGTGTCTCCTTGGGCTTGAGCTTCGAGAACTAGATCGAGATGTACGTATCCTGATTTCCGTAGGTCCCGGTCGGCGAGGAGAAGACGATCGGGAATGACGGCGGCTCCGAGGAGCCTCGTGAGGCCGGTCGTAGTCAGAGCGACTAGGGGCTGAGGGATGGTGGGCCGTTGTGTGGATAACAGAAGGTGGACGATCCGAGGCTATAACTAAATGTGTCGGTTGAGGACTGTGGCGAATATCAGAAACTGGATGACCAGAGGGCGTCATCATTACCGGGGGCTGCTGAATCACGACAGTCGGCATCTGCCCTGCAGCAACAGGAGGCGCAACTTGGGGTTGCTGAGCCCCTGGTCCAGAAACTACCACCATAGCAGCTGCGGGTGCAGGCGCATGTCCGACATCGGCCACGTGAGGCACACCACCGACATCGGACTGAGGGACTACAAATTGCGGAGATGGACGTCTGGATGGACGATCAGCATCGGACTCCACACGGCTGGGGCGACCACTAGAACCGGGAGGATAGGACTCTGGTACAGGAATTATCGTTGGCATAGTTCCCGGGGGTGGCGGAACTAGTATTGGAGGACCCACACCCGGATGGGAAGGTGGTGGAAAAAAGATTGTCCCTGGTGCCCCGTGCTGGGATCGTGGACTCGAAGATCTACTGCTGGAACTATAACTTTCATCTTCTGGACGAGGAGGTATAAAAATGTCCTCTTCTGTGCGAGGTGGAGGTCTTACATGGAAAGGTGTAGGTGGGCGTCCAAACGGTGGTTGAAACGGTGGTACAACAGGTACGGGGTAATCTTGGTATGGTGGTATGACAGGCGTGGGTGAGCGACCAGGGGTTCGTGGAGGAATAACTGGGAACTGTTGATGTGATACACCCGGAATTACTGGTTGTCCAGAGAAAGGTGGAGCTGGTCCTACAACAGGCGGAATAACAAATGGGGGACCTTGTCCCGGTTGAAAGGTTATGTGTTGCTGTTGCATGGGAGGTTGCCCTACATTGATGGTTCAGCTGGGTTCGATCACTATGTTATCAATCAAGACCTACCTCCGGGCTGTCTGAATTGGTCGACACGGCGAGTCAAATCGTCTATCCTTGCATTCACGTCTCTGATGTCTGCTTGTCGGCCTCCTACATCGCGACCAAGCCAATCATTCAAACGTCTGAGATATCGCATGATTTCACCCTGTTGCTCTAATGTTGCTCCTTGAGCTAGTCGATTCTCCTGTGTTCAAAGTGTGTAAGATGGACTATTCGTCGTGCATTCAAATGGGGAAATTCATACCCGAACAAGGGCCAAAATATCGTCAAATGTTGGCGGAAGCTGGAGAATCGTCTGCGAGAAAGGAAATGAGTAATTTGGAGATACGAACTTCCGAAAACAAGCCTTACTGGTGGAGGCATCGGAGGGGGAGCAGCAGGGGGAGCTACAGGAGGACGGACACCAGGAGCCGGCTCAGGAGCAAAAACTCCTGGAGGAGGTAAGATGGGCTGCTCAGTTATGGCTGCAGGTGCAGTGGGAGGCCTCGGAGGCTGATAGACGGATAGTCAGGCGAGGAAAGAAGTAGCTGTTTGTGTGACTTACCAAAGGACGACCAACGTCACCAAAGCGTGTTGTACCTGGCTCTCGGGGAGGCCGCCGGGGGAAGTCTGCTTGAGTTAGAGGCCTACCTGTTGGAGGTCTACCCGATGGAGGCCTAGGAAAATCTGGCTGAGTGAAAGCCGAGTCGCTGACTGAGGGGGGTCCACCGCGAGGCGCTCGAGGAACTCGAGGACGTCGATCACGGAATATTGGAGGACGCGTGAGAGGCACAGTACGAGCACGATCGGGCAGATGCACTTCAAACGTAGGACTCACACTTCGTGGCCTGATTCCAGGCGCAGGGCGATACTGGAGTGTGACCAGCGGAGGTGGAGGTTGCACCGTTGGTGCAGGTAGACCCGGCTGAGGAGTCAAAGTCTGCATCAAAAGGTCATCTAGAGTTGGACCAACACGTTCTGGTATTGGCATAGCAAGATGAGGGCGTCCATCCCCAACTGCTCTTTGAGCCATATTGCGAAGACGATGTAACAAGGATGAGACATCAGGGGATGACTCGTAGGACGATTCTGACTCTTCCTCTGTGGGCATAGTCGGTGCAGGCCTTGCTGCTTGCTGCGGAAGATTTTGGAGAATGCGCTGTACAGCATCTTCCAGGCCACGCAGCTTGTCTCGAAGACCAAAATCAGGTTCCCGTGCTCGCTGTGAAAGATCATCTAGCATTCTGTTTGTAGAGCCTTGACCTTCCTGTAGGGCTGCCACCTGCTGTTGTATGTTGCGTAGCAGCTCCTGCAGGGGCGAAAGATCAATCGGTGGAGCAGCTCTCATGTCGAAACTAGAGATATATGTAAGTATACGACCGAATTGCAATGGACAGATCCGCCTACCGAGTGGGTGATTCCGAACGATCGCTAGGGACGTAGCCGACATCCTGAGGGAAATCAGGTATCGAGGAAGACAACGAAGAGGATTCAGATGAAGAGCTTGGTGGAGACATCGAGGGCGAAGGCGGATGATAAGGATACGGTTCAGGTTCCATCAAACTAAAGTCGTCCGAATAATGTGAAGACAAGAATGACATTGTATCCGATAACGTTTCAGGGCTCAGAAGGGGACTCCTCATTTCCGGTGGTGTGATTGGGAGCGGAACGAGTCGGCGATCCCTCGAAGGACGATCTCTGAACGGTTCCGCATAGGACAGCTTGTCACTACCGCCAGCAGCACTGTCTTTACGAGGAACTTCTGGAGGCATTTCTGGACGTGATACGGTTCGAGGTCTATCACCCATCAACTGGTCGACATCATCTTTAATGGCTCGCGTATTACCCAGAATATCGTTAATCTGGGGACCTCTTGTTGCTTCAATATCTCGCAAGTAGTGCAAGAGAATGTTGATATCATGGGCCAACACGTCGCTTGGACCTGGAGGAGGAATCGTCTCAGGATGTTCCGAAGGGATTGTCTCCAGAGTACTATGGATCGAGGGTATATTTTCTGAAGGTGTGCCGACACTGACGGACACAGAAGGTGTGGGGGGACCAGGCGAAGGCGGACGGGGAACATCTCGAAGGACGATCTTAAGAAAATCGGTATGTTAGAAAATGTATCCTGTGAAACTCAAAGTGTCACGTACTGGCGTTGGAGTCCCATCGCGAGTAGAAAGAAGCGAAGGTTCGGTAGAAATGTCGTCCAAGGGCAATTCACGAAGTGCAGGAGATACAATCGAGGGTATAGTGGGTATAGTAGATATACTTGAAACAGTTGAAATAATCGACGGCGTGCGTGACAAATCGACAAGTGTAGGTCCCAAAGGTGGAGAAGATGGAGATGGCGTAGGCGTGACTGACACAGGAGATACCGAGATAGACTGAGGAACAGGGGAACCCTCTGGAATAGGCGTCATAATAGTTAAATCAGGTTCACTTTCGATGGAAGGACTCGGCCTGAGATACGACGTCTCGAAAGAGAAATCCGGGACATCTGGCAGACCTATTGACTGGATAGATGGAGATGGACGGAGGATGGACGAATCGTAAGAAATATCGGTGCTACTTTGCCACAGCGTTTCTGGTGCAGATGGAGAGGTGACGGGAGGAAGTTCTACAGTCGAAGGTATTGAAAGTTCAAGGTCGCTTGATACCTCAGGAACAGAAGACTCGGAGGATACCACAGATATCGAGCTTGTTGTAGGCGTGGATATAGTTATCTCAGGTTCTGGCGGACCAACCGGAGAAGGTTGAGGTAAAGTCTCGCTTTCCAGAAGCGATGCTGAAGATACAGTCGAGGTTCTTTCTGGAGACGGCGATCTGATTGGGACTGGGACGGGGACTGGGACAGGCTGTGGTAGATCTACATATGAAAGCGCACTGGATATGCGCGACAAAGGTGGCGATGGAGATGGCGAGATAACCATGGCAGGTGGCGTTGTGGGAACAACGTCCTTTTGGTATCTGCGCTCCGCTGTATCGTATTCCGTCGATACTTCTGTTGGTGTTGGACAAAGCTCAGCGGTGGTGTAGTCGCTTGAGGGTTCAGTCGGACATAGCTCTGCGGTCTCGTATTCTGTCGTCGACGGCTCTGTTGGACAAATTTCAACTGTCTCATACTCAGTCGAGCAGACCTCTGCAGTCACATAATCGGAGAGGGATGGAATAGTCGGCAACGAAGCGAACGAAAGGGCAGGGCTTGTTGCTGTCACATACTCCGAGACGGAAGCAGAAGGCGTTGCCTCCTCGATAGGTGCACCAGTACTCTCCGTTTCTCTTGTCTCCATGGGAGTAGAAATGTCCGGCAGAGTAGGTGTCTCGCTCTGACTTGCTGTGTAGCTATAACTCTCGAGGGTGCTGAAGGAGTACGGGCCATCTGTAGAGGACTGAGAACTCGAGTACGTGCTCGAATACGTGTACAATTCCGAGTTCTCCTTGTCCGAAGACTCCTCTGTTTCAGTGAGGTATCCAGAAGAGTATGATTGGGAGCTCGCAAAACCAGATCTCCTGCGTATCCCACCACAGCGAGTGAGTGAAGTACCCGAAGATGAAGGGGAAAATGAACGATTAGATGCCGGGCCGGTATGGGAGTCACCCAATAGAGAGGCAGATGCTGTCCGTCTTAGCGACAACGTGGAAGGTACGATGTTGGTCCCCGTGCCAGATGTGATTTCCACAATAGTTTCGTCTGTTACCAGCCCTGTTGTGATAGTTGAATCAAGCGTAGTCAAAGGATCACGGGTGAATGACGAAGAGGTGTAGAAACTCGTCGGAGGAGTCGTTACCGAATCACTGCGGGATGTTGCAGAGAAGAAGACATCGTCCGAAGTCGAAGTGGGTGTCTCGGAAGGATGACTTGCTCTAGATCTGATCGAGCCGGAGAGTTGATGAATGTCTGACATGTCTGGAATATCTTCGATACGAATGTAGTGCAGCGAGGTTGAGCCCGACCCTGTGTTTGAACGCGAGACCTGGCTGTCAACCGTATGCACTGTCCTGATGGATCCAACAGGTGAATCAGTATTCGAGCGGTCAGGTATACTGACAGAACGATTCAGAATTTCCCTATGTTCATACTTTCGTCAATACAATTTTGTGTATTAGGAAAGAATAGTCCTCACCAGATAGCATCAACCCATGCCGCACGCTCAGCGGGCGACTCAGCAGCGAGTCTCTCAATACCATCGCTATATAACAGATGGAATGGACACAGGAGCGATATGAGGTCCACATCCCCGTAACTTTGTTCTCTCGCTGCCTGAGTACCATAGTCATCTGCAACGCGAGGATCTGATGGCGAGCGCGTGGATTCGACTTCGATACAATTCAGCAAATCTAGTGTTGCAACTCCTCTACCTCCTCCAGGAGCGATCCATGTGAGAACAAGCATCCTCAAATACAAAATAGCCTGACATCGTTGCCATTTGTATGGTGGGGAGGCGTGGACGTTGAGATACCACAAGGAACCAATTCGCAGCGGCTACAGCAGGGAAACATGAGCGATCGATCTCAAAGTGATGTTCTCGAAAAGGAAACTTACTTTGGATGTTGCACCAACGTATCCACCCAACGCTTGAATGTCGAAGTCGGAAGCTAAAGATCCACTGGGACTGGGTTTGTCATTGTTGCTTTTCCTGGAGCGGTCCTCATCTTCGTCGGTAGGCCCGCGTATCCTTGGTGTCAAGTCGAGTTCACTACGCAGATGCTGGGAACCTTTACTACGTCCACTTCCTCCCGATGGGGGGGAGCCTGTAGAAGGCGATCTGTCTGTCTTGGCAGCAGTGGGCGTTTGCTCCCTCCAACGCTGCATGATATTACGAACTGCAGATAGCGGTGATCGTGGAGACGTTTGTGGCCGGCGAAAAGTGGTGGTCGTTTCTGTTTGTGCAGTAGTGCCGGAGCGCATCGTCATGAAAGAATGCGATAACGTATCAGTGCCAGTAAAAGGCTCCGTGGGCGTAAACGTGTCTGTCGTACGAGTAGCTCCCGAAACGAATGTAGAACTCTTGGTAGGCAAGGTTGAGCGTGAAGTCGTATACCCAGCAGTACCGGTATGAGACACCGTCGTTCTGCTGAAAGACGTGAGAGTGGGCATGGAATGGCTTTGCGCGGTAAGTGAACTTTGCTCCCACAGCTCCGAAGGTTCTGATGCCGAGCGACTATGAGCTCCGTCCGCAAGCGAGATGGCTCCAAGTCGTTGTTCCCAATAAGCAACTTTCTCCCCTATACGAGGTCCAACTGGTGATCTTGGTCCATGTAACAGTGGTCTTGGCGAATGAGGCGTTTCGGTAGCGGACCTCGTATGGACTGGCGCTCGAAGTATAGAAGAAGAATTGATTTGGTCAGGTTGTGCGAGCGAGGTTGGTCGGGAATTAAGGTCCTCGGTACGCTCGGGGATCGTACTGAGCCTTTTTTCAGGGTCAAGGCCGGCGATATCTGTATTCCAGTAACCTTCGGGTGAGGCAATTGATAAACGACTAGTGATAGCTCGAGAAACTTGTTGAGGAGTTGACCAAGATTGCATGGCCGACCCGATTTCTGCATTGAGTTGGGCGAAAGTAGTACTAAGATTGGAACCATCATGATTCCCCGTCTCTTCACGAAGGTGCTGTAGATCAGACGTGAAGTCGCCGTCATGTTCATACCGCGTCGTGGAAGGGGTAACTGTGGCTGCAAATTCAATACTTGAGTAATTGGCAACAAAGAATTTGAAGCAACGTACGCGATCGTGCCGGCGAACCAGAGGTCCGCATGGGCGTCTCCGTTCGTGACAGAGTCGAGAAAGTGGTGGTCCCAGGGGACTGAAACGGCGACGACAAGTCAGAGCCGGTCATATTTCTAGATATGCACGTAGATCAGGCCTCCCCATGGGCGTAGGAGACAAGAACGAACCCAACAGTTTGAAACCTTCATCGCATATATCAAACCTAATTCCAAAGTCCAACTTCACACGCGACGCGACCTCAAACGCGAACGTGACCGTGAATCTTTTGATCTCGTTTAACGCGCACGTCTGCTCAGGAAAGAAAATCATACATACTGTGACGCGTCTCTGAGCTTAGTTTATTATGCACCAAGTTCTCGTTCAGACTCACCGAACCGGTCTGTTCCTTTGAATGTTGATCAGTTTATAGTACATGATATACCGCCCTAAGTTATTGCTGGGAGCGTTTTGCCATACCAGCCGTTTCCACTTAAGGCAATGCTTAGTCAGCACAGACACATACATAAAGGCTCCTCGATGTCCCCTTGGCGTGAACCACTTTATCGTCGCTGCATGGTCTGACCATGCGGACTTTCCTCACTAACCTAGCGTGCCCCTCAAGGGGCAAGGTCACTCCGATGAAGCCTTCGACAGTGGCACCGTTACCAGTCGAGCTCATCGCGATGATCATGGGGTTCCTGCAGCATGATTCGCGTGCATTGGGGAAATGTTCCCTCGTTTGCAAGACCTGGTTCTCTCTGGCTCGACACAAGCTCTTCCGTTACATCCAAGTTCCGTACTTCGCAGCTTCTGGCAAGAACGGGTTCAAGCCCTTCATCAAGTTTCTGCAACAGAGCCCGAATGTTCGGCCACTCATCAAGAACCTGACTCTCAAAGCTTATTCAATGAGGCGTCTTAGTATGGTCTCTCATCGCTGGTGGCTACCGCGTAGACGGCCTGCGATCCTCGATCCATGCACCCTTCTCACCATCTGTTCCATGTTACCTGGCCTTTTAACGCTTAAGCTCGATCTCTTGCAATGGGACGAGCAATGGACCACTGGGAAGTGTTGGGGTCGCAAGGCCATAACGCCACCAAGGGCGGGGCAAGTCGTTAGTTCTCTGAAGGAGTTGAGCATTAGCGCTATGTATGCCCCTCACCTTGATTTCCTCCGATACTTCTCGTCCATCCAGCATTTACGTCTGTCAAAAGTGAGCGGTGCGGACGTGTCCTCATCACCTTCGACCGTGTCCATCAGCGCGATCTCTATGGAGCACATTCTGAAGATGGAGTCCTGGATTTCCTTGTTTTCGAGAAGCGGCGTAGAAGATAGCTGTCAATCGCTTGCCATCTCTTTGCTCGATTTGCGCAGTTTTATCCCTTCCTGCCCTCGTTCTGCTCTCGCTAAATGGCTTGACGTAGGAGGGATGGGTAGTCGTTTGCGTCACCTGACGCTCCAGCTCGATT
Organism: Somion occarium; assembly: GCA_964035595.1. Classification (NCBI taxonomy): domain Eukaryota; kingdom Fungi; phylum Basidiomycota; class Agaricomycetes; order Polyporales; family Cerrenaceae; genus Somion; species Somion occarium. Next base: position 1,983,441 of record OZ037949.1, on the reverse strand, counting down.
TTGTATCTGCAGCTGCGTGTACGTCTTCTTCACCTCCTTCATGACATGTTTGCTAAATATTTTTCCAGGTTCCGAGATCACCCAAATTCCGTGGTCATCCCTTGGCCTTGACAGTTGCACCTCACTTCAGTCCTTAACCTTTATAATATCCATCGTTGAGTCGTACGCCTTTGGCGACACATTTTGGAACTGGGAGGCCGTGCTCTATGTCTTGGAGCATATTCCGGCATCCACTATCAACCAAATCACCCTTCATTTCGCCTGCTCGATGGCTGGATATGTGTCAAGTGAACAGTCCGTATTTACCCAGCTCCAGCGATTAGATTGGGGTCGATTCGCTACTACGTGCACTCGCTTCCCGCTCAATGCACGTACCTCTCTGAAGGTGTCGTGCCGAGGCCCTAACGACGTCCAGTCTGAATTGAGGATTCAAACACTGGTAGATGAAAAGCTGCGAGCACATTTGCCATCATGATCGCAGCAGAGCCACTTTGTCTGGTCTTCCTCCACATAGTATACGCATATAAACTAATTCATAGATGCCCATGCTACACCCATAGACTCGGATACAATGCTTGATATCCAGGATCATTACTCGCTATCTATATATATTTCTTGTATACTTCTTCCCTGCGAGCTGTAGCATTATGCTAAATATGGAAATCTGACAGAGGCCCTCAGACAACAACGACAAATACTGTAATAATGAGCGCGACTGGCCGGATTCTGAAGGCTCAAGGATGTTTTGCTTCCATGATTTACTCCATACCGGCTGCGCAATGAGCACTAGCTGTCCTTCGTACAAGATAGTTCGACGTCTCTTTTATCTATTCCTCTAATTCATTTGCCGATGTTTCCCCTCCATGCCTACAATAGACTCAGACATGTTTCAAATTCAGATATTCAAAGCTTCCAGTGACCTCCCGGCGCGCCACTCATTCATCCATATCTTGACTATGTCAACTCTTTGACGAAGGCTCTTCGTCTCCTCGCCTATCTCTACAAATTTAATTCCTAGCTTCGTAAGGATGTCCTCGAGCATGTCGGTGTACTTCGATGGATCCTTGAGTGAGCGGATGCCGTCATCAAACAACCATTCGGGTACCGGCTTCAAGACCACTGGCTGTAGGGTAAGCATACCTCGTCTTTAACTGTGTGTACCCTCACCAAAAAGTGATCTTCTGTATACAGGAAGTATCGTGCGAAAATCGTGATCTTCCAACAGTCTCTCTCCCGTCTCCTTAGCGATTTTGACCTTCGCACTGAACGCATAGACTATGGGATCCACGGCTGATCTATCGCTCAGCAGTACCAAACCCTCCGATGTGGACTTCGCATCGTGAAGTACTCGCGTTTCCGCTTCTATTTGCGCTTTCATGATTGCGGCTTGCATGTCGTATGTATGCGTATCGTTTCTTGTGAATCCAGTCGACCTCATAACTTTTCTTGCTACCTCTTTGATATATTTGGAACGGTCCAGGCAGAGATCTTCGACCAGAGCGTCGCATAGCGTTGTCTTTCCGCTAGAAGACGGACCCAGGACGAAAATTGCTGCCAGTGCATCGTTCTTTGCCGTGGAACTCGAATCCATCTTGCCTCTTGTCGAAAATCGATGTGAAGAGATAGTATTCGGCTTGATAACGTGCGTATCGGATTCCTGCATGTTCAGTTCGCGTGTGTTCTTTGTCGACGTAGTGGTGCTTACTTTGCAGTCCTCGACAATCTTCCCCACTCGCAATGATCGAGCGAATGTGAGCAGGAGATAGAAAGCTACAATTCTCCTCTTATCCAGCCTTCTGTGATAAGGTTCAATAGACGACCATTGAGCTTAGCGCTGTCGAGCTCAATTCGATGCTCTGCATCATTTTATCTTGTCTTATATGCGTATATGAGACAGCAGGATGCTGTTTCTAGGCGAATGCTTTCATGACCGATTGTATTCACTTTCTTAACGTTTCGCAGGCATTTCCACTCGTCTGGAGCCCAAACGCTGGCGGATTAAAAGCGAGGCGCCCTTGACCTTCATTGTACATAAGGTTCGGGACATGCTCCCACACTTGAACGTGTTAGGTCACGCTGGACATATCGTGCTGCGCAGTAGTTCGCAAAGATACTCAAATACCAGCAATCGCCTGCCACAGTTCATCTGTCTATTTCACAGGCCTTATCATGGCCACTGTCGTCCTCCGACATGGAACGTCTCCAACCGACGGCTCCTGGGTCTTTTCGAATGTAGCCATACCTCCTACAAATCGGCCAGGATATGGGAAGCATATCTCTGTCACTTCGGACAACATCTCCCTCTCTGTCATCCAATTCCCTCAAAATCGAATTATCCAGGGGGACGATCCATCAAAATTCATTCTTGTATCGTTCGCCCAGCTCAGATTCAAGCCTGAGCAGCTCAGTCAAGTTGAGATGGGGTCGGCAGCTGCAACTAGAGAATATGAAATTCGCTTGTTCAGAGAGGGCCTCGTCTTGAACGGCGTTCAATATCGTTTCTACGGGCATAGTAACTCACAGCTGGTAAGTGCTGCGTATGTGTGGAAGTTTCTTGGAATCTGACGATAATATCAGAGATCGCGTAGCTGCTTCTTACGTGAAGCACGGAATGACGAAGAACTGGATAGGAAAATCTACAGCTTTGGAGACTTTCAAAAGATCATGAATGTTGCCAAACGTCAGTAGGCTAGTTTATTCCATTTCATATCATGTGATTTGATCCATACATACAGGTGCTAAACGGATTGGTCTGCTCTTTTCTGAGGCTAAGATCGATTGGATACTAGAGCCCAAGTGGACGGCTGATATCGAGGATATCGTCGTCAATGGAGAGAACTTTTCGGATGGCTGTGGCCTGATTTCGCGCAAATTCGCAATACAATTGAGTCGCCACAAGAGGATCATCTTTCGCGGCAAGCCATATACGCCAACTGTCTTCCAAATTCGGTGCGTAACTACACCGCTCGTATTGTCATTACATTGTCTGACTTCACCTTCAGATATAGAGGCTACAAGGTTAGCTGCTTCTTTCGCTTTACGAGTTCTTCATGGCCTCATAGCTTCCACTCAAGGGTGTCCTTATGCTTTCGCTAGACTTGCAGCCGGAGCACGCTCATTTCCGCAAGAGTCAGAAGAAGTTCACTGCCACTCAAAACAACACGTTCTCCGTCGTCGGCCATTCCGTGCCATATGCCTTTGCTCGTCTGAATAACGATGTCGTCGTGCTTCTGGCGAGCCTAGGCATTACCACGGAGAAATTTGTTGAGAAGCAGCGTGCGTACCACCGCTGGGTTCGAGACACCTCTACCGAGTGGCAGGCTGCGTTTGACTTCTTATCTGCACTCGGACGTATTGAACTTGCAGAACGCTTGCTTCTAGAAGGCATCGATTCGGATGCCATACAGAAGGCAATTCGAGGATTACAAAAGTCAGAAGTTGCAAACTTTAGGAAAAATGAAGGAGGAAGATTTCGTGTTCGCACACTCATACCCAAATCCCGCTTTCTTTTCGGTGTTTGCGATCCTTATGGGGTTCTGCGTGAAGGAGAGGTTCATGTCAGAGTTATGCTTCCCCGCGAAGGTGCCACAACGCTCACCAACGTTGACGTACTGGTAGTACGGAATCCATGCTTGCACCCGGGTGATTGCGTCAAATTGCGAGCAGTCAACCATCCACGCTTATCGCATCTCGTTGATTGTATTGTGTTTGCTACGAAAGGCCGTCGTGCTGCACCTTCAATGATGTCAGGGGGCGATCTCGGTGAAGAAACTTTCTTGTCTGTTCTAACATTCTCTCTAATTGAGGGTTTACAGATGGGGACCAGTTCACCATCATCTGGGATCCTGATCTCGTCCCATCTACAGTTGCAGAGGTACGTTAGCAGTTCGCTACGTAACGGACCATGGACTGATTGATACAAGTCATACACATACCCTGCATCAAGGGAACACGTGAACACAAATATCACTCGTCAGGACTTAGCGAAGCATTTTGCATCATATAATAGGTAAAATCACCATTTGTAGATATATGAACATCTATTCATCGGCGGGTTCTTTAGCATGTCTTTGGCAAGAATTGTGGCTCTGCATAGCCGTTGGGCTCGTTATAGTTCGAAAGGCGCCATGTGCGATGAATGCCAGGAACTCAACGCGCTGCATTCGTCCGTTGTGGATGGCGCTTCTACTAGAATCCCCTCTCGACTGGAAAACATCCCGAAGAAAGAAGGTGACGAAGAGGAATATGTCCTTGATGCATTGCATCGCGAGGCTCAAGACTTTGCCGACGATTTTCTGAGTAACGATGCGTCTGCTTCCGGCCTGGCCATGGTGGATCATGAAACCGCAGAGCAGTTTCTCATAGCTCTCCTAACGACTGAGAAAATGACCCTTTCCGAATATGAAGTCTTTGTTCAGGCGGTTGCGATTTCGAGACTCCATCATATTGACTTAGTGCGCTACACTTCGCATATCGACTTCTCGGCCATGTCTATTGCTGAAAAGCATGCTGCTAGTGCAACGCTGGATCTGACTCCTGAACAAGCACCATACATCTGGAATAGGTAAGTACTAGTCCTTGGATTGACCTGTCTTCCATTGCTTATACATTCTCGTAGTCTCGTCAGATCCGATATCCTTCAGCCAAGAGATCTTGAAAGTCGAGATCTCGGGGGTCCTCTGCGTGTGCAAAGACTATATACATCATCCATCCAGGGCCGTGCAGGTTTCTTCGAATATTTGAAAGAAGCCATCGAAGATTACAATCGACGGCTTGTAATCTTGAGGGTGAGCCACTTCTTGATGACAATGTTTCCAGACACTTACTATCGTGTCAATCCGAAGACAGATGAGCGGTTCTCCGTTGGCATCTTTATGAGGGGACCCATTACTTGGAATGATGAGGTACGTCTCCTGGTTGAACTGGTCGCTGGAATACTCTGACGGGCTTCGATCCAGCCTCCCGTGGACAACAATGTACTAGTCTGTTTCTTCATGCCACGTGCAATGACTGTGTCATCAACGTACAAGCGATCAACGAAAGGCTATAAACTCCATTGCAGTGACAGCAGAATGGAGCTGTATAACCAACAGCGCGGTGATACATTCATATTCATTACACGTCCGCCCCCGAGATCGGGCGCGGACATTATTACAAGCATTGCGCTACAGAAGATATCCAGTCATGTGATGCGCGTCTGTATCTAACTCTCTCGTTTGCTCTTGCGAAGACTGATTATACTATTTATGACAACAGCAATGCGGCAGAGTAAACCGAACTCCAGTAGTTTCACTCGAAATTCACGTCGTCTCGAATCGTGATCGCATTGGACACCAAGCGTTTGACTTGCGATTCGAACAGTAAGCCTTGATTATTTCACGTCTTGTGTTTGACTTAGTGCGGTGTTAGCGTTCAGACGGAGGAAGTCTTGCGCCGTTTTGACCACCGACCTCACTCCTTCATTCCCTCGTCATTGCAAAGTGTGATATGGTCTGAACGTTCGCCTGAAGAGCAAGTGATCTTTCAAGGCAGTCGCGATCAGGCGGAGCTAGTTCTTAGAGATTCATCGGAAGATGATCTCATGGAATATATGCAGTTTGCAGTGGAACATCGGGCTGAGGAACACGTGTTCTGGATCTTCGACGCACTTCTTTCTCATCCTGAACCCATTGCCGAGGCACTCAGCCAGTGCATGGACCAGTATCCGCCGCTAGCGTTTTCCGTTCTCAAGAAACATCTAACAGACGATCACGTTGTATTGCCAGAATGGCTCAACCACTCTGTACCCTCTCTTATACGCAACATCATTAGGTCCTCGAATCAACTCGGTATCGCTTCCTTGGTAGCCTTGGAGAAAGTCTCAGTCAACCTAAGCGCACTCGACTTATCGCATTATATCTCACTACTCTGGACGGCTGCGTTGACTGTTCGCTCGCCAGAGTTGGTTCAGGAAGTATTCCTTGTAATGCATGAAAGTCATATTGCGCGGCATGTCAATGATATGACATACGTTTACGCTCATAAGCAAGCTCTGGGCGTTGTATTCGACCGTGCTGAGGAAGCCGCAGATGCATGTCCATGTGACGAGTTTGGCCGACCAAGGAGGCAACGCACAAAGCCAACTCGCGGCAGGTTACACCTTCCAAAAGCTTCCAACGATGAGGCCGACCACGGTACGAAGACTCTTGGCGGGTCCCCGGCACTCGTGGTGGCAGACATCCGCGTCGACGCACCAACACCAATTCGAATCCATTCCCATATTCGTCTACAGGTAGCCTCCTCACCCGAGCATTCGACTCTTCCGCCCTCTGTGGTTGATGCTATTGTCGTCAGAGCCTCCAAGGGCGAACTCTTCTTGACTCTACAGCAGCCACTTCCTCCTGAATATGCGGAAGTTGACTGGAAGTTGTATAGTGCTGGCAGTATCGCAACTTCGAAAGCTATGTTAGATGCTGTTCAGAAGTTAGCTATGGAAGGTTGGGAGAGCTGCCGATTCCACAAGATCATCACGGGGACAGAAACTCCAGAGCTGAATGGTATATCCTCTCAGACAATTCAAGACACCCACTCTTCAGAAATCTCAGACATTCCAGCTTCACTGAACAGGAGTCAACGGCGTGCAGTCATATCGGCTTCTACGGAGACGATGTCTTTGATATGGGGACCTCCTGGTAATATTCATTCTCATAGTGCGTTTTGCTAAGATTAATTGGGGCCTTGGATAGGCACTGGAAAAACTACAGTTGTTGTTCAGATTCTGTTGCGGTTCCTTCGCAGAAACCCTGATGTTCGCATACTGATGACCGCATCAACGCATAACGGTGACTTTCTTCCTATATCAAACCTCGCTCAATGCTAAGTCGAACTCCATTAGCCGTCGACAACGTACTAGAACGGTTTGTAGCAGAAAATGAAGCTAATCACCTTCTTGAAGACGAGCAAATACTACGAGCTGCAACGGAGAGTTCTAGGGTCAACAAGGCATTGCAAAAGTACACCATCGATGCGCGACTTGGAGGGAGTATCAACGAGGATCCGCGCCTTCTTCAGAAGGCTGAAAGACGAGTAAAACAAGCTCGAATTGTCTTTACTACGTGCAGCGGAGCAGGATTGGGTATTATTCGCAACATCGATTTTGACACAGTTCTGATTGACGAAGCCTCCCAAATCACGGAGCCTGTTGCGCTTATCCCTCTCGTCAAAGGTTGCAAGACTGCAGTCTTGGTTGGAGATCAGTATGTCCCCCCTCTTTATACCGTGATTAAAAAATCATGATGATCGTCTTTCAGCGAACAACTCCGACCAACGGTACGTCCTATGGGGAAAGCGTTGGAATTCGACAAGTCCCTATTCGAAAGACTATATACCGGCCCTCTCTATCCTATGATGTCCAGAACGATGCTTGACGTAAGCTTCAAATTGTCTGACTTTTGAAGGATCTTGAGACTAAAGTCGGCCTCATGACTTGCATCTTGCTAGGTCCAGTATCGCTTTTCGGCGGAGGTGGCACGATTTTGCTCAGATGAATTTTACAATGGAGACTTACAAACTGGAAATTCTCGACACGATGACATTCGCAACATTTTGGAGCCGTCCTCTTTCCCTTGGCCAACGCGGAATGATAGAATTTTTCCCGTTGTCTTCGTTCCGTGCAGCTCAGAAGAGGATCATGGACGATCGTCAAAGAGCAACAACGGACAGGCAAACCTCGTCAAGTATATCATCCATCTTCTTCGTACCTCACGAGAAGATGGGCAAGCAGTCCCTAGTTTGCATGACATGTCCGTCGCTGCCCTTACGCCTTATTCTCGTCAAGTCAAGCTTCTCTCAGAGATCTTACCTGCAAGCGTGGTAGTCAGTACAATCGATGGTTTTCAAGGCAGAGAAAGCGATGTGGTCGTCTTCTCAACTGTTCGATGCAACATGGAAGGCGACATTGGCTTCGTAGAGGATAATAGAAGATTGAATGTAGCGTGGACGAGACCCAAACTGGCTTTGATAATAGTTGGCGACCGAAGAACACTGTCGTCGAATCCTCTGTGGACCCGAGCATTAAATGCTTGCGAGGAGGTCAATATCCCACTGCCCGAGGTTGTTACCACATAGCGGAATACATCATCTCGCTTTTCTCACTCCGATTTCATGCGAAAGTACTGAAGTTTTGACTCAATGATGAACCAAAAGAGGTTCTGGGGCCAATCACAGCCTTGTATAGGTAGTCCCAGTGGGTCCACAGTTTGCAAGTTGATGTGTTCTACTCCATTTATAAGCTCTATGTTTTCGAATGTTTCGCTGTACTCGTCTAGGTAATCAGAGCTCTTCGGATGAATGTCCTTTACGGCTGTGCAGAGAATGTGTAGGAAATATGTCAAGGCGTATAGGATACTGACTGGGACCACGTACTCCGTTGCTCATCTTGTCTCTTTATATCCAATGACTAATCGTCCACTTTCATGGAAAGTGGCCAGTTTTTGCCGAAAATATTCCCCTTTCCACGGATTCCTGGGGATGAGAACCTCCATAAACCTGTCTTCGTCAAACCTCTCGGCATCGTTTTGCCTGACTTCTTCCAGAAAGACGATATTGAATTCTCCCAGATCAGGTAATCGGTTGAGATAATCACAGAGGACATTCCAAGGAACCTGGGCTGCTGCAATACGGAAGGTATCTTGGGAACAGTTGATATCGTTTCTAAGGATGAATGAGACTGTTTCAACAGTAGACGCAAGTTGGGAAAGAATTAAAAGAACGTCGTGCCACATTGATGACAATTGACATGATCCGCCTGTTTCGTCTCTTGGCTGCCAATGAAGTCCCAAATGAAGGACGATTTCTGCATTCTTGAGGTTTGTTAAAGAACCGATGCTAAAGTATAAATTAGCTGGATAAGAGGAGATTCAGCTTCACGCCTTCAATCAAATTTCCCATGCAGTACCTGAATAGCAAGGAAGAGGCTCGATACGAAGCGAGTGCAACGACGGACCAATCTTCCCTAGCATCTCGACCACCCGGCCTTGAGATGATGAGGTAAGGGCATTTATAATCAACGTTCGGATATAAACATGTCCGATAATGCTAAGAAGGAGGTTCAGAGCCGCCACACTCTCCTCAGCGTCCGACAGCTCAAGGCAAACAGTATGGAGTTCAGGAAGGATGCCACAGCGGTCGAACGGGGGTTCGTAGTAGCTGTCCCATTCAAGGCTGTTGATCCGAAGCGTGTTCAGATGGGGGAAAGACTTGAATGAGTCCAGAAATGCGACAAGCGTGCATTCCATAAGTGCAACGTGCGATGAGAAGGTCAATTTATGCAGTGAGGCAGAAGCAGGGGTGTGCTGAACACATGTCCCTAGGTCCATTTCCAACGTAACATAGCATAAGTTCAGGGACCTCAGGTTCTCGAAATTCTTCAACACAGACGAGATGACAGAGTACGGAAGATGCGTATATTCGTGGCCGTGGAAGTCCACTTCGTAGCACTGGCTACCAGTCAAGGTAATACTCAGAACGAAGTCCGCATACTTGGTCAAAGGCGTTGAGTTGACCAGGTCGGAGACATCCTGCGTTGTCCATTCCATCGACTTTGTCTTGAGGTGTAAATTCTGAAACAGCATGCGGCGACTAGCGGAGGTCCACGATGAGTGCACGAGTGAACATGCACTCAAGCTTCGTTTGTCATTTTGGAGGAGTTGGATAATATAATCAATGAGCTCTTGAGGCAAGGTGTCCTTCATCTGGACTCAGAATTTGATCAATGTTTTGAACAACATGTCGGGTGAATCCTACCAATCGAGGTGACATACTTATAAGGTTTATGCCGTAACCTCTCTACAGCTTCCATATGCGTCGCGTTCTGAGTAGGCTAGTTTCCAGTCTTTATTATACCCTGGGAACACGATTGTGCCTACGCGTAGAGCCCTTTTGAATGGCTGTAGACTGAAGAAAAATCGACAAATCGACGCGAAAATGAAATATCTGAATAAACAAGAGTAAACACCGTCACTTCTATCTGTCCTTATCTGTCCACCTCCGTCGACCTTAGATTACTAAGTTATTGCTACTCAGCTTTTCATTCTTGGTCTAAGACTAGATACCCCGCGCAACACATTTTTGGGAGCCAAAGTTGTTAGGGGCCGGCGTACATCTCACCTACAACCTTAGAATTGGGGGAACACATTTTTGGCTCATGATAATATGCTTCCCAAAGGCACTACAAGGTCAATGTGATTCCTTCTTTCCTTGTTATGGATGTCCTGTCGCACTATATCGTCAGTGAAAGTGGAAAATCCCTCAGATGAACGAGACGAACCAAATACATCCTCCACTCTTCCATGTTCTACACTGGACAGTGGGTCTTCTATGGTCACTTCGTCTGCACGATGAGGAGATCCGAGGAAAACATTCATGCATGGCGTCTTTTTAAGGTGTTCGAAGTCAGCATGTATAACTTCCCGACAAAACATGTCGAGATCGAGGTCATTCTGGAAAGATATTCAGTATGGACATGGCATATCTTCAATTCAGAACTGCGTACCTCATCATATCCTAAGAAGCATTTACGAGTAGGTGAGCGAACATATACTTGCAATGTTAGTATTGTACAAACCGAACGGTTGTTCAATCTCCTCCCCCGCGGCTGCGAATCCGAGGTATATGAAAGCAGCGATACCTACGCCAGGAATTGTATACCATTCAAAGAGGTCTACGAGTTGGAATGGGAGGAAGAAAAGGTATATCCAGACCGTACTGCACGAACCGTGGGTGAATAGCCAAGTATAGGATATAGAAGCAGTCACTCACTGTCTATGATAGAATGCGTAGACGAAGCACCTTCAGTTGATGATTGCTAAACAGCTCACTCTAGGACACGCACCTGATGTGGACCGAGAATACACTAGATATTCCTGTTAGGTCAGTGTCAATCTTGATGTCATAAGGAGCAACAACTTACAATGGTAGCGGTGTTGTCAATATTCTTTCCAAACCTGCACGCTTGGGAAGTTAGTGAGGAAAACTAGATAAAAATATAGTCTATATACCGGACAGACTGTCCTCTAAGTTATTGAGGCATCCAAACATGTTGGCTAGTGTATTTCCTGGAACGCATTGGCATGAAGTCATATTTGGGCCACGCCAAAAACAAAAACCACAACATACCAGGAACGGTATCTCTAGCCTCCATTACGCTGAGCCAGTGACTAAGACAACGAACTACCTGAAGCGGAACGTTCTCTCCTCCACCAGCGATTCGGGGACGATGCTTTGTGTGCGTGAAAGGAACGGCGGAGATACGACCTGTAGCATCCACAATAGTGAGTACATTGTCAGCAGAATATGCCATCTACACGAACCTGACTCTGCCCATCTTCTTTGAAAAGCTGCATCGTCTGCGTTCACAAAGGTATTATCCCCATTTTCATTGTTCTCGGTAGTTGTCCCGTTCTCTACATCATCACTCGCCCGACTTCTTCCAAACACTTTCCTTTTTATCTTTAAAAATGACCTGGCCACATATCCAAAGATGTTAGCAAATGGTATCAAATCACTCGACACTTTGCTCATCATTCCGTCATTCCTGGGTACATGACCAGGCAGCAACAGTCTGCCTTCCCCAATAGAACTGTCAGTAGATGAGGATGACATTGACGAAGACGAGCGATGGAGATGATGAGACATGGAGTGAGGAAACGTTCCGTAGGCATTAATGGGTGGTATCACAGGGTTCCGAGTTATCGTTGGTATGCAGTCAGATGGTATAGTTTGTTGGGTTGATGGGCCGGCTAATGGTGAGGTCCGTATTTCACTAGTTGCTGGTTCGCTAGGGATGATTGGGACCTTTGCTCGAAGACTTTGACTTGGAGTTAGTTTCATCTGATGTTGGCTGTGGTGCGTGTGCTGCATGTGAATGTGAATAAACACGTGAAGAGTTGGGTCGACGTAACGACATACACTATGGAGTGGTCGTACCAGGTGGTAAAGATCCTCGTAGTACAGGCCGACCTCACCTGAACAGATAAGTCGTGAAATCGGTTTCACTTGAGTTCATTCTGACATACCACGCAAATGATGCTTTAGAGCAACAGAAAAGCTATTGAGCCCACAGTCAGGCCGATTGCATGCTCAGTTGGCGATAAACTCACGCTTCAACCAGATGTAAGGCCATGCGCTTCTCCGCCATTATGCGTCGCACCTGTCGCGCTTTCTCAGGTTTCTTCCCGTGTGGGTCATCGGACGCGTCGCTACCGTCTTCATTGAAGGCTCGCAAAGGGACGTGGAACCAGATTAGGCGACCAAAAGTTCGAGATGTTCGCATGACATCCGACCAATATGACCGACCTTGCCAGTAACGTTCATACCTGCGAGCCTGTCAAGATGATCATCATTGACTTGAGTTACAGAAATGCACCTACCCAGAGCTTGCTCGGTATGATATAACGAAACCAATAACCACACCTGCGGGCGGTTATATAGTTATTACGTTTTCTGACGATTTTTCACATTTACTGTAGGGCGTTCGTACCGAGCAATGTTAACATGACATTTGGAATACCAAGCTTGAAGCGGGTGGTCAAGGACACGGAGACGACGGCTGTCGCAATTTCACTTTAAGCACACGCTACGTATGATGAAGTGTTGAGTACTTACCAGCGGCAAACGCAGTATGTAGCAAAACCGCTGGCCAGATGCGCCAGATCTATAGGTATGTCTGAGCGTCGATGCATCATAAGAAACGTGATGAGGGATGTGTGACTTACTACAGTCCCACGTCCAAACGTCCAGCTCAACAGGGTTTTCGTTGGCGCGATAGGAATCAGAACCTGTTGCGACGCTGCATTTGATGCAGGCAGGAGAACATATCCAGTCGAGGATCGTGGGTTCCTTCGGCCAGAACGAGACATAAGCAGGAAAACAGAGCTATAATGGAAGCGAGAGCAGAAAAATATTCCTAATAAGAAAGGTATGGATAAAAAGCAAGTATCTGAATAGTCTGTGGGTCCGGAAGGATGGACAGGACAGAAGAAACTTCAAAATCATGGATCGATATATTCACGACGCGCCTGTGGCGATTGCCGAGGAAAGGGTCACGTGGCCGCGTCAATGATTTGCTTTGTTCACCTCGCAATCTTCATCCTGCCTCGAGGCCTGACCTGCTCTCAATCTTACATGTCTTGTTCTTTCCGCAGAGCTTTATTTATTTCTCTTTTATTGTTAGACGTGTCCCTCTTCCATATTCAATACACGTTCCCCCCACCCCAGTATGAGGGACCGTACCGGACAAAACTTTGAAATTGAGGTAGCATTTGAATTTTGTATAAAGTCGTGAGAAAACGCCACAGCGCGTACAAATTGGTCTGCAATGTTTGAACATTCATTGGGCGCCTTACGGGCGTCATGCCGAGAGGGTATGAAAATAAGAAAAAATAATGCTATAAAGAGGGACTGAACCGGGAGGCTCAACGACAGCCATAAAGATTGACGTTGGATGGTCCATTCTTACAGGTAGACTACATGAACTTGCAAGCGTAACATTATGGTCAAACCATATACCAATGTTACGGCTCGCTAGGCAGCCCATCCTTCCTATTTCGGCTGTCCCTAGGCGCCTGGTAAGCTATCTCGGTTCCTCTCGGCCGGCATAAAACATTTCCAAAAATAGACAGTGCAGCTGAAAGTAGAGAGGTGTTATTCTGCGACTGCCTGCAGACCTGTTTGAGCCCCGATGAGCCTGGGGTTGTGTCTCTGTTTACTGGGGTGAGATGGCCAGATAAGGCAATGCAAGGTTGACTTCCACTCGGCAAGGAGCCTGCCGACCGTGACGCCCGCCAAAAAGTTCATAGACGCCCTAAATTCAAAAGTTCCCTCAATTTGTACGCACTGACACGATTTCTCACGGCCCCAAACCACATTTCTGCACCCTCACCAAATTCATAATATTGTCCGGCCAGGCCCGTCATACCCCAGCAGTGAGGCAGTCGGTTCCCAAATCAAGACGACTCACATCCACATTAGGCAAACGCTTGGAAAATAACGTCACGGCAAGCAACTCATCTTGTCAAGCAGTTGGAGTGTTCTTATCCCTTCCTGCCCGAGTTACTATAATTGTCCCTCCGTACATGTGGACTTTTATGTAAGGCGTCACATTTGCTTGCGAGATACGGTCTAAATTTTACTAGTCTCTAATTTAGAGTCTAAACCATCTTGTACAATTGGAACGGCCTCTCCAAAAACATCTAAAATAAAAATTAAAGCACCAAAACACGGCCTGGTGGTCTAGTAGTATGATTCCTTCTTAGGGCCGTTCGGCGTCTGGAGGAGGTCCCGGGTTCAATTCCCGGCCAGGCCCTTCATTTTATCCTGCATTTTCCATTGCAGGTCACGTATGAGACATCACTTGAGTATAGGCCTCGCAGCTCGCTGCATCCCTTACTTAGCATTGTAGCTCAACCGTACCCCGGACGAAGGGTTTGCAATCGCCGCCTTCTCGAGTTGCTTGCATACTGACGGTCATGCAGGTGATTTCATCAAAACAAAAACAACGTCGAGCTTTTCTAGATTGCGTTGTGAAGTTGTGAACGCGATCATCATCTCCATGATGCTTCGACTACTTCCTCTGGAGCTGCTGGAGATCATAGTCTCTTTTTTGCATGGAAGCAAGACGGATCTCAAAGCCTGTTCCCTTGTGCACTCGTCTTGGCTTGAGATCAGTCGCAAACGTCTCTTTAGTTCAATTCGCTGGACAGTATCGCTCTACGAGTGCTCAAACTGTTCCGACAGATTACTTCCTGCACTCTTAGGTTCCCTTTCCAAGTTTGTCACTTACGTGAAGCAACTCACTATCATAGGAAACGGACTCGATGACAACATGCCTAGACTGCCGATCTCTCTCCTCATCATCGTAGTACAGAAACTACCCGCACTGCGTATTCTGAGACTCGACAAGATCATCCTGCCGCTTGACTTTTTCCATGACGGGGCCGAGAACCTAGTGTTAAGATCTCTCCGCACGCTTATCATGGGCGGCGACGTGTTTTTGGATCTCGATGTCAACCATAAGACGACCCTAAACACCTTCACGCTTTTCCCAGCTCTTTTTGAGCTTCGGTTTGAAGACATTATATGGGTTCATTCAAATGAGTGGAGACCCAACCTGGACATACTACCGAACCTGCAAAAACTAGCATTTTCTTTTGGATCCTCCGACAACTCACCAGTCCCGTTCTTGGATATGGTCGCAGCGTTGGTTCCGAGTCATGGACTACGCGAGATTTATACAGAATATGTTCCTGCTGAGGGTTGTCAATGTGTTGCTGATATCCTCCAGAGATCTCGTGACAGCGTGAAGCATTTGATGCTACGGGTTGACGAGTTCGAACCTTGGACTCCTGGTACGTTTCTAGCATCGCCCCTTGTCATTAGATCCCGAGTCATTGTCTCTCCTAACGTACTTCATAGTAAAGTGGATGACCATCGGCCAACAACTTTCTCAATTGACTTCTCTTCAAACATTCTCAACTGTGGTCACACTCTGCCACTGGTATCTGCCTGAGGAGCTCGACCTTTCTTGGGACGATCCGCTTTCCCTGATTTCCCTCATTCCGATTTCTACGAAGAATGTTATTGTGGTGCTCGAGCACTATAAACAATTCGATGTAGACCCACTACCGTGGCATCGGATCGGGTCTGCGCTGCAGCATGTTTCGTCTCTGCGGCAGTTGGTCCTCATTGTGGGAGAAATATCGGTGAAAGAAGGAGATTACTACTGGGAGGAGCTCTCGGACGCTGTAGGACCAAGAGATCTGCGGCGTTTTGTGACTTTGGGCAGAAATACAAGCGATGAAGACTCGATGCCTATGTTAATCACGAAGAAATGGTGTTGATCTCCACTCAGCCATTCGGTATGATGAACAATTAACCTGATGGGTTCGCCTTCAGGATTGATATATATTCAACTGATCACGATTGACAGCGCCGAATGCTCGAAACTGCACCTGTACCTCTCTATTTCACTTCCACGTGTGGTTCGCCCCCTTCATGAATGCATCTGGTCAAGCATTCTGCCGGTTAGAAAGCTTGATCTTAATCAGTTTTCTTATAAAGTTGCGCTCTGCATGTTACGCTTCAAGTTTCAATTCTAGCATGTTTCCAAATTCTTCGCAGAAAGACCTCCAACAGTTGATTTGCTCATGTCTTCCAACGTTGAATGCTGGACTGTCTGAGTTGATTGAGTTCAGGTTATTTGCGTCGCCCAATCAGCACACCGTCAGGTGATGCAAATTTCAACCCCAAGCCAAGACACTGGATTTCTACCGGTACGTCGCAAAATACTCTGTGCGATTGGCTGGTCAATAGCGGGTCTATCTTCCAGCTCTGTAGTCTTGAGAAACGCGAATCGCACATGATTCCTGGTCTTCCCATACATTGGACAGGATGGCTGAGCGTTGCCCTAGTTTGAAGGATGCCGTGGCATCTTAAACCATTGTTTTTGGATACTGACTCATGTTCTGCTTCAAGATGAGGCCTGGTCAAATCCCTCCAGGCATATGCTATTTCTCCCCGTGGTGAGTCTACATCCCTCGGTGTTCCGCCATACGCCCAGTGTATTGACGCTACTCTAATAGACTTGACCTTCTTCTGTGACCTCCTGATACTTACACGTTCTTGGCTGTCTAGGATCAAGACCCTCATTCGCATGCATGGTTCCCTATGAGAATTAGGACCAAGGTACTCATCCAGTTTGTTTCCTGACGGGACTGTTGCGAACGTAAATCAACGCTTTTGTTCGATAGGTCCCATCGGGTCCCGCACTGTTCACCTCATACTTGATCGTGCCTCTCGTTAGAGATAGTATGGCTGTGGAACTTCACCTTTTCGATCTCACAACTGTCTCACTGCATTGGAGAATATGGTCATTCAGGTTTCAAAACCCTTTCACATTCCTTATTGATGGCAGAGCTTCCGGACCGTTACCACTTTATGGCGAGTATATAAGGCCCATGCATTGAAGCCAACTTGTTCAGAGCACTGTGGTTCGGTGACTTGCCCGTTACCATGTTGTCTCTTATTACAAGTTTAGTCTCTGTTCTATACATCGCTGCGTTGTCTCACGCTTCGCCTCTTGAACCTCGAGCTCCAGTATGGACCTTCACTGAACGAGGAAACTCTGGAATCGTGGCTCTGGAATCCATCATTGTTTCGCCTACTCTTGCCCTTTTCTTTGACAAAGCTTCAGACGATCCTCTTCAAATTAACAACCATTCTGCCTGGGGTGCTCTTTGGAACCTCGTGACCGACGAGGTTACTCCTCTGGATGTCGTTACGAACTCGTTCTGTGCAAGCGGTGCTCTCTTGAGTAATGGTAGCATGGTACGTTGGACCGCCTCGACTTTTACCTTTTAGACCTGATCCTATTAT
Source organism: Somion occarium (assembly GCA_964035595.1). Classification (NCBI taxonomy): domain Eukaryota; kingdom Fungi; phylum Basidiomycota; class Agaricomycetes; order Polyporales; family Cerrenaceae; genus Somion; species Somion occarium. The sequence goes on along the minus strand of OZ037949.1, from coordinate 1,966,032 downwards.
ATTTTAGGTCAGTGTGGGTGGTGACCCGAATCTCTTCCCCGGAAACCCAGCGATCGAAGATGGTACTCAGGGCATCCGTATCTTCGAACCATGCGACGACCCTGCGGGAGTCGGCTGCACATTGTTCGAGGATCCGACGACCTTGCATCTGGCAGAAAACAGGTATTCCCGAAGCTGTCTTTGAATCTCTTCTCATCAACCTGAGACCTTCCATCTGCCCATTTTAGATGGTATCCTTCGGCGATCCGTATTCCAGATGGAAGTCTCATGATTGTAGGTGGCGCGCATCACAATCTAGTCTTCTACAACGATATCGAACAAGGCGCCGCTACTGTCGAGTTCTTCCCCCCTAAGTTTGGCGGTGTCCCTAGGCCATCCGAATTCCTCAAGAGGAGCTTGCCTGTAAATCTGTTCCCTCGGTAGGCTTAGCATCAAATATGGCATATCCCTCGATTCATTGATTAATGCTGTGCAGACAATTCCTCCTTCCTGACGGAAAGGTGTTCATGGTCGCGAACAACCAGTCTATTATTTACGACATTCAGACTGGCGATGAACGAATCTTACCTGACATCCCTAACGGCGTTCGCATCACGAACCCCTTCGATGGTTCCGCCATTCTGCTCCCCTTATCGCCTCCCAATTTCACTCCAGAGGTCCTCGTCTGCGGTGGCACCAACATCACTGACACCACCCCAGTGACCTCCATATCCAGTCAAACACCGGCTTCTGACCAGTGCAGCCGCATCACACTGACGGAAGAAGGTATCAAGAAGGGTTGGGTCGTCGAGAGGATGCTCGAGCCGCGCATTATGCCTGAGCTGCTGCACCTGCCGAACGGACAGGTACTCATTACCAATGGTGGTTCGACCGGAGTGGCTGCCATTGGCACGGTCTTCGACCCCGTTGGGAACTCGAATGCTGATAACCCGGCCTTTACACCCTCATTATATACGCCCACAGCTCCACGTGGTCGGAGAATCAGTAATGTGGGTATGCCGACATCTAACATTGCCAGATTGTATCATTCGAGGTTTGTATTAGTCATTCAAAGTTGCGATATTACTACTCATGAATAATGCGTTTGCGATTGCAGCGTCACCCTCACCCCTCAAGGCAATTTCCTTATCGCTGGGAGCAACCCGAACGACATGACCAACCTCACTGCCAGTGTGAAGTTCAAGAGCGAGTTCCGTGTTGAGACCCTCGACCCGCCCTTCATGTTTGTCGCACGACCCAGAATCTTGAATGTCCCGTCAAAGATTGGCTTTAGTCAACGGTTCACTGTACCCGTTAGCATTCCTACCAACCTCAGGGCCGCGAAGATCGAAGGTTAGTTGTTATTACGCTTTGCCAGCGATGTGAACTGAGTTCGATCTGCCCAGTTGCGCTCATGGATTTGGGCTTCTCAAGCCACGCTTTCCATTCAGGTGCCCGCCTTGTCTTCATGAACGCTCAACTATCAAGGGATCGTCGGTCGTTGACGATCACTGCTCCTCCAGACCGTAACGTCTATCCACCTGGTCCTGCATTCATCTTTTTGACGATAGATGATGTGACGAGCGAAGGTCAGAAGGTGATGGTAGGCAGTGGTGCACCTCCTCCTCAGACAGACTAAGGAATTTATGAAGTACCAATTGTAACTGTATTGCCGAACGATAGATCCCGTACCACTAGCGAAATGGATGTAATGTCCTGTCTTGTGACTTACAACTGCGATTGTTCAGTCTACAGGCTTGTACTCAATGATATCTGTTTCACGCAATCCCAGACCTTGACGGGTTCGGGGCCACAGTGTTTCCTGCAAGTTTGCGAAGTCATTTATGGTCAAAGCGTGTAGTTGAATGGTCAGGTGCTTACCCTAGCTCTCGGTACTCATCCAAGGTATGTTCCTTACTATTGATAAAACTCATCATCTATTGGATTGTGTCAGTTTGGAAGAGAGAATAGAGGGGTTCAGGGTTGACGGTCTTGGACGCTAGGGTACGGTGTAAAAATCGAAAGAATTTTCAACCACCGGTTTATAAACTGGCGATACCTTACAGTTTTTCACAGGCCGTTATTAACAGTTTATAAACGGGCATTTATACACAGTTTATAACTGGTGTAAAAGTATACAAAACTAGTGAATAATTGTGAAAACACCGTATTTTACCAGGAATCCCATGTCTGAGCTTGATGCATATTCAGGAGCAGCGTGCTTCTCTTTTGGTGACAAAATGGGTGTGGAAGCTTTGTCAGAGAGCATATCCGCCAACACTGGTGCACTGAGATTGATCTCCTCATCCAAATCGAGATGACTCGCAGTCCGCTCACGAGTCTCATTACTACCCCACTGTGAGCCTCCATCAATCTCATAGATTAAGGTTGCCTCCGAATCCTTCTGTGGGGGCGCTTCCAGGTCGTTGGTATCTGAATCATATGCATGTTCAGCTGGGCTTACATCTGGCTGTTGCTTTACGGCGTTGTGCACTCGTTTGGCTCGATCAAATATTTCCTCATCCATGTCCATCCAACGGACAACAGGGATCATCCGAGGTCCTTCTTCCTCAGCCTGTAGGCATTCAAGTCAGCATCAGGGATTGTATAGCAAGATTGCATACTGCACACCATGTAAAACTCCCACTGCCAGATTTGTACCGTATTCACCAGGCTACGTACTTGCTGACAATTGGTAAGAGCATCGTTGAACCAAGTAAAATTGGACGCCATTCATTCATCAGCCATTGAATTCACCATTACGGAAAAGATCTTGATAGCGAGCATTGCCAGAATACGAGCATGAGGATGGTCTTCCAGGTCCTTCCACCAGTCAAGAGGGCATCGACCATCAATGAACAAACATTATATTGGAGACTCGAGTAGACTAGCGTTCGGTAGAGAAAGGTGAAACCGGTTGTTCGTACATTCTTGTTCAAGTTGGTGAACGGAGAAACCATCTTGAATGAGCCTAAATTGGGTCTTCTGGCTCCCGGATTTTTACACAGTTATTCACAGCCACCCTGGACGCTCCGAATTTTAAACTGTTAATAACAGGTTATAAACACAGTTTATAAATGCCTGTTTCAAACTGACCATTTCTACACCGTACCCTATTGGACGCGAGTGCATCGGGAAAATCATGATAAACTCCTATAGCTAGATATTGATCACCAGGCCTTGTAACGCTCAGTTAAGACCTTATCAGTGAACAAAAAACTCATAACGTCCAATATATACGTTTATAATACTGGCATAGCTCTCCCGATGCGATCCATGACACGATCCTTGGACAATTGAGGTTGGATTCATGAACGAGTCCTCGATCGCTTCGGATAGTGGTCTTACTTTGAATTTGAACACCCCACGTTGTTCCTCAATGAATTCGTGTATGATCTGTCTATGAAGTCTTAATTCTGACCTGGAAGTTTAATAGAGCATGGACTTGAGTGCATTTGAATGCCCCGTGAAACGGTACGACTCGCCGAGACCAAGGAAGTGATGAGCATCCGATGTATGAGTGTCGACATGCAAGGTGACCAAGACAGTGCGATCATGCTATGTAGGTGTAGGCTTGGTACGCACATACGAACATCAGTGATATGCTTGAATGGAGGTCAAAACAAGGCACCCCATGTGTCTAGGAGGCTATTTTCATCGACTGTGAATGTTACAACGCATAGTTGAAAGTCTTCATTGTCTGTATTCGGACAACTTCAGCTGGTCGCTTAGGCAGAAAAACCGATACGTCTGAGTGTGCTGTCATTGAAATATCCGTACCATTTTGCGGAGTTTATATACTGTATCTGCGTTTATCATCAGCGTTGACAGCCCAACCAGATTGAACTTGCGCACCCAAAAATGTTGCAACTGAATAATAAAAATAGGGGGAAGATAAATGGTACGTACCATGTCATGGTCAAAGGCTTTCATTCCGGGGCAGACAACGAACATAATTAATCGCTTTTTAATGCATTTCTGTGGGCATAAAGAAAAGATTGGATGCACTTGCTTGCATCATGAGCATACACACAGTGAGAAATTACAGCCGGGACATTGACGCCATCCAAAGCTCTCCGTGGTTGGTATGGTTGGTGCGGCTACTGCGTTTCTGCAAAGATTTCTACACGGATCGAGTGACCTTCATTCGATCCAAATTTGAACGCAGGTATGATCGTCATAAATACACTGTAGCGGAGGAAGTCTGGATGATACTATGCACGCAAACGCGTCTGTGGCTGGCCGCGCGAGGATGCGCTGCGGAGTCTGAATCGTCCTCGGCTAAGCCCGAAAAGTCGAAAAGTGGTTGCAACTTGAATGGGCGCATTTAGAATCAGATCTAAGCTAGGATCGTCCATGGATCATCGTTAGAATCGCGATGAATCGTCGACTCTTAGCTCCCCTAATGGCTTGACGTGCGACCTACAGCAATGTTCATATAGATACGGCAAGATACGTCCTTCTCCGTAGTTGGATAAAAGCGGCTCTAGTACCTGTGGGGAGGAACATGATATATATCCACGCAAATGGCTGTTTCGCAAATCTACCTTAGAATTAGGTTATTTCCTACGCTCTACTTAGATCCCCTCACCAAGTTTGCCACTTACTTCAGCAGTTCATCATCGTGGAACACGGGCTCGATGAAGACATGCCTACACTGCCAATCCATCTCCTCGTTGTCATGGTATGTAGTAAGATGTGTATGTTAATCACAAAGCAATAGCGTTAATCTGCATTCGGGCGTTCGGTATGACGATCAATTATACCGATGGGTTCCCCTTCTTGTTTTACATGTGTTCAGCTGATCACTATTGACAGTGTCGACTGCTCAAAATTGCACTCCCACCCCTCTATTTCGCGTTTGATGCGTAGTTGGCGGTCTTCATGAATGCATTGGGTCAAGCATGCTGTCATTCAGGACCCATGCAACTCCGAACTCTAGCAATAGCTTGATGTTGATCGGGTGTCTGATACTCACGCTCTGCCTGTCACATTTCAACTTTCACTTCTAGCAGGATTACAGATTCATTGCGGAAAGACCTCTAACAGTTGTTCTGTTCATGTCTTCCGACGTTGAATGCTGGACTGTGTCAGACGGTGTCACAGTTGATTGATTCTGGGCCCTTTGCCTCACGCAAACAATGCACCGTCTGGTGGTACAAATGTCAACCCCGAATCAAGACACGGGATATACAGTGGTACGTTGCCAAATACACTGCACCATTGGTTAGTCAATAACATGTTCATCTTCCAGTTCTGTAGTCTTGAGAAACGTCTTCGCACATGATACCTTGTCTTCCCATACATCGGACATGATGACTGAACGTTGCCCTACTTTGGAGCATGCCGTGGCATCTTAAACAATTGTGTTTGGCTACTGACTCATGTTCTGCTCTAAGGCGAACGCTGGCCGAAGTACCCCAGGCATACGCTATTTGTTCTCGTGGTGAGTCTCCAAGCGTCGGTGTTCCACCACCCACTCAATGCATTGACGCTGCTCTAATAGACTTTGCCTTCGTCGGTGACCTCCTGATCCTTCCATGTTCTTGGCATTCGAGGATCGAGGCTCTCATTCGCATGCCTGGTTCTCTATGGGAATTAGGACGAGGTTACTCATCCAATTTCTTTCCCTTGCAACATTGTTTGCGAATGTAACTCAACGCTTTTGTTCGATAGGTCCCATCGGGTCCCGGATTGTCTACCCCACACTTGATCGTGCCTTTCGTAGACATAACATGGCGCTTGAACCCTCACTTTTTTGATCTCACAGCTGTTTCGCTCCATTGGAGAACATAGTGACTCATGTCTCAAAGGCCTCTCACGGTCCATGTTGACATTCTCATCGATACTCGGGACCGTTCTTGACAGTCCCACCACCACCTCCATTGCGGCACTTTTGCGAACTTCCGGACCGTTACCTCTTTATGTCGAGTATTTAAGGATCCATGCATTGAAGGTGGGTTGCTCAGAACACCGTGGTTCGGTGACTCAACCGTTACCATGTTGTCTCCTATCAAGACTTTGATATCTGTTTTCTGCATCACTGTGTTGTCTCGCGCTTCGCCTCTTGAACCTCGAGCTCCAGCATGGACCTTCACTGAGAAAGGAAACTCTGGAATCGTGGCTTTGGAATCCATCATTGTTTCGCCTACTCTTGCTCTTTTCTTTGACAGAGCTTCCGACGATCCTCTTCAAATCAACAATCATTCTGCTTGGGGTGCTCTCTGGAACCTCGCGACTGATGAGATTACTCCTCTGGACGTTGTTACGAACTCGTTCTGCGCAAGCGGTGCTCTCCTGAGTAACGGTACCATGGTATGTTGGTCCCCCTTGAAAATTACCTTTCAGACCCGACCATATTGTGCCATAGGTTAGTGTGGGTGGTGACCCGAATCTCTTCCCCGGAAACCCCGCAGTCGAGGATGGTACTCAGGGTATTCGTATCTTTGAACCGTGCGACGACCCTGCAGGAGTCGGCTGCACATTGTTCGAGGATCCGACAACTTTGCATCTCGCCGAAAAGAGGTATTCTCGGAGTTGTCGTTCAATCCTATCACGTCGTTCTGAAACTTCCCTCCCCCATTTTAGATGGTATCCTTCGGCGATCCGTATTCCAGATGGAAGTCTCATGATTGTAGGTGGCATCCATCAAGACACAGACTTCTACAACGATATCGAACGGGTCGCCGCTACTGTCGAATTCTTCCCCCCTAAATTCGGTGGTGTACCTAGGCCGTCCGAGTTCCTCAAGAGGAGCTTGCCCGCCAATTTGTTCCCTCGGTAGGCTTGCCATCTAAGATGGCATTTTTCTCAATTCATTGATTAACGCCACGCAGGCAATTCCTTCTTCCGGACGGAAAGGTGTTCATGGTCGCGAACAATCAGTCCATTATTTACGACATTCAGACTGGCGATGAACGAATCTTACCTGACATCCCTAACGGCGTTCGCATCACGAACCCCTTCGATGGTTCCGCCATTCTGCTCCCCTTATCTCCTCCCAACTTCACGCCAGAGGTACTCGTCTGCGGTGGCACCAACATCACTGACACCACTCCAAAGAACGCGATATCCAGTCAAACGCCGGCTTCTGATCAGTGCAGCCGTATCATCTTGACAGAAGAAGGCATCAAGAAGGGTTGGGTCGTCGAGAGGATGCTTGAGCCGCGTATTATGCCTGAGTTGGTACATCTTCCGAATGGACAGGTGCTAATTACCAATGGTGGTCTGACTGGAGTGGCTGCCATTGCCACTGTCTTCGATCCCGTTGGGAACTCGAACGCTGACAACCCAGTCTTCACACCTTCCTTGTATACGCCCTCTGCTCCACTCGGTCGGAGAATCAGTAATGTGGGTATGCCGATGTCTAACATTGCCAGATTGTATCATTCAAGGTTTGTATCAATCACTCAAAGTTGCGATATTACTACTCATGAATAATGCGTTTGCGATTGCAGCGTCACCCTCACTCCTCAAGGCAACTTCCTCATTGCCGGGAACAACCCAAACGGCAACACTAACCTTACTGTGAAGTTCAAGAGCGAATTCCGTGTAGAGACCCTCGACCCGCCCTTCATGTTCGTCGCCCGACCCAGAATCCTAACTGTCCCGTCGAAGATTGGCTTTGGTCAACGGTTCACTGTACCTGTCAGTGTCCCTACCAACCTCAGGGCTGCAAAAATCCAAGGTTAGTTGCCATTACGCTTTCTCAGCGATGTGAACTGAGTTCGATTTACTCAGTCGCACTCATGGATTTGGGTTTCTCGAGCCACGCTTTCCATTCAGGTGCCCGCCTTGTCTTCATGAATGCGCAACTATCGAGGGATCGTCGGTCGTTGACGATCACTGCTCCCCCGAACCGTAATGTCTATCCACCTGGTCCTGCATTCATCTTTTTGACGATAGATGATGTGACGAGCGAAGGTCAGAAGGTGATGGTAGGCAGTGGTGCACCTCCTCCTCAGACAGACTAGGAAGTTTATGAGGTATGGAACGTAACTGTATTGCTAAGTGACAAATCATGTATCACCGGCGAAATGGATATATATTCTGTTTTGTGATTTAAAACTGCGATTGTTCAGTCTACAGGCTTGTACTCAATGATATCTGTTTCACCACAATCCCAGACCTTCACGAGTTCGAAGCCAGAGTATTTCCTGCAAGTTGGTCAGGTCATTTATGGTCAGGACTTGTAGTCAAATGATCCGGTGCTTACCCTAGCTCTCGGTACTCATCTAAAGTACGTTCTTTACTATTGATGAAACTCATCATCTGTCGGACTGAATCAGTTTGGAAGAGAGAATAGCTCGAACACGTGGCTTACAGCAATGTCTAGATAATAAGGTAAGATACGTCCTTCTCCGTAGTTGGGTAGAAGTGGCTCTGGTGCCTGTGGAGAGGGACATGATATAAATCCATGCAAGAGGTTTGGCAAATCCACCTTAGAAGTGTCATTGGAATCTGGCTTTCCCGGCGCTGCTTCGCGAGACACATGTTGTATGACGAATTCCTCTGTGGTGACGTTGGCACGTTTGAAGCGGACGCAATGAAACACTACTCACGTATTAAAAGTCTTGACGTAGATTTCATAGCCTGCTTGATATTCGAGAATATGATATTTGTATCACCGTCGGACCAGTTATGTCTAGCAAGGTTCAAAGTTAGTCTTGGGGATTCAAGAAGAATACGTTAGCATCATACATCACGTTCTTCATCTGAAAATTATGTCAGTGTGTCATTCCAATATGACGCAAGACACGACTCACGAAGTAAAAATCACATCCGGAGACAGGGCTTCCCTTCAGGAAATCAATAGGAACAAACTCTACACGTTGTCCACAGAAGATATCCGACGCATTCTCTTGCCAAAGAGGCTTTGCTTGCTCGATTGTGTGTGGAAGGTCTTGAAGCACGATGTGCAACTGAGGGCATGCCTTCGCGAGGTGCATACTGACATGCCCTACACCTCCACCTAGATCGCAGACCTTGGTACCCAACGGTTGGGTTTTCCAGGGGAAGCCTTTCGTGCATGGTCAGAACTACGAACCATCGTTAAGCAGAGATTCTTAGACTCTTACCGTACAAAGTCGATTCGAAGGTCACAACGGAACTGAATCCAGTCATAGCTGAACCGAAGCGCTTAGCACGAGCAGGGTCTACCTTCTGATACCACTCCCATACAGGCCCTGGATACTTCATTGAGCGACTCCATGCCGTTAGATTATTGTCTGGGTCTGGATCTGTGATTGTTTCGTAGAGCGCTGTCGACGAATGCAGGATTTCGTCCGTGCTGCCGTCCGAGAATTCATGAATCCTGAACTGTCCTGAAAAAAACTTGTGATTCGACTCACCATAATCCGGTGAGGGAACTCATGGGACTGTACGAAAGTAGGGTGATACTAAGACGGTTGTTTGCAAAGACATTGTGTGAAACTGACGAAACATGCCAAAGAACAAGTTTCAGTGTCTAAAGGATGTAGAATAGCGATGTTTGAAGACCTTCTCTGAATATATGCTTTGTCGCGAGCAAACGAAGGACTCGGGAAAGATTGACTTGTCCTATGCCAGTTAACGCTGCAAGTTTGGAGACGTGGAGACCATCAATATTGTCGAGCAGATGGTCTGCCACTTTGGCATTGACGGCGACATTGAGACATGCTGAAGTAAGGAACTAGAGAATCGCGTCCTGCAGCGTATCTGGCAATGAGACAAAAAGGTGTGCTCACGTCCATGCCTCTCTATTCAACACGTACTATCCGAGTGAATATTACCCATGCAGAACAGACAATAACTTACGATAGTAATCGTGTGCTGTGGTGGTGCAACAAGAGCGGAAAGCTGGGCACAGGCACCTTGAATGACCAGGACAGCTTGCTGCAGTCCTTTAGGAGGGTGCTTTGAATCAAACGGATACTTTCGAACATCGTCCAAGCTCGGAAGCGGCTCATGAAGACGAACGTATTCAGCTTTCAAATCTGCAACGGAGGTAGAAATGAGAGATACTAGTTGATCCAGCTCAGTGAATGAAGTATCCATGGCCGTAAACGAAGAGTCAAGAAATAGAGGACACCTTCAGGATTTTATATACTAGGTCGGCCAAGAATGGTAACGTATGACTGTGTTGTACATCAGAAGTATGAATAATCCAATACCTCCGAGGACTTCGCACTATTGCATTCCGGCGTGGCGATCGAAGTCGAAATCGCAAACGGGGGTGATTAGAAGGAGAACGGACTCTAGGAACAAGCAGGAAACGTCAGCCCGGTATCATAACATTAGTATGCGAGCTTGAAGTGATCCGCAAGGATCGCAGGTCACCACGAGAGCAGTCATACTTCTGACAATACAAAGGATATCAATCACTCACGGGATACAACTCTGGAGTACCACACGCGTCCAGAAGTGACAATCATCCTAAGAAACTTCCTGTTGCGCCTTCAATATACCCTTATCCAACAACGTGGGCAAATGTTCCCTAACTATTGCCTCGAATTGTGCCAAAGACGCTAGCGAAAAGTTCACACGAGCACATGTCGCTACAGATCGCACGGTCTGCAAGTCTCTGATTTCTGAGAGCACTTCTGAGAGGTGCCTCCAGACATCATCACGAATGGTGCGAGTCATCCAGCTCCAAGTCCCGTCCAGATTAGAAGCCACTAGTCCAGAAGGCCCGAAACAGATGACAATCCTGACCGACAGTCCTCGACGAATGCGCGAATCGTCGACAAGATGTCAGTTATAGCCATCCACGGGAGGTGATTCGGTCATATCTGAGTTGCTAGCGTGATCGTGAATGTGAGGATTCGAGAGACGAGCAACTAGCGATGTAGAGATCCTGCCAGGAGCTCGTTTCTGCATTCAGAGAAGCAGTTATCAGCATCGACGGAGGCTATACCAGAAAGATGCAATATTACCCATTTTTTTTCAGGTATTGTCGGCCGCAGGCCATAACCAGCGTGAGGGAACGTATTCTGGACGCGGCAAAATCTCGAAATGACACTGCATGTTGTAGGAACTCGACGACAGGAAGATCATGCGACCCTGAGAAGATGTAGGAAAGGTTGAGAGATATGGGACCAAGTGATTCAACAGGTGTAGCCAATGTCTGGATATCGGTCTTCATACTCGGAAAAAACATAAGATCCAAGGAAAGATGCTTGACATCTCGTAAAACGCGTAGGACGTCGGGGAATAACGCTTGATAGTCGAAGCGGCTGCGAAAGAGGATGTCATAGATGCGCATTCTTCCAACTCAGCCTATTGATCAACCATGTCAATGTACTAAGGAATCCTGTTGCTTCCGACGTGAACAATGGCTTCATCAAGAAAACGCGATTCCAGATTGGGTAGTTGTCCAAGAATGAATGTAAGCGTTTGAAGTTTAGCCATAGGGCGAGGTTTCGGTGTATTCCAAGATAACTCCCTGTCTGCGTGAAAGGATCCCCTTATCGTCAACGCTTTGATGCATTGTCCAAAACTACTGTACCTCTAACGTTCAATGCCAACACAGAGGCCTCGACGTTTTTGCCGTCAAGCACAGTTACTGAGTGAAAGATGAGTCGTCTAGTCGTGGAGTTCCAAGCTCTAGAAACCAAGGAGCAAGAAAAAAGACTTGTTTGATGATGGTTCAGGTGTTCGACGATGATATCGAAGATGTCTTGCGGCAAGAGGTCCATTGCAAGCATCTTTGGATAGAGAAACTGTGAAAAAGTTCACGTTTCATGCCAGACAGCTGGCAATAAGTGACAGTGCGTATCAAACGCACCTTGCAAACAGGTCCAGACTCTGCTCCTAGCAGGTCGCGGATAATCTTGGATACAACCTTATAGTGAGTATTTTACAGATTTTGCGAACTCAACGACTTGAGTAATGAGACTCACTACGCCACGTTGAGCTAGTCTCCCACAGGTAGTGTAGACAGAGGTTCAACCTTCGTACCTCAGGCTAGTCTCCCTAACGCAGAGTAGACCGCAGAGACGCAAACCTTCGTGCCTCAGGATATCTCTGACGTCTAACCGTTGAACTCACTGTTACGCTAGGCGCCTGGGATGACTGTAATTTAGCCTGTCAAATTCGCATGTCTATGTAGTCTCCTCAGGATAAGATTTCTGTCTGACACTACAATCAGATATGCTAAGGTATACTAAGCTACCTTCTTCCTCGAATCAGCCAATTCACCTCTCGCCTTCACAAATTCGGCCATCCTCACAGCATCCTCCGACCCCATCTTCAAAAAACCCTCAATCACACCCTCCCTATCCGCCCTCGTCGACTCCTGGTTCATCTTAAACTTGCCCGCCATACTCACAATCTCAATCTCCACCCCAATAATCGCCTTCAAGAGCAACTCAACATAACTACTCGGCGCATCCGAGACCTGCCACGCTTTCTCTTTCTCTTTCTCCTTGTCATTATCGTTGTCCGAGTCATTGTCGTACCCCATGATCTGCGTCTCCGAATATTGCGAGAGGTCGCTAACTTGACGCATCAAGTATGCAGATGTGGTAGGGGCGTCGGCGCTGGTGTGGTCAAAGTAGATAGTCGCTTTGCCGTAGACTTGTACGGCAGCATAGTCCCATGTAGGTACCACTTTGCCTGTAGACGGCTTCGTCTCTTTATAAAATTTCGGCGTGACATAGTGATGAACAGGGGCGTTGAACAGCACCATCACATCCTTCTCCAATTTATTAGGTGTCCGCCGTGTCCCCCTTGTATCATTGTTCCCCTGATGGGATCCCTCCGCTCCTTCCCTAGTCAGACTTTCAATAATAGCCTTGGCCTGTGGGTTCGCGCGTGCCATATGTCCGCGTAAAGTCCCAAGTTCCGTATCGCTAGTTTCATCCTGAACATCTAAGAGCCATGGAATGTGGCTGGATTGGATGAATGGATAGGACGAGGATTCGATGGCTGTCGTGAATATGCCTAGTGGGTTGTTGCGAATGAAGGCACGGAGGGTTGGGATGTCGTATTCAGCATGGACCGCGCGCAAATACATGGTTTGTGACTGTGAGGTGTATGCTTATGGTAGGAATGTGCAAGTCAAAAGTCAAAAGTCAAGATGTAGTGGGATGACTCATTATAGTCAGCTGTACGTTATTATGAATATGTTCGGTGCAGGTTCGGTGTCTCACATAGAATATTCAGTATAGTCGCCGATAAGCCTGTAATAATGCCCCAAACACAAATCGTAGTCATCAGACTGAAGTGAAGCGTTTTCAAAGCTACGATTCCACGTATCAACTAAGAGAGAAGCTATCTATGGTAATGTTACAAATCCCTTGTCATGTCCAGAAGTAGAATAATAAAAAGAGACATTACGGAGGTAGTGGTGAATTCAGCAGCAGCCCACAAAAAAAAGAGAAGAACAGCTCGAGTTGCAAGGCAACGCCGTAAAACGGAATACACGATATTCGAATCTCGACCGGCGAACGAACGTGATCCGCCGGCACCAGGCACTGGAAGCAAGGAGAGGTAGGTAGGTAGGTAGGAAGTAGCAGAAGAGGAAGAGGACTAGCTACGGATTCAAGGGTCCCAGCTAGGCCACCCTGAGAGCGGGAGGCAGCCAGGAATACGAAATAAACAGTGAAACAGACGCACAAAAAAAAGATATGTGTATGATACCGGAGAAAGTATCCATGGAGATAGAAAGACAGATGTCGAGGAAAATACATGAGCGGAAAAAGAATAGGATGTCGCAGATAGGGGGATCCGATCTACAGTGCGGCGGCGGACTGAGAAAACTGGTGGTGTTGGTGTTGGTGTTGTGTCGGAGCGCTGTTGTGGGAGAAAGGAGAAAACAGCGTCGGCCTCGAGCGAGGGCGCGTCCGTAGCGTTTGATGATGACATCGACATCGCCGCTGAGAGGAAAAGAGCTTGACAGCTGCCAATTTGTAAACATCCCCTTTTAGTCGCGACGGATGCGCCAGTAAGCCAGAGTACAGGTGGTGGTGGACGGCGGAGGCCAGAGGATATGAGGGAGGGAGCGAGGGGAATCTTGATGGAGGATGGTATCAAGCGTGGCGAGGTAGGACGGACAGGAAGGAAGGTGGGTGAATAGTTGGGTGATGGTGATGAGGTGTATGTTACTGATGCAAGAGTGAATGAGATGGGTGAGGGAAATGATGCAGCATACAGATATAGACCAAAAAGAAAAATCGACACAAATAACTGGGAAATTATGGTCAGTTCTTTAGACCGGGGACGCAACAGGTGAACTTACAAGAAGAAACACGGAACCCTAACGTACGAAGGCAAAAACAAACTAGACGATACTATAGAATACCGGAATCCTTGAGGGCGTTCTGCAGTATCGTCTCCTTCACGGCCGCAAAAACAAGTCGGATATTGGTAGTGTCTGTGGCCTGTGTTAGACTACAGACAATATATTAGTCGGTGATGATTAAGCTAATAATAGACAACATACTGAGGATACACGCTCAACCGCGCTCGATTCGCTTGCATAAATCTCCAAAGAATGTACTTCGCCGCCTTGTTGATATCCGCACCTCCCGTGTACTCGGGGAAGTACCTCTCGAGTGGTACCTGCGATAATAAAAATCGAACCATGCATCTCAAGAATGCCAATGGTCGCTACTCACTTTTGGAAGCTTGTTCTTGAAGACGTCGATCTTGTTCAGGAACAGAATGATTGACGTCCGTAGGAACCATCTTGAGTTGATAACGGAGTCGAAGAGTACGAGCGACTCGGCCATACGATTCTGAGGCGCGAACGCGTTCCGCATTAGGTGATGATACAATGGTCAAATCAAAGAAAAGCCGTACCTGATTCCGCTCCTCCAGTAGAACCTGGTCGTATTCGCTCAACGCCGTACAGAAGATGATACTTGTCACGCTTTCGAAACAATGAATCCACTTCTTTCGTTCCGATCGTTGTCCCCCGACGTCGAACATGTGTATTCTGCACCCCCCGGAGGTCAACGTGGGTCACAGACAGAAACGATGAAGGCGACACATACGATAGCGGACCGAGAGTGAACCTCGTCTCAGTAATGCCGGTGCTCTTTTGTCGTGCGCGTAGGACGTCGGTCTCGGTGGGTACATAATCTGGCGTCCCTATTCGTAACGCTTCCGTGAAGAAGCTACGAGACCCAATGAGCAAGTGCAACCGACAAGCCTAAACGACGCAAACATACTAGCTTGCGCTATCCATAAGGTAGAATTCACTGCTGTGGTCCATAATCGTTGGGATAATGGGATCCTGCCATAGTTGGTGGATGGCCTGAGCCATGTCCTCCGGGAAATAATATGTTGGACCTGCTACGACCTCGTAATCCAATATCCGATCTGCGTTTGCCTAATTTCCGACGTTAGCGCATTACGCCTCGTAGACGTATTGTGGCGCACATACCCGGTTAGACGGGTTCCCGCAATCGACACCGATCTTGCGCATAGCGAGGAGGATATTCTTTGCTGATTCAAGAAGGTTGCGATAGATGGTGGTGCGGTAGGTCATAAGTTCGTCTCTCGTGAAGCCGCTTTGATGGATTATCTTCATTTGTTTGACGATCGTCGACTTTCCGGATTCGCCAGAGCCTGCAAATGAACGTCAGCTAATGCTGGGGAGATTATTGCAGCGAAAGAGGGGATCTTTGACGCGTCCTCTGGGGCCAGCCAAGTGTGTAGCGCCAGCATTGGTGAGAAGACGATCGGCGGGACCCGCATACAGGGGAGGGGTCGAAAATCAGGCTGCGAATGGATAAGAGAACGTACCTAGTAACAAGATTTTGCATTCCTTCTTAAACTTCCTAGAATCCTCCTCTATTTGTTTGTCGATCTCCTGGGAGCGTTGCTGTGCTTCTCTGTCCTGGGCAGAGACGCAGTTGCCCATGGCTGAAAGAGACTAGGACAGTAGTAGAATGTGGGAGAGCAAGGCAGAGATGGACGTGGCAACCAGTAATGCAAGTATTAATGGAAGCCAGTCGATGGCAGACGTCAGAGAACGGGAGGAGATGGAAAGGGAGAACGGTGACAAGATATCGCAGCAAGACGGGGAGAAAGGCGAGCAACGAGGAGCAGGGTGCGTGGGGGTCGTGTAGAACGTCGAGGAGGAGAGGGAGGAGAGCGTCGAAGGGAAAGAGGACAAAGTTGTTGGGCAGAGCGGGAATGTTCTGGTCGGACTGCGAGCGGCCTGCCTTGGGTCAGCCTCCAATAATCTATCTAATTTGTATCTAATTCGTCACGTTCCTGTCACGCTCCCCTCTTAGCTCCCGCGTCCGCCCAGACGTCACGCGTCACAGCGAGGAATATCCGAGGATGCCGGACAGGAAAATGGAGCGGCAGCAGAAATACAAGGGAATACAACGACAGCTGAAAGGAGGCGACGACAGACACCTTCGGCAGACGACAGGTCTACTCTGTGCTCGTCGCAGGCTGCTGTGCTTGACATGCTCTATCCGCGTCCTGTATCCTCTCTGTGACCTCTTGCGCCTATCTCCTCCGTCTATTCTCCTCGAGGCCACTGCAATATATCCTCTTCAATCCTTCTCCCCCAAATGACCCCATGCCGGACGCTCACCCACTCCGGTCCCGACTCCCCATGTATCCTCTTTTGGTTCTTTATGCACATCTGCCTTTGTCTTCCTCTCTTCTCTCCACCTTTCTCAATCTCTCCTCATTCGTACACCTTTCCTTGATCGTGGCTATCCTGCCGCGGCTGCTG
Organism: Somion occarium; assembly: GCA_964035595.1. Lineage (NCBI taxonomy): Eukaryota > Fungi > Basidiomycota > Agaricomycetes > Polyporales > Cerrenaceae > Somion > Somion occarium. Next base: position 1,949,375 of record OZ037949.1, on the reverse strand, counting down.
CGGCTCGGAGTCTCTCCACTTACCTCGACGCGTTACTGGTACTGTGACCTTTCTCCAAGAGTCACCCTCTTCTACGTTCAAATGTCGTGTCTCATCTATGACATGCATGGCATCTTACCGTCGCACCCTCTGGTCCTGTCATACCCCTTCACCGCCCTCCGATATCCATCTACATCTGTTCCGTCCATCGTGGACAATCATAATCTATTTGCGGTAATTACGCCCATTTGAAAAGCGCCATAGCTCTTCAACGACGCAATCCATGATTGTGAACGATAAATGGCATCTGCTTATCAGTCGACTTACAGCCCTAAGCTATTTCATGCACCCTGTTGCTGATGTACATACATACCAATCTACATTACAATCTTCAATTCGTCATACAAAAGTCCGTAAAGTATACAGTCCGAACCCCCCGAAACGAACAACAAGGAAACAGAAGTCGAAAGCGTTCACCATCGACAAAGTAAAGACAAATTCAACCTCATACAGGACAGCAATCCCCCGGCCCCGAGAAAGAAGGGATAAATGAAGGCACCACAACACAAATAACGCCCCCTCCGATGACCATCACACAAGCTTCAAAGCTTCACACGGCCTAGCCCGACTCAAAACCAGCCGAACATGAACACCGTCGATATCGATCACCACCAGAAAAAGTCCGAATTCACGACGGCCAAACCAAGCAACATCACAGCCCAAACCACCCAAATGCCACCATCACCCAACTTGAACCTTCCCAACCTCGGGCTCAAAGCACTCGAGCCATTCAAATTCCCTGTCGGTTGAGCAGGAGGGAGCGGCGATTCAACGAAAGTCGACGTTGAAGTCGACGCAGGCACGATTGGCAACGAATTTGAAGCAGAACTGGATTGGCTTGATGGAAGTCGTGTTACGCCCCCTCCTGACGCTGGAGGTGGCGAGGGACTGGATGGTGGTGAAGTCGCTGATGTGGGCACGTTTCCGCCTGCATTTGAATTTGAAGATGGAGTAGTAGTAGGCGTTGGGGGATTGCTGATCGGAGTTGTGTTGGATGGCGATGGAAGGGGTGTGGCTGTTTGAGTTATCGTGGAGATGATAGTGGTAGGTACTGGTTGAAGTGTTGTAGTACTTTGCGAACTTGAAGGTGAGGGAGAAGGCGTACGAATGGATGAACTAATTGTCGACGGTGTGCCTGATTATCACAAAACCGACGGTCATATCCTTCAATTAGCATGTACTCGCCCTCTCTTGTGAGCAACTCACCTGAAGTAGTCGAAGTGCTCGAGGAGGGTAACGGAGAGACACTAATGGAGGAGCTCACTGTGATAATAGAAGTCCGATCAGTGACTGCACTCTACGTCAAAAGATGGAAACGGAGACGATAGAAACATATGAAAAGCACAGGAGACGTCAGATGTCAACCAAAGAGGGGACCGACGATCCCCGAGAGCTTGACAGTCGACGTCAGACCCTAAACGATATCAGTCCTCCATATTCGTGCTTCGCCACAAAACCGGGTAAAGGTAAAGGTGACCATGAAGACCACAGTGTCACGTTGCAATAAGTTCAGTGAGCCCAACGCGGACACGAATCGCAGGGCTGCGAGTCTGCAATCAAGGAAACTGAAAGATACCGCACGATATGTCTACAAGCGCAATGGTTTCGCATTGTCATGTCATATCAACTCTGTCAAAATTCGCATGGCGAGCAATATGGGGAACAGCATGGATGCATCAACCTGAGTTGTACCACTCCGAGTCCTGGCCATCAGAGCTCGGTACTTGCGGTCACCCCCCCAAAAAAACTCTGTACGAGCAGTGCACGCAGAAAATGATGTTTCGATCTTTGAGTGAGCTCCGAACAATGCACCAGGATCCAATTGAAATGCAAAGAGCAAAAAGATCAAGAATTAACAAGAGTGAACTGACAGGAAACATAAGACCCGAAACACGATCACGGAAATGACACTCACCAGCCGCTTCACAAACCTCCTGGAAAAACTGGACTCCGGTTGCCTCGTCCGAAGTTGTACAGTTACTCGACATGCACGCCTCCGCGACACGGAAGAACGAGTTAGAGTTGCAGACACAAACGAGGTCTCTAGGGAACATTGACATCGCATCAGCATTGTTGTTAAGCTAGCACGAATATAAGAATGTCCATCAAAATAGGGATCATGAATGAGACAACGACGACAGAACAGCGCTTCACAGAACTTGGCGTCTGAGTAACTCTCCATCCACCATGAACATTTCAATTTATCCAACCCAGGATCACCCTTCGCGCTTCACGCTTGCCTCACGACACTCCAAATTTAAAATAGAATTCAAATCGAAATGACGAACTTACAGATTTCTGCAACCCACTGTACTCGCAGCGCTTCCAGCACAGTTCGAGACACATGGAGGGAGACCTGACTGGGCTTTAGCAGAATGATCTCTAGACGCACTCCAGCTCCAGATGAAGAGCCAGATCATTAGGAGAAGCCACGACGGTTGAGATAAAAAACTTGTCATCGCAGGAGTCGTGAGTCGTTCAAGTGTCGTTCAAGTGGTATAGATCTATGAGAGCGCAGACAGAGGGGAAGACAGAGAGACGTAAGGCTTAAGGGGTCAATCGTGGTCGCGTTTAAGAGCGTGAACGGGCGTGTTCGTTTCGCAAATTCGTCGCTGGCAAATATGCAGAGGACAATGCCACCGAGAACGTGCCCAGAGCTTCTCGGAATCTACCAAAATAAGCATCATCAGCGAGCCAGGCCACCAGAATCACAAGGAATGCATGCCTTGCACAAGATGCGTCAAATGGTGAGACTGTTGGACGTTGAATTCAAGAAGAGGGAAGGGAGGGGGAACTCGCTGACCTTTTCCCAGCGACCAGCTAAGTACTCAGAGGGCGACATATATACGTATGTACAACATGCCCCGGATCCAGAGAAGGTCAGCAAGGTGCTTCGCAACTGATCCCGAACATCGCCAAAGAGACACAGAAACGGTCAGTGCTGACCAGAAGAATGCGAATCAGTTGATCCAGATGCCATATGTCTGTCATTCGCAAGAAGAGGTTGCATCATGCGGGGACCGGAGTCGCCCGACTCAGTCAGAGAAGCTGCCCTTCTCGCAAGTACCGAAGGAATAAAAGGGGCCTCGTGAGCATGGTAGACGGCGGGGAAGCGTAAATGCTGTTGGTATTTAGGGAACGTGTTCCGTACTCGAGAATCAGCTGACGGTTGCCACACTGCTACTCCATGTTCGTGTACGTGTATCAAATGATGATGCATGATGGTCAGAGCAATAACATATGCGCTGCTTACGCTCTGGAACTTGCCATAAAACCCTTCTCTCGTGGATAGCGGATGTCCAGGCAGCTGGATGCGAAGGCATGAAGAGTAAACACACTTCAGCCCAAGTTCAGCCGCGGTTTGAGGTTGAGAACATGATCGAAAGTGCCAAGTTTCTCAACCCACACAAGCGCTAACAAACCGATTATAATCGACCGAGGCGTTCTCTGTTAGACCTCTGTTCTTATGCAAATGCCAAGCGAAGCACAACAGCGAGATACGCGAATAGTCTTCGACGATTATCGAAGGTACAATAAGTGGTGTCAAGTCCATGCATGGGGTACTTTTATACGGGTACAATACGAAATCCTGGTATACCAATCATTCTCAACATACACTCTAAGTCCATTACTCCCTACGCAATAACGGCCCCTTCCCATTTAGAGAACGAAAGCAGCTCCAGCAACGACACCAACAAGAGCTACAACGGCACTAACGATGCCACCCTGGCTGAAGAGCGAAACAGCTCCGGAACCGTTTCCAGTGTTGGTAGCAGCCACACTGGCGCTGCTGAGAACGGAGGACAGGCTCGAGGATAGAGAGCTAGCACCGCCGGCAGCTCTAGACGACAGTGAAGAGGCTGCGGAGGATGCTCCGGAAGTGATAGAGGCTGCCACGGAAGAAGCTGACGAACCCGATGCAACGGATTGGGAGATAGAGCTGGCGGACGAGGCTAGTGAGCTACTGCCAGAGCTGGCCGCTATGGATCAACTAGGTCAGAATGGATGATCAATAGATTCGAGTAAGAAGTGAACGTACCGTTTCCGCACTGGGACTGCTGAGCAGCGGTCGCGGCAGATACATCATCAGGACAGTTGGTCTGCAAACATTGTAATGTAGCAGCCTGGAATGCCTGAGAGCTGCAAAGGCATTGAACGTCGGTACTACAGAGTGGGTGTCAGCAAAAGCAGTTTGAGTGGGTGTAAGATAGGTCATACATTGACTGGCAGTTGCCTTCACCGAGGGACTGCTGAATGCACTGCAAGGAACAGGCAGTGATACCACTGGGAAGACCAGCGGGGGCACTAGCAGTGCTTGACTGAGCGTTGACACAAATAGCGGCGGTAACGAGGACGGCGAAGGCGACTTTGAAGTTGGAGAACATGTTGGTAAGATCGTTGAAAGGGAGTGCTGAAGCGTGTGGGTATTTGTCGTAAGGGGGGAGAAGAGGGACAACCTGGGTTCAGGTAGAAGGCGGCGCACTGGGAGGCTTTATAGACCAGGCCTGTGGAGATGCGTGGGAAGTATGATGCGCGCCTACCACGACAGATCGACGTCAGTACTGCACTTCTCCATGCTGTAATTTAAGCTATACTTCTGGTCGATTTTGTCGCAATGGAGGGAAAATTCTGCGCCTGGAGCTGGTCAGTAGACCCTACTATAGATAAACATAACGGAAGAGCTCGCATGTTCGTCTATGCCACGCACATATTTTCATATGGCAATAGTCAACCAGTCACACCTAGACCTTCGCTGTTTCCCAGCTAATTCAACGAACCTTGATTACAAAGTTCATCAGCAACTAAACCCAAACGCCCCGAATCTTCTGTACCTGATTCTTACCAAAATTGTGAGAGCGGCGTGCATGGTAGAGAAAGTACCATTGCAGCGTCGATAAACGGCTTGAGAGAAGAAGTCTAGATAGCGGCACATGTATAGATGCGCGCGAGTGCATGGAGTGGTGCTGAAGCTCACCCGGGCAGAAGACCGATCACCTGGAAGGATTCAGAAGTACACCTGTCCAGTATCAATTGGTGATGACGCAAAGGACATTTCGTCTGCGCTTCCTTTTCGTGGGCTTTGCTCGCCCAACGAGACGAAAACAAGGTCTAAACGAGGACCTAGAGATGCCGGAATGTCAAAAAAAAGTACGTCGTGCATCATGGCTCAATGTATCACGTTAAAAAAAGTCCAGATTCAGCTGGGATAGCAAACCCTCACCGGCCTCACCAATGGTCAGCGAGCCACAACCGATTGGTACCATATGTGAGGCCTGGGTTCGGGGCACTCTACTACAGCGCCGCCTCTAGGGCGGCCAAATTCATGATGAAAGGGAGAGCGGCCCTATACGTCCGCATCGTCACCGCACAAGATACCGCGGCGTGTCATATCCTCGGGATTGTGGAACGAAGGAGTCTGCCCTACAGAGTTCAACGGATGTACGCGGAGGTAGGTCGATGACAGTATAACAAAAACTTATGACCATCAAACGAACTGTAGGAGCCACGGCCGAACGAGTACACCTATCGGTGATGTCACTATTTGGGTGACGCTATTCGATACTTGCCGGTGAATGAGGTGGGGCGAATCGGGTAGGCGTTAATGTAGGCAACAAAGAAGGCATAAAGGTATCCTTGTCCAATGATAATTGCAAATCAGCAGGCGGAATCGGACCATGTAAAAGGGCGGACAGATCTGTCATGAGCATCTACTAGGACTCCCAAATCATCTCGCACAACTTCAATTAGCCCTGACGCCGAAGACCCCTGGAGCGCAATTTTCCATGGCCAACATGAGGCCCGCCTTGTTAGACCCAACTATTGACGCCTACTATCAATGCAAACAGGAATCATGCATCACGCTCGAACAGGGCTACGACACAGTTGCGGCTTCGAACATACCTAGACATATTGATGCAGTACTTGGGTGCTTGAGAGACAGGGGTCTTATGAGTAGCAGCTGTGATTACCTGTAGTGCAAATGAAAGGTAGATGTGGAGGGTAAGCTTTACCAAATCTCTCTGCCATCGACTACATGATATCGGCACTGCTGAGGTGTCCACCACCCCTCCAAGCACGACAACTGCCAGCGGAAAGAACTGGTGTCCGCATATGGAATTATGGGATGACCAAGTGAGTAGGGTCGGCACAAATAGCTGATCGAACGTGACGCGAGGGTACTTACGACTATACCCCTAGTATCCAACTCCAATCATAGAAACAATGATGCAGGTTGTCTGATTCAACTGATAACCGTCAAAAAGTTATCTTTCCAAGTGACATGGCACACATCGCTGAGGAAAGACTTTCAAGAGCCCCCGTCAACCTTTTTGGTATGACTGACGAAGGCAAACGGGAGACGGAGCCAATCGTGGCCAATCGGTAAAGGTCATCAAGCGTGACACGAGGTTCCCAGTTAGGCAAGTGTGTAAGAAACCACGACAACAATATTAATCAACTCGCCGGGACTCGGTCTCAGTGCAACGGCTCCGATATATGACCGAGACTGAGAGTGTTTTTTGAGTAGAATCACCTGACGCATATAAGTTATGTCTATTGTCCCGGAGGATACATGCAGTGAGGCGTTCAATGAGTTAGTAAAGACTCAGAAGTCGACTGTTGCAAATGGTATTCGGACGATATCGTCCAACCTCACTACCATTTGATCCGACTATCAATGAGGTGAGAGCGCAACATCGTGCAGACGCAGGCCCTGGAATGAATAAATTCAATAATGACACTATTCAGTTGCAGGGATGGCCGGCAATTGCCGCTGTACATCAGTATTGTCTTTCCACGAGTCGACGTTAGCAACGTTGACAGCTCTCCAGATGCACACATTGTATCAACAAGACGATACCAGTTGACATCCACCTCTGAAGGGATACATCTTCAGCTGATGGTGCAAATGTAGGTATTTCACCTCTCTCACACCTCATACCTCATCGCAAACTGCAGCCTAGGCCTGTCTAGGCCTTCTAGATAATGGAACAACACCTGTAGCCAATAGGAGGCTGAGTAAGAATCCACCCTGCATAGGAAGTTCAAAAAAATGGCCCTTTGATGGACCTGACCGTCCAGGCTCAAGTGCAGTGGCATCAAGTCTTGTCTGGATGCTTCCTGGCTTACGGTGTATCGCGTTCCCATTGGTTGCGCCCATGCACATCTTAGTCCACAAATGTACTGTGTAGCTCATACCCGGGTTTGGAACTGTAAGCATTGTACATTTTCATTCTGCGAGATATACTGATCAATCAGTTTTTAAGCTTCATACGCATTTTTCTGCGCTCTGTGATATGACCCCGCTATTATCCCTTCCATTGTTATAAACATGGCTCCTCATCGCCGAGCCTCAACTCATGAAGTATGTCCAGTCTCTTGGCTAATAAACAACATGAGCATTCATAGGCGAGCACCATCAGGCCCAACTCACGAGCACAATAGTCACAAATCCGAACCCCCCTCTGTCCCTTTGACAGTTTTTACGGACTTTCATTCTCTGAGTGGAGTTCATGGTCATGGGGAAGAAGCGCAAAGATGAGCTTCTACTATCCCTTCCCCTCAAATCTATCTGCCAGCTCGTGACAATTTTATCTCACCCACATCATCCCCACCTCAATCACATACCGATGCTAGCGAGACCATCCATATTCGCTCTTTGATGTCAAATCTCAGTCTCCATGCTCCTCTCCCATTCCCTCAGGCATTTGACAATGACTCAGACTGCACAGCAAGGGCATGTGGACAAGATGCGCTCAGTGCAAGTGCTTCATCACCTTCAGGGTGGTATGACTCTGATTTTGGGTTGAGTGATTGGGACCATGGCGATAAGCATGCTTCGTTTGCTTATCATAGTCATAGCAAAACTCGAAGCAGTCCCCCCGAGCAAGAGAGTGCCGATGTCAGTAATCACGCATATCAAGATGATTTGCAACTACCTTCTGTACCTCCGGTGCACTTCATGCAACCCTATTCAGAAGTTGTTACAGGCGAACTCCATCATCTATTGAAGCAAGAAGGGTTATGGATGGAAGATTGCTTAGATTTTGACGATGTAGCAAATCAAAGGATGTGGGTCAAACATGCCGCGGATGGATTTGAGAAATTACCTTGGAAAGGTGAATGGGATGAGAGGTGGAGGAGAAAGCATGGACATGGTGAATTTACCTCTATTCTAGGCTTTCTTGCACTCATGGTCGTCATTGATTGTAGGTGTCTTTGGGATGCAGATGAGAGATATTGACAATGAAGCTATCACCACTACGGTCATTAGTGGGTACTTACATGACTTGCCAACCATAGTTGTTCAATCCATCAAGGAATTATATCGGACCGGTACATTTCTTCTACAAAGAATCATTCATTCCAAGGCTAAATGTAATACAGGTATTTATCAGCATGGGTTATTCTGTGCTCTACCTAGCCATTCACGTCTTCACTGCATAATCAAAAGTTTCAATCCTAATCATGCATCATCTTCATGTCCAATTGCTTATTCGTCAAACCTCCTGCATGAAACAATGCCCAATATATGTGCCCTTTTATTTGAGTTTATCTCTGCACTTCTATCAGCCTTGTTTCCGAGTTCTTTGCTTGAGGCACTTTGGAGGTGGTGCATCTTACCTAGCAGAAGGAATGATGTTGATGCGAGAATGAAGTATCGTGATGAGATTTCGCAACACGACGTGGCTGGTCGTGAATGAGTCAAAGGCTGGAATTCACTAGAACAGCTGTTGGCAAATACTGAAGAAACATCCATGATCCAGAGACTCAAATCGTGACCTTCTTCTCAGCTCTAGCCGTACTCTCTCTCCATCTTCAGATTTCAGCAGCAATTCTCATTAGGAAAAACCTGTCTTTCCATTTTGGTATCATTTGAGATGAAATAGAGAAATTTCTTACTCAAATAGAACTATTCCCAGGAATAGCGCAAATAGTTTAGTTCCTCTATTAAAAGTAAAAAATAGTAGCAAGTAGAGAAAATTCAGAACTAGTTTTGTCATATTGACACCCAATCTTTGCCATGCACTTGTCACTCAGTTCTCATTTCATGTATTGTGAAGTCACAAAATATATTGGACACTATCTATGACACAGCAACTATTCTACATGGTTACTAAACTAGAGCATGAGACAAACACTAAAGGCATCGGAAGTCCAGATTCTGAGTAGTCAGCATAGAGGTCTTCATCATCGAAATCTCTGCTCAGATCTTAAGCAGAGAGGCCACCACAGAAGCCGCCTGTAAGCCCCCCATGCAAACTGCCATGAAGGCCATTGCACAGGCTGCAACAGAAGCAGCCGGGACAAGAGAGGCCAGTGTAATATTCCTAGGGAATAGCAGCATGAGTATGAGATGGGGGATGTAGATCAAAATAACATATCTCTCGAACTTCGAGAATATACCCATACCAGTCAAACCCATTGTGCAAACTAACAGACAGTATAAGCACATGCGACAAGGCACAAATGTGAAAAAGGGAAAATAAGAGCTTACAAATAGCTTGCTTGATGTTCGCAGTCTCAAAGATGACAGTACCAGATCTCTTCAAATGGCTGTCGGCACCAATGTTGATATCTGAATGAATGATGTTTCCAGCAGATCAAAATAGATCCTTGAGATCAAAACCTTGTCAGGCCATGGCCATACTAATCTTACCTAGGATAGGGGTAGTACAAAAATGCGACTCATTCTCGCAATCCTGGGTACCACAGTGAGGACTGAACTGAAGATATGCTGATGACCGATGACGACGGCTCACCTCACGAATGAACACCAGTTGACCCAAAAGAGGTTGTTCTGAGAGCTCACGAATGGAATGCTAAGCACCTTCCCAGGAGGCTAGTATGAAAAACTTCAGCGAACAGGTCCTCATCAGCTCGTCATACCTGCCACATCAGTACAGCTCAACAACGTGATTTGCCAGGGTATGAATGAGTGCCTGAGCCATGAAGATGGGAGAGAAGGGTAGTAGACCTGCCTTCGAATACCGTTGCATAGGAAATGTCCGAGTCTTGCACCACATTGAGTGAAGGTACTTGCGAGCAAGCTTAAGCCATTCCCTGGTAGGTGACATGTCAGATGTCAAATTTAGTTTAGGGCAAGCATGTATTTGCCACTCTGAGACTTGTGCAAACTTCGACACATGTGTATGAGACGCCGTGACTACTTGGGTAGAAATAACCTGAGTGTCCACCAATAGATGAAATAGAAGCACATTTCTCTATTTTTTTCTTAATTGACATCAAAATAGGAAGTCAGATTTTCCCCGATGAGTACAGAATGTTGCAAAGTTGAAGCAATTTTCCTCTATTTTTCTACTTGGCTCACATTCATGCCAAATGTGGAGAACAGGTTTTTCCTGATGCTCTTGGAGATGTGTATTACTCGGATGCTTTTGCTGCTTCTAAGAATCGATCATCACATTGTCACGTAACTGCACCGTCAACTGCTTTATACCATCCCAACCAACTGCCCGATCACGTCCATCCTTCAAGTGCTGATCTTCATATTCCACAACAACATCTTGAACGAACCCTCAAGTCACTTGAAACCCCCCAAATCCAAGTGGTACAACTTATTCTCCTTCTTCTCCCACCTCGCTCATTATTCCTCTTGCTGTATCTGTTCTCGTTCTTCAGTCAAATCCCACTGAGTCCTGAGAATGAGTTGACATATGAAGATATAGTGAGAATCTTCACTCGACCACTCTTTGGAGGTTCAGAATCAGGAAGTCCAAATGAAAGGGAGAGGGCAGACAACGAGTGATCTGCAGTCCTAATGGTCTGGATGCTAGAACAGTAGAGAAGAATATTAGAAAGGTTTGAGTGTCTCGAGGAATGACAGGGACATGGCGACACTGAATGGGCAGAGTCAAATTCTTGGGGAAAGGGTTATCCTCCTCATATGGGCGAATGGCTTTCCCAGATAGCGAAACCTCCACAGGCCGACTCAGAATCTCCTATTACCAGTGCACAGAAAGAAAGTCGTGATGAATACGACAATGATACTAAGGTCATTGATATGCATTTATGCCTAGATTGGGGACAGATGGAGCCTCATCCTCAGATGTCACCCCGTCGTGAGGAGCTGCAGAGGCAGTTGGAAGCTGCATCATATACTGAGCAGCTGTCACAAGCACCCATAGTGAACAAGAGGTGAAGAGAGATGAAGAGAGATTGATTTCATGGAGGATCCTATATACTCTACAGGAACTCTGAGACGGATGAGACAAGTTGTACATTTCTATCGAATCTGAGGAGCAGAGTAGTCTTGACCTTTTGGATTTAGGCTGTAGCAAAGATATGTGCCAGTTTGCAACATATTGGCAATAGCAATTGGATAAATATGAGCCAAGTTGAGGTGAAAAGGAGTGCCTTCAGCAGGAGAAGCAACAATTTTGAGATGAAGAGCTCGAACGATTGAGTGTAGCAATGTGATTCACCAGCTGGTTGCGATTGAGGCAGAATTCTGCTAGTCATGGCTCAGTAGATGATGATGCACGTGGTCCTGGAAGGGCTGTGGTGGCAGATTCGGCATCGGATATGACTGTCATCATCAAGAGCAGAGGTTCCGAGGAGTCTTATGCCTGAATGAGGAGAATTCAGCCCTGGAGACTCGGAGTCCATCAGGAAAAATGCGAGGTAGTATACTGCAATATATACACTGTATGGTGCTTATACACAGAATGCACATCCCCCCTATATATAGCAGTTTATACCTATGAGTAGCCGCTATGCATTGCTATATGGTGGCATAAAGGCATATGTGCTGTATCCGTTCCTATACTATGAGGTGATATACAGCTACTGTACATAAGATAAAATATACACCTTTAGCTATCCCGACGGCCATCCAGTCACACCATAGATAATTCAAGAACAACTATATATTAACAATGATTATGATGTAATAGTCTATGGACAGCCTATTGTCTATTCATCTTCCTCCTCAGGCTCCCAATCCTCTGCATCACTCACTAGCTCATCCCCGTCAACCGACTTGTCATCCTCTTCATATTTCTCCTCTTCGTTCTCATCCTCATTGGCCTCTTCACCATCCTCCTCATCCTCATCCCGCCACTCTCTAGCATCCTCTCCCAACTCACCATCTTCAACGTCAACTTCCTCCTCTTCGACTTCCTCTTTGATGGTAATCTCACTTGCTCCCGCTTCCACCTCATTCTCCCTTTCAATGTCTCCGATCTCGTCAATATCTGAACTATACACACCCCATAGATTGAAGTATGGGTCACCTCCAGTATCCACCTCATCTTCATGAGAAGCGCTCTCCTCCATGTATAAGCGATACTCAGCTTCGAGTACATTCCTTGGGATACCCACCTTGGTGCTCTCATTGTCCACTTCTCCAATTGCAGGAGCAATACATGCTTGCCTAGGAATAGACCAGAAGAGTGTTAGACTGGCATGAAAGTGAGATGATGAAGTCAGTACCTAGCTTTGTTAAGTATATTGGCTGTCCGCTTCTCAAACAAGCCTGAATCACGCCAGATCTCTTCTTGACTCTTGATCATCTGTAAGTGCTCATAGTACGTCTTCTTCCATTGACTTTCTGTGAGCATTGTCCCGACGTATCGACCAGTGGACCATTCAGAAATTCTGAATGCAATCTAGAGGTATTAATGATGAGAAGCAGCTATTACCTTAGTGAAGAAACTTACCATCGTGCTCACAAATGCAACCGCAGAAGATGGCATGCGAATACCAAAGTACTCCTCAAATCGGATTCTGAGGGTTTGAAGCGAAGCAAACTAGGTACGAGAGAAAAAGAGATCTATGGATGGATGGTAGTAGCAGCCCTTGCGTCGACCAGGAGGATTGTGAAGTTGGTCATCCTAAAATACAAAGCCTCAGTCGCACGGGAAAGATGATAAGATGTGAAGAAGGTCACACAGGGTAAATGTAGGCATTATGGTTTGTGAGCAGTTCATAGTACTGTTCATTGTATCTCATGGCACCAGTCTTGAAACTGTAAGCCTGGGATACTACCTGACGTGTATTCGGCTTGAGGTTGCTGCGAAAGCTACTGGCACTATGAACGATCTATAAAACATCACAACGGATTGTTCAGTTTCGAAACCCAGCAGATAGAAATTACTTACCATTGAGTGCACCTCATTTGTGATACCAATTTGCACGTCTTCAATTTCGCAAGCCTTCACCCAAATTTTCAGAATCCAATCATTCATCATTGCACTTGTAGGAAAGGCACAATATACAACAAGATAGACCTTGAACAGTTCTGATGCAATGTTGATCACATCTGTGGTGTCTCTTGTGAAGTCTTTGCAGCGAGGACGGCCTTGATAATCCACAATCTTTTGTGCTTTCACAATAATAGACAGATCCATAGCTTCACCAAGTGAGGTGAAACTGCTTCGTGAGCGTGTTCATTTGTGGCCGATAAGTACCTCATCATCACCATCTGATGCAGCGCTGTCCATCTCAATTACCTCATTAGCAAAAGGATTACCATCGTCATTGTCAACGGCAACAGGTTCCAGGCTGGAACTGATTTGAAGAGGTTGAATATTCTCCTTGCCAGGTGGAAGAATCTGTGGCGTCAATTTTGTAGTTGCCTTCGCTGTAGGGACACCTACAATGATTAGTGATAGTAAGCAAGACCGATATTGGTAATTGATGTAACAAGGGAAGAGTACCTTTCAGAATCCGTATCAGTTTGACACCAGGTGCTGGTCGAAGAGAAGAAGACAACACCTTAGAAGGTGCTGTCCTTGAGTGAACCGCTTGTACGAAACCCGACGTCATGCTAGGAGAGCTGTTGGATTTGGATGTTTGACCAATAGTCTTCATTCTAGCCATCGGAGTTGTAGTCGAAGTTCCTTTTGTAGAAGCCAGAGCTGTGAAGGTATTAGAAAACTCAGAGAGTGAACGCGCAGAATGAACAAACCCGCACTTGCAAGTGGCAGCATTTTTGATGATGGAAGGGGTGTAGCTGTCACTACAGGAGGTCTTATCAGTCCAGCTATATTAGAGATATTCAACTTCTGTGATGTTCCACCTTCTTACTTGTCCTCTTTTATACATTTCTGACATCCCCTTCACCTAAGCTATCCATACATACCATCCCCATCCTCTAACTCTTCCTATTCATCCTTCCACCCAATGCCACTTCTACTTTGTAGTTTCTGCTTCACTTTGGGCGCTTTGCCTGTTTCCTAATAAGGAGCTGTGTTCCCACGGCTCCGCTTTTCCCTGTACTTCACTTTCCAGCATCTCTTTGCTGCTTACATCAAAGTACAGATTAGTACTAAGTTTCTATACCAATATATGCTGCTTACATCGAAGTACAGAACTTCTGTCAGCTACCAGGTTGATCTATTCCCTGGTTTTAACAAGCTACAGCTGACTTCGCCTTCGGCTTTGGCTTGACAGCCTTTTTTGCAACATTGATTGTTTTGCTAACAAACTGAAACGGTTGGCAATAAGAGCAAAAATGGTATGTACGTGACAGTAAGAGACTTACAGAGCCAACAACGGCTGCAGCTTTTGACACTTTTGGGGCGGGAACAGGCGGACATGCCCTCGCAGCCTGTGCAGCTTTCTCAAAGTCTTCAGTTTATTGTCAGCACACTTTGTGTATCGAAAATCAATCAAAAGGAGAGAAGAAACTCACTGAGCTGTTTGAGTTTCTCTGTGGGTTGGCAAGAACGAGAGGGGCGTTGAGTTTGAGCAGATGTAGACATCTTCGCAGCATCAGCCAGCGTTGACAAAAATGCAAATTGAGAAGATTTGCAAAGGCCATCTGTGGTCCTATACAGTCATTAACCAAATAGGAAACAGTGTGCCTGAAAAAAAGGGGGGTGTGCAAGGGGGAAAGTTGAGGTCATCAGAAAGGCTGAATTTGGAAGTAACTTGGGGTCTGAACATTGAACTCCAAAGTTGTGACTACCTATCATTCATTAGCATGCATCACTGACTGAAAGAGACAACCGTTCACCGGTGTGGCTTCTGCAAAAAGCATCTCAGGACTTCCACCGGTCTCAGGCTTCACGTTCAAAATGCTTTTATTTGTCAACATCGCTGGAACACTTGGCTCGCTACTCGCAGTCGCAACCTGCAATGAGCTCAAAATCAGCATCCTCCGCAGTATGCTCCCAATGCTACTCAAGCTAGTGAGCCTATGGCATGCTTGCAAGACTCCAACGTGGATGATACATCGACGCCAGATTGTGGCAATCATGCAACGCTTCCCACAGACCTAGATGCTACTGTTAACATCGCGCCATTGTCATACAAGCCATATGTCGAAGACGTACCTGATGAAGATGATCCTGTTCAGTTTGTACAGCAATATCCACATTGCGAAAGTGAAGTCTTGGGCAATGGCACTACCATCTTCGAGCAGTGGAAGACACAGCTAGAGGAAACTGGAGGGAGTCAGTGGACACCATTTGCCAGCTGGGAGGAGTGGGAGCTAGCTCAATGGCTGAGAAAATGTGTTGGTCACAATCAGATAGAGGAGTTTCTGAAATTACCAATCATGAGTAATGATTTGTACATGCAGTATTGTGAGACTTACCACGTCATCGTGCGAACAGATCCAGCAGTGCAGCCTTAGCATGTCAAGTAAATATACCTTCCTACAAAAGGTCGATCAGCTTCCGACAAGCCAAGATTGGATCTATGACAGTGTCACCATTACCGGTGATACACTTGGAGAGGACGGCGATGCATTAACAGAGCAGTTGGACTTGTGGAGGCGGAACCCGGTTGAGTGTATACAAGAGTTGATAGGAAACCCAGCTTTTCGTGAGGTGATGCAGTATAGTCCTGAACGGGTGTACGCATATCAGGAGGGTGATGTTCGCATCTTTGACGAAATGTGGACTGGTGAGTGGTGGTGGAACAAACAAGTGAGTTTGACTTGATATATCGGCAAAGTGTTGATCGAGTAACTTACCCGACGTCCATAGGCCAACCTGCCTGATCGAGCTACCATTGCACCTATTATACTTGCATCCGACAAGACCAAGCTTTCACAGTTCAAAGGCAACCAGACAGCTTGGCCTGTCTATTTATCCATTGGTAACATCGCTAAGGCCACACGACGTCAGGTCTCCGCTAGAGCGACAGTGCTGGTTGGTTACATACCAGTCTCGAAACTTCAATGCTTCTCATCCAAGGCGCGATCCGTGGCTGGCTATCGTCTGTTCCACCACTGCATGATGAAGATACTCGAGCCACTAGTCGAAGCTGGGAGAAATGGCATTAAGATGCTTTGTGTGGATGGTTGCATCCGTAAAGTCTACCCGATTGTAGCTGCCTATGTAGCTGACCATCCGGAACAATGCCTCATTGTGAACGTCAAGGAAAATCATTGTCCCAGAGGTTTAGTTGACCCCAAGCAGCATGGCGAGCCAGATGCATGTCTACTGCAAAACGTTGACGAGACATTGGATATTCTTTTGCGGCATGCAGAGGGATTGAACGAACCTCGCTTTGTTACACAGGGTCTTCACCCCGTGTACGAACCCTTCTGGAAGAACCTCCCTCACTGCAATATTTTCTCCTGTGTCACTCCCGACATCCTCCACCAACTCCACAAAGGCATCTTCAAAGACCACCTTGTCAGTTGGTGCGCGAAGCTTATTGGAGATGACGAGCTTGATAGACGATTCAAAGCCATGCCGGACATGCCAGGTCTGCGACACTTCAAGAAGGGGATTACCAGCGTGTCGCAGTGGACGGGAGCAGAACACAAGGAGATGCAAAAAGTATTTGTGGCGCTTCTATCTGGCGCCGTTTCCAACGAAGTTCTCACTGTTGTGCAAGCCGTCGTTGACTTCATTTACTATGCACAATTTCAGGTTCATACGACGACGACTCTACGAGGACTCCAGCATGCTCTTCAGACCTTTCACGACCACAAAGAGATCTTCCAGACTCTGGGTATCCGTGAACACTTCAACATTGCCAAGATACACTCGATGCTTCACTACCTAGAGGCTATCATACAACGGGGTTGCTTGGACAGTTTTAACACTGAACTATCCGAACGACTTCATATTGATTTCACCAAGGAGGGTTATCGTGCCGGGAACCATCGAGACTATATAGCCCATATGACAACCTGGCTGCGGCGACAGGAAGCTATGCATCTTCGTTCTGCTTTTCTTCAGTGGCTGGATCAGGATGCAGTTGGACTTTGTCAACCCTTGCCGGACACTCTTACAAATAGTGACACTGACTCGGAGCCCGGTGACATTGATCTAGATGGTCTCAATGCTGCGCCGGTTGAAAAAGTCGAGAAAGAGTTGCCTTTGGTGTCTCCCATTTCAGGCGTCACATATCGGATTGCGAAGAACTGCCCTAACCCATGCACAACCTTGCTTGAGCTTCAGGGAAAGTATGTTGCCACGGAGTTCTTACCAGTTTTTAGATCATATGTTCGCAGCAAGCTCCCCTGCAGCCCCTTCTTACCAACACACCTTACTCGCTACGAAGTCTACAAGCAAGTGAAGATCGAAAAACTGCCGAATGAATTTGTTGGAGACATTACACGATTTGACCGAATCCGCGCAGTTCCCATGACTGCTGCAAAGGGTCGCACACGTCCGGTACCTGCGCAATTTGCAACGGCACTTGTGATACATGACCGGGAGCTTTTTAAGGGACGGATTTCAGGTTCCCTTGAAGGTACTATGCATATTTGGTCTCATTTGCTCATCTCGACTGACTTTGTCTGTAATGTCAGGACTACGAGCAGCACGCGTTCGCGTGATTTTCAAGCTACCGCCCCAATTTGGTGATCTCCCACACCCATTGGCATATGTTGAGTGGTACACGGCATTCAATAGAGTGGATACTACCACAGGTATGTATACCGTCTCTCGTTCTACGCGAAACCGTGCGCCGAATGCATCCATAGTTGGAGTTGATCAGATCTACGGCGCATGTCACCTGGTTCCGAAATTTGGCTCGCAGATTGATAGAAAGTGGACGGTTGAGAATGTCCTGAATGCAGCCACTCAGTTCTTTGTCAATCCGTACCTTTCTATTCATACTTTTGCTAGTAGTGAGCTTTATACACGAGGAATAAACTAGCTTCATTCGTCACACTGGTGATCATGCAGTATGGAGCTTCAGAGTCAAGGTATGGATAGCCGCATACCCCTCATACTATGTATACCTCTGAGTATCATGTATATAGTGTTATGCATGGTATGGACTGGTATGTATTTCCATTGATGATATACATTAAAACCCTTTTTCCTGATGTCACACTAAGAGCACTGGTCAGACTGAGGCGGCAGTTGCAGGTGGGGCATTATTTCCTAAGAAAAATGAACACCACTATTCATTTCAGGTACATGCCCTTATGCTCAGAATCGAAAAATACAGAATCTCGCGAGCACATTTGTTCGAATTGTTGAATATCTATGCAAGATACTTACTCTCGCGCGAACTATAAGCGCCCGTCGTTACACCGCTCAGCTGTGTCGAACACACGCCCAACGCTGTACTTCACCTAAACATACCCTAGACCTAGACGACGGAAGCACCACCTTTCAGCATTTCGACTGCTTTCGATACACTCTCCAACGCCTTACAACCCATTTTCATTCACCTGTGACTCAGTTTTAAAGTTCGCTTTTAAGCGCCTCTATGATGTTTCTCCACGGAAACATAGGAGGAATTCCATATTGGGAGAACCAGCTGTCCGAATGCAGGTGACAGCCGCATCCATCCATCAAAGCCGACTGTCCGAGGCCGAAGACCTGCAAACCCCAGTCGATCTCTACGCGGACTCCAGTTGCAAGGCACCAAATGCCGAAATGGATATGGGTACTGAGACTCTTCTGTTCTGCTCAGCGGTCTACCTTCTCACTTCGGCGCCGTCTCACTCGCCAAAAAATCGCTTTACATCAACACTGCCCGTAAAACCTTCCACTCCCATGTGACGTCAGGATAAGGCCCATTGCAAACCCAGCGTGTCGTTGTAGGCTGGACATGAACGTTGAACTTAGGAACTCTGGGGATGACCTGGATATGTCATCGACGCGATGGGAAAAACTGTATTTGCATGGAAAGTTCATGGATGACTACATGGCTGACATAGCCTTGGACATAGCATATAAGCACTGAAGTGGGTCACTCCGTGTATCGTATTGTGCTATATATACCGGATTCTTCTGCATAGCCGTTGACTGGTACGTCTCTCCGAGTCCTCAGGCTTATCCCTCCTATTTGCACTAGTGACATCATGTCGATTCCATCCAAGACCACTGAATACTACATCTCCAAGGTCAGATTCAGGCTTAAACACATGTCGTACCGATCTGAGTCCTCACACCCTTGTCCATTTGTCGTGTGTAGCCCCAAGGGATTGATAATCTTATTTTAAGAGAAGCCCCTCTTGCGCCTTCCAAATCGACCGAAGTCCTCGTGAAGATCCATGCAGTTTCCCTGAATGTAAGTACATCGTCCTAGTGCTGACCGTCCTAAGCACTTAGAAAACGTTTGGCATCATTAACTATCTCAATGAACAGTATCGCGACATCGCAGCCGTTACCGGAAACTACCCCGGACTCAAAGATGAGCCAGTTCCATGCTCTGATATGGCAGGTGAAGTCATCGCCGTGGGGAGTGAAGTGAAAGGATGGAAGAAAGGCGATCGCGTTGCTTCGAACTTTGCTGTGGACCATGTTCATGGTGAGATTACGAAGGAGATCAAGGATACTTCGCTTGGAGGCGCTATTGATGGGACGCTCACCCGATACAAGAACTTCCCTGCACATGTGAGTCGCTGTTCTCCAGGTTATCGTCCGTATGTCTTGGGGAAGAGTGGTTGCTGATGAAACTGTTTTACCTCATGAAGGCTCTTGTTCGTGTCCCTGAACATCTGACTTATGAGGAGGCTGCTACCTTACCGTAAGTTGATCGGGAAAGTAGTAGAAGTCTTTATTGCAGAGGGTATCTAAGAACATTCCTCACTCAGATGTGCGGCTGTCACCGCTTGGAACGCCCTCCTTGGCCCAGTCCCCCTCAAGGGCGGTGATACAGTCCTGGTACAGGGTACCGGAGGAGTCTCCATGTACGTATTCGCCTCTCACCCTCAACACACTTTATCTCTCACCAACAGACGTTCCTTCATATATACTTACGTTCCTACTCCAGCTTCGCTTTGCAAATCGCCGCCGCCATGGGTGCAACGGTGATCGCCACCTCTTCATCCAACGTCAAACTGCAAATCGCAAAGAAATTGGGTGCTACTCATTTGATCAATTACAAGGAAACGCCTGACTGGGATCAAGAAGCCTTGAAACTCGTACGTTAAACCAATTCCTCTCCACCCCCACCCCACATCCTCACCCTCACCCTCATCTTCATCGTCGTTTCTGACTTGGCTTACTCCTCTACAGACGGGTGGAAGAGGTGTTGACCATATCGTCGAGATAGGCGGTCCAGGAACGCTCGACAAATCCATCTCTGCAGCTCGATATGGCGGATGGGTGCATAACATTGGTTTTCTTGCAGGTGTACGTTTGTTGTCCCGACCTCCATATCGTTATCCATTCTCAAGACTTTTGAGACACTCACATGTCCTGCGGTCTTTTTTTTTTTTGGTTAGGTGAATACTGACTTGAGCGGCTTGACGTTGAAAATGCTTCACAAAGCGATTGTCTACCGTTCAGTCCTCGTCGGTACTCGATATCAGTATGCGTCCTTTCCATCCATCCTTACTTCAAGATCAATCACTCGATACTTACATGATGTCACAGATTCGAAGACTTGAACCGCCTACTCGTGGCTCGTCAAATCCATCCCGTCATTGACAAAGTATTCTCATTCGAACAGGCCAAAGATGCGTATCAGCATTTGTTGAGTCAGAAACATGTCGGAAAGGTCGTTATCAAGGTTGCGAAGGATTAAATTAGTTGTGGGAGGTGAGCGATGCAATTTGAAACCCTGAAGTCATGGATGTGATTGAGTATGGTACGGTGAAGCTGTGTGGAAAGGAAAATAAGTTGCAAGAAGTCAAATGTAATGTGTACGATTATAATATATCGCACTGGTGCTTGTACCTTGACACGCGCATGAACAAATTCGGACTCTGCACGTTGATGAACTAGGTTCCGCATTATGACCCTGAAGGGAGGACCCAAGGAGTCCGGGATATATTACACTACACTATACTCAAAAAAAAAAAACGATACAATACAATCATCTCATCGCTCCATCACTCGGTATACACATCACTATCCTCGCTGCCCTTCGCATTCTCAATAAGCCTCCTCACCCTCTCATAAACCGCAAACACAATCGCCTGGCCGGGGGCCACACGCAACACTCGCGGCGTAATCCCCTTGTAGAACGACTTGACTCCTTCTTGACGCCACATTTCCCTCGCGATCGATGCTATTCGTTGGAATGCGGACGTTCCGGGTTCGTAGGTGGCTTTCTGGAGACCTATAGAGAAAGTAGATGAGTGAGACTTGATTTTCAGAATAAAGGGAGGGAGGATGGGGGAGGGGGGGCTACTTACGAGTCTTGATGGTATCGATCGGTGCGTTGGAGAAGGGACCCATGGCTCCGGATATGAGACCGATGAACATGTGTTGGTATGAAGGCAAGTCTTCAAGCTCAGGTTGCCATTTATGCGCCAACTTTTTCAACTCCTGGTACGCAGTGAAGTTCGCGCCTACACACAAAAAAGTATCAACCTCAGCCCGATGACGTCATCACAGTAACTAAAGAAAAATGTGAGACGCACCTTGATTGGTAGCCTGCCTAAGAGCAGTCAAACTGACACCTCGATAGAGCGCTCCGACACCTTCTTCACGAACGATGGTATAAACAGCATGTCCAGCGTTCCGGTATCTAGGCGTTTCTAGCGGATCGGCGAGAGAATGCATTTGCGCTTGAAGACGGATCTTGACGACTTCCATGGGTGTGACTACGGCCACGGCTTCTGTTGTACCAGCACCCAACCCAGCTATACATAAAGAAACGACTTAGAACATGGTAACTCAGAAGAAGGCAGATTTGATAGAACGTACCGAGGAAGATGTTCCCGACAGCCGTTTTGCCTGTCTCCTTATCCGCCAACCACCCTTTGTACGTCTCGAAACTCGCGAACCGGACGGCCATTTTGGGGACAATGCCTGAGAGGACGGCACCGAGACCTTTGTAGAGTGCGAGCGGTGTC
Organism: Somion occarium; assembly: GCA_964035595.1. Lineage (NCBI taxonomy): Eukaryota > Fungi > Basidiomycota > Agaricomycetes > Polyporales > Cerrenaceae > Somion > Somion occarium. The sequence goes on along the minus strand of OZ037949.1, from coordinate 1,927,144 downwards.
TCTCGTTTTACTATCATGGCACCGGTGGCGATGAAACCTCTCGGTTTTGTCTATGGTAGCCCATGAGCCTCCGTTTGAAAAGGGAAAGAAGAACTGATGACCAAAAACATACCCCTGGTGCCAGACCAGACTTTGAGAGTTGCATTCGGACTTTGATTGTGTCTAGCGGTTGACATACTAGCTGAGCGGGACAACGAGAAAAGTCAGTACGAGATATATACGGAAAGAAGTCATTGATCTCGTTCGAGGGACGCGAGGCGAGCTCTCTGCGGGTGTGCTTGAGACAAGCAAAACGAATACAGTACTTACCGCTTCCATTGCACCTGCGGTACCGCCCGCAATCAACTGGGTCGCAAACCCAACAGGCTTCCTGTCTCCAGATCGTGACATGGTGATGCAAATGTCAATACAGAAAGTATAAAAAGAAGTTCAGGAGGGCTCCGGCTGTTGGTGTGGTATAGTTAAATAGCGTCAGAGGGAGCGCTGTCCGGTGATAACGAACGGTAGTTGCGAGCGGTCAAGGAGGAGAAGATCCGAGTAGGGTGGGAGGAGAGGGCAGGATGCATAGACTGGATAGAACTATAAGGGAGGCGCATTTGGGAGCGGTCGCGGTCTTGTGGCTAGTGTACTTGACGGTGTCCTTTCCGGGACACGTGAAATAGGGGTCTACGCTCAGGAGCAGTCTTCATCCGCTCTCCGCCCGCTTCCCCGCACACCCTTGGCCTCTCCTCCGTCGTATCCCGCTCTTACCCCGATCGCTCTTTGCTTTTCTACCACTACCATCACCGTAATCCTGACATTTCGTGGTATCCAGTCTCATCCAGTCGTGTGTTACCTTTCGCCTAGACTCCTGTTCGGAAGATACGGTCCTGACTGGATAATGAGATGTCCGCGATGGTCGAGGTGATGGCAAGAGATTCCTCCTGTTTTCCTTCCAGACGCTTTCCCCACACCCCGCTTACCTGGCGGCAACCCGTACCCGGCTTTTCGGAGTTACCGAGCGTTACAATGCTGATGCCTTGACTCGACTTGCATGGTGCTCGAGGGTGCTCGACTTTCATGCTGAACATACTTGAGGATATCTTTGGTCCTTCACGGGCTCGAAGACGCTTTGGGGATCCAACTCTAATTCAATTGAGTTGGGCGGGTCTTATATGCAGCCCAGCGGAAACGTTTATATGCCTACCACTCGCTGACGGTGGTGGTAATCCCTTTGCTACGAAAAGCCATATTACTGTACCTTCACTTCAAACCAATCGTACCCTCTTCTCCCGCGCTTCAAACTTCTGCCTTCATAATCACATTAATTGGCTGTTCCCTCCGATAAAGATATCAACTGTTCGTCTTCCTGGGAAAGAACCCATCCCTCTATCGATTAATCGAAGAGACCCAGCAGAGGCCTTAAGGACACCGGTGAGCCTATAGCCCCAATGTCCGCCAGTCAAGGGGTGCTCGATATTGTTAAATTTCGCCGCTCATATGTACTGTGGTTCTGTCCCAGCGCGCCGTTGATGTTGGTTCATCATTACACCATCGCTCTGTGCAATGAACTGAACTTCTATGGCATCTAACCTACGTCTCCGGTATGTGACTTCTTCCGCGAAGTGCTTGCACCGTGTGAGACCGTCGCTATTCGAATTACGAATCCGAGCGTATGCTTTCCTTGAAAGGCAATATCACTCAAGCTCTTGCAAAACATGCATAAACAATTCTTGTATTGCCTTGACACAGGGTTGCACAGGACGCGCTGCGTGCTTATTTTCAAGAGTACCTGGATCATTGCACAGTCAACTTTTCTCTCCAGTACTTACAGCCTTTACCATCCTATATCGAATCTAACTGTGCTAACTTACGCACTTATGCTGCGATCAAATGCTGCTCTTTGCTGTTCGCTAACTTCGACCTTTTCTTCTCGCATTGGAATTTCCTGTGAGTGGTATCTCAAAATCTATCGTCTTTAGACCATTTAAGTTTACAATGTTGTTGCACAGTAGTCGTGATATGTCTTTTGAACTTGACCTCATTCGTCATATTTACTGTGCCGCTAAATCAGGAACAAGCTCCTGCTTCAACGAAGACTGTATGAAACTTGCTTGCTTCGCTAGCTATTCTCGGTTATTGCGTCATATATGCGAGAAGAAACGCTATAATCAAGCAGCCATAACACTGGATAATTCTGCAGCGCAAGCCCGATAACTCTGTTTTCTTATGAATCTGGGTTGAGTGCCGGCGGCTGCGACCCCTACAAGGATTCACACGTCAATGTCGTTCTTGAGCATTACCGATCATCATCCTGTCAATGCGTAGATTTGGAAGCGAAGTAATTTTCCCCGACTATCGCAGGGCGCTGTATTCTGGAGGTAGGGGCCTTCACGCAGGTAGAACTTCTACTGCGAGTACATGAGTAAAATCGCTGACTCAACGAGGCATTGTTTCTTCCGGCCATAGGTAGTCTTTAAGAATGCTGTGCAAGGGCTAGAAGCCTCATCCGAGCATCGTTCTTACAAGGTGGTGATTGGGTTCATACCATGTCCAGAAATAGCTGCGCCCCATCAACGCGCCCACAGCCACGACGTTTGTATCCGATGCTTGCACGCATCTAAAGATCTTCTTTATTTCCTAGCTCTGCTCATTGTACTATCTCACCAAGGTCTTTCTTGCCGGCGAACCTTGCCTCCTCAGTACTGCCTTCACTGCGGGGCGCGCAGTATAACGGTTCGTTAAAGTTCATCATTCGCAAAGTTATACACTTGTCGTAACCTTTATAAAAGACCACTTGGAGGTCTGTCACTCTCATTCTTCGAACATACTAGGACTTCAGCCGGCTCTGAAAGAATTCTCTTAATCCGACTGGTACTCACTTGTTCTTTTCTCTTCGGGTTTTTGTTATGATCGACGTCAAGACGATTCCTCCCCCAGCCTATGCTGGTGCTGGAGGTTCTGGGCAGGAGGCTCAAGGATCACAACTTCAAGAACAACCTCAAGAACAACCTCAAGAACAACGAGAGATTCCTACTCCGAAGGTTCCCTCTCCGGGCAATGCTGTTGCGTCTTCGGAGGTAGAAGTTTCTTGCATCTTTTATCGTCCTTCATTGGTCTCATTCCTACAGAAGGCCTATCCTCCTCAGCCATACCCGCCTACTCCTGGAATGGCTCCACAATCAATGCCAGGTTTTTTGCCATTGACGGAGGCACAGCTTGCAGAAGTGCAACTTGGTAGTATGTTCCAGAATCAACGTGGGTTTCTCTTCTCTTTGTTTCCATGTCGGAGAAAATTAAATCACGAGTTCATCGAATGTTGTTGTATAGTGTTCGCAAGGTGTGCTCGTGGAGATCACGATATTGTCAGGAAACATGGAGCCCTGGGTATCATTTGCGCAGTCATCTTGTTCCCTATCGGTTTCACTTGTTTCTTGTACGTCGTCTTCTCTGACCTTATCATTCGTCTTTGTTTCGTCTTGCTGACGCTGAATTGCAGCCTTGATGTCGAGAAGAAATGTGCCCGCTGTGGAACGGTCATTGCTTGACCTGCATGATCTGTACCATTATGTTCCGCCGACTTAGATGTGTTATCTACCGTGACATTCGTGTGCTTGGATTTCAGAATGAAATTCGGCTGACCCGATCCTGCGCAACCGGAGCTAACATCAGTCCGATTGCTCATCGGGGAGGTCATGTTGTGAACGCATCATGGATTACTTTTTAGAAGTATGTAGTGTCGACAAACGGCATGACCTGCTACCTCTGCAGTATTCCTCTCTAACTTCTCTTAGACACCACAAGCACGCGAGACGGTCGAGAGAACTGAAAGAAATGAACAGGTCCAAATAGATTCATTAATCATCACTCATGCTCTCCCACGAAGGTGCAGGTTCTTCAGGTGTTTGTTCCACCCACAACTTCCCCACCACACTCTCCAGCTGTCTTTGCAGGTCTTCCGAAAACCCACGAACATTGCTGAGTACCAATTCTTCAAGAGGTACACCACGATGTTTGCGTGAGAGCAAGGCGGCGTAGAATGCTTCTCCAGAAGCCATTTCGTCAGACCCCCAGTCCGTGCGTGCGCCACGATATCTTAGCATCAGCATATGATGGCTAGATTGGTTTTCTCCGGTCTTCGTGGCAGAGTTCTCCAAGAACCGAACAGATTGAACTACAAGTTTCTTCACTTTAGGGAAAAGAAACTCTTCTGAAGAGTCATCGCTCAGTCCCAGGTTCGCACCGAGGGCGAATCGTGCGGGATACTGAAGGTAAAGGGTATCGACTGACGGAAACGTCTGTCCTTGAATACGAAGCCGCTTCACTTGTGTTGAGCAGGGAAGCCTATTCTCCATAACTGTTCTTGATTCGGGGATCATAGGCCAATGGGACATATCCAAGACCCTAATGGTCGAAGGCAGAAGGAGGCTCAGCAGGTATTCCATTGCATTCTGCTCGTCGTACTCAATGTTCTCGGTGTCAGATAACTTCATGGAGAACCACGGTTCAGGGAAACCGGTGCCAAATGTGCATGGGCGCAATGAATCTGAAGCGTAAGGAGGAAGTCTTCTATCCCATAAAGAGACAGTGATGGCCCGGGCGAACGGATCATCCATGTTGAGCGACGTAGTATAACATGGATTGGAGTGCCACTTTGAACTTCTTCTTTGAATAAGTCGAGAAAGAGAAGAGAACATCATATCTTGTTTTTCTCGTGTCGATGGAACTGATAATTGTAGGCGAACAAGAATGACATCTTGGGGAAGATACAGGCGCAGGAAGAGGAGATTTATGCTGTCAACGGAGGAGCTTAGAACAATGAGGGTGTGGAGGTTGGGAAGATTTATCATTGAATCTGAGGGGTTTGGCATGGTAGATGGTTCCTGATCATCACAAAGGACACCATTAATCTTCAGATATTTGAGCATAGGCATGCTACTCAATGTGAGCGCAAGCTCGAGTACAGTGAAACATGGTAATCCCTCATTTCTCCATTGGTTCTGAATGAGGGATAAATAGGTGAGAGTGGGCCGTAGTAAGGGTGTAATGACTGTGGATGGGTAGTTGTATGCTTCGAGGATTCGCAGAGACGGAAGATCTTCTCCTAGGAATGGCGGTAGCGTTGGCAACCCAGTGTAGGAATCCCGCGAGTCATTGTGCAGTGTGATCCTTTCTAGAGGTAGCCCTTTCACAGGCCCGGCTTCTATTAGGCTCTCTTCAACTCCCTCGGACCATTCGATCATAATCTCCTTGAACCGACGTACATGTTCAAATGCATCTTTGAACATCCAAGTAACCTGACACCTATTTTCCTTCCCATCATATATTGAAGCTCGTATACACAGAGTGATAGGTGCATTTTTTGACCGATGCAGAAAGGTAAGGGCACACTCATGGTTGTACAGTGCAATCCGAGTCCAGAGGCTTGGAGTAGTGAGAGCGATATTCCGCCAATGTCGGCACACATGAGTGACACGTAACCACCGGTAAGGACGATCATAGCCAGGTCCTGTAGAAAGCATGTATCCTCGTATCATCCACCTGTCGAAGACCCAATGATCCTTGACAAGTTGCCAGAAGATGTCTGCCAGTATCTCCGGAGGCAGCTTGGACACTGGGACCAAAGCGTTCAAATGGCCTTGGAAAACGCGAATAGCATCCCGACATCGCTCAATAGCATCGCATATATCTTTCCGAGAGTCGAGGTTAACGTCGCGCGCCTGCGGGACCGAGAGCGCATCTGGTTGTCTGAACAGTATCCTCTCATGTCACCTATCTTTTTTTCCAGACAGAACTATTGATGACTTACTGCATGGTTCACTCACACCTATTCAGGACGAAAAATTCAGATCGTGAAAAAGCTTGCATCTATAATTGCTCACCTTCCGAAAAAAAAATCTCAAAGATTATAGGTGAGATGACAGTGGAGGGAGGAAAAAACACCATGACTGGAGTAGGTGCATCATAGCTGCCTCATGGAAAAAGTGTGTTGATGCCGCCATCGCCGCCGCTACCTTCATTATAGGAACGTGTGCTTGTCCATGTCTACTGTCTCCCACTGATTGAGCAGTCGGAATCTCAACCAACCATGTCTGGCGCACCGTCTCTCAGTTCCTCCCGTCGATGCGAGGTTGCCGAGGAAACGCTGGCTGCTCTTGACCAGAGATCCTACCTGACATACGACATTTCGTCTCAATTAGCCTTCACCAAAGAAAACACCCGCTACTATGCTCCCGATGCCGAGCTAGGCCTTTGGTATTCTGCAACCTTATATGAATCACCTCAACCCACGAAGATCTCATTGTTGAGGATCTCCACTTTGGAGGGCGCTAAATTACTCGCCAACCAAGTTTCGTCTCAAGTACCCAAACCCAAGGTTGGCATACTCAATTTTGCATCCGCGAAGAATCCCGGAGGAGGGTTTCTAGATGGCTCCCAAGCTCAGGAAGAATCGATTGCTCGTTCCTCGAGCTTGTACCTGAGCCTTACCACTCCGATCGCCGAGCCCTATTACACGAATCACCGTCGTGATCCAAAGGGAGGATATTACTCGCATGCAATGATCTACTCTCCTCGTGTTGTCATCATTCGAGATGATGAAGGAGCGTGGGTAGAGCCTTTGGAAGTTGACATTGTCACAAGCCCTGCTGTCAACGCCGGTGTGGTGAGAAAATCATCGCAAGTCACGGCCGACGCAATCGAGGAAGTAATGAGGGAGAGGATGGCGAGAATTATGTATCTCTTCGAGAGACAAGGCATCCGTAACGTTGTTCTGGGGAGCTTTGGGACTGGCGCATTCCGTAACGACGTTGGGATGGTGGCTAGAATTTGGACCGACCTCCTGCTTGAGGATGGCGGCCGGTTCCATGGAGCTTTCGAAAACGTCATGTTTGCTGTACTGGGAGACGAAACATTCCAAAGATTCAAGGAGGTATTCTCATCCAAGGGGGTGTCATAGATGTTCCTACATGCCGACCTGCACTAATTGCGGCAACTAAGTAATTGCAGACGTCTGACCGCGTTCTCGCCAGTCTCTATCTTGTAGTTTTGTGTCAGAGATAATTGTCGTTTTTCGTGAACCAAATGACTTACTTTGTCTAGCACCAAGTACTGCAATGCTGGATACACTCAGAACAACCATCATGCACTCGCGTGACTGCTCATTGTGTTCCGGTGACGATTGAGTGGATATGGCTCTAAAATTTCACCAGAGGAACCAGGCGCTAACGTTTGCCGTCATGTCCTCTAACCGACTATGCTACCTTTCTCCATTTTCTCTTCGGATATCGCTACAGACGGGGTCACATTAAGTCATGTCCCATGTTTCTGTCGTTGACGATGTCTCTACAGACGAGAATGTGCCCAATCTCGCTGAACCACAATCTTACAATATTAACTGGATCCTTTTGCGCACATGGTCAAGAATGCACCAGACAGGGTGGTACCGTTATTGAAGAGATTGCACTCCCAGAGACATCTCAAACGGTACGCGTTAGTTGATAAAATTCATAGGACGCTGTACACCTCTTTCCGTACCATTACTAGCTTTCAGCGTTCCTCGAGAGCAGCCTTCCAAATATCTTAGTTGATATCGTTGCTGAGGCTCCGTTTTATGGGAGGTTTCGCCTTGATGAGGCTGTTAATGTGCGTGTTATCCTGCTTCACACATCAATTCTTCTCACAGTCTGGAGATGCGCCTTCCATATTTCACGCTTGTTGTACGGTTGTCTCAAACACATATACGAGTCCCTTGGTTAGAATCATGTCCAAGGTCTACGATGCGTCACTTGTCTGCTCTCCATTGCACCGAAGCTTTGGAAGATGAGATTCCTATGGAATTTTTCTGTGAGATAGTTCAAAGCTTAACGATAGCATTATCCGCCAGTATTCTATGTCTTCTACAGATTGTCTTGTGAGTATGTGCTAAACCCATGCACCGAGACACGCCGAGAGACCACCTTCATTCTGTACGACAACGTAGGTTTGCAACGTTATGTTTTATCAGAGCTTTCTTTCTGGGTCGCCATACCACTCATACTGCTCTCAACCTAGACGCGGAAGTTACAGGAATGAGGTTCCTGCGTTTAAATAGTGTGGCTTACATTGCGATCGAAATACATCATTAACCTTAGGTCTTGCGTCCTTTCATAACGTCATCAGCATGCACTGATATTTGTTCTAGACCGAAACGACCCTGGCGAACTTGAGCTTCAGCTGGGTCGGATGACAAGTCCTATTCACAAAAACATCTTTATTCAATAACAAATCTATTCACAAAGACAAAGCTTTGTATCCACCCTGGTCTTCTGACGAATACCTAGAGCCCAGAAGCGTCACTGACGATTGACTTGCACAGTTTCGCTTTTCACGGACGCAGACCATGACCTTGCCTCATTCGTATAGTCCTCATGCCCAGCTTTGAAGCCCACCCGCATTTCTACGTGGTGACCCCTGATCGTCGCACATGCGTCCAACCGAACTTCTAAAGAAGAACAGGGACGATAGCTGCATGGCTACACGACTCTCCGTTTTAAACCTCAAGAGTCCTAGAAGCCACTTACGCTTTCGTAGCCGTGACATTAGCATGCAGAATTCAAAGTTTGCTTCTGGATCCTACACCAAAACTGCCAAACGTATTCAATAGCATGCCTGATATCGATTTCAATAGCTCGCCTGCCCTTACTAGACATGAAGACTACTATTTCGAAGATGGGAATCTCATCATACTGGTACACTTGTTTTGAAAGACGTACTGTTGTGCGTATCTGACAGCGGACGTCGGACAGGTCGAAAACACACTTTTCAGGGTCTTCCGCTCGACTTTCACAAGACATTCCGCAACGTTCAGCGACCTCTTTGACCTTCCGCCTGCTAACTGCGAAGGCACCGTGGAGGGATCCGTGGACTGGAACCCAATAATTCTGTCCGGTATTTTGGTTGTCGATTTCGAACGACTACTATGGGTGTTGTATCCTCCGTATGTCAAATGTGGACATCGTAATACGTGACCAAGCTCACATATATTATAGATCGTATGGAATACACAAAGCTAGCACCATCGGGGAATGGTTGTCCATTCTAGATCTAGCCACTCGCTGGGAGTTCACGTCCGTCCGTGAACTGGCCATCCGTGAACTTCAAACCCTGCATGTCTCTCCAGTGGACTGTATAGCCATATGTCAGAAATATGACATCGCAAATAGCTGGACACTCGCAGCGTATGTATCCCTTTGCGAGCGGCCGGAACCACTCACAATGTCCGAGGCCAACCAAATTGGCTTGGAAACTGTTGTACGCATCGCTGAAATTCGAGAGCGATTACGTTCAACGAATAGTCTCACAAACTATCGCACTCCCACTTGTGCTGCTCTTCGGAGGACAGAGCACGTATCCGGCGCAGGATCGAAAACGACTGTTTCCGGAAGGCTGCAATGGGACATCGGGGAGAGCTTCCTGGATCAAGCACGTATCCCCCCTCCACGGGTTATGAGTAACAAAGGCTCTGCTATAAGACCTCTTCGACCTATGCCTGTGAGGTCCGTCCGTTTGGTCGCGGAAGCCTTTGGATTACCATTAGGATCATGCAATTGAATAGCCATTGATTCAGAGGATGGCTGGACTGTCTTCTTTTTGATATAGCTATGCAACCGTACGCCAATAATGTCATAACTGTCAGTTTTGAGTAGCATTGTGCATGGACAATGGTAGGCAAGGTTGATAGGCGAGAACGGAAGGTCCGGCGTTTGTGCGTTCGCATCAAAATAATCATCCTCACCTCCTCAACGTGCCAAACCCGCTCCTTATTGACACAATAGACCATTCCAGAGAACAACAGATTAGCGAGCGTATATAATATGGACGGCGTGGGTGTGAGATCTTCTGCCCTCTACCTCCATTCTCGAGTTTCTCCCTCCTCTCGGTTGTAATTCTATTGTGCTTTGATTCTGGTTGATGAACTCTTCGATGTACTCACCCTATGGCTCTTCATATCGACCCGCCTTCACCTCTCCGACCAGCGCTGTCCAAGGTGGTACCGCGGTTGAGAAAGTGAAAAGGCATCCACAATACTACTTACAAGGAGGAGATATACATTTTCTGGTGAGTTACCGATAGTGCCCATGTGTTCTAACTCTGAGAGGCCTTTGCGTCGTCACTGAGTAATGGGGACTGACTGTTGATGGTGTTTGCTGTCAGGTTGAACACTTCCTTTTCCGCGTACACAGATACTTCTTCGAGAGGGAATCTGCCGTTTTCAGGGAGAAACTAGCCACACCTGCGGCTGCTGGTCAACCGCCCAAGGGTTCTTCTGACACGAATCCTTATCCTTTGGAGGACGTTCGTGCCGATGATTTCTCGAGGTTCCTTTGGGTATTCTATAATCCGTACGATGTCAAACTCAACTGTCCACATCTTGAATGATTCTCATGAAGTATTTACAGAAAATACTCGCTCTACGATGCTGACCTCGACGACTGGTCCGTCATCCTCAAGCTCGCATTTGACTGGCGGTTTTCGGAGGTGAAGAAATTGGCTTGCAGAGAACTTGAAAAGATCTCCATTGAGCCAGTTACGAAGATCAAGCTCTATCAAGACTACGAGCTTGATAGAAAGCTTCTCATCCCTTCGTACCTCTTCCTTACTCAGAGAGAAGAACCTCTCACTTTGCATGAGGGTCGTCAGTTGGGGCTGGAAACTGCGCTTCTCATTGCAACTGCTCGTGAGTGTGCTCGAGGCAAGCCGTCCGTTAACGGAACACACAGCCCCAGTGCGGCGAAGATTCCGAATGAGGACTTGGAGGATATCATCCGCAGGGTCTTCGGGTTGTCTGGAGGTCCTCCATCGCCGTCACTTTCTCCAGTCGCTGTAGTTGGAAACCAACCTGCTCCATCAGCCTCTGCCGCAGCACGCACCGCATCTATTGCCGCATCTTCTGTTACTTCTGGTGCTGCTACCCCTGCAGGTTCGAAGTCAACGAAGACTACAACCAGGGGAACTAAAACTCCTTCCACGCCTCGCTCGGCAAGCCCTGCTCCTAGCTCAAAGAACCTCGGATCGTCTACGTCTTCCGAGAACAAGAAGGACGAGGACACAACTTCGACTGCACCGGTTGATGACCTTCTAGGAGGTCCATTGACTACGGCAGGCCAGCCTCCTGTTGACCAGGGCACTGCTGCGGGAGGCGAGGGCGCATCTGCACCGACAGGTCAAGATCTCTTGGTGACGCGCTCACCGTTTCTATCCCTGCTCACATATGAACTGACACCCGGTTCCGACATGCAGGGGATGCCGAGAAAAACAAGACAACGACTGACGCTAACGCTGCCGGGACTGGCGAGCCCACAACTTCTGGAGATGTCAAGCCCGATGACCCCGTTAGCACTAATGCTGGAGCAGGAGGAGCAGGAGGAACAGAGGGAGAAACACAACCTAACACCCCAGCAGCTGACGAGGCAGCATCCTGGGCACCACCGGGAAAAGGGAAGAACCGGGGAGGCAAGGGTAGAGGCAGAGGTTCCGCCTGAGCAATCTAACTCGTACGAAGTTAATGTACATGTCCCCGATGTCCACGACGAACATACATCACATCGAACTTCGTCTTTGTCACCATCCGACCTCAGTATGACTATCGCGGGAACAGAGCTAGATGACGGCACGACAGACGCGGGTGATACGTCAACTGTCGTCGAGGACTTCAACGTGCATGACATGTTGAGTCAAGGAGATGCCCCAGTTCACGTAAAATGTGAACAAGGCACCCGTTTCAAAGAGCCGATCCAGCATGAGGTAGAAGGGAACAGTGGTCAGGTTGCGCTTCAGCAAGGTAACAGTGACTCAGCCCAAGAAGCGGATGTCACAGAAGCCTTAGAAGATTATCCCGACACAACCTTGAGTATCAGTCATGAGATACAGACGACCGAGCACGATACCAAGAACGACGAAGAAAGTACGGTAGTCAAGACTGCAGATACACATTCAAACGGAGACGAATGGGACATGATTGAACCAGAAGAAGCGGATGTCACGGATGCCAGCGAGGAGCACAAAGAGGATGTTGAGGTTGGCCAAGAATCGGACAACTGTGAAGGAGATGCGAAAGATTTGACGGGCAATGATCAGCCAGACGAGTCTTTCCCTGAACAGAACGTGGTCGACCCTACAGAGAACATCCAACTTGACCATGAACGGGGCAATGAGCCCGATGTCGCAGTGACTAGAATTCCAGACGTTCTGCCGGTAGACACATCCTGCCACGATGTCCCAGCCGTCATGGTGACAGAAGGTGCCGAGGCCCAAAAGGATAGCGAAGCTGAACCTGTATCAGAGGTCACCCCTGCAATATCGGAAACACTCCAGAACGCAGTGGATGCAGCATCACAAGACGACCAGATACAGACAAATCAGACCAGAGAATTCATTGACAGCGCTCCCGAGTCTACAAGTGATTCTGTTGCTAATGAAAGCGACGGTACGGTTGTCACCAAATCCTCCTTGCAGGCCGATGGTCCTTCGGGAGAAGAGACCAGTGAGGCCGGGAGAGAGCTGTTTTCTACGGCCGTGAATGACAAGTCTGTTATTGAAATTCACGATGCCAGTCGGACGAAGGAAGTCGACAACGTCTCTTCTGACGCAGCGGAACAGCTAGCGGAGAAGTCGAATACTAAGGTTCTTTTCGCTGTCAAGCTCGAAATCACGGACGAACCAGCGGAGAAAGATTCAGCACTAGAAGTACCGACCAATGGTGCAGTACAAACACTAGATGCGATGGCGCCGGAACTAGGCATCGATGGCGGAGAGCAGCAGAAGGATGGCAGTAACGACGATCTACATGGAGGCTCCCCCAAAAAGATAGGGCTGGAGGCGGTTGATGAAGGGACGATCAAGGAGGTTCAAGCTGAGCAGCAGCAGTCACAGAGTGTTACCGAATCGTAGTTACTCACCCTAGCATTGGCCTATGTTGACGCATGAGCGACGCGCTAGCTCGCGCCGCACGCATCGAAAGGTTGTTGCAAGAGTGAGTCTTGCATGATATGACGAAGCTCAGGTTATAACATTATGTGCATTGACATATGTCCGTGACTTGGGTTGCACGGTTTGAATGGAACTACACGTCAATTAATCTTAATTATATGGTTCAATTAGGAGAGTATAATGTACCAAACAGTGTGGTAGGGAGCATAATTGCAATGACGATATCCCGGAAGATATTGGTCTTGTCATGAGGTGTCTTCCACCTCTTTTCGAACTGCAGTAGGGTACCATGAGACACAGACGAATATGTAAGCAGATCATAAGCCACAAACCTTTCTCCAGATCTCGTCTATCCCATTCCTCGCTACGCTGCCTCGCGCTCTCAGTATCCAATCGTTTCTTTCCAAACACGACTTCCCACCACCCTATGTTCTCCTTCGTTTCAAAGCCTCGCGCTGCAGCCCTGTCCAATTCAGGGTCCCTGGAGAACTTCTTCAGCCTTTCGAAATCTTTCTCCGGTACCGTTTCCCCCGACTTCAGTCGTTGGATCGTCGACTCTAAAAGAGCAATGTGAGTCTCGTAATGGATTTGCTGCTCTTCGTGAAGCTTTCGCTGGTTGAGAGCGTGTGTGCTTAGTGATGTTATTGCGGTAGCATAGATAATATGTGGAATGTATCTGGTCGTCATTCCGATGTGTTTGGAGGACGACTTGAACGTCACCTTTTGGTCACCTTTGAGCATGAATTATTGAAGTTAACGGCAAAATGTCCTTCCAACGAACCGATCGAGCGTCTATCCCGTAACCCGGGTAGTCAATGTCGGTTCGGTTCCGACCCTAATACTTGCCTCTCTTCGGCCCTTCTCGTTTCCGTCCTCCCTCCTTCGAGAACGACCACACGACGATGACAGCGGACAAAAAGCAGCCAGAAGAAGATCCACGAAGAATGGCTCTGCGCAAAATAGCAGAGTCAACTCTCGAGACTATTAAAAGCGGGTCATATCTCAATTACGACCTAGGTGGGAGTGTCGCATCTTCGAAACAAAATACTCGGTATTATGCTCCAGATTCACTTCTATCTACTTGGGCTTTATCGACGGCAGAGTCCTCTACAGGATCTGGACAACGTGCCAAAATGTCCTTGCTGGAGGTATCTACTTTGGAAGGAGCACGTTTGTTGGCTATGTCACATCCGCCTGGCTCGTCCAACGCGTCTCGCAAGATTGGCGTTTTGAATTTTGCATCTGCAAGGAAACCAGGAGGCGGTTTCCTGAACGGCGCTCAAGCTCAGGAAGAATCCATTGCCCGTTCATCCACTCTCTACCCAACTCTCATGACCCGAGTCGCGCAGTCATTTTATACGCTGCATAACAAAGATCAAAAGGGTGGTTACTATTCACATGCCATGATTTATTCTCCTGGCGTACTCGTCTTTCGTGATGACCAGGGTGGATGGGTAGAGCCATTAAAGATTGATGTACTCACTTGCGCCGCGGTGAACGCCGGAGTCGTTCGTCAGACACTCTTCGGACGCCTTGCTGCTGCAGCCGAGGAGGTAAAAATCGCGAGAGTGATGAAGGAGAGAATGGCTAGGATTCTTTTCTTGTTCGAAAGTCAGGGTGTTAAAGACATCGTGTTGGGGAGCTTCGGTACAGGAGTCTTCAGAAACGATGTTGACACCGTGGCGAAGATCTGGGGCGAGCTTTTGTTGGAGGACAACGCTCGCTTCTCGAAGAGCTTCGACCATGTTATGTTCGCTGTCTTGGGCAGGCAAACATTCGAAACCTTTGAGCAGGTCTTTGCTCAGTATCAAAACGCTCAAATGCAGTGAACCAGTCAGTGCCTTTACTCTAGAGCGGATGCTTCATCTCACCTCTGTCAGATTCCGTCTTCTGGGTGATATGCACTTTCGTCTCTGGGCTGCTCGCCCGCTTCTTTATCCCTCGTATTCGTTTTCACCGTTTCACACTGGCAGCATACTAAGACCGACAACTACAAGCAATTCGCTACAATTCGCCCCCGATGCGAGTGCTGGTGTCCATCTGTTGGTCCGTGATTGTATCAGGGTCCCGTTGTTACCCGTCTACGACACACTTTGGACCTGTTTCTTGACGGGTCCCGACATATCCAGCGTGTCAAACCTGCCCCTGACAGTCCATGGTCTCTTATCTACCCCTCCGAACCTGCGGTCAGCATCACTGGGACCTCGAACTTGTCAATGATGCCCGGGCATCTCCTCTGTTAATCATCCCTTGCCATTTCCCTATTTTCCCTCCTCATCTTCAAGTCCTCCCGTCCTACCCGTTGCACACGATTTTTGTTCCGACAGGCACGTCAATGTTCACATAAGTACCTGACGGCGTGCCTAGCAATATTTGGACTTTCAAATTAAGACATGCCATCTGTGTGTCTATTATTGTTGGATCTTTTTCTGTTCGCGGAAACTCTATGGTTAAATTTCGACCTATCATCTCACGTCCTTCCGATACCCGTTCTATTCACTTCGTTACGTTCGCGATTATCCCTCCTTGACCAAGGTAATCCAGTTCTTCACTGGGCTAAAACGTATGTGGAGCCCGCTAGCAGGTGGTGAGGATCCCATGCGAGAGTTCACAATTACCCACAAGCATGTTCTCACCACTTCCATATATATATATGCTCAGGGTCCTTGGCTCGGAAGGTACTTATGACAGGCAACCTGTCAATGACAGCATGACCGCGATGGATATACCGTATCCCATTTACACCGATTACCGCAATGTGACACCTTTCACCACATCGTGATACTTTTCGGCGGCTATACCTTCGTCTCGGGTCCCTGGCAAGAGTCTCAAGGAACCACGTATGCAGGTTTTGACGCTGCACAGAATAGACGGATGTCTTCCACATATGCCACCCCTTGGAGCTTTCCACTTTCCACAGTTGTCCATGCGCCTTTGAAACTTCTGAAGCCTCTGCAGTGGTTCAAGGCTCTTATTGTGATTGTGGCCGCCGCTTTCGAACGCAATCCTCTCTTCTGTTCGCCCCTTCACTTCGTAACTGCTTGGATGTTCCGTTCGTACATCGGAGTTCCCACAATACTGCAAGCCCGTGACGCCATCAAGCGAGACTTCTTGATCTGATCAAAGGCTTTGTGCAGAGTACCACACCTTCACCCTCTGGGCCTTCGGAGAATCCTCGTGAGTTGATAATGAAAGGCCCTCTGGGTCTTGTGCGTCTTGTGCTTTGCAGCTTTGGTTCCTGAAACTTTGCTTTAAGCCGGTCTTTGGCGGTCTTTTCGTTCCCCTCTGGATTTCACTTTTACTCGAATCGCTGCGCTGCTATTCATTCACACAGATCGATTGGTGGCTGATTGGTCGCATGCGGTCACCTAAAGTTCGTCGCCTCCGCGGTTCTCGCAGTCAGGGTTTGGATACAGCAAAATTAGTATCACGCAGTCCTGTGTGGTGGTTCTCATACGGCCCCCAGGTTGAGAGGCCTCAGGGCTCGAGGGCTGCGTCGGCGTGCGTTCATGTCTCAGTTGGTTTTCACCATAATAGAGTTCCATCATCAAGGACTAGTGGAAAGCACATTGCACACCCACATACAATAACCCTCACTGTGATTTCCAATCATGCTCGTATTGCTATCATTGACCATCAAATAACTGTAGATAACACTTCGGAATTGAACCTTGGACCTCCTCCTCCACCCTTCTAGGTCCTCTCATATCCGTACTTATCTGACTTCTGGGCGCGGCGTTCAGTCTTCGCATATTCATTCTTAGGCCGCTCTCGAATTTCTAAAGCTTCTTGCCTCTTCTTGCTTGGCCGTGGGCCATGGCCATGGCCAGGACGAGTTAGGTTTCACTTGTGATCGTCATTTAAATAGAACGGTGAGTAGTTTGGTTGCCGGTTCTAGCCGCTTTGCTCAAGTGTGTTGAAGTTTGGTGGTGGCGGTCACAGTTGTGAGGCTGTAAGACAAGGCAAGACAGCGGTCAAGCAGTTCATTGGCATTGGAACCTGCATTGAGGGTCTTCGCTGCGGTGCTGTTTGAATAGAGTCCCTGGACCTTACGGTGTTGGCCGCAAGCTAAGCAACAAGGATTCATACTGGAGTCCTAGTCCCTTTAATGAGTTATGACGATCTCCATTCTCAAAGTGATATGGAGCTTGTATTCAAAAATGCATAATTGGTCCAAGACCTTTGCAACGTCAGGTCGAAGGAGTAAGTTTAAGTTGAGGGATGAATGGGGATAAATATATGAGCCTCGAATTGACTTTTACGATGGTCTCGAACATGCCCCGAAGCGGATTCCCGCTTGAAGCTGGCCAGCTTCGGGGTGTTGATGGCAAGGCTGAAGCGATGGCGTAAGCGGTGTTTCGCCGCGTATATGTGTTTCATTAATGTGATATGTTGGCTTCGAATTATCTGTTTGAGACGAAGTCGTTGGTGCTTTTCCTTCAAGCAATGTGCAAACCTCGTAGCTTTGAGCCTGGTCATGAGGAAAGCGAAATGGGGTTGTTGAGCCATATGTATAGCCGGTTGCCCGATTGCGCCCGGGGGGTCGAACCCGAGTTTAGCGTGTGGGGTACATTCTGCATACCGTCGGGACAAGCTGGAAGAGACTTTACACGGCCAGTTCTCGAAGTTCTGAACTGTTTTCCAACTGAAAAAGGGTACCGATCTGGAGGAGACTCCGGGCCAGTGCTGGCAGCTGGACGATTCCAGTAGGTACATAAATGGGCATCAGCGGCCGAAGAAGGAATCAAAGATGTTGCGTGTGAACGGAAACGACGCCGCTTGGTACCATGATTCCAACAATTCCGCGCCTTTGGAAGCCACAGAAGGTTCACACTTTGGGGCCATGGACCCTGTCAGTTCCAAGAGATGGTTCTCTCGCTTGCGCTCATTCCTCTTAATTGTTCCGCTCTCACCGTTCACTTTCCGCTCAACCCTCCCCTCTCTCCTACTTCAACGTTCATCGTTGTTTGCCCTGCAGACCATCCCCCTTGCGTCCAACTTCTTGCTGGCATCCCCACTGAC
This sequence comes from Somion occarium, assembly GCA_964035595.1. Classification (NCBI taxonomy): domain Eukaryota; kingdom Fungi; phylum Basidiomycota; class Agaricomycetes; order Polyporales; family Cerrenaceae; genus Somion; species Somion occarium. Next base: position 1,909,174 of record OZ037949.1, on the reverse strand, counting down.
ACGCTTCTGAACGTTGTCTACGTCAAGCTAACCGTCAAACACCCGCCACACCGACGCTTCTATTCCTACACGTCTAGCGCAATGAATCCCACAGAGCCAGCTGCAGAGACACGTTCCGAGATGATTGAACAGGTATGTCGTTCGTGTTGCTTAGCTTCTTCTATTCTCCACGTCGCGTCATGCATGGCGGGCACCCTCGTTATGGTGAACGCTTTGTCTGCGTTGGACAGCTTGATAACGTAGACGGAGAGCAACGGAGATGAGTGTTTGACAATACGCTGGTCTTTTTGTTTCCAGTGGGTCTAGTCAGTAGGCAACAGCCCCATTTATTGGGCTGTGAGGTCTGCATGAGTGTGTAACAGATGGAGACTTCGAGAGATAAATTTCAGCCAGTCGTATGCACTCATTCATGTTCCTTGCCTGTCTACGTGATGTTCACGCGACCTTTCCATATTTGCGCGCTACGACAATCATGTACTGACAATCGCTTTTTGTCCGCTCCTATAGATATTCGCAAGAGTAGAAGAAGAAAGTGCGCGCCGCGCACAACAAGAAGCTGAACAAGAGGAAGCTTCATCACATCAGGAAGCATACGAGGCGCAGGACAATGTTCCCAGCCCTGTAGCAACTGTTGCTGCTATTAAACAGCGGAGACGAGGGAGTGTCTCTGTCTCCAGGTTCGGTCAGGTGTGTACACATCTCACTTCTATCTCTTTCATTTGCCGTAAAGCTACGGCGTATGTACCCCAAAGTTCACTTTCCTACAACAATGTTGCTGGTTGAGTTAGGATTTTCCGTCATATAAGTCACAATTTCACGATATAGACTTCTTTGATGGTTGCCGCAATAACTATGCTCGAGAACTCTAGCGAGTGCAATACAGCATTCGTACGAGTTCGTAGCGCCGTGTCTCGATTGTTTTTGTGCGAACAGGGTAGAAGTACGAGAGAAAAGCTGCAAATAACTCTCGTACTTCTGCTTTCTGTAAAGTCTAGTTTCCCCTCGACCTAGAGCTCTTGCCATGAATTCCATTGGTGCACGCCGTGTTGGCCGAGCAATGATATTGATGACCCTCGGACACGGGGAGACGGAAATCTTCATTCTGAAGTGTATGTGGAAGGAGAAATCCAGTCGAACCAGTCTACATCTCGGGTTCGACGGCATGGCGTGCTTTGGGTGATAAGGAGTTCATATCTCTTCTCTATAATATTCATTACTCTCGTCGTCAGGCCGTTTCCGTGCAGAAGCTAACGTACATATCTCTTCGCAACAGCCCACGGAATTTTCGCCAGAACCTATAGTGGCAACCTCGACTTCTCCATCGACGCGGCCTTCACGGTCATCGTCCATCGTGATCCAAAAGGCGACTTTCTACTCCGTACAGCCACACCATGTAAGGTCTATCTCCGGCTCCAAGTACAGTCCAACATTACTGACCTGAAGTTGCTACTTATTCAGCATGGAAGCGCGGATTCGCTAGCGTCCGAGACCGCCGATGATCCAGCAAAGCTCATCGAAGATGTGCACCATTCGACACAGATGGCGACCATAGCGGGCCGCCAATCATTGTCGAAAGCAATCACACGCCGACTGTCACGCGCACGTACGCGCTCGAAAGATGTACTGGTCACCGCCGGTAACAATGTTGACGTCGTGATCGACGTCGCAGTGACCGAAGCCACTGTCGAGGTTCGCCATTCGGCGGACGAAGTCGAGATGTATGAACGGCCGCAGAGCAGTGCGGCGGTGTATAGCGGAAGCGGGACGACGTTGAAAAGCCCGAGGTCGAACCCTGGGTTGAGAAGTCCGGAGAAGGCGAGTTGGATGGCCAAGTGCCGTGATTTGACGACGAGGTGGAAACGCAGGAGTGTGGTTGCACACTCGTGATGGTTAGTGAGGCCTTGCAATCCTCTGATAGACGTTTTCTGGGCTGCTGCTGGTTTTGTTTTGGGTTTCTCGCGTCATTCATTGTCGTCGTCGTTGCTTGGATTCTCGTTGCATTCTTCTTCTTCCTCCTCGATTTTCTCCTGCTCTCATGCAATTGTATTACCTAGCCGTGGCTTCTTTCTGACTCTGTCCTCGCGTTCGCTTGCTTTGCCCTGTTGCTCCGTTGCTGTACCGTGTATGCATTACCCCCGACTCCTACACTATGACTGAATACTATGGATTTCTATGCTGCACAGTGACTGTGTTTCATTTTGATTGCTTTCGCTTAAGCGCAACTAAAGCGTAAGGCCGGGTGCTGTCCAGTGCTGTGAGATCGACCGCGCTGTGTTCTGATCGCCCATCTCGATGATTTTTATTGTTGTTCATTATCTCCTCATTGCCCCTTGCCAAACACAGTCACAGTCGTCCAGATGGCAAACAATTAACATGCGCCAAGATAGACAAAGATGTGGAACCATGTCTCGGACGTATACACCGGACTGTTGGGTCACAAACGCCACTCTCAGTTACTCGACGATATTAATACGTTTTCTGTGGACGGGTCATGGTACGGATTGGTTTCGCATTCCTCCCACAGACTCTGCTTGGCCTGGTCACTTGGAATCCTCACTAAAGCCTCACTATAGAGCGAGTCGTTACTATTGTGGTTGACCGGCCGAGTCGACAGGGGCCCCCTCAAGTGGAATAGTACTGAAACATTCTTCGACGTGACAGATCAACCACGCTGCCAGTTTTGAGAGTTCGCAGGGCGTCCGGGTACCCAAGAATATCGCTCAGCTTCGGAGTTATCCCGTCTTCCATTCTCTGCTTCATCTCTACGGGGTAGTCTGCTGGACAAAAGAGGTTTAAGCGAATAGGAGTTGTGGCTGGACGACAGTGATTCGCACAGGAGAGAGAGATCTCAGAGAAGAAGCAGCTACAGTAGCGTTGCCTGTTCCCAGAGGTTGATTACGTCCAGGTATGTCTTGGTCGCTATGAATCTGCGAATCCCCTCGTATTGTAAGCTGCCAGGATACCGTATCGTGGGCTACTTTGTGCCCAGGATACGGTGTATTTGGATACAGCTTTTGGTGCTTCCTGGGCTTCTGGGCGCGTCTTTGGGAGTCAAAACAGTTGATGTATGAAATCTTTTCTAGGACTTATAGCCCAGTGACTTGTGGCATCATCTCCATCATCAAATCCTGCATTCCCCTCACCTGCTAACTGACCGTTTGGCTTTCTTCGTCCCCCCCCATCATCACTCCTACTTCCACACTCGCTCCTTGTCTCGGTTCTGCTTCCACGTTCCCTTCCTCTTGTCCCCCTTTCTACAAACATACAGCTTTAAGAGTAGAAAGCTGGTATCTTCAACATGTCGAGAGACTTTGCGTCCAGTTTGCCTGCGATTGACCCTGATGTGAGTGTTTGTCGACTTGTCTACATGAGCATAGCCGTTGACATCTGTCGCTATCTGTCCCCCTCTCTCCCTGCCCCTCCCACTCCTCGCGTGTTCCTACACACCCACATGGAAACTCTCACTGCAGTTCCTCCCAGATTGGATCTACGAATCCGGTCCCGACCTGCCTCTTAGCGTGCAAGACATTCGGAGACTCTACCCTTCTGCTTCATCTTCGACATCGACCCCTACGTCTACATCATTCCCTGACGATGTCCATTCTGTCTCTTTTCCTGAATCTGTATCTTCACATTCATTGCGAGCGCCTTCGCCGGGCTTACAAAGTATCTGGGATGACTCCGATGACGACTCCGATGCCGATGATGAGCGGGACGATAACGAGGGGATCGATATTGCGGTACATGGCGATCATGAATACGATTCTCGGTTCGACTCCGATAGTGACGGTGATAGCTCGAGCACACTGAATGACTTACCGATGCAAACCATACAATCTATCCCCTCTATCCCTTCCCTCCCTTCAACTCGTGCTCATTCTGCATCTCCGTCAACGTCTCCCCTGCCTCGAACCATTCGCTCAACATCGACCTCACCTCATCCGAGGTCGCTTCCTTCACCTCCCCAAACTACCCGTACTTCCCCTACACCCTCCGCCTCTATTTGTAGATCAACATCAGCATCAATATCGACACCTTCTAAACCCTCAACCCCTTCTCCTTCTCCTTCCCCGTCACCATCACCATCACCATCTCATCGACATCCACCGCACCTCATCTCGATTTACACCTACTCACTGGCAAGTCCAAGCACCTCATCCCTTTCTCCCTCCCTGACATCCAACATCACCTCCGCTCTTACCTCCGCTCTCGACTCGGTTGATGAACAACTACTTTCGGCTCCCCTGGCTGTGTTTGCTAACATGTGTTATAAGGCTGCGATTAGGAGGGAAAGTAAGGGGATCGTTTCGAGGAGTTCTGGCGAGTTGGATAGGGTTAGTGAAGTAGACGAGGAAGATGAGGATGAGGATGAGGATCTCTATGAAATTCCATCTGCGCATGCGATTGGTGCGCGGGTTGAGCGGGTTGAGCGGAATAGTATTAGTAGGAGGGAGCAAGAAGGCGAAGAAGATGCTAGTGAGGAGAGTGAGGATGAGGATGAACCTGAACTCGTATCACCTGTGCAGGTCGCTGCTGGTTCTCCTCCCGTATGGGTTGGCCTTAGCAAACAGGGACACCAACCACACGAAGCGATTTCTGTACTGTCTCTGTCTCCGATGGCGTATGGTCCAGACGAGACTAAACATCTTCGTTTCGTAAGTCCCGCTTTCCTCACCCTTGCATCTCAACTTGTCTTAACTTACATCGTCTTTTTTGTTCTTTTTTTAGTCACCGGATTCTGCTGCTGCTGCAGAAGTCATCAGTCTCTTCCTTCAGACGCCTTACTCTGCTGGACACAAAGATTCCATAGGAGGGTTCCCTGTCCGTGAACATCAGCATCAACATCAGCATCATAATCAGCATCATCATAGGAGGGAGTTAAGTGAACGAGGGCCGGGGAGTACCGTCAAGGGCTTGCTCAGGGGTTTGCAAATGGGGTGGAGGGAGCGGATACAGGGATGAATGTTTTGGGCGTGTTGCATTGTATACGCTTGACGTTCCTTCCTCCCGCACGTCTCTGATCGAACCGCAATATGCATCTTTGCTTCGTGGGTCGTGAGCAGCCTTTCATTACCCATCCATTACCCCACACATACTTCCCACCAGGCACGCAGCACTATCCACCCTCCACATCATTGCTCTTGTATCGCTGCGCTAAGGACTAAAGATGCTCATAGCCACTGTTGTTGTACTGTTGTACTCGAGATGTCCGATCTCTATCTCTATCTCTCCATCTCTAAGCATGTCTCGCTACTCATGATCTGTCTCCCTATCTTTCTTTCCTAACCTCTCTCATTCCTCTCTGACTCCTTTCTCCCTTCCTCTCGCGTCTTTCGTTCGACTTCAACCTACCTCCTGCCCTGACTGTTGTGTTGTACTCTTGCTTCGTCCAGACTCCACTTTGGATTTGATTGATTCAGACTGATTTTGCTTTGCTGCACTGAAAACTAGATGTATAATTGTTTTAGTCGTAAACGTACATTCGATTTTTTTTTGGCGTTTGGCCCTCTGTGAGGATCGCCGTCATCCTTACCGTATATGATTCTCTTGTTACTTGTTGGATATTAGACTATCATCTGTGTAATGCATGTTGAATTTTGCTCCATGCTTGCTGTGATACTCGACCCTCAAGAGTCAGGCGAGACAAGGACTTTAAAATCTTCGAAAGCAATTCTATTCAACACAACTAGATTAGATCAAGCCCTCGACAACCAACATCGCAGCGGCAGTACATATTAGTGTGCAAAACCACAAATGAATCCTAAGCGTTCAGTGCTTTGAGATCCCTTACGTCCGGGTCAAGCACCCGTCTAAATCTCCTCCCAAACAACCCATACATCGCATCCCCAACATCCTTCATTCCCTTACTCTCGCCCTCAATCTTCGCGCTGTCCAACCCAACATAAAACATCCCTCGTATACCGGGCACTTTTATCCTCACAGCGTCGTTTTCCTTGCCGCCAACGATACTGCAAGCGTTCAAGGGGACGACTCGGCCTTGCGAGGAGATGTGTTTGGCTGATTGGATGACGAGGAGGGACTTTGCTGGCGGGCTCGTGGCGGGAGATGTTTTGGTGGAAGAGGAAGAGGGCGCATTTCTAAAGTTGGTCTTGACGGTTCGTACGGCCTCTGGGAGTGGGGTATCTTGAGGGATCTTTGGAGGAATGACATAGATACGTCGTACGAGACGCGAGCGAGTGGTTAGAAGCATATTCGCTATGAAGAACCCGACTGCTAGGTGACCACATGCGAATGGAAGCCGGTGCCAGAGAGGTCTCAACACATAACGTGGTTGTTGTGATTGTTCGTTTTCTGCAGTTGGAGCTGACTCCGAGGTTGACTTTGAGTCTTCGGTAGGAGAAGAGGGGTCTTCGAGTTGTGTCCAGTGTCTGAGCGTAAGCTCAAATGCGCTCACGCTTTGTACCATTAGACATTAGAGAGACACAGAGAGGAGAGACACGAGATAGGCATAGAAGAAGCAAGGAGGAATCAGACCGGGTTCTTAGACGCAACAAAGGAATAAGTCAAGTACGAACGATATGATGACATTGAGGCCTACCAAAGTGTAGGTATAACGAGACCACCAAGGAAGGTTGCGTTCATAAAATGGTGTGAGGTCGTTTAGAGATTGTGCGGATACACCTTGGCGGGATAGGGAGGGTGATGTTTTCTTGGCGCGTTGGAAGAATGTACGGATGAAGGATAGTTTGCGTAGGGCTTGCATGCTGCGGGAGGCAGAGGAAGGTAACCTTCGCAAAATAAAAGTTATGAAGGAGACTTGCCGTTTTAGGAATTCAAGCAAATAGGACCAAATTAATAGTGTTCTCGACTTTGCCCATCCTAGCATGGAAACCCTCCGGCCGTCATTATTTTTCACCGCTGAGGCTGGCACTACATTAGTTACTAGGTCGTTAAGGATGCGTTCCGTGCACGTAGGGCCGCAGACCGACGTCTTCTGCATTGACGATGATCGCAGTTCAAGGGTATATATTGTACTGATCAATGTTCAACTCTTGAAGAACGGAGTTCCTGCGATTTTGAGGGTGGGTGACCTTTCCTTCATTCGGAGAACAGCAATGCATGCTTATATGTATCCGTCTATCTAGACTCCTAATATTGCACTTGATTTAGTCAATACGAGGACCGATTCAGAGGGCTAAGGCATATCGCGCAACCTTTCATGTCTTTCTTGGCGACTCCTACACCAACAATATACTCTTGCAGCACAATATCTCGAATCCGTAGCCGTCCTTCCGGGGCGATCTTGGATTTTGTTTACGCCTGCTGCGTAACTAGGTCATGGTCTCCTCGTAATACCACGGAGTTGAAAAGCCTGACATGTGGAAAGTATCATCCTTAGGCGAACAGGGATGACGCCGATGATGCCAACAAAATGTTTGAATTATGTCACCGCATATTGTGCAAACTTGTGTGTTTGCACGCACGTGGAAGTGGAAGATGTTCATCGACTTGCATCGTTTTGAATCTCTCAATGACTTACCCTTCTAAAGAGTGATTTATAGCCTGGTTCATCAGCAACTGACTTGATCTCGGCTTTCTGTGTTAGCTGCGCTTACGCTCGCTATTCAGACATTCGCCATGCTGGTCATTCCTGTTCACACACTGTTATGCATACCAAGGCATAGGCATGTATTTGTCCTCCGTATCGACCCCCCTTTGTCTGACCCTCCTTCACGTTCTGCAGAGTGTTGGGTGATTATGTCTCTCCCGATTTCGTGGTAACGCATATTGGTCATGTTAGGAAGGTCGGAACTTCCTCGTACATTTTTACTCACCACGGCGCCCAGTGTCCCGCAATCTATGGCGTTGTATGAATCACGAGGACACGGATAGCACTATCCCCATATAATGGGGATCGTCGAGGTTTTACTCTCAATCACCCGCAACACCCTTTTCAACCACTCCCGCTGACATTAATTCGAACATGTCCAAACCGACGTCATCAACCGATAGCTCACCATTTCCAAGCGTCCGACGTGTGGTGACTGGCCACAGCTCTACCGCAAAGGCGATCATCCTGGACGATTCGGTCTTACCTTTTGTCTACTGGGAAGGTACGAGCGGGAGTGCTGTCCACGATGTATATCGAACCCACGAATCTCCTGCTATTCTTGGTACCGAGATCAATGGAGAGTGGGTAGATGAGATCAAGCTCAATGACGCATTGGTCAATCCAAATGGGTCTGCCATTCGGTCGATTGACATGTATCCCGGGATGTACGTGGTGAGTGGTTCATCTAGACTGAGTATTCGTCGTTCTCCGTTCGTCATGCTAAGGGTCATTATGTTAGAAACCTCATCGGACGTGGTCAATTGATCACGGTATCGTTGTGAAAGGCTCAGTCGTAATTGAGTTGGATGATGGTGAAAGACGAGTGATCAATGAGGGAGATGTTATTGTTCAACGTGGAACCATACATTCTTGGAAGAATGAGTCTTCAGAATGGAACAGGATCTTTTTCGTGATGCTTGGTGAGTGCCTCCTCATCATCAAGTTGGAAATTTCCTCGGCGGAGTTGTTGATGATTGGTCGGTTTAGGCGCAACGCCAATTGAGGTGAAGCCTGGCCAGAAGCTTGAAGAAGTATCTGCGAAGTGAATATGTATCACTGAGCAACGGAGGGGTTTTTACTAGCTCGAATGCTCAGGAGTAACCGATGTTGATAGTGTATTGGCAGTGGTGCTCACACATTCATGTTTGAATCCACAGAGTGCGCTTCGATCATTTTGTTTGTGCACCTTCTGGCTCTTATCAGTTTCCAAGTGGGAAACATCTGTTGCATGTCATCGGTTCTCGGTAGACCAAAGGGCCCTTGCTCACAATATTCTGGTCCACAGGTTGTGCGTCTGAGGTAAGTGTTGCTCAGCCTCGATGTGCATATGTCTGGACCTTACGAAGAAGTTGGTTTTTCAGTCTTACTCATAAGGGCGCTCGTTGCAAAGTATGTTTCTCTATTCCTGGAACACATGTTGACTTTTCGCCCCACGGATGTTCTGTTGGTACTCCGCCCAAGCGGGAGCATGTTAGTGATGATAAATTGCATACTAAGCCCATGTCGGTATAGACATGCATGCCTTATCAAAGTACTGAAAGCGACGCGTCAGCTGTTGATAAACAGTGTTCCAAACCTTGAAAGGGTACTCACGATCAGGGATCTGCTTGCGTATACCATTCACACGGAGCGATCGATCCTGGGTATATATTGCAGACTGGTGAGTGATTCTCGTCTCCTCAACTCTCACCTACTACTCACACACCTCAGATTGTCATAATATGAGCGTCACTAGACCAGCCCCCAAGATACCTTACTTGCCTGACGTTCGTCGTGTCGTCACCGGTCACGACTCCGAGGGAAAGGCAGCCGTGCTTTCTGACGAAGTCGCGAAACCGACCTTCTGGTCGCCTGAAAGTACCAGCCCTGTACACGATTACTACCGTACTGAGGAAACACCTGCAATAATCGATTCCGAAGTTGCGACTGGAGAGTGGGACGATGGCATTACGAGTAATCCTGCTCTCGTCAGTCCGAACGGATCTACGTTTCGAACAATTGACCTTGCACCTGGTCAGGTTGTGGTACGTTCATCTTCACTCTATATGGTGTGCTATTCTCTGATACAGAGAGACAACTTCAGCCGATGCATCGCACTCAGACAATCGATTATGGAATTGTTGTAAAGGGCAGCGTTGTCTTGGAGCTGGACAATGGTGATCGTCGCATATTGAAAGAGGGCGACGTCTTCATCCAGCGGGGTTCTGCTCATAGTTGGAGAAACGAAACTGACGATTGGGTCAGAACACACTTTGTCATGATAGGTAAAGCTGAACATGGAGTACCCCAACGTACGTGATTGTGTACTGACGATGTGTTCTTCCAGGAGCGAATCCTATTCATGTGAATGGCGAATCGTTACCAGCACATGCCGTTGGTCCTCAGAACCCGTCGAAATAACGACGTGCTATGCAGTGGTCTTTCGTGGATATTTTGTTGACTTTGGCTCTGAATTAAAATGAGAACGGGCGGACTAAGTGTAACTACCGACGGTAGGGGGTCCTGTGACGGCTTGTTGCTTCTCATCGTTCCCGCGACTGAGAGCTACCAGACGTTCATATGGCATGTTTCCAATTTACACCCAATGCACCTCTTCAGGTGTCTTCTGGGTGCTTCTATATATAGAGGCTATCTTCTCATTGCAAGTGCCCGAAGCCTCGAACCCAAGTTATGACGATCATGAGTTATGGTATGCAACTCGGTTGATCACCTGCTTACTTTTGCTTCCTGACGATTATCCGGACTCTCTCGTTTCATGATTCGTATTGCAGGCGTACATGGTGTTTCCGTCATACTCTCGGAAAAACCTTCGAGCACCAATTTTGACTCGCGGACCGCTGAACTATGGACGGACCGTCCATTCAGTGGAATTGTTGATCTCTCTCGCATTTTCTATTGTGATATATAGTGGTGAAGGTGCTCCAGGTTATCGAAGGCAGTCCAGAACATTTCATCTTTCATAGGCCATGCAGACCCTCATCGCTGCGTTCGCTTTGTTGGCCGTCCATTGTCTTCACGTGGTTGCCACGCCTCTCGCATCTGGAATATGCACAGTTTCTGCAAGTGGTTCCGACGATGCACCTGCATTTCTGAAGGCGGTGATGGACCCATCCTGTTCTTCCATTGTCATTCCTTCTTCCACGACTCTGAACATTGCTTCTCGCATGAATATGACAGGTCTACTCAATAAACACATCGTATGTCGTCTTGCTAGTCATCCTCTTTGTTACTGTTATTTTACCTTGAGATTAATGTCTGTTAATAGAGTGTTCAGGGTGCTATTCGCTTCAACCCGGATTTACCTTACTGGACTGGAAACGCGTTCTACTTCCCTTTTCAAGACCAGGTTGCTTTCTGGCTTTTGGGCGGAAACAACATTGTCCTTGACGGAGGAGGAACTTTAGATGGGGCTGGCCAAGCTTGGTATGATGCGTTGTAAGTGAACATAACATTTCTTGAACAAGTACAGACTCTCATGTATAGTTCACAGTGCGAAGAATAGCAGCCTGGCTCGACCAATCATTCTTACTGTCTATCAGGCGACAAACATCACCGTACAGAACCTTAGGATGATCAATTCACCCGAATGGGTGAATCTGGTATGTCACACCGCGCTTTCCCGGAAGCAAACGACATGTAGTGATAATCTTGTTACTTGTGCGTAGGTTAATGAGGGAAAGGCAGCGACTTACCGCAATATCACTATCTCCGCAGTCTCTACATCAAAGAATGCTGCGAAGAACACTGACGGTTGGGATATCTACCGAAGCGACAATGTCATCATCGTGGACTCAACTGTCAACAATGGTGACGATTGCGTGAGTTTCAAGCCTAGTGAGTACAATGGTTTTCCTGCGGGTTTGGATGAAACTAATGCTTGAATTCTCTTAGACTCAACAAATGTACTTGTTTCGAACTTGTCTTGCAATGGATCTCAGTACGTCAAAATCCTTGTTTGTGTAAATAGATATGGGGGTTCAATTTCAAACTAGTGGAATTTCTGTCGGCTCTCTGGGACAATACGCAGGAGAATATGACATCGTGGAAAACGTTACCGCCACGTTCGTACATGCAGTTGTGGATCATGTTATATCTCAAAATGGACTTCCTATTCTACTCTAGGAACATCCATATGTCCAATGCGCAGAATGGCGCCCGTATCAAAGCTTGGGCTGGCAAAGGCGTTGGCTCTGGTATCGTCCAGAACATTACATTTACAGGATTTGTAGAAACAAACGTTGACAACCCCGTGGTCATTGACCAGGTCAGCGCTGTTTCAAACGTCACATTGGGGTCTGGTATTCAATTTGTATTCAGTGTTACGAAACAGATGACAGCGATTGCGCCAAGTATCCGTCAAACACGTACATCCAAGACGTGTGGTTCGAGAAGTACGAACCATCATAGTCGAGAAGGTTCTTCATATAGTGATCTATGGCATATAACAGCATTTCAGGGACGTCTTCTGGCAAGGAAAAGGCCGTTGTAGCGGACTTGTCGTGTTCTCCTGACGGCCGATGCAGTAATGTGCATGTCGATGATTTGAAACTGACGTAAGAGATCTACATCTTTTTCTTGCGGATGTTCTTTGACGAGTCAATTAGCCCACCATCCAAATACAGTGCTGCATCATATTCTTGTCAAAACGTCGATCTTTCTGGCAATGATGCTAGCCTCTTCGGAACTTGTGCAACGACAGGATAGATCATCGGGGCTGCGTGTAACGACTGCTGTGAGAATGAGTCAATGAGTTTTGTTATTATCGAGCTTTAGTGATAACAGGAATGCATGCAGATCGGTCCTAAAGATGCCAGGTACCGGTTGATGCGTTAGTACGAGGACCTCCGCCACACGTTCATTCCAGCTGTAAAAGGTTCGAAATTTCATGTTCACTATCGTTGATCATACAACAGGCGTGATGAAAATCGTTTTGCGTGTAAGTACATCCCCATGTCCGCCTTCACGTCAATATCTAAGAATCCTTTTCGGGAGAAAATATGGCAACAACGACTGAACACACCTGGTCAGACGAACACCACGATACCGTGCTCCCGAGCAACCGGTGTAAATGCGCGATTAAGCGACGTTTCCTGCAGAAATAAAGGACTGGTCTTCAGCGCTAGTTTTGGGGGTTGTCTGCGTGGGTCAGGCTCATACCGGAATGCCTTGCTCTCTTCTCTTTTCAGCTAACGGATTCGACAGGTCTGGGATGTTGCTCGAAGGCGAGACCGAACTTTTGGAGATGATGATATCTTTAGCATGCATTTCGGGACGGCTCTGATTTGACTGTTATGTATTTGATAGCTATCGTAATGGAAAGCATAATATAGCTCAATAGTCCGTATAATAGTCGTAGTCTAGCAAACAACCTTGTTCAAACCTTCGGGCGCTATAGTCCTTTTACACGAACCACCAGCATCCTTCGCTCGCCAAGATCGGACTCCTTGCGCTAATTTACGTCTGTCGGAAAAGGCAGAAACACAACCACTGTTTGCGAACTTCAGATTCTTGCCTGAGGGAAAACGTACATTCGCTATTGCAGCACCTCTCGGATCTCGCGACCTATTTCTATCGCACTTAGTATCTGACGGAAAGCCCAAACAGTAGGATAAGTCTGGTGGTGTTGCAGATCTTTAAACATATTCCACTCTGTACTATTCTCGCAAATCCGAAGATCCATTAATCATTCCTTGCGCCATCCCTATGGCTTCGCATGACGGATCCGACTCGAACGCTTCGGAAGGTGGCGTACCTTTCGATCCCGAACTGCGAGCCCTCCTGGAGCAAATGCGGGACGCCCCAGAATCTATCGCCCCGGATCTCATGAAAATGCATATTTCTCGCGACGAATTGCGTATCGATATGGCCCACTTTCTCATGAAAGTTCTGCTTGATTCCATAACAGACGAGTACTGGGACGCCTTCCTCTCCAGCAAGCTCATCAATGTTCTATTCATCATCGCTACTGATCCCTTCACTTATGAGGATTGCAATCTCATCAAGAGGGCTATGGTTCGTCTTCATCTTGACATTTCTAGGCCATGCCGTAATCGTTGACGTGGATAGATGTATCCAACGAGCGTTCTCACTACTTTACTAAGATTCTGCGAGTACTTAGGCCAACATCTCCACCAACGCCGCCATCGGGAGCACACACACTATTTTCTACGTAGATGTGGGAAGCTGTTCATAACTTTATGGCACCAGCGTCTCTGCTTGCTGGAAACTGAGAATCGTGCACCGGGTGGAATGGATTACAAGAATCTCGTACAAATGCTCACTATTCAAGTCTCGCTACTCCAACGCGACGTGTAGTGTGTACAATCAAGCATTCTACCTTGCATATGTGACCTGATACTTATTTCAGTAAGGGGAAGCCATCACCGCCTATCGATGGCCATATCCATCTCTTGCTATGGCGTTGGAGCACTGTCTGCTTGGAGGACTCAGAGCTCTTGCTGACACATTTGAACTATGCTGTGAGAGACGCGGTCATGGTAGCTTCAGAACCAATCAATAGGGCCACTAGGGAAGTCCTCATTGATGCCGACTATGCCATGCCATTCTTGCAAAAAGTACATTCGTACTTAGCGCAAGACGAGGTGGTGGACGATCATTTAATGAGTTGTTTTTACATCCTCATGACATGCCTCAGCACTTGTGCTGAGCTTGTCAACCTCGCATGGAAATCTTCTTACGGCCGTTACAACTTCTTGGAGGTCGTCGCACTCGCCTGTCAGAGACAGTGGTGCCTTGGTACCCACAATGCGGCAGATGTGGTATTCGGCGGGTTGACAAGTATATGGTAGGCATTTGTATAACCGCCCGATGCTCATGGCTAAAGTCTTGCTATCACAGCCTTATGACAAATAACGCTCATGACGACGACGCGCACCTCTCAACCATGATTAGATCAGTCAGAGTGTTAGATATTCTACCAATGATTTGCCGTTTCGCCGCAACACGGCCATCCGAGCCCAACAACCACATGTCTGGTACGTTCCTTCATGACATCGGAGAATTGACTTCCAGAGTACTGAATCATTTAGAGATCGTCACACGATTGATCTACACCCAAGCGGGTTTGCAAACGCGACTGCAAGGTGATGTGTCGCGGACGGCGATGAAGTTTCGCGAAGACCAACGAGAACTTATGCGTAAGTCTTGGTCCCCAGCGATGGAAAGTTTCAAAGCCTCTCCTCCGGACCAGCAGGATCCTCGGTATCAAAGCTATCTATCCCTTCAGGAGATTGGGCGCACTCTCAATATGGATGAGAAATCAACTGAGACCCCTTACTTCCCTGGATATGATACATGCATCCAGAGCTGTCACTTTGCCGACTGCCTGTGCTCACACAAACGCCCTTTGCATGCCTTGAGAGTATGTAAAGGGTGTTGGAGGGTTTACTACTGTGGTCGCTCCTGTCAGATCGCGTAAGGTCTTCTTGCTATTGATTGATTTTTTTTTCTGACCCGAATGTTGACTTCCAGAGATTGGCGGGCAGGACATAGGGAAGATTGTTGAAAGCGTCTAGATGCTACTGTCAATTAATGGAGGAAGTTTTCGTCTTTCTGGGTATCAGTGTAGTTTCGAAAGGCCAGTGAACTGCATAACCTCTCGTGAACACTAATGCTTCTGTATTTTTGATACCAGTTATGGCTGTATTTTGGGATAATGTCGTTATTTAAGCCAGAGAATGGCCCAATGGGGAAATTTGAATGAATAAACAACGAATACTGAACTTTCACCTGCTTCGCCCAAGCTGAGCCCGAATTCTCTTCCGACGAACAAGTTCGGGGATACCATGACAATAGTCTTCTCAAAGTTTTGATAGACGTTATTACAACAGAATGTGCTCTGTATGGGGAATGTATAATGTTAAATGATGATTTAGCAAAGAAGAGACACCTGCGTCGCAGAGGAGTGTACGCTGCGCGTAATTTTAACATGGAACATTTCTCGATACCTAGCATCTACTGTTTATAATGTTCAATGAGCGAACGTACTTTGGTAGTTGTGTCTAAATGTGCCCGAGTCCCGTAAACCTCCGACAAGCTGGAGGCAGTTGCCTTCTTTGGCAGGTCATAGTCCAGATGAAGCAGATGCTTACCCTTTTCGGCTACTTTGAGATCTTTACGAAATTCAAATTATCTCGGAATTATTGCACCACCTGCATCTTTCTTCGTATACACTCAACGTCCAACTTTGATTCACCAACTGCGAAATGTCTGCACCTAGAATTCCAAGGTCTACACGACCGAAATGGATCGTGGCTCAGTGAGTACCGACAGAGTATTATGCTTCCAAAAAGATTTCACCCTAACGAATGCATAGCTTTATGGTTGGAAACACATATGTCAGCTCCACTCATTTATCGCTCGAAACTACCTTTCACATGACAGATGATAGCCCTACGCCGTTGACGACTGGCAGGCAGACATAGATCTGGCTAGTGATTACGGATTGTATGCTGCATTGCAATAATATTGCTCTTAGAAGGATTAACGTGTTTTATGACAACAGCGATGGGTTTGCTCTCAACGTAGGTCGAGAAGACTGGCAGCTGGCACGAGTCGCGGATTGTTTCGAAGCTGCCCGCCGGTCTTTGAAGCCTTTCAAACTATTCCTTAGTTTTGATATGGCGTGCGTCCCCTCCTTATAAGCCTGTGTTTAAATAAAATGACTCTTGAAAGCGTAGATCAATTCCATCCGGAGATCGAAAGGACGTCGCCCTAATCCTCGGTTATCTTGATCGATTTGCACGGCATCCGAATTACTTCGTCCATGCCAGTGGTATAGTGGTATCTACCTTTGCAGGTCAAGAGAGTTTCTTTGGATTTCCTTCACTGAACGAAGCGTGGTTGCATGTGAAACATGCCATAGAGCATTGCGTCAAGAAACCCGTAAGTCACGTCAGCCTAAGACGTCTTACCTAACTGTACGTTGAACGTAGGTCCATTTTATACCGTCCTTCTTCGTTGACCCTAGGCGGTATCCGTCTCTCACGTGTATGAACGGATACTTCCACGTATGTCTTGACTGGCTCTCTTTCTGAGTTCGGTTCCTTAAAACGCAACTGTTTCTGGAAACAGTGGAATGGTGGCTGGCCTCTCCATCTCGCCCCACAATCCCCGCGCCATGAAGTCCACCTTCCAAAACTTGACAGCGATCAGCCTCATATCGCTCATCTTGGACGAAGAACATACATGGCGGCTATATCTCCTTGGTTCTTCACGGTTCGAAAACTCACCGTCTAACTATAGGTGTATCTGATTCTGATCACCTATTCATAGCATTATGGAAGAGAAAGTTGGAACAAGAACGTGGGCACTACCAATCAATGAATTTTGGATCTAAATCTCATTCGCACGAATGCTTCAATCGCCTACAGTGGATCTATAGATCGGACGATCATCTCCTAATTCGCCGATGGGAATACTTACTCTCGATACGCGACGATGTTGATATTGTGCAATTCATCTCATGGAATGGTATGTTATCAATGTTTCTCTTGTGGAACCCACATATCTCACGTGTCCCTCGCTCGCCATTGGTTCCAGACTACGGAGAGTCGCATTACATCTCACCACCTCGTGGAGCGCAGCCCAATTCTCAGGCATGGGTTGACAATTGTCCCCATGACTCTTGGTTGTCGCTCAACTCTATGTTCATTCAAGCCTTCAGGAATTCCAGTATGTACCACAAGACCGATGCTGGCGGCGTATTCAATGATGTCCGACTCGGGCTTCGTCTCGGCACGGTTCCCAAAGAAACAGAGAACTACATATGGATGTGGGCTCGACCACATTCGAAGTACGCTATCGCGACGAACGATTCTATTAGGAAGCCAGATAATTGGGAACTTGTAAGTTACTCAGCTTTTGCGCTTAACTCTAGTCTGATAATCTGATGGCGAACTCGCGTTTTGTTCGCTTTCGTTTCACTCTTGCCTTCTACGTATACAGACGGATGACCTCTTCTGGGTCGTCACTGTGACTTCTTCTACACACCCCACTACACTCAAACTGTCAACCGGCGGATCAGATCCTCAGTCGGTGTTCTATCAGATACCGCCGTCGCACGAACAAGATGATGAAAGCCCACAGAGAGAGCAACGGCGGCGGCGGTTGTCGAAATTCTCACATCGGCTTGTCCCCGGCGAGAGTATGCGCGCTGAACTGATCAGAGAGGGTAGAATCGTAGCTGCTTGTGACCCGGGACCGGAGTTTAGGTTTGAAAGAGAACCTAGGACTTACAACTTCAATGCCTTTGTTTGTACGAACCTGGGAAACCAATAGTGTATTTATTGCCCAGCGCCCGGGAATAAACTGAAAATTTCCAGCTGGCATGAGTAATGCACACAACAGCGCTACGGTCCACGAATGCCACCGAAACGTCAGAATCATTTGTCATTATCGTCATGAGCACGAGAAACTAATACACTAATGTTACAACAGACAACATTTCGAGAACGTATCAGCGGACGTTGTGCTACGAGAGCGTGCTAGAATTACACTCCTGGGAGCCGCAGGAATTCCCAAGAGTTGCTGTACACTAGGCGAGACCTAGAACATATAGCGGGTGAGGGAGTTGCATATTTGAAACCGAAAGAAATTGAAAATTGTCCACGGGGATACGGGTCTTGAGTCGATGAGAGCGATGGAGGGCGTCGGGATGTGCATCGGAGGATCAGTAGAAGACTTGGCAGCTGTAATCGGTGTTTCCCTCCCTAGTGAAGGCGATAACGTGATCTGCAAGACAACGTCGTTCAGCATACGCGTTTGCGCACGAGCTCACAGGCGGATGAGGTACTTACCACCGAGCAGTCGTTCTGTGAAGCCGATTTCGGAGTAGGCGCTATAGGAAGGAAGAATGCATCAGTTAGGGAACGATGAAAATGAATAGGGAACCTACAAGTAGTAGATCCATTTCCTCTTGAACACCTCGATCTCCTCAGCGCTGTTTGGTCCATTCATAACGTCCGGATATTCCTTCTTCAAGGCTGATTGAAAGAAAGCTTAGAAAAGGGGCGGAAGATCTGAGCGTAGGGGAATAAACTCACAAGGAACAATGAAATCGTCGAAATTGGCAACGAAGCGTTTCCTCCATTCCCTCAGAGTGCGAGAGTAGTGAGGTCCGATGTTGCCTATGGAGTCAACCACGAGACGACCTTTAGATCCGTCCCTGATAGCAGTCATAAGGTGAGTGACAGTTGGTAGATGTCCGCCGGGGAAGATCTAAGTTGAAGAAGTTCAGCGCTTTGATGCAATGCACTCGACGCAATGACATACCCATTTGCGAATGAATTCTTGCTCCCGAATGTAACCATCGTAGCCTGAGGGCATCACTGTCAGTCACGACCATATCAGGTGTATCGGGTAGAACTCACGGGCTTCAGGAATGGTGATGACCTGTACAACACCAGCGCCGGTGTCTTTCTTAAGAGCCCAGTCGACTTGAGACCAATAAGTCTGTGTGAAACACAAGTCAGTCCGAGACGCTTCATAAATATGATGGACTCGTACCTCGATATATTCTCTGCCGACGTTCTCGATCATCTCCACGCAGACAAGTCTGTCGAACCTGCCCTCCCACTCCTTCGGCATGTTGCGATAGTCAAAGACGTGAATAGTAACACGCTGTTCGCCATTGCCGTAACCGAGGCCAGCTTTCCTGACACGTTCCTTGACATACTTCGCCTGCTGCACAGACAACGTGACGGTGTCAACTGTGGTTCCAGGAATAGTGCTAGTGATATGAACGGCGAGCGGACCCCATCCGGAGCCGATTTCGAGTACCTGAGATTAACGATGTCAATGACTTGTAAGGATAAGCGTAAATCGAATATAATACGTACACGGTGACCAGGACGAATATCAGCCTTCCTAATCAAGTACTCAAACTTCCGAACTTGAGCAGCATAGAGTGGATCAGAGAAGTCTGCATCGGCTTCGCCTGAGATAAGCTCTCGTCCGGCAGCCCTGAGTTTCGAGAACACGTCTTCATGCTCAGCGTCGGAGGAGAAGGCGGTAGGTGAAGACGATCGAGAAGAGTGTGATCGAGGTGACGACGGCGAGCTGGAACGAGTGCCAATTGCCCGAGTAGATCGTGACTTCTCAGACCGTACGTCTCCATCGTGATCTGTGAAGACAGCGCAGGAATAGGTCATGTCCTTCGACAAGAAACCTGAGCGGCTGTTAGTGTATTCTATACGAAAATCTTATACAGGGAAAACATACCCTGGAACATGTCGTTACTAATGTCATAGTGACAACTGATGTTACCCCTAGAGTTTGTCAGGTTACTGAGGAAGCGACTTGAGGCAAGCTTGCCCGAGATGGTGCCCACAACGGAAGCTAGCCTGGAATGGAGAGACGAGAGGCTTTCCTTATTGTGACAGAAGATCTGTGGATGGATGGAAAGATCAGTCAAGATCGAGAACGTTAAGCAGTGCAGAACAATAGAAGTGACATATAACACAAGCAGAAAAGGAAGTCATTCAAGATTGACGTCACAAGTTAGCATACAAGATCGATCGAATTTGTCTCGTAGAATGATCAGCATGGCAACGAAACTCTAATGAAGCATTGACGACCATGGAGTACTTACAGCAAAGACAGGAATGAGATCGTCGCAGTCAATGTCCCCGAACATGTACGCCTCCGAGAATCCGAGATCGGACATCAGGCACAACCGGAGCCAGAACGTTGGTCGCAGGACGCGGATTTCTGCTTGTACCTTCGCGGGAGAAGCAGACTCTGGGAACAGGTACGTCTTGTGAGGTGTAGAAATACGGAGCTGTCCATGTCGAATGTTTCGCAGTGTCCTGTCAAAAGAGGAGGGGATGAGGGTCAGCTCCAATATATAACAAAAGGCTTTGAGCTACGTACGAGACAACAGCAGCTTCAGCCAATCGACAGATAGGGCTGTCCCATGAATATGCTCCCAATTTGAACGCGCCTTCTGTCGCAGCCATGAATACTTTGTCCGCCAACCCTGCAAGAGACCATGGGTGTGTCGCGGGAGTGGAAAGAAGTTGGGTTGACATCGTTCCGAGGGGGGAGGGGAATGGAGAGGGCGAAGTAGAGGCTAGCTCGACGAATCGGGCTGGGGGAAGGGTGTCCTAGTAATTGAGCGATGCGATGCGCATCGTTTCAACAGTCAGGAAGACATCTTTATACCTTCTCAGCAGTGCCTTTTTTCCGACCCGTCCGCCAAATCCCTCACACCATCTACCTCCGAAGGACTAGAGAAAAAATGGGCTGACACGTGTAGTTACGTAACAGATGAGTACCAGAACCAAGAATCGACATGAACAAGTTCCCGGAAATTGGCAAAGTGTGCCATGACAAACAGGAAAACACGCCGGCATGTCGTCTGTCAGAAGCTACATGGGAATGGACAGTTCTCATCAATCTTCTCATCGAACGAGATCACCCGTGATCTCGTAATATCCCTCATGGCGTTGGTGGCTTGGCTGAACGGATGAGCGGCAACTCATCTCCGGCCGTTATCATGAAAATGGTTGAAGATATTCTTCTCTGTTCAGCCAGGCTTGTGGATCTGAACAGCTCGGATCCAGTAGCGTCGTGGCGCGGTGACCGAATACCCCATGCGTGTTATAACACATCTTCTCTTAGTGCGCAGCGAGGCATTCCAGACGTTACTGTTTAATGCAATCACCATAGGTTCTCGTAGATATGCTTCGAACGAGCGGTACTGACAACTTACTCTTAAGTCCCTTCACAGTCCCTGCGTTAAGTTTGAACTCAACAGAGAGAAGTATGATCGGTATTCAATATCATTTCATTTAGGCCACGATCGGTAGGTACGTACCTGTTTTGAGGATCAAACAGCCGGTCGTTGACGATTCTGACCAGGGCACTACGTATCGCTTCAGCTGATACCTTTCCATCCAGCAGCACTTCTGATGCGAATGGTGAGTACGCGATCGTGTTGGATCTTATACTGCTTCAGGTAAGAACGAAAGTATCGGCAGTCCACCAACCGATTCACGAGAGCAAGCTACGTCGAGTGCGGGCTATGTACATTTCTGATAAACAATTATTCGGTATAGTCAGCATCAGAACCAATTTAGAATGCACCCGAACGTTATCGGCGAGCACTCACCAAGACCAACTTTCACCCGGCACGTTCGACTGTGTTTCTGCATGAAGGGTTTACATTGACCATGATCGATTATCGATTACAAGTACTGTAGAACGCCGGAAGCTGCCGGGCAAGCAAGGTGGTGGTCAACATTGGGCGGGAAGAATAGTTCCGCTACGACACACCCACTCATGTTCTTTCAAGAAATCTCAAACGCCTAGCCGGTTGCTCCAACATCATCCAAACACATGACATCCATAACCCTCGAATCCATCTCTCGTGAAAGAGATGATATGATCTGCAATGCATACATTCAAATCAGCAAGGTCCATGAGAAGACGAATTAGGTGAGGCAAAGATGATGATATGATATAATATTAGCAATGCATTGGGTGTATTATGAGACCAACGAACGCATTGTGAGCTACTCACCGCCGAGAGATCGTGTAGCGAAACCTATTTCGCAATAGCAGCTGTTCCATGCGACAGTCGGAAAGATAGGTCAGGTCAATCGGCTCGGCTGTGATTCAAGACGTGATGCTCTGACGTACTAATAGAAAATCCATTTGCGTCTAAAGACCTCGATTTCTTTCTCCCCATTTGGGCCATCCATGACGTCGGGATACTCTCTCTTCAATGCTGTTTTCCAGGCGTCCCATTAGCACCCACAATCTCACGCCGGTTGACAGTGTCAAGGCAAAGAAAAGAAGGCAAATTGACTGACCTGGGACGATAGCACCATCAAACGCCCACTCGAAACGTCGCCTCCACTCTCTCAGCGTCCGCGCGTAATGCGGTCCGATGTTACTGATGGAATCCACGACCAGAGTATTTTTCGAACCAGCCGTTAGGCTGGCAACGAGGTGGTTTAACGTGGGAAGGTGTCCTCCAGGGAAAACTAGAAGGCCACAGGCGTGAGTATCATTGAAGATAGTCTGCCGTTATCAAAGGGAAGAAAGAAAGTCACGGATGAGGAATAGCGCAAGCACATTTGTGAAAGGAACGAAGAAGTGCATGTGGAAACAGGGCGGACGGAAGAAAACAACGTGGACAAGCTAACTCACTCTATCATCATCAAGTATCGCAGCCAAGCAGACGTAAGATCGCGGCCAATTTACAACGTCAAAACACAGCTCGACGTACCCATTTCTGAATGAAATCCAAACCGCGACAGTACGCGTCATACCCTGGGTACACAGACAGCACAACATCAGCTGTCAGTCAAGGCGGCGTTTCATACATCAACCCTCAAACAGCAAGGAACGAGGATGACGAAAACACGAGGCAAGGTGTAATCAATTATGGCAGGGATTTGCGCCACGGGTGGTGCCTTCAGATAGACCTAGATCGATCATGAACGAATGCCACGAGGATTAGAATCTGAAAATGAGGCATCTGGCCTAGCACGAGTCTGGTCATAAGCCAGGAACTAGCTTTGCCAGCATTTTCATCCCGCGATGCCGACGACATGCACCGCTTCGACACCATGCAGCAGCGGATGGAACTAGAATACCTGTCGTGGCGCTGTCGATGTAGATGCAACGGGATAAAAAAGGTAAGGAAAAACAACCATCACACAGGGCAGAAGAACGATAGATATCCAAAAACAATTAGCAATGCACCAGGGGTGTTTAACCTTGCCAGCGCGGAGGCTTATCACTAGGATAATGATCACCAATGACGAAAGATTACGAAGAAAGAATCCACGAGAGTATAGTAATGTGAAACTCTAATCCGAAAGGAGAATATACACGGGAATTTGACCACTCACGAGCTTCCGGGATTGTAATGCATTGGATGACGCCAGCCCCCGTGTGTCTCTTCAGGGCCCAGTCGATTTGAGCCCAATAAAGCTGTTGCGATGAGAAAACATAGGGTCAGGACGCTATCCACAATGACAAATGAAACGGAACGACAGAAATGACAGTATCAAAGCGTCTCCGTTGTAGACCACCGTCTCAAACGTAGCGGCCTACACGGTGGCTATCTGATACAGGTCCCGCACTGAGACAATTACTTTACGGCAAGCACATGCTTATATGCGTCGCAGACGGATCAAATGCGAACTGCTCAATAGCTTAACACAAGCAAAATGCAAGTAGAAACGCATATATACGGCAAATAGCACGAGCACAGACCAAATGGGAGATGTGTACTGGCGCAACGACAATCTTCTACTCACCTCAAGGTATTCCTTCCCGACGGCTTCGATCATTTCGATGCTTACCACTCGATCGAAGGAGTGCTCCCATTCAATGGGCATGGCTCTGTAATCCATTAGATGAACCCGCACCCGGTGCTTACCATCCCGGTCGACGTAACCATCTCCGTCGCCAGCGGAATACGAGGTCTCTAGTATGCGCTTCTGAACGAACTGCTGTTGTTGAAGAGATAGCGTTATGGTATCGACGGTGGTGTCCGGAATATTTTGAGCAATGCGTAGAGCTAGTGATCCCCAACCGGAACCTATCTCTAGGACCTGTAGGATGCAATTAATTTTAGCAGTTAATTAGAAGACGCAGACATAAGAAGGGTGAATTTGCACGTACTCGATGACCTGGGCGGATGTCGGCCTTCTTGATAATGTAGTCCAACTTCCTCACTTGAGCTTGGTATAGTTCATCCTCATCTTCCGCTTCTATTCCGCCTTGCAATTTATTGAACTTTGTAACGAGTTCGCCGGAAGTAGATGCTTTCTCTTCTTCATTTGGGAAAGACGTGGAAGTCACGAAGGTAGAGGTGGAAGCTTCAGCATCAAGAAGGGCACCTTGAGGGCCAGACGAAGATGTCGTAAAAGCGGAGGCATCGGCCAACGGAAATTCACCAGAGACGCTGGATAGCGCGAAAAGCGGAGGTGAAGGTGAAGCCGGAGAACCAAGTGATCCGGACGAGGCCGATGGGTATGCAAAGTCATGAACAGGCGGAGATGGATAAGAAAGCAAAGTATCAATGACCTCCATGGAAAATGCATTCTCCTTCGTCACTGCATTCCTCTGGTCGGAGCCCGTGGGCTTCTTCGTGTCTTGTGCCCTATCCACAGGGTAGAGATCCGCGTCGAGATCAGGAAAAATAGCACACGAATAAGTCATATCCTTCGAAAGGAATGCTAGAAGCAATGCAATCGAAATCAGCGCAAGGCCCAACCATTCATGAATTTATCCAGGTGCATATACACACGAAATTAAAGACTGGTATGAGACTGACCTATGAACATATCATTGCTAATATCGTAGTGTGCGCCGATATTACCTTGAGCATTACCAAGGGAGTTTAGGAAACGCGATTTGGCTATAACTCCAGATATCCGGATGAAGACAGAGGAAAATGGCGAGTTCAACGTGGCAAAAGCGTCGCGGTTGTTCAGAAAGAGCTAGATAAGATTATTTTAAATTTATAAACATTTAAGTGATTGAAAGTACGAACTCGAAACAACGCAGGCAAATTGTCGCAATCGACCTCGCTAAACATGTATGCTTCAGCGAATCCAAGATCCGACATGATCCCAAGACGAAGCCAGAATGTCGACTCCAAGACGCGTATCTCCACAATTTCTTCATTGTCATAGACAGTCTCTTTATGTGGAACATCCGTTGAGGGAAAAGTATACGTCCGAGTGGGAGTGACGACGGATAAGTGACCGTGGTCTATCTTCTTGAGAACGCTTTGCGACAAGTATCGTTAGATAACACACAAAAACAAAAACAAAAACCAAGAGATCTGAGCATACTTGATAACCGCTACTTCCGCCAAACGACAGACAGGATTAAGCGATTCATTTCCGCGCAAAAGATTGAACACGCCCTCCGTCGTCGCGTTCCAGGCTTTGTCTAGTAGGTATGGTATCCATGAATCAGGTCTCGAGGACGACAAGATACGCGAAGACATGGTTCCGCGCTAGATATGATTGCAAGCTGGATATGTTCTTTAGGTCGGCTGGAATGTAAGATGAGGAGGGATGACGGAGGGAAATAAATGGAGGAAACCGCCCCAAGGGAGAACCGAACTCATTCCCCGTGGTACGATGCATCGCGCCTCGGATGACGGACGTCGCGCCTTGCCAGGCAGTCCATAACGTCAATGACGGCGAACGCAGCAGTTGTTCGGGGGATGGAAGGCAGCAAACGTCGGTGATCGCAGGCGCTCATCTTCCCGCGATGTCCCCTGCCAAATCGGGTCGCCGGCGTCCAGAAATGGCAACGAGCGAATAAAATCTGCTTTAATGAACTTAGGCCTCTAGCAGTACTATCCTGTCCGAGTGCAATTAACGTGTAGCATGCGTAGGTTGTTGTAATCATAGATGTTTGATATGAACCTAGTAGGTTGTAGCCTTTCTACCAAGATGCAAACAAAAATCCCACATATCAAACAGTTTCTCCGATGTTGCTCATCACGCACCGCTGGACTAATTATGGTAGTCTAGCTACTCCATTGGCTTACCTTGCAAGCATTGCCCTCATGACGACCTTGGTCCCGCCAAATATGCCGTCATCACTCTCACAAAGATGTGGAGGGATAAGCTCATTTCGTCAGCCTCAGAAATAGCCACATATTAATCATTTCGTTGAACCATATGTCAGGCAACTAAATGACATGTAAGATAATAGCTTCCAGGTACATTCTTCACACAGAACGATAGTTGACACCGGGCTGTACGCCACCCGGACGTTGACAAGTAGTATGGTATGCAAAACTTTGAGCATTTCGCCGGACACTTGGTGAGGAGGTTGAAACAGATGCAGAAGGGCGCTGATCCCATGGACATGCTGAACGCAGCAATGGATAGCTGTGGCGGACATCGGCGTAGCCCAATACCTCACGAATATTCTACTTTCTGTCATCCTAGCTTGAAGGTTCTGTGGCTCAGGCACAACAAATCATTGTATGATTGTTTGAGCTGCCGGTTAGCTTACTTTCTTTGTCGTGATACATGAGAGTATTTTCGAAATTCTGAAGCCGTCGTAAATCACGACCAGTTTGAGAGACTACTTGTCACATGCGCGGTTGGCCTCGTATTCCAAGAGTCCGGCTCGGCCGCTAGCGTGCCGTTCGGAAAATGTGAGCGTAACCAAGTAATGATGTTGACGAAGGCCGCGACCTAGTCCTTTCAAAGAAATACCCGTCCAAAGCAGCGTATACTTACATCTTTCCCTACCTACCCCATACGTAACGAGTACATATCGAGGTTGGAGCTCGAACTTCAGTCAAGCATGGCAGCAGCCTCGGTCGTAGTTTTCCTCCGAGTGACCCCTTAGCAGGAATTGCTGAATCCCGCTGAATGCGTTTCCGTCGTCTCGGGCGACCGCATTGCATAACCTATTTTCTTTGTCGCACTGCAGGCGATCTAGACCGCTCAGGACAATTCCCGACGGTATCGAGCTGTGTTCAACTGAGACGGAGCGACGGCGCGAGCGGTTGTCTTGAAGACCTAAGGTGAAAATACACCATGTGAACGACCAGCTTAGCGTTGAAGGCTCATCGTATCGACGCTTCGGAGAAATCTTACTCACCAGTATGCAAACGAGGCGGATAATTCCCATATGCGGTGTTATTGCAATCCTATAGAGAAGGTTGGACCCGGATTCTATCCTAATTTGTGTAGCAAGCGACGGCAAGCTGTACGCTGCTGAATACTCAAAGTGCCATTTCTGATTGATTAAAGGCCGACCTACGGGTAGCAATAATCTAGGACAAGCCGAAGACAAATCAGTGGGAAAAGTGAATTGCAGTGACGGACCTGACAGGAACGAGTTTCATTGCATATGCAACTGCGCTGTATGAGTTACCATTAGCAATATTCCCAAAGGCACTAGTTACGGTGGTCTTGGGGGTGCGCCCAGAGCGCTCCGAAATGTAACGGAGAATCGACTATGCGTAGTGCGTATCCTAACGATGAGACGGCATACGTAGGTCTTGACCCAGATGGAAATCGGAAACAGTAGTCAACCATTAGTTAACATTGCTGTACTTTCAGAACGAGTCAGCTTTCATCTCGTCCCCTGCCGAAGAAAAAATACAAAGAGAAAGATACAACTTTCACCTCTGCTCCGTTCTAGTCATGTTTATGGATTGCACGCTTGATCATGAAGTCGTGCTGGCAAGGTGATATTCAGGTTCAAGTTTCTTGGAGCAAAAGGCGCCTTCGGAACATCACACCACGAGGGGAACCGGGTGCTGATGTAAGCCCTTGTGTTAAACCACCGTGACACCCTTCTTCACGCATAACATCAAGTTTGACATTGCTTGACATACAGAGCTTGTCATTAACGGAATACTGGAACAAAGTGTTTGAAAGGTTTGTATGCCAGGGGACCTGACTAGTCGCTATCGAAGTCCGTTCCAGTCAAAAATATCCAAGAGCCACTCATCCATACTTCCTACCATACGACTTGCACGGCCGTTGTTGACATCACGTCAGAGCAGAAGACTAATGTTTTCAAGGTTCACCAGGGCGTTTCTATTCATAGTTCTTGCTCTCGTAAGTCCTCCCGAATCTACTGCTAGTGATACTTCAGCGTTGCTAACGATGTTTTCGTAAAAATGCTGTGACTGATGTATCACGCGCCAAATAGTTTTTATTCGCTTCATTAGCGTTCTTGCATCCACCCTCTCGCGCCTACATTGATCCATGGACGGGAGACCTGTTCGGCGATGGTGGTGTGGAACGAGATCTCTACCGAATATCGTCACCTCCGTTGCAGCACAATCCCCCAGGTATTCCCATTAAAGACGCCATACCGGCAAGTGATGTGGTGTCAGGGGGTGTTATTATGGGCAAACTGGGAAATGCAACAGCGAAGTAGGTTCAGCAGCCCTACTCTGACCTCATACTAACAGTCTATGGTACAGGGTGGAACTAGGACGGGCAACATGGAAGCTTTTGTATGTTGCGTCCACCGAAACGCACTCCGCTCTTTGCTCACTGATTATTCCTATGCCAGGCATACCATGACTCTTCGCTTTCCTGAAGTACGATCTGAATTCCCAGATTTGACTTTGTGACAGAGCTGACATGCATTTTATGTTCCAGAATCCAACTGAAGATCAGCGCAATGCATTGTCGTCCTATTTTCACCTCTTCTCGCGATTATACCCATGCGGGGAATGTGCACATGAATTCCAACAGTTGTTGAAGAAGTATCCTCCACAGGTTAATTGCCCATTTCGTCAACGGTTCCTACCACCAGATTCACATATCTGTTCTAGACATCGTCTCGTCGTGCTGCGGCAACCTGGTATGTTTCTGCAAGTTGTATCAGACAATTCACGGGGTTATATTTATTACTGGCAGGTTATGTTTTGTTCATAACGAGGTCAACACAAGACTGCTGAAACCGCTATTTGACTGCGCCAATCTGGATGCAACTTATGACTGTGGATGTGGAGACGATCCTGTCACACCGACTTCTTCATCGTCTTCTGATACACAATCCACTTCCACGCCGGATACTGGGGTGGGCGTGTCTCATGATCCTATGGACCTCGAGATCGACCCAACGAAAGACCGAGTTACGGGGGTCGAGATGATCAAGGGTGGTAAGTGAAGACATGTGCCCTAGAGGCTGGAGATGTACATTATTAGAAGGTTGGCCGGTATTGTTATTTGTATCATACGGGACGGCTCCCACGTATACCTTGATTCAGTGCTCGATTTAATACTTTGGTCGGCTCTTGGACTGTTCGGGACACGATCCGCTGTGGCAAGATGTACCCGGTTTTGGGAGAGCTTAGCATTACGGCACCATAAGGTCAACAAACTGGACAAATACAAGCACCACATCAAAGACGAGGTACGTTTGGCTTGGTCCACATTGAGCGCCTTTCTTCCAGTCTGATCTTGTTCAGTAATCTTCAAATACTTTCTAATGCCATTTCCAAGAGGCATTCCTGTCAGCATCGTGTCTAGGAAAACGGAGTCATCCCTTTCCGAGTTCTGTCAGAGTGATCAGCAAGGCAACAATGAAATAATCACCCCAGCTTACCGGACAAGAAGCTGACTTAGGGTTATGATAACATGTTTGGAAGGACGAGAGCCAAATGAAGGTCATGGAGGAAGGTGTTGATATCTGCTGAGCGGGGGGTGCTATCATATGCCATTAGGTCATTACTTGCGGCCTGCAATGCAAGCCATCTGAGTATGCGGTTGTACTAAAACAAGTAAATCATTGGAGGATCTTGGACAACAAGGCCAAACAAAGGATTTGCATTTCAAGTTGAATTCGAATTTGAATGTTGACTGGCAAGAACCTAGTATACGAGTACATCCCGCCTATATAGTACACATAAAAATATACGTAGACAGACAAAAGAAATGAATCAAGTGATTTGTGGAGATATACGCACTTCACATGAGCCTCAACATGGCAGGCCCGTTCGTTGTCCTGACGTCCACTCGCCCCTTCCCAGCTCTCGGGGTGTCACCGTCCCCCAACCACACCACACTGCCATCTATAACATTCCGTGATTTCTTCATCTCAACATGCCTTTTCCCGCGACGGTTGTTATCTGGATCCTCGGCATTCTCATCAGCTTCCACTATTTGTCTTGCATTGGTCGATCTGACGCTGAAGTCGCCTTCAAACGATCGGTGCAGGTTGACACTCGCTAAGGAGTTTTTAGTACGGGCCTGTAGGTGAAGAGCGGAGTCGATCGGCTGTGTGGGAAATGTGATTGATAGAGGATCATTCGTCGTCTCCGCGACGACATCGAAGTTGCCACCCCTTCCATCATTAGATAGCAGGTAAATGGAGGACCCCAGGTGGCTGCGAGGGAAATGAATACCACAGAGGCAGAGATAACAGAGTGCCTCTCACCCATTCGTTGTCTTGATCCAAAGTCGAGTAGGGATAGAGTAGTCGAGATTGAACATAGTGACGGTAGCCTCGATGGGGTGGTTGGTTGTGATTAACTCGAGTGAACTAGAGGTCGTGAAGACGCCGTCAATTGCAGCATTGCTAGTCTGGAGGGTGGCATTCTCGGCAGAAAGTCCGCCCTAGCAATGGAATGAGCAACGTGTTCCAAACAGTGAAGAGTACAATACGGACCTTTGCAATGATGGCAGAATTCGTTGTCCTGAGCGACAAAGAGTCAAACAGCACAGTCGGGACTAGATCTGTCATTCTAATGAGGAAATCGTGCACGCTAGTCTCCAATGACTGTATGTGAAGCGGTTCTCGGGAGGATGAGCTTGGGATGCGAAGAGTGATTGCAAGGTGGAACTTAGCCCCTCTGTTAAGCCGAAGGCGTTGGGGTGTCTAAGGAGCAATTAAGAGGATCCTAGTGTGCTGGCAGACATGTACGTACAAATATACCAATGCCCCTCTGTCCCGGACCTTTTTCAAGCGAGCAGATAGTCAGAATGTTGAGATGCGTTGAGTCGAAAGGAGAAGCAACAATGTCAACGATCATGTCCGACTTGTTGTTAAGGTTGCGGTCGCTCATGACGGTGATCGTACCGGCGGACAGAGAACCTCGAGTGAATAGGTACAATGCATCCGCGGATAAAGGCAAGCCAAAGCTTGTCATGATGTAGCCATTTCCGACTCGTTCCCAGTCTTGAACGCTCTTGACACAACGCTCCTGCCGGCCATCCTCTGGCTTAGGACCTGAGGGTAGGTAATCTTCCAATTCCTGTTGAGGTTTGTCAACGTTAAACCACTGCGATGTAGAAAGAGATCCCGTTTAGGCACACAGAACCAAAATGCCACTAGGGTGAGACTCACCCTTCCGTGTCTCGAGAGACCAAACAACGAACTGATAAAGGTGCCAACAAGGAAATAAATCAACACAGCGAAGGCGAAAGCCTGCAAGAACCTCCGTCGCGCAGACTTTACACGTTCACGTCTAGTATGTAGTGGAAGCGTTGAAGGTTCGCCATAGAGAGGTTGATTTGCTTGGTAGGACGAATAACCAGGGTATGCAGGAGGAGGTGCTTGTGCCTGAGGCTCAGAGCGATCGACTGGTAACTGTGACGGTCGCACTTTACTTGGCGACGGGGGAGTATCGTCTGGCAAAATCATTGTGCGAAGCTAGTCAACCCCGTACGATAGAGCGTAGAGTCGGTGTGGGTCCCAACGACAAAACCAAACGTCAGCTTGTCGCCGAGTTTGACTATATCTCATTGTTTCACGTGGTCCGCAGCTTATGTTGGACGCCTATGCCTAGCTATGCGTACTGAACGATTGCTGCGCCATGGTCATCTGGTCGCGGCTTCATAAGGGAAAGCTGCGTAGAGATGACAGCGTGTTGGGGACGAATAATGAGTGGCTTCGGCACTATGAAGTGAGTCTGCGAAGGGAGACGAAGAGGAGGTAATAATCGGATACAATACAGTTACAGTCGAACCGATAGGCTCGGTTCGGTTAGAATTCCTCATCTGGCGCGTTTACCTCGCGGCCTCAATTCTTGTTTCCTACACCATTGTTGCGCCTACATATCGAATAGCGTATCAGAATGGTAAGAGCGAAATATTCTGTATGAGATTGTGCCAATTTGACGACGATACGTAGTTGCCCTTATCTCTCCTCAATGCCGCCCAAAATAAACCAATGGTGATGTCAACTTCCAAGTTATACACCCATTATACAACTTTCTCATCCGAAATCTGCAACAGTTAGTCGAGTTGAAGAATGGGGAGACCTTCAACGGACATCTTGTCAACTGTGACAACTTCATGAACATCACCTTGCGAGAAGTGTACCAAACGAACCCTGAAGGCGACAGGTTTTGGAAGCTGAAGGAATGTTACATCCGTGGAAGCACAGTAAGCTCGCATGCCCTATGCCACTTTGTGGACGTTAATGTCCGCGTTATAGATAAAGTATCTGCGTGTACCTGATCCACTACTAGACCTTGTCAAGGATGAACAGACCAGAGCAAGAGAAGCTGGTCGAAGTGCAAGAGGGGGTCCTGGTGGTGGCAGAGGTACCTATACTAACCATGTCGTATGGGCCAATACACTGACGCGTTTTTGTTATCTCAGGCAGAGGGGCGCCACCAAGAGGTACGTCCTGCCCAATAGTCGTTATGATCGATGTTCTCAATGCTTTCGTCCAGGGCGAGGTGCGGCGCGTGGTGGGCCAATACGTGGAGGGAGAGGGCGTGGACGTGGAGGTTGAAGACTACTTTGTATACTTCGTGCGTAGTTCGTATCTCATCCTCATCTTGTGGGTCTTCATTTTGCTTGTGATGTCAGGACCTGTGTATTATAGTATCATATGTTTCGAACAGATGCACCCACTCTTTGTGATGGCTCCCGAGGGACAGGAAATACTTCTTTTATCCTTAAGATTCGTCATATGACATTGCTGTTGCAAGCTGATACCATGAAGTCCGTGAGCGTGGTTCTCGCTGTCGTTCCACGCCGCTATCGCAGTACGTCTCTGAAATCCAATAAACCATCCGTGTATGATATTCCAAACCCAACTAGAACGTGGATATAAATACATAGATCCATGGATAAAGATTCAAGACAAGGTATACACTTTACGAATTAAGATCAAATCCAGGAATCTTGCACCACGTCGCGCAACACCTCAAACTCTAGGGTTGTCGTCTTACCATCAGTCGTGGGTTTTCGGACCCATTTTCCCTACATACAACTAAAATCAGAAACAATCATCTCATGAAGCACGAATCACATGCAATATAAAGAGTATCGCCTAAGCCAACCTGCCTCAGCCGAGAGTTTTCTCGCAGCATCCACTCCTTTGCTTCTTCATCGTTGAACCTGCTTCGTACCGCGAAAGACCCACGGCCCCAATGTACGCTCAGCTGGAGGCTACGAAGATTGTGTCCGTTTGCAATCGCGTTCTTGATATCATTCTGATCATTCGCCTTCAGAAACATTGAAAGGAGAGTCCTAATCACCACGTACATGATCCTTGCACCATGCAAGAGAGCAGGACACAGTTTCGAGGTTCGGGAACATGGTGCACAGACATTCGATATCCTGCAGAGTCAATTGAACGGAGTTCACATTGAAGTGCTTCAAAGTGTGTTTGTGGGTCTTCGCAAGATCTAGCAAGAACATTCGAGGCATCGACATGTCGCCTTGTGTCGAGAACGTGTGGAGCTTTAGTGTCTCCAGGGATGGTCTAGGAATTAAGCTTGCGATCCAAGGCCATAAATTGGGAGGACCCTGTAAGTCGACGGAACTCGTGCGAACCGTGAGCTCCCGCAACGAAGCTGCCGGTTGATCATCATTGAAGATCCTGCCAGCCCCAAGGTACTCCGTATCGAGCGAAACGAGATTCGGCAGCACGGACAAGATCTCCGGAATAGAATTACTCGGTGCACCCTTGAGTCGAAGGGTCTTGAGTCCTGGAAGATGGGAAAGGACTAAAACGAGGACGGTAGCAGAACCTGCACATCGCTAGAAAGACCTTCGTAAATGGATCAGGACGTACAATTTGGATGTTGGCGCGAAAGATCACTGACGCCCAATTCCAAATGGGTGAGCGAGCTGCCCAGTTGCTCCGACCAACCTTGAAGAACGCGAGCTTTGCCATGTAAGCACCATATCGCGATTTTGTGGAGACCAGTGAACTCGGTCAATTTTGACCACACTTCATCTGAAATACCGGCTGATGTACGTATGATCAGCTCGATGACACGAGGAAGACTTCGCAAGATCGAAAGGTACGCGAGGAAGTTGTCGTCGTTAATAGTATCATGAGCGTCGTCTACCCAAGTGAAGGAACGCAGGTTAATGCACATACGCAGGGCCTTCCTGCAGTCCGATATGAGCTTGGGTTCATAGAACCCCACTGTAGCTGCGGTCATAGTGCAATAGTAAGTCGTCGAAGCGTCTGTTGATGTGGAATATCTTACCTGTTTCTCGTACATATCGAACGTATTTGGCATATTCTGGCCTTCTTAGTAGCGTTTTTGAGGGATGAACGATTATGAAGGATTCATAGCCCTAACCAATATTAGTCGGCATCTAAGCATTCAAATCAATCCGTTTACCTGTCTCTTCGTCTTCACATCCAACGTTCGGTACAACAATGGAATTGCTGCTCGGTGAAAGACGGAGTTCACCAGCGCACATCGACCAAGATCCCTTCGATCGGCAAGCTGTTCAAGTATGGGGGTGATGATATCCGCTGGAAGACTGGATGTAACAGGCTCGTAAACCAATAAACCCATCTGAGTGGGAACGATGAGGGAAAGCGTTCAACATTGTGCGAATCCGACGCAGTGGTATTTATACCGTGCCTCGTTCTAGCGTCAGGTTGCAGCGTCGGCTTGCGGTTCACCTCATGACCTGCTGGTCATCCTTGTGTCTCTGATAACGCCCTCGTTGTGCGCTACAGGCTATCATTATTTCGTGATGTCAACAGGTCCCTAGCCATTTGTATGACAGAAAATTCCGCTCAGTCATACCTGTTTTTTTTTTAAAGATAGTCGGACTCTTTGTCCGGGATGACTCGCTCCGTAATCATCGCAGATCGCCAAGAAAAGGTCTGGAGTACGAAGCTTATACCACTGGGACTTTAACGATGTGTGTTAAGCCAGCGTTGTTAGTTGATGTTGAGATGAGCTGTCAATCACTGGATGTATTCATCGGTGCAATAGTCCTTAGGAAAGGTGTGTTCTACATGTTTCGTTTTGATCACTGATATTTCTCATGGGGTACTCGGCATACTCGGTCTCTTCGGGGACGACCTTCATGATGGAAGCGCAAGGCTCCAATCAAGCAAGTGCAAGCTGGATGTTTCAAAGATGTCCGAAGTAGATGGGATCGACGCAACTTCGTTAAATCATCGTGGCCCTCCGGTCAACCATAGACAATACTGAGTCCAAAAATAGAACATAGTGTACATCTCCAAACGTAAGTCTTAGAAGGATGAGGGATTCTGAGGCCTGATATCGGTGAACGAGCAAATGTTGGCATGGAGGGAGGACCAAAACTGCAACTTAGCATCGGAGCGCTGAACTCTTCCGTCAATTGTCAATTGATCCGGAATCAGCTTTTTGTTTGCCGACTTCATCTTCCAGCCACTAACTTTCCTTGTTACCTTCTAACATCTGGCATACATGTTCTACATTATTGGCTTGGGTCTCTGCGATGAAAAGGATATAACCGTCCGAGGGTTGGAGGTAGGGTTCGATCCGCACTCTCTAGTTCAAGTTGAAACAAACCAATGATTCTTTGTACAGGCAATAAAAGGATGTTCTCGAGTGTACCTTGAGGCTTATACAAGTATTCTGATGGTTCAGAAGGAGAGACTGGTGAGTTTTTAACCCTGTTGGGCCAGTTGTGTATTCACGGAGATCTCGTAAGGAAGCATTCTACGGAAAGGACCTGATCCTCGCTGATCGAGACATGGTGGAGACTGAAAGCGACGAGATCCTACGAGATGCAGACAAAAAAGACGTTGCCCTACTCGTCGTAGGTGATCCTTTCGGGTTTGTCCCCTCTAATGTCCCGAGATTCGCTGAATGCTGACCGGATCACTCAAGCGCAACGACACACACAGATATCATTCTCAGGGCACGGTCGTTGAAGATTCCTGTTAGAGTGGTGCATAACGCTTCTATCATGAATGCCATAGGCGCATGTGGATTGCAATTGTACAACTTTGGTCAGACTGTCTCTTTGGTCTTCTTCAGCGAAACTTGGAAACCCGATAGCTTCTACGATAGGATCAAGGAGAATGCAGACCTTGGGATGCATACGCTCGTCCTCCTTGATATCAAGGTAAAGGAGCAAAGTGAAGAAAATCTTGCAAGGTTTGCATACTTCGATTCCTCTGCGAGTTTGCCTCTGAAACTACATTATCTAGGGGTCGAAAAATCTACGAACCACCTCGGTACATGTCGATCACCCAAGCAGTCTCTCAGCTCATAGAAATTGAGGAGCTCCGAGAAGGCGGCATCTTGACTCCGGACAAAACGCTTGCGATCGCCATGTCTCGTGTCGGTGGCAGCGAAGGGCAGGAGCGCATTGTATCCGGTACACTCTCAGAGTTACTATCTCAACCCCCGGAGGTATTTGGAGAACCTTTACACAGCCTGGTGATAGTTGGTAGGCGACTACATCATCTCGAAGTGGAATATGCAGAGACGTTCGCTGTGAATCGTGAGAGTTGGAGGTCTACTGCTAGAGATGTATATGGCTGCGCCCTAGATTAATTCTATGTTCTATCGAGAAAGACTGAATAAAAAGGTAATTGCGTTACAGTAATGGGAATGTTTTCTGCTCGCGCGCTCTTGAGTTTTGTTTGCCAGATTAGATTGATCTTGCTCGAGCGTATCATGTTTAGATAACAAGACCGATATCTTTCCGATTGACTCGATAAACACCATTCCAATTACTGTGTTCTTCTGACTCGTCTGACCAGCATTCTATAGATATACACCTGCTTGCTGGCAGAGATACCATCTAACGAACCCCTCACCATGTCGACGATCTACATAGACGAAACTGCTGGCTCAGACGATACCGGCAAAGGCACCCAAGAACTCCCATACCAGTCCATCGCTTTTGCACTCTTTACTCATGGTGCTGATACCAAGGTTCTGATTCGCAAAGATTCCTCCGCCGCATACGAGGAGCCGACACAGTCTGCATTGAAAAAGGCGAAGAAGGGTGCTGATGGCCTAGAGAAGAAACGCAAAAGGGCTGAAGAGCTTGCTGAACGTGAGGCCAAGGAGAAACATGCAGAGAGGGAAAAGAGGGAGAAGCTCCTTGAGGAAAGCAAGAAGGTCGTCTTGCAGGAAGATGCATCACTCCCCAAAGCCACAAAGGTATACCAAATCATGATATCTATTATTCTTCCGAGGCCTGATTGAGGATTGTAGTCAAAACTTGGAAACCTTACGCCTCTGAGATCCCAGCGGGTTCGTGTATCTGGGTGGGTACACCGACTGCGTGATCAAAAGGGTATCATCTTCGTTGTCTTGAGGGACGGTACGGGTTACTTGCAGTGTGTTCTTTCTGGCACTGTGGTATGGATCCCTCTGCACGTTCTCACGTTTTC
The DNA here is from genome assembly GCA_964035595.1 of Somion occarium. Classification (NCBI taxonomy): domain Eukaryota; kingdom Fungi; phylum Basidiomycota; class Agaricomycetes; order Polyporales; family Cerrenaceae; genus Somion; species Somion occarium. The sequence goes on along the minus strand of OZ037949.1, from coordinate 1,871,508 downwards.
ATATCTCAATGGTATCGCTAGGCACAAACATATGAAGCACTTACACTCACACTCGAATCTTCGCTTGAGCTTGTTGGGACCCTTCAGCCCGTACCAGAAGGCAAGACCGCTCCTGGTGGACATGAGCTCGTTGTTGACTACTGGAGAGTCCTGGGAGCTGCGCCAGGTGCTGAAGATGCCTTCAGCAGCCGATTGAACGAAGTATGTAATTTCACGCCATCTCTCCATAATCCTTACTTACTCTCGCTTTTCAGAAATCCGATCCATCCATTCTTGCTGATCTCAGGCATCTCGTCCTCCGTGGCGAGACAGCATCAGCCATACTCAAACTGCGTGCTGCACTTCTGTCATCGTTTAGAGGTTCTCTAGTCTCGCACGACCTCCTTGAGGTCACTCCACCTTGTCTAGTACAAACGCAAGTTGAGGGTGGCGCAACCTTGTTCACGCTCGATTACTATGGCCAGCCTGCTTTCCTTACACAGAGCTCTCAGCTATATTTGGAGACGTGTTTACCTTCGCTTGGCGACGTATTTTGTGTTCAGGAGAGTTTCCGGGCGGAGAACAGGTGAGCTAGTTGCGCTTGGTGCAAGTGGAACTATTGTTTTTGACTCCGCGATAAGCCACACGCGTCGTCATTTGAGTGAATACACTCACTTGGAGGCCGAGCTTGCTTTCATTACATTCGAGGATCTCATGAACCATATCGAGAGCATTGTAAGTTAGACCCTCGTCCGTCTAGTTTAGTTTGATCTGATGCATCATGTTCCCTAGATTTGCGAAACAATTGGCCGTCTTCTGCAAGATCCCTCCTCTGCTGCCCTGATCAAACAACTGAACCCCAACTTCCAAACCCCATCAAGGCCTTTCCTCCGTCTGTCTTACGTCGATGCGATCAAATGGCTCAACGAGCATGGTATTCAACACGAGGCCGAGGATGCTGAGGGCAATGTTATTAAAGACGAGCATGGCAACCCCAAGATGGTTGACCACGCTGTTGGAGATGATATCGCTGAAGCTGCGGAGAGGAGGATGACTGATATCCTTGGAACACCAGTCTTCTTGTACGGATTCCCTGCGGTGTTGAAAGCGTTCTACATGAAAAAGATGCCCAAGAAGGAGGGCGCGCCAGACGACAACCATGTCTTCACGGAAAGCTGTGACCTGCTTATGCCTGGCGTCGGCGAGATTGTCGGTGAGTATTTGTACTCGAAACCAGTGCATTTTGACCAACATATGTTAACCACTTGTCTAGGTGGATCCATGAGGATCGCTGATATGGAAGAACTCCTTGCTGCATACAAGCGGGAAGGCATCGACGCTTCTCCTTACTACTGGTTCACTGATCAGCGCAAGTATGGTACTTGCGAGCATGGCGGATATGGTCTTGGTGTAGAGGTATTTGTCTAATTGCAATTCTGCTCTGGATTTTCGCTGACTCTTGTATCGTTCAGCGTTTCCTTGCGTGGCTTGCTAACCGCTACACTGTACGGGAGTGCTCGCTATATCCTAGGTACGCCTTTCTTTCGCTCTCCAGCGAGTTATCATACTTACCGATGTACCGATCCTTCAGATGGCCCGGTCGCGCGACGCCTTAGAGTCTCTCCAACCATCGAATGAGGCATCCTTACGGTAATCACTGGAGGATGCTTATTGTTATTCTATTCCCCGCACATTTGTATGTCCACTTCAACTTATCGGCTAGAGAAGAGGTAGTAGATGTGATTGCGTGTCGTTATGTTATCGAATCAAAAGGTGTAAACCCCCACTGAACACATCAAATTGCCCCCTTTCATGATTGAAAGACGCTAAAGCACTAGTACAATCATCCAGAAATCCCTCTTGCATTGTTCGGCTAGAAAATAAATACATTGCACGAGGAATTTCATTCCTCCGAGCCATAGAGTGGTCACCGTGCGCGGCATGCTTCTCTATGCCCAGCTTTCCAATCACTGGAATGAATTTTAGGAATCGATTCGTTGCACAGCAAATATGAATGTGAAGACTCACGCTGTCTGACAGGGTTTACCGCAATAAAACACTCGCCAGCATCCCTTACATACTCGCATGGGATGCATGGGTCTTTTGTTTGAGCACAGGCAGTTGGGGAAATGACAACTTTGAACGCAGGTCTCGTAGCCTGGAAAATGAGGAATGGGCTCTGCCCTCCTGTCTAGTTGTAGAACACGACCAAGTCGAAGGAAAGAGTGTAGAAGGGTGTAACGTGGGTCAGCTCTATCAAACCTATGACCTTCTAAGGCTTCTATCGTCGGCCTCCAGACCTTGCCAACAACTTGTTGCAAGTTGTGACGAAAAGCAGCAGTTCGTCCCCCAGTTCCTTGAGTATATTCTTCCAACTGAAACTCTACGATTGCCGGCAGCCTGGTTGTCCAGAAGTGGTGTGTAGATGCTGTATCCGGCACACGCAATAGCGCAGAGCTGAACACGAGTGGTAAAAGGTCCAGGTTACGGGCTAATCGTATCGCATTTGGAGTTCCACAAGCATTTTGTGTCAACATGCTGGAGTCGTGAATCAGTATAAATAATTTTAAGTTTGAAATTGTCTACGTACAATATGATGTCTAGGCCTCGCTGTACTATTTCGGGTGTCCACACACTGTCTCCTAAGCAACGCTGTCTCTGACAGGCAAGTATGACGAGGTCGGAAAATGTGCATCGGCCGACATGAGATTCCAATGCAACCGTGGCCAAGTCTAGTTGCGTGCACATCGAAATGCATATTTTGATCACCAAGAGCGTTTCTGTGAGAATACGATCAATCATATCCTCATGACGAAGTCGGATTTGCATCGTCTGAAAGTATAAGCGAGAGACTCCATTATCCAGAAAAGTCTCTCGAAGCTGTTCCGCAAGTAATGGAAACCTGCCCATCTTCATCGTGTCCACTACGATTCTTGATATAGCGGACATGGTGTCCTTGTCGACTCCTCGGCGGAGACACCAGCATTGTATCACAAGCTGCAGAGATCCATTAATGAACGGGGTCAATGGACTACCAAAACAGCAGTAAATGAGTCATTGTTAATGCAAACTGTCTAACTTTGAACGTACTGAATCAGGGTGTGCAACAATGTGACCTGTGCGACAAGCGAACCAACCGTCTCTGGTAGTCCCGCCCAGCTTTTAGAATCCAACAAAGTATAACGCCGGCCCCATAGTGCAGAGAATACCGGAGCGAATCGTTTCAAGGCGTGTTCGGCATGTTCAAGGAAACAGCCCCCCGAGACGTATTGGGAGAGCTTCATGGTAAAGAACGCCAAGGTTTGCAAAACTCCCGTTGCGTAGAGCTGTACAGTTCGATGACGAAATATTACAAGATGGCGTCGTGCTGACTTACTTTCTCCCTTGCATCAACACAGTCATAGGTTGACGGACTAGCAGCGATAAGGAGCAATACCTTGATCAAGCTGCTGTCGATAAAAGTATTCCATTGGGCTTCAGCGGTATGGCTGGATACGATGTCCAATATCAAGTGGGTCAGGTCCACTCGGCGTCCATCGCCAGAAGCGTGCAGTGCCATAAGTTTGTCCCCAAACTCTCCGGGGTTATTCAGCAGTAAGTTGATAAGATCATGTTGATCCCTTGAAGTAAGTGAGGGTGGTTCATTGAAAGGATATGAATTGGTAGCCATGGATAGATCCTAAACTGGTCGATCAGTGGATTATATCGTAAACCATTGGGGAGAATTACGCAACCCGTTCCGCGATGGATTGGGTCCAACGGCTTGGATTGAGCTGTAGCGCATGCTCACGTTATGAAGCACACCCCGCTAGTAAAGCAAGATAACGAACGTAGATGAGTACTGAAAGAGTTTAGGGCACCAATACGACTCGAAGTATTGATGCAGGGATGCGGATTGTGGTGGTTGAGGTTAAGTGGTCGAAGTGGCATCTACTTAGGGCGTTCTTTGAAACGAGGCTGGTGACAACGCCATGCCGATAAGTAGAAATTGCTTCATGCCCGATTTGGACAAGATAGCATATACCACGGCCAAGACGATAGGCTCAGCCCCCAATTTCTAACAATACTTCAGCAATCAATATGAAGACCAAACATTGAAATACGAAACCGTTTTGCAAATTTTCAACTCGACCGAAATCTCTCCAGCATAAAGCGGTATGTTTTGGTCATCGCTAACGGCGTGAGTTGCAATATAAAGCTCCATGGGTCTCCTACAACCTGCATATAGTCACCCATTAGTGAACCGCCATCGAGAATAACGTCGATTCCTGGGAGGCCGCGACAGTCCTTTCCGAGGTCATCTGGCACGTAGGTCGCGTAACGTACATTCCTGCTCGGAAATATAGGAAACATGTCAGACTTTCGAGAGAGTGTGATCGAGAGGTCTCCACCGAAACGTAATTCCCGAATCACCTGCGCAGCTCTGTCAAGGGAGGCCTTGGGCGGGGCAACATGTAGCCCGACTTGTGGATCGAGACTTTGGTTCGTAGCCTGACACCTAATTGACGAAACTGAGCACCGGATTTAAAAGGCTCTGCGTGCGTGTACTGTTTCACAAACGTAAGCTCACCACATACATCCTGATAGAAGCTGAAGTACCCTCTGCCTAGAAATCGAGTCTAAGTACGATAAAAGAGACAATGAAAACACGAATAATTACCACAGAAATCTGGCAGCCAAAAGTCCAGTTGCGAACTAGCCCCAGGGTGTAACTTTGTTATGAGGAGTCCCTCGTGTCAAATTCCGCGGTCACAGTTCAGACGCTATACGGGGAGATTTACGGAGGAAGGGGAAAAAGGCAATCATGCAGCGCATAGAGTTATGAAACACGTACCGCAGTGAGAGGACAAAGTCGATCTTACACGAATATTCACTATCTACTTTCAAGGCATCACGGTGACCACTCTCTTGAGGCTGTGGATCCTCGAATACCTAGTATAATATGGCGGTATAACATAACAGTGAAACAAAGCTACGATCAAAAGTTGCATCCCAGTCGTAGCCAAGATTCAATTCAACGACGACCACGACATTTGCTCCTATGATCGCCATCTTCCCAATCACTAAGAAAACACATCAATGAAGGAACAGGAATGTCGAAAGCACGGTACATACCGCTTCTGACAACGCCGACTGCAGTAGGAGACAACCCAACAACCCTTACAAACGTGCCACGAGTGTTTGAATAATCCAGGTTCCTTACAAAGACAGTTCTCCCAATTACATCGCCGATGCAAGTGGTTCTCGGGCGGGCGTGAACTCATATAACTTCCATATAGCCTGGCTTCCGTTGACTCTTTGAACCCAAGCCTCTTACCGAAGTTCAACCATACCTCTAAATATTCGTATAGAGGCGAAGCTGGAAGCACATGGAGAGCACGAATTTCTTTCAGGGTTGGAAACCAGATCGTGCGAGCAATGGAGGTCAGGTCCTTAATGAACTGAGAGTCTGGATCTCGTCGTATGAAAAGTTGGCCTGTAGTACCGTAAGCCTCCAGTGGGTAACACATTGCATCTTGAAGAACGGGAACTCAGTGAAAGGGAGACAAAGGACAGATGATGACGGACCTAGACAGTTCTTGTTGTTCCTGGCCATAGCGCGAGGAAATATAGAAGCAAGCATGGGGAGAACTTTAAGTTTTTTGACCTTGCGCATGACAGCTTCAGCATGTGGACTCGAGGGGCTCTGAAGCAGTGAACTAGGTAAAGGATTGATTATCCGCGCCGATTTGATAATCAATTGAAGATAGCCCACCCTATTTCTATGAAGCCAGGGACTAAAATATCATAGTCCAGTTCCGGCATCCCTTGACACAGCTGGCGTTGGCAGGCTAGGCAAGAAGCTTCGAGGAGAGCCATCGTGTCTGTTGATTGTGCACGCTCATGTATGAGGCTGCTACAACAAAGATTGGCAGGGATAAGAAAATAAAATAAGTCGCGAAGAGTCAAGTTAATGATTCGGGGGGAGAGCAAAGCTTCTTGTATTGCGTTCGTTAGTTGTGGTACGCAATTAGTATCCACGATCGCCTCTCGTATGATTTTCAACCCGTCAGGGTCACGGCCTATGAGGTGAGCGGCCGCTTTGCCACATTGTTCGGATGCAAGATCATCTTTGGCGTGAACCCAGGCATATAAAACAATGTGAGCATAGTGTCCAGCTTTATGCAACTCCCTGCTGAGCACAGTCATCACGTTAGCAAGGTGGAAAGCCACAAATAAGAGCCTGTCGACGCACTACACCAGGTTCGTCACAAATGAAACATGTATTATATAGCGCGTAAGGCGAGCCTCCAGAGTATCCGACCGTACCTCTCCATGAGCTCGAAAACGGTTATCAGGATTCCAGAGGAAATCCCGCATTTTCCAGAGAGCTGGCCACGAATTGCAGATATGTTCAAGCCTTCGACGTATAAGGTCTACATCTTGGCCCGATTCGGCACGTTCAATGAAGCTCGTGGCGATCACATCCAACGAAAATAGAATTGAACCAACGAATTCCTGTACCATAAGACAGTTAGGCTCATGAAAATCATTCCGACAAGAATAATTCAGAAGATAATACCTGCGCCGGATACACGCGGGTGCCATGGCTCACATATGACCGAGGATCACATAGAATATTCACCAGAACATCGGACAGGCCGCTGGTTAGAAACGAATCGAAGTACGGCCGAAGATGATTATAGAAAAGGAAGAAATGCAGATCATCCGCGAATGCAAACTTGTCCTCGACGTTATCTTCTTGATGGAACTTGCTCAGTGTGCTCGCCACGGCAGTTGGTGTTGTGAAGATCGTTCCAAGCCAAGGTCGATACTCCCTTCTACCACCTGGAAGGTCGAAAAACATACCGACGGGTTCCGCCATAAGGAGAAATCGAAGGGAAAGTCTTGTTTTCAAGACTGCGAAGTGGCGTGGGTCAAGTTGAACTAGGCAGAATCACGCAGGTCACGGTCCCAAGTAGTGTCACAATGGTGACAACGTCGCGTACGCGCCGCCAGCTTTTAAGAGACAAAAGAAGAGCTAGAGGCTACACAGTAATCTCCTGAAGAATACACAAGGATACACAGTACGAATCTCCGTGGGATGGCCTGAAGCACTATGGCATTGAAGTAAGTTTGTTTACGAAACCAGTGAACTCTTGATGCTCCAAGTTAACGCCACCGGCATGAAGCGCACGATGATGAAGGCTGAAGGTAGTTTCGCAGTTCCGATAGACACGAAGGTCGATGTATTCATCTTGTGGGTTATATTTAATGCACAAGCCAAGAGCCGCTTTTGAAGGGAAGTTTCGGGACAGAGCATTCTAACGATGGCAGTTCTCAATTCAGTCTAGGCAGACAGGCAGAAAAACCAGATAGAGCCAGATATACAGGTTTATATCAATACCGAAGATCCACATTGGTGGAACGAAAGCGAGCTAGGTGACATACACAAGATCATAACACCGTCCGATAGCATAGCCAGCCAAAGAGAGACCTTCAGAGGTGTCGACACCTAGGATGACAGCCACACAAGTGATTCCCCCAAGATGAGCAGCGTCCAGATATCCGAGAGAGCTGGCCGTGCATATCCCAAGTCTGACGAAAGTTGCGATTAGATAAAGCCGTGTTCCTGAATGGCCGTTTGCATGTCGATGTGAATTAATGCTTTTAGTTTTGAGAGCCTTCCTGTATGCGGCGGCACCTAAGTTTGTGATTTTGCCAGTCGCTGAAAAGCCAAACTGCATCAATGGACGGATGATAAACGTAATAAAACGGACGGACCGTTGTTGGCAGCGTCGACTGCAGTATAGAACACGCCAGCATCCTTTGCATACACGAAGTGAATGTCCTGGTTTCGCCCTATGGCAGAGACAATCTTTCCGGTGACAATGCTTATGATAAGGGTACGCAGGAACCAATCTTGCCATATATGAATCATACAGTGGAGGTTCGGTAGATTCCTTGAACCCAAGTTGCTCGCCGAAAATCAACCATTCTCGGATCCATTGATGTTCAGGTGAGCTAGGTGATATTCGTAGTGCCCGCAGCTTGCGAAGAGTGGGGAGCCAAACCCTGCGCACAGCGCCTAGGAGAACCCGGGTATAAGTGACATTAGGAGCGCGCCGCATAAGGCTTCCTCCTATGCCGCTATATGTTGACATGATCGAACCAACCATATCTGGGACAATGGGATGAATGCTTGCCGAAGTAATTAAAAAAAATGCAGACTCATACGCATATGTGAAGTGTCATTGTTGACCAACGCGCGAGGATACACATGCGCGACCATACTGAGCAGTTCGAGATCAACGAATTTGGAGGACGCCACTATAACGTTCCGATGCTCGGGAGCCTCAAGCATCATTCTATGTGACCACCACTTTAACACAGCGTAACATCAATCAGGCAGGATACGCACCCAACATACATGAACGCGCACATCAAGATGTCCCGTTCGAAATCTGGGTTCCCACAACAGAGTTGGCGTTGGCATGCGTGTGATATAACCTCTAGAAAACTATCTTCGTTATCTGGCTCAGGCCGCTCCCGCGTTAGAGGTGCATAATGCATAGCCCCAAGACCAAACATGCCGAAAACTTCAAACAAAGGCATGTCTACGACTGTTTCATCCTTAAGTGCAGTCTTCAAAGCTTCGCGAAAAGGAGAGAAGCAATTTGTATCCAAAACGACTTCTTGAAATAACGTTTCACCGCTGGGGCCTTGGTCGATGAGTCGGATGGCTTCGTTCAGGACTTCTTTGGCAACCGAAGCATTCTTGCCGTTGAGCCAGCCATATAGCGCAAGATAAGCGTCATGTTCATTCTTCCGGGTTTGACCTCTGAGAGACAGGTCAATCGGTTCCAATGATAGAACGAGAATCCTACCTAAACCATCTCTCCAGTGGCGAATATTTGCTGATCATGCCCATAACTAGATGATCAAGTGGTATTGCATCTCGTCGTTCATCCATAAAAACCAGGAATCGCCGTTCTGGATCCCAGAAAAAGTCTCTTCTACTCCAAAGAGCGGACCACAATTCCGGAAGTTTGTTCATAACATCACGTATGCAGGGTATGAACATGCTCCTGTAAAAGCTGGACAGATCGTCCGCAAACACCGTCAAGGCAGATACAATTGAACCGATATATTGCTTCAAAGAATCAAGTACCAATGTATCAAGGTCAGCTCAGTTAACAAAAATACGAGCTCGTTTGGCCTACCTCCGCTGGAAGTACATTCCCGTAGCTGATGTACGAAGTGGGGTCTAAAAGGATTTTGAATAGGACGTTAGGAAGGTCGTTATCGATGCATTCAGCGCGTTGGCTTGTAGTAGCAGAAGTCTGAAGAAATATGTTCAGGTCATCCGCAAACATGAACCTCTGATGAACATCGGGCAGAGTGTCAAACTGATGGAACTGATCGAGGATGGCGGGCACTACTCTCATTGGCGCCGATTGCAGGGCTTGCAACCAGGTCTGGTCATCATAAGGAACCCCGCCCTCTGTTAGAAGTATTCGTGACATAGTAGATTGAGGTTTGTAGCAGAGAATAGGCAGTAAACGGTCTTCAGTACACGGACGAAGGAGAACAAAGAGCCTTGAAGCCACTGGCACTGAAGGCTTAAAATGTCACGCCGCGTCACAGTCATGTGTACTTCGTCACATTCGCGTTTTGCAAGGAGCGTGACGCGACCAGCTTTATTGAACCCGCGGAAAGTGCAGGCCCAGTCTCTGGCACACATATCGTACCAAAAGGCCTTGAAACATGTCAGTCATTGCCTGCAGCTGGAACTGGTGTCCAGAAGTATTCTCTAACGAAGTGGACTTCAAACGCCATTTCCGCCTGGTCCACCTTACATCGTTAACGTTCGTCAAAGGGAAAGACTGGGATGACTGGTTGAAAGCAGAGACAGGTCGCGCCGACAAGTCTGGTATGTCTTATATTCCCAAAAATTAATGACACAACTCATTCGTATCTAGATAGTCTCCTGGATGCGATTCCAACTCAAACTTTGACATCACTATCGGAACCTTCACATAGTTATGAAGTTGTCTCCCCTAGAGGGCTCTCGCCATCTCGTCAGAACCCGTCAATTTCTGCTTCTTCAATTCCAAACACTCCTGAGCCATCTCCACCGAGTCGGAAAAGAAGCTTCTCCGAGTTTAATGACCAGTCTTCACCTACCCCACCAATCGAGCCTATGAGTCCTTCTCCTTTGCTGTCCAACATGATCGCGGACGCAACAAACCCTCGCTCGACGCGCCTTTCTACCCCTGCTTCACCTGTAGTTTCTATTGCTGATGGACACCCTATCAGCCCGGGCAACCTGTCGCGCGAATCCTCCGTCTCTGCGCAAGACGTGGAGACACAACTACAATTACTATCTCCTGCTCAATCTTCAACTGATACACCTCCTGAACAAATAAATTCGGAAGGAGACCATTTACCCATCTCGACACATAACCAAAAAGAGGTCAATTTGTTCTCGAAACCTCAGCCCACCTCTCCTGCGAGACCTATGTCTCCGATCCGTTCGCTTCCACGCTCACCATCACCACCCAAAATCAGACGTAGCTCTCGAACACGTTCACAGACACCAGTGCCAGTTCCAGCCCCGGTCACCAACGGCCGTAGGACAAGGGCTAACAGCACCGCAGGCTCTGTAACGTCTAGGCCCAGTAGTCGCCGACGTACTCCAACAAGCAGACAGTCTTCGGTTGAGCCCGTTAATCCTCCTACCAAAAAGCGTAAGGTTGCGAGAATGCCTTTCGTTCCCGAACCGGCCATTGGTAATGTTACTAAATGTCACTCGTTTCAACCATCTAACGAAATTATCACAGAACGAATACCTGAAGAGCCCGAAAGTTTCATTAATCACCCTATTTTAGGTGAAGTTCAAGTGTTAGGGACACACTCAAATTCTTTCCGCATCAACAACGGCGAGGATGCAAGCCGATCCTCATCGCCCGAGGTTGACGAACTAGCAGACGACGCCCCACCTCAAGAACCATTCCTGGACACTACCTCGATAGGATATGACTACGGCTTCTCGCAATTGCCTTTACAGACACAAGCTCCTTATTTCAGTCAGAGCGACAGTCAAAGCCAGTGAAACACTATTTCTATACCGTGCGCCATGCGCATTTTGTGGCTCAAGATCTGAATGGGTTCGATTAAGCTTAGCACATAATGTTCAAACTTGGACATTTGTGTAATGGAGGGTACGAGGACATGAACCGTCTCCAGCGGTTGAATTCGGCGATGTCGATCTCGTCGACCCTGACAAAACGAAGTGTCACCCAGATCACCCGAAAGAACCAGAGACTGGTGTCTAGTGGTGGTACTCGCGATGTGCACGCATAAATGGCCTTCGTCGTTCAGCACGACGAGCATTGGTTGCAAAGGAAACTAACTTGGCCTGTGCACCTAGATATCCATCTATCATGCTCCTGGGCACTTGCGTCTGCGAGTAATCCCAACTCTCCAGACGTTGAATGACGATTTGATCCGTCTGCATGTCAAAGATCACCATGTACGTGGCACGACCGCCATCGGGACGAGGGAAGAAATCTCCATCACCCGAGCCTGTTGCTCCCTTGAAGGAGTATAGTTCGGTGATGCCCTGTTTGGTATTGGAGGGAAGCATCTCGAGGATGTCGAGTTCGCCACACCCCCCGTCTCCTCCCATACCACGACAGTTACACCCGTATTGGGCGGAATTGGTAACTTGGGAGTTTAGTGCCCAAATGGCGGGCATGTTCTGTGTACCGTTGGAAGGCATATCGAAGTCGACAACGAAGAGCTTGGAGTCTGCCCACCCATGGCTAGCAGTTCCTCTGCTAAAACCATCGCATGGGACATCCTTGCATTGCGTGGCGGTTACAATGTTCTAGTCCGACTGTTAGTCTCTGAGTTGACTGGCCAAAATTTCACGATGATCTTACCACTTCGTTGGTTCCGGATAAATGACCGGTGTAGGTTTCTTGGTTAGGAGCCGTTGTAGCATCGGTCCAATCCCCGTTTGCATAGGACTGGCTATTGCCGTTACAAGCTATGATACTAGGAATTTAATGGATGTTTGTTTCGATTATCTGTCTCGGCTTACCATCCCACTCTCCACTTTTATCGCCACCTTTGTTATTCATGAAAACAAGATTCTCAGGCTGAGATCCTACCGCCCAAGAACTCGTTCTCTTCCATGTTGCTGCCGACGCATTCCCCGGTTGGTAAACCGCGATATTGAAAACGTCAAATGGACCACGCAAGGCGAAAGTCAGCTCCTCGTTAAATGGCGCGAGGTTTCCACTGACTTCCTTCGGCGTGGTGACGCACGAAGGATTGGCAGGACAAGAGAGTCCTTCGCCCATGATCATCTTGGTAACTTGGTTATATGTACCTTGACCTCCGACATGAGAGTACTTGAGAGCGCTAAGAGCTCCAGAGATGGATGGAGCAACGAGGTTGTCGGGCGTGAGTGCTGCATCTACTGCAGCGAGGAGACCGATAGCAGCTATACATGTGGTCATGGAAATCATAGTTATCTTCAGGAGGTATGTGGTTTCTTGGGGCTTAGAGCAGGAGCCGAGACGGAAAGGAGTGTCGTGTTTAAAGAAAGCCGGAGTGCAGAGCTCAATGAAGACCTGCTGTCTACATGGTCGCACTGTTGCAAGCAAAGAGGAAACTCTTGAGGATGCGTGTATGAACTGAGATGAATGAAAACCAACCGACTTGGTGTTTATACGTTTCGAACGCTGTTGAGAACTACAGCCTCCGGATTATACAACATGATGCGACATGAACGATAACATTAGAACTCGAAAGCATGGAGCGAAAACCTCCTACTCTCTTGCGTTCCGTATCGTAATGTAAGGCACGCAAGCATAGGGTATAGAAATCGGCTCGAATCTAACAGCGGCATTAAGGTGAGTAACGTGTTTTACACCTGTTGAAAACTGGCTCTAACTGATCAGGACGAAAAGAAATGACAAGCAGGAAAGGGCCACCCGACTACTGCCCTGTATACTTGCAGTTTCTAGAGAAGGGCACATGGTACTAGTAAAAAGTTCTGGGTAGAAGCAAGAAGTCCAATGTTCATTCTGTCCGTAGTCCGTAACAGCGAACATACCTGAAACCAGATTCTGCGCACCAATCGATATCAGAATGCATAACCACTACAACTTCACAGCGTCCCAATGGACACTCTCCACGACCCCTGATAACCTCTCGACAAGTTCTTCGTTTACACATGAACATTGCCGAAGAGTCAGTTCCTCTAGCTTGAAACCGCTTTCTCTCCTCCGCTGTAAGGCTGCGATAAGCCTGTCTAGGTATATTGTAGGTTCTTCGACGTTGAAGCGACAACGCCATAAGATGAGATGCCGCAAACTTGGAAAAATGATAGTTATCGGCTCATTACTTTCGTTGGACTCGTCCGAGAACAACACCTCTGGAACGGTAACTGATGCCTGTTCAATGACCTGCAGTGTTTCCAAGCGAGTCGCAGAACCGAAAGATGTTCTCCATATATCTGCTGAGAACGTGATGAAGTCGCCGACAGTGATCTTGAGTACGTCCGAACATGGTAGGGTACGGAAGAGATATTGAAGCCATTCTTCGGCATCGTTTGCGTACATAGAGAATCCGACTGTCAATTTTGCCGATACGCGGTCGCCCAAAAGTTTCCTTTCGGTAGGCAGCGGTGATTCAGCGGTGAACTGGAATCGACCGCCGCGGTAGGCAGATACGTGGATTGAGTGAAACGGATTTCTGACGCCCTCAACTACGTTCTGGTTTATACAGTCCAATATCGGTCCTGCGGTATCAAGATAATACAGATCGTAAAAGATCAGGCAGAAATCGATATGGGAGGGTAAAATGAAGCTGGATAAGAGGGAGATGGCTGAAAAGCCGTTTGAGTGGCCTATGATGGAAATATCCTCGAGCTGGTGGAGTGAGATTCTCATGCTTGAAGGTAGGCACCCGTTGTAAATGCCCGTTGGCATAGCCACACCCTTTACAGCGTCGGTCAGACGCAAACGACGGAGCAAGGGCGTGCGTTGCAAGGCATCGCGCAGGTCGCTAATAGTCATCATGCAGTTCATTGATCCGACACTGGTCAATGCCAACGACTTGAGGGAAGGTCGAAGCAGTGGCAACACGTCTTTCGCGGTGAGGGTTGAAAGGGACAGCGTCTCCAACGCAGGCACTTGAAACCAAGCTGGAAGGGGTAGAGAGTAACTTCCTCGACCGTACACTGTTGCTGAGCGCAACTGCGGGGCAGGAGTGTCTGCGAAAGTTGAGGCTAGTTCTAGCTCTCTCATGTCAATTTCGATCTGCTTTATCCGGTGCGTCTCCGCCAAGACGGAATTCAGCATTTTGGTAAATTGCCAGAGTTCGTCTTTATAAATAAACATAGCGTATACGGTTAAGGATGCTTGTTTCGACCTTGCAAGCATCTCCCGGAGACAGGGCTCTCTCAAGAGAGCAACATGTCGCCATATTCGAGGTGTTGCAAGTGCCACCTCTCTCCAGTAGTGACAAACATGGGTCACGCGAATCCAGGCATAGAAAGGGACCATGCACGGTCGGCGTAATGGAGAGTGGAAGCTTTCATGAAAGTCGGAGACATATATTTCAATAGCCAAGGCGAGAAGTTCGGGGAGCAATAGGGAATTGATTGCAGAGGGCGCCACGCTCGGGGACAAGACGCTGGATCGCGTTTCTTGAAGTTGTACGTTGTTCATTGTCGAAGTCAGAGCAGCCAGAGACATCTTTCGTCAGCTGCTCCCGACTTATTCCCCACGGAAATTACAAGCTCTAAAGTGACCACATCAGCAACACCATCGACGTTAAACCGGAGTTAAGCATACTCAATATCCGTAAATTAGGACCTATTGAGCGATACCTGGGCTCCTGGTTGGCAGCAGCACAGTCGAAGTTCAGAACACAAGAGCAGAAGGGAATGAAAGAGTGAATTCAGACTCTGAACCACCTGAAGTGCTCGCGCAACGCAATTCAACGGATCGGGACGGTAGTAATGAATTATGACGCTATAAAGGGAAAATTCAATTACCCTTATAATCACAACCCTCGATAATTATTTGCCCGGCCGACTTTCTAACTTGCCTTTCTCTTTCGTGTCTGGCCATGAATCCTGCCATGCTTGCCCGCTCGACGGCCTTACGAGGGCTTGCCTTACGCTCAACGAGGACGTTTGCTTCAAAAGCCCCGCCAAGACCAAAAGCACCTTCCGCCAGCGAGGCAAGACCTGCATCGAGTTCGGCGTCGGAACCGCCACCTCCTCCTCCCCTAGCACCGAAACCAGTATCGACAGGTCCCTCATCATCGCTGCCTAGCTTGGATTTTGCACCTGTGGAGGAAAGTGAAAGAAAAGAACGCACAGGAGCGCGATCGTCAAAAGACTCCCTCTCGAGTATCGAGCGAAGGCGGAGGTTCTTGGGTAGGATCTCATTTGCGGTCCTATTGGTCGGTGCTGGCATTCAGACATGGTATCTGGGACGAGAATGGGATGAAGGAGAGTTGAAGGAGCTCCGGATAGTGAGTACCAATCTTTGATCTTTGTTTGCGGCTGATGATATTCATACGTACACAGAAACCGGAAGAAGCACCTAACACTAGATGGGGTCGAACCAAAACCCGCTTTGGCAGTATATTCAATGTACGTTGTATTGCTTGTGTTCTAGCTCACTGCCAACTCGTTGTACCCTGTAGTACTTCACAGAGCCAATATGGCCGGAATTGCTGCCCCCGCCACTCCCGGCTCCCATGCAGAAACCATACACCTTGCTTGTTTCCGTCGATGACCTGCTTGTTACCTCGACATGGGATGTGCGTGTATTTGCTTCGTTCATTGCTTGTGGACATGAGATCTCATGAATTCTGGTCCATTCCTTCAGCGGCATCATGGTTGGCGGACGGCAAAAAGACCAGGGGTGGATTATTTCTTAGGATATTTATCGCAATTTTACGAGATCGTTGTTTTCACGACTCAGTATCATTATGTGAGCATATACACGTCCGTGACGTGATTCACATCCTAACAATATTGTGACGCGACATAGACTGCAATGCCCATTATTGACAAGCTCGATCCTTATCAATTCTTCATTACATATAGACTATTCAGGGACGCTACTCGCTCCGTTAAAGGTCAACCTGTGAAGGTATGGAAATATGCTATAATTCGTTATTTTGACATGTACTGATTCTTCTGTCCTGATTTTATAGGACCTCACTTATCTCAACCGTGACCTCTCAAAAGTGATCATTCTTGATACACATTCTGAGCACGTCTCCACTCAACCTGAGAATGCCGTCATCCTGCCGAAATGGGCTGGCGACCCAAAGGATAAGGGCCTCGTTGCCATGATTCCATTCCTCGAATGTAAGAACGCGTTCCAGGTTGACATGGCGGATTCTAACGCTTCCTACATCATTCAGCTATTCCAATCTACAAGGCGCCCGATGTCCGACCCATCTTACAAGCTTACAGCGGCAAGGATATTCCTCTGGAATATGCTAAGAAGGAGTTGGAGGCTAAGCAGAAGCATATCGAAGAGTGGCAACAAAGTCACAAGCGCAGTGCCGGCACCTTCACGTTAAGCAGCTTGTTCGGTGGCACTCCTTCACCAGTACGTCGTTCTTTCATTTCTATACTTAAATAGGTCCTGGCGCACACGTCTAAATGACTTGCTTTGTAGGCACCGACCTCCCCGGTTCCTCTCACCTACCTTGAACAGAAGCGACAGGAGGCACAGATACAATATCGCGAGGAGCAAGCGTACATTGCCGCTAACAAGGAAAATTTTGATAGATTGATCAAGGAAGAGCAGGACGCTATGGCTCAACAGATGCCAGGAACGTTCTGGGGTGCTGCTGCTGCCATCATGGGAGGCGGTCCTCCTCCGCCCGCTCAAGGTCCTCAGGAGCAGGGTCAGCAACAGGCTCAGGGTCCAGCTCCAGGGGAGGTTCAGGTGCATGGTGCCCAACCGAAGGCTTAACTTACGATAGATGTCGTCGATGCTTCAGCTTAAGACATGAGAGCATTGACTGTCGGACCACGTATATCTCGTAATAATCTATCTAATCATCACCCCCTTCTCACCGACTCATGCATGTGCCAAAAGTAAGATGTGGTGAATGTTTGTTAGCTTTGAACTCGAGGTTGTCGCGTTTTCAATCATACTCGGTACGTTGGGACCCTCCCGACACTACGGTGCCGAGGTGCTTCACCAAACGGTGTTTCCAAGCAACTGGCCTATCTGCCCCGCGAAGATGGTGTGGGCTGCGCCTAGTGGTCAACATGTCAGTTTCTTTCGCCTCATTGCACGATAAATGGGAGGATACGTACTGGAAGGGTGATAGTTATTACTAAAACCGTATCCGCGTGAGTTAGCAAGTCGCGAACAATAGATTGAGGTAAGAACAGTGCCCACCCCCAGAAGTCACCGGTGTTTCCGTACGAAGTAGCATCGACGAAGCCATTTGCTGTAGGATTGTTCAGGATAGCCGTAAACGCTACATTTGAGTCCCACAACCAAGTTTGTACCTGCGGGAAAATGTAAAACGCATTGGTCTTTCGATCGTATTAAACAACAAGGAGGCAACAACGCACGCCAGAGTTCTGAGACTTGAAGTTTGAGACCCTAGTAGCGAGCTTGGAGTTGAACCCTGTGATGACAGTCTTCTCGGCGGCTTGCGCGGAGGCCCCTTGAGCCAGCATCTAAATTGAACATCATCAGGAGGATGAAATAAAAGAAAAATCGTGCGGATTGAGTACCAAAGGTGAGCGATCGACTGGTGGAACGTTGATGAACAGGAAGTTCCTTCCCCCAGCGTTGCTACGCGAAGATGAACGAATAAAGGGCAAAGACAGAAAAGAAAAGGCCAGAGCTTACTACTAGAGGGTGTATAAATGTCAGCATTAGTACACTGAATCCGTGAGAGTGGGTTCAAAATGTAATACTTACGACTTTCTGCACCAGAGCGAAATAAGCATCCAAGAGCGTGTCCGAAAACCTATCAAAACATGACGTTTCTAGTTCGCGAGCTAGTATTCCATGTCAAGAATAAGACTGGAGAACTCACGCATCCCTTGACCCAGATAGATAGTAGGAGTTACCAATATCATTGATTCCAATCCAGAACGAGAACAGCGCGTTATCGCTCGTCCAAGATGCATTAGCAGGTTTGCTAGCCACAGTGGTCAAGAACTCGTTTACTTGATCAGTCAAAGAAAGAACAGTGGGCTCGTAGGGTTGGACAAGGGTAGCGTCAATAGTAGCACCACCGTAGGCGTAGTTGTAAGTGAGGATGAGTGACTTGTTATAGGTAACAGTGTTCAAATCGATCCAGTTCGTTCCTCCGACTGCGGTATATCCCTGGATATTTACGAATTAGCATAAGAAAGATATGGATCCATTTAATTCGTACAGGGTAGGGTGGGTTACCGAGTGGGTTGCCTACGGATGGAGCAGCCCCGTCCGTTGTGAATCCAGTCTGAGTGTATGAATCGCCACTGCGAGCATGATAATTGTGGTATAAATACACGCTTCAACGGATATTTGCACGTCGACTTACAAGCTGAACCAGAAGTTGGGTTGATTGGTACCTGTAGGAGTCGAACCGCCAGTAGAGGTTGTGGTTGTGATGATAGAGGTGGTCGTTGTGGGCTGTGAAGGCGTCGTGGAAACGGTCCCCTGGATGCATTGGCTGTAATCTAAGAAAGGATTGAGGATGTTCGGGCCAATCAAGTTCATAGAGGGCTACTTACAATCATTAAGAACAGTACATGTCGTCCTGCGGGTAGATGTAAGCTGCCGAAATCCTCGTAAAGAACGTGTTATAAAGAAACTACCCCGCAACACAAGTGGTCCCGCCTGTCCAGCCAATATCTCCGCCTAGTGTTCTATAATGTCAACTCTTAGAATTCGCGTCAGAATCGTAGACATACATTGTGCCCAAACTGGTTGCTGAGCTACAACAACGCTTACAAGTGCAGAAAGCGACAGCACAGAGAGCCCGAGCTTGAACATACTGCAGCTTACTTCGAAATGAGGTCAAAGTACTCCCAGTCTTCGTCGACGTTGAGCTTATATAGCGAGGTTTGACACCTCATCCGCGGCCTTCTCCGAGAATTGAATGAACCTCGACTGAAGTTGAAAAAGTCAAACGGCTAAAACTCGGATACGACGAAGAATGAAGTGCATGACAAGGTCAAGTGTCCTTGCCATCTCATACATTCGCTCTCAAGATGTGCATCAGTAATAACTTTCACTGACAGTTTCGCGTAACGCGAACCGGTATTTTACCGTTCGGAAAGTGAACGCACTTGAGACCGGCGCGAACACAGTGTGGACGGAAGTTAGGTGTCCTCAGGTGCACCATTGAAGTCTGATGACTAGACAGGTTTCCGGTGCATCGTCCATAAGCTGAGGTTCAAGTGGAGTGCATGCAGAGCGTTAAAGATTCTAGATAGGTATTATCGTTCGGCCAGAACTTCGCAACGAATTGGAGTGCTAATGAAGCGGTAAGCAGTAGAGGTCAGATTGAAACTGTTTGTCAGGATATCACTGCATTACAGCGATGATGATAATTTTGGCGACTTACTACTATTACTTGGAAGGCCCGTGAGGTTCAAGGACAGAATACAAGGTGTCGGCCTCAAAGCTCGACTTAGCCTGAGTTGTAAAGTTAATATAGCAGGCATCGTAATACAGTTCCCAAACCTCCCCCTTCTCCGCTTTGCCGTTGCATTAACAAGACTGACATACAGTACCCACGCAACGTATGTATACGCAATTGTGAGAGACTCACCAACGTCATGAAGCTATCGTCATCGCAGATCGAACGTCGTCGAAGCCTTGGCTGTGGAAGTCCTGACACACACATATTATTTGTGTGTTGATAAAGCCGAGTTCCGCTTTTCCGTTATTACATACAGTTTTACACGCACGTACATGACCCCAGAAATTGTTGACACACCCTGTCTTCTCCGACACGCTGCAATAGTAGTCAATCGAAACATCTGTTGGGATTCTTCAGGATGCTTCCTGTGTAAGCTTGTGAAAGTCGGGAGACGACTGGCAGCGTATGTTCAGTGCTACTTGCTACTTGTTGCTTGCTCACGTCCAGCGAAGCTGTCAAGCAAGTTTTGGAAGCCCAGGTCGGGGGCTCAAGGAACAATCTACAGCAATCTACTCGGCAATATCGATGAGTCTGAAACAACAAAGCAGGGAAAGGAATTAAGCTTTATCTACGCGGCCACGTGGAGTGCGTGCTCATCATTCGCGAAAGATCAGACCCCTCTTATTCCCAACACGCGTTATCTTCCGCTATAAAAGCCCACCAGCTTCGCCATTTTCCACAGCGACTCTCCATCGTTTCGTCCACATCGTTTGCCTCACCGCCGTGCTCAGTCTCGTCCAAACCGTACTCACTACTCTTCCTCACGGAACCTGTGCATGTTCTCTAACCAACTAGGGAGCACTCACAACCCTCACCGCGGCAACAAGCACACCTGCGGAGACGCTATAATATTCTGTCATTAAAAACCCCTCTTTCAATTGTCGTTCTATAACCTCCAAATATCTATCGAAATGGCACCCTACAATGGAGTCAACTCGTCCGGACTGAACACCCCCGAGTCCGAGCTCGAGTCGCTCGTCCCTGTTCACCCGACTGCGGCACGTCGTCCGTACCCTATCGTCGTCCAGTCGGAGAACACCTCGTACTCTGACGAGTACATCACCTCCAAGTTCACCAACCGTGGTGCTGACGTCGTCGCTTCTGATGGTCAGTTCATCGTCAAGCCCACGTCTAAGCCCTACGAGTTCCAGACGGCTAGGAAGGTCTCCAAGACTGGGTAGGTCGTATTCTACTCATGCAAGCCTACCGCCCTTGACACAAGTTGATAATTGCAGCCTGATGCTTATTGGCATGGGAGGAAACAACGGTACTACGCTTTGTGCTACCGTCCTCGCCAACCGTCACAACATCTCCTGGCACACCAAGTCCGGCGTTCAGCAGCCCAACTACATCGGCTCAGTCCTCCGCGCCTCCACCGTTCGTCTGGGTACTGAGCCTGGTACCGGCAAAGATGTTCACATCCCTATCTCTGACGTCCTCCCTATGGTTCACCCTAATGACCTTGTACTCGGAGGGTGGGACATCTCCGGTCTCCCCATGGACAAAGCCATGCACCGCGCCGAGGTCCTGGACTGGGATCTCCAACGCCAGGTCGCTCCTCACATTGCTGCCTTGGGTTCTCCCCTTCCATCCATTTACTACCCCGACTTCATCGCTGCCAACCAGGAAGCTCGCGCTGACAACGTCATTCCTGGCAAGGACAAACAGAAGCACCTCGAGCGCATCCGCTCTGATATCCGCAAATTCAAAGCCGACAACCAGTTGGATCGAGTTGTTGTGTTTTGGACTGCCAACACGGAACGTTACAGCGAAATCATTCCTGGCGTGAACGACACGGCGGACAACATCCTCGCCGCTATCAAGTCTTCTCACTCCGAGGTGTCTCCTTCCACCGTCTTCGCCGTTGCCGCTATCCTCGAGGGCGAGCCCTTCGTCAACGGCGCTCCTCAGAACACCTTCGTGCCAGGTGTCATCGAACTTGCCGAGCGCCAGAAGTCGTTCATCGGTGGTGACGACCTCAAGTCTGGCCAGACCAAGCTCAAATCTGTCTTTGCCGAGTTCCTCGTCAATGCTGGTATCAAGCCTCTGTCCATTGCGTCGTACAACCATCTCGGTAATAATGATGGACACAACTTGTCTGCGGAGCCTCAGTTCAAGAGTAAGGAGATCTCGAAGAGCAGTGTTGTGGATGATATGGTCGCTGCGAACCGCCTTTTGTTCAAAAGTCCTGAGGAGGGCGCTGTTAAAGGGACCAAGGCTGCTAAGGGTGAACATCCTGATCACATCGTTGTGATCAAGTATGTTCCTGCCGTTGGTGACTCGAAGCGTGCGATCGACGAGTACTATTCGGAGATCTTCTGTGGTGGTCGGTCTACTATCAACATCTTCAACGAGTGCGAGGTAAGCTCTAATTATTGACTGACATCAGATATGAAGCTCATGGTTATCTTTTGCTATAGGACTCGCTTTTGGCAACGCCTCTCATCCTCGATTTGACCATACTCACGGAGTTGCTCACTCGTGTTCAGTACCGCGATGCTTCCACCCAGGCCGAGTTCTCTCCTTTGTACCCGGTCCTCTCCTTGCTGTCCTACATGCTCAAGGCTCCGCTCGTTAAGCCTGGTAAGTGTCTTCTGTCTCACTCGTTTGAGATTGCTTTTTGTCTTATGTGTCTGTCGTTGTAGGCACCGATGTCGTGAACAGCTTGAACCGCCAGCGCAATGCGCTCGAGTCGTTCTTGAAGGCTTGCATCGGTCTCGAGAGTAACAGCGATCTCTTGTTGGAGACTCGTATTTGGTGAACGGTTACTGTATGGTGAATGGTGAATAACAATGGCTTTTAGGGTGCCATTTTCCCTCGTGTCTGTCTTTTTGGTTTTGAAACTTTGAACGATTTGCGACGTTGGTAGAATGCGGGGGTTTTTCAACAAGCCCTTTCTTGCTGATGATCTCTGGACTGTAGAGTTTAGACATCTATTGTATCTTCTTGACTATTCAACTGGTCGTAGAACGTATCGTACTGAATATGTGTACTGTGGTTTGCTGGGGAAAACTACCTGCCTTTACACTTCCTTTGTTTGATTTGTAAAGATACTTTCTCGCGATGATGAGAACGAATTCAAGAATGCATTGATCCATTGTCCATTTCGCGGATTGCGTAGACGTCCTTCGTTGGGAAGGCCCTCGCGGGCGGGTTTCAAGTATAAGCGCCCAATGTCAATACTCGCTTGGCAGGCGTGAGGCACCTCAAGTTTACACTCTACTGGCACCATTCAATATATTGTGTTGCATTGACTACACAACATCGTCAATCCTTATACTGGTATTTATATCGCCGTTCTACGCTATGTTCCTGGCTAGTAACTAATTTGTGCGGCTTGCATTAGAGCTGTGACGCGGAATTCTTGGCAGGTGTCGTAGGATCGTGCTTAGGGCTATCCTACCAGATTTCCGGAAAGCCGTCACTACACATCTTAGCTATAGGATAACAATACCTTGATCGTTATCCAATATGGTCCTCGAAACCGCCTTTACCTTCTCCAAAAGGGTACTCCCTCCGCAATACTACCCCCACGCTGCAATATCAGGGTTGGCCCTACTGGTCACATACGCTTTTGCCCAAGGTCGTACAACGACCAGAGATCGAGACCTGCATGCTCGTACGGTTCTAGTGACAGTAAGCATTATACACACTTTGCCCTCCATTTACTGACATACAATAGTAGGGAGCCTTCACACCTCTCGGTTTGACACTCGTTACCGCACTTGCTTCTCGCGGTGCTCATGTCATTGCAATCTCTCCATATCCTTTGGAGCATTCCCAGCCTACACTCCTAATCCCTCTCCTTCGTTCCACTACGAAGAACGAGAATATCTATGCCGAGTACGCCGATCTCTGCTCACCGGAATCGATACGAGCCTTCTGCACCAAATTCCTCACGGAAGGTGACCAGAGACTTGACGCTATAGTCTTTGGTCACGAGTACCATGGGATTGGATCATTGTTTGATTCGAAAGTGTCAAGGGAACAACAACGCGACGCCGCCTCTCTAGCTTCGTTCCTGATCGTCACTCTCCTCCTCCCAGTATTGCTCGTTGCACCCGTTGAACGCGATATTCGCATCGTGACTATCATAAATCCATTCTACGCAGCAGCCTTGCCCTCGTTCTCCAACACACTCGCTTCTGCCTTCGCCACTACTGAATCTCAACAAACTACTAAGCCTGAATCGGTCTTTTTGGCTGAAGGTCGTCGAGCACTTCGTACTGCGGTTCTGACACGGCATTTGCAACGAGTGCTTGATGCATTGCCCAATCGTGGGCCTTCACTTGATGGTTCGAGTAATTCGAAGGATGCACCGAATGCCCATGCCCCGCCCACAAAGCCTCGTCATTCGAACATCATTTCCGTCTCCGTGTCTCCCGGTATCAGTCGAGCGGATACTATGGCACCGTTACTACATGCTGATAGAGAATCTACTTGGTCATTGCGAGGATTTCTCATGTAAATGCATCCTACTCTACTCTTTTTTTTTTTTTTTTTTCATTCATTGCTTACCCTCTCTTTTGCATGCATTCAGATACTTCTTGCTGTACCCACTGCTTTGGCTTTTCACAAAGTCCCCGATCGCAGCACTTCAATCTGTGCTTCACGCCCTATTCCTCCCGACTCCATTCAAACGCGCTCTCGCTCAAGTCTCTGCAGCCACCGATCCCTCTTCTTCCTCTGAATCAAACAAGCAAGGAGATATCGATGATAGATTACCCGAGGAAGTCCTCAAACCTGGTGCACTGTATAGGGAATGCTCGGTTGTGACGCTTGGAGTGCCTCCACTTCCTTCGAAGTTTATTGAAGCGATGGAAGATGCAGAAAGGAAACGGAAGGAGAAGGCGGGGAAGAAAGGGAAGATGGAAGAGGATGCGTTTCCGTTGGAGGATGATGGGGAGTTTGGTGGGGAGATGGTTGGGCGGACGGTGTGGGAGTGGTATGAGATGAAGTTGAAGGAGTGGGAGGCAAGGGAGAAGGCTAACAAGGCGGTTGAGAAGGAAAGTAAGGACACTGCTCAGCTTGCAGAATCCTCGAAGCCTTCTACTACTTCATAACTTATATGTCTGACCTTTGTTGCTGGATTTTTACATCCTCGTATTTGGACAATGCATTATTATACATCGAGATTAAGCGTATGTCGTTAGCCTTGGCTCTCTCACATCATATCGTTGCAGTAGTACTAATCGTCCTAGTCCTCGTCCCAATTACCAGCCTGTTGTGGTATTTTTGGTCCGCCCGCGGGCTTGCTCATAATGATACTGTCGACGCTGAGGACAGACGTGGCAGCCTCCGTCGCAAGCTTAATGGCCCACTGTTTGGCGGAGAACGAATCGAAGATTTTGTGTTCAGCAGCGTCGAGCGTGCCATCACTCTCCTCCTGTTGGCAGAGCTCCCGTCAGCCACGTGCGCAAAAGCAAACAAGAAAAATGCACAGACCTCGATGTCAACACCCCATGCCTCACCGCCCTCAGCCTCATGCTTCGCCCACAACCGGCTGACAATCTCATTACCTTCAGCACCACCCAATGCATTCTCGGCCAATGTCCTGGGAACGACCTCCAACGCACTAGCCCATCGCCTCACACCATGTTGTGACAAGCCCTTCAACCCACTTCCATAGATATCCACTCGCTTCGCCAACTCCAGCTCTGTAGCACCTGCTCCGGGGACCAACCTGCCATCCTTCAACAACGCCTTGATGACGCTCACGCCATCGTCCACTGCACGCTCGAGGTCATCCAGCTGATTACTCGTCGCACCACGCAGAACGATTGTTGCAGTACGGGTCTTCTCACCGGTAGACTCGGTTGGATCGAAGTCTTCGTCTTCCGGGTTGACTTGTCTGAGGACGGTAACTCGGTCACCACCAACTTCAATGCATTCGAAGATATCGACGTGGCCAACTTCTTCAGGTGTTGGTGCACCGAGACGGGCGAGTGGTGTGGCGTTGACAACTCGGCAGAGTCGACGGAGCTCGAACTTGGAGAGGACCTTGAGAACGGCGATGTTGAATCGGTTCAGATAGTGGAGAGCAAGTTCCCCAACGGTCGAACCAGCAATTACGACTCGAACACCGGAATCAGCGATCTCTTTGAATATCTAAAAGTACTATTCAGTGAATATACTGGAAAGAAAGACGAAGACAATTGCTGACTTTCTCCATGTGCTTCTCCTCGCCTGAGGTGAAATTCAGCATCTCATCTGCGCTTTTGATCAGGACAGTTCCCTTGGTCTCCGTTTGCGCAATGTCGAGACCACAAGTGTACACCGCAACCTTGGCTTTCTTGACCTTCTTGACTTGCCCTACGACGCTGAAGTCAGGGAAGAAGTCGTCAAGAGTAATGGTTGAACACGTACCTTCTGGCTCCCGGCCGAAAACCATACCCTTTACAACCTTGCTACCAGCCAGACTACCACCCATGATCTTCACCACACGTACATTGTCCACGTTGAAATTCTTGGGGTTCGCAGGCATAACCGCAAGAGCGGCTTCAGCAACGAGAGACGCGAGCAGGTCCTCGAAGCCGTACTGTTTTGATGCGATAGCGGGTTTCAAAGCCGTCGCAAGCGTCTCATAGGTTAATGGGGTTGGAAGAGTGCTTGAGGACAGCTCTGAGATGCTTAATTAGGACGTCACATTATATTCAACCAGCGGAGACGCACTTTCTAGTTCCTCCAAACCTTTCACGGACGCAAGCTCGTAACCCTTGATGATTTCGCTCGGATGCAGACCCATGATAAGCAGATGCTCTGCCTTTTTCAATAGCTCTCCTGCAAAGATAATAACCGTGTTGGTCGCGTCGCCCATCTAATCCGACATGATCAGCAGACGTTGTGCTGACTGGCAAACGCAAACGCACTTCGGACTCCTGAGCTTGAGATGCCATGACGAGAAGTTTCGCGGCGGGGTGCACGACTTCGATTTCACGAATGATTGTAGCGGCATCTGAGGTCACGAACAGTTTGCCCAAATGGTTGATGACAAGCTTATTCCGGCCTATCAAGAATCATATACGCGTCCAGCATGTTTCCTAGAAATGAACATGATAGTCACACACCATTGGGTCCAAAACTTGTCCTCACAAGATCGGATAACTCTGCGACTGCTTGAATGTTTCGCAGAACAGCATCCTCAAGCCCTGAAATATGCTGAAAGCGCAAGTCAAATATAATGAAGGTCAGTTTAAGCCACAAACATACCTTGTAGCCCTCCTTGAAGAGCTGGATATTGTTTGCTTTTGGGACTTTGAGCGACATTACGACTGTAAGGAGAGCAGGCTTGCGTTGAGGGCGCTAACACCTCGATATCCCTGTATGGCACCTTATGTAAGCGCTGGCTATTTGCCGCTGTGAAATTGAAAGAATCTGTCGCTGAGTCTTACCCTCATTCATGATCTTCACGTCGATATTTATTCTCCCTGCCGAGCGTGGCATATAAGACTCTTTGAAGCTAACTTTGAGCACCCTTCTCTGCCTCTCATTACATACATAAACAGAGGTCAGCACCCCTGCAGACCGTGCTCCGAAGTTGTCTATATTCTGCGCTATGATTGCATTGGCTACATACGAGGAAGGGAATATTCTAGAGACCAGGAAGTCCCTCGAAGTGCTCCCATATGATCTGCTACTCAACATCACGCAAAACCTCACGATTCAGGATGTATGCGCGCTCCAATTGGTGAGCACCTGCTTATACTCTATGTCCGGTCTATTATTGACCTCTTTGTAGACATGTAAATCACTCTATGATTTCAGCGTAACGCGTCCTGTATACAGACATCTTGCGTTGTGTCTTCTTCGACGTTGTCGCGCTCTTCCGCTGACTGGGTTTCAATGCCTTTCCGATCTATCGACGGAACAACTGATTTCAGCAGTCAAGAAAGCCACTCGTCTAGAGCTTGACTGGCTACAAAGAACTCCAAGACGATGCTTTAACTCTGCGTATGCTACTCGGAACGATGCTACACCGAACTGGTACACAATAATCAATGCGCCTGCTGACGAAGAAATCGACTGGCTTTCACCCGTAACAACCGATTACACTCTATGCGCCACAAAAAGTGGAAAGGTTATCTGCTGGGATATTCGCGCAAACACCTGTACTGCTCAATGGGACCCAGGCAATTCGTGGGAGTTGTGGAAGTGTCGCGTTCAGTTCGATACACGGACGGTGTATTTCACCATGGCAAAGCTGCTTTCCAAATTGTAAGTCGTCAGCTTCAACATGTAAATCAACGCTGACTGGCATTACAGGACCGACAGTCGAACCATGGAGTTCATTCTGATGAAGCTCGAGTTCCCTTCGGAAGCATGTTCTTCCAAGGAATCGGCCCAACCTGTCTTCACCAAACTGACGACCTTTCGAACGGCCGGCAGTGTCATCAATATCTTCCTTCTAGATCCCAGTTCTCGCCTCCTATCAGCGTTTATCTGGTTGCCAACTTCAAAATCAATAGGACTATTCGTGCTGCCGGATTGGGATTTACCTGAATATGTGTTTGTCGATACTACTGTTGAATGTGTAAGTCAGCCAGTTAAAACCTGAAGAGGTGTTGAAAGCTAACGTGGTTTATAGGCCTCTCATGCCAACTGGTCATGTATCTTATACAAGGATCACGTCGTGGTCCATACGGAAGACAGCGAAATGGCTGTCCAGCATTTCTACCCTCTGCCCATCCTCAAGCGTCACGCACAACCCGTTGAGAATGAGAAGATGTTCACACCAAGGGTCTCTGGACAGCTACCCCCAATATCCTCTGTTTCCGCTCGTTTCGTTTTCCCGTCCCCAGTCCCTCCTGCAGGAGACGTTAAAAGCGATGCATCTAGCTTTGCTCACAGCGATCATGCGATCGACATACCTTCGATAGAAACATCCGTCCCAAATCCTTTCCCCCCATCCACCTGGCTACCTGATAGCGCACATTTCGTTCGACAATGGTGGCCTACCCTTCCCATTGTGCCCAAGTTGAGTTGCACTGTCATACTTTTCGCCGATCACGATCAGGAGACACACAAGACGAAATACGTGTTAGCTCAACATTACTTCCGAGTTCCGTTGACTGGTGGATTGCCACGCACGCAGCCGCCATCTCCTGTAGCGACACTTCATGTTGCACCGAGGAACCAGGCTGGTCAAGCAGACGATCACTCTGATGGCTCATGGCATAGTGGGGCTTCATCTGCGAGTACCTTGATTGACGATAGTACCGACGTTGGAAATAAGTTAGACGAAACCGAGGAGCAAGAGGCCTCGATTCGGGTCTGGTATGTCAGCGAACCGTTCGAAGTGGCTTGCACTTTCGACCTGGAAGAAACTGATGAAGGCACCATCGGCGTCCATCCACGACCTCTCATGGCAGTGGATTTCGGGCACGCCTGCTGGGTCGAGTATATGCGCGATCAAGAGCTTGACGAGAACGAGGCTGCAGAGCCATTTCGAGAGAAACGCCGATTGCGACTGGTCTCTTTCCCTCCCATTATCTATGACGAAGACGAAGCTCTAGGCAAGGAAAGTTTTCTGAAGAAGAAATCCAACGAAACCGAAGGTGTTGTACGGACATTGGAGATCCCGCACGAGTTGGACCTGGATAAGGCGGATACGCTCAATATTGAGCAGTCGCATGGGACTGTGATTATCTCCACAAAGGACGGGAAAATATTCATTCTCTGCTACGAGTAATCACCACTTCTTCCCTTGCCTTCTTCCTTTTCTTTATTTACAGGCTGTCCTACAAGACAGAAGCACGCAGTTGGAGAAGATGGAGAAGATGAGAATTTACTGGTGTTTTCTATTCATATCTATTACACGAATCGCTCGACATTACAATGTAGTACCCAGACTCATCGCCGCGCCTAATACCTGCATGTATCCCTATCGTTGACCGTAGTTAATCTAATAAAATGGGTATATTCCTCGATTAATTAAAATGTCATCCTTAGAACCCACGAGTCTCGCCAATTGCGCAGACGTCAAAATCGCCGTCAGGTAAACCCAACTTCTTCGCTTCTTCCTTGAGCAGGCGAGGCGGTTCAAGGACTGCTTCAGAGGTCAAAACCCAGGTCCTGTGGAAAAGCATATCAATAAATGGGCGAGTTGTCGGGTCTGTCGACCATACATACCCCCAGTGCATACCCAGGGCTTTCTTCGCCTTAACATCTCTGAAAATGCGGACACTGTCGGAAGGATGCGCATGCAGGTTTGACCACATAACTCTAGGGGAATATGCTCTGGAACGACCGGTGAGCAGAAGAGCGCGTACAGGCAACGTTATTTTAACTGACCCAATGGGTATCAACGCCAAGTCGAACGGTCCGATTCTTTCTCCGATTTCAGCAAACGCAGGGCATACAGGCTGATCCTCCTCGTTCTCGCCATCCCGAACTGTCCTATAGCCTGTATCTCCAGCGAAATAGACTTTCTTAGGGGAGGACGTGCGAGCTTGATCGGATGGGACTTCTTCTACAGCCCAAGACGACCATAGAGAATGCCATCGGTCGAACATACCACGGTTAGCAGTATGTTGGCAGGGAGTGCAGGTGATCTTAAATGTTGATTTCACAGATGGAAGTTGGGAGTTGCCTGACTCGATCTTTGGTAATGTCGGGAGAGAGAGCGTGATATTACGATCACCCCACCAGTCGAGTACGTGAATATAGTCTTTGGGTATACCGAGGGAAGCTAGGTATGGTTGGTTTCCGAGGGGTGCGAAGACATGAGGGTTATCGCGTTTGTGCAGTTTCTCTATTGTGGGTGAGTCGGTACTGCAGTTGGTGGGGTGTTGATGAGTATATGAGCCGTGAGCAGCCACAAAAGAGCCTTACTGGTCATAGTGGTTGTGCTAAACATAAAATAATCAGATGTTTTCCAAGTCGGTCTCACACGGATCAAGGCCTTACTGAGAGAACAATGGCATCAATGCTCGGGAAGTCTTCTACGCGGCACGGAAGAGCTGCAAAACATTAGCAAATACCCCCGGTCCGTCAGACATTGAATGTGCGCCTACGGGTATATCTTTGGGGACCAAGCCATTTAAAGGGTGAGCAGCGATGAGAACAGGCTGGATCAAAAATGATTCGTGGACCTCTGCTAGCACCTTGTGGTGCAGGGAGCTCTACGAGGAAACATGCATGCCTGCGATTCCAGAGTTAACATATAACAGGAAAGTATACAAAATGAATGCGCATATACCCAAGCCATGTGGCCTTCACTGTGTCGGAACCCAGAGTAGCACCCCATGTCGGTACCTGAATAGGAATTTCCGCCGCAAGGGACTGCGAGGCATCTGGATCCGTCGTAAACCATTTGAAGAAAAACTGAACTTGTGTTTAGTTGTAATATCTTGGTGAGCCAAGAAATTAGTACACACCGATGTCCATTGTGCTGTCGTCTGAGGCCTGAAGATGAAAGGAAGTCAGAAGGAGGTAGGATGTGAATAGATGCGCTGGTACCTGAACGACGGCCACGGGTTTGTAAAAAGTGTCCCCTTGTCATTCAGGTGATGAGCAGGCCTCAATTTCCCTGTAGATTCCTTAGCGTCATGGTGGCTAGGGCCCGACACCACAACGTCGTAGCCTAACGGAGTCAAAGCCGTAGTCATTGCTTTGAAAGGCGAGAAGGTCGATGAATGGCGAGACAACGGAGTACTACCGGCAATAGAACGCAGGACTGTTCTGCGGATGACAAGTGCGGATGCCAGAGTGACTAGTCGAACTGTGGTAAACAGGACCTTTGTTGGTGTGGGTAGTGATCTTTATACCCACAATTGGAAAGCGTTCTGGACAAGCCGGGTGAGTTACGCCATCTAACGGCGAAGTTTGCAAGCTGACTTTGATGGAGAGGCACACCTTCAACCATTACAAAGCGTAGTAACGGTGTGGAGTATGGGCCGTTCGCTTCTGCGGCTGAGAATACGTGGGCTATATCTAAATCGCCGCGGCGGCGGCGGACACAAATGCATCCGCTCGGGAAATCGGATACACAAATGCGTAAGTATGCCGTCCTGCGTATCATATCGTGAGGATCTAATGGGTAACCATCACGTTTGAGAATGACAAGGTGGCGGACAGTGCTGTGGGTTGAATGAGGTCCGAATCGAATCAGGACTCGGAATTTGTTATATAAGTACCCTATACTGCAATGCGGTGTAGGCTCAGCCATTACATATGTAATTATATTTCAACTGACTTTGAAGCAGTGTGTGCAGCTCGCTATGTGATCTGAACATGGAAGAATGGCCAGCTTGAATGTTGAACAACGGTGGTTTGAACGAGGATGAAAAAGATAAATATCCTTGAAGCATCCAGAGCCTGAGAATGAAAGAACGAGCAAGAATATTGAAACTCCGCGCTGCTCATTCAAGCTTCAAGCTTCAAATCTACACCGCCAATCAGTGAGGGTAACCCCATAGATGCACTTGTCTTCATCTTTTCACTATCTCGTTCTATCCGATATATGGTCCTTTCTGACTTTTTACTATGCCCAAACGACCTCCGACCCCACCTGCACCGAAGGAGGCCGAATTCTTAATTGTAGTCTATCCGTTTCCTGCTCACGCTGATATGAACATTCTCGAGGACCAGAAAACCTTTGTGCGCTGGTTAGCATGCTGCACCGGAAAGGAGAACTTTGTGGCTCTTTACCACAAGCCTGCCGTGCGTCCATGTTGGCTGGCGTACAGCATGATCTAATGCGTTGCTTGAACAGTCACCCAACATGGTTATCATCGAAATTAGGTGCAAATTCACTAATTGGGATGGGTTACTTGGACTCCACAAGTGGTCTCAATTTTTACGAGATCCCGGTCCTGACGAGAGACAGAGAGAATCCAAGATATTCTACTGTGTTCTGCCTAATGGGCGACAAGTACAGAAGGAAGGTAGGACGAGGTATCAACACGTTTAATTGAGATCGCGGCTCATCGCACCTATCGTGAAGGGTGGAAGAAGCTTGATGTTAAGGAATCGTGGTTCCTGAACTGGGATCCAGCCAATGAGTGAGCACATTCCACAATGGTCCCATATCGCCTGATTTCACCACCTTCCTTAGTCCTCGAATCGTATTTCCGTACCCTTCCACGTCTTATTGCGACACTCCTTCTGAAAATAAGACGAGTAGGCCACTCTGTCGTCGACTTCCAGTTAAATTATTCCCTCCTTCGCCATCTGTTCAGCCTCCTCCTGGTAAGATCATACATCGGATGCTCTTCATCTCAACACCTCATCGCTCTTTAAAGTTGGTAGTGCGAAATGGCTAGCCATGCGGGACCGCGATGCGGCGTTGGCCAAAGCGAAACCTTCCAACGGTGCATGGAGTAAAGGCGCACCTGCGGCCATGGCTCAAGAGAAGAGAAACATCAAAGCGCCGGTACCTATGAGGTCTGGACCAGCGGGTGGTCCTTGTGAGTATACCGTAAACTCGATATCAAGTTATCACTCATGCGCACGAAAGGGGCTCGAGGACCACCTGGCCTCAGCCCAAATCTACCACCAGGACTATTAAACACAAATAGCGCACCGATCCGATCTCCAGTTTACTCCTCAAGCCCATCCAAAGATGTTGCTGATTGGTCTGCCGTGCCACCCGCACTTTCACGTGGTACCAGCGATGCGTCAAGCGATAGTGGCGCGCAGTCATTGCATCGCAATATAGCTGAACTCAACATCGAGGATGAGTTTGACATGGATGATGATAATGAAGAGGGTTTGCCCGTTATTTACGGCGCTGAAGAAATAACCAACGACCAGCTACCTGAGGAACCCCAAGAATCTCTTTGGGGTAATTATGAGGCGGAGGGTGATCCCGAGCCTCCTCCGGACGAGATTGTATGCACGATACATGGTACTACTTGTAAGAAGGGAATCTGCAGACAGTATGCGTCTCAGGCCAGAGAAGTTGAACGGACCAAGAGACAGGAAGAGCGTGAACAAGAGAGGAAGGCAAAGGAGGAATTGCGGAAGAGAAAGGGAAAGAATAAGGACAAATCTGGTAGGTGTCGTTAGACGTTCTGTCTAGTCACTCACGCTCATACATTTGCAGATGCAAAATCCAAGTTCCATATGGTTACCCGTCCACCTCCACCCCACGCCGACGCCTGGAGAAAGCCGAATGACCCTATTTCTCCTGCCCAAACTCCCGCCTCGCCAGATTCTGCAACTTCGCCTGCATCTGACTCCGTCTCACCTAGTTCCACGTCTGCGAATCCAATTCCACCACCTTCCGCTAGACCCGCACGGGGCAGAAAGATGAACAGTGCTGGTAATGTCAATACTCAATCATCACCCATTGTCGACAAGATACGTGGCGCTATTCGATCTGAGGCGAGCTCTTCGAATGGCGGCTGGGGTAATGTCTCAGCAACTCCTTGGGACTCTTTCCCTACTACTGCTGGTGCCAAACGTCCTCCTTCTGTGGCTGATAGCGGATGGGGAAAGGTTTCTGAAGGTCCTTGGGGCCCTGCTACTCGTCCCTCTAAGAAAGGTCCTGCTTCTGTTTCTGCGAGTTCCACTGGCGGCTGGGGCAAACCTGCCCATGGTCCTTGGGGCAACGGTTCAAGTCGTGCCCCATCTTCGAAAGGTCCTCCTCCCTCTGTCGTCAGCTCTAACAACGGCGACTGGGGTGAAGTCCCGAAAGGTCCTTGGGGAGGGAGCAGCAAGGCGCCCTCAGTTATCGACGATGATGCACGTACGATCGCTGGCGATGTGCAGAATGCTGAGGACGTAGATCCTTGGGCTGATGAAGGACCTAACAAAAGCTGGGCTGATCAAGTTCAAGATGAACTTGATGATACTCGTTCGGTTGCTGCTAGCTCTACTGGAGGTTAGGGAACTGTCTCCAACGGCCCCTGGTAGAGTGCTGAATGTCGTCTTACTCTGTCTTGGAATGGCGATATCTCGGTTCCGGACCCTGTTGGGAATGTATGAATACGATGTGATCTCTCTCCTTGTCTTGTTTCTTCGACCGCTTTATGCGTTGTACAAC
Organism: Somion occarium; assembly: GCA_964035595.1. Taxonomy (NCBI): domain Eukaryota; kingdom Fungi; phylum Basidiomycota; class Agaricomycetes; order Polyporales; family Cerrenaceae; genus Somion; species Somion occarium. The sequence continues at coordinate 1,836,854 of OZ037949.1, read as the reverse complement.
ATAGATATCCCCAATCCACATTGCTATCATCTAGCTTTACTGTCGTTGTATCCTTTGGTTGTGTGTATCATAGATGTTTTGCTGTGTGATCATTATATGCGTACTTCTCTTCTGGCTTGACAGCGTTTCGTATACACTCTATAGATTTATCCGTGCTGACTACCTCGACTGGCGAACTGTTCATCAGTGGGGGCCCCACTCGCAGACTTCACAATGGTATTCACCTCTTGCCGCTGAGTTGTAGTAAGCGCATTGACTTTCAGGAATCCAATTACATGTACCAAACGAAGGATTTCACTGCTGACCCCGATCAAAGCCATTTGAAGCCAAAACCGTGTATGGAACTTCCAACCCCTTTTATAGACATGGCCAACAAACTTACACTCATGGAGTCCCCTTTCTCCGTGATGGCTCCCTCCTTACCTCTTGTTCTCCCACCATCAACTCAAGCAGATGGCTTTCGGAGAATGGCTTACCAGACCCCTGAAATTTCACCCGTTACAAGTCTCTGTCGTGACCTTTGTGGTCTATGGCCTGGTCTTCCTCTTGGTATTGGTTCATGACCAAACGCCGGATATCTCGACCGACCTAACTGGCCTGAACCTGGCTCAGGCGTATGAAGATCTTCATGAGGTATCTCTCTAGACGATTAGGAGACGTAACGTTGTCTGGACGTTGCACTAACACGTGTGTTAGTTAACGGCTCGCCCGCATCCCTATGCATCACACGCAAACGACGAAACTCGCTCCTTCATTTTGTCTCGCCTTCATAATATCACTGCCGGACGAGAATTTGTGCACTTAGCCGACGATCTCGTTTCCAACGCGTCATATGTCTCCGGTACAAGCCAAGGAACATACTTCGAGGGATCAAATATCCTCGTGAAGATAGACGGGAAAAGGCCGTCTCAGACTGATGGTGTGGTGTTCTCAGTGCACTTTGATTCAGTCCCAACAGCACCGGGTGCGACAGACAATTCAATGAGCGTTGCAACCCTCCTCCAATTGGTCGAACACTTCTCGCATCCGGAGGGACGACCGCGACGAAATGCCTTCTTTCTATTTAACAATGGCGAAGAGGATGGTCTGAATGGTGCACATGTCTTCTTCGAACATCCGTGGTCTAACTTCACGTCCACTTTTGTGAATCTCGAGGGTGCAGGCGCAGGGGGGTAAGTATCAATCTGCAGTACTCCTCGATAAGCATTTATCTCCAATCTAGTCGACCTCTCCTCTTTCAATCCACCTCACTGTGGCCAGTCTACGCATACGCTTCAGATTCCGTAGCACATCCGCTTGGAAATTCACTCACCGTAGACGCGTTTTCCCGTGGACTAGTACGCAGTCGCACAGATTTTCAGGTCTTTAAAGAAGGGATCAAGGGTAAGCATATTGGAGTTGGCTTCTTGCCCGTCAGACTGACTTTTTTGAACTTCCAGGTGAGAAGAATGGACTGTCCGGTGTCGACATTGCGTTTTATAAGAACCGTGCATTGTATCACACACCGTTCGACTCCATACCTGCTATGGGTAAAGGCGAGTCCAGACGATCTCTATGGATTATGATGAATACGATAAAGGGACTTGGTACATCTCTGCTTAACGACGACCAGCCTGACGATGGAGGCGATAGCGGCGTATATTTCGACTGTGAGTCAATTGTGTTGATTAATATGCGCTACACCTCACAAGCAGGGCTGTAGTATTAGGCTCATCTTTTGTCGTCTTTTCCCGCTCTGCGCTATTTGCGACAAACATTGTACTCCTCATTTTGGGACCTATATCTGTCGTCATTCTCTTGGCTTGGGTCATCGTCCTCTCTAAGATACATAGAAGTATGTCCACCAACATGTATCATATTGTCTTATCCCGCTAATATTGTTCAAGGCTCCGATGCACCAGAAGAAGACTTGTCGACTGCTTGGGCAAAAGTGAAGAAAGTGCTGATCACTGCTCTGGGTTGGGGGAGGTTCTGGATCGCTTTAGTCCTTTGCATCGCTGCACATGTGGGCCTTGTGGTTGGCTACGTCAAGCTCAACCCTTTCGTAAGTCGATGATCTAAGCATTTTCTCTCAGGCTATGCGCTGACCTTTCTTTAGGTTGTCCACGCTCACCCATATTGGGTTTTAGTGACTTCAATGTCCTTGACATTCCTATCGTTCGCATTCCCCTTATCATTGTTCCACTTTTTCCTTCCATCACCACCGACGTCTCAGAAGCTTGCTATCGTGCTTGAAATATTCTTTTTCACCTGGATTCTCCTTGTTTTCGCCACCATCGGTGTTCATCTGCTTGGATTAGGTGGCTTCTACTGGATCACCGCGTGGTACCTCTGCGCATGGATAGCTTCTCTGCTTGGTCTTGCCGAGGGTGCAGAGCGAGCAAGAAAGGGCGGGGAGGCAGGCGGAAAAGGCGAACTGGACCTTGTTGGTGAACGTCCGCCAACTCCGGTTGAAGAGCATCCAGATGGTGTTCGACATGTTCGCGGAGTCCTCTATCAGGTGCCCGAAGAACCTGATGAAGAGCAAGGCGATGGACATCATGAACCCGTTGAGACTGAACCCACCGACATTACACCGTTAATGAGTCAGCATCGAAGATATGAAAGGGGTCGAGAGTACATCGTTGGCGTTGATAATGAGCTAACACCTGTTGCCAGCACGAAGGCAAAGAATGTTGGCTTCGACGAGACTGGATGGTGGATCTTGCAATTCATAGCTTTGGTTCCATTCTCCGCCATTCTAATATTCCAGATCCTGATTTTAGTTCTCCATGCGTTGAGCGAAACACTGGTCGATGGAAGTAGTCCCATTGTTGGTAGGTTTTAGCTCCTGTTTCACCTCTAATGCATCAGCTAACTTGCACTCTCTTAGTATATTCAGCCGTATCCGCACTGTCTGTCCTAATTCTTATTGGTCTCGCACCCTTCGCGCACAAAATTCACCACCTATTCACCTTCGTCGTTGCCCTCGTTTTCATCGTCTCACTCGTATACTTGTGGACCACCTTCCCTTTCACACAAGAGGCGCCGTTGAAGCTCTTCTTCCAACAGAAACTCGAACTCGACATCCCATCCCTTAGGTCTTCGTTATATCAGAGCCTCTCACCCCAATCTGAGGACGTAAGTACTATCGTCCGCGCAGTGACTACATTGACGGGGCCTCGCCGTTACCTCGATAAGTCAGTCATTCCGGAACTGCGGTCGTCATGGGGAAAACATGTCGATTGTAATACAGACACTGTGTTACGACCAGGGTTGCTGGCATGCAGCTGGGAAAGCAACCTACTTCCATCACCTGGCGGAAATACGTCTACGTCCACCGCACCAACCTCTATATTATCGTCGCGTGGCGCAACTAAGCCTTCGGATTGGTTGTCCGCCTCCTTCGTACGTACAGGCCCTAGCACTGCGATAGCCACTGTACGAGGTACGAATACTCGCTCATGTCGTTTGAAATTCGACAAGCCGATTTCGCATTTCCACGTGCGAAATGGTGGACGGCTTCAGCCAGGATATGAGCTTCCGGATGAAGGCATTCAGGATCTCATTATGTGGAGTCGTACATGGAATAGCGAGTTTGTGGTGGATTTCGAATGGGCTGGTGCTGACGATGAATCTACGCCTTTCAGCGGGAGTGTTGCATGTGAATGGGTGGAGTATGCTACAGCGTCGGCTGGCAGTTCATATGCTACGACGAGTGGACAGATTCCGGCATTGGAAGAAGCCCTACATTTCCTGCCATTTTGGGCGACCATAACGAAGTGGACCTACGGACTGCTGGAGGCGGAAGCCAGGTTTTCCTTCTGAGTTTTGATGACACCTGATTCTATATCCTTGTATTATCATTATTGCATTCCTCTGTATTTTATTTGGGAAGACACGAACTTGTAGTTACCTCTGTATATACCAATACCCTAGGGTCGCGGAAGTTCCCTTCCTTCTCCGTCTATAAGGTGGTATCGCCGAACACCGTCGTCCCAGCCCCAAGGAACCTCTTCTTCCCAGTGTGTGACCACTATGCAAGCTTGTCCATCTTCGAGACCTCCTCCTCCTCGGAGATACTTCCGAGCAGCCTTGACCATGCGTTCATCCATGCCAGCCCAAGCTTCGTCCAGCAGGACCAGTGGTGGTCGATTGACCAATGCACGCATTAGCAAGACAACAGACTGCTCCCCAGGGGAAATATCGGCGAACTTCTGGTCAGCAAAGTCTTTCGCAGTAGCCATCTTGTTCCCTGCGTCAGCTGCGTCCGAGTTCCAAGCGGTCGGACCGAGACCTTCCAAGACATGCCACATTCTCGCAACCCTCCAACGTTCTAGTTCTCCGTTTTCCTCAAGCTCACTTCCATCTTCCGCAAGACCAACTCGTTTCCGTCCTCTCGGAACAAAATTGTTAGTGAACGCGGTACCAACGGCTTCCCATACGGACATCCCTCTTCTACGAGGAAACGCGTTATGCATCTCAGGCGAGACCCGACCAATGCGTGCGTGCAGGGATGGTGTGGGCCATTTGGCTCTCGGACGAGAGAAGAGATGGAGTTTGGAGGATTGGGTATAGGATTGTGGGTGCTCGCCAGTGAGCATGGCAAGTAAAGTTGTTTTACCTGCGCCGTTTGCCCCGAGAAGATGCCAACGGGAGTTGGCATGAATCGTCCATTGGATATTTTTCAGGACCTGGAATAATCGAAAGCATTTTGATTGAATGATTCGTTGCAGTGAGATACTGAAACATTGTATACCTTGCGGTCGCCATAGGCGACACTGATGTTCCTCAAGTCGACTAGAATCTCGTTTTTGTCAATCTCAATCGCAGGCATATGTCCCGAAGTCTGGGCGAACGAGGAATGGTGCGACTGCAACGCCGGCAAAAGCTCCTGTTTCAGTCCTGTTTGTACGGTGCCATCCTTGTGAACGATGGCTAAGTGTGTCGTCCAATCTGGAATTGGATCCTGTATGCGTGTTCCCATAATAATGTGAGGTGGCTCAGACGAATTGTGTAATGACTCTAATAGTGAAAAGACAAGTTGTCTCGTCTGTACGTCCAATCCAGCTGGTAGACATTTCGTGTAAGCAATGAACAATAGATTTCGGTCGAAAAGTAAATTTCATTTAGAATACGTACTGAGTGGTTCATCAAGAATAAGGAGCTCAGGCTGCTCAAGTAGAGCTTTGAGAATTCTAGCTTTGCGAGTCTGACCATTGCTCAATGCGATCATCGGTAGATCAAGAAGCCGTCTCAAATCCAGTCTGTCAATGACGTCCTCGAACAGAAGGCGACGTGTATGCTCCTTGACCTGATCGATCGGCGTCAACTGGGTTCCTTCCTTCGAATGCATATCTGGCAACGCCAGGTTATGGATTGGACGCGCTGTCTCTGGAAAGAACGTTTCGCGGAGTGTTCGTTTGTCCTCCTCTCTAACAGCACCATAACGCGCAGTGAAATCCACAAAACCTCCTCCGGCTCCTCGAGGCCGATGCGCGAAACTGACTAACGAGACCCGGTTGTAAGGATCAGCTCCGTTCAAGAAAGGGAAGAGACCGCCTGGAGGCGGTGGTGGTGGATGTATTTTTAGGTGTCCTAGAAGTGCTTGTAAGAGACTCGTTTTCCCGCTGGTTGCACCCACTGAGAGCACCGTCCAGGCATCTTGAGGTTGTATTGTCCACGATACATCACGAAAGAGAGGCTTTGAGCTGCTACCCGCACCAAGAGAGTAAATAGATGATCTGGGTATCTGAAGAATGGGTGCATCGGCTGGCTTTGAGTTGACTGAGAAGCGACGAAGGCCGCAGTCTGTGATGATACCGGTCGCGCCCGCACGATTTCTGCCTGCTAGGCGACAGAAATTTCTCATTGTAGAATGTTATTGCGACCTAGAGGGTTACATGGGTGCCCGACATCGGCCGCACACTTCGACCAGCGTTATAGAGAAATATAGAGAAGGAACATTCAAGAGATCTAGTAATGAGTTGTAGGTTAGCGCTCGACGTCAAAATGAATTTAGGCGAGGTTAAGTATCAAACGATATCTTTCACACCCTATCTTGTCGGTCGTTTCTACCGCTTGGATGTTTTTGTCATTGCTCGTTCAGTCTATTCGGCGCTCAGAGCATATTTAATAGTATCGGAAATGATATGGTGACAGGAACTCTACGTATCCTTTTCCATTTTCGGCTGACCCACGTCAGACAGAGATCGCCTGAGGTGACAGTATGTACAAGGTAGGTTGAACTTGAACCCCTCTCTACACCACCCAGTGTGGGAAACTGTGATGCACCAAATAGTGACGTTCTCTCCGGATGTTATACAGAAGATTCATGTTACGAAGCCGGCTCGGACCTGAGGTCACGGCTGATGCCCGTCTTCTTCCAAGTTGAAGCTTTGAAGGATAATGAAGTGAAGACTCTTACTGCTTTTATATTGTTCTCCTTGATAATGCAAAGGCTCTCGTGCATCCCGTTCGTCAGGATTATGAGTAGTCGTTCATAAACTATCACAAGCTCCAGTAGGAGGAGTACGGCAGTGTGACAACTCGTACCAGAGAATATGTTCGCGCAATGTTATTCATAGAATTTTACGCAAGCTGTCTTGTGGTCATTCTTGTCCTCTATATTGGCATGATTCACTGATCAGCTGGTCAGGTTCTCATGTCACGGAGAGCCGGATGCCGACGTGCATGTAATATATGACGCTGACCCAGTGGTAGATCATAGTCTCACATTCACAGGCCCCTCGTTACTCACTGTCATGACTGACAAGAAGCTACCCTCCTTTGACGAGCTGCCAAAATTCCACAACTTTTCTGGTTGTGCTTGGGACGTCTGGGGTAGAGACGATGAGTTGGGAACTGTCAACCTATTAACGGAGGACGTTGTAAAGAAAGCCGCGGAAGAAATCAAGTAAGCTGATCGTCGTGTTCGCAATGTAGTTATGACTCCTGTTTTAGGTTGGGCAAGACCGTCTGTTTGAACTGGTTCGTTGTCTCTAATCACTCATTATGTTCTTTGCTTAATTACTATGTAAATGATCTGAAGGCCTGTAAACTTTCCTGAGAAGGTGAGTCTTGCGGATAATGTACTAAAGCTCGTATTTTATTATCATCAGCCGTTCTACAATAGACAAACGCCCATTATTCATTCTTGGCGGAAGTCCGACAATGTCAATGACGACTCGATTTCTATCGTAAGCAGCTATCATTCAAGTATCGAAATTGTGGATCTCATATGGAAGTATGTTCCTCCAGAATACACAGTCTGGGTCTCAGTGGGATGGTTTGAAACATTACGGTATCGAAGAACACAAGGTCTTCTATAACAAGTAAGTTCGTTTAGGAAAACCTGTGAACTATTGACGATTGATGCTTCTGAACCCTAGCACTCCTTCAGAATCCTTGTACAGAGGACATCTCTCCATTCCTGACCCGGGGAAGATCGACCCACAATTAACGAAGTTGGGCATTCATAGTGAGTCACGTCAAATAATTATTTGTAGAACACAGTAGACAAAATCTCGACAGACTGGGCTCAGCATGGAATATGCGGGCGTGGTGTCTTCCTGGATCTGGTCAGCTATTACACATCTGGTGGGGTTCCGTTACCATACGATCCATGGACAACGCACGCAATAGCATTGAAAGATATTCAAGATTGTGCTAAAAAGCAGGGCGTTGAATTCAGACAAGGCGACATCCTCCTGCTTCGTATGGGCTTCATCCAGAGGTTCAATTCTGCAACTCCCGAGGAACGTCTCTCTTTTCACGGAAAGCCCGAGACCTTGTGAGTGTTATCTCACTTCTAACTTCCCGTATAATTTTATCCATTTATATCGAAACTTAAATCCAGCGCTGGCATCGAGCAATCTGAAGACATGAAACGGTTCCTTTGGTATGACAATCTTTGTAGTCTGTTTTCTTCGCCTATCATTGATATGTTGCGTCTTGCAGGAACAACCATTTCGCTGCCGTTGCATCCGACCAGCCCGCCTTGGAGGTACGTCTATGATTTTGTGGACAATAATCGGCCGAGTCGACGTGACCCTCGTCGTTGATAGCGTTGGCCGACGCCACAAGGAACGCCGCAACTTCATCAGGTGTGTATTTTATTCCTGCTTATGTTTGTATGTCTTCATTGCGCTATGTCTTCACAGACAATATTGGGGTGCGTGATCAAGGGTTTCTGTCACCGGAAGATCCTAATCTATTTCTTTTAGCTTGTTTGGTATGCCCATAGGTACGTCCGAGCTCCTAATATGGAGCGGAACATTCATTCACGATGACCAAAGGTGAATTCTTTGATCTGGAGGCCCTCTCCAAGTTCTGCTCTGAAACCGGGAGATATACATTTTTCTTCTCATCTTGGCCTCTCAACATGTACGTTTCCATCTTGATCGCCTGTTTAGTGCGGAAGTGTTTTGACCAAGTAACACAACAGCCTTGGTGGTGTAGCGAGCCCTCCAAATGCTGCCGTACGTTTCTACCTGACTTTAATCACAGTGCCGCTCATATGCTCTCTTTTCAGGCTTACTTCTGATTGGAACTGACTTGGTTGTCGTAAGAATGCTGACGAAGAATGTAACAGTATATTGCCATGAATATGTGTAGATAAATAAATGTATAAAGGGATGAGAAAGGCTGTAGTCTATGGATACAAGAGGATTTTTCAATCGATAGTTCGAGACAAGTCAGCACATACTGACGGGGGAAATCTAGCCTCTATGTATGCGCATATGGGTCAGTGTAGGGGAGGCTAGCGTTGCCAGAATCAGCGTGTGGGACCGAACAACCTCCGCAACGGGGACAAAAGCCTGAAACTTGTAGAGCGAAACTTGAGACCTGATGGCTGAGGCTTCGAACATAGCACGTATCGTGTACTGCCATCCGGAGAAACGACCCCATTATCCTGGTGTTAGAGCACTGCATTACGAATTCGAGCATTGAAATACGAGCCAGAATGTCAGAAGAGGTACTCGATATGTCCAGTTCAGGTCTTGACGCGACGATGACGATTGACTGGCATGTTAAAGTGATGGAGTGCATGCATTGTTACCAAATACAACTTCGTACTCGCCAGGTGGGCTTGTAGAAGATTCTCATGTGAGCATATGAGCCATTGGATATTGATTTTCAACGGCCCAGAATTCTCCGAACGTCATTCGCAACATAACTATAGCGTCCTGGAGTCCGTACAATTTTACGTAAGTTTGGGTCCATCGTCCCTCGAATTCACCAATCAAGCATAGATTTTTCTGGATGCACCGCTTCAGACGATCTCCCATGTAACGTTGGGGACAATGCCGTCTGAAAGAGGAGCGAACTTTTGAAACGCGACCGCAGATAGCCCAACGTTGAATTGCGGGCATTGTGCACAAAAATCAACAATGGGCGCAGTCAAATTGACACCGTTGTCTAGATGAAAGGGGAAGACGTCATTGGCAACGTTCAGAAGGGCGAGGTGGCTAACATACGAGAAATAGTGACCGAATGTTTGCATATGGGGTTACTAGAGACGGAAGATGATTAGCGTATAGCAGTGTAGACATCGAGCGGATATTTACTTGTTTGGGTTTGGGCCAGCTCCTCTGAGTGTGCGAATACAAGAATGAATCGAGATACCATGTGCAAGGATGTGCGATGGCGACTTACGGGAAAGAGTTGAAGACTTGACTAGAGACTGAGGCAACGGTCTGACTGCTCGTATTGGTGAAACCACAGGCTCCAAGTCCCGGCACGAAGTTGAACACTGCGTAAGTGAAGTATGAGTACATCGGAGAGACCAACACCAATTCGAGACGTACAAGTGCCGGTATGGGTCTGAGCGGCAGCTATAGAGCTCAGCAGTGCAGTAACGAAGAGTGAGGATACGGAAGGCATGATGTGTTGTAGGGATGCAGAATATAGAACTATACAAGGCCTGCAGACTTTGGACGCGGCAAGCTCACTTCTTATACCTGTGTAGTCTTCTTCGAACGGCAACGAAGGCCGACCCCTTCGATGAGCACCTCATGCTTTCAGGGTCAGATGCCTTAATAAACTATAGGCTTTCTAGGAGGTGCTGATCAGGTGTGCAGAACATATTGCAAACAGTCTATACAACACACATGTGAACGAAGTCAAAGAAGAGCGAGTTTCGGAGTTAAGTTACCGCGAAATACGTTTCGTTGTCATGAGTTTTGGTTATGACGGTAAGCAAACGTAGTCGAAGGCCATATAAGTGGTTCTTTGGAACCCCCGGTCTATTGTCCGACCCGAATTTGGCAATCGTACCTTCACGCTGTCTCGAGAACCACTGGCTATTTATTCCCTGTAAACGTTGGGCTCACGACTTCGAGCATGGATCCGCACGAAATGCCAGGAAAACGGGGCTTCAAAAACCTGGAATACATCATGTCTTTTCCGATCTTAACCGCCATCTGTAGGAGCTCTTGGACGAAAGTCCGAACTTGGCCTGTTTTCATCAATCGGGAAAGTGCTCTCGCTCATGCAGATGGGCGGATGACGGAGATGGGTGGGAACAGCAGGGCCTCACAATCGTGACCGGTCGACCATAAGATACATTTAATCTCATGCTCGTCAAGAAATTGCACAACAGTGATCATCCGACCTACAAGCTCTAACACTGCATCGAGGAGTTGCCACGGTGCCATCGGAAGGCAGATGACAGATATTTCCAGGTGGACAAAGGGAAGAAAGCAATCATAAGTATGACGGACGACTAACAACACGCTTGAAACGAAGTAAGCACAGATATCTTTACATGCGATGAAAAGATCACCTCACAGTTGTCTCCATGCCTTGAGTATAATTAACTGCAACATACGTTCGCCCCAGCATCATGATGAGGGGACGGGGAGAAGTGGAAAGTGTAAGTCCAGGACAGTATTGAAACTCCAAAATGACAGTATGCTATTATTTAAAGTAATATTACCGCTGCGCTCTATTAGCACCAAGATAAATAATACTCTGCATAACTGCTAAAACAACCCCAATTTGGTGCTTTCTCCCCATCCACGACGACGGCGACACGACCAGGAAACGCAAACTGCACTTCAACGTTTCAACGACAATCGGAAAGTGGTCAGTTTGGGCACAGATAGCGACGATCCTGTCGCCACCACCGTCGAATGCAACCAGTTGGCGAGGACACTTGTCATTGTATACCCTTTCACGACGACCGTACAGGAATTTATCACCCTCATTGAATCTTCCTTGAAATAACGTTCATTCCACCATGGCACGACGTCGTGGGGCTCCGTCTGTCAATTCATTGAGCCCTCCAGAGTCTGGCGCGCCAACTGCAGCACAGTCTCAAGGCTTCCTCAACTTTCCTCGTTCTGCCTCTCCGTCTGGTTTCACTGGCTTCCTCTCCAAGCCCACAAAGTGGTTTAACAGATCGGCCTCTAATGGCAGCATACCTGGCCGATCGTCTACTAGTTCAACGGAGCCCCGGTCGAGCACGAGCTCAACGACCAGAAAACCCAAGATTTCACACCCAACTGACCCTCGCCCGATCTTAGACAGTTTGCATCCAGATCCGGGTTATGGCAGCCAAGGTGCAAGCAGGTGTGTGTTGCATCATTTCGATGCCAATTCAAAATTTGATAATTTGACAGGTCTGTTCTCGATCTGTCTCTGGCGCGCACTGCAACGACGTTCGACAACTCTCATCCTGTACCGTCCGCTCGTGCACCTTCTTCACCATCCAACTCAGGTTTCTCCAGAGGTCTTGGCGATTTGCGTAATATCTCGCGTAAACCGTGGTCCAAGTCTGCTGATGATCTCGGAAAGATATCACATACTGCAAGCCCTATGCTGAGTCCGATTGACACGACGTTTGCGGGAAAGATTGAACAGTACCGCACGCATCGAAATGACAGTGTGGGCAGCAGTGATGCTCCTTCGCCATCGAGCTCACCGCCGGTGTCTCTGCTGCAAGGTGGAAAACACTTTCCGTTCCCTACTATATCCACGACTGAAAGTCTGTCGTCGTCGCCTCCGCCAAGGTTGGCTGCTTCAAGCTCAGGTTCTTCTCCTAGTTCACCTACGCTCACACCTTCCTCTGGCCCTGTCCACGCTCGATCTCATTCATTTACACCTCGCTTGCCATCAAAGTTGTCTGCACCCAAGCTGGGTGGCCTCGGCCCTCCAAGTCCCAAGCGAAAGGGATCAGCTTCATCAGAGCATACCCCTCCTTCTGAGGACCGCGCTACTCCTACCGGCTCGGGATCTTCTCGTTCTGCCTTCCCCTTCAACTTCAGTCCCTCCGTAGGCGACAAGCATTCTGCTTCGCCAGGTCTCCTTGCACCTCCCACGATTATTGAACCAGAAGACTCAAAGAACGAGAAACGCACTTCGCAGGTGGTATATCATTCCGGCTTCATCAACCGATTGACCGACTTCTCCCCCGCTGCTATGCACGCACGTGCGAATCACTCGTATATGACTGGCAGTGGAGCTCCTTCCCTTTCTAAAGGCTGGAAACCTTTCAAGTTGGTGCTGAAGGGCTCGAAGCTGTATTTTTACAAACCTCCAAGTGACCGAAGCACCGCAGTAAGGGATTTGTTTCCTACGGAATTGGTTGTCGTACTTGAAGAAGAGGGTATGGGTAAGGCTGAAGGTGCGAATGCGCCGGTAGATGTGGAGTTTGAAGAAGTTTTTCGTGGAGGCAAAGGCAAAGAGAGAGACGAAGGACGTAGAAGAAGAGCATTTTGGGGACGCGGTACACATCCGAATCTGGTTGTCGGAGACGCCATTGAAAGAGGATCGTTTGAAGCCCTCGTGCATGAAGCCGTCTGTGCTACCACGTTCATGAAAACGGATACGGCTACGTCCGAACCCTATGACCGCTATCGACCCGACTGGCAGGATTTCGCCTCCACTGTCTTGTTTTCTATACCCTCTATCGTTGGACGAGTTCAGTTCGAGACCGAATTCATCCGATGTTGCACCTTGCTTGTGGATGGTTCCGAAGACCAACACAAGGAAGAGGAGCGCGTTCGGGTTCGATGGCTTGCAGATCAATATCTCGATTATTATGGCTTACCTGCGGACGAGGAGTCATGGAAAGGGTGGTGGACTAAGGCTTTGCCCTCTGTTCCTTATATTCCTAATTCCCTCAAGAACATCACGCAATCCTCTTCGATGCAGGGTTTGTATACTGCATCGCCGAACCTGACCTCTTCTCCCAAGAAAAGGGTAACAGAGTTCTCTCCGAATCTAGGAGCATTCTCACCTAGGCCAGGCAGTGATGGACGTATAGTATCCCTGCTTGATGTGTTAAACGATAGTCGAGTAGACTCTACGAAACCGCTGTCGAAACCGAACGCGCAGTCGAATTCGTTACGAAACATCCTTCAGCGCACTGGCCTTTCGAGAGAAGTCTTAGTCGGGTTGGATGCGCAGATGGTGGCTCGAAGTCTATTCTTATTCAATCAACGTGCGCTTCAAGAGCATGTTCCCGAACGTATTACGGCAGATATTTGTCTGGGACAAGCATCGCGGGAAGCGTTGTCGTCAGAGGCCGCACAGGAAACTTCTTCGCCTTCTTCGTCTTCTATCCCGCTAAAATTATTCACCGGAAGCGAAGAGCAGCCGCACTGGCTGACAAAAGCAATCTTACTTCAAATTCTCATCTCCGATACACCCAGTCGAACGCCAAATTCGAGCTCCATGAATGGCCTTCGACTCTCTGAGGATCGTGGAGCATTGACAAGTCGGACACATTCCCGTTCGGAAGTTATTTCTGCTTGGGCTAGGATCGGTGAGATATGTCGACGGACGGGAGACGAGTGTTCATGGCGTGCGATATTTGCCGCTTTGTGCTCCCGACCAATCGCTCGTCTTGACAAGGTCTGGAAGCGCGTAGATGGAGACGCCACGAGAGCTGTACAGTCCTGGGTTCATGAGCATGACGGTAATGCACCCGTTGGGATTTCTGAGACTAAGACAATACCTTGGGCTTCTGAGAAGCTCTCTGCAATCCGAGCAGCATTAGATGATGCCAGTGCGGGGGAAAGCAATGAGTGGAAGGTTGCTTCTCTTGCTCGGACTAGGGAGACATTTGAAAGTTTGCGAGCAGATTTCCAGTCAGCGTCGAAATCGGCTTTACTGTTAACTAATGAGTCTGACGATGTTGAGGCCCTGGCCGTCCACTGCGAGTATCTTGCTGACGGAGGTGGTACCAGCGGATTTGCATTCAAATTCAACCGGTAAGCAATCTTTGTCGCGATGTTGATTCGTCCTGCTGAGGACATATCTGTAGCGTGGACCAATTTATGTCGCTTTCTCTGGCGGCTGAACCCCGCCGAAAAGGTTCATTCGAGCCCTATTTCTGGACAAGGCCTACTGCACACCAGGGGTTCCATCCTCTGACACCGTTACTGTTCCCAGAACCTCTGCCCAGCATCGCCTTCTTGGATAGATCATCGTTATCGCGTGGAAGGGTGGAGAGTAACGCCTCCATAGTGAATACCAAGGACATTCACTACCTGCGAGAGCTTATGCCTTTATCTGGACACTCGCGAGCTAACCCGGATGCGGCGAAAATGAACGGATTGGACCTTGGAGGCACTGTAATCGTGTTGTACAACGGAGAGCTCACTCTTCTTGTGCAGCCTGGAAATGATGCTCTTCCACCTTCACAGCCTGGTTCGCGAGCACCTTCTCGGCCGCCGAGCATGGATGCTTCGGCTGTAGAAAGGACGTTCAATCGTGCACCGTCTATTAGAGTGAAGCCGGGACCTTCTCAGAGTCTTGAGCGTAAGCCTAGTCAGCTCCGCCGTAACTCCTTGCCTTCGTTGTCGAAGAAACCCAGTTTCATCACTGCTGATGTATGCTCTGATCGACCCCTACGTGTAGTCGTCCAAGCCGGAACTCTCGATAAACTGGTCGATGTCTTGGTTGAAGGCCTGCATGGCATTTCGGTTTCTGTGGCTGACGATAATGGTGAGATGCCTCTCAACGGCAAGAAGACCAGGGAACTTCGCGTGGATATGGATGAGTACTCAACTGTTTGGTGGAGCACTTTCCGCAGTTTCGTCACCCCTCTCGTATTCTTCGAGGTAAGCCTGGAAAAAATGAACGTCGCTCGATTTTGACAAACGCTTTTTTTTTAGCTTCTGCGAAAGCGGTACTTAGCTGCTGGCGTTAATGCAGAAACACCTTGCGCCGACGACATCTCGTTAATAGTTCGAACCCGGTCTCAAATCTTCGATACTATGACTAGATGGGTTACTAGTGGCGGCGGAGCTCAGGATGCTCTTGACGACTCCGCATTGTACTCTTCCATCATGGAGTTCCTTAGACGACCTATCGCGCCTCCTTCAGATGATGCCGAAGAGTGTCTGAAGCACGGCCTTTCATTGTTGGATGACATGCGAAAGGAGCTGCTTGCAACAATCACTACTCAGACCTTCAGACCGTTGCAACGTTCAAGCCTTGCGACAGAGTCTGGGACGCGTCGATCGATCGCGTATTCATTTGGTTCAGAACCTCCAGATATTGACAAAGTCGACGCGGAAGAGCTTGTGAACAATCTGGATGCTATGGCTGGCGCTGCGTTCCGGAACGTGATCCAAGAGGTAGCTATTTCCATTGTCTGAGATTTGACACTTGCATTGAATGTAATTCCCTCAGGACCTTTTTATAACTGCCGATATCCTTGAGGTTCAGTCAGCAGATCGTACCGGATGGTTCCCAACTCGTGAGCCAACTTCGATATCAGATGAGGTCGAGATCCAGTGCATGCACTCATACCTCCATGATGTCGAACCTTCCGCTATGATTTCGGAGCTAGGACAAGACTCATTATATCGCTTGCTTCCTCCTGCCGCTAGAGGATGCGTCCGGGCTTTTGGTATCCTGCGCAAATGGTTAATCTCAAAGCTTGTAGGTCCAAAAATAAATCTCCGTACTCGACAGGCTAGGATGGAATTACTGCTTCAAGCCGTCGAAGTGTGTCGTTTGCGGAGTACGGAGATCAATTCTTCTACTCAACCTCTTGCAGAACGACCTTGCATCAGATCCTTTGTCGAAGCAGTTACCACTTCTGCCATTCTCAGTGTCGAGAGCCGCATGTACCATAGGGCTTGGCAACTAGTTGCTAGCGCTCGCTTTACTTCTTGTGACACAGTTGCATCCCTCCTATGTAGGCCTGTCTCCAAGACTGTACCTACCCGTGGCCCCTTGACCATGGACATTGGCTGGCTATTGGAAAAGATGCTTGAAGTCATCAGTATGCCCGATGTATTGGATGCCGCTTCCCAGGACGGCCTAAACCTAGTCAACTTTGACAAACGAAGGCAGGTCACACACTACCTATGTGATGTCCCTACTCAATTTCTTCTTTAGAACGCTTCAAGGTTTAATTACAACCGCCGTACCTCCCGGGTTGCCTTCCAAAGCTCACCACCGCTATGAAAGCTGTCGTCAAGACTTCGAGCGTTTGAACAACATTGAACAATCCGTAGCTTCAGTCTATTTTGACTTGCGGGTTATACGGGAAGATGCGCATCGCGAGGCAACTCAAGTCATGTCGACTGGTGCACCTCTGCCTCGACGGTCTCCTCGGCCTTTCCAGGCGCTGGTTCTCGCGCAGCAGGAAAAGAACAAGAAAGACAAAGCGTTGCGAGACAGGCTAAGTAGAGAAAAGCGGCAGGAGCAACAACGTCAAGACAGAAGAGAGGAATACCTCAACAAGGCGATGCACACTCGTCGACCTACCGCCTCTACCCCTAAGCAGCATCGCACCAAGAAGAGCATGTCGTCAGCTTTCTTGCAGTTCATGCGGCCTATCTCCAGTGCCTTCATCTCTGAGACTGCGACGTATACGGGCCCGAAACGTACTCCGGAAGAACTTGACTTCACGCCTTCTGGCAAGCCTTCTCACGTCCTGAATGTCGTGGATGCGCGAGTGTCGCAGTTCATCAACAGTGAACGATCTTTCACTTTCCAGGTTGATACAGAAGACGGTGGTCATTACCTCTTGCAGGCCATGGACAAAGGAGACATGAAGAAGT
This sequence comes from Somion occarium, assembly GCA_964035595.1. Classification (NCBI taxonomy): domain Eukaryota; kingdom Fungi; phylum Basidiomycota; class Agaricomycetes; order Polyporales; family Cerrenaceae; genus Somion; species Somion occarium. Next base: position 1,819,848 of record OZ037949.1, on the reverse strand, counting down.
GGATGGATACCATCGACCGTGTGTCGAAAACAGCTGCCCAACGTCGACTCACGTATCTTGGCCATAATTCGAAGATGCAAATGTCAGAGCATCTGTTGAACCCTGGTTCAGTTTCTCGTGACCCTAGAGCAGGTGAGGAAAACGTGAAGCCACCTGTCGTATTATTGAGCTGAACCGAACCTTCACAGTGTTCGGTGTTGATCTAGACTTCTTGCTATGTCGCGAATCTCAGGGAGAAGAGGTTGAGCCCGGAACTGTTCCGTCTGTCATTGAGCGTCTTATAGCTGAAGTTGACACCAGGGGACTCACTGAGATCGGAATCTGTACGTTTGTCCTACTCGATGTGAAGTATATCACTGACGTTGCTTCTCAGACCGAGTCGCTGGTGCACATTCTGAGGTCAATGCATTAAAAGAGGCCCTGAATCGAGGTAAGATAATGATCCCTGTTCATTTATGGCTGTAGCTCAAGAGATGTCACTCACAGGGGAATGGCCTATCGACAAGTACACTGACATAAATGCTGTTTGTGACCTCATCAAGGCATGGTTCAGGGTCCTTCCCAGCGGTATGTTCCCATCCGAACATTACAGTGATATTATGGCTGCTGCAGGTACCTATATTTTGTGGCTCTCACAGACAATTACTAACGGATGTCTTAGCGAACGACTCCATGGACTTGGAGGCGAGGCTTTCTACTATCCGCCGTATTGTGCATACGCTTCCGGGCTCCCGCTTTGACTTGCTTAGACGTCTTATGGAACATTTGGACAGGTAATGTCTTTTTTTTTCCAGTGGCACAATTACAGCTGGCTAAGCAGGACATCGCTTGACAGGGTTACTGATTTCGAGGAGCAGAATCAGATGACCGCCGACTCACTTGCAACAGTTTTCAGTCCCAACCTACTACGGTCCTCGAACAACGACATAGGGTTCTTCTTTGCCAACATGAGTTCCGCTCATCGCGCAGTCAAGATGCTCATCACACATGTTAGTCGTTCAATCTCATGTTGTTGGCTTTAGCTGATCTCTCTCACTTGTGCCAGATCCATACCATCTTTGATGATGCTGAGCCCGAGGCGGACGCTGAGCGCGATGATTCATCAGATGTTGAACAATTTGAACAGTTCGACGAACCGATACCCGAAGAAGACGAAGAAGACGACGACATTCTTTCTGCTAGTCACGAAATGTCAGACGGTGATGATGAGACGTCGAGGCTAGCCTTGTCTCACGACTTTCACTCGTGATATGAGTGTGCTACATCCTCGTAGGTTTGACAATTCTATGTAGTATGGCGCGTGATGCTCGGACAATATGCTTTGTAGGTTTATCTATCGGACACACACTCATTTGGACATTCGTTCGCCTGCTCTCTTCCTCTTTCGCCCGGCGTTATTGTACGGTTGGCCTAATTCTACACCATATATCACTGTGTTACATATACCATGTAGTGTTTTAGATCGTCTTCCTCCAGGAATACCAACTAGTTTGTACCTGATACTTACATTCTATAAATAGGTGGAATTGCAGCCACCTTGATGTTATTAACATGAGACTTCATGCGTCAACACGTTCGCAGTACAACTGGGAAAACTAGGAAATCATATGTATAGTTTAGATATAGAGGATTTAATCTAGGCCGTTTTGACACTCCTATTCTTCATCGTTGCCAACAATTATGACAAATCGTGCTTCGGCATATGCACCAGCCTGTGCCATAGTAGCATTATTCGCGCATTCGAAACGATGTTCTATAGCTTCCCCGTCCTCTTCATCCTCCACGATCATAACCAAATGCGCGCTGACATCAATGTTCAAGTGATCAACAGATATTCAAGCGCAATAAGTGTTGCACTCTTACCTCTGTGCATCTTCGCGTTCTATGTTGAAGGTCTGACAAGCCATCGACAAGACTTTGCCGACTGAATGTTTGCCTTTGACTTTGAAAATGGACCGTCGGAAATCATCTAACTCTGGATCTTCTCCGAATTCAATGGTCACGAGGAAATTCGCATTCAGGTCTGCTTTTACATCGTCTTGAGCTGACAGACGAGGTCTTTTACGCGGACTTCTTTGCCTGCTATTTTCTGGGCCGGACATCAGACAAGGGTGATTTGTGACGACTGAGTTAAATACCTTCTGCTTGGTCTTTCGGAATCGACCCAAGTTCCTTTTTCACCTTGAGGGGTTGTCCGTCTACTTGTGCTGTATATTTCAGGGACGGCCATTAGTTGCACTTATAGCAGATGAAATAGGGACGTACACCGGTTTTGGTTCGCGGTCGAGTGTCCCTCCTGCAGGTCATTCATTTCATTTGAACGACGGAAAGATGGACTCTTGCGCTTGCCACGGGCCACTCCCGACTCGTGTTCAAAAGTATCATCTTTCTGCAAACCCTCCTCGTCTCCATTTTCGGCTTCCTGTGCCTCAGAAAGGATGCGGGGGCGGAAACGACGAACGGGCGTCTTTCCTTTTGACTGTGGTGAAGCTTGTTTTGATTGAGAGGATTCGTTTATGTGTCTCGATGGCCCTACATGGGCTGACGCCTTCAATACATCAGATTGTGACGAAGATGACAGAGTTATTGGATCCTGCGCATAACTCTCGGGCTGTCGTTCTCGATTAGAAGAGAGCACATCTTTCAGCACGGAATCTGGCATCTCTACATCTGCATTCTCTCCAGGTGCTGTTAGCGGAAGTCAGTGAAGGTTTTGTAGTTGTGAGTAAAGGCATTTCTCGCCTTCGGGTGCAGCTGCAGGTAGAACCTTCACGTAAACCCGTCCCAGTATGGAGCTTAGGGAGGCCCATGCACTTTCGTGGATCTCGACAAATGTGGTTTCGCAGCCCATCAGTTCATATGCTTGGAGAACGATTTTATCATTTACAGACAGCCCAAATAGCTGTTTGGCCAGCTTCAATGCTGCCTAATAGAGCGCAAGTTAAGATGTATATGATTTTTAGTAGCATGAAACGTACCTGATAGGTAGATGGCAAGAGCATAATAATGTTTCTGCGTTCGTGGCTGAGCACAATGAGGTCTGCCGTCGATTTCAAGTCAGGGTTCTTAATAGATGCGTATTTCATAGTTGCAAGTCTTCAAGTGCTTCGACAATCCCGAGATATAGAATATAAATGGACTCTTCGCAAAGTCAAGTCCAAATTTTGAAGAGCTTTGAAAGAGTTCTGCGCGTCGCATGTCGCGTGTAACTCATGTAGGCGCGTTGTATCAGGTGACCGCGTCAAGGCCATACCGTTACCGTGTCTCACTCAGGTCTCAACTCACCACGAATCATGTATTCAATGCAAGCCAAAGATAACAAACAGTCGGAATGGACAAAGGTGGCTGGCTGTGCATACAGGTAGCGGCAGTCTACCAGTCGGAAATATAACAGGCTTATTTGGCGTCTTTTAGTAGGATATCTAACCGAGGCCTGAGAATATGTCGCGTTCCTCGTTGCAACAGGTTGCAACCTCGTTGAATCGTTTGCAGTCTCTGTCCGCGATACACTAAACCCGCCATTCACTGCATAGAGTCTTGCAATGGCAGAACCACACATGCCATTCAGCGCCCTCGGTGAGGCGTTGCTCAGAGCATCTCCTGCCAAATTCTTCCGCTTGCTATTAGCAGTCCATGATCGCCAAGACTGGCTGAAGCAGACTGAGGCTATTTACATAATTCTCCCCACCATGACCTGGCAGCCGCCTCCTGCTGCCAATGATCCTCAGGCCGAAGCTCATATGGATCGTATGCTTCGTGAAGGACTCGCAGAAACCATCATGCAGGTTGTCGTGGACGAAGCTTCATTTATATGTGACTCACCTCCGAACACTCTTCGGGTACATACTCCGGCTTGAGTAGTACTTCTTCGATCATTCTAACTTTCTAAATTGAATTCTACAGGAGTGTGCAGACGGGGCAATATATGTTGTCCTCGAGACTTTGACGTACCTTGGTAACCAATTTCGATCGAAACCAGACGTGAAATCCATACGTCATATCATGGACCGAATACCCGATTTCTGGTCGATGATATGGACTCATCGTGACTCGCTGTTGGGTCCAGACTTGGGAGGAGACATTGAAAGTCTGGATTTTTCATTGAGCACTGTTATCTGCGCTATGATTGAGAAGGTCATGGCATTGCGTGGAATATTCGGAGACCAGTAAGTCTTTGCTTCAAGTTAGACTTGAGGATACGATTTCAACCATTTTTAGGATCAAGTTCATCGATACCGGTCTTGATATATATCTTTACTGTTGGACCACTTCAAAAGCGTCACGTCCCAACGGCGGCGGCCTCTACGAACACGTTCTCGTTGATCTATGTGAAGCGATGTTTTCGGATTACGTCAAGAGCAAAATACACGCCTCGCTCATCGAAACCGAGCTAGGTGTGGTATTTCTGCGAAAGGTGTACAAATTGCTACGAGAGCCTGATACGCTTGACCGACTTTTGCGTGATACTTTGTGTATTCTCGTGGCTTGCCTGACCGCTTCTGAGGCATTGCGCGATCTCGCGCTGAGTACAAACCACCTCGACCCCCTCTATGATACTGTACGTGCGTGGCATCGACAAATGTGTCTTGGGAATAGGTATACATTCCAAATGGCCGGAATAATACTCCTGATCGCTTGGTAAGGCATACCCTTGACTCGTGATGACCTTCACCGTAGCTGACATTCAATGTGCAGCAGAATTATTCGGAAAAGAGATGATAACCACCGAGTTTTCTTTCCGTCGGCCTGCAATGGCAATATTCTCTCCATGATCTCATATTATCTGCTAGATGTTCAGGCTGAAGATGAACGCAGTGAGTTATACACATTATCTTGGCCCGTGTCATCAGTCTTGACACGAATACACATAGAGAAGATGGCACTTCACATCATAGGCCTTCACATCGACCTTGCACTACTCGTAAAACAACCAGCCTCACAGAATTACAAGGACGCCTTTCATATCCTTAGGAAGATATGGCTTCCGACCCTTCAAGAACTCAGAGGACGCATCAACCCGGCTGGAGTCAAATCGGCAGACACGATAGAGCTATGGCAGTATCTGGGCCGTGCGTTTGGCCTACGAGAAAATGACGCTCCCGCGCAACTTTTCCCTGGGTTCACCTCGTGCACGAAAAGCTGTCGCTGGAAGGATTGCTTGTGCTCATGTAACAAACCCTGGCATCGTCTTCGTGTATGCAAAGGCTGTTGGAGAGCCCTGTACTGTAGTTCAAAATGCCAAACCAGGTCAAAGTCAATCCAGCGTCTTCAAAAGAATGACCTACTGACCTGAGAATCATTTTACCCACCGTTAGGGATTGGAAAGTCGGTGGACATAAGGAGGAATGCAAGCGATGGAGAAAGCTACCCGATGAGTGACCTTCCCACTGACATATCGCAGACTTGGCGATTTGTTCATGGCGCTGTACAACGAGGTAGGTATCAACAGTGGAAATTTCTGTTGCGAGATCAGATCCAGGACAGCAACTCTTGGATTTCAAGCTTCTGTCCTTGCTCGCTGTTTTCGAAGCATGGCTCAGGGCAACGATAAACATAAACTTACTAAGAGTACACAAATTTCAAATGAGGGATTAGAGACTATTTGAAACTACACGTGTATTCGAATATCTTTCCTGACTAGGAATGAGACGTTCCAAGAATAAACTGATCTTCGTTGTCATATCTCGAGATCTCAAGGGGCACTGAGAACAGTGTGCATGAACTGATCATAATTGATCTGTACCCAGCCGTCACGGTCGGTATCCAGCCTTTGGAAAGACTCCGTAAGGGTCTTGATCACGACGCAAGCGCGTACGAAACGATCAAAGGAGATTCCAGGTGGAGGCGCATGTGCTCCAGGGACAGGAGGGGCAGTGGCTTTCTCAACGTCTACCCCGAACGGGTAGTCAGATGAGCGACATGAAAGTACAGACATGGTAGCTAGGCCTTGACGTACCGTATTTCCTTTCGACCAGAGTGAGAAGCTGAGGAGAAAGGTTGTAGCCAAATTGTTTCAAGGCCTCGTGTAACTCCTTGCCGTCTATTGAGCCGGATTGATCGCGGTCGAAGTGCTTGAAAACACCTTGCCAATCCTAAGGTAGACGTGAGCATCACAAGTTCGCACAATGTGATCAGGCCAGGCTGACCTTGATGTATTTCCAAAGTCCAGCAAACTAGTGAAGATTCACGTATAAGAGTTAGCTTCAAGAAGATTTCTCGGGAACCCGCACCTCATTGAATCCAATGGTTCCGCTACGATCGGTATCCTGTGTCAGTATAATCAGAACACATGCGCATGGAAGATGGAAGAAGGGCATACGAAGATTGTCATCAACAATTTGACAGTATCAAGGTCGAATGCTGATGATAGCACTTAGCACAGCGAATTGCGAGCGACGAAATGCTTACGACTCCAATCTCCATTTATCAACGCCTTCTCTGTATCAATCCAGTGTGAGGAAGTATATCAAGCAGCTCAGAGCAATATCACTCACGAAGCTCATTCGCGGTGATGTGCCCTGATCGGTCCAAATCAACCGATGTGAACCACGACCAAAGTCTGTGCAATAGTCAGCGACAAGCACATCCCGAAAGATCCATGACTCACTGAGGGTCGGCTCCTGCAGGAGGAGCAGGGGGAGGACCTCCAGCAAAGCCTCCAGGACCACCATAAGCCGCAGCACCACCATAACCACCTCCAGGCGGTCCTCCATAACCGCCGCCAGGGGCTCCGCCATAACCTCCTCCGGGCGCACCATAACCGCCGCCAGGCGCACCGCCGTATCCGCCTCCTGGTGCGCCATACCCTCCAGCCGGTGCACCGTATCCTCCTTGACCTTGAGGGGCACCGTATCCGCCCCCTGGAGGTGCGCCATAACCGCCTTGGCCAGGCGGGGGAGCACCATATCCTCCTGGGGCGCCGTGAGCTGGTGGTGCGCCGTGCTAAAAGTACATACAAAAATCGAATCTAAGACAGAGCAAAGCACACGAGTAACTTACTTTTCCGTGCGACATCGTATATGAGAGTTAAGAGTTGGAGAGGACGTTAACGCTGAGTCCTGTCCTGAAGTATGATGGTGCGGAAGCAACAAGAAATTGTTCCCCCTATATGTACTCTTTGTTTAAAGCTGTTCGGCTGTGCTGTACGGAGTACTGGTTTGAGATAAGTAATAGGCCTGAATGGCCAGGGGCGAGAAGGGAAAATGACCATCGATTCCACTGATCATATGGCTCAGATCAACCGAGACTTTTGCTTTGTCCACGCAACGCCGCCCGTCAGCACAGGATAGATGGTGATAGATGGCAAGTCAAATTCCAGCCATGATAGTGTCAGCGGTTGCATTAGAGTGTAATGGTATAATGATACAAATGCGCTAAAGACAATAAATATCTCCTCTGTGCCGACAGACGTGTCAGCAGTCCCATGAATAGCAAAATACAGACAATGTCAAGAGTCATTCACTGCCTAAAAAACCCACAAGATTCCTACGGTATGAGCTCAAGCACTGGCGATGACCACCGGAGGCAGCGAATCAATTCCCTTTGGCTTCTTCTTAGCAGCCTGGTTCTGATTCACGTTACCCTTACCCTTCTTCGGCGTGACAACTGGCGAGGGGAAGAACATGACAGAGTTGTTAGGCGTGTCCGGAGCTGCCATGAAGGCTTCCGGAGTAGCATTAGCATCTGCGCTCATGGCCGCAGTAGGGCCCTTCGGCTTTGCTTTCTTCTTGCTCGCACTCGCCGCTGCAGCACTCTTGGTGATCTGTATCTGACCAATAGGTCCAATCTTAGTGTGTATAGGCGTCGGAGAATCGTCGGGAAGGACCACCGGTGGTGGTGACCCAGGCACAGGGATGGATGGCGGGTAGGGTATCGGATATCCGTTCGTTGACAGATCTGGCATGGGAGGTGCGGGTATACCAGATGGAGGTATCGAGGTGGTAGTGGAAGTTGAGAGTGACGATATACGCTGTTGGTAATAGGGCTTGAGGAGACCAATCTGGTTGTCGACATTCTTCGAGTCCATGGGGACGAAAGGTGGAGGTGGAGGGAAGGGTGGTGGAGGTTCTGTAGGTTTGGCACTGTTTGAAGATGCAAATACATTGTTAGTTGGCACCAATACGACGAAGTAACAAACGTACGCAGCAGGACCCGCGTCGGGTTTTTTCCTGCCCTTGAGCAACTTCTTCGGGATTGTAAGACTCGATAAGCCAAACTCGTCTGCAATACCCAACGCTCGAAGCCCCAAGAAATCTTCTCCGAACGAGTCTGCGAAGTTTCCCCTACAAAATACGATATAAGTGTCTCGTTATAGAACGGAGGGTGGCTTGACTTACATAACAAACTCGCCCTCCTCTTCTTCCTCCTCTTCCTTGAACAGAGCATCGTCGTCCCACGCCTCTACGGTGGTCTAGAAAAGAGTTAGTCGTGTGCTCGTTAGTGAAACTAGTCCTACGTACTGCTTCGCTATAGGCTGTGGCGAGTTTCTTCTCCAGCTCAGACAGACGAGTCCCATATCGGACGACATCATCCTTAACATATCGCTCAAGTTCCGAAACTCGAGTTGTGCCGCTCTCAAACAGGGTATGCAAGATGATTTCCTAGGAGTCTATGATGTCAGCGTGAAAAGCAGTTATGTTATCTGAAAGAAACAAACCTCTGCCGTCATCTTATTGGCGTACTTCTCAGAAAGGAAGTGAATAGTGCGACCGACGTTCAAGAGGTAATCGGAGGTAACACCAGCAAGTACGTCCAGCGCCGCTTTCGAGGTGCCTATAAACGGTCAACATCTGCAGCTACATCAGATGTGTAGTACATACCCTGGAAGCCAACATGTTCTAAGACCTTGGATCCCATCCAATGCAGGCAATCGTCTGCGTGCTCCTCTCCCATATCGACACCAGAGCCTTGCGGTTTCCACGGCCTCTCATCGAGAATTTCATCGATTTCCTCGGCAGGTGGTGGTGGCATTTCTAGCGACATCGCGGCGCCGGAGCCATCATCATTGCTTTCCTTCAACGCGGTGAACTTTGCATGAGTCGTCCGTACTTTCCGTAATGTCCTGATGTTGTTATTCATGTGGTAAAGGAGAGTCTTTGGACCCGCGGTATGACTCTTCGTTTTCTTCCTCTTCCTCTTCGGTGAACCAGAAGATATCCGATTGGCCTTAGGTAATGGTCGACGCTTAGGCTCGTCTGGAAGATGTTGCGAGGATGGATAGCGAAGAGTAGGGACGCCGTTACCAATCATTTCATCTGAGCGCATTGCTTGCCACCATAACTCAACAGGATCCAGCGGCTCAGGCGACTCCATTCGCGCACGTTTCCGCGGTCGGTGCTCTGAGAACCCATTTCTGCAGGAACCTGAGCAAGGTGCAATGATACCTAAGACCTGGCGACACTCACAGTTTCCGCTTCTCGCCCAATTGCCCATCCAAGGTTCTCGGAAATAAATCCCCGCTGTCAGTATCCAAGTCTGAAGGAACGATGTATTCACGCAGTCGATCTTCTAATCCGCTGTCGATGCTACCTTTGAGCACGCTGGCTTCCAGTTCGGCTAAGCGCGTATCAAGCTCCCGGTCAAGGTCCACAAAAGTTGCCATCCCCTTGGGTGTTCGGAGAATAGCATGTTCCTCGGGGAAGGGAATATCACGTCGAGTGTGCCTCTCACCATTAATGAAAGGCTTAACGGGACTGGGTGATCGCGTAACCACTGCACGACCACGACCTATCCCATTGATAGAGGTACCATTCACCTTCGGAGTTACACCACGCGACGGTGCGATGTCACCAGGTATGGTAGGATCTAATCGGTCTTTGCGGTCAGTGATATGCTGCAGCAACTTCTCAGCTTTGCCTCTAAGACGCGTGGCGCATTGCCGCAAGGGATGATTCTAGCACAGGAATGAGCACCGCGAGTGTACAGCGTGTAAGTCGTATCGTACCTCTGCCGCGTTGTACGTGAAGCAGTTTGACCAGATCAAGTCGAGGTCATCCTTGAACTCCCTCTTCGATTTGTATGCTTTCTGCTTCACCTTCTTTAGCATGGTTTGTAGGTCCATCGGGGTTGTGATAACTGTAACGCGATAAATATTGAGCAAAACGTGTTTGTAAGTACGGTGACGCACCATCATAGTAATCTGGTACGTCAGTCTTCGAGACGGGCTTTAGGAATGGTTCCGCGTCGTGGTTGTCCTTCAATAAACTTAGCATCGTTCTACACAATAGAAACGACGAACGCACAATGGTGATTGTCCGAAGGTCGAGTAATAGACCCTCCAAAGAGTCATAAAAAGCATCTGCAGCTTTGTTATCAAGACATTGTCGCTAGAACAGTGAACTTGAGCAATGGTAATCAAACCCGAATAATGATGCCACTCACGCGCGCTTCTTTGACGGTCGTAAGCAGTAGCCTAAGGTCAGGCTCCGGAGTGGACGATTTCGCCTGGATTTCAGTTAGTGTACGTAAGAGGTTCTGCGCATAGGTACATTTTAGCAACAAGTCCGAGGCTGGATGGCAAAGCTACCTACGTTCATCGTGCCATGGAACGGCTGAGGTATGCGGGGTATGTGAACACCAAGGTGGTGGCACGGTACAAGAGTGATTTAAACTCCGACTCGGTTCATGCGCAGGACACCTTCCCGACTCAAAGGCCACTCTTTGGCAACGTCCTTTGTATGCGGTCGGCAAAGAGTCTCGATAGCTAAATCATGTCTTTACATGTCTTCTGAACTGAAAATAAAGTCACCTACATTGTGTTGGAAGATTGTGTTGTTTGGTGTGAATAGGCCCCTTACCTTAGATTGCCGTTTTCGGCATTGAAGCGCTGGGTCTCAATTCATGGTGTCGCGGAGATGGGACAGAATGCGAGGATTTGCTCAGTTGGGTCGTATCCGGGACGTCTTTGATAATTCACTCCGTCATCTTGTTCAGTACTAATATCCATAGATATGGCCTTCTGTGTAGCCACTTCACATGCGGACGTGGTTGGGTGCGGCGTCGGTACGGATAGTAGCGGTTACGGGCCAAGCCATCCGACCGTCTTCCTTGCCCGCTCTTCCACATCCGAGCCGAGAGCTCGATAAGCATATAAGGTGGGCCTCGTTGTGCTAGAAGAACTTCTATCTTTTGCATTTAAACCATCTCTCACCAATCGACCGAGCCAATTTTCGAACCCTCCTGCTGCCTCGTGTAAACCGGCTTTTACACGCGCCACTCATCCTCGTGCCTTTGTTCACCAATCACATATAAACATCTTCAGTGACTGGTCACTGCCACAAACTCCTTTATATCCCCCACATTCTCCTGTAGTCTGCGACTCAGGATCTGCACTACCCATTCTAGTATCTTCACTTATTGCAATGGCCACCACCGCCGTTCTTTCTCCTACCATCCCTGCTCCTCCTGTGTACACTCCTATCGAGAAGTACCCTTCGAGCCCTATTCTCAGTTTCCCTCCCCCCATGCCACCCTCCACGTCTCGCAGTCTTCGTGAGCGATGCGGAGTCAACCTTCGGGTTTCGATCAACAGCAATAATGGCATTCTCGCTGGGGGTCCGTGGTCGCCCAAGATCCATGTCCAACCTCATCGTAGCAACCTCCCTCGTAGACGTAAAGTCACGAAACGTTTTGCTCTAAAGAACGTTGATGACGATGAGGTGACCAATGAGAAAGAGAAGGAAGTCATTATTGACCTTACGGCGGAAACGAGCGCTGAACCAACGGTTGTGGAACCGGAAGTTCAATCTCAGGAGAGCCATATCCAGGAGCTCATTCCGGGTCTTTATATTGCCTTCAGCGATGGCGACCCCAACGCTACCCAACCTGGTGCCACGGATGTGAAACCTTACACACACGTAGTAAACATCTCGTACCCGCCCATTACAGAGGAGGGTCACCCTGGAAGTTGCGAGAAGACCTTAATTGGTCGTACTCAAAACCTTCATATCATCCTTCCTGCTTCCAGCCGTCCTGATGGTGCACAAAGACCCGGATTGGGTCTCACCGACAGCCATCTTCGATCCATCCGTGATTTCATTGGAGAGGCTTTACCATATGCCATGGCCTCGCAGCCAGACCAATCGGCCATACGCGTTCTGATCACTACGCCCCCTGGTCGACCCACAGATGCCATGTGTGCAGCTGGGTGTTACCTAGCTTTCACTTCTGGCAAAGGCGTTGAGACTGTGTTACGTTATGTGGATGAAGAGGAGGATTTCTTGAGTATTTGGAAGGGTGAAGTCTCTGGTGATGAGTTGGATAGGACTGAGAAGATCGCGCGGGCGTGGTCTTGGTTGTCCCAGGTTCCAGCACACCAAACGTAGCCAGTCTACGTCTGTTGTCAATTTCCCCTGAACTGTAATAATATTCTTATTGTATCACTCATTTATGCCGATCCCAATGAAATATAGTCTTATTCAATGCGGAGAAGGAATAACGATACAAATGATGAAGCAAAAGCAAAGTGTTCACGAAAGTGCAGAGAACGAGATGTGAAGTAATGGTATATGGGTCAATTCCCGTTTATTAGAACATGCGTAAAGTCGCGTTCCGTTGTATTATCTCGTCCGAAGTGAGCTCCCGGCCCGTCCTCACGTACGCCAGTCGTAGTTCCTGAATAAAATGAATTCAGCATGTACTCGATAAGCTGTGCCACCAAAGAAGCCTAACCTCAGGTGAGTGCTTCGCGTATGCAGGCGTACACGAGATACATAACAGGTGATCACTTCCGCCTATCATCAGCGGAGTAGGCTGCGACACCGATAGAGAAGGGGTCGCAATGCGCAATTGGGGTTCTTCGGATAGGATTAATGAGTTGATTTTGCAGTATTTAGACCTCATGATACTCACGGGGCGTTGAAATGTTCCGGGAAATGATGGCGTCTAAGGGTGCAGTCTTCTTACCTCTCCGGTACGCGAGACACCTTAGTTCCTGAAGTACAGTCGTCGTTGGAGTTTGGGGCGAGACTTGCATTTGATTGAGAGACTCACTTCAAAGGAAAAGCTAGAATACAACTGTTGGATCACAATGCTCTGACATGTAAACGACTCCCCCGAATCCCCCTTGAGAATAATTGGCTGGAAGACCTGGATGTCGGGTACAGCGGCGGGGTCCACACGTTGTGGAGTTGGCGTTGTTGACGGGAGTACTGGCGGTGTAATGGTGACAGAAGATATGCTGGGTGCGCTGGTAATGATACTTGGTATCGACTCGACGCCGTGAGGTTGGAACAACGGGGGAAGCCCGAGGGCCTTGCGATCAACAGGGTTGGATGGTGTCTGCGGGCAAGGTTTCGGGGGACGACCAGTAGATCTATATGCATTGATGTAATCTTGCATACGAAGCTCCTAGGGTAAGGATTCTAGCTGCGCAACCAGCGCGGGAAGGGTTAATTAACGGTACCTCATAACTTTGTTCTTTCTCTCCTGGTTTAGAAACAACACTCATAAAGAATTCCCGCCGTCGCGGATCGGTAGTGACGATCGACATCACGGAAGCAAGTCAATACCAATGGGTTTGGCTGCAGGAGGGGCGCGTGGACGCGTCTTCGAGGTCGGAATTCAACGTGCCAGATGTACGCAGTAACGAGATGAAAACGGAAGGTGTTGTGGTTGCCAAAGTCTTTGAACGCGTCGCAGTAGTTACCCCTCTTCCGTGTCTTCTCGCCCTAGTGTTATATTGTAGAAGGAATAGTGTGGAGAATAAAAAGTGTATCGCCAGCACGCATACTGGCCAACAAGGAGCATCATGACAGAAGTCACTTGCAAGTCAAATCCAACTGTGATGCCACCCGAGCCTGCAACCAGTGCTGACTAATCAGCCATTTATGGAATTTCTATCAGCGGAGATATATCTGAGCTCCAATCTCTCCTTTCTGAGCTGCTTCTGAGCTCGAAATGCGCGCTTACGTGATACGCGTCGAACGCTGTCAGCCTTGGAATCGTTTGAACGCTCTTCTCCTTCCGCACCTCCTGCCGCCGATAACTCTTGGTCGACTAAATGCTCCGTCTTTGCTGAATTTTACTCATCGAACACGCTTTCTATCTCTGTACTATCTCTATAACATAGGGCGACAAACAAGCACAACAATGTCTGGTCTCAAGAACTCGCCATTTGGGAAGCGTCTTCGTGCATCTCAGCAAGAATTTGACGATGACGGCCATAGGAGGAACCGTCCTCGTACTGCAATACCATTTCTTGGTCTTGCATCCACATCTTCACCCTCTCTTGTGGATTCGTCGCGTCCCACAACATGCGAAAGCGGCCCCGAATCACCAGATGTGCGGAAAGAGTACGGTGACCGTTTTGTGCCATCCAGGGACGCGGGGGACATGCGCACAACCTATCATCTCATGGATACAGTTGCACCATCGACGCCGTCCAAGAGTAGGATCATTCCTACAGAATCCGACGCGTTGAAAGAACAAGCGAACGCGCTTTTCACTTCTATCCTACATACCGAGGTCACTCCTGCACCCTCTCAGCCACCACCTTCACCTACGCGATCGAGTGCTACGCTTGTTGCACCAACTACACCAACGCGACGCCGTCTGTTTGCGTTCAACTCGCCTTCACATTCGAACCCCGGCACTCCTACGCGTCGATTGGATACTCCAACAGATGAAGCGTATTCTATGAGTCCTGTGCGCGCAGAGAGTCGCGCACTTTTGGAATCACCGAGACGAAAACTGCGAAACGTCACCAAGACCCCATATCGCGTTCTGGATGCTCCAGAACTGGCAGACGATTTCTATCTCAACTTGGTGGATTGGTCGAGTACGAATGTGTTGGGTGTTGGGTTAGGAGCATGTGTCTATTTATGGACGGCTCATACAGCTGCTGTCTCGAAGCTTTGTGATCTGTCAAGTAGCAATGACACGGTTAGTTCAGTAGCTTGGGTACAAAAGGTGCGTGTTTGACATTGTTGCAACTTCGCTGAGTTACTAAACCACGTATTCAGGGAACCACTCTGGCGATCGGCACAGTTGCAGGGCGACTACATTTATACGATGCAGGCACTCTGACCAGACTGCGAAGTTACCAGCAAGCCCACACCAATCGTATAGGTGCGCTCTCGTGGAACGCACACATCCTCAGTTCCGGTTCAAGAGATCGCATGATTCACCATCGAGACGTCCGAGAATCACACATGCGACCATTCAAGCGGTCGAATGGGCATCGGCAGGAAGTCTGTGGTTTACGATGGAATGGCGACGGCAACTATCAGACTGCGCTGCTAGCGAGTGGCGGGAACGATAACAAAGTCTGTATATGGGACTTGAGAGGGTCTAAGAGACCGGGGGTGAGGCCGTTACCTACGGCGGGCATGAGCTCGACAGGTATGACCGCTACAGGAAGTTTGGTGACGGGGGACGAAGGGAACGACGTGCCACTATGGAAGTTCCACCAACATACTGCCGCAGTGAAGGCCTTAGCATGGGACCCTCATGTTTCTGGTGTTTTAGCATCGGGTGGTGGAACGGCTGACAAGCATATACGTTTCTGGAATGTCCTAAACGGAAATATGTTAAATGAGCTGGATACCGGTAGTCAGGTACGTAACTCTAACTCCTTCTGTCTCTAAGCCTCACATGCTGACCTTTCTTCGATAGGTTTGTAACTTGACATGGTCATTGACCTCACATGAGATCGTCTCCACGCATGGATTTTCGTCAACAACGGCCCAGAACCAAATATGTATATGGAAATACCCAACACTGGACATGGTTGCATCACTGACAGGACATACGCATCGTGTATTATACCTTGCAATGAGTCCTGATGGCGAGACGATAGTTACCGGCGCAGGAGACGAAACGCTTCGATTCTGGAACGCGTTCCCGAAGAAAGATCATCATGAAGATAAACGAGAAAGTCAACTCGACTATGGTCGTCTCATCCGATGATCCCTTTCCCATGTTTATCCCCCACCCCCTTCATCTTCATTCCACCCCCATTTGGTTTCACGGGCGTCGTCTTTCCGGTATCTCTGTCCAAATACCAATCCATACCTAGATTCCCCATCCTCGCACACAAGCCCCACAATGTTTTCACAATGGACTCCAATCTCCCCTAACCCATTACCCCATTAGCCCTCGATCTGCAACGCTACCATTTATATTCGCTGCTGCCATTGTCTGTCATCAATGTTCTCCTCGCCCATCTGCCACTACTATTACAAGTACAGATTCCCCTTGAACTACTACCACCGGTTACCACGAGTCCCGACTCCATTATCTTTATCATGTATTCTGTTCCGGATTTGTTGCTTCATGCCATCTTTTTACTTCACAATAGCTTGCTATGCTTTTTTTCTGATCGACTTATGTTGATAGTGTTGTTTTGTTTGCCACCTCTGTTCGTCTTCATTCGTTCTCTTTGTACATATCGTCATTCTCTTTTTTTTCGTTCATGTGCTACAATATCGATGCATGCGTTCTCAGCTGTCTTCTCACTATTTGCCCCCCTCCATCAACCCCCAAATCTTTACAGATTCGAATTCCTGCCGTATGAACGGTCTCTATATTCTGGCAAGTTTCTCCGGCTTCTCTATCTTCTTGCAGGTTCGTCAACATAATCAGATTCACGGATTCAGGCCCAGGGGTTGTCAATTTGAGGTCTGTCTACGAGACTAGGCGTTCATCCATCGGTGGCTGTCCAAGTGGGCCTAAACGTATGTAACCTTTTATATGCATTTTCGGCTAGGCGAGGGAGTAGGTTCGTACTATATCATCCTCGTTCGCGTCCTTAATTCTCATACTTGGCATCATGCTGCAGCATCGGTTTTCTGTACTAGTACACCAGTTATTGGCAATTGCGGCGGTGAGTAACTGCTATCGTCGAGAATGGAGCGTGCATTCCCAAATGTAGCAAGTCGTGTTTTGCCTCGCGGAAGATGAACCAGTCATCGGGACCCTTGGTATGGAGAACGGATCGATTTATACAGACTAATGAAGCATGTTCAGCAGATTTCCCCTGAATGTATGAATCAAAAGCTGCTGATATTTGCGATCCAGATGCATATGGTCGATGCCTAAACTCCCGAGCCCTATAACCTGAATGTACAGAACCCACTCTGCCAAGACCATTAAGAATGTCGCGCCCTGTGGAATTAACACCCGTGACACCAATTGTCTATCGGACAGGAACTCTGATTGGCAGGCGTGCATAATGTCAGCACAGGGGCAGGGCCGGTCAGGCATGGGTGGGCAGACGACAACAGCCAAACGTAAAGCATCCTATCTCCGCTTTGCAATGGGCGCGATTTCTCTGCTATGCTTCATCAGACCAAACCTCACCCTCGCATGCGGAGTGACAATTTCCAGAAGCATGGGTCATATGTGAGCTACTGCGTATGATGTACTCATTGTGACCAGCTGCCAAGTGGGTAAGATCGCACATCATCCGTTCGGTGTCTATTATTCCTAACTTTGGTTTCCAGGATAGCTACTGTCTTGATGGTCTCGCACGATTGTCTCCTCTTGAGGCCTTATGTCTTCACCGAACCGGTGCGTTTTGATTCCATCGAACATTCCCTGGAAGCGGATAACACCTTGCTAAAGGCCTACGGCGTTTAATGGTGGGCAGAAACTTGCTTTAAAAGCTACTATGCTTCATGCGACAGCTGCAACAGTTTCTTCGCACCCTCGATGGACATTCTCACTGTGGTCTCTATCTGCCTTGCTTGTAGCGTCATCTTGTATGCCTTCTATAAACGGATCACCAGGAGAATTTTGCTAAGCGAGGTTCCTGGACCTGAACCGGGATCATTTTGGTTAGGTGAATTGCAGCGAAACCTAATCTCTTACGATGATACTAATCTTAGTGAATAGGCAACCTCCCCCAAGTGCTTCAAAGTGAAGTTGGCGAGGTAGACTGGCGATGGCAGGAGCAATTCGGCGGAATTGTACACATGAAGGGTTCTTTCGGTGTTAGTGCTCCAGCTCCCCAGCTCTTGATAACACCGTCTGACCGATAAACCCAGGATGATCGTCTTTGGGTTTCCGATCCGAAGGCTTTGCAGTATATATATCAGACGTCAGGCTACAATTTCCCTAAACAGCCTGAACGCCGCGTTCTCAGCCGTCTGCTGTCTGGCGAAGGTATCTTATGGGCAGATGGTAGGTGATTGTCCATGTGATATCATCCATGTATTGCTGAGTACCGTTATAGGGGAGGTTCATAAACGGCACAGGAAGGCCATGCTACCAGCTTTTGGTCAAGCCGAAGCAAGAGCTCTAGTGCCCATCTTTAATCGCTGTGCTGCAGCAGTATGTATCGACTTTCACTTCATTAAGCCTTCACTGAACTCAAATTCAAATATAGATAACCCAAAAATGGAGAGATCGTTTGTTAGATACGCCTGAAGGAAGTGTTGATTTGAATGTGGCGCTGTGGTTGAGTAGTGCTGCATTGGACGCTATCGGCGAAGGTATGTTCCGCTAACCTTCATTTGAATTGGTAGAATATGACATTGATCATAGCTGGGTTCGATTACAAATTTGGATGTTTGGACGATCTTGACAATGATCTCCTGCGCGGTTACCGTAAACTCATGTGGGTGTTCCAAAACCTTAATCAGAATTAAGGGTGACAGTGTATCACAGGACACAAGGCGCACCGCCGCCGTCTGATGGTAGAATCCTCTTTTTGGAGATCTCACATTACATTCCTATGTGGATACTGGACTTCATTTACGACCATTTTCCCTCACCCTCGTTACAAGTTCTTCGAGATCATCGAGTAGTTGCCCGGAAGGTCGCACAAGAACTTATCGATGCACAGTCGGACACAGATCCGGCAGAGACGAACGGTAACAAAGATGTCATGAGCATACTTAGTAAGTGCTTATACCTGCTGCTTGCATTCAACCATAAAAACATTGGCGTAGTTCGGGCAAACAAATCCCTCAATGAAAAGATGCGGCTGACTGACGATGAGATAATTGACCAGATGAGGTATGGTATGATAATTTCTTGTTTCTTTGTCTGCTAATTAGTATGCTGTCCTAGAGTCATTCTTCTTGCTGGCCACGAGACCACAGGCAATACTCTCGCATGGGCTCTAATGGAACTTGCAAAGAATCCTTCTATACAAAATCGTCTTCGTTCTGAGGTGCATTCTATGCAAGCTGCTATACATGCTCGAGGAGATAGGGAGTTGACAGCGTCGGATTTTGAGTCGATGCCCTATACCACTGCAGTCGTGAAGGAGGTTCTACGAATGTACCCAGCTTCATTTCATCAACATCGTCAGGCTGCTAATAATGACGTGCTGCCGGTATCAAAACCAATAACCCTCAAGTCTGGCCGCATCGTGTCTGAAATTCCGATTCCAAGGGGCACGAAAGTGCTTTTATCTGTTACCGCTTACAACCGGTACGTTCCCACCAGTTTATCTTTTTTGCTTTAGATGTTGACATTCGACGACTTCAAGGAATAAGGACGTGTGGGGAGAAGACGCACATGTTTTCAATCCTGATAGATGGTTAGATGATGACACCACAAAGCGAGCAACGAATGCGGGTGTGTATAGCAACCTGTGAGTCCCCTGAACCGAACCTGTGAAGCTGCTGTACTAACCGTGAACAGGTTAACTTTCGCTGGCGGTGTCCGAGGTTGTATTGGATGGCGGTTTGCGTGAGTCCATAGCTGCTATATTCATGTTTAGACTCTGAACAGTCTCTATTTGAAAGGCTTAACGAACTTCACGCATTCCTCGCCGAGCTAGTTGCCAACTTTGAGTTTGCACGCACCCCGGAGCTTGACCGATTACACAAGGTGGCGTGCCTTGCAATGACCCCTAACCTAGACGGAGACCTGAGCAAAGGTGCCCAGATGCCATTGAGAGTATCCTTAGCTTCCCGTGAATAAAGTTTTACTAAAGCCACTTATAGTCTGTACATTACAACATGATGATTTCACGAGCCTAAACGACCACCTAGCAGTTTGATGAACCCGCTGAGCCCTGAGAAGTCTCCGTTGCATAGTGGTCCCATGCGTTCCTATTACAACATTGGTTGATGTGCCACATAATTCGCGAAGCGATGAGCAAGGACTCACTTTTCGCGTTGGTCACTTCCCAATAAGATATCCACCGGGGGCAGGGGCGTTTATGGGACTTGTGACAATGTCCGAGTGCTCTTTGCCTCGAGGCGACAGGACATTGAGCGGAATGTTCACTTGATTTCTAGCTTTTGCGTGGCCATTGGAATGGCGAATATGCCTACCGGTGAAGCTGATGAAGCGATTAGCGCGACCTCGCAGACTACGGAAGTGTTCTCACTGTCGCCATACTGCAAGAAATTCATGAGTGGGGCAAGCGCCAGAAATCATCATGTCACGGAAGGCCTTGCAAGCACAAACAACACTATATATGTCATGATGAACCCGGAACGGTTAGGCCGATTTATGCTCATCTGCGCACGAATCCACTCACGTCGTACAGACTAGGCACACGAAGTAATTAGTACATTGAATAGATGCAAGGTACAAGTCCACGTACAGGCAACATACTGTATTGTCTGGGAGACATTTCCATGTTAGACCATGCTGCGATAATGAGACCGACGTCCACTTACAAACCGTAGTAATCCTAGATAAATTGTTTGAGACACAAAGCGAGGAGTTACCACTAAGATACGCACCAGTCAAATCAATTGCCATACAGTCGAACACTACAGCTGGGAGGTATGCTGCCCAGACGATGGCGAAGTAATGAATACCTTGTTGGTAGAGCAACTGAGGATACGCTGCTACTCGCCGAGATTTGGTGTGGCCTTGCGAAGTCAAATGGTGATCAGCGCGAAACCTGCGTGTGCTCGGTCCGATGACGCCAAGGAGAAGGAGTTCCGTAGATAATATGATTACTATTTCACTTCAGCTTTACCTTGCCTCGGAGGTAGAGTGGTGATACTTACACACGGTTGAGACCATTATATGATCAGACTTATCCTGCCAAACAGTGGGTATTCGAGGAAATGCTCCAGGGGGCAGATAAGGCATTTATTTTGCAGGACTGTACGTGAGAACTTACAAGCAAAGGCTACGGCCCACATAACGGCTTGAGAGAGTGCCAAGGCACTTGTCACGACGATGTTTCCCCACATTGTGATTGTGGATGCATCAATGAGAGGGGAAAACGATCCGTAAACGGATCATGAACCTACATCCGCAAAGAGAGAACGGTGAAGGCTGTCCCTAGCGACACCAACGATAACATCTGTCGCATGAAGTTCGGTCAGTTCCAAAACCACATATATTGTGTATCAGTGAAAATCTGCCTACTTGAAAGGCTGTACCTAGATTCTGAGCACTTCACTTCAGCTCGATGAAGCGAGTGAAGAAAACAGGGAAGTTACTTACCCTGTTGAAGTTCGTGGGAAACATGTCGACGAATACAAGAGTAGCGGCCATAGCCACGAAACCGAGGTATCGGCAGCCAGCGTAGAGGGCTAACATCCCCCACCGACAGCACGTACGATGCTTGAAGATCTCCCAGTCCCTTGGGAGAAATACAAGAAAGTCCCAGCTACGTATTTACAACCTAAGTCAAGTAACAACATAGTGTAGACTCATGTTATCGTACGTACATGCTGCATCCGCTGATGAGGTGAGTGATCAACAATGAAATACCTGTGGAGAAGGTGAATCACCACTCTAGAATACCAACGAGAATTCCCAACTTACTGACTTGCTCCTGTATCGATTCAGGTGAGACATCCTTCCAGACGTTTAGTGACATGGCAAGAAGCTGGGCTGAACAGAATACGTAGACTGAAGGATAGATTATAGGACTCGCATGCAGATGTCAAAGGAAAGGAAGGAAGTTGCGTCGCCGTACGTATCAGATATATATCGTTATTGTCCAACAAACTCAACGTAACTGTCATGGGTCCCTTCAGGGTCCATCCTACTTATTTTCCTAGCCGGTATGAATGATGGTAGTAAGCGCCATGAGGTTTCGCAATTTCTCAGTCTAAACCAAATACTTACCTAGCTTCTCCCACCACACCTAACACCAAAGGTTCCAATGCGATGTATCTAAACTAAAAGTGGAAATGATCAAATGTTTGAGGTGCAACGAAAAGGCTATTACTTCTGTCTAACGATGCATTGCAAGAAGATGCCGTCTAAAACATTAGTGCATTGAATACATTGTCGAATACAGATCGACGGGCAATCATAGCGGCGCGGCGTTGAGCAAACTGGAAAATGGTCACATTAGAACAGAAACAAGATACCACACGTCGATCACAACGTCGGCTCTTCAAAATATAGCTCCGATCTTACCCAAGGGCGCATAGTAGGTTATTGTACACATGGAGAGCGAGATGATGGGGTAGAAAATACAGAAAACAAGTCCAATGAAAAGCCTAAAGCAATGCCAGTTGAAATGATGCTCATGGAGAGTCGGAAACAATGTGACTGACATAGAGGAATGCAAAAGAGGTAGAGAATGGGTTGCGCGGAACTTCCATGCCATCAAACGTCAGCATTCGGTCGGAAGATGTGCCTGAGATGTCGTTCAGGACTTGCGCTGAACGTCTGGAGACGGTAAGGAAACCGGTCATGCAAACGCCTGCATCACGCCCCGCGGATCGGTTAGCAAATGATGCAGTCCGATTGAGACTTGGTTAATTTCGCTTCAAGTCTTGCCCTTAAGGAACCGTCGCTCCAAATAAATGAGCTCCCACTAGCGGAAGAAACAAAAATCACCGAATGTCAGGAACAGTTGCATCCTTCTGCACAAGAAGTTACTTACTCGAATTGTAGGCTATTTCCCAGGGGAGTTTCGTCCAATGGCACACAAATATCAGAGGAATGGTTCGAAGAAGGCGCAAATAGCTGATCTGACCCAGTCTTCAATCGAAGTTGGACTGTTGGAACTCGTTTGGTGGGTTTACCCTGATAAGCTGATGGAAAATAGGGTACTACTGGCGCATTTGGTATAACGGTCGAGTCGTTTATAACCAGATGAGAGTCGATCCAGGTAGGTGGACTGTGTTCAAGAAGAGCTAGAGTGACCACCCATCTCCCTTTCTCGAAGCTCTTCCCGCCATGCGATTCCTTCCTCTCCAAGCTCAAAAACCTAAGTTGCCAAATGCGTCCTGCCAGTGGAATTCTTCAGCACATGCTTGGTACCGCTATCAACAGAAATACCAACCTCTTGCCAAGAACTCTACGTGGACTTGTTTTAGCACGCGCATCCGCTTCTGGAACGTCTTGATACGCATCCAGACGACGAAACCTCCCTCGTCCCCAGCCACATCTCGGACATGGACTTCGTCTGGAGGGACGGATGTATCCAGCAGGACTTGATCCGCCCCAGAAAGACGAGCGAATGTAGGTGATCGTCGCAACTGCTGAAACAATTCTGCGTCTGACGCATCCAGACAAGCTAATTGAATGTCTGATACGCTGGCATCCGTCAGCGGCTCCGCCATAGCCAGCAGCGTGGTGACCAATTCTGCCGTATTCGTTGCGTCCCTTTTGGACGGTGGTGGCCGTTTCACTATAGCCCAATAGATAGGTGTGTGACCTTCCACTGACTTTTCCTGTAGAATGTTGGATATCGAGAGGTTATGGGTTCTACAGACTTCGATGCAGCTCTGCAATACAGAAACCCATGCACCGCCTTCCTGTAGATTTGCTAAATCCCGCACTACATTGGTGACCGTTAACTTTACTTCCTTCGCTGCACGAGCAGCTTGACCAAATGGGAACCAAGAAGGTGCTTTGCCCTTCTTCTTGGCGGAGGAAGAACTCTCAGCAGGAGGAAAATATGGCGATAATGGAGGGTATAGAGGTGAGACCCGTTCTGGGGATTCCGGCGGCGAAGGGACGGGCTTCTGAGGTAAAGGTGCATTGAGATATGCCGAAAAGTGCCTGGTAGTCGCCTGGTTCTTTGTATCATTGGCCCAACGCTGAGGGTTAGTAGAGGAAGGTCCAGGTAGGAGATCATCATATGATGGAGGTGCATCCCCTGGAGTAGGATCATCAGGAAGTTCGACTTTATCAATAATCATCGTACGTGACTCGATTTGAGGGTTGGCGAGGTAAAGGAGCTCGCGAAGATAGATAGACCTCTAAGTTATAGGATTCATATCCTCCGTAAGCACTGCGCTTTCTTGCGCAGAGCCTTTTTGAAAGCTGCGATCAGAGTAGGGCTGTCACGTCGCCAAAGCTGTTCGGCATGCAGAATTGACGGTATGCACACTGCACAGGATATTATAAATTATCTAATCTAATCTTCGAGTGGCTATGCTCTTGATCTTATCTTGCTTCGCGCTTGAATCGTGCCAACTCTTCGATTCATCCATCTAAAAAGTCGCCCGAAGGTTTCGTTCACACCAAAAGTGCGCAGCTTGGAGCAATTTAAAGCAATCCTAACAATGTGCACTGGATGTTGCTGTATTTTTGTTACCGTGTAGCTTGGACTGATTGCACTATATTATAGTCAGTATACTTTCACATCGGGCACACAGCTTCTGAGGCTTGAGGAATCGTCCCCAACAACCATGTGTACATCGGTGAGCATGCCAAAACCTGTCGGAGACATAAAAATGCTGCTATGCTGCTTCAGATAGGTCGCTTGTGGGAAATTTACTTTCTTTTCGATGATCTCATGAATGCACGAGTATGTGGCAATGGTGTCGATGACGGGAATGGCAACTGAACTCTCCCAGATATATGTGCACTCCACGCAATTGCCACTGCTAGCGAGCGTATTGACACCCAGATATCTCATGGAATTCCGTTGGAGATCGGCGGTTGGGTTCTCGAGCGACAAGCCTGTTGAGGCCTGCTTCTCGGTCGGCTCCTCCTCCGACAATTCCCAGCTAGGGCCTCGAGGAGAAACACATGTCCTTGCTGTCTGCTGCGTTTGCGTGTCATGTACGCATCTTCTGGGCTATCGACTCACCTATCATTCACCGAAACACTTCCCGCTTGGTTGCCGCTCGACCTGGCCTTCAGATCTTGTGCTACGGTTGCTCGGCCTGTATGAAGACTTAACATGCGCGGATCGTTTCCAGAAACACTCCTTCACGAATTCCGCCGCTAATCCGCCCGTCCCTGTATTTCTGCTGAAGGAATTAAATGGGGGCGTGTTTGAGGATTATTACCCAACTCCCCGCAGTCCCGGCAGAATATTCCATCGAGTATCCGATACTCGGCTTACTTTGGTCTTTATAAGCTTCTCGCCAACGACACTGTAAGTTAGAACGAGTATAGAAAACCAATTCTACATAGGGCCTTTGCCGTGGTTATCGAACATCCAGTGTGCCTGAACGAAGGACTATCTGGACGCCTCAAGCTGCCACCCCTCAGGGATTGCGTAACTCCGTGATACCTTGTGTACGTGATATTCAATCCCCATTTTATGTTTGTTTGTCCTATTTCGAGTTGTGGCCTTCACTGTTGACCTCGGCCTCGCCCAATTAACGATGAGTTAGTGCTTCACGATTGATCAACTTGAAAGGCGTTTCTACAAGCCTTCGATCTGGTTTTGACCTTTCGTTCTCCTTTTCATCGTTACATTATCTTCCACTTTGCAGCCGCTATCCTAATTACGTGTCGGTGAATAGTCGGTATGCTGATTGACAAGGAAGAACTCTGCTGAACCTGAAGCAAACAGCGGAGTTGAGGCGAAACCGATGCCCGTTTTCTGATATTTATGTCGCGTTGCACATGTAGTGGTTTCTGTCGTTGTGCACCATGGGCAAGGAGTAACCAACATTAGTAGTTGAGTCTGTGATGGCTTCCTGAAGGGGAATCATCGGCGAAGAATTCACGAAGCTCTGTTCTCGCTTGTCACTTACGCCTTTCTACGCCTCGGAGAAGACGTGGACCTACAGCTTTAGGGTCTTGAATTGGTTAACTACTTTCACCTCTCCGTTTAAGACTCGTATCTACGCGTTACGAACGATACGTTGCGCTCGTCATCGATATGAGCGGACGGACATTTTTCGGATTACGACGCCTGAGTAGTATAAAGCTACGCTGTCGCAATCTTACTGATAAGACATACAAACTCCAGACAGCCTCTTTGTGCTCATCTGTCAGAGCAACTACCGTCACTCTACGTAACTTTTGAACTAACTGTCGTCCGAATATGTCTTACCGAATTTTGGTTGGCTCATACAGCGATCAGGTTTACACTTTATCTTTCGACCCTAACATTCCGTCATTATCGCTTGTGTCATCTGTAACTGTCGGACATCATCCGTCATGGCTCACACCTCACCCTAAAGACCTTTCTTTAGTTTTTGCAGGTGTCGAGCAGTCAGATGGCAAGATCGTTGCCCTGAAGTTTGACGAATCCGGGAAGGGTATCATTGTTGGAGAACTACCCAGCGGTGGTGCAGATCCATGCACTCTTCTCGCCACTGGAGATCAGCTACTTGTCGCCAACGTAAGTCGTTCATACCAGAATTACCATTCTCGTCTGCTCAACACATGCGTCATGCAGTATTCTTCTGGAACTCTGACTGCTATCCCCTTGTCATCAGATCCGCCCTTTTTGACGCCCTCCGGCAATTCGATACTGAGGTTCACGGGATCTGGACCTGACAGAGAGAGACAAGAAGCTTCTCATCCTCACCAGGTCATTCTGCACCCCGATCGAGATGAGCTTCTTGTTCCAGACTTAGGCAGTGACAAAACGCGGAGATTGGCAAGGGCCCAAGGTGGATCTTGGGAAGTTCGGGGAGAGCTCCAATACACTCCGGGTTCTGGCCCAAGACATATCGCGTTCTATAGTGCGTGCTTAAATACTGCCTTTGTTCATATGCGTATCAGCTGCTGACGTCGTTGATTATCAGAGGACATCATATACACTCTTTTGGAGCTCTCGAACGAAATTTCTGCCCATCGCTTCCCCCCTCTTCCTGAAATGCCAACTTTGATCACATCCGTGCCTACTATGAGGAAATTCCCTCCAGAACCAGCTCGCTCTCAAATGCTTGGTGCCGAAATCTTGATCCCGTCACCTAACAATTCATTCCCTCATCCATACATCTATGCCTCGAATCGCAATGATCCTTCTCCCGAGGGAGATACGATCTCAATATACTCCATCGCCGATCCTACTAAACTGGAGCCCGTCAATGAGGTGAAGTCAGGCCTCCGACATCTGCGAGGTATGTTGTTCGGCGGACCAAATGATAAATACTTGGTTGCGGGTGGAGCAAATGGCGGAGGAGTCAAAGTCTTCGAAAGGATAGATGGAGGTAAAGGGTTGAGGGAACTTGCAGCTGTCAATGTTCTTGCGCCTACTGGTTTCCTCTGGGTTTGAATTAGTGATATGCACCCAGTGCTAAGATGTATGTAACTTGGTCATGCTTCGTATGCCCTGCCTCCGTGGACCTCCGTTATTTTGAAGAATAGCTTCATACATACCGTACTTACTGACCTTATGACAAGGGACTTCGGACTGCATAAGTCGTCGGCTATAATCGGCCGATAGCTATGCTTGCTTTATTGGCGTCAGGAGCAACTCTGCGCTCCGCCGTCAGGTATAGCAACAAGTCAAATGGAGATGTCTACGTCTAGAGATCGCTTTCGGCCTGCCAGCTGTCTGAGTGGCTAATTGAAACTTACTGGCATAGACTAGTGGTTTCCCGAAGCATTCAATAGCCTTTTGCTTCCCTGCTACAATGGCGTTGCTACGTCTGGACTCACGGAAGTATTTACTCAGGTCTCGCCAGTTGATTCGGACGTGGGTGGTTCAAAGGCGTACAGAGTCATTTGTCTCATTAGCCATTGCAGCCTTACAACTTCGAGTAACGGGGTAGCAGATCAACTTCCTCTTGCTGGCGTTCGCGTCTTGGAATTGGGTCAAGTTGTCGCAGGACCATTTTGTGGACAATTGCTTGGGTATCTACCAAATCACTTGCAGAGCGGTTTATTTGCTGACTCGTGCGATCGCTAGCCATTTTGGTGCCGAAATCATCAAAGTCGAGCCTCCTAATGTTGGAGACCCTCTACGCGTTTGGAGAGAGCTGGACGTTGATGGTGTAAGCCCATGGTGGCGCAGCATCGCTCGCAACAAGAAAAGTGTCACTATAGACCTTCGCAAAGAGGAAGGACGAGAGTGAGTGGATTAGTTCTGGACGCACGTACGATGTGTTAAATGAATTTGTATTGGTTTCTCAGGCTCGTCAAGAAGCTTGCAGCTAAAAGTGATGTATTGCTCGAGAATTTCAAACCCGGAGGTGAGTATTACAGCATAGTCGTGTCTTCCTGATCCGCGATATTAAGTTACATTGTCTAGTTTTGGAGAAATGGAACCTTGGGCCAAAAGATCTCCACCCATTGAACCCCTCCCTCATATTTACTCGTGTGAGTGGATACGGTCAAAATGGTCCTTGGTCCTCCAGACCTGGGTATGCCTCCGTTTGTGAGGCACAGTCCGGATTTCGTTATATCAATGGCTTCCCGGACCCAGAGACAGGAATGCTTTCTGGACCTCCTGTCAGGCCGAACATAAGTCTCGGTGATTCTGTCGCAGGTCTACACGCTGCTTTCGGGACTGTGTGTGGCCTTCATCCGGCTTATAAAGTTCTCCTTCTTATACAAACTGTTCCCATTCAGGTGCTTGCTCTACTGTCCAGACAGGCGAAACAGGCGAAAGGTGAACCTGGCGGTCAAACAGTAGATGTCAGTATCCTGGAAAGGTATGTCATAACATCTGATAACACTGAGTTGAAATTCAGGTAGTTTGGCAGTATGATCAATCTCATGGAAGGCATCATTCCTGAGTATGATCGCAAGGGCAAGGTAAAGTCATTTCTGCTTCTAGGATTCATAGCATCGACCGATCGAATCAGATTCGTGGGCCCTCCGGTTCTTCGGTAACTGGCATTGTGCCCACCAATGCGTACCCGTGTCTTCCCTCACCCAGCTCCCCCAACAAGCCCTCCTACGTCGTAATCGGTGCGAATGCTGATTCCATGTATAATCGCATGATGCAAGCTATTGGCCGAGAAGACTTGATTGGGCCGAACTATGCCCAAAATCATCACCGTGTTGCTCGTCAAAAGGAGATCGAGGATGCCATCAGCGCATGGACAAGCTTACGAACGGCCGAAGATGTAGAAGAAATTCTTCGAGGCGTGAGTGTACCAGTTGGACAGGTCTTCAGCGCCAAAGAGATCGTCGAGAACGAACATGTTAATGCACGCGGCGTCATTGAGGATGTGTGGGTGGGCGACAAGGATAACGGATGGAATGTAAAGGTCGCCAAAGTTACCCCGGTACTGGAAGGCTGCGATACCAAAACGCGGTGGGCCGGCCCTGAGTTGGGGCAACATAACCGGGAAGTTCTGCTAGAAGAGCTAGGATTGAGCGAAGCTGAATTAGAGTCTTATCAACTGAAAGGCGTCGTCGGCAGGGAGTTCCACGACTAAACATCCATTCTCTGCTAGTATTCATTAGAGTCTGATCCCGCTTTGCTATTGATATCATTGTTGTAGATTATTCGTAACATCGTCAGCATCAATATGTGTGCAAAACGAGGGCCACCGGAGTACTACCATGGCATTAGATATGTCTCTGAAGGAGAGTCGGGTCGACCGAAGACAACCTCAGCCTGGGGGGCCTCATCCGCATGAAGGACCATCACGATATTAAAGAGGGTCTCGATCCTTGCAAGCGGGCCCCTGGCAGGATCCGGAGAGCAGCAAATTGCCTGCGGTGAATTGATTGAATCAGAGAAGACTCTCTGGCGTAGTACGTCGGGTTGTATTGCTTCTGTGAGTTTTTCATTGCTAAGTTCGGCTTTGAGCTCATTGCAGAGTACGCTGATCCGCTCCAGCCTGATAGGCGAGCCCGACAGCCAGGAAGGCTCATCAACCAGCTTGTTCAGCAGGAAGTGATTGGTGTGCACGAGGATGCCATCGTGGTTCTCCTCGAGATACACACTTCCGAGAGGGGATAATTCAAGCCCTCTCCCACCACGTGCATCTGCAATGAGGATGTGTTGGCTGGAGGCCGAGCCGCCGAGCTTCTCGATACCTGCAATCGCAGCATCGACAGAACTGCTCTCGAGGGCAAGCCGCAAGTGGACGTGGATAGGAAGTAATGTTGTGGAGGTGGGTCGAGCCCGGATGGCGTTCAAGCAAACACCGACGGACGATGAATTGAATCCAATCTTGCCGACGATACCTGGCTGCAGGATACACTAACTGAGTTTTTTTCTCGCTTCCGGAGACGCTGATGTTACCTCGGTGACCATCCAGATGTCCGGCTTCTGTGCCTGCTGAATATGAACCATAGCAAGATTTTGACCACAAGCCGTCATCCAATCCCAATTTTGGGCCAGGATTTGCTTGCTGGGTAAGTTCCAAGCCAACGCGGTACATCCGTCATTCCACAGCCCCAAGGCGATTTCGCTACGGGAGTTGAGCGCGACGATGTCGAGAAGACCAATGTCGCCCACGCCATCGGCAATACCTCGCATCTCTTCCAACAAGTGAGGTGCCAGTCCGCCAATCGTAACCTCGAACTCCTTCGCTATCTCTAGAACGTGCTGCCACGAAAATTTGCAGTTCCGTTGGAAGAGGTCTCTATAGAGATCGATCTGGTTTAGGATCTGCGGGCGCAGACTACGACCGTGGCTCAGGCCAATCTGTAGCGCATCGCAACGTTCGTGAACGAATTGTCTGAATAAGCGGCAATGATTTAATCCCAACCTCGTAAGACTCTCCCGTGAGCTCAAGTTGAGGCGGACGCCAGCCTGTCATGTCCAGGGCAATGCTACTGTCTTGAGGCTATCCTGTTGGAAACAAGAGACAGCAAGTAAGGGTAACTGGGGTGATCAGCAGGAGCTTGAAGACGTGAGATATGAACGCGACGGCCCGAAGGGTTCCGGAAGAACAACGATTTACCTGTCAGTATCAATCACCGGAAGGACCACGACTCCTAGTTATCATGGTCATGGAGGATAGCGTGATATGAATAGTTCCATAAATGCAAATGAGACTGTAAACGAAACCAAGCTTCGGATACGATGAGAACGGGATCAAGGATAGAGACTATTTGCCCCTTCTGTACAGCATATAGCATGGCTCAGAAGGCATGGGGATCAAGATGTTCCACGTTACAGTTGGATAAAGGTGTATAAATGTACCGAACAATTTGGCCTGGGGACGTCGCCATTGAGCTGGTCGTACATGTCCCCTGTAGCGAGAGACATGGCGACCAGTTGGCGGTAAAGAAAATGATGACTACTGTCTAGACGAATAGACAGTAGTTGGCGACTCTCAACAGAATTTGTTGGTAACGGAAGTAACGTCCATCGAAATGATTCCAAACGTAGGCGTCTGCGAGAATGAAAAGGACTGTCTGACGGCCGCGAATGGCCATCTGTCTCACGACACAAAGGCTTTCGTGATGGACAGAGGATCAGTCGTGCAATTGTTTTGAAGGTACGACCTTTCCGATTCGGATTCCTGTCGTCCATGAAGGACTGAGCTTCAGCTCGAAAACCTGCATACCTATGAACGCATATCGGTGAACGCATGCTTCAGATTGAGAGATCGACGTACCTGATGTCTTTCTATGAGACACGAAGCAACTTGCAAGGAAGTGAGAGTAAGTACAACATTGTCTCTGCCGTTTCCAGGCAAAAAAACACTGAGTATGATCGGGGAAAGAACGCGGCAAACCTCCCCGTTACGGTATGTTTTAGAACGGCGAATAAACTTGAAGTAACCGAATTTGCTTCCGTAGTCCGGGTCTATCAACGGGCGCTTCTTTCAGTGACCAACGTTGTCTTCAAGTTGAGCTGTTCCAATTCACGAACATCATTATTTCGAAATAATCCCAAATTCAAAGGCTCCTTTTAGCTCTTACGGTATCTCAACACAGATATCTTCCATTCATTTCTTTACATAGACTTTGTTAGAGACAAGATCTGCGATTCGGTCTCGCTTGGAACACTCATATCAACTAGCAAGCGCCATCAGTCTCTACTTTCCCTACTCCCTTCACCGTTCCCAGCTCGCTATCTCCTCTACGACCTTGCTGCCCCTCGGTACTGCTTGTTTTGTCTTCTGTATTGACATCTATACCCCTCTATCTGCGTGTCTCAACGCTCTCTCTCACCTGCCGACAGAATCACGCGCTGCACGAACAAAGTCGATCTTCTATTCTCCGAGAAGTCGCTCCAACCCACACCGTACCATACGCTATCTAGCCCTTCCGAGCTAGTCCTCAAGACCGCGCGACATAGTCATCGAATTGTTGTGATTTTAGTGTCTACGATAGTTCATGAGCACGGCATCCCCTTCTGCGTTTCTTCTATGGGCAATTCTGTCTGTTCTCGTGCGTGATCCAAGCCTCTTCAAGATGGTGTAGCGCTAATAATAGTCTCGCCTGGCTCTCCTGCGCTTGTTGCACAAAATATCCTTCCGTGATCTTTGCACCATCTGCTCATCCGTGCTGAAGTTCCTTGGTTTCCTTGTCTACCACCTATGGAGTTACGACAGATTCAACTGCCTTAGATGGTCTTCCGGTCGCCAGCCGGGGGCGTTCAAGCGTGTTATGACCGTACGTACTCATATGTCGCACCTACGCCCAGTTGAGCTGACAGAACCTACTATCTCTCGGCTACTATAGTATTCGTACCTAAGCTCTGTACCATTGTTGGTTCTGTATAGCATAGCGACAACTGTCATCAAATTTAAAGAAGGTTCGTCCTCTTCCTTCTGTCACGCGTTTTATCTGTCAATCTTGACGTGATACGTCAGGTTTCGTAGTGGCCGCAGACAACAAAAGTAAGTTCATTCTTCACGGCCCGTTTAATCCTCTGATGCTATATTCACCTCCCTCCCTGTTTAACTCGATTTGTCTTTTATCAATAGTTATTCCTAGACCTTTAGACTTCTATTCTCCACAGGCCCATAGCTGGATCATTCCGCTGAATTTTGTGTTCAGTATTGCGTGGTCCCTCGAACTGTGCGTCTGTTTCCCTTTTTCTGTGATCTGCAAGCAACCGTAATGAACTTCACATCGTTGTACTTCAGAGTGACTCACCTGGAAGGTCTGTCTGACATAACGTTATCCCGATTATGTTTTAACGAGTTGCGAACCGCTGTTCAAACAGAGCTCGCGTTCTGGTTATATCTCCTTCACCAGAAACCTCAAAAGGAAGAATGGTTCTCTAGCTGGGAATACCGTTTATGGTACCTTGGTCTGTATCAGTGACGTTACTTGGTTGGACTCTTGACTAATACTCGCGTTTCCAGGAAGCATGATTGGGATCATTGGTATGCCCCTTACTGCGCTGATCACCCGAAAAGATGTCAACACGGTATGTAGCTGTTTTCAGCAAATTGCACAGACTTTTTAATTCCGTCTATAGTGTGATGCGTACATCTTCCTAGTGGGCTCAGCCGGATCGACCATCACTACGATCTGCTTCTTATACGTGCTCTGGAGATTCCCAGGATTCATTCGACATGTCAAAGCGGAGGGCGCTGACCCATCTGTGGTAGTCAGGTTGGCAACGTTCTACCAGCTCAATGTATGTGATCTTCGTTCAGTCGATCCTGTGGAATGGCTATTGAACGCGATGAATGGGTTTGCAGCTGGCCCGCGTTGTTTTCAGGTTTCTTTTTACCATACCATTGCTCGTGATCGCGCTGGACGGGATCATCGATGGCCCACACAATATCAATAAGAACGTGTAAGTGCGGAACATTGCCATACCAGGGATATGATTAAAATGACACAATTTTATAGGTTTTGGGCTGGTATGTTTTTATTTCACTTCCCGAAACGTTAGTCATTCACAATCAATAGACTTCCTGCACATGATTGCTGGAATAGGGTGTTTCGTCTCTACATGTATTACGCTTCTCGTGAGTCTACTCCTATCGTGCACTGCACCAGTATATTTGACCTTCTGACACACAGATCTTCTTCCCTCGCTCAATCACCAGCGAAGCTGGCTATCGCCCCAAAGCACCCACACTTCCTAACTCCCCAAAAAGTGCACCCATTACACCGCCTTTCCTTATGTCTCCCCAGACCACACACATGCCTTCAACATCGCCTCATCCTACCATACCTATATCCACTCTACAACACGAGACAGAAGAGTGGGACGTCTATTCAATCTCGCCTTCCGACGCATCGCATTACCCAAATTCCGACCAAGTACCGCCATATCCTCATCAGCCTCAGTATATTCCTTCCACATTCCACCCTGCAGTACACCTACAAGGGCAGAGCCAAGGCATTCTATCTCAGTACCGCCCCCAGCCTCCAGACAGCACGGCATATCAGAGACATCCATTCCCACATTCCCTCTCAAGCCCGCACATTTTCTCACCGCCTGGGTCACCTCAGCAAATCAGGATACCTACACCTCAGTCGCCTCAGAGGGCAAGTTACAAACATCATAGTCGAAGAGTATCTGCTATGTCAACTCCGGACGGTGCAAGTGATGCTACGGTCGGTCTAGGCATCGGGACTCCGCAATTCGATGATAGAGGGCAACAAGGCACTGCTGCGCGTCCTCGACCTCTTTCCCAAGGGCCGCCTAGTTCTGTGACCGTGCGACCGCCATCCATGAATCTACATCCTTATGTACGTTTATTCTCACCGAAGCTGTACTCAATTGTGATTAACCTTCTCTCCGTAGGTCATGACCTTCACGTCTCCAATTGGTACGCACATGCATCTTTCTGGCCACCGTGCCCTACATGCTGATATGTATCGTGTTCTAGATCTTACCGATATACCCCCACGAGACCCATTCCCCCGTTCGATGTGATTCCCCCGTTTGTTCTAGTTATCCCTGGTGCCATTCTGTCGGATGCAACACCGTTTCCATGTATTCTTGGACTATTTATGGCTTTCCCGACATTCTACCCTTTCTTCTATTTCGCCACTGTCTCTTCGTATTTTGTGACCTTCTATAATCTTGGGTTTGGTCTCTGGTTTGTTTTGTATTGGTAGGCGGTAATTAGGGTATGGTTGTACTAGTGCTGTATTTGTAAGGACATGGACCCTGGATATACAAAAAAGGTCACATTAGTGTACCATTAGAGACATACGAATTCATAGAGATAGCAAATTGCGATCACCAGAAATCCTAAGAACCACATCTGAGCCGCGTTGGGCGTAAAACTTGTCCCTATGGTCAGCATTCCAGTCTTCGGAACATGAGTCCAGAAGAGGAGCCACTTACACCTTCCAAAAACATTGCCCGAGAGCAGATATAAGCGAACTTCTATGGATTTCTGCAAGTCTCATACGCTAACACGGTTCTCTCTGCAGTCACCCAGGCTCTTCGTGGATGTCTAGATGCAGTCGGTGTCTACCAACGTTCGACACCTAGATCGTACGAGTAATACGACAATCATGTTTATGGCCAGTATTCCAGTCTCTGAATAGGATGATGAGCACTCTGGTTTCGAAAAGATAGCTGGTAAGTAGCCAGATTTACGACGTTTGACACTTCATGTTACAATTGAATACCCTCTAACAACCTTTGCAAACGCGCACCGCATGAGCTCCCGCGTACGTGTGGAAAAGGGACATGTCTTCCACTCGTAATGATCGTCCTAATTCGCAACACTGGGATGAACACGCTGGGATTTCTCGGTCAGTTCAAACGTGCACGTCCAAATGATGACCAGTATCTTAGCAGTTTGTTTCGAAAAGTAGGATCCGGCGGCTTCATTCTTGGTAGATCGCTCAGCGTTAGATGCCAGAATTCATGGAGGAAACTCGTAGTGTGTTCAAACCCTAACTCGGATAGAGATCCAAGTCCTCCCGGAATACCTTCAAAACTGCGGCAAGACCCTCTGACGGCAAAGTCAAGGTCACTAGGTGTCTATTCGGCAGTGAATCTCGATAAACATATTGAGTGATTTTCACTCATCGGTCTTCGCTGCAAGCAGTATACCATATCGTATAATGGGTAATAGGTCATCTGAGGGGATCCCCTCGCCGCTTTCTGATTGGGATCGATCGCATCGAAGCATTTCGCTGGTGTTATGGGGATCAGAATAGCCTATTCCGTATGCAAATTATGCACTTTGGATCCGCGCCAAAGACTGTAACATTCCGTGAGTACTTTGACCATGGACTTGTATATATCAGAGCGAAGCTGTCTTTTACACGAATGCAACACCTTCTGTGGTAAATTCATCACACCCGCTCGGGCTACCTGGAGTGGAGGTGATGCTGAGAAGAGCCGTGATTATACAACCAAGGTATTCCTCGAGATCATCACCGGCCTTGTGCTCTTTCAATCCTCGCTCGAACCGCAGAACAAACAAACGCGGTAGAATCGGTTTCCAAAAATGCTTCTTCGCAGAATGTTTGTACATTCGTCGTCGAGTAGAGATATGGATACCTGCAGAAAGGTCCGTATGAAATCGGATCGTCGGCCTCAAATATCCAGCAATCAGTAGCTAAGTGTATGGCACGGGTACCCAAAAAGGGCGCTGGCTTTGCACTGGAGGGTATCAGTTGATGTGGAGAAACATATTATAAAACCGACATACTAATACTGGACGTGAAGCGTAATCGCGCAAAATATCTTCGATACATCCTGGCGAAGCCCGTTTGCATTCGCGATATCACGATTGTGACGAAGGCGCGTAAACCAGGAGAGTATTGAGCAATGGTAGCCCTCGGTATATCCGTCCACGAAATAGACTACAATCTTGGTGAGAGCTCAAAGAATAGAATAGCTCAATATGTTGTCGCTGAATAAAATTGCGTCTCTCGAGTAAAGTCTGTAAGTTCCCGGCGATATGGCAAGGAAAGAAGATAATCATTGCTCGTGTCATTTGCGAGCCCAACAACACTTCTCCTTTTTCACAGCATGGACGTACCTTGGACTCAGCGAACGTGGTTTTGGGTGAATCGTACGAGCTGACGTCCAATGCGAGTTCCCACAACAAATTAACAAATCAGGGCCCGGCAGCTTTGTCGCATACAACATGTTCCATTTGCTTTGGCTTTCAAAGCCGAACATGTGAGCGCAAATAGATCACAGGAGGATATATCGTTAGATCGTAAGGGACTGTCTTGGGCGTACAAAGTGCGCAGCCTGGCTTCAACTTCTGCAGGCCGATGAGTGGCCACATTGTACAGATCCTGAAAGTCCCATTTCAATTCATGGGTCAGCATTCCTGTCAAAATGTGATGTCTCTCGAGTAGCACGGGATCATCAATCGGGATGGCGTATGCGACAGATTATTGAGGTCGTTCAAACCGAATTGCGGCATTGGAGGCGGCATTGGAGGCATCGAAATCTTCAAAGCCTGAAATTCTCTTGCTTGAGACGAATATGATCACGTTGTCTTCTTGGCCTTCCGAGGTCGGGAAACATGTGCCGAGGTTTTTCTGGTTATGGGGCAGTCTTCCTAACTGGTATGAGAGGGGCACACTGTAGAAGCGCCATGGCGGCGCAGGATTAACTTCTGATGTTGAAGTCTGCCTGTCAAGTAGGAGAAGAATAATGGTCTCTCTCAGTGGTGCGGACTTGCGTTTCAACGTAGGTGCGGCTCTTGTTGGTAATCTGGATATGGTAAGTATGTAATGTTGGCGAACGTCCAGGACCTGGGGAGTTGTGATGGATTTTTAAGTGTGCTGCACATTGGATATCTGGCCTAGGTTGTGCAGCCTTACAAAGGTATAGCGTTCAACTGAGGGACAGGGAGAAAGGGCCACCCACGCTGCATACCGAACGTAAGCGGCAGACCACCGAGACATAAACGAAACGAGTCTATAAAACTACATACAGTACTGCTTCTTTTCTTCTCTACTTACGATCCTCATATCATAACAACAATAGTGCGACTGACGAGACAAATGCTAGAAGGGACCACGTTATACCAACAATGCTCCCACTTCAGGCGATTTTAACCTTGTGCGTAGCGGTCCTCTCAATAGGCTCGTTGAAGACGTTGATATCCCACTTGGGATCGTAAGTGACTGGAATATTGAATCGGGTATGTCTGTTCTTGCCGATGGCAAAGATCTTCTCGTAGTCCTCCTTCGAGAGAGTGATCTGCTGGAAGTTAGACTTGATACGCTCTGATGCAAAAAAAGGAGTTAAAGAAGAACATAGAGGACAAGAAGCGAGAGCTAACCCTCATGGACACTTTTGGGGATGACGGAGTAGCCTCGGTATACGCCCCAAGCAATCAGAACCTGAGCAGGAGTAGCACCGATCTTGTCGGCGACCTCCTTAACCTCGGGGTAATCGACAAGCTTAGTCTGCCCAATCACTAGATAATGAATGTGAGCAGTGAAAAGGAGGCATATTCGAAGAAAAATATGTACAGTTGTTACCGAGAGGGCTGTATGCGGTCAAGTGAATGTTGTGCTTCTTGGCGAATTCGACGAGATCATCCTGAGGAAGAAGCGGGTGTGCCTCAACCTGGTTCACAGTCTGGTTATGACGAAAACAATAAACGTGAGCGACAAGCATAAGGGCTTAGAAAGAATGAACACACCGGCCAGACACCAGTTGCATCAACGATACCCTGGATGTGCTCAATAGTGAAGTTAGAGACACCAATGGCCTTGACCTGCAGCATACGTATATCATCAGCGCCCCGAAATACAAGGCAAGAACGATGAACTGTATGTACTTTGCCGGTTTTGAGAAGCTCAATCACAGCCTTCCAGGTGTCCACCAAACTGGTCTCGGTGTCAATAGCAACCTCGTTCTTCTTCGTTGGGTGAGGAGGGAAGAACCCGCCTGGAGGGAAGGCAACAGGCCAGTGAATGACTACACTCAAATACGTCAGTGAAGGCATGTATATAATGAAGAACTGACGTACGGTAGAGATCGAGGTACTCGAGACCAAGAAGTTTCAATGTCTCATCGAGCTCCTTCTCGACATTCTCGGGCTTGTGGCTGCTGTTCCAGAGTTTCGAGGTGATGAAGAGCTCCTCCCGCTTGACCACAGAGGGGATGACCTTTTTCAATGCGCGACCAACCTGTAGCGTTCGAAATAAGCGCGTAAGTTGACTATATGCGTTCTGTATGCGGGGAATCACGTACCTCATCCTGATTCTCGTAGATCATGGCGAGATCGAGGTGCCTGTAGCCGTTACGGACAGCAATTTCAACCTGTGGGGGCCAAGATCAGCACAATCCTACTATATTCTCCAGTATCATATTAGACATACGGAATTCTCAACTTCGTTAGGCTTCGAAAGCCAGGTTCCGAGGCCAATCTGTGGCAGAGGTGCACCGCTGGACAAAGTAATAATCTTTCCGTGGGACATGGTGAGCGGATTTCTAGGGTAACTTGGGGAGATTGACTAGTTTCGAATAGGAGAAGATGGGGGAATCAAACAAGGTCCAGATAGCAATGCTTCGAATACCATCGACGCTCTTATAGTCGTCATTGACAGGGAAAGAGATTATTGCGGCCCGATTTGGGGCACGGTCCGGTATTCAAGCGCACGTCCCCATGACGTTGTCGGCGAAATTATTGCCGCCGCCCGAGCTCGAGCTTGCAAAGTAGCGAATTTATTGACATTCTGAGAGGACTTGAAGTATTGAGCAGGACATTGAATTGTCGACTTCAGTCTTCAAGCTTCAGATGTGATGCATTGATGGGGTGCATCACTAAGCACAATGAATGATTGTTGCTTAGAAAGAATCGAAGGTGTCTTGGTAAGGATCCATGGTACTTAGTTGCCTTACTTCCTAGACATTATAGGACGGCTCTTTGTGTCCAGAAGAGGTCGTCAGTGGGGAGCCTGCGAATTTCGTATAGATTTTGCCAGTAAGGAAAATTGGTGTTGTCCAACGGTCCACGACGTCACAGGGAAATACGTGAAGGTGACTCGGAGACTTGCAGAATTCGGATGCATGGAGTTGTATGACAGCATGTTGAACTTAGATCGAACCCTGTTAGGAATAGAAAAGCGTGAGTCTCTCTGAAACGGAATGGACGGAGATGTGACTATCGTGCCTCGTGATATCTCTGTCTAAACCGTGAATTTCGCGGTGAGGACTTGGCCATGGAGAAACAAGCAAGTTAGATCATGTAAATGTGGCAACGTTTCGTCAAATGCAAGTGTTCCTGTAAGAACTCCATGATAATTTCCAGTAAGAACGATGATACCGAGCGTTCGACTGGTACGGCGTCCTGCTTGCCGAATGTGAGACGTACAGCGATAAACGGTCTAGTGAAAGTGTAAGTGATGTAGCATGCTATTACTGGAAAGGCATATTCAAGTTGTCTTTAGGGCGTTCCATGATGTAAGTCTTGTACGTACAGTAAGGTGTAATTTCCGCGAGCTAGTGTCTATTCCTAGTGGCCAGAGTGCTGTTTGGGAATCCAACCGTCTGCATGACGGGACATGACATCACTGGTGAATGCGTGTAGTGAATTCGAACCTACTGGAAGCCTTCATGAGGTAGAGTCAAGTCCCTATCCTGAAGAAAAGAGCAGACTGTAGTTTGAATATATCATGGCTTCCACTGTGTATGTACAGCTACCATCCTCCCGACCTTTGAAAATGTGCGGAAAACGGACCCTGCTTATGGCACCTACGAGTCCTCGAGTATATGACTTGCCCACCCTTTCGGCCTTTCCATCAGCATTATTACAGGAATCTGTTTGGGGTCATGTTTAGATCGAGCCCTCCGTGTGATGACCGTCAGCGATACTTGACAGATGTTCATGGTAATGCGACGAGAGGCTAAGCGTACTAGGGAAGGCAAAGAATACTGCAGTAATGTTCCATCCCACAAGGCAGCATGAAGGAGTGAAAGAAACGCCGCCATGTCACCATCGTCTTCAAACGGCAAGTTCAACCAATTCGATCGCAGATCAATTGATCGTAAACTCGGCAAGCCCCGGTTTAAATTTAGATTTGCTCGTCGAGCTTGTCGTCGACGATTGCTGTGACGGCCACCATGCTACTCGAAAGCTTACGAAGTTTATTCAATATGACTTGAAGGAATGTGTTATACAAAGTCCGAGGGATTGTGAATTGTGATATGTGATAGCGAAATGGTGAGTTCATCGCATTTGTGTTGACGTTCATTCGACCTGCCAACATATGTCAGATAGCCTGCGGCAAGTCGACACTGCTTGGGGTCGACGAAACATATTCAGTTTCTCAAAAATGCCACTCAAATTAGCTGCAGGCTCTTTGAGTGGGCGTGGAGCATTCTTTTTGCAGGAAGTCTTACACAATCTCGAAATGCGACGCATACACCCTGTAAGTATGTGGTTCTAAGTCTGAGGAAGCCCTTTCTTGACACAATTGGGTTACATTTCCAGAAGCCTACGTGCATCTAGATATACTCTTCAGTTTCAACTTGACGCATCGTGATACGATCGCCTCTTCTCTGCCATAGGTGTGTCCACTGACGAATTTCGATTGACACAAGGTTTCATTGCACGACGATCGAATTTTCTCTGCCCTGTCAACCCATCGTATTGTGATGTACAGAAGCTCATAGTGATGTGCAATAGCACGTTCTCCGCCTTTGGGATCGCTCTTGTCGAGTCCAAGATCCACTCCGATTTGACACTTTCATGCATTTGGCATGTACAGGTCATCCACTTCGATGGTTCTCTGGTGATCCTGTCACTCTTGCTATTTCCCCCGAGGACTCTCCATTCTCTGGTCGATCATTGACCCGAGGGTTCTTTCCTGAAACGCATCTTGCAGACTCAGAAGCACTCCCGTTTGAGCGATGCATTGAAGACTCTTGCCATTCGGAATCATAATGCCAACAGAACTGAGCATTTGAACTCTGATTCGTATTGCTACATCATTTATCCTATTCGGGTCAAGTCTCTATATTCCTAGACCAAAAATAATATGCTGACATATTCTACACAT
The DNA here is from genome assembly GCA_964035595.1 of Somion occarium. Lineage (NCBI taxonomy): Eukaryota > Fungi > Basidiomycota > Agaricomycetes > Polyporales > Cerrenaceae > Somion > Somion occarium. The sequence goes on along the minus strand of OZ037949.1, from coordinate 1,778,001 downwards.
TTAGCTCAACAGAAAATGCGAATCCAATTACTGGTAGAAGCGGCCAAGGTTCATTCGGGATTTTTACGCCGCCGTTGCTCGCGTTCTATCGTTGGCAGTTCCTGCGATTTTGCAGGACTCTGATAGTTCTAGCGTATTCAGAGCCGCCTGCTTCTTACCAAGGCGCCTCATGCACTGAACCAAGTATTCTTGCATTGGTCATCTAACGGATATACAATTCCGTCGCAGGCTAGACCGAGTGACGAGGTCAAAGTCGGCGCCTTTGCAGGACCTAAGTTCCCCGGCTAGACAGAAGGTCTTTCTGTGGCGTTCGCCATTGAATTCGAGAGACTAGAATTCTGCAATGCAAAAGCGCTGCAGGGCTGAAAAAGACGCTGCGGCCCAGCATGACTACAAAGCAATTGCGCCATTTGGAAGGAGGAAGTAGATTCACATGCTTGAAGACAGGGCAAAGAACCTTTCTTAGTCAAGGTCTTCTCGATACACACGTTTCGCGTTGTCAGCAGCCGCGCTCACTAGTCTGGTGGTAGGGTTTGAACCAACTTGGTGAGTTGTATGTGTCGCGCTGTGAAGGCTGGAGCTTATTGGAGCTGGACATCTTTATGGCAGCGAAGATCGCATGAATGTAGGCTCCATTCACGTCATGTATTATGAACCCGGAGTTTTTGCGTTCCGTTCATCGTTAGTGTTCTCTGTAAGGAATCTTCTACCGCGGTAGGTACATTCGTTTAGACATGAATGACATGTTTCCACGGATATAGTGCACCCGTCGGAGCGAGAGCTGTGTTGTGTTGCTTCGTTTGATATTGGCGTGTAATGCAATCTGTTCTACAGGATCGTCCTAACACTTGCTTCTCTTCAGCTTCTAAGCCTAATGATATCGAGGAATCGGGCAAATAACTATCTCCAATGCTAGACATATGTTCTATTGAATGTACCGAGGATGTGGCGACACCTATTCAAATCGTCTCCAGGGTACGTATCACGTCTGAACTCATCAAACAGAACTTTCTCATTTAGTGATGACTTTGTTGCGACACAAGGGCCTTTCGAAGCTTTGTCTTGTGGCTTGCTTCGCTCGGCAAACATGGATCGCCACAGAGGATCGTTCTGTGGGATTGTTCTGACTGCCCTTGTATTCAGTCCTGAGGACCGAGGTATTGGCGATACCTTGTTCGATCATCGGTCGGTCATGGATACCTGGGGAACGGTTAACATGATGGAGATCATAGGCCGGTCCAGCTGGATCGGTATTTCTGGCGCGATGGTTACACGTATAAAGGGACTGACATACAGGAGTTTCTGTGCCTGGGGAGCATCAAACCCTGACTACATCATACGGCAAAGCTGTGAGCATTCAATGTTGACAGGATTGCGCTTGGAGTGGTCAGCGGCACGACATGACTGCGCGTCCACCTGGATTCGTCTTCCATTTACTCACCCGAAGTACGTCGTGGAACCAGTGGAACAAGAGAGCTGCCTTTCATGGAACTTGGCTGCGCCTGCCGTTAGCCTATTTGCGGGTCTTGTTGTACGGTTTTGCGTGGAGAGAGCGGAATTCTGGATGCTCGGTGGAGGGTATTGCATTGGTGGAGTCACAGGACGGTTGGTAGCTTCTGATGGGTTGCTATCGGTGTCGTACAGAAGCTGACGGAGGGTGTGGTCAGGGCCAGTATCATGTGTTGAGCATGAGAAGATGGTCTACGCTGGGACTCCGGAGGAACCTGGTAAAGGAGGAGAGTCTTTGCGGAGGGTGCCGACGGACATCTGCGAAGAGTATAATTGTGTCACCAAGCAAGCGCAGGGGGGAAAAGACTTTGTGCGAAGTTGCCTAACAGAAGCATAGCAAACGTCGCGTGCATGGCAAAGTCGATTGACTGTCGATCTGTTCAGAATTTGACGAGATTCGAGAGATGTGGCGCTACAGGCGGTGCTAACCCAAATCCGGTATCTTCTCAGGATCCCGATGTTCGTCAGCTTCGTGGACCACTGCTCCTGCCAGTTTGTTCTCCTTACACTCTCATCTTCTCTCCTCTCGCATAGCCTCTTTATCTTTTGAATTGGGACCGGAAGCCTCGGAATTCTCTCTGGCGCTGCTACGGTCTATGATTAGCTCTCGTGCTCGTATATAAGGTCTCGCGTTTCTACTCTCTGGCTGCATCAACATCCAGTCTCCACGCCAACTATTATCTCTCTGCGTACACTATGGGCAACACCACATCTACACATGTCTGCCCCTCTGTCTCTGCCCCTGTCTCTCTCAAGCATGACTCTCAGCACAAAGTCATCCTCCGCAAGCGCTCGATGCCTCTCTCTGTTCTGACACTTGGCTGTGTACCTGCTCCATCATACTATGAAAGTTATTGTCCTTCATCTCAGGAGACCACCGTTGCCGACCGCGACGAGAAACTCAGCTTCGACCCTCCTCCGCTCTATGCCTATTCAACACACGACTCGGACCTCAATGTGGACAGCGCGTCAGCCGCATATAAGACCTTCCTCAAAACTTACCCCGAATATCATTCAACGTGGATTCTTGACTCGCTCAGAAGAAGCGACTTCGCAAGACTCGATCGGGCTGGCGAAACCTACGTAGATTACATGGGTGGCTCGCTCTATCCTGAGAGCCTCATCCGCGTCCATACCGAATTTCTTCAACAAAACATCCTTGGAAACACTCATTCCGTAAGCAATGCGTGAGTGTTTGTTCACATTAACTCGTTGTACGTACGGCTGACACATTTTCCCTCTTACAGATCTAGTCTCTCTTCCGCATGTGCCGACGAAGCCCGACAAGCAGTCCTTCAGTACTTCAAAGCCCCTGCAGGTTACACTGTTGTTTTTACAGCCAACGCTTCCGCTGCTCTCAAACTCATTGGCGAAGCGTTCCCGTTTCAAGAAGGAAGCAGCTACGTCCTTAGCGCGGACTCCCACAACAGCGTCCACGGAATCAGGAAGTTTGCCTCTCAGCGCGGCGCGCAGGTCACCTACATTGAATCTACTCCTCGAGGTGGCTTGGACCTTGCTGACGCTAAGGTAGGACTCTTTCCAAACTTGATTTTATATTCATTTACTGACAACTTCTGTTTTAGCACATCCTAGCAGACAACAAACCAAAGTCAAGACACGCCCAGCCTTCGCTCTTTGCCTTGACCGGACAGTCCAATGTTTCGAACTCCAAGAACCCGCTATCTCTCATCAAGTACGCCTCGGCATTGGGATATTCTACCCTCCTGGATGCCGCAGCCCTCGCGCCGACCTCAGTCTTCTCCTTGGCAGAGCACTCGGTAGATGCCATGGCTATCAGCTTCTACAAGATGTTTGGTTTCCCGACGGGTGTCGGAGCCCTCGTTGTAAAGGAGTCTTTCCTTGAACAACTCGAGCGTCCATGGTTCGCTGGCGGGACCGTGGATGTCGTCCAAGCTCCCGGTATGCTTTATACAATGGTCGGTGAGCCTCATGAACGCTTCGAGGTTTGTTTTCCTCTTTCTCATTGAAATTCAACCGCTAATTGTCGCCCATTGAATTTTGGAATATAGGATGGCACAATCAACTACTTGAACCTTCCCGCTGTGACAGAAGGCCTCCGATTCCTATCCGCATACCTCCCGTTCTTACCACTGCGTCTATCAACACTAACTCATCACCTCGTCTCTTCACTTTCCGAACTCCGACATGATGGCACAGGCACCCCCGTCGCACGGGTGCTTTCACGCGTCCCCTCTAACCGAGTGAAGACTGTGGGTGGACAGTCCGATTGTGGGTCAACCGTATCCCTCATTTTCCTATCTGTAAGTATCTATGCTACATTCACTTCCCGTGAATCACGCTAACTTTATTGTTTCGTTTTCGTTGTACAGCCCTCTGGCGAAATGCTCCCTCTTTCCTTCATAGAACATGCCGCGACCTCTCAAAATATCTCCCTCCGCACAGGTTGCATGTGCAATCCGGGTGGTGCCGCTGCCCTTCTCGACGTCCGAGATGACATGGCCCTTCTCTACCCCGGAGTCACCATGCGTGACTTTGAGCAACAGGTTGGGAGAGAGCTGGGTGTCGTCCGGATTAGTCTTGGGCTGGCCAGCAACTTCCAAGATGTGTGGAGGGTGATTCAGTTTGCGACTGACATGGGGAAGGAGGAAGTGAGGGCAGCTATGTGGAACGCTTGGGCGGAGGAAAAGATTGGGATGGCGTACTAGGACACCTTCGCGTCAGGCCGATTCAAAAGTTCGAGTCAGCAGACTCGGACAATATGCAACCCTTTCGTCTTCAAGCATATCTCGCTGTTCTTCAAGTTTGCCCCTTTCATACCATTACTATCACTCTCAACGGAACGGAACGGATCTGGATCTCTGAAGTTACGCACTACGCATTTATCGTTTGCTATTTATTCGTCTCTCTTTTACTTTATTCGTTTCTCCACAACCTGCATATGTACTCATATCCATGTCTCCAAGCCCCTCTCGAGCTCCCGGCGTTGTATCACTTCCTCCTTCCCCTCTCCTCGTCTCTCTCCACACTATATTCAAACTTAATAACATTCGCGCATCCCTTGTATCACTCGCTATTTCCTTACCCGCTTTGTCAATGAATCGAATTGTCGTCGAAGTCTTCTCACCGTCTACAGAAAGAATTACCGCGTGAACCGGAGGTGCCTATCCTGTTACACATTTGGACTTCTTCAGGGTCTATGATGAAAGATGTCAAGAATACACTACTCATGGCGGTATTGCCTCAGATCTCGAACGTCCTCGTTTTCCAGAAGTATGTCAATGCGACGAACCGATCACAGATGAATCGCCATCAGAGAAGGTGTACTTGGCACGCCTTGCTAATCCCAGCATTAAGTATGCAAGGTGTAGCGTGACACCTGGAAGTGGAGGTCCCTGAGCTGCTGCCGAAATAGGCGGAAACCAGTTTGTTTCAATCCAGACGAAAATGTTCAGGTAAAGGTGCATATATGCGTGTAGCGTGCACTCCAGAATGAAGAAAATCGTGAATCCCATTAAGTCATACTAGAATCACATACACAGAGAGAAAAAGAGATCGTAAGTATATGAACACACTATGCACAACAATGCATCAGACAGCAACAGCAGCTTTCTCGGCCACAACAGGTTGAGCTTCGTCCTTGAAACCCTCACGTTCGCCAGTTCCGATCATGTTGAGCTCCGTTTCCTTCTGATCGAGGTCGTAGAAACTATTGGAATGAATGTTAGTGAGATGGCGAGGAGAAAGCATCGATTCAATGTGACATACGTGACGAAGAAGAGAATGCCGACTACCCAGGCGACAATACCGAAGGAGCCAAATAGCCATGTGAAGCGCTCCTCAACGTTGACCGCCGTGAGAGCGAAGTTGATAGCGGAGGAGATGGCGTTCTGGAACTGCGAGAAGGCGGTGACAACGGACTTCATCCTTTTCGGTGCCTTAGTGAAGGCATACTCAATAGAGGTGATGCTGGCCTGAATGAACAACAACTGGTCAGTAACACGAATCGTGCAGGTTTCACAGGAAGACATACAAAGATCTCAGAAAGACCAACGAGAATGTAAGGACCAGAGACAACCCAGACGTTGATATCGGCTTGAAGAGGCTTTCCGTCCGCGCCTACACAAGCAGAAGGTTGGTTATCATGGCATGGCGATCTCAAGTAGAGGAAGTGTTCTAGAACGGCGGCGTAAAGCATAGCAAAACCGGCGACAATGAAACCAAGAGAGATCCGCTTGATGGGGGAGAAGTTGATCTTCCAACGACGCAAGAGGGGGTAGACACCATGGTCCAATATGGGAATCATGATCTATAATTGACGGGAAGTTCATTGATCGATGTTATACCAGACGGAGTAGACGGTCGAACATACAACGATAGAGATGGGGTTCAAGTTCTGAATCAGATCATTGGGTGTTCCATTGAGCCTCATAGAAGCAGCCATAGTACCCAAGTTACCATCGATCTGGGAATAGCCTGCAATGAATACTTAGTACCTGATTTGAAATAAACTAGATGCATTGACGTACATAGCCAGAAGAAGGGGAAGAACAAAAACACTTGGCATGCTTTGTATGTTCGGTAGACTTCATCGACGAAATCGCTATCCCAAGTTACGGTAGCAGGTCGTTTGCCCTTAGGAAACGAGCTTGGACGAGCAGGATCCCAGAACGTGGGCGCTTTCATGTTACGATATGTCTTGACAGGGTTGATAGACAAGGCAGGAACAAGACACATCTTCGTCACCCGGAAAACCTGAGAAACACGACATCAAACTGAATGCGAGCTAAACGCGAGACACTTCACTCACTTCCAGTAAAACCGACCCACGGGGTGGCGTCTTGACATAGATGCCCTTTCCAGCCAACAGAACAAGTGGAACCTAGAGCGCACAGATTCTCACTCAATATATCATCACGGGGAAAAGAGATTTTCGGATGCTTACGAGCGCGAAGATACAGGTGGGAACGAGGTAGGATTGCCAATAACCATGGTCACGAGCGATAAATGCAGCAGAGATAGCACCACATGAACCCAAATTAATCGCGGCGTAGAACCACATGTAGATTCTTTGAACGGTGATGGCAGGGTCGCGGATGATGACTTCGCCCGAGGGAAGTGTCTCCTTGCGAAGCTTACCAGTGTATTGCTCCGCAATCATTGGTGAGACGTTGGCCTTGATGCTGCCAGCGCCAAGACCCATGATGACGATGGCAACAATGAGGAGACCGAGGGCAACATCAGGGTGTTGGAGTGCCGGAGGAATGGAGGAGCACACGAGGACGATATGACCAACGCTAAAGGTACGGACGGTTAGTGCTTGAAAAGCCGAACAGGCGGCTATTTGAATCACTTACAGGCACACAAGGGAGAAAATCATGATTGTATTGTATCGACCCCATAGGGTGTCAGCCAAGATACCTCCAACGAAGGGAGTACAGTAGACCCAGAAGGTGTTGAACTAGCACGCCAAATCAGACTCATAGAATATGCTGTTCGACATATGAATGCTCACTGTTCGGATGGCGAAAGACTTCTGGACACCTTTGCCTAAAGCACCTGCGACACCAGAAGCACGATCGGCCTTAGGTACAGCACCAGTGGTCGAACCAGGCGGCAAAGGTGCACGAATATAGTTGTTGAACGAGTTCGTGGTACCATAGTAGGTCCATCTGATGTCGTGTGAGTATTTTATAGTCCAGGCGAATCCGGAGAACGACGCACCGTTCGGCAAACTCGACAATAACGACCAGGAAAGATGCGTAGGGCAGAGTGTCAGGGACATGTCTAAGGGTGTGGAGCTCGTGCTCGGTCACGCCCTCGGAGCCCTCAATGACCTTGTCACTGCTGTGGCTCTCATAGTCGGTCTTCTCATCGGCAATAGAGGAAACGTTGGTCAAGCGATGGTCCTCAGTCTTCTTCTCTGGCTCGAAGGTGGTCGCCATTGTAGTTTAACTATGCTGCCTACACGAAGAGAATCGGTAGGGGACGGTCTTGCTGGTCCTGCGAAAGAGGCAAACAACCCTCATTCCGTGTACACACTTCATTTTATACCACCTCGAAAAATGTAGCGGGACGATGAAATTGCATGATAGCGGTCCATGTGCAACCATGTCTTGGCGGGGCCTGGGGCGGCGTTTTCATGAAGATAGCGCGTTTGCCGCTGGTGTCGTAATGTGAACTGTGAACATTTGGTGGTCGCATTAGTTAGTACTCCGACCCGGGGATTGGAGTCCTTCAGGCACGTAAGGGGAAGCGAGAGGCTATTGCAGACGATTCCACGAGGTGCTCTTCCCAATTATGACAGCGTATGCACGATAGCCAAGAATGTCAAGAACATTATAATATGATGTGTTCACCTCGAAGTCTCGACCAAGACAGGCAAAGCTTTGCCCTGCAAGTGAGTGAGATCCGAGCCCTGGAGTGACCTCGTGTGGTCAATGGCGATAAGCTGAATTTCTTACAATAGCTGTAAGCATCCAATATTCATCCTTCTCCGGTAAACTCGAACATGCCCACCTGAGCCCGCCCAAAGCCAGCCGGATAGAAAAAAACTTCTGCATTGCCGTTTGCATTCGAGCGTACATGTGCACACGATCAAGCGCAATCGCAAAACGATCGAGCGAGGCGTGCCGTCCCTGCCGTGCCTGGCGAAGTGTGGGGAAGTAAAATTGCAAAAATGAAAGTCCCGCTCGAGCACAAGTTCGCTATGTCGACAACTTTCTGCCAACGCAGCCGGGAAGGCGAAGGAAATCTGGCGCTTTTTACGGCGCCCGCACGTGGAGAGACATTCACGTGTAGGCGCGTCGCGTCGCGAGTTCTGTAGAGTCGCAATATGGCGTTCTTGAAAGCGATCCGATACGTTTATAGCTCCTGAGAGGGTTTCTGAACTAATCAAAGGTTACACCAGAGACTTTGACGGTGAATCGGGTAATCTTCAACGAGAACACGGCGAAGCATAAGCAGTTGAGCTGCGGAGTTGGTGGAAGCCTCAGCACAACCAGCCTTTCAAGTAAAATAGTGTCACTGCAATGAAGGTGTCGCGGTACAACATGTAATAAAATGGCTGATAATTGTTAGCTGAAACTACCGTAACACGCAAATGACATTTGTACATGGTTCTTACCAAAATTTAGAGCTATTCGATGGAACGAATGCCACAAGAGTATCAGCATTCGCGTTGCAGCGAGCCTATCAATGACGTTTGAGCGTACTCAACCTGTAGCGATCCACTCAAAATCCTTTAGAGACCACTATGGTTAGATGGAGATATCCCAGAGCAATTATATGCAGAGGAACACAATGTGGTACAAAAAGAACCCACATTTAATATTTATGCCTGCAGCGACAAGCGCCCTCATACTAGCGCCCATAACTCAGCGCACATCAGTGTCGAACTGAACATTGACTACAACATAGACAGTACTAGGACTCTTTCCAAGACCCCCTTTTCTGATTTCTTGGTGCTGGGCCCAGATATTTAAAAGAGACACGGAGGACCTTCAATACACATTCACATGGACTCCATATTCTCGCAACTCAATGTTGCCCTCCGAGGGCCAACGGGTACACCGCAGTCGCCCACGGAGACCATAACTCGACTAAGCGACAGACTTGCTCAAGCAACTCAAATCGGAGACAGGAGGTCAACGGTTCTCACTCTCAAGGGCCTTTCAAGAGACTGGAAAGCAGAAGTCGGAGAACGCGCTCTTCCAGGCCTCGTTGATGTTCTATTGAACGACGCTGAATTAGACGAGGAGATCGGAAAGGCGGTTTTGGATACATTGTATGTCTTGTGCAATGTGAATGAAGAGGCTGAGTCAGGTCGCGGTCAATTGCACACCCATATACCACCGCAAGTAAACAAAGAACTTGGCTTCAAGCACACGGATGCATTGCTTGCGGACGAGAGAGTTACGCACAAGCTTTTTGCTTTACTAGCACACCAATCATTCTATCTGCGTCTTGGAGTCCTCGAGTTACTCCTCATTCTGTTACACAACCGACGCCAGGTGGTACAGGGCTATTTCTTGAAGGCTCCCGTAGGAGCGACTTCTGTTATTGCTGTTCTGGAAGAGCAGCGTGATCGACTGCGAGATGGTACGGTTATACCTTCATCGGTGTATGGTATAATGCCTCATCTAACGTTTAGTCTCTTCGTAGAGGCTCTTATCATGTTCCAAACATTGGTTCATCAAAGTCCGGATATCCAGAAAGTCCTTGCATTTGAAGGAGCTTTCGAGAGGCTGTTCGGTATCGTCAGAGCGGAGGGTGGATTGGAGGGTGGGCATGTTGTGCATGATGCCTTGGCATGCGTGGATGCTTTGTTGCGGTTCAACAGTTCCAATCAGGTGCATATCCACGGTCGTAACTATAACGTCACTCACACTCACTCTAACACATAGAGCTACTTTCGAGAGACGATGCTTCCACCGATGCTTCCGGCGCTTCTTCTCTTTCCGCCCTCACTGAAAGTGAGCGAAGAGGTCCCTCAAGCATTCGCGCTGCAATTTTGGGACACACCCCAGAAACCTGCAAATGCTAGTCTCATTGTGGGCATCATTGGTATGCTCGTAAACAGTAAAGGTGGTAGTGTAAGCCTGATTTCTTCCTCACAATTATTCTATCGCTGAGGTGTATATTTGTGATATAGGTCGAAGAGACGAGGACGTTCTCCAGGTGCTTGGTTGAACTCGGGCTTGCTAGTAATGCGCCAACATTCTTGAAGACGCAAGTACGTCAAGGTTCCTTCATGACTATCCTGCTGGTACTTATCCCTTGATGCTCTCACTTCATCTCCTAGGCTCTACGGTTGCTCCCGCCAAATCTCGGCATACCTCTCCCTTCAATAGTCGTCACACCGTATATGCCAGTGCCTGGAACTAATGACGAAGAATGGGACCGGCTAGAACCTGCGAGTGCTTTGGATGCACTTGTAGAGTTGGTCCTACATGGAGAATATAATGGTCTGTTTGGGGAGAGGAGAGCTAAAGATGGTATGGAGCTTAGAGCAGCTGCTCTTGGTGTCATTCAGGTATCCTTCCTATCTTTTCATGTGGAGTGTACTCGTATCTGATGCTGTTTTAGAATTTCGTCCAAAGGGATGAGATTCGTGAAGCCATTGTTCGCGCTATGCTTCCCGCAGATGGTAACACTATCCTCTGATTTCCATTTGCTCAATCTGATCGCACTTCTTTTATTGTAGGTTCGAATACACCACCACCAACCACACCACTCTTACACGCACTCACAGCGCCACCGCATTCACCCCTCGATATCGCCGCGGTTACATCTACCCATCTCTCCTGCCTTCTCTTTGCTCACCTTCTCCGATATGCACCACGTACAAAGACCCTCGCTCGATCCATCATTCCCCAGCCTAATTTCCCCAACACACAACCAGGTGGAGAATTCTTCGTACCTGCAGATGGCGGTGCCCCACCCCCTCCTCCTCCCGCACCAGAGGAAGAGGAGGAAGAACCAGAGAGTTTGCTTCAGACACTCAGCGAGCATCTCTCGTTAGCATTTTTGTCCAAAAATAGGGCAGATACGAGTGATCAAGAAGCGAGAGAGTGGGATCGGTTGATTGTGGGCTATTTAACCTTACTCATACAATGGTTGTATGACGATCCTGGGTCTGTGAGGGATTTCTTGCAGACGGGTGGTTTGGGCATGGTATGTATCCTTTTTTTCTCATGTCTCGGTTTTCGTCATCTTCAACAAGGTATTGACGAGAGCACAGTTAGTGGAACCTATCAACCAAATGGCCGACTCCGATCCTGTCATCCCAGGTCTCTGTGCACTACTACTCGGTATCTGCTATGAATTCAATCGAGAACCAGGAGAGATAACCCGGTAGGTCTTCATTATGCACTCTCTTTCTTCTGCGATGACTTAATCTACCCCCTTAGAGCAACTATACATCCAATTCTTACCCGTCTTGGCATAGACACCCTCATTGGACGTATAACTCACCTCCGTAATGATGATCGGTTCAAGGCTATCGGTCCAGATACTCTTGTCTTGCCATATCCGAATCAAGCTTCTGCTCTGCCCGGTGTACCAGGTGGTGGTAGCGCCGCCGCCGCTGCTGCCGGGGACGTGAAAAAGGAGACGGAAGCTGAGATCTGGTTCGACTGGGCATTTGTAGATTTCTGGAAGTCGAACTATTGTGAGTGCGAAGTCTTTCATATGTTTGGGGATAATCATTGATGAGAGAATGAATGCCTATAGATACGGTTGTGAAAGGAGTCGCGGTAGATCCGAATGAGGCTCCGCCAACGGCCAGTACGTGTCTGCTACAAATCTCCATGCGGTGTGAATCTTACATTATTCCAGGCCAAAATGCGGAAACAGAGATGCTGGTGGCGTCGTTGCGCGAGGTCATCCAGAAGCAATCAGATGAGATTCAAGACCTCAAACGACGGCTTAACGAGTTCACCGCATCTGCTGCAGCTGTTGATGTGAGTCTTCCCCCATTTTCGCTCCTCTCGTTATTGTCCCCATGTACATGTATTCATTCTACTTTTCTTTCATAGGTTCAACGAATAGCTCAACTCGAAGATGACCTCAAGTCAATGCGAGATGCATTTGAAGTTGCCGACGATCGACGCAAAGACGTCGAAAAAGAGCAAGAAGACTTGTTGGTGTTATTGGATGAAATGAATCTGAAACGGAGTAGAGATAAGCAGAGGATGAGGGAAGCGGGCTTAGCGGTTAGTGAAGATGAGGACGATGGACTGGACGATGACGAAGAATGACGTGTGGTAGTGTAGTTGCGTTTGAATACTTCTCATGGACTAATTGGATGTAAGTACCTTAGTTCTGGATTTCGCATTACTAGCCGCTAAAGGGCTGAGACTTGAAATATCAAGGGAAACTTAACATCAAGTACAGTAATAATGACGAAAGCCGAACCTAATGTACAGATAGGAAAAGCCTGCAGGATGAGCAAAGTCCATAAATGAAACCAAATACTACGTGTAGAGATCACTCGAATACACTCCCGTCCATACGGACACCCATGTTCTGCTTGACGTCCATGCCCAATAACTTCATCTTGCCAGCCTAAAGGAGTTTGGTCAGTATACGCCATGAACCGACAAAGCAGAGGGCAATCAGGGATTTAGATGCCCAAACGTACCTCAATCCGTTCTGCCTGAACCCTCCTGAGCTCCATGAGCTGCTCTCTACTCATGAACGTATCCTGTTCGGTCGCCTTACGCTTATGTGTACTCTGCAATGCGCGCAAGTCGGCATCGGGGTTGTACCCATCGTCTTGAGGGGGTACGAATGCACCAGAACGCAGCGCGTCCATTCGGCGTTCGTATGATGACATGTCGTAGAACTTTTCGTGTGGAAGTGTGGCTGCGAGAACAAAGTAATGAGTCGATGAATGATGACGTACGCGAAGAGAAAGAAACGGCTGAAGAACGACGCTTACCTGTATTGAAGTCTTCGACGAAACGTGCAAACTCCTTCTTAGTTTGTTCTTTGTTGATAGTTTCAGGGTTGATTTTGCGTTCTTCGACTAGCCAAGATCGGAATTCTTGCTCTTTATTGTACAAGCTAGAAGAAGCGTATTAGACATTTGGAATCTAGACATTCTTGACGCTAGCACTTACTCTGTTTCATTGATTAAGCCGTACTTGCCCCACTGGTGGCTTACAGCACCAAGCTTCTTCTTCTGAAAACCATGAAACAGGGTCAGCGTCACATAATATAAAGGCCAATGCAAGGAAGACAGTGGTGGAGCCGAGCAGACATATATACCTTCTCCCTTTTCTTCTCCTTCTTCCGTTCCTTCTTCTCCCTATCCCGGCTACGGCTTCGCTTTCTCTTCTGTTTGTCCTTCTTGCGTTTATGCCGTTTGTGGTCGGACGAACTAGACGATGAGCGACTCGACAGAGAAGCAGACCTTGAGCGAGACCTGCGTCTACGTTCTCTTGAGCGACTGCGTGGTCTTCTCTTTTCTTCTCCCATGTCTCGGGACCGAGAAGGAGAGCGAGACCTTCGTTGTACTGGACTTCGTGTGCGTGGACGTGAGCGGTCGTCTTCTCGATATTTGTATCGTTTCTGGCCTTCTACATCATATTCCCTTACTCTACGTCCATCCAAATCCCCACCTCTATCTCGCGAGCGGTCCCCTCTGTCATGATCATCTTTGAATGGACGGTCACGACTCCTGCTTCGGCTACGGCTCCTTCTGCGACCGGAGTAATAATCGTTTGCCCTGCTTGACATATAGTTCCTAACAATGTTTAGTTACTTGTTTTCAAAAGGAAAGCAAACGAGATATTACGGTAATGGTACCTGCACAGGACAAGCTTTGAATGAGTTGGCCGTAGTGATAGTGAATGTTAAGCGTGAACGTCGAGAGCAGGCCGTTGTCTCGGCGAATATCCCGCCGCCACGGCCCGGCGGTCGGACCTTACAATACATTGAACTGTAATGGCCGGCGCGTTAACGTCACTGATGCGCCGGGAACAGCAGGCAGGTCTGAGCCACTCGTTTCTTGCTTTCTTGCTGCACTCTCCTGCTGCATCATTTGGACCACCATCGTTAGCTTTACAACCTAGATTTAGCGTATATTCTACCTCTGGGGCATATTTATGACTGATCTACTAGTCTTGGGAGCTACCGGTGCATGCAACTTCATCTGTATATGACAACACGCATCTTATACGTTCTTTCCCGATTTTCTCCTACAGGCTTTACCGGTCGGCTTATAACTGAACACCTCTATAGCCATCCAGAACGATCTTCATTTACCCTGGGACTTGCAGGTCGCTCGCGTACGAAACTCACACAACTCAAGCAATCACTTGGTCTCGATGACAGCGTCAAACTATTCGAAGTCGATGTCACAAACAACGATCAACTGGAACAGGTCGTCAAGTCTGCGAAAGTGGTCATCAACACTATAGGTCCATTCTCAAAATGGGGCACTCCCGTCATTCGGTATGTTCAACATTCAGATTAAAGCCATGTCCCCCCGAAATATGATCTCGTGTCGCATTTCAGAATATGTGCATTGAATGGTATTCATTATGTCGACCTGAGTGGCGAGATAGATTGGATACGTGATATCATCGAAATGCAAGTACTACCAACTTCTTGTCTCGCTGAGGCAAGTATTGACATAGAATGAATTTCAGTTATGACTACCTTGCGACCAAGACACATACTATCATTATTCCGTCTTCGGGAATGGATGCGATACCATCTGACCTTGCCGTTCATCTGTCCAACAAGACTCTTAAAGCCCTTGTCAGCCCCGATACAAGTATCGACACCAGCATGAGCGCATACAGGATGCACGGGGGCATCTCTGGCGGTTCCATCTCGACAATGATCACAAATATCGAGGAGGTCCCGAGATGGAAACGGCGTGTCGCTATGTCCGACTTTGTACTTAGTAACGGTGCGTAATGTGTCCATTCCAATATTAGGGCGCACATACTGAATTTGCTCTCGGTGCTAATGTAATCTAAAACAGTCACAGGTGTCCCTCAACCAAAACCTCGCCTATCTTACACTCTTCCCTTTTCTAATCCCCCAGTGTATGGCGGTATAGTCCCCATGGGTCCCGCCAACCGTTCCATCATCCAGCGTACATGGGGTCTGCACCAATATGAAGCGTCGCAAAAACCGGGACAGAAGGTGTTGACTTATGGGCCACAATTCAAGTATGACGAGTTCATGATTACGAAGAGCAAGACAACTGGAGCCTTGATGTCGATTGGCTTGGTCTTTGGGATGTTGAGTCTGATGATCACTCCTGCAAGTTTCATTCTTGCGACCTCGGAACCAGAAATATTGCTGACGTGCTATTGTAGATTCGGTGGCTAGTCAAGAAGTTCGCTCCTCAGCCGGGCGAAGGACCTTCGCCGGAGTGCGTCCCAGCATACCTAGGTTTTGATTGGGTGTGATGCTGATCCGTATTTTTGGTGCAGACTGCAAAAGAATGGCTTCCTGGAATTGATCAACGTTACTTCATCTGTCCCAACCGCCACACAGCCGCAACGGCACGTTCGTACCACCATCAAAGGGCAAGGTGACCCAGGGTACTCACTCACCGCAGGTACGCTTTCCCCTTCTTCCTTCTCTGGTAATCATGCTCACTTATCCACGGTCTTCTACTTGAACAGTGATGATATCCGAAAGTGCACTCTCCATCCTCCTACACCACGACGAACTGCCCTCACTAGCACAAGAAGGCGGTATCTTGACTCCGATGTCTGCCCTTGGAGACGTCCTTGTGAGGAGGCTGGAAAAGAGTGGTCGATTCCAGTTTGAAAGTGAAATAATCATTGGAAAGGATGTGGAGGGTAGAAAGCGTCGGTGAGAGACGTAGCTCATACTCAAAGCGTGATTGAGCGGTGTGTACAACGACTAAGCGGCAATCGTGGATTCTGTATTTACCATTGCTATCCATCTACAGTCCTCTTCCCACCACTCGGACATTTATTTGACTGTTTTGTTAAGTTCATGCATCTTGCTTTACGATACCCCCTGACCCTGAGGGGCCCACGGAGAACTTCTTGATTTTATTCCATTAGGCTAGTGCTTTTGTAATTGTAACGCTTGCTCCTTTGTGATCGGTTGCTACCCGGGAGCCTTGCAACAGAGGCTGGGTTTCAAGTCGAAAGATTTCCGCGTTACGGGAGATAACAAGTATAGACCTTGCACGCCCATGTGGACTGGGCATTCATGGGTTAGGGGAGCGTGGCATATGGACTCCACCTGCGTTACTTCACTTCAATTTCAATGCTTTGCTAGTGGTTCGTATGTTGAGAGAACCAAATCCTCCGATTATTGCATTAATTCAGGTATTTAGGGCTTGATGGATCATTGCACTTGAACCGCAACTAAAACGTCGAAAGAAAGAGAAAGGGACGGCTGAAGCAAGAGGGGTTGTCAAACCGAGCATTGACGTTTGGACTGGGTGCTAACGGACAAGAGACTGAAGAGATGATGAAGGCACTGAAGGAAAGCGTATGTGCTAACCTGTATTATCGCTCTTGCATGACGTCCCGCGTGCATGGCCGTGGGTAAGTACATGCCCTTGTATTCCAGTTCGGCGACGGGATCCTCGTTCAATTCCTTGCAGAAAGGTCCTAGTGGAAGTCGGCTGATATCACCAGAAGCCCAAGTCCGACGTGTCCATTGCGCTAGCTAGCCAAGGGTTCATCAAGCAAACGTACCAATACCGATGTTCAGTCTGTTTCTCCGGCAGTACCTGCTCTAGTGGAAGGGGAATGTCCGACCACGCTGGCAAGAAGCCAGGAATGCGCAATTGAAGACCGTAGAGCCCGTTGCCTCGAGGATGAAACCGGGGTATTGGTAAGTAGAGTCATGTTAGGAGCCAAAACCCGCATATAGTAACCTGAAAGGAGAAGATCATGCTGTGATGCGTGATCATACTGGATGATATCCGAGTCGAATCCCCGGCAAGCTGTTATTACGAAAGCACTTAAGCCGAAGAGCTGAGAAAATGCTACACAGAAGACGACGGACCGTTAGAATTCAGTGGGTTGCGAGGCACGTACAAGCGTTAAGAAGTCTTGAGCTGAAACGCAGTGATGGTGGCTCGAATTCAAGACTGTTCACTAGTATCAGAGATATCTCCTTAGGTGAGCATGAGAGATGTGATCGCGGTCAGGTACTCATCTGATACACACGATTTCCGTATTTCCGTCGGATGTCTTGCGGGAGTATATGCATGGCCATCCTCAGAGATCGACCAACCACGAGAAGGCTTCAAGATAGTCAACGTGCTCGGGGAAACCACAAAAATCCTCGTGTCCGTTCTCAAAAGACCCATAAGACTCGAAGGGCCAAACTTCGTAAGCTGGTTTCATCATGAGTCACTGCATTGAGGAAAAAATCAGCTAGCGGTCAGCTATTTTGGGTGCAGAGTCGTTGCGCTCACCATGTCTGGGATGTTTCGTACAAAGGGATGTCCGAATCGGGACGTGCATCATCAGAAATTGAACTTCCCGATTAGGAACTTCTTGTAGATGGACGCCTTCCAAAAATGATCTCAAGGGGTCACAAACACTTATCCCGATTTGAGCATTCGTTTCTAACCGCAAGCTTCTTTGCGTGATCCCACAGTGTGCATACAGGTCGTATAAGTATTCCCTTGTTGCTGTACAATGGCCTTAGCATCAGTCCTACTCGGTACTGCTCACTCACCTTACAGCAACTGTCAACCGTTGCTATTGATTCCTCGTTGAAGAATAACTTCCGAGGCCTTCGTTCTTCTTAACAACTCTTCACTTTATAACCGTCTACCTCTTTATCCTATCACACTAAGATGCAACCTACATTCATCCTCACCCGTACTTTCGCCATCTGCGGCTTCCTCGTTGGCGGTGAGCACTGTTCACATCATCTGCGTCATACGTTTCTGATCATTTTTTTGTTTCATACAGCTATCTCTGTGGCCCATGCTGCGCCCGTACCATATGGATCCCCGAGGAGCGCAGTTGACGTGCGGAGTCCGGTGAGTTATACGATACTAAGGGTGTGCTTCTGAGATAACTCATCTGCTGGCAATGCAGACACCTTTGTTTCCCATCTCATTCTCCGACGTCGTAGCAGCTGTGAAGGGAACTGTTGAGAAACGAGGACCATTCATGGGCGCCTGTATCTTAGGATGTCGTCGTGATTCCGAATCGGAGGAGGTAGGCATGGATCTCTTTGCGTTTCGACGCAAGCTGACATTTGCACGTCTAGGTTGCTGCTTCTGAAGAGAAACGCGAGCCTACGCCTATGCCCATACCGGAACCAGGTACAAACTATGTTGGTGCCTGTGGCGCGGGTTGTCTTCGTGAGATAGCTGAAGAAGTCACTGCAATCGTCGAAGAGAAGAGAGAACCCGAACCTGAACCTGAACCGCAGCCCGAGCCTTACATGGGTGCTTGCGTGATGGGCTGCCGCCGATCCGTCGATGAACGTAGCGATATTGTGGTAGGTTGCTACTTTCTATTGAGTGTCACTGGAGGTTAATCATTGGTATTCAGAGCGAGACAATTGAACATTTCACACCAAGCGGAAGCACACCTCTTGACATTCTTGCGCGCGAGCCCCAAACCTGATCCTTCTATCCTCAATCCCACCCACCAACGGACACCTCACATTCTTTCCATGGATTATTCACCTTCAATCTCTTTCGAAGTGGTAACTATTACCACGCCACAGTCGTTACCTGCACACTTCTTATCTCGGCTGATCCATTGTATCCATTGCCTTCGCCCATTGTATTAACAGCGTCCAGTCTTCTTTTCTTAATCGTGACCTGCTTTTCTCTGTGCCTTGCCGTGCATACACGATGGGAATATGGTTACACTTCTTGGTTTTTATTGATATATTTTATTTCTTATCCCGACCTCGCCCCTGCTTTGCCTTGTTGTCAAAAGTGTTGTTTTCTGTCGCACCCCCGCTATCCCTCCGCAGTATATCGTAGTAGACTTCGTCCCCTTGTTACCCGACGTCCTTGGTATTTACTTGATAGATCCCCTGATGTGTACCTACATTTGAATATTTCGACCGTTGTTCATCCCGGTCAACCTTTTATACCGAGTGCCAGCATGTGTGAGTGTTGTGAAGCCGGCAACCAAAAGAATTGCCTCGATATGTTGCTATCAAACACGACCGTTTCAGCCAGGTGATTCGAGTCTACGCATCCAAGTCTCAGAACCAAACGGAGTAATAGGACAGACACGACGTTGGCAAGTGGTAGATGCCTCCACGATTTCATCATTGGTTTTGGATGCGCCACCGTGGTCTCCTACCCGAAATCGAGTGTGGCAAGTTCGACCGCGACAAGATACTAACGAGTGCCTGAGCGAACCTTGATGTTAGGCGTACTGGTACAGTATTACCCGACTAAAGATGAACATAAATACAACAGGTGTTTATGCGTTCAAACCAACTAACCTTTTCATCTTCGTTCAGCACTTCCTTTCTAAAGTCCTTCCTTTAGTATTTGTCGTCATGTCTATTACTGCAGTTGTCGTCCGGTTTATCTGTCTTGTTGCATTGGGACTCACCTGTGAGAGACTCTTCTCTACATGCGAGACTACTGCGTTGACGTTCATGTGAAACCGTAGTCGTCCCCATCACAATTGCGAGTCCTGCGCCGCTCAGAAAGGCTTGGAACATTCGTGAGGCCGACCAAGTGAGTGAACGATCGTCAATATAGCCCACCCACCTCACCATAATTTCACTCCTAGGTCCATGCTCTTACGCTGTTAGATACCCTCGTCCCAGAAACACCTCAGATACCTGAAATCAAACAAGGGTTCCATCAACAGCTTTTGAAACAAACACGCAAACTTCGAGGTATGCAGTCTAATTCTGCCTTGACGTCTGTCAATAACGTTGCTGATTGGTCAGAAGAGCGGTCTCAGCTTGGGGAGATAAAGAGGGAGCCTGAGCCTAAGCCTTACATGGGGGCCTGCGTCATGGGATGTTATCGGTCCATCGAAGAACAAACTGAGACTATGGTCAGCCTCCGGTTGCCATCCAAAGCGAATTGAATAATGACTGCCCTGATACGAATTATTGACTTAGATCACGCCCGAAGAGCCAGCGGCTGATGACAACAAGAAGAGGGCCTTGCCCCTGTGGATGTACAGTGTAAGTCAATTGTTGCCGATACAACGCAGTGACGCAGAACATTGAACCATACCTGCAGCAAAAGCGCGGAGTTGAGGTCATCCAAGATGTCGCAGCGTGAGAATATGTTCACAACGGTTCCCCTGGGTAGTCAGAAACAAGACTGCTCCAACCTCGAGGACCAATGACCTGGACCGACTGCTGGCATATGATACTGTTACCATTCGAGTAGTTATTTATTTTCAAGCAGAATTGAAGATCTGTATTGACACATTCATACGTAGCTGTGTGAAAGCGAGATGAATGAGACTGTCATGGAATTTTGACGGAATACACTCACACAAGATAGAGACAAAGCATTCAAGTGCATTACAGCACTGCTGAATAGCGTCTCGATAACTTCTGCGCGAGCTCGCTAATAGAAAGGCGTGATGCATGTGGCTTGACACCGATAGTAAGCCCCGAAAGACACCGGCAGCTTCTTGCTTTGCTAGTAGAGAGAGATTAGAATAGTTGTGACCATTCGTGGTGAAGGTCTTTTGGGTATCGGATGCATTGCACATAGATATATAGTACGAATAATGCAGAATGAAGAGAAGTTGGGCAAAACGCCTTTTAGTACTACTTCACCCAGAAAGGCAACTTTGATGGCAATGTTACACAACAGAGACCAAATAACATGACACACCCCTCACTTGGTATTTACAACATTTTCAGCCTACATAAAAATGTGGTATCTATATAAGGTATTTTCAATTAGCAGACTGTATATATTCTATAGGTCTCTTAAAAGTTAGAGTTTTATAAGAGTGTATATCTGAGAAAAAGTCAATTCAAACTCTAAATGTTCTGCTTATTTGTAGATGATATAAAAATGCCAAATTCTGCATAGTTTTTCTATTCTGAAATGAAATTTGAATAAAAAGTCTAATAATTGAAAATACCTTATATAGATACCACATTTTTATATAGGCTGAAAATGTTGTAAATACTTAGAGCCTTCAATTTCATTGTTTGAGTATTTGAACTAAATAGACTGGGACCTAAGTTGAAATGACTATAGTAGAAGTTGCAAGCCTAGAAAATACATACACACTGAAAGCATAATACTCTGATCACCTATCAAATATTAATATCAGAAGAATACAACTGCAACCAGTTTTGAAGTATCTATGCTAAGGTATCTCAAATAGTTGCAAGCTTGAATTGTTAGAGAGAAGAAAAGATTATTTACACAGTTTTCAAGTTTATCCACATGAAATAGTTTTTAGTATGTACTGGCAAGCCTGCCTTCTCATCTCTACAGAGTAGCTCCAGCTCTAACTGCCTTAGCCAGTGCATCCCAAGATGGCTTTATCACTACTCCTAGCTCACTATCACAATTTGCATGAGGGTATATTCCATTAAGCCTTAGAAAAAGGCCAAGAATATAGTTAGCAATGGCTATGACATCTGTCATATTCACTGCAGAGTAATAGTATGATTCAAACACTGAGAGTTCACATGTCCTACCTGCATTGTCCTTTTGCATCAATGCCAGGTCACAGACATCAGATGGCAGAAAATGGAGTTCCATGCCTATAACAAGATACCACAGCTTATGGCAATACTTTGCCAGCCACTGCAAACTCTGTAGGGTAACTCTGGTTTTACATAAGGTGGGCCCTATAGGAACAATATGAATGACATGAATGTCTCTCCATGCTTGGGCCATGCTCTTGATGCATTCATCATTCAAATCCACAGCAAATCTGTATACAATTTTGATATGCTTGAGATGCAGAGCAAAAAGTGGCTTCAAAGTAGCTGGCAGAATGGTATGGTGTTCTTCTGAATCCAGAGGAAGTAACTCTTGAGTTACGGACTGGCAAAGGCCTACCCTGAGTTGCTGAAGTTGCAATTGCTTCTTCAAAGCCTCATCTGAAAAAATTTGCCTTGCTATATAGCCCTACATAGTGTCAGTAGATAAAGTAGCTTTGTAGCAAGGGTACCCTCTACTGGGGCTATATAGCTACCACTAGTGGCTACATGTGCTACAGTAGCACTATGGTAGCACTCTGTAGCAATCATAGTAGCTCTATTTTGCCATCTTTTGCTAGTATTAAAAATACTCAAAATATAAAATATTCATTTTTCTCTTTTATATTTATATATCTGTTCTTATTTATTCAAGCTATTTCTAGCTCTATTTATTATTATTAAATTATATTATATTAATTATACTTTGCCACTCACAGGAATTGAACTCTCACTCTGCTACACTCAATCTAATTATATTCATGTGCTCTTACCACTCAGCCAAGATGTCTTTAGTATGCACTATATATATCATATATTAAGTTATATATCTGCAATATACTTATATTCTATATCTTAGAATGTATATCTTCATATTTCACTATGATAGTATCAGCAAATGAAAGATACAATGTAAGATCTCTTATTATTTTTATGATAATGCTACATAGCATACTATAGTCTATATAGCAGACACTGCAGGCTATGTAGTCTTCATAGCCTCTGTAGCATTAGGTAGTAGCTATAGTTGCTATGTAGAGTATATATATTGCCCTATGACTATATAGTACTATATAGAAGCCTATGCTGCTATATAGCAAAAAGTTTTTTCAGATGCTCAAAGAGTCGGAGAAGAGAGAAAGTGGTCATTTCAGTAAACACAGAGGTTATTGAAGACATGTCAACAAGTGTAGAAGATCGGACATTCTTCATAAACACTGCATGTGTATCAAGATCCTCATTGGTGATTTTTATTGTGAGTAAAGCAGGGAATGTACTCCGAGGGCATGCAAGTTTGAGGTAAAAATTGGCCTCTCATCTGATATGGAGATCAAGGGACATGAGATGAGGCAGTCACGCAAGGCAAGCCAATGTCTTGTTATCGGAAAGGCATAGAAGCTGTATCAATCGGAGCTGTCGAAGTGAGGGTAAAACACTGGATATGGCAAGTTGTATATCGCTGAATGCATCATCATCGTCGTTGTAGCTGAAGAATGTGACATTCAGTGCCTGCAACCCTGGGAAGAAGTGGGAAAATGATGAGAACACTTGAGCAGTGGCAGCTGCGATGTTGGCATCCATAGGTTCTTGAAAAAAAAACACATGTCAAAAGATTTGAGGTTGGATGATGCAAGGCAGAGCACGTTTCTGAAAGCACTCTGATTGTTGCCATTCCAATCCCAAGATAGCTTCTCTAGATTCAGCAGAAAAGCCGCATTGGACTGGTCAGGCCAGCCTCTTTCAGTACAACACATGAGGATGGCCTGAAATGCAGCAGGCGAGACATGGTATGTGACCTTAGATCCAACATTCCAACGTCCAAGGTCTAACCCTAGTTTCTTCACCCGATGTACATGCTTATGCACCGTGTTCCACTCAGACATTGTGCCCGGCAATTGTCGCAAATGCTGAGCAGAAAAAATAAGCATACTGCATAGTGCGGGAATGGACCTAACAGACTGACAAAAGTCACCAGAGTCTTGCCGTTGTGAATAGGCTGCCGCTCTTCAAACCACAATTCTGAGGGCAGGCATTTTAAGAGAGGGCTTAAATCTGGTAGGCTGTACCATAAAATGTCTGAAGCAGGTTCATGGAATGTCCTACAAGCTCTGGTAGCTGCAGCGAGCGTATTCAAAGGATGAGGGCCCGGTGCGACACAGAACCTGAATATGCGATGGAGGATTTCCGAGATTGTCAAGCAGTGATGCATCGTGCAACCTTGGCAATAATGTTATTTATCAGGTGCAGCGAACATTCACTTGTTCATACCTGCGCCGGTAGCAAGACCAATATCAAACGATGTGCTCCTCTATCGTGGATCTCGAACATTTGGATGGTCAGAGGCGCCACTGCATAACAGAGATGTGGAAATGCGTTGGAAAGAGCTTGAAATTGATCACCCTAGAGCGTCGAAAGTTAGACCATTCAGTGCTCGAGGTGAGTCGCTGTTCCGATCTCAAGTTCAAGATGTGAAGATCGGAAGATAAGAGACCTTAGCGTCTAACCTTGAACTGTACAGACAATATTCAATGTACGAGTTGGCGCCACAGGCGTTGAACTTTCGGAATCTCTCTCTTTTGTCACAGGGCTGTCCTGTGTATCTCAAAACTTGTACAGAGAGGATCTACGAGATGCTGCGGATACCTATGAATGACATACAGCTCTCTAAACTACGTCGTCGTGCAATATCAATGTGTATCATGGCATAGTCAACAGAAATGATTAGCTTCCTATGGTTGTGAGGGGCAAAAATTGGAAGCCGAAATTATCAATGCAAAGTCTTCTTCCCAAACCTCTAGTGTTGCCATATAGCTAGGAAACCGAGCAGTAAAGTTCAATTCCGAAAGCAAGCTACTGGATACGTCCAAAATATTTGGCGAGCCACTGCAGTGCTTATGTGGAGGCTCCGATGTTGCGCATGGTGGGGCAATCCCAAAGAGCAATGTGCAAAACATTGATATGTTGTGACACTCAGACTATGATCATGATCCATCGCAAGTTCAGATTCCATGATAATTGGTGTCAGGTTATGAAGGAAAGATAGAGATTTGAGTGTAGCCAGAAGAATAGGATGGTGTCCATCCGTGTGTGCTAGTAATGGAATCCGTTCATTTGATCCGCAGGAACCATCTTATGACATCATTCAGCATCAGGTGTTTCTGCAAAGTCCTGGTGAGCCCGGAGAATAATGAAGCAAATAGTGAGTCAAACTAACAGGTTCCGCTTCTTTTGACGAGGTGATTGTTCTGTACAAGTTCCATGAAGGTTGTTGCAGGTTAACACCGTCATCAGCGCGCGCAAGATCCTTTAGCACGATAGTTTCTCCTCGAGCTTTTCGGCCTGAGAAGAGCAATAACATCGGATCGTATA
This sequence comes from Somion occarium, assembly GCA_964035595.1. Lineage (NCBI taxonomy): Eukaryota > Fungi > Basidiomycota > Agaricomycetes > Polyporales > Cerrenaceae > Somion > Somion occarium. Next base: position 1,752,999 of record OZ037949.1, on the reverse strand, counting down.
TCAACGTCGAATTTCGCAAGGGGAAGATGCCGAACCAAGAGTGCCGCCGTTTAGTTATCGTATGTGGACGGTAAGTTCACGCAAGGAATGACAGTATGATTTAGGAGATAGAGTCTTGCACATCGAAGCCCAATTCATAGCAAGCATTCTTCCTAGCTTTTGGAGCTCCAGGAGAAAGCACGAAAATGGCAGGAACACCTAGGACATTGTGGGAGCAATACCTGTGCTCAACTACGCAAATTCAAAACTTCATCAGTTTCGGGGAGACAAGGTATACCACGTTCTTATCGTGCTTGCACCAAAAGCAAATATAGGTCATTCAACACTGTTTAGAAGACCTGTAACTCGGTGTTCTGGCTAACCGTTCCGAGCACAATGCAGTATGGCAGCCTGAAACTAGGATTGCCGAAATGTGACATGACCCCGTATCTAAGGGTCAGGCTCACCAGTGTCACTGACGCGCCACCACATTCTCCGGATTCGCGTTCCTCAGAACATATTTACGACAGTAAACTGAGATCGCGAAAGCGGAATCAGAGCGAGTCCTGGCTGTCTTGCACGTCTTCACGGCGACCACGAAGTGTATGCATAGCATGAGGGTCCATTACTACGTGGGACTCAAGTATCTGGTGCAAGAAATGCGGTGAGTACAATCTACCACACATGTAGAGCCTTGGCATGCCCCACATACCTCAAGGACGGTGATAAATAGTTGTCTGGACTTACGCCTGCGTTGAATATACAAAGCATCCCATGCTTCACACCTATAAAAAGCACAGAGCATCCAGTCAAAGACGAGCCTTGTCAATTTGACAGGGCAGATTCATAGAACATCGCGATTCGAACTTTGGGCGGTGGGGGTGAAGATGAGCTGTTTTGAGCGCTTAAATATACGATCAACTTTGCTTTCGACTTTTTATTCAGTTTCTTGCGTACTCAGTACTCTGCCTCTATAGTCTTTCCTCGCTCCGAGTATAGTTTGAGCGTCCCTCATTTGGACTGGGATCACTTCAACATAAGCTTATCTGCTCACCTGGTACCATTCATTCAGAATGCCTCCAGTCAGAACAACAAAGGCATCCTCTTCGCAGTCCGCGCGCCACCCGAAAGACATATCGAAACACAAACGTCCATTCAAAGGACAGAAACCAGACCATGATCCGAAACCTCAGCAGGGTCTGCCTGGAGTTCAAAAGATTAAATCCGCGTTGAGGCAGACGCGACGACTTTTGGCCAAGGTTGGTTCCCAAACCCATCTTAAGAGTACAGGAGGACTGAAATGAACCAGGAAAAACTGGGCGCAGATGTCAGGGTAGAAACAGAGCGGAGGCTCAAATCTCTCGAAAAGGATCTGGCTGAGGCAGAAAGGATAAGGAAGGAAAGGACGATGTCGAAGAGGTATCATAAGGTGAAATTCTTCGGTGAGTCCATGCTCTTAACCTTCACACGTCTTCTGCTTTTCTCATGTAATATCCCACAGAGAGACAAAAAGTTGAACGGAAGCTTAAACAGGTCAAGAAACAGTCGGAGGCAACTACTGACAAGACGGAGCGCAAACAGCTTCAAGTAGAGCTGTTTGAGCTTCGAGTGAATTTGAACTATATCATAGTACGTCTTTGGATCGTTCATAATTGTGGAAGGTAACTGACGGAATCACTGTTAGCACTATCCTAGGAACAAGAAATATGTTTCCCTCTTTCCTCCGGAGGTCCGGAAGCGTACAGAGGATGATTCTGCTGACTCCAAGGGCAAGGGAAAGGAGAAGGACGATGAGGGCTCTGAAGCCCAAGATCAAGCTGAGAAGGCGAAGACGGATCTTCGGAGGGAAGAGGTGAAGAAATGGATACGAGAACGCATGGAACGAGGCGAGATTAGTGCAGAGCCAGAGCTTGAGGAACATAGAACGCTAGATTCGCATAGAACAAACGAAACTCCGGATGGCGGGGATCATGCGAAGGAAGTCGCCAAGCTTGCTGGTGTACAGGAGGACGCGTTCTTTGGAGATGACAGTGATGGGGATGAGGACGGAGATGAAAACATGGAGGACGATTCATGACAGCCGTAATGAAGGGTGAGCTTTCTCCGTACAGTCTCGACTCTCCCAACGTATTTCAGAACTTTGTTCGTTATGGCGCAGAACAATGCACTGTGTGGGTTGATCTCGACTTAGCCTGGATTTAGCTCATTGCATTCCTTGATATCTCCTCTACCTCACAATAGGAGCTGTTGGCCGTTGCTTATCCGAACTCCATTGAATGCACGGGTGAATTTATTCAGGGACCAAGTTGCGACTCTCATATGGCCAGTGCATTCATAAGGTTCACCGGTCGCGTCCGAACGTCGCATCGACCTGAATTACGGTCACCATGCACTTGACGTTGGCTCTGTGGCATGTCACTGTGGCATGTATGTCTTCCAAAGGCCTCGACGTTCAGCGATATATGAGGAGTTCCGAACGTCGCTCTTCAGATGCTATGCTCTACGATCATGGCTATACGGAATGTTTTGTGAGGTGGAGGCTGGCCGCTCTTCACTTACTTCCGTCCTCGAGTCCAGAATCCGGGTCATTTGACTGCGAGATGTCCAAACGACGACTGTCGGAAGTTTCGAAAGGAGATTTAGTCCGGCGCTTCACAATGTACGATTGTTTGTGTTTGTTGAAGAAGGAACGTTTTAAGATGCATTTGTCTTTCCGCACTCCACTCTCGCGCGGATATCCATTAAAAAGATAGTCTATGGCAGTGACTTTCGCTTCAACGTTCTGCAGGTCCGTTGCGTACGCCTCATATTCGTGAAATACTTTCGTTTTGTACCTTTCTTTCTCCAGTGAGCTAGCGTTGTGCTTCACGCACGTCAGCGCATTCGAGTAGCGAACTCCGCCGCTCCAATTTCAGTGTACACTAGGAACGTATTTCCCGCTCCCCCAACCCCACAAATCTGCTGCCTGGAGATCACTAGCGTCGCGCCACTAAAACATTCCAAACCTGCCTACCTTGCAGCTTTCTCCCACACAGTCTCTCACATCTTATCACGTCAAGATCGGAGACCTAGACGCTGCACCCACCACGAGTTGAATTTCTGCGATTCTAAACCTTCTATCCTGCTCACAGCCCGACGTGTAAGCCACACCACTTGGCTGCTTTGGATATTTTGACACACGGTCAGTGTCATCGCCAACGTTTCCCTTAAAATTGTACTGACATATGCGCGTTTCCGAATATCATAAATACATAACAGGTCTCGTTCGAGCACCAAATACATTTTTTGACTGCGGCCTGTCAGAAGCTCAGCGGTTCTTAACTTTGGTCTACCTTACATATACAGCCACATCCGCCCTATCGATTGCAAGCCTAAAACTCCTCATAACATCTCCCCTATCGAACGCTTCTCGCCTTCTACGCCCATCTTCGCAACCAGATTTACCTTTTTGCTCCCATTCATTATACATGGAATCATCGAGCGTACTGTCCATCGCTACGCCTACAACCTTCACACAATCACTCTACGACGAGCTAGCCTCGTTGGTGAAGGGGCCTATCTTTCGCCCTATCGATCGCGAGTAAGTGTAAAGCATTATTCTGCTGTGCTAGGATGACATGTACGCGGCAATTGCTGTCGTGTCTGTCTGCTATGCATGACCGAACAACGGGGGCCGGCGGTAGAGGTTTTCAGAGGCGCGCTTGCCAGAGATAAAATAGCTGGAACGATCGACGCTGACTTTCCTACTTTTCAGGTTTCGAGAGCGCATCTCGACATTCAATGGCAAGATCAAGCCGCTGTCCAAGGTACTCGTATCGCCTTTAGATGCGCAAGATGTCAGCACCATCGTGCGCTTTTGCCTCAAGCATAACCTCTCACCTTCTGTGAAGGCTGGGGGGTATGCCATTGCTGGTTGGTCTGTCGCTGGAGACGTCGTCATCGACATGAGCATGATGCGTGAAATTGACATCGAGGCTCCTATCACCACGGAGGCTGGTGTTACTTGGACTAGTCTCAGGGACAAGCCCGCTGGGACCAGCAAGGGTAAAGATGTAGCTGGCGTCGTTCAGGTCAACGCCGGCAACATTCGCGAGAAATCACCTATCGCTGAAGCGACTCGTCCAGAGGCTATTCGCACGATTAGCCCGAAGCGTCCCAGGGAAGATAGTCCACCGCCACCCAACCCTCAACCAGGGCAAGTAGCGTCATCAGGGCAGATTATCCATCCATCCGCGGACGATGTTCATCTTCGTTCATATGATGCAGCCTCCGGAGTAGTCGGTTCCTTCTTGCGTGGACCACCTCTCCCGCGTGTAGAGGGTGACACTCCTCGTGAGCCACCTAAGAATCGACCCAGGCTTCATCCCCCTGGTCATGAGGCAGATATGCCCGTCCTGGAGTCCAGACAAGTTTCATCCGAATCCGCGACGTCTTCGAGTGGAGGTTCTACAACGGGTTCTGGGTCTGGACTTTCTACCTCTGGATCGTCTGCAGTACGGAGTTCGGGAACAGCTAGCACCTCACCCTTGGGTACACCAGGAGAGAGCGATAGCGGGGAGAAGAGTCGTTCACCCACGAACACCGATCCGTTCGGGTACATACCTGGCGTCTCTGCAACTCGCCCGTCCATGTTTGGCGGCGTCGAACCATTCAATCCTGGTCTTACACCTTCTTCCGCATCGGTATCCATGTTCTCCTCTGCTGCGTCTATGTTCCCTAGTATTGGGACCTGGCAGAACTCTGGAGTAACAGTGGGAGCCGGACCCGTACGAAGCTATGGACCTTCGGGAAGTCCGCCCGCTGTTCGAAGTTCATTTGGGTTCAGAAATCCCGCTTTTTCAGGAGGGTTTCCTTCGACGTCGGGGGCGTTCTCGTTGCCTACTTCACATCCCGTGGGTGGCGTGACTGCGGCCGATCCTATCCATAGTCATGCATATGTGACATTTGGCGCGGGAATGAGGCAGAAAGAGGTGGATCTATATACTGCAGAGAATCCGTTGGAGGGTATAAATCGGATGACTGGAGAAAATGAGCAAGGCCTTGTGCCGTATCACATCCCTTCGTAAGTCTGATCGGACTTGGCTAGGCTTTTTCGACACGAATAACTGATTTTTGTTTGCTTTCTGATTGAATACAGGTCTGCACACCCTGTTGGATCTTCCATCATGTTGTTGGCAGGGTTTGGCTTCCTCAGCCGAATGTATGGTCTGAGTATCGACAATGTGGTCGAAGTCGAAATGGTGCTCGCTGATGGCCGCATTGTAGTATTGGACAAGGATACCGATCCAGGTGAGCAGGAGTCCCATTCGTACCATTCATGCTTTGGGCTGAAGTTGAATAGATCTGTGGTGGGCCATACGAGGTGCTGGTCCAGCTTTCGGTATCGCCACCAGATACAAAGCCATGGCGTTCCCGATTCCGGTGGTATACGCAGGAAATCTTATCTAGTAAGAATAGATCCGACTATACCAATCGGTGGCTAGTTGGACTTAACCTTTGATTTCTAGCCGCTTCCATCGAGCCACCGCACCTTCTCTCATCAAGCACTTCAGAGACTGCATCAAAGGTTGTCCAAGGGAACTCTATGCCAACGTTCTTCTAACCACAGGTCCCGCCAACCAAGACTCGCTGATTGTCATCCAGTTGTGTTATGTCGGACCAAAGGAGAAAGGTCAAGAATACCTTCAGGCGATCTCGAGCTGGGATGGGGAACGGCCGCTATTGAATGAGGTGAATGAGAAGAGCTATTTGAATCAACAGGATAGTGTTGCTCAGGTTCTCAGGGGAAAGAGTGAGTGCTGTTCGAATGAGAAGCTAAATTTCAAAGTGTAGAATTTGACTTTTCTGATTTCTGTTGCTTCAATTAGGAGGGAGGCAGTGGTTCATGCGATCGTCTTTGATCCATTCGCTTCCTGATGAAGTCATCAACAAGACTGTTATGAAGTTTGGAGACACGCCTATAGGATGCAGTATGTATATCGGTTCTTCGGAGCGTGGAAAAGAAGCTGACTATATGCGCTTCATCGTTTTAGCCTGGATCTTCGAATTGTCCGGAGGTGCTATCGCAGATTATGAAGATACCTGTTTGCCCAAAGAACAACGTGAAGCAATTTGGACTGTGGCGGCGCTGCACCAGTGGGACATGGGTGTCGATGATCCGAGGTGTATCGAGTCGGCGGAAGAAGTAAGTGCCGTTACAAACTTTTGAAAGATACATGATGTTAACCATATGCGGTTGCTTCAGTGGATGGAGGATATTATTCGTCCTGTTTCTCTGGGTGGACCATTCCCAACTGTACGTCAGCCATATCTCATAACGTTCGCACTGTACTAAACCATGTTACTCACCAGTTCCTTGGACGACACGAACGGCCTGAGCGTACCATGGCATGCTACGGCAAGAATTGGGATCGTCTCGCAGAACTCAAGCGCAAGTATGATCCGCATCACTTGTTCAAGAATAATTTCTGGCCATTGAACAAGAGAGGCGAACCTGTTGAGCCAAGTTACAACGAGCCCCCTTCGCCATGATGTGATATGCACATTTGTCGAAATGTATATTATTGATTTTAGTGAACTGTATATAACGATCCGCGGTCTTCACAGAATCACATCGACTATCGGCCTGACGGTGCTTTAATCGATGAGCTGCATATATACACGCACCTCTTGCTGCCTCGTGAATATTGTTTCGGATGCGATTTCCTATTGTGCTGGGGCTTTATAAACAGAGATATATATCTCAAACACTTGCCTACTGCTTGTCTACATTGTCGCTGTCCGACTCCATTTCATGCACGATGACCCACTGGCACTCTCGGCGAACGTTCCATTAGGGCTCTTCATAATTCATGACCGAATCACCGGCATACATTCAAATGCACAGCCTAGCCTGCACGATAATAGAGCTTAATGGAGTATTTCGGGTGTGTAGTTGCCAATTCCCTGTTACAACCATGTCAATGGCTCGGAGACTTACCCATGGATTTCACTTCTGTCTCCAAGTTCCAAGGAGACCTTCGAGGGTGGAAGACAAGATAGCCAGCTGGCCCAGTTGGCCTGAGCTGGCCTGAGAGGCTGAGAGGCTGAGAGCAAGAGTATAAGAGGCCGAGATGCGGAATAGAGACCGGCTGCACATGATCCTCCCTCCTAGCTCCCCATTTCGGGCACAAGCACCGGACAACTCATCCTCGACCTTCATCGAAGGACTCAATTAAGACTCAATTATCGTGCGACCTCTTCTCTGTGTGCTTCTGGATTTCCAGCTTGTTCTGCCAGGATCATCGAGGCTCATCTCGCATTCAGGGATAGGCCAGCAGCGAGGCTCGCGGATTTGCGGATACAGAGCGCACCGCATTCACGTGTAGAGAGAGCGGCAGAAGGAGATTGCAGGCAGTCTGGAGCCGCAGTATCGTCGGAGGTGAGGTTAGTGGATTAAGCTCCTGCTCCGTCCGTAGTTCATGACATGAGTCTCAGCAGGCGGAAGAGGCAGAAATAGCGAGCAGCTGCTGGTTCACCGACCACTTCTCCTTCCGTCTTTCCCGCTCGCATATGTCTTTGGCTACCACGGCAACGCCGGAAATGGACTCGTCGACTGGGGACGAGGATACACGTTCTCGCCGCGTGGGCATTGCTGGGCCACCTCCGAATTTTCAGTTGCCCGCGGCCAATTCGGATGGCGGCTTTGTCCTATCCTCGTCCCAAGCTCCTCTTTCATCTCCACCACTACCACCTCGTTCACCTCTCAGACCCACAACACGACGTTTTACCGACTCATCTTCTGCATCTGCATCGTCATCTGTATCCACTCCTGGTGACACCGAAAGTGACATGACCTTGCTGCATTCTCGCAGCCTCAACACTTTTTCTAATCTACTCGACATACATTCTCGTTCTAGGCGACTGAGCACTCCAGATAAACCTCTACCTACAACGCCTTCGTCAATGTCCATCAACGATTCTGATTCTGTCCTGGCAACTTTGCGATCGGAGGCGTCCTCCCTCCTAGATACCCCTGCACCTATGTCCAAACGAACTCATGCTTTGTTAGAGCTGCTATCGTCTGAGAGGGCATTCGCATCGGATTTGGCCCTAATACGCAATGTCCATATACCGCTGGCACTGGGTTCGTACACCATTCGTCAACCTTTATTATTTGTTCTTTGTATTGATGTTATCGCCAGGTCAACCAGGACCCTTTCCGGACACACCTGTTACCCCGCCACCATCGTCCTCTGGTTCTTCGTCTTCACGAGCAGTATCTACAGCGTCCGATGCCTCCAGCAGTTCATCGCTTCCGCCTCCCATGACCCAAGATGACGTTAGAATCATCTTCAATAACGTTGCTGAGCTTGCTGAATTCTCGGGTGCCTTTTCGGAGAGGCTTGAGGAAGCATTAGGCAACGTATTGGAGGGTGGCAATGGCGATGACCATGTTGGAGCACTGTTCCTAGAAATGGTGCGTCGTTTAACACAATGCGATTTATGGCGTACTGATCGAGGGTTTTTAGATACCCGAAATTGAACCCATCTATACCTTGTATATAACCAAGCATCCCAGTGCGCTGGAGCACCTCTCTTCTCTTCCGCAAACAGCATCGTTCATGGCATACCTTTCATATACCCGAGACTACGCACAAAGTCTCTCCCACGCGTGGGACCTACAATCGCTACTTATCAAGCCCGTCCAACGACTCCTCAAGTATGCCCTTCTTCTCTCCGCCATCATTGATGAAACCCCAGATTCACATCCAGACAAACCCAACCTCAAGGAAGCACGATCAAAGATGGAGACGGTCGCACATGGGGTGAATGAAGGCCGGCGACGAAGGGAAGTTGTGAAAGAAGTGTTGACTGGGACCGCCTCCATGAAGAAGCCTGGCGAGCCTAAGCCGAAGAAGAAGGGTCTCAATATGGGCGTTTCGGCCGCAGCTAGCCTGGCACGTATGAAGACTATTCGATCAGCATCAGCCAAAGCCAAGGAGGGCGTTGATGGTCATGCCGAGGCAGCAGCTGTGGCCGAGATGAACCAGCAGTTGAAGTTGTACGACTCGGCTATCCGGGACTACGCCAAAGGGTCCGTTCGGTGGGCGGAGTCCGTCAATATCTTGATGGAAAACCTTCGTACTTGGTCAATCAGCTTTGGCCAAGTGCTCGGGATCAAGGTAGTTCCCGAAGCACCGGGCGAAGGGTCTTCGGAGGCCTTTAATGAGTTCATGTCCGTCATCGACAAGATGCTTATTCCTGCGAGCCAGGCGTTGTCGCAAATTATCGAGAAGAAGCTTCTGGTTCAGCTCGCCAAATTGAGAGAGACGACCGCAGCTCCAGAGCGCCTTCTCGAAGCCATGTATACCCTTGAGCCACTTCACTACGGTCTGCTGAATATCAATGTCTCCAAGACCCGCCCTTCACCACAACTTCTTGAAGCTTCCAAGTCCTACGTCGCCTTGCGTGGCCAACTGTACGCGGAACTTCCTCGATACTTACAACTCTTGCAGAAGGGGATTCATGCAACGGTTATGCAGTTGACCGAATGGCAGGCCCGGTTTTGGGGCGAGGTCCTTGATGGTTGGGTTGGGTTGTGGGATGCTCTCAAGATAGAAGGCGAAGCTCGCAGTGACGCCGAGGAGACAAAACGGGTCTGGGAGTTCCGTTTCTTGGATAACCAGAAGGACTTTGAAGGCTTGAATATCCTTCAGCTCCCGCGGCAGACGAAGAAGGAGAAGGACAGTGAATATGCTCAGAAGTCACGTTCACGCTCCAAGAGTCATTCGTTCGAAACCGCGTCCGCGATGAGTTCCAATGCGGCTCTTTCTATGCTGGCATCTTTGGAACCCATGCATGCATCACCCAAATCGCCAAACGCCATGATGGCACGAAGTACTCATTCGATTGAGTCTGGTCGACATGGGCTCAGTCGGCGTGATTCGAACGAAAGTCTGCGGTCAAAGAAGTCCGGCAAGTCCGGCAAATATTCATCTCACCAACATACCCCAAGTAGCACGTCGTTACGTTCGTATCAACAGGAGGATAAAAGTTCCATCTTTAGTTCGGTTCTGTCTGGTCGGTCCCCTACAAAGCCAGCATACAGTCGGACGAAGAGCATGCCGATCTCTTTGCCAATGCAACTCAGGCGAGCCAATTCACAGGGTCGGTTGCTTGATGCAGATTTCGGTGATGGGCCTGGTGCTAGCTCAAGCAGCCTTCTTTATGCCGAACCTATTGAAGAAACGGATGACCGAGGACGTTCTTCTCGGAAGCCTGGTTTGCGAAGACGACTTACGGACAGTCTACGGCCGAGTCCTGCACCGTCTTCTAGACACCGACGTTCACCATCCTTACCGGCGACTACATCGTCCCCATCATACAATCAGCTCACATTCAATCTCAGTTCCCAGACCTTGCCGACACTATATACGTGTCGTGTTGTACATGCCTGCGAACCTCCTCCGGGAGTTTCGTACTATGATCTGCCGTTTTTCACGCTTCGACCTGGAGATTTGTATGATGTCTTGCAAGAATGCGGTCATCCATCGACACACAAGGATTTGCCATTGTTTGTTGATGATGGAGAAGACTGTGTGCTTTTGGTTCGGAACAAGATGGGAATGTTGGGTTGGGTTTTGGCCAGTTTCTTGCTTCCGGCGGACTAGGTATCTTTCATATATATATTCTTTGCATATTTCTTTCTTTCATTGCTTGCTTGCCACGACAATGCTCCCATCTTTCTTTCACATTTGGTTCATCGTCATCTTTCCCTTTTTTTTTGTGGTTTTCTTTTTCTCCATGCTCATCTAACGTACCCTAGAAGCTATCGTCAATTCTGCTGGTTGTATTCTATAATTTGCGTCGGAAGTTTGTCTTGTAGTTGTGTTGTATCAACAAAATTAGCATCGTGTATCCCTCTCAGTCACTATGATGAATTCAATGCAATACGTTTTGTTTCACATGTGGAGAATACCTGCATTGTTTTCAAAACTTTCTGAAGGATGCAGTAGACGGCGCTGTTTACAGGGCTTGCCTTTTGTGTCTGTGCACTGCTGGGACGCCCGTTGCTGCTATCACGTCGTCGACTTCGACTTTACCAGTACCCAGCTTGACCACCTTCACTCCTAGGCCTGGCTTGCCCATAACAGACTGACTGGTCGTGGTATAGGTTCCTTAAACCCTCTTCCCTTCACGTAAACCTGGGAAAGGCTAGCGGGGTGCCATTCACACGCTATGGAAAGGAAACGTTCACCACCTAACGACATTGGCAACGGAATGAGCGAGGTCTCGTTCTCCACTGCTTCAGCAAGTTCAGCGGCCTCCTCTAGACGTACATATGCTCGTTCGCCGACATATCCTCCTCCAATGCGTCCCGCCTCACCTCCGGCCTCTGCCTACTTCTCTCATTTCACCGGTGACCACCATGGAGAACCACAACCGAATACCCCGGATGCCAGCGCGCATTTCGCATATAGTACTACCTTGCGACGACACCATGTAGAAGCACCTTTGGGTATTACCCACCCTCCTACATTCGGCGAACTACGTACTGTCGTCGCGGAGGAAGGAACAACAGGATTGTGGCAACGTGTAGTGCAGACAGTTAGAGGGCTTTTTCCCCTGGAAGTTTCTAGAGGGGAATATGAACGACTACCATCGCAAAAGGAGAGACAAATTACGCCTTCGGCACGTTTCGCTCATTGCAACATAGAGGTGTGTTGTGCTTCAATGCTCTCGTCAGTACATGCGTCTCGGTATTATCCACCGTATCCCCGATTCGTTCATGCAGGGCTAAAGAGCATGCATATAACATGCGCTTTCGTGCATTGTCTACTTGACTCGTGTCGGCTTTAGCTTACATGTGGTAACCTTGCAGGATACCCTGTCATATTTCCGGACGTCCCCTACCGATGGCCTGTCGTCTGTTTCTATTCCGTCCCTCCTGGCCGAACATGGGTACAATGAATTTTCCGTCTCGAGCCCTGAACCATTATTGCTCAAGTTCGCGAAGACTATTTATGAAAGCCCACTGATATTACTGCTATGCGGCAGTGCATTCGTTAGCGCTATAATGGGCAATATCGATGATGCAGTCAGTATCACAGTCGCCGTGCTGATCGTCCTCACTGGTGAGAGCTACGTTTTGGGCGGTCTATACGTTCCGAGTTGACGTGGTGCAGTTGGGTTCGTTCAGGAACATCGATCCGAGAAGAGCCTCGATGCCCTCAACAAGCTGGTTCCACACCATTGTCATCTCATACGGTGAGTAGTGCTCTACGTGCGTCCTTATAGAGCTGATGTGTTGTTTTCAGAGACGGAAAACTTGTTCATACTTTGGCGAATGAATTAGTTCCGGGGGATATTGTCACTTTCACAACCGGAGACAGGATACCCGCCGACGTGCGGTTAATATCTGCCGTTGATCTGGAGATCGACGAAAGCAGTTTGACTGGCGAAACTGATGCAAGAAAGAAGGATGTGGAAACATGTCAATCCTTTGGAAACGGATACGCGAATGGTCATGGTCAGACGAATGTTCCTGCGCAGGAACCTGTGGCACTCGCCGAGCGGACTTGCATTGCGTATATGGGAACGTTGGTTCGAAGTGGTCGAGGGTCCGGAGTCGTGATTGCGACTGGTACTCAGACTGAATTTGGTGTCATCTTTTCGATGATGCAGGATGTAAGTTGAAATGCATCCCCTTTATCTTCATCAATTGATAGCGCGATAACCTCCAGGTCGAAGAAAAGCGCACACCACTTCAACTGAGTATGGACGAGTTAGCTAAGAAGCTCTCCCTCTTCTCCTTTGGTGTCATTGGGGTCATATGTATCATTGGAGTCCTCCAGGACCGGTCATGGCTGGATATGTTCACTATTGGAGGTTCGCCTTCATGACTCTTGCGAGACTGAAACCATGCATTAATAGCTTTGATGCTGAAGCACAGTCTCACTCGCTGTTGCTGCTATCCCTGAAGGACTTCCGATTGTCACCACGGTGACGCTGGCTCTAGGCGTCCTTCGAATGTCGAAGCGAAAAGCTATCGTCAAGAAACTTCATTCAGTGGAGGCTTTGGGTTCTGTGTCAGTAATATGCTCTGATAAAACTGGTAAATATACCATCATATTCTGCCACTATCTAAGCACAGCTGACATCGAGCAGGAACTCTAACCAAGAATGAGCAGACTGTCACCGAAATATATGCAGTAGACGAAACTCTGCATCTTGACCCATCGAGTTCTACCCCACCGACCACAAGCTTGTCGCCTGCCATGGTCAAGACTTTGGAAGTCGGGTCGCTATGTAACAATGCTATCTGGCGGGAAGAAGACAATGGGTATGTTGGTCAGGCAACGGACGTTGCACTGCTCAATGTTCTCTCCGTGTTTGGTATGACTGACCAGCGGCATGTACGTGCTCTTTGACTTGATAATTTGAACACTGACCAAACTTCTCTCAAACACTCAGGATTTCCTTCGACAATCTGAGCTTTCATTCAACTCCGACAGAAAGCATATGGCGGTCTCTGGCCTTCATGGTGTTTCTCAAGTTTCACTTGCTGGTTCTGCCAAACGAGAAATGTTCTACATCAAGGGCTCAATTGACTCTATCCTCGACCGCTGTAAGTTCTATTACGTCTCCGACGATTCTACACCAGGATTGGATGCCAATATGCGCAATGTTATTCACTCGAAGGCCCACGCGACTGCGTCCAAAGGACTGCGAGTTCTCGCGATGGCGTATGGTTATGGATCAAACGAGTCCTCGAAGCCTTCTTCCAAAACCTCATCTGCACCCGGAACTCGTTCATCGACCCCTCTCAGTCCCGAAAAGGAGAAAACGAACCTAGTTTTTGTTGGCTTCGAGGCCATGCTCGACCCTCCTCGGAAAGGAGTTGCAGATGCTATAAACCTTTTACAGTCCGGTGGTGTCCAGGTCGTAATGATCACTGGTGATGCTGAGCAGACTGCCATGTCGATTGCCCGGGAACTTGGTCTACGTGTTGGACGTCCTGGATCTGATGGAACGAATAGTGCATGTCTCACTGGACAGGCCATGGATCGTATGTCGAAGGCTCAACTACGGGAACGGGTCGGATCTGTCAGTGTATTCGCACGGACGACACCGAAACATAAGATGGCGATTGTGGAGGCTTTCCAATCTCGAGGTGCAGTTGTTGCTATGACCGGTGACGGAGGTATGCCTTTACTTGTTGATACATATATGGGTGATGCTGAGTTTTGCTGCAGTGAACGATGCTCCTGCACTCAAGATGGCTGACATTGGCGTGTCCATGGGGAAGAGCGGAACTGATGTGGCGAAGGAAGCGGCCGATGTTATTCTCGTCGATGATAACTTCAGCACGATTCTGCCAGCTGTTGAAGAAGGTTTGCACACCTGCCCCTGCAGAACTTCTCGTTGCTCACGTACCTTTTCATCAGGCAAATCGATATTCCACAACATCCAAAACTTCCTATCCTTCCAACTTAGTACGGCCGTAGCTGCGTTGGCTCTAATCACACTCAGTACGTTCTTTGGCCTCAGCAATCCTCTGAATGCCATGCAGATTCTGTTTATCAATATCCTCATGGATGGTGAGTTCATTTGAATGTTGTTGGATGCTGAGTCTGACTGTTCTGTAGGTCCTCCAAGTCAGTCACTGGGCGTTGATCCTGTCGATCCAGCCATCATGCGAAGGCCCCCAAGGAGGAAGGACGAGCCCATTATCAGTCAACGCCTCTTATACCGAGTTTTATTCTCAGCGTCCATTATTGTCATCGGAACTCTTTTCATCTACACTTACGCTCTTTCCGATGATCATATGTCCAGACGAGAACAAACTATGGTGAGTAACGCAGAAAGCAGTTTAATGTGTGGAATCTAAATTCACCTGTTTGTAGACATTTACGTGCTTTGTCTTCCTCGACCTCGTATCTGCCTTGCAAAACCGAGGTTTAGGATGCGGCTTCACGCAAAACAAAATGCTGATTACCACAGTCTCCGTCTCCTTCTTAGTTCAGCTCAGCCTGATCTACGTCCCTTTCATGCAGGCTATATTCCAAACTGCCTCGTTGGACTCAGGGGATCTCTTCGCATTGCTCTCGCTGGCAGCGATATCCATGACGTTACATGAAGGTCGACGACGATACGAGCGTGCTCTCAATGCTGATCTCACATTTGCCCACGCCGCAGAGGAGATGGCGTAGCGTTCTCACTTATGTATCTCACGTTGAAGCTACTCGACAGTGTCACATTTAGACTATCTATATTATATCATTCAATGGAAGGCTTCGTTGGAAATCGGATCATCATAGGCCCCGTTCCGACCTCAAGGAACTATCGAAGAGCTGGTTGTGAAGGTGATATATGATTTCCTACTAATTTCATATGCTGGTTCGCCTAGCAAATAACCTTTGTCTCCTTAATCAGGGTTTCTCAGCTTGTACGTTCGCGCTCGAATATTTGATTTTCGTGTTAACAAATTATACAGGACGACCTCTCGCCATCTCTAATACACCATCCTTGACGCCTCTTCCAGGAGCGGCCGTTCAAAGGCTGAGGTTGATGGGGATGCAGCCGATGTTGATGAGTCCACCCTGAAGAATTACACATAACAATGTCAACATAATGGTCAATGTGAAGCACTTGACATGAACTTACAACGCTGTTGTTCTCACAACAAACGGGATTGGCACTACAGGAGGAACCAACACCACCTCCAATAACAGTGATGGGAGAGCAGTTGATACCCAACAACACGTTCGCTGGAACGTTCAAGACGATTCCGAGTAGGCCGAGGAGAGCGCTGCCCGACTCAGAGTCAGCCTGAAACAAAGGTGAGCAAAGCAACAGCGGGTTGAAAGAAGACGAATGCCTACAGATTCAACGGTATTACAGCATTGCACATTGCCTGTGTTGCACTGTCCAGGAGGCAATATGGGTGGAGTCTTTCCAGGCGCGGCGGCCACGAAGCTAGTCAAGAACAACGCAGGGAACAAGATGCGGGTGAACATGGCAGACAAACGTGAAGTCTCTAGCTATGATCTGACCTGAGTGCAAGGAACTCGTCTCCTTTTATACAGCGGTTTACATAGATAGGAGACTTGCTGTGGCGTTCTCTATGCTTGGAATCGTGTCCGTGAAACAGCAACGTTGTGCTTCTTTACATGGCTCGCACCCATTTGAGCAGGTATTTCGACTCAGTGAAGTGCCCAGCAGTCTTGGGATCAAAACAGACCTTGTGAGATGTTTTTACCGAACATCCCTGACGTCATTTGATGTAAAGATAGCATGTGGATGGTCTTCCATTCATCTTGCCGCGGTGGCGTTGTATGGGTGAGTAGTATTTGACCATTGCATGTTTGAGACATCTGACTCTAGAGCATGAGTAGCTCGATTCTCCTGTAGCACGGAATGCTGAATATCTTGGTATGTACTGGATGCTCCGTTGAATACGGTCATGCTTATGCACGTTCTTCAGGTTTGAGGCGCCAAAATGAGAAACCCAATTTCCCCTTTTGTTCGGAAGTTACCTAATTTAGTAACGCCTTTGAACACGCGACCTTGTTCCTAGGTTGCTCCAACAAACACTTTTTCCATTAACTTGATGCGGCGCAGATGTAAAATGGTAGATAATGGTACTAGGGGTACAAATGATGGGACGATCTCAATATGTTGAGATGCCAGATTATGTTGTAAGGATCAAGGAAGAGCGAATGCCATTAAGTAGTATGATAGGACTTGGCAAAGAAGTGTGCGGGCAATCGAACCGAGAATGCAGGGGCACGAAAGCAGGAGAACAGAGAGAGTAATTTGAGCAGCAAGAAGCCACGAGGGATGGAGGCATGGGTCATCAGAAATATGTTGGAATGCAAAAGTGTTTCCGCGGTCATGGTCAGGCAGCCGCTAGTGGCACACCATTACTGATTGAGCCGGATACCAGGGGCCTGCTTCGCTCCTTCATAGAGAAATTGAGTGATGATAGCATGTAGGAAGAAGGCTGAAAGCTCACAGGGTCTCGTTTATCCACAACATGCGCACATTCAATGCCACAGGCCTCAAGTTCAAACTCTAGTTGGG
Organism: Somion occarium; assembly: GCA_964035595.1. Lineage (NCBI taxonomy): Eukaryota > Fungi > Basidiomycota > Agaricomycetes > Polyporales > Cerrenaceae > Somion > Somion occarium. The sequence goes on along the minus strand of OZ037949.1, from coordinate 1,735,953 downwards.
GAAGTGGAACAGGATCTCTTGACGTCTGCTGGGGCGAGCCATAGGCTTCCATGGCACGAATCTGGCGTGAGACAGAGAGCGGCAAAGCAGAGGTGAACGGTAAAGCCCCTGAGAAAATGTCGGCAATATGTTAGTGATAATACACAATGGAGAGGTTGGAAAATTGCGGCGTACAAGAGATGAAGAGAACAAGAAGGATGAGTCTCGAGATGTTCATGGAGATAGATTGCATTTTTGTTATCTTTTTGGAAGCCGAGTAAAGTAATTTTGAAGCGTAGACAGGTCGAAAAGAGAATAGCTTATTGAACGGCTACACTTACGAGAAGACGCAGAAGGGAATGGTATCGTTCGGGCTGGAGAACTTTCTGACCTCACCATAGTTTTATACCAACACGCCGAGGCGATTTTCTCACAGACCTAGGTTAAGCTAGCCGCTGCACCTGACGCAAGTTTGATCCTAGCGAGACTCTGGAACGCACATTGTCGGCAGACTGGGTGGAGAGGTCGGAGAAGTCTGTAGGAATGGGATCGGTATCTTCACAGTCGAACATCCAACAAACATGAGGTGACCTCTTAGTGGCAAGCCATACAAGGACGGTTGTCCAGGAGAAACAAGACAGCCCATTTTGGGCAAATGCTATGGATTTCCGGTTCCTGACACGCTGCTGAATGAATACGAAGAGATCACCGCCAACACTCGCCAATAGATGACATCAGGAAGATGCCCTCAGGCGCTGTAAAATTTCTGACACCATATGCCCCAAAGAGTAAGATCGTCGGCCGCCGAGTCGCCGAAGGAGCCATGGTGCGTACTTTCGGCGTCGTAGAGACGAGCCTAGTGTTAGACGAAATTGAAGTTCAACAGAACGACCGCCATGAAATACAACGGAAGGTGAACATGTGAGTTCTCGAGCACTATTCTATCCGCGATACTCATAGCGTCTGACTGATAGATACCTGGCTTTGAGAAGCAACATACCGAAGAAGGCAAAGCACCGTATAGAACCCTGAAGGCACTGTACAACGATGCCTGACATTCAGGCGTGTGTGGTGGCCATATCCTAAAAGTACAGCAGAAATACAAAGCGAGGAACAGGCATACACGTTCAAATCAGAAGAGAATGGCGTTAGCTTGTTTGATAACTTTGGCCACCCCTGCACTTGCATTGGAGGGGACTTCGAAAGGCTCCAGACCAAGCAGGCGGCGGCCCAGTCCTGAAGCAACATCGTCGACTGTCGCACGACCTTTGAAGCCGGCTTCACCTTCGCCTCCAGGGAAATCACTGCAAAAGACCGCGAACGACTTCAGTAAAGACATAGCTCAAGGAACGAGAGTCGGTACTAACGGAGGAGGATATCCGGCGATGAAGTTATCCCGCTGGTCGCGAAGGTAAGATGCACTATTGGTAGTTGTCAATAAGGTTCACACAAATGAATATACAGAAGTACGTACTTCTTAACAGTCAGTGGGGTGGCGGGTATATACAAGACGGACGAGTCGCCCTTTCCAATATGTTCAGCCTCGACGGCATGAACCAAATCACAGTGCCCTGATCAGAATCGCTATCAGCTAAGAAGATATACCGCAAGCACGCGGGAGATCCGTACAGTAGACCTGATCGCCCGGTTCCATCTGAGGCAACGAAATCATCGCCTTATCGATTCGCAGGTGAGGATGAGTCTCCTCGTTGAGCAATTGTGCTTTAGCCATTTGGCTTCCAGGGAAGTCGGTACCGTCTAAGTTCAGTTCCCAATCATCCGCAGTCAAAGAGACTTTGCCATCTACAATTCTGCCTGGCTTGGGTCGGAAGAAAGGTCGGAGGATGATATAGGCAGTGGAAAGGGAGAGGAAAGGAAGCAAACGTAGTGTGCCTTCTCGAGGACCAGTGGTCGACATGGAGGTCCATCCTTGCCATGGACGGAATACTGAGCATTGGTTCCTATGATGGTAAAATGATCAGCAATATCAACCAGAAAAATCAAATGATACTTACGGTGCATGGTATAGATCTTGTTTAGCATCGAGCCTCGGTGTGGCATCAAACGGGTCGTGTTCTTTCCAACGACCCTCCAGGATACGTGCGAAACAAGCACGGTAGCCAGGATCCTCCCACCTTTCAAGGCCTCCACCGTCAATATGAGGACCTAGAGTAAAGCTACTAGGACCAGGAGCACGGATACGGAGTCGATCAAAGTAGCTAATGGGAGTCGAGAAATCCGCCGGCGTAGAAGGATCAGAAGAGTGCCACAGAGTCAAAAGTGCACGTTGTGTGTTGATGAGAGCGGGGTGCGTTCTTGCTGCTACCTGAGCCTTTGAGTTGTATACCTCATAGAACACAATGTTTTCTGCCGGGGTTCCTAGTGCGGTTGCATTAATAAAGAGCGATAAATAATCTTCAAGAGATTCAGCAAGAGCGTACCCTTCACTTTATCTCCATTGGCGGCTGCGTAATCTCTGATCGCTTGCTTCCACGCTAAGGCTTCCTGCATCGAGACAGTGAGCACCATAGAAACTACCGTGTAGGACGGTACTGACATCCTTGAGAACACCACCCTTAACAATCACGGTACCTGTCTTCTTGATTGATTTCTTTTGCTCCTCAGACAATCCGTTGATGACATCGTCGTAGGGAATCTTCGGAATCACCTACCTCACCTTGCTTAGCTAATGAAATACAATCTAAATATGAGTCAAGTCCTACCCTACCACCTTCGGACGCAATCTCTTCGGTCGTGACTTTCAGCTCGTCTAAGACCTCTCTCCAGCTCTGAATTATACCGTCATGGTAAATCTCTTTCTTCAAATCAGAGAACCGTTGGGGAAGGGGAGGAGCTCCTGTTAAATCGAATACATCTGCAATAGTACCTTCTTTCTTCGGCGTACGACGAGCATGCAATATTTCTGGAGAAATCGTCCCCGTAGAGCCGGTGGACGGCGCCACTGCATACTCTCGCACGAAGAGAGTGCGATAAATTGCAGACGAGCTACGAGTAGCCAATGACCTAGGTGAAGAGAGGGTTGCACGCAGCATCTTGAATAAACGTTGAAGGAGTCAGGGTGTGTGTGAATGAGTCCGACTGGAAGACGGACTTGCTCTATGTGTTATATGGCACCATGGCTCGTCACCTGGATGCAGAATTCTGACAAATTCCTTGCTCGTGGGTGTACTGCCGTCTGCATGCAGTTCGAAGTGTTCGTGCGACGAGACTGGTCGAGACGCAAATAAAGAGAGATAAAGCCATCAATATCAATGCTGGGACTCTGTTTAGTCCGAAGATACACCGACATTACACCGAATCGCGCCCACGTGCTGGGAAAGTAACTTCAAAAGAACATTTCGAATGAGTCGCGACGAGGCGGCATTGCATACTACTCTTCGCTCTTCCGCTAGGTATATGGAGGCCACTGACTGCGATATTCTGTTTAGGATCATCGTTGTGACGCAGAATATGCATTTCTCGAGGTATAAAACTATACTCAGGAGCGGCGTGAATGTGCCAAGCACCTTTGTCCTTTTGGAACTTGCACTCATTCCTGGTTCTCATGATAGCATATTTAGTGCTAGCCAATTTGGGTTCATGGAGCGAACGTGCTTATTTGGTTAGCGTGACAGCCGGAACCTGTGGCCTCAGATACACCCGTGGTGTCAAACACTTGATCCTACTTCTGTTTCCGTGCTTTGTCGGGATACCACGTTCAATGCGGTCTCCCAGATGACCGTGGAAGGACACTTTCTACCTCCCGAATCTCCACAGAATCTGAGGTAATCATGACGGCGGGGTATGCTGTCTTTGCCTGCGACGTTCCAGCCAGCGTTGCTTTTGGTTACAAACCCCCACTTCCAACGACTATCAATCTGTGCTGGCAACGCCGGCCAGGCACCGCTATAGCCACTGGAAGATCACACCATTACAACTTCTAGGCTGCGGGCACTTCTTCCTTCCGCTCAGTTGACCAAGGGCGGCCAAATATCCGACAACGATGCCTCGTTACGTTATGTGAGGTAGGCCAAGTGACCCTCCGAGCTCACGCTACTCGAGATAGAATCTCGTGCCGTGTTCCTCTCTTCGCTGATGCTGCGACATATCCTGCAGATGTCTTGCGTAGGACTGACCGCTACATGCGCTGTGCATGATAACAGTATGGACCTGAAGAAGATGAACTGAAGTTCTTCGGAGGCGTGCTTGTGCGGCCAGTTATTTGAATGCGAGTAATTTTTTTCCCATCGTGAATCGTAAGCTTCCTTCGTCTTGCTCTGCTTTATACCTGACCCGCCCTCTGAACGTGCTACGTGACTTGCGTGAATGGCAAGGAGATTATAAGCGGCGTTCGGTGATAGTACACCGTATGGAGGTACCATTGGATGGAATTCCTGGAAGGCTGACTGAAGCACCAGGTGACGCCTCAGAATGCAATTTCCTGTGCATGCCATTTATGTCCTCGGAAATATACATCGTGTTACCCCGACAACACTTCTTCCCTCTTCATTTCATCCGGTCGCTTTTCTTCGTAGGCTAGCTTTGTGTCTTTGCAATCACGTGCTCTACAGACCAGCAATCATATCCTCTGGCTTTTCGGTTAATCGACCGGAAATGTTAACGGTTTGTCAGGTTTCACGACGCTAAAGGGTGGTGGTGCATCATTCAATAGATTGTGTAGGCTTACAAAGACTCTGGATTCTATTTCACTATATAGAGCTGCAGAAGTGTTTCCTTGTAGTCGACCGCAACCTCCGCTGGTAACAACATAAGTAGTTCCGGTACGAACATGGTCATTTGTTTGGTCTTGCTATACTACATCCCCATCATAATTACCTGATTTGGACTTCTGTTGCACCGATCGAGAATGACGGTGCTTCTTTTCTCTTTAACTCTCGATGACTTTGCTCTCAACTTTCAATGTATAACTGTTTGATATCGACGCTAAACCCTTTTTACTGAATATTTGAATATGCGCAACCTTTCCTTACTTGGAACTACGCACCACACTCATACTCCGACCTTGGGCGAGTCCATCTCTGCGGTGACATTCGATCTCGACGAAAGTGCATTGTTTACTGCCACCGAACATGTATCGAAAGATGGAGACGTGCAGGTGAAGGTTTGGAAAATCGAAGGAAATGATGGTTTAGGATCTGATGATGTGAGTACTTCCTGCATTCGATTTAAGATCTTGTAACTCGGGCTGCTTGACCCAGGCAATGTCTCGAATTGTTTCCGACTTCCTGCTTCGTCTGTTCGATTACAAATGAACGGTTTCACTCAATACTCATCAGGGATACTGTAGATTTTGTCCAATCACCTCGTCACCATATTCACTTCCTCAGCATACTTGAAGTCGAACCCCTGGTCTTCCCCTCATGAAGGTCCCGCGGAGCTTGTCTCCTTTAAAATCCTCCCTGACACTCGCACTCTTGCTTTTATCATGAGAGGAGGCGACATTGCTACAGCGAGTCTCTCTGAGGGGTTGATTGAGGTCGATATAGTAGGATCTATTGAAGCGGGAATCGCAGCCGCGTCGTGGAGCCCAGATGATTCCCTTGTTGTACTTGCGACAGGTACCTCATATCGATTGCGTTCTTTCTGAATGTACTAATCTGTTCATAGCTGATGAGAAACTCATCCTTATGACATCCACCTTTGACGTTGTCTCAGAGACAACTTTGCACCCAAGCGACTTCGGTGAAGGTGAGTGATTCAAAATTACTCCTCTAGTAGCATCTTGATAGGTTGAAATTTTGCAGATGCTCCTATTAACGTGGGATGGGGTTCCAAACAGACACAATTCCATGGATCTTTGGGCAAAGCTGCAGCACAAGCTCCTAAACCTACACTTGTCGGTGCAAGCCCTGATGATGACACCCTCCCACGGATTAGTTGGCGGGGCGATGGAGCCTACTTCGTTGTTTCAAGCCTGTCGCCTGTCCCAGCAGATCCGGAAAACCCTTTGAGGCATCGCACCCTCCGTGTATACTCGCACGCTGGTATTCTGCAGAACACATCTGAACCAACTCCCGGTTTCGAACATACTCTTTCATGGAGACCGTTAGGCAACTGGATCGTCGGGACTCAGCGATATGGGTTTGAAGGCGGTGGAATTGGCCGAGAAGGAAGGCACGATTTAGTCATGTTCGAGAGGAATGGTTTGAGGAGAGGCGAGTTTGGCATTGAGAAGATGCTGTGGAACGGGCAGGTTAGCAAAGATTCAGAGATGGCACTGAAATGGGGCTATCGAGTAAGAGAGGTAGGGTGGAGCTCTGACTCCAACATTCTGTCTATCTGGATAGAGAGGGACGAGGGAGACGTCGGTATGTGTTCCATGTTCTTGCGGACCTCTCAATCTAACTTTGAGTAGTTCAACTCTGGACCACGGGCAACTATCACTGGTGGGTAATCCTCAGGATGATCGCTTTTTTCCGAATTTCATTGATTTGCAAAGAAGGTACCTTAAACATGAGATTGCAGCTCCTCCTGATCACCATGGTAAAGCGGGTCGCTTCACAGCTGTCGTGTGGCACCCGGAAGATGCGCTGAAGCTAATCTTGACCACTCAATGTAAGCTATTTTTGCATTTTAACGAGTCAACTATGGTTTACAGTTGGTATCCGTATGTTTCTTTGCTGTAGCACGGGTTGTCCAAAGAACCTATGTGTGGGAGACATTCGCCTCCAGATGCAAACCATCAAATGATTCTGGTTCAGTGGCGGTTCTTGATGGAGGTACGCATATCGTCCTTATTTTAGGAGAATCGTTGATCTAAACTCTGTAACTAGCGTCCATTCTCTTGACTCCTTTCCGACCTCAAAATGTCCCACCTCCCATGTCTGCATATCAACTCGCACTCTCAAGCTCATCTTCGTCTTCGGGCAGTTCCAAAACTTCTCACACTGTGCCCATACATGTGTCATTCTCACCTAGGAAGGATGTCTTGACCGTGCTTCAAGAGTCTGGGTACCTTGAAGTCATCGATTTGCATACCAGGCTGGGTCCCGGCCGTGGCAAAGTTATGGATCATGCTCATCTCTGGGCAGGTGCCGTGGCCGTCAATGATTCCTCGACTGCCTATCGGCAAGTCATTCAATGGGCTCAAGAATGTGACGCGTCAGACATAATCCGCCTAGCAGCGTTAGGTTCGGACACGAACGACTTCATATCAGTCCTCACTCTTGCGGGGTCGGAAGTAAATGAACGCTACGATGTTGGCTTACCAGAGCGGAACGGCCGCCTTCTGTATACAGACCAGTCCTTGTCATGGCAGGGACCAGATGGGCAGATCTACGATTGTGAGTTATGTCGATTTCGTGGCAACTACCAAGCTGAAACCGCTGTTGTAGACGACATATCCGAGAAAACATTCCTGCCCTCCGCGAAGTTGCCAGATTTCTGTTCTGACGCCGAGTGCGTAAATGTGCATCCCGAAGGGCGCACTTCGGGTGCACTACAAGATCAGTCTGTTCTGTATGTCGGTCTATCGCAGGGTAACAAGCTATCAGTTGCCAATTCGCAAACGTCTCAGACACTCGCCTCTAACGTGAACTCGTTCTTTATTGCATCGGATTTCCTTATCTTTACGACCACTGCGCATGTTGCACAATTCGCACCTTTGGAAGCGCTGAAGTCTCTGCTGGAATCGCCTGATCCAAATTCTCCTATTCCAGAATGGGAGACGCGAAGAGTCGAACGAGGCTCTCGGATCGTCACTGCTGTTCCTACCACAATGAGTCTTGTGCTCCAAATGCCAAGAGGAAACCTTGAGACAATCTACCCGCGACCGTTAGTGATGAAGATCGTCAAGCAAGACTTCAATCAGTAAATATGAGATGCTGTTCTACCTTTTGAATCATAACTCATCATTCACTTTGGATTCATAGGAAGCAATACGCGAAGGCTTTCTCTGCCTGCAGACGCCACCGCGTTGACCTCAACGTCTTCTTGGAATACAACAGAGAGGCTTTTATGGCGGATCTGACCCTCTTCATAGATCAAGTTGACGACGTAGATAACATCAATCTATTCCTCACCAGCATTGGACAGGGCTCACTACCATCGGAGGTTGTGGCACACGTCTGTGACGGTATCCGTCTCGAGCTGGAGAAAAGGGATCTCAAGAAATACATCAGCTCAATACTGACTGCACACGTCATGAAGCGTCCTCCCGATCACGAATCTGCGCTTTCCTTGTTGTTGCGTCTGCGAGGTAGGCATTAGAAACTGTTCTTTACTTGTATCCCAGACTGACCGGGTGTGAGTAGATACCGAGCCCCAGTTGGTTGAAGACGCCGTAAAGTACATAATCTTTCTGGTTGATGCTGACAAGTTGTTTGATACCGCGCTTGGAATGTACGACTTCTCCTTGGTACTTATGGTTGCTCAAAACGCACAGAAGGTATGGCAAACTTTTGAAGCAGCGCTCATCGAATCTCATCGTTTCATACCTGCTAGGATCCAAGAGAATACCTCCCGTTCCTGCGTGAACTTCGAGCGTTGGACAAGTACTACCAGCATTTTCGGATCGACGACCATCTCAAACGATATGAGAAGGCTCTTAAGGATCTTAGTCAAGCAGGTCCCGAACGCTTTGATGAAGCCATGTCCTACGTGGAGAAACACCAATTGTATGACGCCGCATTGACAATCTGGCGGGATACAGATCATTACAAGGTTCGTGTCAGGCATTTCATCAAGGACGATAACCATTCTTAATCCAACCTTTGTATAGACTGTTTTGAGTATCTATGGCGACTGGCTCTTTGAACGTCGAGAATTTCGGGATGCAGCGTTTGGTAGGTGATCAAACACTGTGCAATTCACGTAGGTTAATGTTTTTCTCAGTCTTCAGACACGCCGGCAAGCCGGCTAAAGCGATGATTGCATACGAGAAGTCCCTGGATTGGCGAGAACTCTTTGAGATCGCTCTTGATGAAAAGGTTTCAGAAGAGGACCTCAATGCAACTGCTTATCGAGTAGCTGGCGAGTATTTCTCAACGTTTGTCTATACGTGAAATTGGACTGACATTCATTCAGAGGACTTGTCGTCCAAGAAACGCTATGCGGACGCAGCTCACGTACTTCTGGATTATGCCAAGGACATCCGTGAGGCTGTCATCTCCCTCGTTCAGGGCAATCACTTCTCAGAGGCTCGGCGTATAGTAAGCTTTGTGCTTTCCACTAATGTACTTTGGAATCTAATGCCGTATCCTAGATCGCCCTCCATTCGCTTCCTACACTATTGGAGGAAGTGATCTACCCAGCAGCTTTGGAAAGTCGAGTACAAATCGCTGAGGATCTCGGCGAGATGAAAGAGCAGCTGCGAAAGCAAGTTCAGCGGTTGAGGGAGTTGCGTGTCAAAAAGGCAGAAGAACCTGGTATGAGAATTTGTTTCTTGCAGGTGCTCAAAGTCTCACAATCGTTATTTTTAGATGCATTCTACGGTGTCGAAGACACGGATCTGCACAATGTTGACGTGATGACAGATATATCCATGGCCCCAACTGCGTTCACGCGTTATACTCAAGCGCCATCTTCCGTTTCTCGAACATCCAAGTAAGTTATTTTTACTTTTTGTAAACAAATTTTATCGACGCTCAACCTTTCTTCAGGCGCAGCTCTCGCTCGAAGAGGAAGATGGAACGCAAGATTGGTTCAGGCAGGAAGGGCACTGTCGACGAAGAGGAGTATCTTCTGAAATCCGTAACGAAGCTAGTTGGCCGATTCAACACTACGCAGGGTACGCTCTTTTGCAACCTCGTCTGCTTTGGATATAAACTGACTATCTGTTTCTTAGCTGAGGCGATTTCTCTGCTGCCTCATTTATTCCAATTCAGCGAGGAGCATCGTGAGGAAGGTCTCGCATTGCAGCAAGAATTGATGGAATTCGAGGAGGAGTTGAAACAGGCCGTTGAGGATATCTGGAAGAAGAAATCTGCGGAGGCGGAAGGTGCGGAACCTTTTGAGGACGGTTGGGCGGCCCGAATGCAGGAGTACGAGAAGCAAAGACAAATCGATCCGCTGGATAAAGTCGCTAGGCCGGATCTCATGAAACGCGATTGGAATCCAAAGCTATCTATCATTGGTAACAAAAGCAAGTAGCAGTTTACTTTCCACATTATTTGTATAAGATTTGTAGTGGTAGTTTTTAGACAGATTTCGCTAACGTTTTCAGAGGGTTCATTTCGCTCGTTGTAGTGTATATATGCAATACAACTGCGAAGAACTTCTCGATTATGGCCCCGACGCAAAGACATGATTCGCCTTCTGGTTGGTGCACCTCAAATTCGCCCTTCTTTCTCGTTACAGTAATAGACATGGGCAATACGATCGCTACGAGGCAAGCTACCTAGAGAGATTTCGACGACTATGCACCCGCAAGTAGCTTGACCGTCTCCACGGACGGAACGAAAAAATATTCTCCTCCTCGGGACGTCACGAAGAAGTCTTGCTTAAAAGCGGTGACATCCTCCGGCCTGGCAACACCACTGACTTGGAAGATTTTTCCCGTCTTATCGCTGACACGAATGGTAATTTCCTTGTTGGGGACAATGTCCTTGTCCGTCTGGTTTACGTCGGGGTCTCCGATAATAGCAGCATCGAACATATCTCCGGGTCCGCCGAGAATAGGGTCCTGACCTGTAACCGTTGTGAGATACCACCCTAGGATCAGCCGCGGTAACCGCACTCACCATGCCTGAATGGAATAACGCCGCTGGTAGGAAAGTAATCGTTACCGGCAAATCCGGTCGTCTGAAGGAAGAAACCATTCGTGATACTAGAACTGTAACAGACGAAGGCCAAACCACGCTCTGTGTCGAGAGGCGCTTCGGAGTACTGTATGCAAAGAGTTTTCAATGTCAGACCCAGACCGAAGTTACGAACATTCGATATCACGCACGTCTTTGCCGTAGGGCATGCCGGCACGTACGATAACAGCTGACTCCAAGTATTTCTTCGAGACGAATGGATCGAGGTTGCGTGGCGCGGTCTTACGAGTATGAGCGACGAAGGGGCAACCAATGTCACTAGGTCCTGTCTGGTTCGGGACGGTGTAGTCGAAATTATTCACTTGGTCCGGGTCAGCAGCGATGTCGGGGTTGTCTCGATAAGGGGACAAAGCGATCGGACATCCCTATGAACAATACTGTCAGTTGCATCCATAACATATTCACGCAAAACAGAGACATACGGATTTCCACCTTCCAATCATCCTTGCACCCCACAGGTCTGCACCCTCCTTGGGCGTAAGGTCCTGGCCAACCGTACCAGGGGGCCAGAAGTCCCTCCAGCGGTTAGCGTTCTGGGTAAGGTAGTCCTCAAAGCCTTTCACATCTTGCTCAAGTTTACGGAAGACCATAAGGCTACCATCCTTTGTCCAGTATGGACGTTTAGTGACGTTTGGATCAGTGCTATCGAAGACGGGATCGCCTTTGTAGCCCATGATAATCACACCGGGATCAACCTCAAGTTGGCCTTTACGAGGAATGGCAAGGCCGCTTGTAAAGAAGCGTTAACATCCGATACTTCGTGATGCAATGGAATATGTTACCGTATAGCAGGCTGAGAAACGCCATCCTCGTAGCCAAAATGCTCATGGCCCTTGTTCTTGCCCGTGCGTCGGTCTGCATTGATACTCCTGAACTTCCTTACAGCGCCACCGAACAGATCCTTGATATTAGTGAGAGCCTCAGATCGCTTCTGAGCATCTGAGAAGTAATGAAATCAGAATCGGAACTATGATGGAGGTGAAAGAGTAGAGTACTGGCTGCTGCAACGACGAAGACACCATGTACAGTTCCAGGGTCAAAAATCGGATCCCACTGGCGACCATCGCCAAGCACCCCCTTGTCTCTTCGCATAGAACCGCCATCGTAGCGTATGTCGCCAACGGCTTCAGGTCGACCCAACGCGGTCAGGCCGGAGCGACTGAAGGCAATCTGAGTCTGGAAAAGGTCAGCGATCTGGCCACGTTCCTTCGCATCGGAGATAGTCTCCAGGTGCCCGGCGACATCTTCAGAGGAAGTTGGCCGATAGTTCCGCAGAGCGGCCTTGAACTTGTCCTTGTCTTCAATCCAAAAGAAGAGAAAACATTCTGCAACCTGTGTGGAAAACGTGTTGGCCTTAGCAAGAAAATCCCACCTGGTGTTCTGACTGACCTTTGGAAAGAGAAGATACACGTCGCCCTGTATGTTTGCAGGATCTGGAATGGCTTGCTTGGCTATGGCAAAACGAGCCGGGGCCAAGCGAGATTCTGTCTTGCGTATGAGAGGGAGGACAGTGCGGCGCTTGAGATTCTTCAAGGACGGGGGTATTTCTGTCATGATGAAGAGATGAAGGACAGAAAGTACCTAAGAGCACTTTCGGGATGAAGTGCGAGAGATATACGACGCAAGCAAGCTATAAGAAGCCGCAACTGGATAAATTAATCAACGTCAAAGCGCGACGATGGGGATTCGGTTTGCTATTTACCAGAGAGGCATTGAATTCGCCACATCGAGTGACATTATTGAACTCTGTGAGTGACACTTCAGAGGCATGCTTACATCAAGAAACGGCATGAGAACATACCTCAGATTACATTTGCTTGACATATGGAATGGACGAAGGAATGCATGTCGCTGCACGTTCACCGCCCTGAGCTGAACAACAACTATGGACTGGTTCTGAAAACGAGTTGCGAGTAAGAAGTACGTCTTCGGCGGTGACACTTGGGTACCATGAATCAGGCTCACGGACTTCTGTACCTCCGACCTAAGGAAGGTATAGGGATATGTGTAAAAATAGGACACACTCAGATCCATGAGGGTACGGATGGCCATAAGTCTGGCAGTGTCCTATCCTTATGTGGACATAATCGACCACGACAAGGGCTTAACGGGAGTATCGAATGCAGTTTAGAAGCTGGACTAACGGAAGGGCAGATGAGACTATCATTTGTGGCAGATGATGTGGACCTCTTCTACCTCAACTTGCGGGGCGTCTAGGGACTGGAATCGGTACTTCCAGAAGCTCTACTTCCTGTAAGCAAAGTACGTGTGCATTTCAGGTGAATTGATCCACAATCGCTCTGCATCGATGCTATTCTTGAACGTTGAACATGCGTTGCCCAGCTGACCTCGTCATCCATTGTGCCTGTCTTAGCAAAGAACAGCCTGCAACACTCATGACTAGTTCCCCGAGTATCGGCTAGTGGAAAGTTCTATTGCGATCCGTCATCCCTAAACTTCACGCCCCGTCTCTACACACGAAATCTAAGAAGAAATAGAAGCACCCTTCGTCTACTGACTGTCGTTCGACTTGGTATGCATTTGTCCTATCCTGTCATTAAGGTTGGACTCGACCACGAATGCTGACTAGGCTTTGTTATAAAGGATACTCACTTTTGCAAATGAAAGGGTGATACGTTCGTCGATGTCACATTTCATTGAGTACTGCTCGGCATGGAATTGTTCATGGTCTGATATGCACATCCTTGCTACTTCTTTGTAGTGACTTCTCACCGATGCAACCGACACAGGGTCACCTTGCTACTTCGTTATGGAGCAGACATTTCTATATGTTGAAGTTGCTTGTACACTATAAACGGATCATTAAAGGTCATTGAGAACATCATCTCATCTGCCAAAAAATGTCTTTCCAGTCCGTTCCCCCCTCTGACGGCGAGTATCGTATCAAAGTCTTGGACTCAAACAAGTACGTCGAGTATGACCCCGGCAAGGGAACTTGGATCAAGCTCGCGGACCTCAACACTTCCAGCGACAAGCAAAAGGTATGACGATAACACGTTCAATTCGTTCACCTGCTGACGAGTCTATCTATGTAGTTCAACATAACACGTATTCAAGGCACCAACTGTTATGCGATTATCTCCTGCTTTGACGATAACGGTTTGTACCGTTATAAGACCTCGGAGACATACTGGGGTTATGGCTATGTACGAGGCAAGGACTCAGGCTCTGATCGCTGGACGTTCATTCAAGGCACCCAATCCGGCAAACAATTCGCCAAGTACGGGCTCCTTTATCATACTAATTATGTTTTCCGAATATACCGTGCTGATGACTATATAGAATCAAGCTAGACAGTGAGGATGACGTGTGGGATAGCGACTCATCTCTCAGCGATGGATGTGTGAGTAGTATGCCCTGGTGCATGTAAGAAGTCTCTGACTCGCATTGCTATAGGTCCATTTTTATAAGGATAAATCTGTACGTTCTTTATACTAGATCTAAGCGAAACACTGATGTGATATTTTGCAGGATCGTCCGAACCAGAGATTCGTCTTTCAATTAGTTGACAATCAGGACTCTCCCATCCCTCCCACTACTAACGTTCCGACCAATGAAAAAACATTTCAGAAGTCCTTCTTCTCACTCGACGTCCCGGGGGCCAAAAGTCTCGGTCCTTACGACATCATCGTCATTGGCTCCGGAATCGGAGGCGGAATAGTTTCCACGGATCTCTTTGATACCAACTCCATGCTAGGCAAGAATGCCAAGAATGTCCTCGTTATCGAGAAGGGCGACCTCGTCTTCCATTCTCACTGCCTGAACGCCGCTCGTCCTAGCGGTCTTGGAGAAGACCGCGGACAGCAAAACGATACGTTCTTTGCGGCCTTCCGTGATGATTACAACTTGAGTCCCCAAACGGTCAAGAAGGACTGGAAGGGTGGTCCTATGTATAACCTCGGCGGCAGGAGCGCTGCATGGGGTCTCTTCGCTCCTCGTATCCACGATGAGGTTCTTAGGAAAGAGTTCCCTACTACGGTCTACAACGATCTGTTGTGGACGTATTATATCGAGGCCGAGAAGCTCATGATGCTTTCCGAGCCGGAGACGAAGACAATTCATCAGAACCTCATGGAGCGTCTCAACATCGAAGCGCAGCCTGCCGTTCAATGGCAATGGGGACGTATCGCTAGCGAATTCCGCGATACACGAAACTTCGATTTCGCTGATGGTGCTTATAGTACTATTGATCGTTTGCTGGAGATCGCCATGAGTAAACCTGTTGATGCTAATGGCCGCCTCCGTGAACATGACAACTTCAAGATTCTGTTGAATACGGAGGTGCGGAAGTTGGGTTGGGACGCGTCCAATTCCAAACGCGTCAATGGTGTCTGGGTTCGCACTCGGGATGGGAAAGATGATTTCATCCCTCTGAGGACCGGTGGACAGGTTGTTGTCGCTGCTGGTACCGTCTACTCGCCTGCAATCCTTCTCAGGAGCGGGGTTGATCTCAAGTCTAACGGCGGTCTCCACGTTACCGACCACGATATCTTCTTCAGGGCACTTCCATTCGAGTACAACGACCCGAAGAATCGTGAGGTTGTTGGGGCGATGAAGCTTCAGACATACGTGCGCACGTCGAACAATGAGATCACTTTGGCGAATATGTCTCTCGATGCTTCGTCTTTCCTTCCTCGTCGGGATATTCAATTGAACGATTACCCCAAGTGGATCATCAGTTTCATTCGCCAGACGCCTCTCAATCAATCGAACATTGTCGAGATGGTCAATGACGAACCTGTTGTCACTATCAATCGTGTGAAACCCTTCAACATGCAGGACCCGACCATTCAGGAGTTGAAGCGTCTTACGTCCAATGCGACCGATGTTCTGCAGGTTCGTCATTTTTATCTTGATCGCGATGAGGAATGACACTGACATGAACTCATGCACCTGTAGAAAGCCCTGAAACTCACCTTCCTCGAAGATCCTGCTTTGCGTAATTCTGAATACTTCAAGACCCTTGAATTGGGCGGTGTGGCTCACGAGCTTGGTACGATCCCCATGCAAAGCCCCTCTACCACTTCATACTGTGTGGATACCAACCTTAAGCTCTCCGGTTACGAGGGCGTATATGTCAGCGATCTTTCCATATTCCCCATGTCTCCCGAAGTCAACCCGACTCTCACTCTCGCTGCACTGGCCCTTCGTCTCTCGCGTCAAATCCTCCACCCTCGTCTCATCATCTATAGCCCATCTGGCAATATCACAACCGAGTCTGCCGATCGTGATACTGTGTATGTGATTAACCAGACGGGAGTTAAGCAGAAGGTCTTCTTGGGCAATCGCGCTGGTGTTTACAATGACGGAAAAGACGGTACTGCCGTGCTGGGACCTGGAGATTCAGAGTCCTGGAAGAGACGGAGTGGAACTGCCGAGGCACTTTCGGTTTTCAAGTTGAGGTACAACAGTCCGACGGAGTTCAGCGACTCACCTTCGGTCATCCTCGCCAATCCTGGTCGAATTTGCCCTCTCCTCTGATTGTTGTCTATACGTGTACTTGACTAGAAACCATGAACTCTGAAGTGCTTTGTCGTCCAAGTGGCGATTGTAATAGATACTGCATGTACATTAGATTTCCGTAAATCTGGTAGCGTCCTACCCTTCTGAGGGTATATTCGACCACGACAAGGACTTGAACGGGAGTGTCGAACATAGTAGTCTTGAAGCTGGACTAAGGAGGTGCAGATGGGACTCTCACTGGTGGCGAATGATGTGCAACTCCCGAGATGATCCTGCCAACGCCACATTCCGTTTGACAATTTTTTTTGCCATGTCATGAGGGCATGAGTGGTCGAAATTGTGAAGATATACCACGAACGGTATCTCAGATCGAACCTACTCTTAGGGATTCGCTGGGCGTCTGGCAATGAGTCGGAGCCAGAAGATCTAGCGCAAGCACTTGTACGCACGTCCATGCAGTATACTATCTTCTACCACAACACAATCTTTCTAACTATCTGTACTGTGAATATGTTCGAAAAGAACGAAGTTGCGACGAAACAGTTTCTCGCTGCCACGCTGTCCTGAAGAGACCGAAGCCAACGATCTACTTAACATCCGTACTAAGAGCTGCAATTTCCTTCCCGTGAGCAGAGTACGTATGTATGTCAGGTAGCTTGATGGACAATGGCTCTGCATCGGTGCTATTCTTGAACATGCGTTGCCCAGCTGACCTCGTCATCCATTGTGCCTGTCTTAGCAAAGAACAGCCTGCAACACTCATGACTAGTTCCCCGAGTATCGGGTAGTGGAAAGTTCTATTGCGATCCGTCGCACCTAAATGTCACGCCCCGTTTCTAGGCACAAAATCTAGGAGCAGATGGAAGCACCCTTCGTCTATTGACTGTCGCACAACTTGGTATGCATTTGTCCTATACTGTCATTAAGGTTGGACTCGACAACGAATGCTGACTAGGCTTCGTGATAAATGATACTCACTTTTGCAAATGAAAGTGTGATACGCCCACCATTCATCGAATACTGCTCGGTATAGAAACGCTCATGGTCTGATATGCACATCCTTGCCACTTCGAAGGAATTCTTTGTAGTAACTTCTCACCGATACGTTCGGCACAGAGTCACCTCGCCGTTTCGTTATGGAAGAGAAATTTCTATATGTTGGAGTTGTTTGTACTCTAGATCTATAAAGGGATCATTGAGATTTGGATAGTCATTGAGAACATCATCTCATCTGCCGAAAAATGTCTTTCCAGTCCGTTCCCCCCTTCAACGGCGAGTACCGTATCAAAGTCTTGGACTCGAACAAGTACGTCGAGTATGACCCCGGCAAGGGAACTTGGATCAGGCTAGCAGACCTCAAGACGTCCAGCGACAAGCAAAAGGTATGTCGATTACATGTTCATTTCGTTCATGTACTGATGAATCTTTTTACGTAGTTCAACATAACACCTATCAAAGGCAGCAGCAACTCTTATTCGATTATCACCTGCTTTGATGATAACGGTTTATACCGTTATAAGACCTCGGAGACATACTGGGGTTATGGCTATGTACGAGGCAAGGACTCAGGCTCTGCTCGCTGGACGTTCATTCAAGGTACCCAATCCGGCAAACAATTCGTCAAGTACGGGCTTCTTTGTCATACCAAGTTTTTTTTTGGTTGAATTCACCATGCTGATGACTCTATAGAATCAAGCTAGACAGTGAGGATGACGTGTGGGATAGCGACCCATCTCTCAGCGATGGATGTGTGAGTAGTGTGCCTTGCGGTGAACGTAAGAAGTCTCTGATTCCCTTGCTATAGATTCATTTCTACAGGGATAAATCTGTACGTTCTTTACAACCTAGATCTAAAACGAAGCACCGACGTGGTATCTTGCAGGATCGTCCGAGCCAGAGATTCGTCCTTCAATTAGTTTGACAATCAGGACCCTCTGTGACAGTCCGACGGAGCTCAGCGATGTACCCTCAGTCATCGTCGCCAATCCTGGTCGAATTCGCCCTCTCCTCTGATTGTTGTCTATACGTGTACTTGGCTAGAAAACCTGAACTCTGAATTCCGAAGTGCTTTGTTGTCTGGGTGGTGATTGTAATATATACTGCATGTACATTGATTTTTGTCGTCGACAAATATGAGATCAAAGAAAGAGGCGTTTTCGTTTATATTTTCTCGATATGTCCATGACTTACAGCTATATGTGGAATGATGGGCCAGTACGGACTTAAAATCTCGGAAGGCTGATTGCAGCTTTCCAAGCCAGTCGCGAACGTTTGAGGAGCGTGCAAGCCTGATCCTTAGCGAATACCAAACTTGCCTAATGTGGATGTTGGATTAATAAGCGCTAAAGATATGCGCACGCTCAACTTGAAGCTCTTGGCTTTACGCTCGACGTTCAACTTTTATTCGTTTTTGTTTCTGCCGGCTTTTCCTCCTTGTTACCCTAAACATGTCTACAGCACACAGACCGACATGGGACCCGGCTCAGGCCAAAGATGTTAAGGGTGGCTCACGCCAATTCTCCGTGCGAGACATGGCCGCACATACGAAACTAAAGTTTCGGTAAGTCGACACGATTTTGGTCGTTATGATCAGCTTAATGAAGAATTATACAGTCAGCCAGGCCAGACTTCGACAGACGAGGTGAAGAAACGCGACTTGAGAGCCGAACTCATTGCAGCAGAGGCAGAAGCGCGTGACAGGAAGAGGAAGGCTGAGGGAAAGCCACCATTGGCAGTCGAGCACGGAACTGCAGGTGTCGTTGCAGACGATGAGTCGAATAAGCGACGGAAGCTGCTACAGGAAGCTTTGGAGATGGATAAGGATGAGGAGGAAAGTGAGGACGAGGAGAAGAATGGTGGTGAGAAAGAAGATGAGGATGAGTGCGTGTATTGACCCAATATGCATGTGGCTTTGCTGACTTTCTTGTAGGGAATCTGACGAGGATGACGATGAGGACGACACTGCGGAGCTACTACGTGAGCTAGAGAAGATCAAGCGCGAACGTGCAGAAGAAAAGGTCCGACAAGAGCGGGAAGAGTCAGCGACGACGGCCGCACAGAGAGAGGCTGAGATTGCAACAGCGAATCCTCTGCTGAACCTTGCTGCTGCATTAGGTCAGACGCCTCATGGTGTCAACACGACAGTACCAGGAACCTTTGCAGTGAAACGAAGGTGGGACGATGGTGCGTATATGCTGTCAGGTACTGAACTTTCATTCATTGATTTTTGTTTTACACAGACTTGATCTTCAAGAACCAAGCTATGAACAGCCGAGATAAAGACAAGTCAGGGCAGTTTGTCAACGATCTTCTACGGACGGAATTCCACAAGTATGTAATCTGGTAATTCTGTAGTGTCATGTACTGAACAAACCTTTCGTCTTTATACAGAAAGTTCATGGCTAAGTTTATCAAGGTATGTCTGACATTCCAGCGTACATTCCGCCACTCACACCATCTGCTTTTCTAGTAACATCTATTATTGCTGCCTGTATTATATGTATACCGCTTTCGTATAGATTCATTGTGACACGCAAATTGCAAACGGACACGTCTCTGTATGCCACAAACGAAGCAGACGCGACGTAAGCTCGCATTATGATCTATCCCACTCCCATCCTTCTGCTGCCCACTCTGGCATCTCAGTCTCAAAACACCCAAAACTGGTCGTATACCTCAACGCATGCAAGAAGATATACAACTTCTCAGGCTTCGGATCTGGGTGGATCGGCAGATAACACTCAGGGCAATAGTGCATTTCGGTCTTGGGCTGGGAAAGATCTGCCCTGGTGTCTGTTGTCAGGCCGCTCACATCCTCAGCAGTTTCTTCCGCGATCTTGATCTTCTCGAGAGCTTCCTCCACGCTCAGCTGCGGCGGTCCTTCTGGTACCGGTTCCGCTTCCTGTTCAATTGATGGCGACTGAACGTCTACAGGGGTGGGTGGGATGAGTTCGGGTGTTTGTGGTTCTGAGTCCTGAGGAGTTTCAGGAGTTGATATATCTACAAGGGCAGCAGGTCCGCCTCGTTTTCGTCGATTTTGGGGAGGTGGGGGAGTAAGAACGATGTGATGTGGGTGGAGTTTGCCTTTTGCTTTGAAGACGACGTCTCGCCATCGGCTCCAGTCTTCCTCCTCATCCTGATCCATGGGTACCTATCAGTGTCCTGCGTGTGAAAGCGCGACATACAAAACACTGACCTTCATATTTCGCAAGTTCGTTATTACGCGCACGGCTTCCGCGGATAAAGGTACCGGCGAGCCAAAACCAATATCTTGACCCGTTTCTCGTGGTAATGGTTTGGAGCTCGACGAGCTGCCTTCGGCTTCAGTATTTAGCGGGAGTGATGAAGTCGTGTCCTGCCCAGGGATTTGCTTTTTGTTCCCGTTATTCTGCAGCTCCGATGGAACTGTCGGTGCTTCTCGTTCATCGCTAGGCGTGACGTCGATTCCTCCTTTGCCAAGTTTCTCAGTCTATATTGTAAGTAAGTAAATCTTTCAATATGAATGTCAATAGAGGTAGGATACGCACCCATATTCTTGGACTTGAGTAAACAGGATCGTTTGCAATGGGGTGTCCAAGAAATTGCAGGTGAACTCTAAGCTGATGAGCTACAAAGGATAAATTACGTTTATTGCACCAGTGAGCATGAAGGTATGGTTTACTTACATCGTCCAGTAAACGGTCGGCCTGTCTGGTATGTCAGCAGAAATTGCGCGGGAGGGAGCTTTGAGACGTACAATGCACAACGCTGGTATCCGTATTTGCATCATAGTGTAATCTTTTGAAGACAGTCTTCGCTGGCTGAAGGCAAGCTTAAGCGGTAAAACCGATTGATTGAATACTTGACATACCTTCCCTTCAGGATGAACGATGTTCAGTCCTTGCTGACGGTCAATTGTCAGAAGTGGTTCTTCGCAGGTCACTTCTTCCCTTATTTGATTCAATTAACGTGATATAGGGAAGCTGAAAGTTGAGAATGACATACTCTGGAAACTCTCCTAGTACTCGGGCCAGATACTCCTTTTTCACATCTCCTGCAGCAAACTCTACAGCGAGCCTGTTCGCACATGTGGAGGATAGTGGGACAATCATCAGGCCGGACGTTAGCCGGTCGAGACGATTAACAACTGAACAAGGCATGCATTTTCAGAACTAACATGAAGGGAATGAAGTACATGAACGTACAGTAAGCCTTTTTGATGCCGTACTCCTCCCTTAAAACTTCAATCAGGCTGTTCTTGTGATATCTTCCGGCAGCGTGTACGGGCTAAATAGACAGAAGATTTTAGTACAAATTAGGGGGTGGAAAGGAGAAGACGGACGGACGATGCTCCCAGGTTTGTCTATTACAATAAATTCCCGCTCCTTGTCACGATGAATGATCTTCACGGGTTTTGAAGTCACTGGTGGTTCATGACGGTGGACAACGTTCCTACGATTGCATCAGTTTATGAAAGGTTTTGGGACCAGGACATGCATACTCTATTCGATCACCATTTCGGACGATGGTGTCAGGCTTCGCGACTTTGCCATTGATAGTAGTCACTCCGGATTCCAAAGCATATCTCTGTGTAGAATCAATGTCGCATGAGCTACCTCCAAATATAATTCAAGCGTTCCAAGTACGTAGTATTCCATAGAGCGATCCCGAAACTCCGTCGACACAACCTCTAAAATTTCTCGGCCAAGCCACCGCTCCTTCGCCATGGTTGTATACGGATACCAGTAAGGCGCGACTTTTCTGAGGCTTGGGGGTGAATTTGGCATCGTGCTCGAACTTGGTTGGGCCATTGAGTCCAGGATTAAGCTAGAAACGACTTTGCGAAACTGTTCCCTGGCAGACAGAGATATTAGAGGATAGATTACTCTCGAAGGTCGACTTTTAGCAGAGGCTTCGGTGGTATGAGCACAAGCTGAATGCATGAATCGTAGGATCATGCAAAGACGAAAATGGTAGTCTTCTTGACTCCAAACAGAAGTTATAGAAATTGAGCGCCTCCGAATCTACCGCTTCTCAATCCACAATGAAGCAGCGCCAGAAAGGAGAGTACTTGCTAAGGACAACGACACAATTTATTCTGTATACTAACCGTTCGAAAGACAGTCGTCTGTAGGCTGGCCTCTGCCAAACTTCTCAAGTCGAATATCTGCCATGTTATAACGTTTATTGAAGAAAAATCATGTGGACACAACAGCGAGTACATGTACAAAGCCAAACAATAGGTATACAATTCGAGAACGATTATGGCTTCCAAACCGGTTGTTTGGTCGACCTGCCAACCCTTGTTAGCCTTCTCATCCATTCCAGGCTCCGAGCGAAACTCACTGAACAAAGGAGCTACGTCTGGAGGAGCCACTGCTAGAACTGGGCCGCCTGGACTGCTCATGTTCATACTGCAAACCATCATCTCTGAAGCCGAGCAGGGCATTTTCGTCGTCAACTCGAGCGTACTGTCCAGTAGAGATAGTAATGACGGAAGACGGGGGTGGTGTAGAGAAGTCCAAGGATCGAGCCAGCGTTTCGTCAAAGCCTGGCATCTTGTCCCGAGCCTGAACGATATCGTTCAAAGTTCCAGATGGACTGATAGGCGGAGACGCGGCGATTGTTTCGAGGAGCGGTGCACGTGCGACCTCCGACTTACGACCTCGAGGAAGTGATGACTGACGAGGGGCTTCAACAGAGGAAGAACAGCGTTCGCTCAAGTTAGCTGAGGAAGGCTTGTCGAAATGTTCAAACCGAAGGTTCGAATCAAGCCCCTGGTATCTCTTGCTGCGCAAAACGGAGTCCGAGCGAACCCTGTGAAGCGTTCGCTGTTTGTCGCCGGTCGCAGGAGGATCGTTGACTGTAACTGGGGAGGTCATGAATGTGCCGGGTGTTGAACTTCTGCGAGTTCTCACAGTCGCAGACTGGGATTCTACAGACAAGCGAGAACTGCTAAGAAATGGTTTAAATTAATTCAAGTCACAGACGTAAAGAGAGCATGGCGCATACCGTTCGACGTAATAGTTGGGATGACGAGGTGCTTTCGTTGCACTCATCTTACGAGCCTTCTCACGATCGATTTCGACTTGTTGCAGGTGAATTTGAGATTTATCCTGACCTCCACGACTTCGGTTGATGTTGCTAGCAACTACCGGCATGGGTCCTATGAAGGCAGGTTTAGGCGGCTCTCCAGAAGTCGGTGGATTGTAGGTGATGGTCAAGATAGAGGGCTTGCCACGAACAGCATCAGCAAAAGACTTTGTAAACGTTGTACGTCTATTTTAACAAGCAGTTAGTAATTGCCCGAGACACCATAAACTTACAAACTTACCGTAGTTTTTCATCACGCATCCAGCCCAGGAAAACCTCTGCCGTCAAACCATAAGGAAATTGGGTTGGTGCTTGAGAGCGAGTCCGAGCACGGCCCCTAGGCTTCTCAGGAATGCGAGTAGTGTCCAGCAATCGGCGTAACGTGCGAATCGCAATTCTCATCTCTTCCGGGGGCTCGTAAAGATCAAACGCTTCATCGTGATTGATCAATCCTTGCCGCAAAGTGAGCTGATGAAATTCTTGTTCCTCAGGGCCTTCAAACTTGGTGGGTGAAACAGGCTCAACGTCCTTTCGATAAACATTGCGGAAGTGAAGAAGTTCCGAATCCGATTTGGAGTGAGAGTGGCGAGAAGCGATAACCAATGATCCAGGTTCGGCAAGAGAGTCAAAATCAAGAGAAGAAACACGAGATGTACTGGTCAAAGACGAAAGGGAACCGTCGATTGGAAGAGTCATTCCCCCGAAGACGAACTTGCCTTCTTCGTTGAGCGCGATGTTGACCAAGGTCCAATCTTGTTCGTTCAAGTGTTCGCCAAACGCGTTGAAGATAGTAGGATCTGCCGACATGAAAGGAAAGTCGACATTGAACATGATTGAATGACTTGATTCACTAGAGACAGCCGGAGAAACGATTGAAACAACAGACTCGATGTCCTGCGCCCCTGCGGAAGAGAGCTCGAATGAACTTGACGGTACGACAATGAAGTCCTCTTCGGAGCCTGAAGAACTAGAAAAACTAGCAGCCAGGATATCCATAACCGAAGAACTAGCTTGCGGCATGAAGGCTGAGGCGACGTCCTTGTGGATCACAAAGCTGAAAGATTCATCTAGGGCCAGATTGGCAATACCATTTGCGCCGAGCGTAGAAATCTCTTCGACCTGATTAGCTTGCGCAGCCTGCAACGATGTTTCCAGGAGGGGATCAAGCGAGAAGGAGTTCGCAATGGGCAGGGTCTCCCCAGGGGTCGCAGTACAGACATCTTCGACAGCTAGAGCATGAGGTGCGAATGGGGTTGGCTCCTGGGGGTTAGCCAAAGTATCCGAAGCGGGCTTGTCATGTTGCAGGTCAATGATGATAGCAGGTTCCTCAGGGGTGGTAGTAGGATGCTTGACATCCACGTCAGCAGAGTCTGAATGTTCGTTTTTGACGGAGACGACGTCGTCACCTACATCAAGGTAAACATTGCGCTCCTTAGGAAAACGCGGGAACGGCGTACCACTGTGCTCATCGTCACTATTCGTTACATTGCTGTCAACCATCTTAGGAAGAATATCGGCGGAAGGCAACAAAGGTGCAGCATCGATCAAGGTCGTATCGAGATCCTCAGACGACGAGACGATAATATGTTGGCAATCGACAATCTCGTCATTTTTCACGGCCGGGAGCACCTCCTCGGCAGAGTCTGGCTGTGGAGTGACATAGTCTTTTTTCAGGGAAAACGCCTCCGATAGTTCCATCTCTTCGGCACTTGTAGCAGGATGAAGAATAGGGCTTGATGCAACTTCATCGGAAGTCATAGTTGACGGATCCAGAGACGACTCGGAGAAATATTCATCAGGAGAAGTTACAGAAAGCGAACCTGATTGGCAGTTCGATGCGACATCCGCAACTAGAGAATCCATAGGATGAGAGCCAGTAGAAACGTGTTCCAGTGCGATTGATGCTTCCACCGGGATGAATTCGGCGGGGGGCGCTACGTCAACACTATCGGTGGGCTGCACAGGTGGGCTGGAGACCTCAGGACTTGAACTGGATGAGAAGAGAGTGTCCACGAAGGGAGGGCCATCAATGGGAATAACATCCTCTTCGACCCTATTGTCGACCGGTGCTTGGAACACATCAGAAACCGAGATTTGTTCAGCCTCAGGAGAAGCAGCGACAGTAAGAGCCTCCAGTAAATGTTCTTCAACCATCAGTGTAACTTCGACGCGTTCTAGACTAGAGGAGTTTTCCGCGACTACAGAGGCTGTCGAACGATCCGCGAATTCAATGTCCGACAGATCAGCTTCATCGTCGAACGGAGTGGCTGAAGGTACCATGACAATCGAATCAGAAAGTACCTCGGAGTCATGAACGCCGTCCACGATCGTGGAGGTTGTGTGTTGAAGAGGTAACACATGAACCGCTGTTGACGTATGAGCTTCAGATGGACGATGGATATCCTCAGACGGATTCGAAGCCACAGTCTCGACGAATACAATGGAGGCATGGACATCGAAGGTGTGCTGATCGGGGGTGTTCTGATGACCAGAGTTGATAGATAAGAGAAACGGTTCCTCGGGAGGAAGAAGATCACTATCGGTCATGTCTGAGGATGACAGAGGGATAGATTCAACCATAGCTGTATCTTCATTTCCACCATGGGTCTCCGACGGTGCAAACGTGACTGGAAAACGGGTTTCCACAGGGCCTTGTGTTTGTTCTTGACATACGTCATTTAAATCCGCTGGAGGAACAGGCGGAGCAGAACAATCCGAGTGCACACCACCCATCTTGTCAATGTGTTCCAGAGACCTTTGGATATCCAGACGGGCAGTTTCCACAGAAGTTGACCGAGGTCGGTTGAAAGAGCGACGAGCGAAGGACACAAAGCATGTAAGAAGAACAGACGTCAAAGCCACAAAGACATATAAAAGGACATGTTGTTTAGAAACATCGGCAAACGGGATCACAGAACGCCAAAAGGCTGCAGCGGCTTCGTTGAAGGGGTGACTGTAGATATCAATGGAGTTAAGGAGCTGGTCGGGTACAGTAGACAGAGTGAGGTCCAAATCCGTCGCGGATTCTGTGATGTATTCCGAGGCGGGTGGAAGAGCTATCAGGTCACGAAGAGGAAGTTCGAGAAAATGGGGAAGAACTGAGGATGAGAGGGTTCGAGTCCATTCTAGGACCGCGCCCTGCCTGAAGATGGAGAGCAGTGGCAGAACCGATGAAAGAGCGGCATAAAGGTAACGCAGAATCATCGCAAAGGTGTCGCAAGGTTCGTAAAAGGGGAGGAGGATGTGGGGAAAGAAGAGAAGGGATGTGGCCAGACGGCTCAGAACGCGTCCTTATGAACCTGTCACGGATCACCATCACGTGGAAGGCGTCACACGCGCGTTCTGGTACTGGTGTGACAAGGCAGCAGGGCTAGCTAATGAGTGGTGTGGTTTAACGTGGGGAACATGCGCATACACGCCAACTCCGCACCGAAGACAGGCATCTAAGACAGGTAAAGGGTCAAGCGAACCTATGAGGTTGTAGGGCAAAACCTATAAGACCTCGATCGCAACGAAAGGTGTATCACAGGCACCATTACTAGCACTCACTGACACGCATCATAGCTTTGAATGGATTAGGCGGGGGACAAAATCAAAAGCAGTCTGAGATACCTATTATTCCTTTGCCGGGCAGGAGTGGAAGTGAAGTGCCATCAAGGGAGATCCCAAACTATTCCATGGTTTCCTAGCATCATCTCGTTAGTTCATTATGTTCTTGAAACAACCCAAGTAAGAGACCAGACAAGCACCGAGCAAACAGAAAGATGGAAAGGAGAGACATCATGGCAGCTATGCAGTCTGAAGGATGTTTCAAATCAAGCATGGATGCTGTAAACGCCCGTCGCACAGCATTCCTTTGCCCATAACGTCAACCTTGCCGCTGTCTTTCCCCTCAACCACAACGACGAGGTCGACGACAAGCACATATCCCACGAAATGTCCGCACGGCGCCAGCCGTCAACAACATCCCTTTCAAAATTCGCCACTGGTCAAACCTTTGAGTTCGCCAACCGCTCGCTTGACTTCTGCAATGCTTTCTGGGGCTTGGGCGATGGCGGTGTCGACGTACTCTTTGCCCGCATGAGAGGGGCGATAAGGACGATAGACGAGCTGAAGAACTTTTGGAGAGAAAGGTATGTCGCTTTGCATTCTGTTGACGATATTCTCATACTCACATGGGAAGCCAGGGCATCAATCGAGGAACAGTACGCGAAGCGACTTTCCAACCTTGCCAAATCCACCCTCGGCAAGGATGAAATCGGGTATGAGTACTGATCGCTCGCGTCTTACAACATTATTCTCACTCTGTACTTCAGAGAACTTCGGGCTTCATTGGACACTCTACGTCTAGAGACGGATAAACAAGCATCATTCCATATGAATGTTGCGAATCAGATAAAGAATGATCTTGAGGGGCCAACCACCCAATTCCTGGCTAAACAACACCATCACAAGAAGACCTATCAAGCGGCGATTGAGAAGGAATTCAAGACGAAACAGACTCAGGAGGGTTACGTCAACAAAGCCCGAGAGAAATACGAAGCGGACTGTGTTCGTATCAACTCCTACACGGCTCAGTCCACTCTCATGCAAGGCAAAGACCTGGAGAAGATTCAAATCAAGCTCGAGCGTGCGCAGCAGACGGTGCATGCTAACGAGCGTGACTTCGCCAGCTTCTCCAGGGCCCTTCAGGATACAGTGGCGAAGTGGGAAATGGATTGGAAGACCTTCTGCGATAGCTGCCAAGACTTGGAGGAAGAACGAATAGATTTCATGAAAGACACGATGTGGGCGTACGCGAACGCTGTGTCAACAGTTTGCGTTTCTGATGACGAGGTACGTAGTTCAAAGCCGTCTTCAAAGCCTCTTCCACATGCTCATGCTTCGCCAGTCCTGTGAGAGGATGCGTCTTGCGCTCGAACAACTTGAAACTGAGAAAGACATGGAGAACTTTGTCCGTGATTACGGCACAGGCAACAGTATTCCTGACCCTCCCTCCTTTGTCAACTACGCTAACCCCGACGCTGTCCCACCATCATCTCAACGCCCTATCACCCGACCAGCTCAGTTCGTTAGAAGCTCTCAACGACAACGCTCAGCACCACAACCACCTCCCGAACCCGAAGAAGAACCCATCAACATAACAGGCGTGGGCGCTGGTGGTGGCCGTCGGGGCGATAGTATATCCGACTCGCAAACTGGCAGAGCACGCTCACAAAGTCGTGCAAGCACTCGCCAGGGTTATGGCCAACCAGCGTATCCTGAATCGTCCAATGGTCACCTTGTCAATGGCCATTCTTCGTCTTCGCAGGGCATGCCTGCCGGTAGTGGCAGCTCCGTTTCAATGCGAGCTCCTGATCCACAAGCGGAACCAATCAACCCCACCACTACGACGATGCTCAAAGTGGGCGATCGTGCGTATGAAGTGGATTTGACCAAGGATCCTCAAGCTCGTAATTCTTCTGTTCAGAACGGTGCTAATATCGGCCCTTCGAAAGTTGGTCAGGATGATGATCCGCTTGCTCGTCAGATGGAACAACTTCGAAACACTGCTGGTTCTTCAGCTTCCGGATCTGTTCGCCGTCAGCAGCAGCAAGTCCAACCAGAACCTCAAGGCAGTTCGTCTCGAAACGGTACTAACCTCTCACCACCTCCGGGCTCGCGCGGGGGAGGTCCACCTAACAGGGATTACAGACGTTCAGCTGAAATTGTTGTTGGCGCATTCCCACCCGGTGTCACTCCTTCAAGGCCTACATCACCCCGTGCACCTACGCCCGTGATGATGAACGCCCCTGCTTCTCAACCTGCTGTTGATGTACAGAATGTTCTTACCAATTACCATCAATCTTTACCGGGTGAAAGGAAGTCCATTAGTCGACCTGGTAGCAGAACAAGCTTCGTCGGTCAACCTGGTCAACCGCAAAATCGTCCTCTCAGTATTGAAGGTCATGCTGGTATTGGAGCTCAGGGGCGGAGCACGAGCCCCCAGCCATTTGCCTCACCTTCGAGGGGCGCTAGTCCTGCCGTGCAGCAGCAGCCTCAGCAACCACAAGCTGGACCTGCGAACAGGCGGAATAGCTATCGAGCACCTCCTCCAGGCAATGCTCCTGGTCCTAGTCCTACTTCCCAAAGGACGAACTCGATTTCCGTTCCTCAGATGCCAGCTCACCAGCAGCGTCCAACGAGTCCTAACACTGTTGGTATTGCACTCGCTCCGGACGGCCGTGTTGTCGAAGATTCGATGGCTGACATGTACAAGGCTCAGATACAGCAGCAGCAACAGCCGCAATATGCTCATCCTGGCTATAGATCTATTCAGCAACAACCGCCGCCTCCCGTCCAACAACCTCCCCCTGCCCCGCAGCCTCAGCAGAATCCTCAGCATCATCACGTACAACGCAATCCTAGCTATCCTCCTCCCACTCAACCGCCTTACGGTGCTCCGCCTCCCGCTCCTGCAGGATTCCCACCCAACTACGTTCAACAAGCCCCGCCTGCTATTGCGCCTCAACAGCAACCTCCGATCCAGAGTCAGCCGTACATTCAGCAGCGTGGTCCAGATCCTACTCAACAACAAGTACAATATCAACCTCCTGCGCATACATATCAACCTCAGTCTCTCGTCAACTACGGCGCTCCAAACAATGGAATGGTTCAACGAGCACCTTCGATGAATGCGGGTGGGTATTATGGGAACGGGCAGATAATACCTCAACAACAACAGCCACAGCAGATGGTTGGATATCCTCAGGGAAGAGCTCCTAGTCCTGCCAGGTCCCCTCAACCACAACGTCAGAGTCAACAACAGCAACAGCAACCTCCACCTACCGGACAATACACTGAAGATGGGAGGGGGGTATTGTTTTACGGTGAGTCCCACTCCTCGTTCATTTTTAAGCCGATTTTTATGAAATTCGTTTCCTTGTAGTGAAAGCTCTGTATGACTACCAGGCGACAATCGAGGAAGAGTTTGACTTCCAAGCTGGCGATATTATCGCTGTCACCGATACCCCAGAGGACGGATGGTGGAGTGGCGAGTTACTAGATGAGGCTCGAAGACAGCCTGGGAGAACGGTGTTCCCCAGTAACTTCGTTACTCTCTTCTAGATGGAATTTTGTTATCTTCTTATGGACCATGCTGTTGTATTCTTGCCTTAGCTTGGCCGCGTATTTTTCTTCGTATGTTGTGTGTTTCCTCGGACCGATTTCTCGGTTTTCTTTACTTGATAGCGCAGCACGCATGTGTGATGT
This sequence comes from Somion occarium, assembly GCA_964035595.1. Lineage (NCBI taxonomy): Eukaryota > Fungi > Basidiomycota > Agaricomycetes > Polyporales > Cerrenaceae > Somion > Somion occarium. Next base: position 1,705,390 of record OZ037949.1, on the reverse strand, counting down.
TCTCTCATTTGATCTTGATCCTCTTGTGTGTCCTTAACATTGCTTCGTTGTGCTTTGATATACATGCCTTCCACGTCTGTACTGGGTCTACCCACTCCGATTACCCATCCTATGCGATACCTCAGAGTGTGATGTAGCGAGAATGAGATTAAAATCTGTCCAAGTACACGACCCCATTATGTAACATATGTCGAGGGAAGATGCAGCTGATCCTTCCACACATCTGGAAGTCTTACCACGGCACGCAAGAAACCTTCTGCGGTTGGTACGGATGCGATGCAGAGTGGCGAACATCTTGGCAACACGTCTTATTGCCTGTCCCTCAGGCAGACTTTTGATGGATGCTTACGTTTCTGGGCGCTGATTGGTCAACACACCCTGCAGAGTTTAAATCTGTCGTCAGACGGATGCATTGGCATGTTGCCAAAATGTCGTCCTGTCTGCATGGACTCTGCCTAGAAGGCAGACACATTCATGTTTGCCGTGCATATACATGATTTTTCCTGGCTTCCATGTACTTACTCTGAAATCACGGACTTCAAACGACCGTCTCTGAGTGTCAAGTCAACGCCGCTGTCCGATCCAGATTCTCCACGCTCGCCAGGTGGTGTTGGGTGAAATTTATATCTGCAGGGAAGCATGAGCACATTCGGCCTCGTAGCAGTGTTAGTTGTTTTGACGAGGACCGTGACGCAAATAGGTCGTTCGAACTTTGTGGATATCGCATATGCACCACGCGCAGCGAAATTGGTAGCCTGTATTGTGCGGCTGATGGCTGGTTGGTATATCGAGATAATATCGGTAGAGCGGTACCCTCCGTCGCTATCATTCCATACTGTTTTCTTGAGCTGATTTGATTGGGCGCCCGGCAGATGCAGAATGAACTGGATGACTTGGAGATGGCGGATGAATAGGGTTGGATAAAGGGTGCAGTGCAATTGTTGGGATTGTACTGGGAGGAGGATCAGTCCCGCGGACAATGAGGGACAGGAAGACCAAAGGGCAATGATAAGGAAGGAGGGACATCCACATGGGGCAGGGGAGGCAAAGGTAGCAGACGTGAACCCGATGAACTAGTGGCGAGTGCTGTTAGTGAGCTCGTTCTAATATTAGGATCAGAACCCGAAGCCGCAGCCGTAGGTAGTACAGCGAGACCGAAGGACAGGTCCTACTTTATACTCTTTTCAACACAGGCAGGCCGCTTGATGCTGATGCGGTTTCTGGAGTAAAGGGCCCCCTAGTATTGGTAGATAATGGTGAGGTGGATAGCGACAATACAACTGCCGTTATAGCCACGGTTGGATGGCGTCTGGCCTGAATGAGGAGACTAGTCTCGGTGGCAGAACTCATTATCGTCGTCTGTGTAGAATACGGAGATAGCGAAAGATTATGTCGGGAATAGCCAAGGAGGTAATACTCGATGATGTTGGACTTCTGTCAGTAGAAGGATATTCGGATGCATTGCACGATGCTGGTGACGTTAGGAGTGTGGTAAATAAGGTTGTCCAGGAAAAGCTGCTTAAAATCGACGCGATGAATAGCGCATTGCTTTCTGGGACTGCCGAGGGAGAAACAATCGTTATTAGAGTCGTTGGTATCGTCGTAGGGGCGGCTCTCGGTGCTCGAGACCACTAGATAATAAAAGGCCACGTCATTGCAGGGAATCTGTAGAACTCAGCTAAACAGTGCCCGAACGAGCCAACGAGCCAGATGCTGACCTGAGCATGGAATGTAAAGAGGTTTCTAGCATAGCTTAGACGATAGATCTCACCTTCCAGTTTCTTCTGTGCAGCGTTAGAGTAAAGTGCTTCGCGGGTTCCAATTTTTCCTGGGACCCACGAGTGAGAGAATATGTTGGAAATTGTGGTCAGTTGCTATCTATCAAACTCGGGAGGTAGCAGTCAGAACGATAACACAAAATTGCACAATTTGTCGGCGCTTGCGCACTCAGGCTGTGGCTGGTGGAACTAGCACGATGTTTTGCCCGAGGTCTTGTGCAGTTACTATACCCATGTAGTCCAAAACTACGTAGTCTGAGTGAGCAAAAGTGCATAATGAAACTGTACGCTCGCAGGCACTGCTGTTGAGAACAACTTACTTCGTCGGAGATGAAATCAATGTACAGCACAACAAGCGCCCGAAAAGAACCAAGTTGAATTGGAACGTCGTTCTTGGCAGAGGTGTTCTCTCGAGAACTCCTGCACTCGCTCATATGAAGTACTTTTTTTCACTTCCCCCAAATTTGGGGTACAGGATTTATGTGGTCATCAGGATTTGTGGAGGTTACATGTACCCAGACTCGGTGCGACTCAGTGTCGTCACGGCATAGTCGAATGATTGTACCCATAGGATGCGTGGAAACGTAATGTGCGACATACATATTTCTCATTGATGATGTCCGCAAATTTGACGGTAAGTGTGCTGAAGAAGCCTGCAACGAGGTTTATCAGTCCGCCGGGTGGCAGAAACATTGTCCAGCCTGGACCTTCTCTTCGTGCATCAGGTCAGTGTATTTACGCTGTATCCCTGGCGCCGAAACCTTTGTACTGAAACGGGGAAAATGTGGCATTCCCGTTGCCCTATTGTTCATTTTTCGACGCTATACCTCACACTGCCTTCCATCTCGTCCTCTCCAAAATCCCCATGGTAAGTCAGTCATGTAACTCCACATTCTGTACAATCTCTGACGTTATCGGCCTTATAACAGGATGATAGCGACTCAACTGTGCCGGGAGGCTTGTCAGTCCTCGACTGTGGAGAACTCATCGACAGAATTATTGACCACCTCTTCGACGACAAACCCGCTGTTCGCTCCTGCTCTCTCGTCTGCAAGTTGTGGGTACCTTCGAGCCAGTTTCACCTCTTCGCTGAACCTCCCGACCTCGAGGAAGATGCCGCGGTTAACGCTTTTCGTGACCGCGTCGTAGCTCCGACTTTCAAAACTCGGCTGCTCATCCAGTCCCTGCGAATTAAGTTCACACGGGAGGTCTCTTTGTTTACAGTGGCCGAACTCTTACAAAACCTGCCCTGCCTCCGTGAACGTCTTGTTCTCCGAAACATTCTCCTCCCTGAAATACAAACGGAACCGATCATGAAGCCCAGGGTGCGTTTCAAGATGAGATGTCTCAAGATCATGGACAAGTCCAGTAGTGTTTGCCCCTTCACCGTTTATCCACATGCAGTGGCCAGAATACTCCACTTGTTCTCCGAAATAGGAGAGTTGATCTGCCGTGAACCAGAAGAATTTATATGTAACGAAGAATTCCTAGAATCGATAGGTGGTCAATCGGCCTTGAAGACGTTCGAACAAACACCACCACCTTTCCCCGACGATATCCGTATACGTATCTTGCGGCTCACCTATATCACCACTTCCACCCTGATCAGCAAGCTTGCCGAATCACATAGGGATACATCTTGTTAAACTGGACTTGGTACTTCGGAGTTGGACTCAAATGGAACCGGCAGGCCTTTTGTTGCGAGTATGTCCTAACCTGACAAAGGTGACACTCAGTCTTCTTTACTTAGGACGGTTTGATTTCGATGCACTAGACGATGGTGAGTAAATTGAACTGCTCTGACATTTCACATCCCATGATGACGAATCTATAGAGGCGTGGAGTAATATTCCGGTAGCTCCCCCATGGGAGCTCATTAATTTTTCCTGTTGCAAAAAGCTTGAAAACCTAGATCTCACTGTGCCCTCAATAATCTCACTCGCTGACGTGCCAGCCGTCCTCCTCTCGGCGCCGTATTCATTCTTAGAATATGCGCAAACCTATCTTGAATGTCAGCGAGGGTTTGATCCTTGTGACACTCTTATCCGGCTTATATCGACTCTACCCGAAGGCGTGCTCACTATCATGGTCCGTAGTTATGTTATGCACCCACGTGTCAAAAATCCTCTGGAGAGAATGGAATGGGAGTGTCTCGATGAAACCCTGCAGAAGTTTCGTTCCTTGTGCAGCTTTAAACTCTGCTTTCGTCAGCAATACCCTGCCTTGATGCCAGATGGAGGACCTGACCTGGACTCTGGAGCTGAGACCGGTGTCTTTTTTGATGTCAGATCGCTTGCAGAACAAAGCCTGCCTTTGTTGCGAAATAGGAAGCCGGGCGTGTTGCGGGTAATTAATGGTATGGGTTACTCAACGAGCTAGACGGAGGATGTTATCGATAGTGCATGCGGCAGGCCTTTTTATTTTGTTTAAATCAAGACATGTTTTCGTTGCCTCAAAGTGCCTGAAGTACGTTGTCTTCGACATGCAATTCCGGTATTCTCACTATCCCTTCATCCTAATGAGATGCAGATTTTCAGAGTTTTACAGACCGAGTTGCTGGAAAAGGTGTCCTAGCAAGCCATCATCTCCGAAGGTGCTGTAGAATTACAAATGTATGTCGTATACTGTCTGCATCAACTATAAAGATATTGTTGTACATGACATTAAGCGTGAACCGTTTCTACCTTACGAAATCCTGTTATAAGCTTCCCGCTTGATAGCATGGCTCCCAAGGAAGTCTAAGGGTTGCATAGCCCTAGTAATCCGTTTGCGGGAGTTATGGTCTACAGACGGCCTTCAAGAACACCTACGTCCGGCAGTCGCATATGAGGCCAGAAAGCAATTGCCATATTACACGTTGGCTACTGATGCTTTGTCGGAGGAACATCGCTGGTGAGTGCGGAATCGTCAACTGATGAACGGGTCGAACGTCTGACAAAGGGGTCCTCGCGAGCGTTTTCGAAAGCGGCTGAGAGCGCATGTCGTCTTGTTGAGTAGGTTTGGGCTACGAAGCCTGCGATGGTCTGCGAAATATAACATTAACAGAGAAGCCAACGGACGTAGAACTCGTCGCGTAGAAGGCATTTACCAGTACAACACCACCCAAAATCAAACGGTCCTTCCATCGCTCGTCGATTCCACCGTTCAAGTCTGCCCTGCGCCCTTGTTTCGCCCTCCACATCGCGGTACTCAAGTCATGATAATCATGGACGCCGCCTGACGATGCAGGATCATCCGGGTCTGAACCCGTCGCTCGGCCTTTGCCCCGAAGTACGTCATAGGCAGCACCGATAGACTGGAACCTTGCTTGAGCGATGGCTGGAGATACCATACGGTTGACAGGAGAATCAGGATGGTAAATCCTGACGAGATCATAGTCTGAGAAACAGGATATGCGCGTCATCAATATCGATAATGCGGTAGAGTAGAGAGGATTGATAGGTATGTTCAATTCTAAACCCTGATGAAACGAAAGACAAAAAGCTTCGAGAGGTGTTCCTGCAATTCACCTACAGGGCTTTGGGACCAAACCCGAGCCTTAGCTAGTGTAGTGTCTGCACTAAGCAAACTGTCTAGAATTAGAGTCTTCTTTCTGCATACACAGTTGAAAGTCACTTGTTCTGCTCCAATCGTCTGTATGGATGCGTCGCTGAGGTGCGGAACGGGAGACGTTCAACTCCTCTTCGACAAGTCTGGGTATACGATCGTTCTGCTGCTTGGAGCAGTGCTATTGCACAGTGTCAAGTTCATTCAGATAGACACTCAATTTCCGTCTTTGCTTTTCGTTTCATCGAGGTTTGTCCAAGAATTGAGCAGCCCTATCAAATGAAGGTGGAAACACAATCTCGAATTGTATCTGGACGTACATCGTGCCTTCACATCCCCCTTTGAAGCATTACGAGGCAGGTGGAAGATTTGATGAGGGGTGGGATTAGGGTGACCAGGGAAAGGGTATGGATTCGCGCTGGTTGACGCGTGTCTGTATTGCGGTATCTGAATCACGACCTGCGGTTTTATGCGGCGCCGTACTAGTGAGATGACCGTGCTATATCCCGAGTTATTAGTCTCGTGTTAGACCGATTCATCAGCAAACATATACCAGTTCATTCTCTTCATAGGACTCATTTCAGTGTAGTCTTTGGACACACATAGCAGAAGGAGAATTCAAGCGAGAGACTAATAATGGATTAGAAAGTTGGTCACTTATACCGTGATTACAACATGTTCGGAGCCCATGTGCCTGAGGGGTTCGGGGCTGCTGAAAAAGGCAATGTTCGGAACCGATCTCCGGCATTTCACCGGTGCATATTTACAACTCATTTGTTCAAGCCAAGTTTCGAGCTCTAAGTACGTATTATCGCATGTTTCTGTCTTTAGGCTCATATCTAGAGGTTGCATATAATTCTCTCTGCCAACATGCATTCTACACGCCGCGCTCTGAAGCCTGTGCTAACCTTTTACGGAGACATAGCTGACTGTCCGAGAGCGCTAGATCAGGTAAACAGGCGCCTAAAGGCGCCAAGAATTAGATCTCAGATTGTGATCTGTCCTCGCGTTGACAATCACAAGCCACTCATAAGCCCAGGCAATGTATTGTTCGAGCTCTCCCAGTCTCCTAGTCTCCTACCACCACCTGTTCTTTATCGGTCCCTGCTAGGGAACCTGATCTCGTATAAAGAGTAAACACCTCCTCCTTTCATCTGATTTCTACCAGAGACTTCAATCATGCGACGTGGATTCGACATCTACGAACACCCGTCGTTCACTTTTGAGAATCCTTCGAGAAAGGAACAGGCAACGATTTGCGCTGTTGTCAGCGCAGCTGTGGCAGTCATCTCAACCGTTGCTGCGATCAGCCTGCGTGCTGTGCCAAACCCGTATGTCTTATTCGCCGCGATCATCTAAAGCCTCATAATTGATCGTTTCGAACCTCTGCCTGGTCTCTAGATTTGCTGCACTGGGGGTATGACCTCACAACAGTGAGACCCTGAATATCTTTGTTAAGGTTCCCCCAATGAAACTTTCGGTCAGTAGAATAGCGAACTAATCCATATTCGCATTCTAACTTTTGATTCGCTCTCGCAGTCATCCGCGATCATCCCGCCTTTCTCCCGCTGCCACTCACACTCCCTGTCAATCATTTCCCCGTCTATCTGTGCTGTCGTTTCTCAATCTCTCCTCAACATATGATCTATCACGACCATCTCTCTGTGTTCTGCGTTTCATCCCTCCATCGTCACTCGCTCACCTACGTCTCTGTCACTCTCACAACATGTGTATCATATTCATTTACTTCCCCATCTCTCTGATCCTGGATCCGTTGTAGTATTTTCTTTAGGGTGCATCGATTGTAGTCTACTGCATGCACTTTGTCTCCTCGCTAGCCATTCGCTTTTACAGATTTTAGAGTTATCCTTATTAGAGTTCGTGGTCAATTATTATGTAAAACAAGATGAATAGGGAATGCATGTGCAAGCGAAAGCGAGGAGCAACATAAACAAAGTGCAACTGACTAACTTAATAAACGTAGAAGGTATCCAGCTCTAATCCCATGCGCCCGAAGGGTATCTGCACTAAAGGGAGAAATAAAAACTCCAAACCGAAGATGAACAAAACCCGACCTCTTCCCTCATGGCAACGGCGGCGTCCCCCTGTTCACCACGACCAACGCGTTACTTGGTCTCTCCAATACCTCCTCTCGCTTCGAATCCTCAAACTCTCCAACATTCCGAGTCAACAAAGCTAACTGCGGTTCGCCATTAGCCTCCCTGGATTTTCTTCCTGTTGTTGAGAAGGCTGTGATTGATATTGCGAAGGCCACGATTGTCGAAGGATAGGTTGGGCAGCTCCAGGTGGTAAAGCCTGAGCTTGCTGCAGTTGCATATACGGTTCATGAGGGTGCTGATAAGCGCCCCCAGAATCATATCGCCCCCCACTCGACGAACGAGTACCCGCAGTAGAAGAAGTAGGTTGAGGGATGAAATATGCGCTCGGAGGGTTTGGAGTATTGGGAGTTTCAGGAGGATAAGTATACGGTGCATTCGAGTTCGAAAAAGGTAAAGATAGAGGTGGGGTGGACAATAGAGGAGTACTTGAGCTTCCAGTCGTAGACCTCGAGTGTCCAGGACTTAGCTTCAGGCTAGGACTTGAAGCGTGTCCATAGTATCTTGGGCTCTGTCCTTGACCCTGTGAACCAGACGATGAAAGACGATGACGTTGTCCTTGATCTTGCGAGCCACTCGATACTGGTCGCTGCTGCGCCTTCTGCCCGAATTCTTGTACCTGACCTTGACTATGGCTACGAAAGGGTACGTCCTGGTACCCGAGACTTGCATACGAGTCCCGCACTGTCAACGGAAAGGAGCTAAATGTGGCTGAAGGTTCTCGAGAGGGATGTGAACTATCTCTTCCTATTAACCCATACTCGTACGGTTTTGGTTTTGGTTCGTAGACCGGTGAAGGGGGAGGACTGTTATAGGACATGCCGTGGGCTGGATTAGTGTTGCGACCGAAGATACGATGACGTTTTCGCCTATAAGCCATGTATGAGTGTTAGGATGTATCATGACGAAATAGACAATTTACCAGACGATCCATCCAATGACGACAAGGCCGAAGAACCCGAAGAATCCTCCAAGTACACCGCCAACAACGGGTGCCGTTACATTTCGCGGCCCATCATCTGATGCACCAGTCACGTTGTAATGCGTCGTAGCAGGTGCAGGACTAGGCACTACAATTGCCGTAGGCCCGAATGTAGAAGTGATCGTCAAGACGGTGAGGTAGACACCTCCATCCGACATGGTCGTTGTCCCTTGTGATACATAAGTCAAAGGTGCTGGTGTGACTGTAGTCGTGATAAGGATATCCGTTGATGGATATCCTATGCTAGAAGTCAATGAGGACTTGGACGAAGGAGGCGGTGGAAGAGATCCTGCAGGCGAAGGCGGTGGAGGTGATCTTGACGAGGGAGCCACTGCGCTGCTCGACCCAATATATTCGTTGTCTTCGCAAGGTGCGAAGAGGGTCGCAATGGGTACAGTAGTTGTGACTTTGAAAGTTACTGCGGCTGGTACTTGGACTGTACGTTCGCCGCCGCCTGTCCAAGGAAGGTACCCATATCAGTATGAACTCCCCTTCGAAATATCTGATATGTCCTTTTGCACGCATTCGGTCTCTTCTCGCCAGGTATACCTTTTTATTGGACAAGCCAAGGACAAGCACACACTTGGAGAAAACAGCGCTTTTATCGCAACAGCGGTCTCATAAGCCCGCAAATGTGCCAAGGCGTTGAATAATCCGTGACCAATCGACAAGAGCATAAGACGCTATGCACCCGTCACAAAAAGGACTGAAACTTTGGTGCTAATGGATGTGTACGATCGTCCCCTTCCCGAGGAATGTAGTGGAGAGCGTCACGGGAATAGACCCGGCACAATCGCGGAGCCAACAGCACCAAAAGTGGCACCGAAGAAGACCGAAAGAACTCGACAACTGTACAATGAAGAAACTCACCGTCAACCGTGCTGACCGAAGTAACATCCACCGGTACACATCCATTATGGCCACCGGGCCCCGACAGCGAGAAACACGACTGGGAGACCAAAGTAAGCGTAGTCACACTCGGTGGTAAGACAGTGACGCTGTCGGAAACTGTCTGGACGACAGTCGTAGTTACGACGTCGGCATACTGGGTCTCTGTCGGTGTCGGGGCACACGCCATCGTCACATAGACCGTAGAATACAGCCAAGAAAGTCAATCAGGTTGGTGAGCAGGACAAGGAGGCTTAATGAGCGCTTCGTTAAGGGGGAGCTAGTCCGAGCTGGGTGGAAATTGGCTGTACAACCCCTCGGCCTGGTGTCACCTCGTGTAAGTTGGCGGGCCTTTCGACTGTCATCCTTTGTTCGACGGAGAGGCAACTGGGCGGCATGTTATGAGATTGTTTCAAGTATGCTGACCCAGAGAATCGTGAAAGAAGAGAAACGGTAGCTTTATGCATCTCAGATGATGGCGGAAGCCAAGTATCGCTTTGCTGGCGCTTTCGCCACTTGCTGCTTTTCCACCACCTCGCCAACTTGAAGTAGCACTTTCTCCTCTTTGTTATCCTCTTTCATTGTTTACATTCTGCTATGTGGTCAGTTCTCTATTTATCCTCACACTTCTTGAGAGCATCTGGTCAAGGAAAGGTGGCAATCATCCGTGTCCGGTCAAATCGGAGGGCGCCGAAGATGATGCTACATCACCTGGAACTGCTGCTCTTAACTTATTCACCAAACTCTTTGTATTGACTGATGTTCTCGTTAGCAAGCATATTCTCAACGCTCAAGTAGCCATCCGCGCACCATGCTGCAAGCAATGGTTTGACTGCTCAGAGTGCCACGCGGAAACGCAGGACCATCGTCTAGGAAAGACAAATGAAATGGCATTCTTGTGCAAGAAATGCAAGAAGGCGTTCCGGAAGGACATGACCACTTTCGAGGAGAGTGACGAGTACTGTCCACATTGCGATAACCATTTTGTGCGTGCACCAGTCTTTACCGCCCAATCGTCCGTCCTGATTCCTCGCTTCGCTTCGCACAAGGTTCTTGAAGCAAAGACACCACAGGCAGTCCTTGGAGTGGAAGGAGATGATCCACGGATAAACTCAAGGTTCGGTCGTTCATCTTTCATCCAGGGTATACCCTCTTCACTGATATTTGCAGGCTTCTCAAAGATGAACGTGCCAAGCAAGACCCTTCACGTTCCATCTTTGCTCAGGATACCACTGATCGACTGGGATAGAAATCTTGGTCTAGGGTCTTGTACTGTTCTTTGCTTTCGTCTTGTCCATACTGCTATACCCATCAATTGCATTGCCGTGAGTCTAGATTATATCGCAGGCTCTCCTAAGGTCCATTCAAGCCACCGAATAATTGACAAGCTGCACTAGACCAAGGAGTTCAGCCGTATCAGCCATTGGATCTTTGGTGCCGCCATGATCATCTTCCAAACCCTGTCGCTTCCCATCTGACTATGATCGAGACTGATACGAAAATATATTACAGCACTACTTCTTATAGCGTCATTTAATCGAGTCGGCTTTCACATGCTTTCCAAGGATCCCGCCAGCTCTCTATATGCATGTTGCCAGGAATCCAAGGTTTGCTTCGCGCGTAGAGGAATGTCGGACATCAGAATGTGGAATAGTCTAGTGAAGGGTCGAGATGGATGTTTCAAAGAAGACATTCGTCTGTCCTTTCGATCATCATTCAGCCATAGGCCGGAAGACGTCCAGAAATCGTGGTTTCTGCGTTGAGTCCCTGAGCTTCATAGTCCAGCCAGTCAACAAACGCGTATTCCTGCCCATTCGGTGGTCCACTGAACGATAATGTGGACCGTTTCAGCGCCTTCAGCCGCATTCCCAACGATCCCATTCTGAAGCCACCCATGCACAAAACACGACAGGATGGCCGCCATAGGGAGCTACTTCTACCAGGGTCCTGCCTTGGTTCTGCCTTCTAAGCGTATCAGGTTTCACCTCAAGCATCTCAAAGAAGAACTGTTGAACTCTGCCATCTCAATCATTTGGACCCTTAGAGCCCTTGACACTCTTCATGATGTGACACACTCAAGCCCATGATCATCTATTTATTGACAAGAGTGCTTTCTTCGACAATGTGATTAGATTGACCCTGAGCAGGTCGATGTATATAACACTGCGGTATCTAGCAATCTTGTCCTCAGTTCCACCATACACTGAACGAAGTCTCAACGACACATTTGAAGTATCCTCCGCAGCGTTTAACATGCAACTCAAACTCAAACACCTCTATATCATCTTGATACCTGCCGTCCTCGGCATTGGTATATATTCTGAGTGGATATCTATCATGCATGAGTATTCTCACATGAAGTTTTTACAGGTTCTTTGTTCGCTCAGGCGACACCTCTCGATGAGATCGAGCGTGGACCTGTCAGTGCTTCCAAGCCTTTCGGTGACACGCTGCTTGCTATGTGTACTTATGAGGTCGGTTAATTTACAGCTTGGGGTCGCTGTGTCCGAAGCGTGTCCAGCGTGCAAGGATAGAAATTCCACAATGGAAGTTTCGGGGGTACGGTCTCATTCCAGAAACAGAAGGAGCAAAATATCACAATTGCATTGATGCGCTGTCGGGTCTATAATTTCCGACTACAGAAGTCTTTATTTACGCTCATTGGACCTTGGCTTGAACGTGGTACCCGTATAGCTACGAAAATACTTGCATAGACACTTGTGTTGACGATCCTCGCGCACACCTACAAATCATGCCGATAGCCGTAGCCTTCGTCGAGGCAAAATTGGCGGGAAGAACGTCGAACGCAACTTAGATGGTATCAGAGATTCATGAATGACATATTCCATCTGAACATAGTAATCTTCCTTCAGTTTGGGTCCAGAGTCATACAGTGCTATAGGTTATCTTGAATGCCCACGCAGGTAGCGGCACTTGGTCCAAATCATCCTCATCAACTTCAACACTGAAAACCCCATTTATCATTGACCAAGTGAGATTACGACCGCTGCCGCCAAGCAATTCAACTCGATCATTCTGAGTGACCGGGATTGGAGCGGTTGTGCGCAAAGTACCTCCTTCTGGCCTCGAGATGGCAATGACATAGAAAGCATCCGGCTTGGTCGTAAACCGGACGTCCGTCGAGTTTTCCGAGGTGTCAGCGGGTTGGATGAACCATGGACGAGTACTGTATATTGACTCGCCAGCAACTTTCAACCATTGTCCAACTTGCCGAAGTGGTTCAGTCTCTTCCGGAATGACAGTGCCATCTGCCTTTGGACCCTATAAAATACTCTCACAAACAGATTCAACAAGGTATGTGTGGGAAAGAAACGCACGATACTGAGATTGGAGGGATGATGTTTGAATAAGTATGATGTCCGGTAGCATTTTGTATATCACGGTTGACTCACTCTAGCAAGAAGTTTCCGCCTTTCGAAACAATGCTACGGAGAAATCAGCAGATGTCGAACATCATCAAGTTTATAGAACATACTCGATGAGCTCCATTATAATGCTAGATGCGTTCTGGTATGCATCCGGAGGACTGAACCAAAGGCAGTCTAATTCAGCCTAGAAGTGAAACTGGATGGTACAGGGTATGCGCACGTATCAGAGTTGTAACCGTAGCTGAATGGGTCCATGCCGGCACTACTCTCCCATTTCTGTGACTGCAGGCCGAAAGGAAGAATCAAGTAACGTCTCAGGTAGGATGTATACTGAACGCACCAACGCAGCGGGGAACGTCGCGTATTCGGGAGTCACGAAGTCGGATTGATTAGCACCACAGCGATTGTTCATGACTACTTGTCTGTTCTGGGATGCAGCATAGTTATACCAGGAGGCAGCTATGAACGATCCTCAGGCACCAAAAATGAGAGTTACCATTCAAGACCGTACCCAATTGTGGGAAGGCAGTGGGACCACCTATATCGCACCATAAGATGTCTGTGTCGTATCCATGAAGTATCGTTTGGATCTGAGGTTTCTGGACTGCAGATCAATGTCATGAGCGCAATTCAGACGAGAAGGCAGCAATGTACTGCTCACGCTCTTCGATATAATCATCCACGGGTATGTACCCAATGTAGGGATCGCAACAGGATCCGTTGAACGCATTCAGAGCCCCTCCTCCCGGCCAGCTACCGAAACCATAGGGTGCATATGCCGGGTTGAACCATTCTACATAGTCATGACTTTAATCATAAAAAACCTTAGACGAACGAGGTCTTACCTGGTAAACTGAAGTATGTCTGTGATAGAATAATTATGTATGAATATAGAAGTCAACGCAAAATGCAAGTCTCTTACGCCACGATGGAGCTCCGGATGTCTAATCTTCGCGCTGGCAAATAATTCTTTGAGGAAGTCCCGCCTATGCAAACATTGAATGAGTCGTCTCCTAAATTGTATGCTAGACTTACTTTGGACCGAATAAAAGAGAATTCCGATCCGAAGAGTTGCCTGTATCAAACTACAGATGTGTCCGAGGTGACGTTCATACGAGACTCTAGCAAGTGGATTACATCCTTACCAGTGCGAATCCATCATGATGCTTTGTAACAAAGACGAAATACTTCGCTCCGGCATCAGCGAACAGGTCTGTCCAATCATCGGGGCTCCATGCAGAAGCCGAGAAGTTGGCAATGAAGTCATCATAGACAATATCCGCGCCATATGTTTGAAGGTGATGTACCCAGGTAGGCGAACCGTTGTTCGGCGCTGGTGATAGTCAAACAAATGTACCAAGTCGGTAACAACCTTGCTTACGGTTATGCAGTTGCCAGTTGTACCTTGTTTTGTTCAGCCCTGATTCGGTGGAATAGCGGCTCTCGATAAACATACCATTCAGCATATTGTTGACCACTCGGAGCCCAAGCTGGTACGCTGTACACGCCCTATTCAGACGACGGCATGGTTCAGCAAAAGGGCGGTAGCAGAAGGTATAGTTATACCCAATGAACCTACAAATGGACTCAGTCAATGGACGTATGGTGACGAAGAGAAACGTACGAAAATACCAAACTTTGCATCTTCGTACTATATATTTACGTCGTTCAACAACTTAAAAGCTCCAATATTGACCATCAGGTACTCACCCAATCGGGAGCTTCATGAGTCCTCAGACTTTCATCGCTATTGTTCCACTCCGGTATCCCCGCAATTATCTCAAACTCTTGGCCTTCCGTTTCGAGCAAAACGGCCGTACTGTTCTTCTCTGAACGCAAGTGAACTGTCACCTGAACTTTCGTACCAGCCTCGACTTTGTGATTGTTCTGAATGCTAATAGGGATAACGACTTGGTCATTACTCCGCAGTCTGATGACCTTCCCAGGGATGACAGTTTTAATTTCGTCATTGGATGATGTCAAATATAAAGAATGCGTGGAGGTTAACCATGAAGAATTGGTAGGAGCAGAGAGAGGAGAGAGGTTGGCCAAGGTAACCTCGATTTGTTGAATCTTCTCTGAGCTCGCGTCTTTCGCATCGACCCATTTGGTAGTTGAACGAACATTCCGGACGGACAATCTTGGACTGTCAACGGAGCCTGATGGGGTACCGGAAACAAGTGAGATGGCAAAAAAGTTGATGTAGCTCGTGTTAGCCGGAAGAGTGATAGACTTGAGTGGTTTGTCATTTGGAATCCGAGCCGATATATACGAGATACTTGTGATGTTGTGGTCCACTGTCTTGTTCCCATCAAGAGTGGCGTTTGCATAATGGAACGGTCTTCAGAATAATCAATCCCCATCGTAGAGTTACAATTTCCGGGCGAAAGAAATAGGTAGCACCTACGTATGGATAGGCCCGTCAAACGGATTGTTAGACCACCAAGGTCCAACAAGTATGTCGTTCGAGGTACTAGTCCCATCGTCAAACTCGTAGACAAGTTCTCCGATGCGCGCAGCAGCCGAACCTGACACTGGCCAGACAGAAGTAGCCAGTGCATGGAAAGAATGGTATCTCGCTCCATTTGTCTGCAGCGTGATAACTTGCGAGTCACTGCGGATTGCGTCATACGCAGATGGGTTGTGGAAAGGTGGAAGATTGAACTATGAGCCAAATATGAGATGAGTGAATAATTTGACAATGAATTTAAGATGCCAGTGTATCTAAATGCGCACTTTGATGCCGTTGTACGTGAACGTTGTGGCGTTTGGTAACCATTCGACAGGGTATGCACGTCCGCTTCCATCAAAATCGGCAAACGTATCATTGAGTCCTGGAGATGCAGCCTTGATGTTGAAGAAATCTTTAAGATCTAGGCCTATTATCCGAACACCGGTAAGTACCTCATTTCCCATAGGAAAGGCATACGCGTTCGGGAAAATTAGCGTTATAACGAGTGCTGCGAAGAGAATAGAGGTGAGTCCGGCCATACTGCCAAACCTCTAATTACTCATGCTCTCGACGTAGACTTAAATAGCCCTCGACGAGCCTACGTCTCTTGCATTTACCATAAGGAAGCAAGGTCAACTGATAACATTGAACATGATACGCTACGTACCCAGCTGTTTACATGCGTGTTCCATTCCAGGAAGAAGGGGGTATACGGCATCTGGGTGATACCTGTGACCAAGACGACGCGCGGACAGAAGAAGGTCTTATGGTCATTTGGTCTTCGCAGAGTCGCGTTCTTCGCGGAGAAGATCATATGATCATGAATGCTCGAGAGCAACACTGTCGTAGCTACTGTAGCTGAACAGTGGAAATGCATCATAAAGCATCACGTTCATACATAGGCTCAACGACGCCACATATTCCTGTCGCTAAGTGAGTAACACGGAATGCACGTTGCCCATGGCACTCACCTTAGGTCCCTAAGACGTATGTCAGCTCGGGGGGCTCCACCGGATCAGCAAAGATCGTCCTTATACTTATTTCCAACTAGCAGACCATGTCAGATGGCTCACGCCAAGTTGTCTGGCGGCCCGTCACACTGGAGTGGTACATGTATCTACTACAGTTTTGGTTCTTCATGATTCTGAAAGAGGTACGCGGGATGTAGGCTCGCTTCCAGCCTCTAGATGTTCTCGGAAGACAATCGGGGTTTGTACATAAGTATAATAATATGTGATGAAAATTTGAAAATCTGCTTAAGCGGTGCTATAGTGTAGTGGTTATCACTCGGGATTTTGACCAGTTTATTTGTACGAAGTTCCCGGAACCCAGGTTCGAACCCTGGTAGCACCTATGCTGTAGTTGGCCCCCGTATTTTACTTTTAGTTCATCTTCCTCAACACATTTTCCACCATAAATCTGGTAGGTACACATCTTCGGATTACAATGTATGCAGGGGGGAAAACTTGAAAAGGGTCCACGTATCAGAGATTTACCACCATGCACTGAACTTTATCACAGGCCTAGTACGATGAGCGGGGAGGAGGTTGCAGAGTGTGGATTCATCTAAGTACCAATGACACTACATGACAAATAACACGAGAGCACATACAGAATATGTCGAATGAAGGAATGGCTCCGAGGTAAGACCCGGCACATTTCTACAACAGTGTCCAGCAACTCCCTGAATGCGTCCATTCCAGAACGCAATATCGGCAACAAAGGAAAAACCACCATGTAGCAAGCACAGGAACAAGCAAAGCAAAGCATGTTGAAGAGAAAAAATAGGGTATTATGAACATGTCAATCAATATCCAGGTGGTGAATAGATATAGATATGAAGGTAAATGGTTCACGTGTTCGATAGTTCGCAGGCCATTCTAGTACCCCCTTCAATGCCTCCTTCGTATCGCTCCTAAGCTGGAAGCGGATTAGAGAACAAACGCAGCGAGGACAAGCGGGATGACACTCAGAGCGCCAAACACGACGCGTTGCTCGATGGCGTCGCTGGTGTTGCCTGACGCGCTAGTTGACGGGTTAGGTGCGCCAGAAGACGTGGTCGAAGACGACGTGTTGGTGGAGGTACTCGAATTCGTGTCCTGTGAGTCAGTTCCATTGAGACGAATAGCATTTCGCTACAACGAAGAAAAAAAGAAAACCAAATCGTCAGTGAACTGCTCTTTGCAAGTTGTAGGAGGAATGAATGCGATACTTACGACGAAGCCATCTAATGTCTCGGTCGAGCTATCATTGATATTAATACCACCAACACCACCTTGAGCACACGTGTGAAAGTCGAAGAACCAAATGGTGGTATTCACGAGGTCCGGGGTGATGGGCACAGACTGGATGGTGATCGCAGTGCCATTCACTGTATCCCGAAACCCAGAGTTGAAACCATTGATAGTGCTATCGGTCAGAGAGGCAGGGATGCAGGGGCTGGAGAACGTCGATTGTGTGGCAGTATGGTTGCCTTCCGTAACTGTCAAGAAGGAGTCAGCATTGAGTGGAGAAGAAGTGGAAAGTAAACGTACAGTTGAACACGACGATGTCATTCAACTTGGCAAAGACTTGTGCAGGATTGAAGACAGCAGTGGCATTGTCTGTGGTGTTACCACCGACTTGAATGAACACATTTTTGGCCGAAACAGTAGCAACAGCGGTCAACTACATTCATGAGGACGAACGACGCGTAAGCCGAGCAATAACTTCTCGTGAGAAGGCGGTTGAAAAGGGCAGGCAATATCAACCACTCACAAGAGCAACGACAGTGGAGCATACACGCATATTAGCTTGCGCTTCAAAACTGACAGAGAAAGTGAAGTAGAGTGTTCTACGCGTCGAACGCGATGGCAAGTGGGATGGGAAGAGGGGAAGGAGGGAAGAGGGGGCAACGAAGAGCGAGCGAGTCGAAGACAAGGACCGCACGCTTCCTTGCCATCGAAGCTAAGGTTTTATTGATTACTCGTTGCCCAATGGGAGCGTGGGCGACCATGCTATAACTAGCAGATAACGAACTTGACGTTTTTCTTCGGCTAAGAGCGACAGGCCTAGGGTGGATCTTAGACGTCATAGTGCCTGTTCTTGATGCGCACTATCATCGTCCTAAAGGCCCAACAATTCGACGAACAAATGTTCTTGAAGAAAAAAACCTGGGAAATACAGAAAACACTCAGAAGAAAAGTTTTGAGATTTTCTTGAAGACAGATGCAGCGAACAAGAAGACATGCAGCAGAGAAGACACGTCCAAAATAAAGACAGGTGTCATTACCGAAGATCGCCTCGCCATTTATGGCAAGTGTAGAGTCTATAAAACAGCGGTATGAAGCTTTGAGGACTCGTTGAGCAGGGTGATGGCGTTTCCGCGTTGAAGTCAAAGAACATGAGGAAGGCCCGACAGGAATGACAATCACAAAACTTGAACGACATTAGTCCATCATGCATCATCACGGAAGTCATACAGTTGGAGATAAGCAGGAACTCACCACAAAGAACGTCCTCGACATCCCCCCGCCTGATGATACAATGAATTCGATATTCTGCTACAACTACAATACAATAAGGTATCCATCCAATCGAGGTTCCAAGGCTCAAGAAAAGGAAGACGAAAAATGGTCACGAATACACAGTCGAATCCTGTAGCCGCCAACGCTGCAAAGGTCCCCACCACCACATAGACGTTGGCCGATGACCTTCTCGCGCAGGCGGGTCTATTTCGGGTTCTTCTTCCACCTCCTTCCCACTTGTCCGCCTTCGTCTCCGATGCGAACTCGGGTTCTCGTTTTCGCGTACTTCAACGTCCTCGTTCTCCCTCCGATGTGCACATTCGTCGCGTAATGTGTCGCCTTCTTCAATATCACTCATGGACACGCCATCTCGAAGGTCCGCACCAGCTTGCCGGATGCCGTAGCTGCCTAAACCCCAGCCTACGACGGGAGGTTCGCCGCCGGCAGGTTGAATATCCGCCTCTCGTCCGTAGACTTGTTGAATACGCTCGACATGCTCTACAGCTTGCTCGCGCGCAGCCGTCAGATGGGCATGTCTAAGCAATGCATACCAACTATGCAGGACTCGCCCGACGGATGTGTTAAATATCCGGGGAATGCCTTTCGACTGAACGCTCGCAAGAGTCGACCCACTCGTCGACTCTTGACTAGGTCTTCTGTTTCGTGAACGGGGCCCTGGCTGCGAGTTTCCCTCACCAGAGTGAACGTGTCCTTCATCCGACGTATTCCCCTCCACTTCAAGAGCAGCCATCCTTGCTTTTCGATCGTATCCAAGCGCGCCGGCCACACCTTTCCAAAATGTATCCACCTTCTCCTTCCTCTCTCGCCTCTTCGCTAATCTCGCTCTCCGTTTCCTCCTCCTCTTCTCTTCCCTTCTCAATATCTCTTCGACTTCACCCACACCCATGCCCGCTCCCACCCACCACCACCAACCCAAAAAGCTTTGCCACAATATTACGGCCCACATGAGACCAGGCATCCAAACGTACTGATCTTTGCTAGGGATATAGATAAAAGTGATTGCAGTAGACGCTAGCGCCAGAGTGAGTGCACCAGCTCCGAATGCCGCTGTCCCGCCATCTGTTCGCCAAGCTTGCTTTCGGTTAACGAAAAGACCCCAGATGAAGAGCGCTGCTGTGAAAAGTAGGGAGAGTGTGGCGTTGCAGATGTTTTGAACAGCAGAGGATATACTGGAGAGCCTGGTGTTGGACGAATCATGAAGGGGAAGAAGTTGCATGACTGAGGCTACGACTGCGAGTGGGCCGAGAAGGGTGAAAATAAGACGACGTTCAAGACTAGACGGGAAGAGGAGGGTCAGGAATTGAATGTGTGTGATCTGGAGATATGCCAAGCCCGACGCCAAGCGTTTAGTTTGACTCCCTGTACGATGTAGAGGAAAAATAAAAAGCGCACATACCTGAATCAACGCAGACGTCGTTGCATTCATCAGCAACCAAGCGGCCAATTCCCCAGTACTCCATTCATCCATCTCCTCCAATGGGGGTATATCCACAGCGATGTACGTCAACATGTAAGGCCAACCCCTACTCTCCCTCGTGGCGGTCATCAATATAACTTGAAGAGTAGCTATATGAGCTATCAACAAAGTGAAGACGGCGGATATTTGGAGTGCAAAATTGACTGGGGCAAGAGGCCAGTGGTATTGTGCGGTGAAGATGAGATGGATGAAAAGGACGGCGGTAAGGGTGAGGACTATGCCTGTTACGAGGATTTGGATTGGTAGAGAACTGGCAAAAGAGGGGCGATACCGTAGGATTGGGTCTACGGAATAGCTCCTGTGCACAATGCCCATAATATATGCAGTTAGGTTCTGCGAAGCCAGTACGGGCAGAGATATGAAGGTACTTGCCTGTCATCGTTCTCGTAGAGCGATGTGTTGGAAACCTGGTCCGAAATATTCACATCCTGTGCGCTCACGTAGAAAATCAAGCACAACAGAATGAGAAAGATCCATCGTCTGTGCATGTCCTCCGCAACGTGGAGTAGCACTCGGCAATATGATGGATATCAGAGATCCCCAGGACAGAGAGTAACAGAGTCAGAAACCTCTAGAAAATGGTATTCCCAGGTGGACGATAGCGCAGAGAAGGAGGCAGGTCCCCAGAGAAGGAAAATTCAAGCACGAGCAGAGCAGTCGGGAGCAGGTCGATCCCGCAGGCGCCCATAGTCTGAGTGCACCGGCGTCTACGGTGATATTCACCGGAGAAAAACCCAATTTGGCATGTCTATAGGTCTACGCCTTCACTCTTATTTCTGAAAGGCAATTCTGCCACTCTCGATCCAGGTCCGCAGCATGCTACGCTCATATAAATAGGCCATTCAATTATAATCATAGTAGATGGAAGTATTACGGCCTGATACAATAATTAACGCAGGATAGAATCCCAATGCCCAAAATTAACGTCAAGACTCCCTCGCAGCCAACCCACCGACCAAATCCGTCAATCCTAGTTCCCTCTCAATCTAAGGGGCAACATGTCAATAAAAATAGTCCCACTCCAAGTGGCGGGTACAACTCACCTGATGCTTGAGTTCGGCATCTTCACGACCTGCGGAAGATCCAAAGACCGCGTCGATCTCTTCAAGCGAGACATTAGCTGTTTCGGGAACGGAGTACGTCGACCAGAAGTACCCTAGGAAACAGGCAGATGCGAATATGATAAAGGTCCCACTGCATTGAGTGTCAGCTGAAAGACTCGCCATGAGGAAAAGGTAACTAGTTACGTACGAAGGCGATAAGTCCATTAGGACAGGTGTAACGAGACCAATAAGGACTTTTGAAGGAATGTTTAGAATTTGGGAAGGACGGCTGTGGGAAATTGGTGATAAGAACGTACAATTGTTGATCCAATTCGATGCTGTGGACAGAGAGACACCCTTGCTTCGAACTGACAATGGGAAGACCTCGCTTGGTAAGATCCAGCCAATGGGGCCGTAACTCATCCCATATGCAGCCGTGAATACGTAGACACAACTATTGGGTCAAGTTAGATCAAGTTTCTCCAAGGTTGTTATCGGACTTACCAAACACATGTCCATGCAGCCATCGTATGATGAGGCCAGTCGAGCTCAAATTGTCTCACCAATAGCGCAATGGTGATGTGGGAGATACTCATCACCGCACTACCCCCTATTTGCATAGTTGGCAATATGTACCGATACATGGATAGTGAAAGGCTTACATCTCAACAGCGGCCTTCGCCCTTATTGATAATCGGTATCAGCATGCGTGAATGGTCATAGCAGGATCTCTTACCAAACCTGTCGATATACAAGATGACAGGAAAGACAGCGAAGAACTGGACGATACCAATCCCACCAGCGACCATCAGTGTTACTGTGTCCCCTTGTAAGCCCAATTCACGCATCAACGTTGGTCCATAGTACAATAGCGCATTGATGCCACTCCATTCTGCTCGAACATCAGCAACTGGGCGAAACGCAAGGGAATAACCCGACGATACCGACGTTGGAAGACCATCATCAGTACACCGATGAGTGTTCTTGGTCGGTACTTCTTGCTGAAGAGTTGCCCCCAAGTTTGCGCTTCCCCACGGATGCCACCCGCTTTGACATCGCCAATACTCTGTTCTACTAAGGCTGCTTCGACGCGCATCTCTAGGAGTTCGATCTATGAAGATAAACAAGATGCGAAACACCTGGAGAACGTAAGCCATACCTGGAGCAAAGGATCAGTATCTGCTTCCATCGATGATCGCAGACGAAGCCTAGCCAATGCTTGCAGGGCTTCTTCACTTCGACCTTGTGCCACCAACAATCTTGGAGATGGGGGGAGGGATATACTGCCAAATCCAAGAAGAACGCCAGGTATGATTTGAATACCTAAAGGTATCCGCCATGATGCTGACCCAGGCACTGTCACAACTCTAATGAGCTTCCATAAAGACTTTGAAGGATGAACCCATACAGTCACGGGTAAAGAACCCAGTCCAGAAACCCAAGACCGCTCCGAGAACTATGGAGAATTGCTCCAATGCCATTAGGGAGCCACGCACTTCCGGCGGACTGATCTCAGCCATGTAGAGTGGCGAGAGCATGCTGAAAGGTTGCATATCAGTTTCGTGTTCAATTCGCAATGGTGAGATAATACGACCAGAAGTGAGAAACCTTACCTCAAAGCGCCTACACCTAAACCCCCGATGGCACGACCAATGATCAAATGAGGAATGCTTTGGGCAAAGAATTGCAGAGCAGACCCTGCACAAAAGACAACTTGAACCCCATAGAAAGTCAACTGAGTACTTCATCGTCATTGCGAAGGGAAACGACTGTGACTTACCGCATGCAAGCATGATAGCCTGTCGCCTAGAGAAACGATCAGCGAATATTCCTGCGATTAGAGCGCCAATAAGCGAGCCCAATTCAAGCATAGCAGCTGGATCGTGAGTGACAGTAAATCGGGTTCTGTTGCAAGCGTTGTAATGTTTCAGACGTACTCATTAAACCCTTCTCCAAAGGACTTATGGGCCAACGGGTGACAAAGTCCTTCATAACGAGAACGTTGGCAATGACGCCTTGGTCATAGCCGAAAGTCAGACCGCCTAACGACGCAAAGACTGCACAACCTAATGCGTAGTAATTATGGAAAAGTCCAGTGAGACCTTTTGGACCATATGAGTAGGTGTAGGAATGTCCGTGAGGATGCACAATCAAGGTTCCGCCATGGCTAGTAGAATGAAGAGAGTCTGTAGTAGGTAGCTGGGTATTTGAAAGTACGTCTGTAGGAGAATATTGCTCATGGGCTTGAGGTTCTGATGATAGTGCTACATATCCATGGTTCCGGTTATCTGTATGGTTGGTCTGAGTATCATCGAAGGTCTTTAGCGACATACACCTTTCAACGCAAGCGCAGTGTAAGTGACATACCATTCGACGGGTAGTATTTTCACTTTCACAATCCTTTAGCAATTATCACGTTGGTATATGACCGATGATTTCACAGAATGGCCAGGTATATCTGTTTCACAACCAGTCTTACGCATGTGGGTGCTTGGAGGTGAAGGTCCGTAAATGGGCGCTCCGTGCTTTAGAAATTGGCGTTTAACTTAATCTTATCTTATCAACACCCTTAACTAGTCCACCTTCGTCATGCGAATCGTTTTCTCTCAAATCCAATACCACTCGCTGCTCGCTCTTGCAGGAACCTTCTGGGATAGTCAAGCAGATAATTCAGGTATGTCGAATCATCTACACTGACTGGACCTACCATTTACTGTCATTTAGCGAAGCTAGAAACGAAGTTGTTTTCTCTGAACGCCCTGGAATTGATGCATAGAAGCGTGCGGATTCTACCGATATGCAAAGTCCAGAACTAGTCAGCACGATAGCAGCTGGTGCACACCTTGCAGGATCAAGCCGAACTGAGGCAACGTCTGATCTGAAGAGTGTTCTAACATCAAGGCTAACTCAGTACGAACAAACCCTTGGTCGTTCGCCAACTGATAGATCAGACAAGACGTTGGAAGAAGTGCAGCTAGAAACCGCCTCCGAAGCCCTTCATGTGGTCTCTCTCGTTCAAATTCTCATAAATAGGCCTAACGACAAACCGAATGAAACGCAGGAAACGAGCACAGAAGCCACTCCACAGGATGGGTATATGATCGGCACACGGGACTTAGCGTACATGCGGACTCTCCTTTCTATCACTGTCAAATGGGGTCTTGAACCGTTACTACAACGGGTCACAGCAGGCATTCCGAGTACGATGCCAGTTGGAGCACGAAAGTCTGGCGTACAAGTCATTGACCTGACGACAGTCCCTGAAAACTACAAGCTTCTTGTGTCGTTGATTGATCAACTCCTTGGGATTATATTGCCTAGTGGCGTCTCGGGCCCTATTCCTTCGACGCATATCAGCGTGCTTATTTTGGACAACTACTTACCAGATTTGTTCAAACCTTGCATAACTCTCGGCTGGTTACCGAAATCTCAAGCCACTGAATCCGTCATGCCTGTCGATCACTTGCGCTCAGTAGTCATTCATCTCATCTCCATGTCAGTAGCATGTACTACTTGCACGCCGTCAGTATTGAACTTTAATATACAGCTTGCCTGTATCAAAATCCATCAATGCATTGACCTGTGTTCTAACCGATTCCTCTATGCTACCGTACGTTCGGAAGACCTGCAGCTTCTTGCTAGGCAGGCAACTACTCCGGCCTCATGGTGTCCAAGGGTTATTCATAGGCATCTTTGGAGAGGAGGAAGAATCCGGTGAAACGGCGCCGTTGGAAAAGCTCGAACACGTTTCTCGTCTCCTTCAAGCGGTTCCCAAAGGTATCCAGGAAGCGGTAAGTAAATCCTCCTTTCGTTATATAACACGTGTCAAGTGTTCAAACCGACATGTATTGTGCTACCTAGGATTATTATAAGAACATCACCTCTCAAGTGGTCGCGGTTCTGTCTTCTGTGGATCAGACTATGCCTTCCGCGCACAAGCGTGCGGCTGCGTTCACATTGTCGCGATTTCTGGGCTCCGAAGCGAACCAAAAGTCGAACATAGCTTCTCGCATTCTACTTCCAATGCTTCAGCGACCATTTCTACAGGTCACTCGTCAATCGTCAGAATTCATACAAGACTCTACGAGTCAAGAGTTCTCTCCTTCAAAGGCCCTGTCCACGATACAGACACTACTAATCAACACTGACCCTTCTCCGACTCTCATTTCCAGTCTCCTGACCCCGATTATTCCGTCCTTGTACTCGCTGCTGAGCACGCTCGAAGAGCACAGGACGTCAGACCCAGCTCTGAAGATGACTGTAAGTGGGCTCCTCAGTACTTGGGGGAGACTTGTGGGAACCGAAGAGGGCATTGCCTCTATTTGGCTCGTCATTGAAGGGGAAGGAGGATATTGGAAGGTTGACGTCGCGGGAGAAGTCACTAGAATCGAAGAAAGGTATGTTTCCTGAATGAAGGTTTTGGGTCAGATATCCGGCTGAGAAGAGCTGATAGTGAAAACCGTCTGCATTCGTTATCACTCTTCACCCCTGAAGACGTGCGGAAGGCGGAGGAAGCTGGAGAATTCGACGCCGATGCGAACATATTGCACTTACGGCCTGATCCTGTACATTTTGTACGGTATCTAAAGTCGATAGACCGTCCAGATGTTACCAGTGATATATTCGTCAAATTGCTGGAAGCATATCGAGGGAGCAAAGGCACGTCGGATAGTGACCCTATGAGGTGTGTCGGCTTTTCCTACAATGTGCAGGACATTGAGCTCACAGGCCTCATAGAACGCTTTTGTACTTGCAAATAGTCATGCAGATCCAATCCCAGCTTTCATCAGATGACTCCTCTATGAACATATTGAAGAAACCAGGTCACATTCTCACATTCATCAAACACGCATTGGAGACAGCCACAGCTGCACCCGTTGCAACTTCTGCTATGCGTCAACCGAAATTGAAATCTTCTGGAGTGCGGATGGAGGACCTTCGGATAGTTGAAGAGGAGGAGCCAGAAATTGAAGAAGCCGATAGTGACAACGAGGCCGAGGCTGCCAGTGATGTTGAGTCGGGGGAAGATGATATGACTGCCACAGCTGTGAACTTGCTCCTTTCCATATTGGAAGGTAAGTTGCTGTTCCACGTTAGTATTTTCTCATCTGATTGACATCGCAATAGCGAATCCTGACCTCTCCATACAAACAACGCCAATCCTGGATGAGATGTTCGACTTACTAGATCGTCTGGCAAAAACTGGCCCTGAAAACATCAAGCCTCTAGCTAGAGAGGCGAGGATGGTCCTGATAGCCAGATTAGCTTCTTCTTCGACTCCTTCAGCCAGTGCGAAGTCAAGGCGGACACCTGCCGAAGAGTCGGCTCAGGAGACGTACCAGAAGGCGTTAAAGCTTCTTCAAGATCCGCTACTGCCCGTGAGAGCCCATGGACTTCTGCTTCTTCGCCAATTAGTATCGTCTCGTTCGACAAAAGAGGGAAAGTTGGAACCGCCTGCCATAGATCGTGCACTTATTCCCGGAATACTGTCGATATTTCTGCAATCATTGCAGGATGATGACTCTTACATCTTTTTGAACGCAGTACAGGGGCTCTCTGCGATGGTAGATGGATTCGGCAAGGACACTCTGAAGGGCTTGCTGGATTTGTATGCCCAGGGCTTGGAGGGGGTGGGCGGAACTGCCATGACCAAACATGATGTGGATCAGCGTACTCGAATCGGAGAAGCTTTGGGCCAGGTTATCAGACGGTGCGCAGATGCGCTTCCGGTATACGGTAGGGTTTGTTCCACGAACTGTCTTCATCACTACTAAGCTCTCTGCCTCATGTAGCTGACGTCTTGGTTCCTCCGCTATTCAGGATCGTCCGGACATCTTATCTCCCTACTATTCTACGAACATCTGCTCTGTCTCTTCTTGCGCAGTGCGCCAATACGAACACCTTGGCATTGCTACCGTACACAACTGAGCTAATCGAAGCGATGATTGATCTACTACAAATCGAATCCGTCCCCGTGAAACCTTCGGCTCCTCATGCAGGACCCGAAAAGCAATTTGATATGCCTGCAGAGAAGGAAACGAGCAAAGCGACTGTGGATACACAACCAACCGCTGCCAACTCCAAGTTTCCCCCTTTGCGGCGTGCTGCTCTGTACTTCCTCTCAATGCTTACAAGGGCATATATTGAACAAATGTCGGATGTTTGCACTCGCGTGACGTATATCTTACCAGCGCCGCTGGTACGCCGAGCGAAGCTTACTGTGGGGTATGTTGCTGTTACGGATGAAGATTCAGTCGTCAGGGTCATGGCAAAGGAGGTCTTGGAAGGCTTCGATGGAATCGACGAAGGCATGCTGGGAATTTGAAGAGTATGTCGCTCCATAATCCTTTAGTGTCTGAGTCACTAATGTGATTTTTGGTTCCGATAAGCTGGTCTGGATATATTACAATTACAAAACCTATGTCGCGAACGAACGAATAAGAAGTCCGGAAAGGAATACAAACTGCTGTGTGCATTCAGACAAGAAGCATCGCCTTACTCTTCTACCGGCTGCCACTTCTCGACAATGCCCAAGTTTATCTTCATGAACAACTCTTCTCTCCACGAAATGGAGGGAACAGAGTTCGCCTGTGAATTTGAAAACGTGATGGGAAGCATTCTGGTTATAATTGGGCGGCGTTCCCCAGGCAGAAAGACATTCAAGAATACCACTCCTGCCCCATAACTCCACCAGTCTGTCTGCAACGATCGTTCTTCGTATTGTCTGCGTTTGTTTAGGAGTTCTTCATAACCTTCGAATCTTCGGCGCATGAAGTCCAAATTACACTCCATGACTCTTTCGATCTCGAAGGCCAGCGGAGCCGGCTGTCCAGCTCTATACCGAACACTGAGATGCAGACCCCAATCACGCTGACGCTGAGGATGACTTGGAAGGTCCAAAGATGAAACCAAAGCGTCCGAGAGTGTCGGCATGTGTTTGTGTATCCAAGACGTAAGAAGGGGATATAAATCTTTAGTACCCTTCTGGTCTGCATTCGGCAAAGAACTGAGAAGAGATATTGCTTCCTGATGTCTCTTGCAGTCTGGTTTGTGATTCTCCCAGTCATTTCGCTGATGTTCCAGCGACTAGTCATGGACACAGTCAACTCATAACTCTCAACGAGAATCTCCTGTGACAACGCACACAGTACCGTGCACATCTACACCCGGAACAGAGGGGCAAGCGAGTGTCCTGCGCAGTCCGTTGATTCATACAGTCCACCCAAGCACATTGGTCGTAAGAATGCAGTTTGGAACCCAGCCCGAAGTTGGGGGATAACTAAGAATAACACCATGTAAGTTAAGGAAACACTATAACACGACAGAGAAAACCAGAAACTTGGTTGCTATACCTTCGGTTTGTCCTGTTCAGCGGCTCCAGACTCATGAGATACGGTGTGGGATTTCATGGTAGTGGTCAGGAAAGTGAACAAACAGGAGTGATCGAGCCTTAGGTCAAAACCCCTGAGATGAGAGCTGACGTAGTAATATTCAATCATGATTACTGTACACGATATAGACGCATCTTAACCAGGTTTAAGCATCCAATATGCAGATAAGTACACAAGCAGGATGAGTATGGACTGAGACCTTTAAAACTGGAGCGACCGTTCTAGACTAGCCGAAGGGAAGACTTAGGCTGAAATGTGTCTAGAATCAACGGTTGCTCCCGCGGCGGTGGTATAGACCAGCAGCCTAAACGAGGCAAGGATGCCGGGGGTGTACGTAGATGGCACGACAGCGTACAAACCATGTTGCAAGAGGAACTGAGGGGTCACCACTCCAGAAATGGCATCAGCATAAGGCCCCGAGGTCGCAACCTGCGAACCCAAGGTTCCATGTTCAGTTAAGCGGAAGACTGTTACGTTGATAGGCACTTCTGCATTGCCGTCCACAAGTTGTAAGCGTATCCTACATGAAAAAAATATTAACGCAACTGGCGTCTTCAGGAGGAGGGTTGCTTACTTTACATGGCTTTGGGATGAGAGCTTCATCTCGTAGATGGGATTGTTCACGTAACGGTTGAAGGAGGGACTGCCGGCAGCAGTCTCGGATGTCCTGAAAACATGTCGTAGGATGCTAGCACCAGCGCTGGAGATCGGAACATACCATGAACCTCGTATCACTTTGCTGAACATGCCAGCACCTTCTTGAGGAATGGGATCGATCTCAAATGGTTGAGTGCCTGAAATATCGACGGTGAATGGGCCCAATGATTGAGGGTTGAATGATGAGACAATCAAAGTATAGTCCCCAGCTGGCAGATCCGAAGTTATCAGTCATTCATCCGATATCGGGGTGAGCATCGGCTGAGAAATCGCACCTGAAAGATCCTTCGAGACAAAGGCAAACCCATAGGAATAAGAACCAGAAGACGCAACGACGGCGTTCTGTGTCAGTCTGCGAACGAGTAAGGAAGGTAAATAGCTTGTCATTATATTTCATACTCACTCTGCAATTCGCTCGCCATTCGACCAGGCCACGACGATATTGAGTGGAACATGTCGATCGCTCCGCGCTGTGATCTTGAGTCGCGTCTTTCCGGACCTGATTCGCAGATGATATTGAGGGTTAAGCATGAATGTCGGATGAGTCGGATTTCCACCAGCAGTCTTGTTCGTAAAGGCACCAGCGATCTATTCAATATATATAGTAAATAACGCACATGCACGAGATGAACAAGTCGAAATGTACCTTCTTCACATAGGGTAGTGAGATCGCATCTCGTACCCATGATGCAGACGTCGATGAATATATGGTGACGGTGAATCCAACATCGTCGTAATCACCATCGTATGAGGCAACAACCAATAGCTCTGGAGACAGCGATGAGCAACGAGCCTTAACCTAGATTTGACGTGAGTAGATGGCAGGTGCACTACAACAGTCGCCTCACCAGAATGTGGGTGCTGTTGGTATAGGAGCCCTATATCACTATGTTAGCGAATACAATTCCGTCGAAGTGGAACGGGCATCTACTTTGAGATGTAACGAGTTCAAATCCGAACTCGTTGTATCTTGCACCGTTAGCGAAACATACTCTGACTTCCGTCTCGAATCCGTTATGTGCCTTGTGAGCAACACCCAAATTTCTTCCTCTTCCAACGAACTAGTTTCTACCCTGAATGTTGCTCTAAAAATTTGTGCTATGACACGCTCATTCAGGGGCTGGCCTACAATACAGATAAAAACACACTCACGTTGATCTCCTGCTTCCTCACGTTTCCACTTTCTATCAAAAATATGAGCTGAGACCTTGCTGTTCACGATTGACTAGAGCTTACCCATGATAAGCTAGTTTGTGTTCAAAGGTCCCTGAGTCCCAGCTAAGATAGATACCGTCAAATACATTGCAGATTATATCCCAAGATAGATCGTAAGAGCCTATTGAAGCACGTCAGCGCAATTTTCGAAGCTGACACGATAAACATACGAGGCCTCTCTACCGGTGAATCCAACAGCGATAAACGAGTAAAGTCTTGTTCTACATCTTCGCTCGATGTATGGTGTACACGAGAGTCAAGGATAGTCATCCGCCGACCTTGTTCATCATCTCTCACATCTAACATTCCTTTGTGAGTACCTTTTCAAGTAACGGTGGAGAAAGACTGACCAATAACAGCATAACAATGCGCTGGAAGCAACTCCATTGGGAACACTCCAAGCTCTGGAAGCCGTTCTCCAGTTCCAACAGTCAGGACACATCGTCCTAGGTCAGGTTAATGTGTTCAAGTCGTCGATATGAGATAAGGCCCACACAAATACCTTCTGTAAAGCCTGTGTTTATTCGATCCCATGTACTCTCCCGTTCAAAGTAAGCGCTGTCCAGATAGGTCAGTATTTACTGTGACGGAACCAGATGTTGTACAATACCCCTTCACTTCGATGTGCTCGGGTATCCACCCAGTCAGAACACTAGATATTTGTTAGAATGAGGGCGATCCAGAGAGTTTCAAAAACGCACTGTAAATCTGTGCTCGAATTCCTGAGAACAATCATCAACGAAATAGTAAACAACGATTTCTGCACCACTCAACGTACGATCCTGGGAAGTCATATCCTCCTACAAGTTTCATATACTGAAGAATTTATCTTAGCTATCTGTAGGGAAAACTTGGGGTTAGAAGACGTACCGCTTTCTCGACCAGAGAGGGCCATAAGACCGACTTCGGACCAGTTGAGAGACACATCAAGGTTCCATCAGGATAGCACGGTAGCTGATTGTCGATCTCTTGAGAAGATCCATCAGTATAGCCGTCTATTCTCTTGGCGCAAAATAATAACTAACCAACCTAAATAAAAACAGTACGTATTAAGCATCAGATGTTGAGCTATAGAGAGACCACTTACTCGTCGGTATGTGCCATTAAACATGGCTTTGAGGTGGTATCTGTCTGGTTCATCCGGAAACTGAAGCAGTGAAGAGGATCCAAGCTGAGTAACGCGATCAGTGCCTGCATTTCTCAAAACAAGAGTGTTTCTCACTTTGGATCCAAACCGACGATCATGTTCGATGCATATAGCTACGGATGCACAGACAGAACAGTCAGAAACCATGTGTTGAATCACATCTTTTGATTCGAGTTTGCTATTGTTATCGTGAATATGCTCCGGCCTTCTCCATTTAGCGTTATTCTGAACTTGCTCTGGAGAAAGGGGTGGCTGGGTAATGCCGGTGCTGATTCCTGAAGTGGGCTGCCTGGTGGACTGAATTAACGGAGGTCACTTACCTTGGAACTATAGGCTCGCTCCAGAGCGGGATGCGTGTTCCATTTACATTAGAAGAGTGTCGCAGAACGGCAAACTGTTCCTCTACAGTTTCCAATTCTGCTCAGAACAAGGCAAGGCGATGAAAGAAGCTGTCTTACGTTCAGAGAAACGATCGGCTATGACCGGTGCGACATCTCGCTTCACCTGCTTAATCTTCTCTGCACGTTCCAATGCCTTTCCTGCATGAGTTTTACATTCCGCACGGATGGCTGTGCTATTACTCGTGCGACTGAGGTGCAGGAAGTCCTGAGCGACTTGAATGTACAAACGGAAAGCACGATCGAGGTCGCGGTCCAATTCCGCTCTCGCAGCTTTAGAGTACTGTGTCTGACATAGTGCTGTATTATTTCCCATCCCTATTAAGCACATTGAGCTCACCTCCAGATGCTTTAAAGTATGGTCAGCGCTCATGGTGTCGCTGGGGTGTCATTGGCACTAGGGCGCCTACAATTTAGTCCAACATTCAGCATGAGGAGGTTAAATTGAATCAATCTTGAAGCTCTTACCGTCTATCCGACCCAAGATACAAATTTGCACTGGTCCTAGGAGGTTGTGCGAACTTGAATCTAATCGCCTGCTCAATTGGGCAGGTCTGGATCATTATGGGCGCCTATATTGTAATGGTGTGCAAATACATGCAAACAACGCGGCGGTGGCGGATACTACGCGAGAACAATTGGGTTCGTCGGCTGTCTTTTTGTTCTCTTGCCATTGTTCTTCAGCTCGAACAACATGTTGCGCCGCCAGCATTTGCTATTTCTTGAATGTGAACAACGACATTGCCTTCCTAGGCTCTGCACAACACTTACCTTACGACCGCCATGACTTCAGAGACACCCATCTTTCATTTTCGACACTCGCCAGACGATCGCTATCCTAACTTCTTCTCCAGAGATCCTAACCTCTCTATAGCTATTCCACCGCAAGACTTTCCAGTTGAAACCTCACGCTTTTCACCCGAATCGCCACCGCTTCCGCCTGTTCCTTCGCGTGCTGGATCGATGTGGACGAATGCGACTACAATGAGGTCGCCCACGCCCAAAGCAAAGGACGTGGAAGCAAACAGACCTCGGTCTCCCCAGAGATCACCATCTAGCCCAAGTTCTAGATTTCGCGCACGCTTTACGAAGTTATTCTTTGATGTCAGGACACTTATGAAGGACAGGGACGCGGAACTGGTCCCTATTCAGCCCGCGCATCTACCTCCCTGGCAGCCGCTTAACGTAGAGAAACGATCCTGTTGTCAAGATTGCCTATGCCATCGCCCGAAGGAACGGTCACGACGCTACAAGCTGCTCATTTGCTTACTGGTGATCATTATCCTATATCTTCTGGGCAATGTGTCATTCCTCAACGCTCGCGTCATTAAATTGTCTTCTTCGTCCACGTCGACAGACAAACGTACCGCTTCGACATCGAAGACGTTATCTGCAGACGCTCAGGAGTGTCTGTCGCAGTATAACGTCAATGCGCCTTCTGATCCATCTGGCTACCCTTGCTCATCATGTCTTCCTGTATTGCAAAGCGTTCCCTCCGACTTCTCAGACGGAAATGCCACGGATACTGAGCAAATCCAGAACGCTACTCAATTCTGTGGTTTACGTGCATTCTTTGAGAGTATGGATAATGATGGACAGGCAGCATTGCAGAACGGGCAGTGGGTGGAGAACATGAGATTCTGTGCTTGGGGTGGCGTTTCGTGCGACGGAGCAGGTCGAGTTGGCGCATTGTAAGTAATCATTGACGATGTTCCGCGAATTTGATACTAATTCGTTGTCTTCTGAAGGACGCTGAGCTTCCCTGCCGTTCCCGCTACTTTGCCCAACGAGATTGGTGCACTGACTGGTCTCACAAGCTTGCACGTTATCGGCAACAGTAATATACCTGGTATGTAAAATGTATGTGCATAGTACGATCATAGCTAATGTTGCATTCACAGGTGGTTCTCTTCCCAGTTCATTCACCTCGCTGAAATCAATGACGTTGCTTCACCTGGAGTCGACTGCAATTACTGCGTTACCCGATAACGTATTCTCATCGCTCGATCAAGTAACCACTGTGGAATTGGTCAAGAACGGCCAGATGGGCAATGATTTGCCTTCTAGCGTTACTAGCCTGCCCCTCCAGAACTTGTAAGCTGATCTAGATAGGTTGTCGTGAAGCGGACATCGGTACTAACACGACTTCTCAGAATCGTCAACGGACAGAACCTCAATAATCCCCTCCAAACTCTTTCGTCAAGCTCTTCTTTGCAAAGGTCCCTACAGTTGCTGTTCGTCTTTCTTTCCTTATATTCGATCGCTTTACTGACCTTCGTCTTTGCAGTGACCTCTCCTCCACATCTCTCTCGGGCAGCATTCCATCTTCCATATCCTCGTTTTCCGCTCTAGTCGAACTTCACCTCGACTCCAATAATCTCACAAACCCTCTTCCTTCATCTTTCCCATCCTCATTGGGCGCCTTGACGTTGTCGAACAACTCGGGGCTTTCAGGCTCCGTACAGGGATCATTCTGCTCTCTGGGGAAGTTGCAGAATTGTGAGATGACTGGAACAGGGTTGACGGCCGCTGGCGGCTGTGGAGTTTGTAGATTCTCTTGAATCTTTGAAGAACTTTCCTTTCTATGCTCCTTGAACCCTTCACTGTATTTCGTTCTGACCTTCCACTGTTGTTTTATGCTCGTTACGCTCCGGACGATGATACCTTTGTAGCAAATAGCTTTTCCCATCACGAAGTATTTATGCCCTCATGACTACATATACAATATCGTAAATAGTCGGTTGCTTGCCTAGTGGACAGCGAATATTTCACCAGTCAATATACATACAATATTCAATACTTACTTTACTCCTTCCCATGTTCAAAGCTACGTACTTTCCTAAAACGGAAGCTGTGTACATCTCCGGTGATGCTGGCAGCAACGCTCAAGCACTAACAAACTCTCTACCACCAAAACCCACTCTCACTTCACTTCACCATCATGACAGACTTCCTGGCGCGCGAGAGCGAGCTCCTTGGCGACGAGTTCTCCACTCCGACAGCGACTGGAGGCTCATTCGCCACTGCGGGCGGAGACATTGACTTCGACAGTGCCGCTGCTGCGTTTCCTGACATCTCGCTGGATGGGACTGGCGACATTCCACCCCCTATCGCGTCGATTCCCAGTACGAATAGCTCGAGTGGGTTCTCTTTTGAGGATTTTGGAACGCCACCGAGTGAGAGGACGACGGAGGTGAAGGTTACTGGTAATGAGGAGATTGAGAAGTTTGAGAGTGATTTCCCGGAGATCGAGGTTCCTCAGGTGAGTCCGTTGTGTACTGCCTGATACCTGAACCCAGGAGTTGTAAAACGTTTATTTGAAAACAGACTCAGCAGACGTTCTCGCCACCTGCACCACTCTTCGGTGCTACCACCCAAACATTCGCACCTCAGCCACAACCTTCTGCGCTGGTTTCGTCGACACCTATTTTCAACCAGCCGATAGATGAAGATGAGCCCGAAGCTATCAAGTGAGTATATATATACGCGTTCTGACTAGCTCTCCTGTTGGTTCTGACAAACGGTGCTTCTTAGGCAATGGCGCGAGAAACAGGCTGCTGAAATCAAGGCAAGGGACGAAGCTTCGCAAGCCAGGCGGGAGGAGACTGTTGCTAAAGCTGAACGAGCAATTGATCAATTCTACGAGGAGTACTCTGGCAAGAAGGAAAGGAACATTCGGGAGAACAAGTACGTTGCATTCGACCTTCTTCGTCTACGTGATAGAGTAGGAAGAATGTATTGGTGCCCGTGCGTGTACATATCGTTTACTCAATATATTTGTTTTGATCATCTATGCGACTGCCACTGATTACTTGTGGAGTGTGCCATCGTTATAGAGAATACTAGACGAGGGGGGGTAATTGTAGCAGGAGGAACTTCGTACAGAATACCAGAACAGCAGAATGGGGTGAGAGAAGATTTATTTTTTCGTAGATACGATACACGGACAGTCCTACGAAATAAACAAACGGGAATTACTAGAAACCGTAAGAGATTGACAGAAACGACTTGTCTGACAACCCTCAGAAACACGGAAGACAGACCATTGGAGGGGTTGCGCATGAAACACTCGCATTCACAACGCGAATCTGCGACGTACTACCCGAGTCTCCCAGGACTTCCACAATCGAACGGCCACAAAAGCAGTAAAACCAGACGTGAATCGCACAGAAAAAAACGGAGAGAATAAAAAGCGAGTTAGCAGACTTCACAGACGGCGTCGACGATCACATTCCAAGTTGGAACTCGATGATTTTTTATTGACGACAGGGAGGGAGGTTTGACGATGGGCCCAGAAACGTCCTAGGCTGGAGCATAAGACAAGTGAGAAGGGACAAACGGACGAAGGACGAGTTGACGAAGACACTGGTAGAGCCGCAGGGGGAATAATGTGGCAAACTTGTTGGCCAGAGGAGATTGAAGGATTGCTGGCAGATCTCACATCGTCGAACCATGATCGTAGGGATTGATGTGAAGGACAAGCAAAGCCGATAACCAGGGAAGTGGAGCAAGCAGAGAAGTGTGCGCCAAAGTCGATGAATCTTCTATGGACGACGCCGACAAAGGCACGCGGGGAACGCAGAACGTTACGCGAAAGACTCGGAATGTGCAACGCCTATGACAAAAGTGCACATTCAGACCTTGATGAGTGAGCGACGTACCTAGATCAACTCTCCGATACGCCCTCCATGCCATCTACTCTTATTCCAGTGAACCACATCACTCTGGTTTGAGACGGAAAGGCTTGCATGCAGGCGACATTGACGACGGTCGCAAGGTACAGTTCATTCTTCCCATCAACGTCGATGAGCGGAGTGAAGCACGGCCTCGCGGGAGAGAGATCTCGCAAATTAAGCAAATTAAGCAGGTCAGTATCTCAACATGGGAACATAAAAGACCATGTCAGACGTACCAACTTGTGAATATAAGAGCCAACGCCGTCATCCGTCTTGAGGGAGCCAAAGGTTCAGATCCAAGAGCGGTGAAAAGAATCGCTCGGATGACAGACAACGAGGGGGGGAAGTGAGTAAGAACAAATAGAAAAGTGAATCAACGTGTTCGCAAAAGATACAAGCTCCCCGTGAAGCGATACAGACGACGACATGTGAGAATACTGCAGCAAGCAAAATGGCGTATTCGTGAGCCAGGCACAGGGTGTATGCGTTGATGAGTGGTATCCATCGACGCGCAGGGGTCTCGAGAATGCAGTCGAGTTGTCGAATGCGGCGGGAAATGCGAATACCACATGCAGGACGACGAAGAACGGCAGGTGGTCAAAGCCTTCTTGCAAAATCGTCGAGCTGAAGAAGAACATCGTCTGGACAACGCTGCGGGAAGAATTTCTTCACAAGCTTAGCATCAATTGAACCGCAGAGTCGACGAGAACAAGGTGGCATCGTTGAAAAGGGCGGGAAATGCAGGTAGGCGGGTGAGGACGTGGAAAGTCGACACAAGACAGGCGAAACCGTCGACTTTGCACGAAGTCTTGCGTAGCCGTTGATGGACGTGACGAATCCTCACAAATGTGGTATCAGTCGAACCGCACAGACGAGGAGAATTCGACTGTAACATCGGTGTCGAGGGGGAATGCAAAGTCGAGGGAAGTCTGTCTAGAGGACGATGGTGAAAGGTGGAAAGAGGAGATGAAGGGAAGGACAAGGCGGACGAGAGATGCAAGAGTCGACCGGTCTCAGCCGGACACCTGTCAACGGGAAAAAGCACTCAATATGCAAGTGACGTTTGCTAGAAACAACGACGCACCTTCTAATTCAGGTACAAGCCTGGCTTCCAGCCAATCGGACGAGAGAATAGCTCCGAACGAATGACCGGCCACTCTTTTCCTCAGGAAAATAATCAGTTTGAAGGCGGTTGAGGGAGGCCTTGAGATGAGGAAACTGACCCGGTCTGCAGCGCCAGCATTCAAGGTACCTCGTCAATGCGAATTCCGAGGCCAAACGATTGCGAGAGTCTGCAATTGCAGGCGACTCGTCTGTATATAACGGAAGTGCATGAAAACGGGAGGGAAAACTCAAACGTGTTCACCCTCGAGGACATGTCATTTGGTTCTCGTCTTCAGATGGCTGGCCGTCTACAAATGCAAACATGTGTTAGAAGCAGTAGAGAATGAGAGGAATGCATACACCCGTCACTCACCATGGCGCGAATGACGCCAGATATCTACAAGTTATATGGACACCAGACGGCTCGGAGGCTTGAGGAAACAGACCACGGATCTCCGAGTTCCCCGAGGAAATCACAAACGACAAAGCAGATCGCATGCTATGCTGACCAGCCGCTGGTAATAAGAATCTGCATGACTATAGGCAGGGTTGGAAAGCAATCTGAATTGACAACGAATATGAGAGCCATGCGCAAAGTTCCGTACCGACTCGGACCGCAGAAAACACTTGAGGAATATTCATAAAGCTCCATGGGATATCCTGCATGTCACCGGAAGATGCGAGTTCGAAATGCTTGAATTGGAAAAGCCTTGACCACAGGGGGGCAACTATTGAAGTCGACGGAAGAAAAAAATCGAAGAATGCGAGTGAAGTCATTTCGGCGATATAGGCATTACTCTCGGCAGGGGAAAATGCATGCATAAGAGAATCCGGCCGGCCCATGGAAAGAATGAGTCAAGTCTGAGTCTTAGGCGGGAGCATCTGGCGCTGGGAATGAAAACGCAAGTTAGCTGATGGTTGTTTCAGCGACAAATATCTACTAGACTCACAAACCTTCAAACACATCTTTTAATCGTTTGCCGTTTCTCCCACGCAGTGAATAGTATCACTCAAATCGCAAGGCCAACACATGTGTGGCTGTAGTTGAATTCGAACAGTCACCCTCGGAAACCAACATGGCGGGTATGGCAGATAATCTGGGAGGCGAATCGGCGGGAAAATAAAAGAAGTGGAGAGGTGTCGACCTGTGTCGACTCGAGGATGCGCAAAGGGCGTGATATACGCCAAAGGGAAAAGCTGTCAAATGGAGAATAGACCGTCAGCATCACCATCCTGACTCGATTCCAAATTGGGCGACATGCCTTCCAAACCGACCTCAACGGCTACCGGTTGCCGTTCAACTGGGAATTCGAAGTTTACAACAGCTTGCTCTCGACCGAGGCAGACCATTGATTTCTGTCCGGGTTGAAACATTGACACCTCGGCTCTGTTGCAGTGACAGCGTAAGAATTTGAGGAGTTGTTACAGGACGCCGTCTGCAAGCTCAACGATAAAGTCAGGAATTCATGCACAGAAAAACCAAGTCCTGACGAACTCACTCCGAGTCTTTCAGATCCATAGGGCCAAGGACTTGGGCAGAAGGTGGGGAGAAAAATTCATTCACGAACTTACCGTCAAGTGTTTTTACTTACAAACTCCCGATGGCTGTGTTGATCTCTTCTAGATCATCCTGCTACATTGCTTGATCGGCATCTTACCTGCCAAATTAGAGCTGACTGGCGACTCGGATGAGCCTTTGCTTTCTTCGGTAAGCCTGCCAACATGCACATTACCCTGCCAAAGCTTGGGCAGACTTTGCCAGTCTGCTCAAAGACACAGTGCTGTTTGCCCAGATGTGCTCTCGACAGAATGTCATTCTGTGAGAACAGGTCTGGGTGATCAGCATGGCAACTAATCGGAATTTGATTCCTAATGCAGAAGCTATGATCCTAAATCTGGCAAGGTACCATCTCAATCAGGTCATTCCGCCGCATTGTTCAAACTATATTTGAAATTACACTAGGCTTTGCTCAATCCGGGCCTCATCCTCTGCCGTGATCACAGCCTTGCTGCAAATCCACCCTCCCTTCTTCCGCCGTGTCGTTGCAGGGTTCATTCGCCTCCCACGGTAATGTCCTGCATCAAATCTAACCTTCCTCTTCGGAACGGGCTTGATGGTGCCATTTTTCACACCCTCATCATAATCACTCTTGATGTCCGCAAATTCCTCATCACTCAGCTTCCGAAAATAACAGGTTCCACTATGGACTGCAAGCACCAAGGTCCACAAGTCATCTGCAGACAAGGAACCTGGGTCTCGGATGGGACCAGGGACTGGCCATCCCTCAAGAAAGACCTGGTACCTGAAGACGGTCTTCAGGAAGTGCTTCCATGAGACGCAGGCAGTGCTGGAGACTTCGGCAACATGCCCTAGCAACAAATCAAGATGACAACAAACTTCCGAGCAGAAGGCAGCTTACATAAGTTTGCCTTGAGGTATTTTCGGACAAATGTCTTCTGTTGTGCACGTTGCATCACTGATGTAAAGTCTGAGTAAAGCAACATCACCTGCATCGGAAAAACTAAGAGTGACTTACGAGGAAAATTCTGGCCAGTATAAGACTCAATACAGAGTTTGAAAGTGAATCAGTACAGTTTATATATGAGCTTAGACTTTGCACATTGTCATGGTCAAATCAGAAGCAAGGATCTCAGATCTCAATATTTGCATTTGTGACATCTCACCGAGCAATGAGTTTGAACCATCGCTGATGTCTCATTATTTCTGGGGCCCTTCCGGTATCAATGACACACTATAAGTAATATGCAGTACTACCGAGTGGTTCACTAATAAAGAAATCTAATAGTATAGAGATCCTGAAAGATATGTCCGTATGCAAAACATAAGGTTGAGCGAAATAGAGTACACACCTACTAGTTACGGTGAGCATCAATATGATACCGCCACTTTGCACTGACTCGCTGTAGTGTATTGCATGAGATCACATGATGCTTACCCGGCATGAGGAAACTCTCACAGTCAATCTGCATATAATAGCCAGCTCAAGCGGATATTGGCGGTGAGTTCTATGAAACCAAAGGAAGCTTCCGAAAAGAGAAACAGATTGGTTAGAGTCTACCAATGACCATCGGCAAGAAGTTGACCTGGCAACACTGATGCTGTCAAAGTGTGCATCATGACGATAACTTGAGAGACATATGCGTATGACGCACCTAATGAATGGAATCCTCCAAATTCTGTTCGTGATTGGTTCAAACACCTGCAATCAGCCTTCGGGGATTGAAACTCCTGTGCTGGATTTTTTCAAAAGGTGGCCTATCGTTCCGCAAATAGCTGCAAATGACCTGAGCAGCGTGTTGAATTACGCTACCCCCATCTACACTATCCCTTACTTGCACAATCTAGTATGAGTCTGTTCCACTTCAGACATCCATCAGACTCGTGTTTCCACAGAATTTGGTGTTTATTGATAGCGACCGGTAAGAACAATATCTCATGATATTTCATTATTCTTACGGGTATTGCTCAAGTCGCAATAATGCACAGTGCATACTTTCTCGCTATTTTTAGAATAGGAAGTTGTGGAGAGGGAGATGTGAAGAGACGCATCGAGAAGTGTTCGCCTGGACCCTATCCCTGTTACACTCATGATTTCAGAGAATTCGGAGGTCAGTAGTTATCTGCAGGTACGTGTCGCTTCTATCGTTCCAAAGTTCTGTCCTCGGCTTTACGGAATCTTGCCTTGTTTCTAGTTTATGAGCCCCGTTTCGCACCGGGTGCTTCCAATGAAGCAGTTGGAGGGAAACCAAGTTTGGAAGAGGTGAGCAGTTACAGTATGTTCGACTGACATCCCTATTTGATTTCTCAAAATGGAGTGTCCGGAGAAATATATTCTGTTTATCTAGTTATCGTCCCCTTGCATCTCGGGCTGATGACACGATAACTGATATGTCAAGAAAAGTTCAGGTTCACAGGCCAAGTATTACCCATGACGACGAAAGTTGGACAAGAATGGAGAATCCGGATCATCTACTCAAACTGCTCCAATGTCATCATTTTATGGATGGAATCCACTCACCCGAGGATCTGGGGCTGGTGAGTGGACTGCGACACTCGCAAATGGATTCTAACATGACAGTGCTCAAAATTTTCTTCAATAAGCCTGGTGTATGCTCGTCACATTCAGAAATGGGTGACTCATGAAAGTAGTCAACTACTTTCACGAGACGTTGACAACCAAATTTTTATCCGTGACTGGGTTGACGTTGTCCCGGCGAGCACTCACCTTTGTTCAAGGACAACTTTCTCATCGATACCGGGTGAGTTGGTTTCTTTCCCTCGCGTTGCACGAACAATGCCATGCTCATCTGACGTCAAGTCTCAATCAGCCCTCTCGTTTAGATGCAGAGACCATCCTTGTTCCTCCTCTGAACCCAAAGCTTACTTTTCAGACGATCATGACCTCAAGACTGTTATTTTCGACCATACTAA
Organism: Somion occarium; assembly: GCA_964035595.1. Taxonomy (NCBI): domain Eukaryota; kingdom Fungi; phylum Basidiomycota; class Agaricomycetes; order Polyporales; family Cerrenaceae; genus Somion; species Somion occarium. Next base: position 1,663,150 of record OZ037949.1, on the reverse strand, counting down.
GGCATAGAACCTTGATTTCATTCTTGCCAAAGTAATTGCAACATCGTGAGTTGCCGTTTTCTCAAAGGCTCATTGCACCTACTCAACCCAATATACTAACTGCATATTCGATTGTTGCCACGGAGCTCTGAATGGGAGCACACGGTAATCATCTCTCATACTCAATGTCAGGCTTTCCAGATGGTGTCGTAGAACACACTTCGAGTAGAAACTTGTTTCTGGGTGACGTCAACTCGGGCAAGTCGGACTCGATTACGGGTATGTACTATTTCATGCATGCTCTCGACACCCAAGCGTTTACTCACGGATTATATTCTCAATATTCTTATCATGGCTACTGCTCGTACGTCGCACCCCTTGGTAAATCCGCCGTGATTTCTCGGCTGCTCTATGAGCAACGATCTCAATTCAGCTCTCTGTAGTTCCAACCAACTATATCGGTGCAGCCGTGGTGCTTTATGCTCATTTCAAGTTGCAAGTCACGTCAAACTGACGTGAAGGAAAATCCCTGCATGTACTTCAGTCATACTCTCGACACTGTCAAGTACCTTCACTTATTGAAGTCCATTTTTGCTGCAAGCGGCAGCTTTTTGTTTTAATACCCTCGCCATCAAGGCAACAGGCTTCCAATTTACTCGTGTTCGCCATCGTCGACTTGAGATCCAGACAGCGGCGCCCGTAGTTCAAGTTGGTCTATCAGCTTGAAATAACCTGGGCACTGCGTTGAATTATGTTACCTCCATCTACGGCATCCCTACTTGCACAATCTGGTATGAGTCCGTTCCGCTTCAGACGTCCATCAGACTCATATTCTCACAAAATTTTGGTTTTTGTTGATAGCAACTGGTAGGAACGATATCTCGCGATGTCTCGCCACTATTCTTACGGGTGGTACAAGTTTTACTCCAGTCGCAATAACGCATGATGCATACTTTCTCGCTATTCTTGAAATAGGAACTCGGCAACAGGGAAATATGTAAAAGCGCATGGACGAGTGTTCACCTGGACCCTGTTCCTGTAACGGAGACATGCTTGTTTGATTTCAGAGAATTCAGAGGTCCGTAGTGTCTGCAGATACGCGTCGCTTCTATCATCCCAAATATTCTTACGGAATCTTGTCTTGTTTTTAGTTATGAGCCCTGTTTCGCGCTTGGTGCTTCTAATGAAGCGGTCGGAGGAATGCAAGTTTGGACGAAGTGAGCAGTTGTTTTCGACCGGCATGCCCATTTGATCTCTCAAAATAGGCTGCCGAAGGAAATATATTCTATCTGTCTGGTTAATGTGCCCTCTTGCATCTCGAGCTGACGGCAATTCGTAGATCAGGAAGAATTCGAGTTCACAGGCCAAGTATCACCCATGACGACGAAAGTTGGAGGGAAATTTTCTTAAACATTCTCGCCTAAGAACGTGTAGAATATCCGAGGTGACCAATGAAACCAAACCAAACTTGCGACTCTTTCACGCCGCCCACTCACGCATTTACGTTTGGAATATCGGAGGATGTTGACCGATGCGGAGGTGCGTGGGAAGCAAGGTGAGAGCCTACGTAGGCTACGCCGGAGGTATAAGTTGGGATGAGATTGGGACTGATTGAGTCAGGGACTCTCCCCTTGTGAGTCTTTCCTCCCCTCCCCTTCCCCTCTGAGTGCTGTCTTGCGATGTTCGAGCTTACGATAAGGCATATCGTGTAATTGACATGATTCCTTCCATTGTGGCGATTGGAGGACTATTGCGTTATTACGGTATGTTTCATGTCAGTATTGTGTTGCGACATTCTACTGACCAGGAATAACAAATTCTAGAGAGTCGTGAACGGTTAGTAATGTCTGTTGTTATATTTCTCTTCCTCGTCTAGGATTAATACTCACCTCACTTTATACTAGGTCCGTCTTTCGATGGCAAATGATTTCGGTACGTCTGATATATTCTTCCCTCCTATTCGCTGCTAACGAGGCATTGATTCTCAGCCTGAGACTCAAAACATTTTTTGATTCATTTTTAGAATATACGCTGCTATATTGATTCGCGCAAGGTAGACCCCACAGAGCAGTAGAGTAGAAGGGACGAGTACGTAGATGGATTGAGTGACGCCGCGATGGGTCGATCGACTGCTGCAGGGAGAACGCAGTAGCACAACGTTCATCAGGCATAGATGGCGTGCCCACGTCTGCTTGATGAGTGAGCGAGAGTTGGTTGTGGAGACGATGGCAGATGACGGCGGGCATCCATTGTTGACGGAGAGGCGTTGGTGATGTGAGTCTGGCCAAGTGAAGTGTGAAGTGAGCGCATTTGATGTCCACAAGCGAAAGCGTGCCAACGAGCAAGCAGGGACATGTGGTGGAGAAATGGAGGCCAGTGGCACGGAGAGGCTAGAGGTCAAGATATTTGTCGGATGTCGATTCAACATCCACGAACGGCGGGAAGGTAACTCTTCGCTGTTGTCTACGGAAAGTGAGCTGTCTGTACATTAGACGGGTGCTTTTGAAGTCTTGAACCTCGTTTGATGATGAGGGTCGAGCGAAGCGGTGAGTCCACAGAACTGGATGCAGTATTAGACCTCGTGGACAGCAAGAACGAGGCTTGAAGTTTGAAGCCGAAGCCTCTATTGGATGCTATATCTGTGGGGGTACACAGAAAGGGCATGGCGTGATAACGCGCCTCGACAAGCAAATAAGGATGGTGGGGCACGTAGACTCGTTGCATCGAGAGGCTGGAGGTCAAAGCATCTGTCAGAAGTCAGAGTTGCTGATACCAGTGGCTGGACGGCATATGCTACCTGTGAACGAGATTGCACTGATTGACAGCGCGACAACACTTCCCTGAACCTCGCGAGGTCAGTGGTGCCTGCACCAGTCCTGGCGATCGTCTTGCTCTGAGAGTTTTGCAGTTCAATGATGTCGCAGATACGTGATCACGTCGTGCCTTGCGATAGGTTGTCGGCAAGTTTTGAAGGAACTCTTCTTCATGTTCCCTAAAATAAGAAAAAAACCGATAACATTAGTTCGTACTCTATCCTCCCACACGTTGTTGCTCGTGCTGTCGAAGCGGAAAGTGGACGGGGGCGGACACGGCTAACGAGTATCTAAGGCAAGCTGTGTCTACAATAGCTAGCCTGCGTTGCGTCGATAACAGTGACGCCGTGCAAAAATCAAATACGTTTGGACGAGTTGAGAGCTATCGCTAGGATCAACTAGGGCAGAAGTTGAAACGGTCTATGATCATTTGAAAGGAAAACAATGTACATGTAGGGGCAGATAGAAATAAACTGATAAATGACAAGAGTTTATTCACGCACCAAGAATGCAACAAGGGGTGCATCTGAAGATCTGAAGCATGAAGAGAATGTCGCGACTGACGACATTCTGTAGAGAAGGCTTGAACAGGCGTTGAGTGAAGAGAGAAGGTGCATGACGTGAAGAATGAAGCTGAAGAAGCGCTGAGGCGCGTGTTAATATGGGCAAGCAACGCAGCAGTGGCGGATACTACGCGAGGACAATTGGGTTCGTCGGCTGTCTTTTTGTTCTCGCCATTGTTCTTCAGCTCGAACAACATGTTGCGCCGCCAGCATTTGCTATTTCTTGAATGTGAACAACGACATTGCCTTCCTAGGCTCTACACAACACACACCTTGCGACCGCCATGACTTCAGAGACACCCATCTTTCATTTTCGACACTCCAGATGATCGCTACCCAAACTTTCTGTCCAGAGATCCTAACCTCTCTATAGCTATCCCACCGCAAGATTTTCCAGTTGAGACCTCACGATTTTCACCCGAATCGCCACCGCTTCTGCCTATTCCTTCGCGTGCTGGGTCGATGTGGACGATTGCGACTACAATGAGGTCCCCCACGCCCAAAGCAAAGGACGTGGAAGCAAACAGACCTCAGTCCCCGCAGAAGTCGCCATCTAGCCCAAGTTCTAGATTTTGCGCACGCTTTACGAAGTTATTCTTTGATGTCAGGACACTTATGAAGGACAGGGACGTGGAACTGGTCCCTATTCAGCCCGCGCATCTACCTCCCTGGCAGCCGCTTAACGTAGAGAAACGATCCTGTTGTCAAGATTGCCTATGCCATCGCCCGAAGAAACGGTCACGACGCCACAAGCTGCTCCTTTGCTTACTGGTGATCATTATCCTATATCTTCTGGGCAATGTGTCATTCCTCAATGCCCGCGTCATTAAATTATCTTCTTCGTCCACGTCGACAGACAAACCGACCGCTTCAACATCGAAGACGCTATCTGCAGACGCTCAGGAGTGTCTGTCACAGTATAACGTCAACGCGCCTTCTGATCCGTCTAGCTATCCTTGCTCATCATGTCTTCCTGTACTGCAAAGTGTCCCCTCCGATTTCTCAGACGGAAATGCGACAGACGCCGAGCAAATCCAGAATGCTATTCAATTCTGCGGTTTGCATGCATTCTTCGAGACTATGGATAATGATGGACAGACGGCATTGCGGAATGGGCAGTGGGTGGAGAACGTGAGATTCTGTGCTTGGAGTGGCATTTCATGCAACGGAGCAGGTCGAGTTGGCGCATTGTAAGTACTCATCGGCGGTGTTTCTCGAATTTGATACTAATGAGTCTTTTTTTGTTTTGTTTGAAGGACCCTGAATTTCCCTGCCGTTCCCGCTGCCTTGCCCAATGAGATTGGTGCACTGGCTGGTCTTACAAGCTTGCACATCATCGGCAACGGTGATATACCTGGTATGTAATCTGTGTATGCATAGTGCGATGATAGCTAATGTTGCATTCGCAGGTGGTTCTCTACCCAGTTCATTCACCTCGTTAAAAGCAATGACCTTGCTTCATTTGGAGTCGACTGCAATTACTGCGTTACCCAATAATTTATTCTCGTCGCTCAATCAAGTAACTACCGTGGAATTGGTTAAGAACGGCCAGATGGGCAATGATTTGCCTTCTAGCATTACTAGCCTTCCTCTCCAGAACCTGTAAGCTGATCTAAAGAGGCCACATGATGCGGATATCGTTATTAATACGCTGTCTCAGAATCGTCAACGGACAGAACCTCAATAATCCCCTCCAAACTCTTTCGTCAAGCTCTTCATTGCAAAGGTCCCTACAGCTGCTGTTCGTCTTTCTTTCCTTATATTCGATCGCTTTATTGCTTTACTGACCTTGGTCTTTGCAGTGACCTCTCCTCCACATCTCTCTCGGGCAGCATTCCATCTTCCATATCCTCGTTTTCCGCTCTAGTCGAACTTCACCTCGACTCCAATAATCTCACAAACCCTCTTCCTTCATCTTTCCCATCCTCATTGGGCGCCTTGACGTTGTCGAACAACTCAGGGCTTTCAGGCTCCGTACAGGGATCATTCTGCTCTCTAGGGAAGTTGCAGAATTGTGAGATGACTGGAACAGGGTTGACGGCCGCTGGCGGCTGTGGAGTTTGTAGATTCTCTTGAATCTTTGAAGGACTGTTCCTTTCTATGCTCCTTAACCCTTTCACTGTATTTCGTTCTGACCTTGCACTGCTGTTTTATGCTCGTTACGCTCCGGACGATGATACCTTTGTCGCAAATAGCTTTTCCCATCACGAAGTATTTATGCCCTCATGACTACATATACAATATCGTAAATAGGCGATTGGCTCCTAGTGGACAGCGAATATTTCACCAGTCAATATACATACAATATTCAATACTTACTTTACTCCTTCCTATGTTCAAAGCTACGTAATTTCCTAAAACGGAAGCTGTGTACATCTCCGGTGATGCTGGCAGCAACGCTCAAGCACTAACAAGCTCTCTACCACCAAAACCGACTCTCACTTCACTTCACCATCATGACAGACTTCCTGGCGCGCGAGAGCGAGCTCCTGGGCGACGAGTTCTCCACTCCGACAGCGACTGGAGGCTCATTCGCCACTGCGGGCGGAGACATTGACTTTGACAGTGCCGCTGCTGCGTTTCCTGACATCTCGCTGGATGGGACTGGCGACATTCCACCCCCTATCGCGTCGATTCCCAGTACGAATAGCTCGAGCGGGTTCTCCTTTGAGGATTTTGGAACCCCGCCGAGTGAGAGGACGACGGAGGTGAAGGTGACGGGTAATGATGAGATTGAGAAGTTCGAGAGTGATTTCCCGGAGATCGAGGTTCCTCAGGTGAGTCGTTGTCGTGTAGTTGATACTTGAACGTATATATTCAACTAGATCTTGTTGTTGTCAAACTTCTATTTGAAAGCAGACTCAGCAGACGTTCTCGCCACCCGCCCAACTGTTCGGTGCTACCACCCAAACATTCGCACCTCAGCCACAACCTTCTGCGCTGGTTTCGTCGACACCTATTTTCAACCAGCCGATAGATGAAGATGAGCCCGAGGCTATCAAGTGAGTATATATATATACGCGTTCTGACTGGCTCTCCTGTTGGTTCTGACAAAGGGTGCTTCTTAGGCAATGGCGCGAGAAACAGGCTGCTGAGATCAAGGCGAGGGACGAAGCTTCGCAAGTCAAGCGGGAGGAGACTATTGCTAAAGCTGAACGAGCGATTGATCAATTCTACGAGGAGTACTCTGGCAAGAAGGAAAGGAACATTCGGGAAAACAAGTGATAGAGTAGGAAGAATGTATTGGTGTACATAGCGTTTACTCAATATATTTGTTTTGATCATCTATGCGACTGCCACTGATTACTTGTGGAGTGTGCCATCGTTATAGAGAATACTAGACGAGGGGGGGTAATTGTAGCAGGAGGAACTTCGTACAGAATACCAGAACAGCAGAATGGGGTGAGAGAAGATTTATTTTTTGTAGATACAATACACGGACAGTGCTACGAAACAAACGAACAGGAATTACTAAAAACCGTAAGAGATTGACAGAAACGACTTGTCTGACAACCCTCAGAAACACGGAAGACAGACCATTGGAGGGGGTTGCGCATGAAACACTCGCATTCACAACGCGAATCTGCGACGTACTACCCGAGTCTCCCAGGACTTCCACAATCGAACGGCCACAAAAGCAGTAAAACCAGACGTGAATCGCACAGAAAAAAAACGGAGAGAATAAAAAGCGAGTTAGCAGACTTCACAGACGGCGTCGACGATCACATTCCAAGTTGGAACTCGATGATTTTTTATTGACGACAGGGAGGGAGGTTTGACGATGGCCCAGAGACGTCCTAGGCTGGAGCATAAGACAAGTGAGAAGGGACAAACGGACGAAGGACGAGTTGACGAAGACACTGGTAGAGCCGCAGGGGGAATAATGTGGCAAACTTGTTGGCCAGAGGAGATTGAAGGATTGCTGGCAGATCTCACATCGTCGAACCATGATCGTAGGGATTGATGTGAAGGACAAGCAAAGCCGATAACCAGGGAAGTGGAGCAAGCAGAGAAGTGTGCGCCAAAGTCGATGAATCTTCTATGGACGACGCCGACAAAGGCACGCGGGGAACGCAGAACGTTACGCGAAAGACTCGGAATGTGCAACGCCTATGACAAAAGTGCACATTCAGACCTTGATGAGTGAGCGACGTACCTAGATCAACTCTCCGATACGCCCTCCATGCCATCTACTCTTATTCCAGTGAACCACATCACTCTGGTTTGAGACGGAAAGGCTTGCATGCAGGCGACATTGACGACGGTCGCAAGGTACAGTTCATTCTTCCCATCAACGTCGATGAGCGGAGTGAAGCACGGCCTCGCGGGAGAGAGATCTCGCAAATTAAGCAAATTCAGCAGGTCAGTATCTCAACATGGGAACATAAAAGACCACGTCAGACGTACCAACTTGCGAATATAAGAGCCAACGCCGTCATCCATCTTGAGGGAGCCAAAGGTTCAGATCCAAGAGCGGTGAAAAGAATCGCTCGGATGACAGACAACGAGGGGGGGAAGTGAGTAAGAACAAATAGAAAAGTGAATCAACGTGTTCGCAAAAGATACAAGCTCTCCGTGAAGCGATACAGACGACGACATGTGAGAATACTGCAGCAAGCAAAATGGCGTATTCGTGAGCCAGGCACAGGGTGTATGCGTTGATGAGTGGTATCCATCGACGCGCAGAGGTCTCGAGAATGCAGTCGAGTCATCAAATGCGGCGGGAAATCAGAATTCGACATGCAGGATGACGAAGAACGGCAGGTGGTCAAAGGTTTCTTGCAAAATCGTCGAGCTGAAGAAGAAAATTGTCTGGACAACGCTGCGGGAAGAATTTCTCCACAAGCTTAGCATCAATCGAACCGCAGAGTCGACGAGAACAAGGTGGCATCATTGAAAAGGGCGGGAAATGCAGGTAGGCGGGTGAGGACGTGGAAAGTCGACGCAAGACAGGCGAAACGGTCGACTTTGCACAAAGTCTTGCGTAGCCGTTGATGGACGTGACGAATCCTCACAAATGTGGTATCAGTCGAACCGCACAGATGAGGAGAATTCGACTGTAACATCGGTGTCGAGGGGGAATGCAAAGTCGGGGGAAGTTTGTCGAGAGGATGATGGGGAAAGGTGGAAAGAGGAGATGAAGGGGAGGACAAGGCGAACGAGGAATGCGAGAGTTGACCGGCCTCAGCCGGACACCTGTCAACGGGAAAAAGCACTCAATACGCAAGTGACATTTGCTAGAAACGACGACGCACCTTCTAATTCAGGTACAAGCTTGGCTTCCAGCCAATCGGACGAGAGAATACCTCTGAACGAATGACCAGCCAGTCTTTTCCTTAGGAAAAGAATCGATTTGAAGACAGCTGAGGGCAACTTGCGATTAGGAAACTAGCTCGGTCTGCAACATTCGAGCTACCGTGTCGATACGAATTCCGAATTCAAGTCGAATGTCCAAAAGATTGCGAGAGTCTGTAATCGCAGGCTACTCATCTGTATTTGACAGAAGTGCATGAAAACGGGGAAGGAGAAGGGAAAAATAAAACATGTTCACCCTCAAGGACATGTCATTTAGTTCTCGTCTTCAGATGGCTGGCCGTCTACAGATGCAAGCATGCGTTAGAAGGAGTAGAAAATGAGAGGGATGCATACACCCGTCACTCACCATGGGGACACCAGACAGCTCGGAGGCCTGAAGAAACACACCATGGATCTCCGAGTTCCCCAAGGAAATCACAAACAACAAACCAGCTACGCTGACCAGCCGTTGTTAATAAGAATCCACATGAAGCAGGGTTTGAAAGCAACCTGAAATGACATTAAATATGAGAGCCAGGCGCAAAGTTCCGTACCGCAGGAACGACCTGAGGAACAAACCGCCACGGAATATCCTGCACGTCACCGGAAGAGAAGACGCGAGTTCGAAGTGCTTGAATTGGAAAAGCTTGGCCGCAGGGCGCAACCATTGAAGTCGACGGAAAAAAAAATTGAATGCAAGTTGAGTCATGTCGGCGATATAGGCGTTACTCTCGGCAGGGGAAAATGCATGAAATGCATGCATAAGAGAATCTGGCCAGCCCGCGGAAAAAATGAGTCAAATTTGAGTCTCAGGCGGGAGCATCTGAGTCGATCTGACGCTGGGAATGAAAACGCAAGTTAGCTGATGGTTGTTTCAGCGACAAACATCTACTAGACTCACAAACCTTCGAACACATCCTTTAATCGTTTGTCGTTTCTGCCACGCAGCGAATAGTATCACTCAAATCGCAAGGCCAACACATGTGTAGCTGTAGTTGAATTCGAACACCCGAAACCAACATGGCGGGTATGCCAGATAATCTGGGAGGTGAATCGGCGGGAAAATAAAAGAAGTGGAGAGGTGTCGACCTGTGTCGACTCGAGGATGCGCAAAGGGCGCGATATACGCCAAAGGGAAAAGCTGTCAAATGGAGAATAAACCGTCAGCATCACCATCCTAATTCCATTCCAAATTCAGTGACCTACCTTCCAAACCGACCTCAACGGCTACCGGTTGCCGTTCAACCGGGAATTCGAAGTTTGCAACAGCTCGACCGAGGCAGACCATTGATTTCTTGACACCTCGGCTCTGTTGCAGTGAAAGCGTACGAATTGGAGGAATTTATAGAGGATGCTGTCTGAAAGCTCAATGATAAAGTCAGGAATTCACGCATGAAAAAATACAAGTTCTGATGAACTCACTCTTCCAGGTCCATTGAATCAAGGACTTGAGCAAAAGGTGGGGGGAAAGAATCCTTCGTGAACCTGCCGACAAGAGTTTTTACTTACAAACTCCCGATGGCTGTGTTGATCTCTTCTAGATCATCCTGCGACGTTGCTTGATCGGCATCTTACCTGCCAAATTAGACCTGACTGGCGACTCGGATGAGCCTTTGCTTTCTTCGGTAAGCCTGCCCACATGCATGTTACCCTGCCAAAGCTTGGGCAGACTTTGCCAGTCTGCTCAAAGACACAGTGCTGTTTGCCCAGATGTGCTCTCGACAGAATGTCATTCTGTGAGAACAGGTCTGGGTGATCGGCATGGCAGCTAAGCGGAATTTGATTCCTAATACAGAAGCCATGATCCTAAATCTGGCAAGGTACCATCTCAATCAGGTCATTCCACTGCATTGTTCAAACTATATTTGAAATTACACTAGGCTTTGCTCAATCCGGGCCTCATCCTCTGCCATGATCACAGCCTTGCTACAAATCCACCCTCCCTTCTTCCGCTGTGTTGTCACAGGGTTCATTCTCCGCCCACGGTAATGTCCTGCATCAAATCTAACCTTCCTCTTCGGAACAGGCTTGATGGTGCCATTTTTCACACCCTCATCATAATCACTCTTGATGTCCGCAAATTCCTCATCACTCAGCTTCCAAAAATAACAGGTTCCACTATGGACTGCAAGCACCAAGGTCCACAAGTCATCTGCAGACAAGGAACCTGGGTCTCGGATGGGACCAGGGACTGGCCATCCCTCAAGAAAGACCTGGTACCTGAAGACGGTCACTTCAGGAAGTGCTTCCATGAGACACAGGTAGTGCCTGAGACTCCGGCAACATGGCCTGATGACAAATCAAGATGATGAGAATTTCCGAGCTGATGGCAACTTACATAAGTTTGCCTTGAGGTATTTTCGAACAAATGTCTTCTGCTATGCACGTTGCATCACTGATATGAAGTCTGAGTAAAGGAACACTGTCGGAATATAGAAGAGTGTCTTACAAGAGGAATTCTAGCCAGTATGAGACTTAGTGCAGAGTTTGAAGGTAAATAAGTGCAGTTTATATATGAATTTAGACTTTGAGGCTTGTTGCGGTCAAACTCAGAAGCAAAGATCTCAGATCTCAGACTGCGCATTCAAAAATCTCACTGGGTGATGGGGTTGGAGTCATCGCTTATGTCCTATGATTTCCGGGGCCCTTCCAATATCAACAACACGCTATGGGTAATATTCAGTGTTACCGCTAAGAACTGATTAAAGAGGTTCACCAATGAAGAAACCTATTAATATAGAAATCTGGGAAGATATGTCAGTATGCAAAACATAAGGTTGAGCAAAATGGAATACACACCTACTAGCTACGGTGAGCATCAATGCGATACCACTGCATTGCATTGACTCGCTGTAGTGCTTTGCATGTGTGAGATCGCATGATGCTTACCTATATGATGACACCATCACAGTCAATCGCATATAGCCAGCTCAAGCGTATATGGGCGGCGAGTGTTGTGAAACCAAAGAAAGCTTCCAAAGATATTAACAAATTGGTTGAAATTCGGCAAACACCCTACAACAGATGGTCAACAAAGCCAACGATGGACAGCAGTTCGCAGATGTTTGGACTTGTCCAGATGAAATTAAGGACCAGAATCTAGCGCTTTTCAGAAATATGCATGAGATCATCACAGCTAGCACTCATCTTCACTTGCAGAAAATGTTTGAATGGATATCGAGTGAGTTCGAATTGTTTCTTTCACTTGTGCGAATCACATCCTAATCCTCTTGACATTGATTCGTGGGCACTACTATTAGCAATGCCAAGTAACCCTCTGTAATTTCGATGCAGAGACCATCCTTGTTCCTCCTCCAGATTCGAACCGTACTTCTCAGAAGACCATGGCTTCAACACTGTTATTTTTGACTATACTAAGGCCTAGAACATTGATTCCATTCTCGACAAAGTCTCATTGCACCTTACTCAACCTACTATAATATTCATCTCGTCGCTGCATGTTCAGTTGTTGCCTCAGAACTGTGAATGAGAGAATGGGATAATCATCTCTCATACTCGATGTCGGGCTTTTCAGATGGCGGTGCAAAACATTTCGAGTTGTTTCATGGTCACAAAAACGTATTCCCGAGTGACGTCAACTTGAACAACTCGGACTCAATTACGGGTACGTATTTCATACATCTCGACACCCGCCGTGCATTTACTCACAGAATCTATTCTCAATGTTCCTTCCATGGCTACGATCCATACGTCGCACTCCTTAGTAAATCCGTCATGGTTCTCAGCTGCTCTACAAGAATGATCTTGATTCAGCTGTCTGTAGTTCCAACCAACTATATCGGCTCATTCTATGTCGCACAAAGAAGTTTTGAGGTCACGTCAAACTGAAGCGGAGGAAACTCGATGCACGTACTTCAGTCATGCTCTTGACACTAAGTATCTTGGTTCATTGGAATCTCTTTTCAGAGCGAGTGGTGTTTTTTTACACCCGCCAAGCCAACAGGATTCCAATTTACTCACGTTCGCCATCATTGGGGTCCAGATGGTGGCATCCATAGGTCAGGTTGGTATATCAAATGACCTGAGCAGCGTGTTGAATTACGCTACCTCCATCTATATTATCCCTTACTCGCACAATCTAGTACGAGTCTGTTCCACTTCAGACATCCATCAGACTCGTGTTCCCACAGAATTTGGTGTTTCTTGATAGCGACCGGTAAGAACAATATCTCATGATATCTCATTATTCTTATGGGTATTGCTCAAGTTGCAATAACGCACAGTGCGTACTTTCTCACTATTTTTAGAATAGGAAGTTGTGGAGAGGGAGATGTGAAGAGAACGCATCGACAAGTGTTCACCTGGACCCTATCCCTGTTACACTCATGATTTCAAAGAATTCGGAGGTCAGTAGTTATCTGCAGGTACGCGTCGCTTCTATCATTCTAAAGTTCTGTCCTCGGCTTTACGGAATCTTGCCTTGTTTCTAGTTTATGAGCCCCGTTTCGCACCGGGTGCTTCCAATGAAGCAGTTGGAGGGAAACCGAGTTTGGAAGAGGTGAGCAGTTACAGTATGTTCGACTGACATCCCTAACATTCACGAGTTCACGAGACGTTGACAACCAAATTTTTATCCGTGACTCGGTTGACGTTGTCCCGGCGAGCACTCCCCTTCGTTCAAGGACAACTTTCTCATCGATACCGGGTGAGTTGGTTTCTTTCCCTCACGTTGCACGAACAATGCCATGCTCATCTGACATCAAGTCTCAAACAGCCCTCTCGTTTAGATGCAGAGACCATCCTTGTTCCTCCTCTGAACCCAAAGCTTACTTTTCAGATGATCATGACCTCAAGACTGTTATTTTCGACCATACTAAGGCCTAGAACCTTGATTTCATTCTCGCCAAAGTAATTGCAACATCGTGAGTTGCCGTTTTCTCAAAGTCTCATTGCACCTACTCAACCCAATATACTAACTGCATATTCGATTGTTGCCACGGAGCTCTGAATGGGAGCACACGGTAATCGTCTCTCATACTCAATGTCAGGCTTTCCAGATGGTGTCGTAGAACATACTTCGAGTAGAAACTTGTTTCTGCGTGACGTCAACTCGGGCAAGTCGGACTCGATTATGGGTATGTACTATTTCATGCATGCTCTCGACACCCAAGCGTTTACTCACGGATTATATTCTCAATATTCTTATCATGGCTACGGCTCGTACGTCGCACCCCTTGGTAAATCCGCCGTGATTTCTCGGCTGCTCTATGAGCAACGATCTCAATTCAGCTCTCTGTAGTTCCAACCAACTATATCGGTGCAGCCGTGGTGCTTTATGCTCATTTCAAGTTGCAAGTCACGTCAAACTGACGTGAAGGAAATTCCCTGCATGTACTTCAGTCATACTCTCGACACTGTCAAGTACCTTCACTTATTGAAGTCCATTTTTGCTGCAAGCGGCAGCTTTTTGTTTTAATACCCTCGCCATCAAGGCAACAGGCTTCCAATTTACTCGTGTTCGCCATCGTCGACTTGAGATCCAGACAGCGGCGCCGTAGTTCAAGTTGGTCTATCAGCTTGAAATAACCTGGGCACTGCGTTGAATTATGTTACCTCCATCTACGGCATCCCTACTTGCACAATCTGGTATGAGTCCGTTCCGCTTCAGACGTCCATCAGACTCATATTCTCACAAAATTTTGGTTTTTGTTGATAGCAACTGGTAGGAACGATATCTCGCGATGTCTCGCCACTATTCTTACGGGTGGTACAAGTTTTACTCCAGTCGCAATAACGCATGATGCATACTTTCTCGCTATTCTTGAAATAGGAACTCGGCGACAGGGAAATATGTAAAAGCGCATGGACGAGTGTTCACCTGGACCCTGTTCCTGTAACGGAGACATGCTTGTTTGATTTCAGAGAATTCAGAGGTCCGTAGTGTCTGCAGATACGCGTCGCTTCTATCATCCCAAATATTCTTACGGAATCTTGTCTTGTTTTTAGTTATAAGCCCTGTTTCGCGCTTGGTGCTTCTAATGAAGCGGTCGGAGGAATGCAAGTTTGGACGAAGTGAGCAGTTGTTTTCGACCGGCATGCCCATTTGATCTCTCAAAATAGGCTGCCGAAGGAAATATATTCTATCTGTCTGGTTAATGTGCCCTCTTGCATCTCGAGCTGACGGCAATTCGTAGATCAGGAAGAATTCAAGTTCACAGGCCAAGTATCACCCATGACGACGAAAGTTGGAGGGAAATTTTCTTAAACATTCTCGCCTAAGAACGTGTAGAATATCCGAGGTGACCAATGAAACCAAACCAAACTTGCGACTCTTTCACGCCGCCCACTCACGCATTTACGTTTGGAATATCGGAGGATGTTGACCGATGCGGAGGTGCGTGGGAAGCAAGGTGAGAGCCTACGTAGGCTACGCCGGAGGTATAAGTTGGGATGAGATTGGGACTGATTGAGTCAGGGACTCTCCCCTTGTGAGTCTTTCCTCCCCTCCCCTTCCCCTCTGAGTGCTGTCTTGCGATGTTCGAGCTTACGATAAGGCATATCGTGTAATTGACATGATTCCTTCCATTGTGGCGATTGGAGGACTATCGCGTTATTACGGTATGTTTCATGTCAGTATTGTGTTGCGACATTCTACTGACCAGGAATAACAAATTCTAGAGAGTCGTGAACGGTTAGTAATGTCTGTTGTTATATTTCTCTTCCTCGTCTAGGATTAATACTCACCTCACTTTATACTAGGTCCGTCTTTCGATGGCAAATGATTTCGGTACGTCTGATATATTCTTCCCTCCTATTCGCTGCTAACGAGGCATTGATTCTCAGCCTGAGATTCAAAACATTTTTTAATTCATTTTAGAATATACACTGCTAAGTTGATTCACACACCGTAGACCTTAAAGAGCAGTAGAATAGAAGAGACGAGTATGTAGATGGACTGAGTGACGCCGCGATGGGTCGATCGACCGCTGTAGGCGTTGGGAGCATACAGTAGCACAACGTTCATCAGGTGTAGATGGCGTGCCCACGTCTGCGTTGATGAGTGAGCGAGAGTTGGTTGTGGAGACGATGGCAGATGACGGCGGGCATCCATTGTTGACGGAGAGGCGTTGGTGATGTGAGTCTGGCCAAGTGAAGTGTGAAGTGAGCGCATTTGATGTCCACAAGCGAAAGCATGCCAACGAGCAAGCAGGGACATGTGGTGGAGAAATGGAGGCCAGTGGCACGGAGAGGCTAGAGGTCAAGATATTTGTCGGATGTCGATTCAACATCCACGAACGGCGGGAAGGTAACTCTTCGCTGTTGTCTACGGAAAGTGAGCTGTCTGTACATTAGACGGGTGCTTTTGAAGTCTTGAACCTCGTTTGATGATGAGGGTCGAGCGAAGCGGTGAGTCCACAGAACTGGATGCAGTATTAGACCTCGTGGACAGCAAGAACGAGGCTTGAAGTTTGAAGCCGAAGCCTCTATTGGATGCTATATCTGTGGGGGTACACAGAAAGGGCATGGCGTGATAACGCGCCTCGACAAGCAAATAAGGATGGTGGGGCACGTAGACTCGTTGCATCGAGAGGCTGGAGGTCAAAGCATCTGTCAGAAGTCAGAGTTGCTGATACCAGTGGCTGGACGGCATATGCTATCTGTGAACGAGATTGCACTGATTGACGGCGCGACAACACTTCCCTGAACCTCGCGAGGTCAGTGGTGCCTGCACCAGTCCTGGCGATCGTCTTGCTCTGAGAGTTTTGCAGTTCAATGATGTCGCAGATACGTGATCACGTCGTGCCTTGCGATAGGTTGTCGGCAAGTTTTGAAGGAACTCTTCTTCATGTTCCCTAAAATAAGAAAAAAACCGATAACATTAGTTCGTACTCTATCCTCCCACACGTTGTTGCTCGTGCTGTCGAAGCGGAAAGTGGACGGGGGCGGACACGGCTAACGAGTATCTAAGGCAAGCTGTGTCTACAATAGCTAGCCTGCGTTGCGTCGATAACAGTGACGCCGTGCAAAAATCAAATACGTTTGGACGAGTTGAGAGCTATCGCTAGGATCAACTAGGGCAGAAGTTGAAACGGTCTATGATCATTTGAAAGGAAAACAATGTACATGTAGGGGCAGATAGAAATAAACTGATAAATGACAAGAGTTTATTCACGCACCAAGAATGCAACAAGGGGTGCATCTGAAGATCTGAAGCATGAAGAGAATGTCGCGACTGACGACATTCTGTAGAGAAGGCTTGAACAGGCGTTGAGTGAAGAGAGAAGGTGCATGACGTGAAGAATGAAGCTGAAGAAGCGCTGAGGCGCGTGTTAATGCATGCAAGCAACGCAGCAGTGGCGGAGACTACGCGAGGACAATTGGGTTCGTCGGCTGTCTTTTTGTTCTCGCCATTGTTCTTCAGCTCGAACAACATGTTGCGCCGCCAGCATTTGCTACTTCTTGAACGTGAACAACGACGTTGCCTTCCTAGGCTCTACACAACACCTAACTTACGACCGCCATGACTTCAGACATACCCATCTTTCATTTTCGACACTCCAGATGATCGCTACCCAAACTTTCTGTCCAGAGATCCTAACCTCTCTATAGCTATCCCACCGCAAGACTTTCCAGTTGAGACCTCACGATTTTCACCCGAATCGCCACCGCTTCTGCCTATTCCTTCGCGTGCTGGGTCGATGTGGACGACTGCGACTACAATGAGGTCCCCCACGCCCAAAGCAAAGGACGTGGAAGCAAACAGACCTCAGTCCCCGCAGAAGTCGCCATCTAGCCCAAGTTCTATATTTTGCGCACGCTTTACGAAGTTATTCTTTGATGTCAGGACACTTATGAAGGACAGGGACGTGGAACTGGTCCCTATTCAGCCCGCGCATCTACCTCCCTGGCAGCCGCTTAACGTAGAGAAACGATCCTGTTGTCAAGATTGCCTATGCCATCGCCCGAAGGAACGGTCACGACGCTACAAGCTGCTCATTTGCTTACTGGTGATCATTATCCTATATCTTCTGGGCAATGTGTCATTCCTCAACGCTCGCGTCATTAAATTGTCTTCTTCGTCCACGTCGACAGACAAACGTACCGCTTCGACATCGAAGACGTTATCTGCAGACGCTCAGGAGTGTCTGTCGCAGTATAACGTCAATGCGCCTTCTGATCCATCTGGCTACCCTTGCTCATCATGTCTTCCTGTATTGCAAAGCGTTCCCTCCGACTTCTCAGACGGAAATGCCACGGATACTGAGCAAATCCAGAACGCTATCCAATTCTGCGGTTTGCGTGCATTCTTCGAGACTATGGATAATGATGGACAGACGGCGTTGCGGAACGGGCAGTGGGTGGAGAACGTGAGATTCTGTGCTTGGAGTGGCGTTTCATGCGACGGAGCCGGTCGGGTTGGCGCATTGTAAGTACTTATCGGCGATGTTCCTCGAATTTGATACTAATGGGTCGTTTTTTGAAGGACCTTGAGTTTCCCTGCCGTTCCCGCTACTTTGCCCAACGAAATTGGTGCACTGAATGGTCTCACGAGCTTGCATATTATCGGCAACGGTAATATACCTGGTATGTAATCTGTGTATGCATAGTGCGATGATAGCTAATGTTGCATTCGCAGGTGGTTCTCTACCCAGTTCATTCACCTCGTTAAAAGCAATGACCTTGCTTCATTTGGAGTCGACTGCAATTACTGCCTTACCCGATAACTTATTCTCGTCGCTCGATCAAGTAACCACTTTGGAATTGGTTAAGAACGGCCAGATGGGCGATGATTTGCCCTCCAGCATCACTAGCCTGCCCCTCCAGAACTTGTAAGCTGATCTAGATAGGTTGTCGTGAAGCGGACATCGGTACTAACACGACGTCTCAGGATCATCAACGGACAGAACCTCAATAATCCCCTCCAAACTCTTTCGTCAAGCTCTTCATTGCAAAGGTACCTACAGCTGCTGTTCGTCTTTCTTTCCTTATATTCGATCGCTTTATTGCTTTACTGACCTTGGTCTTTGCAGTGACCTCTCCTCCACATCTCTCTCGGGCATCATTCCATCTTCCATATACTCATTTTCCTCTCTCCTCGAACTTCATCTCGACTCCAATAATCTCACAAACCCTCTTCCTTCATCTTTCCCATCCTCATTGGCCGCCTTGACGTTGTCGAACAACTCAGGGCTTTCAGGATCTGTACAAGGATCGTTCTGCTCTTTAGGGAAGTTGCAGAATTGTGAGATGAGCGGGACAGGGTTGACGGCCGCTGGCGGCTGTGGAGTTTGTAGATTCTCTTGAATCTTTGAAGGACTGTTCCTTTCTATGCTCCTTAACCCTTTCACTGTATTTCGTTCTGACCTTGCACTGCTGTTTTATGCTCGTTACGCTCCGGACGATGATACCTTTGTAGCAAATAGCTTTTCCCATCACGAAGTATTTATGCCCACATGACTACATATACAATACCGTAGATAGTCTGTTGCTTGCCTAGTGGACAGTGAACATCTCACCATTCAATATATACAGTATTCAACACTTTACTCCTTCCTATGTTCAAAGCTACGTACTTTCCTAAAACGGAAGCTGTGTGCTAAGTGTACACCACCGCTGATGCTGGCAGCAACGCTCAAGCACTAACAAGCTCTCTACCACCAAAACCGACTCTTACTTCACTTCACCAGCATGACAGACTTCCTGGCGCGCGAGAGTGAGCTCCTTGGCGACGAGTTCTCCACTCCAACAGCGACTGGAGGCTCATTCGCCACTGCGGGCGGAGACATTGACTTCGACAGTGCCGCTGCTGCGTTTCCTGACATCTCGCTGGATGGGACTGGCGACATTCCACCCCCTATCGCGTCGATTCCCAGTACGAATAGCTCGAGTGGGTTCTCTTTTGAGGATTTTGGAACCCCGCCGAGTGAGAGGACGACGGAGGTGAAGGTGACGGGTAACGATGAGATTGAGAAGTTTGAGAGTGATTTCCCGGAGATCGAGGTTCCTCAGGTGAGTCCGTTGTTGTGTACTACTTGATACTTGAACGTATATATTCACCTAAATGTTGTTGTGAAACTTCTACTTGAAAGCAGACTCAGCAGACGTTCTCGCCACCTGCACAACTCTTCGGTACTACCACCCAAACCTTCGCACCTCAGCCACAACCTTCTGCGCTGGTTTCGTCGACACCTATTTTCAACCAGCCTATAGATGAAAATGAGCCCGAGGCTATCAAGTGAGTATATATATACGCGTTCAGACTGGCGCTCTTGTTGGTTCTAACGAGGGGTGCTTAGGCAATGGCGCGAGAAACAGGCTGCTGAAATCAAGGCAAGGGACGAAGCTTCGCAAGTCAAGCGGGAGGAGACTGTTGCTAAAGCTGAACGAGCGATTGATCAATTCTACGAGGAGTACTCTGGCAAGAAGGAAAGGAACATTCGGGAGAACAAGTACGTGTATTCGACCAGGATCCTCTACGTGATAGAGTAGAAACTAATGCTATATGCTATCGCGTTTTCTCGTTTTAGGGAACATGAAGAGGAGTTCCTTCAAAGCCTCACCGACAACCTATCGCAAGGCACGACGTGGTCACGTATCTGCGACATCATTGAACTGCAAAACTCTCAGAGCAAGACGATTGCTAGGGCTGGTGCAGGCACCACTGACCTTGCGAGGTTCAGGGAAGTGTTGTTGCGACTCAAGAGGGAGGGCGAGTCGGCACCTGGTGCCGCTGGTTATTAGATTTTCAGAGTACTTTACATGCGTTAGTAATTGGTTGGTGACCGGTCGGAATGTTTGTTCCCGTTCTTTCGCGAAGTTACATATATTTATAATTTTCGGACTTATCCATTGCTACGAGTTGGCGGAGAGCATAATGGCTCATACGCATTGAATTTGGAAAGTGTGTGCCCCGTATCTGTCTCAGTCATTGTATTTTTGAAGTAACTGAGTCAATAAAAAGGCAGGACGTTCATATAGGTCGATGTCAATACCAACATTTACATCTTGAGCACTCACCCAGGAACAGTGGAGAAGGCACGAAGCCGCTGTCCGGGTCGAGTGACTTGACCATATCACACGTATCAATTTCATAAAATATATGGCTCACTATGACTTCTCGTTCCTTGTGAAAGGCAGTAACCTCCGTGTTATTGAAATCCACCCACAGCTCTGCCGATCTCATCTACGCGTTTTCTAAACGCCTGCCATCGTGAGTTTCCAGCAGAGACCAAGATGGAATGATCGGTAACGTTCTCAGTCGGTACGTTTAAACGCAGGAAAGGGTTCGCTACTGAACGTCTGTAGGCAGTATGCAGGGCCTTAAATATCTAACAACGGTGTTTCAGTAAAAGATAAGCTTAATTGAGCACGAGGACGTACAGCGACAACGTCAGCATCACGAACTATGGAGTCGGAAAGCTCCAATGCGATGATTATCTTGACTTTTAAGGGAGTCATGTACCCATAGACAGCGACATCTTCCACGTAGAGTAGACCCAAGTAACAATCCGTTGATTTGGACGCCGTTGCCGCTTGTACTAGTAGTAAAAGCACCACCTCCTCAATACGCCAATCTTGGGAGATAAGAAGGGTGAAGACTGACTTCGTTCGTCTATGACATCTAAACTGGTATGTGCGATGTAATGATATTTGAGCTCATCCTGACGTGGTTGTTCGAATGTTCGAATGAGGATTGGGTGGTTCTGAGGAGAGACAAAGGCGACGGCGTTCAGACGTAGTTGAGGAGCCATTAATTGTTTTGCATTTCACCAAACTGCAATTGGGGTGCAGGTGGTGGTTGTATGAAAGAATCGTTTCTGCGCTGTTCGAGAGATGATCGGCCCGGCGCTTCGGAACCGCAACTTCAGATCTTCAAACTTGACTCCGGCATTGACTTGCATTGCAACGTACTTTCCTTTCTCCTTCTTTGTTCTTCGCCCACGAACTTCGAGGAGCTAATATTCACTAACTAGGTTATAGATTATTCTGAAAATAGACAATGGCTTCAAAGGCAAAGAAAGTTTTAATGCTTCATGGGTGAGAGCTTTAGTTAGCGTTCACTTCATTCTAACAAGTGACTGTCACCGATATGTAGATACGCCCAAAGTGCTGCTATCCTGAGCAAACGAGTGCGTATCATCACAGGATGCTCTCCATGATCTCCACCAGACATCAGATTCTTCCGCTCTGTCTGGCGCCCGTCATTAGTTTCCTATATCGATCCTCATTCTGCCGTTCTAGCTGGGTGCCGTGCGCAAAGCATGCGGCAAAGACATAGATTTTGGTCCGTTCCATCTGTACTCCACCTCCTGGAACTCAGACATATCTTGTGCTCTTATTCTATCAATAGTATTCCTTGACGCTCCGCATGTGTTATCACCTGCAGACATGGCATCAACATTCAATTCGCCGCAAGAGCTCGGCGCAGCCGAAGCATCCGAAAACGACCCAGCTCTTCTTCCTCGTGCATGGTGGCACGTAGACTCAGAGCGAAAGCGTACGGATGGTCTCGAAGCGACTCTCGTCTATCTAAGAGACGTTCTAAAGAAAGATCACTATGAGGTTGGAAATTCACTCTACTTCCTATGTGGATGTCAAGATTGACCTTTCTTCATATTTAGGGTGTATTTGGTTTCAGGTGTCTTCTACTCATTCATATTACAGTTCCAACTGAATTGAACATTTCCGATATAGTCAGGGAGCGTCCATGGCGGCACTCCTTGCAGCACTCGTGCGCTTATGACCTTCTACCTAGCTGAAACTTCTGTTCACTAAGGTCAATAATCGTCACAGCTGGAGAGGCCTCAAGTATTCCCTGATTTCCTCGTAGACGGACAGCCGCCACATCCACCTTTGTGAGTATACCAACTTTGTACATTTTGTCTAGGTACTGAATACTTAATTTTCGTCGTCATAGGACGTTCTGTGTTGCTGTCGCTGGATTCAAACCTATCGGTCCTCTTAGCGAAGCCATTTTCCAGTCATCCTATTCGACACCAACCCTTCACGTTCTGGGTCGAATGGATGTGATCGTGGTGGAAGAGCGGGCCAAGACTCTATTAGACGTATCAGCGAACAAGCGAGTCGAGTGGCATGACGGAGGTACATTCTTGACTTTACAAAGATTGAATCACAGGGTTTTCACTGATTCGATTCGTTTTGTTATAGGACACTTTGTACCATCGAAGGCTAACTGGCGGGCATTCTTCCGAGATTACCTTCGGAATCCGACCGGGGACGTGCCTTCGCCAGGTCCCGCTAGTAATTCGCAACCTCCCTCTGGAGTTGCAACTCCCGTTACCCTCGCGTACTGAGCAAGGGATCTTCATAGACTGTTACATTGCATCTAGAAATTCCGTGTATATTCAATGTTACTAACCAAATAGACAGGAGCGATAGGCCTGCACTGCGAAGGATACAATCTAATTGGTGAACAACAAATCCTAGCCACACTAATGAACAGAGGAGACATCAACGAAGCGCAATAATAAAGGTAGCGGAGCAAGATGGGAGAGCATGTGAACTCAGCAAAGACTGGGGAAAATCAGATACTGACACGAACTATGCGCCGTTCGGTGCCGTCGAAATCTGCGTTGAATGTCCCGCGGGCTCAACCTTCAATTTCACAGGCTTAAGGAGCAACGCTTCCGGAGGCATACTGTTCACCACATTGCTGAGCTTGGCTAACGCCTCACTCGAAGTTGGACGAGCGACGGGGTCATCAAGGACTAGCTCAGCTAGGATCTTGTCAATAGCTGGAATAGTCGACTGTGGAATTCGAATCAACCTCGCGAATCACAAGAAGCCATTGAAACGCCTGTAACGTACCCTGAAAGTGATGAAACCATATCCAAGTTGCCACACATCTAGTTTGAACGGATTGTACGGCCTCCCAGACTCGACTTCAGGTGGGAGCGGTCTGCCCCATTTGTCTGTGATGGTAATGGTGCCACCACTAGGAGGACCTACCGAGACTCGCGCCTGCACAGGACATTCGGGCGGAAAGTCCACTGCAACCTCAAAATCGATGAGATACACTCGAGGTCGGGATATAGCCACTGTCATGGTCCGTAAGGACTCTGGATACCAGTGTAGCAAGAAATTCGACTTGTCTGCATCCTGGTGAGCAATACGTT
This sequence comes from Somion occarium, assembly GCA_964035595.1. Taxonomy (NCBI): domain Eukaryota; kingdom Fungi; phylum Basidiomycota; class Agaricomycetes; order Polyporales; family Cerrenaceae; genus Somion; species Somion occarium. Next base: position 1,639,402 of record OZ037949.1, on the reverse strand, counting down.
GAGCATCCAAGCTCCAACTCAAAGACAGTGAACCTACACGGTGCGCGATACCCAAATCATGAATGAATGCAAGGCCCTGGAAAACAGGTCAACTACTATGGTCCATGAAATAAAGACGATCGATCTTACTTCCAGTGCCTGGAGTACCATGTCAAGTACATCTCCTACTGAATTCCTTGGCCAGGAACCAAAGGCTTCTTCCATACATCCGGCTGTGCGAGGGAAGATGCCGAATGTAATGTCTTCGTAGTGGAAGACTCGAAGCATGGGGAGAGTGTGATTGCTGCTTAACAGGCTAAGAGGGCCTGCGGCGATCCTTTTGAGAAATTTCAGCTGTTCATGTCCATCTTGATTGACGATGATGACCCGAATGGCGACATCGTGACCATCCGCAGTGCGGGCAATTCTCAAAATGGGATTCTATTGAGGATGTGAGTTTCTGAAAGTCGCAAACGCAAACTTGCAACGTACGATATATTGAAACCACGTAAGTTCTTCAGCGGCACCGAGGCCTCTATTCACCCCACGGCTTGGCGTTACATACGCAAACCCGCTAGCTAGCGGGTAACTCCTTTGGGGAGAATCCAGGAACTGGTTTTCGGTATGAGTCCACTGTTCCAATCCGTGCTTTCGAAGCACTGGATCCAACGATTCCCAAATCGCCTCGCATTCTGGGGTGTCTCCTGGGTCCCTCCAATCGCTGAGATTGAGAGGTAGCTAATCAAAAATTCATTTAATTCGTTTAGAATAAACTTTGAAAGAAACGGAAGAAACCTTTTTCCGTAAACTCTTGAAGTCCCTGCGCTGTGAGGGCGGCGACGATCTCAATCAGATACAATGCTATATCAACATATCACTGTACTTACAGAAATCCATGTGGGGGCAAGCGTCGTAGTGAGCTTCACTGAGAAAGGCATGGACGTGACCTTAACGAGCTATGAGGTTATGTTGAAGAGAATCCGATGTGCGCCACGTTGATGTACACTTGCAAATCCAGAACTCTCACACCATTCCCTATTCATTTTGCACCATAGAACAATATCACAATCATAGCATTTTTGGGGTACCATGAAATAGTTCAGCTGAAATGCATTGGTCGCACAGGTTAAGTCGAGTCGTTGCCACCAATGAGACACATCCATTCCCATAAGGGAAATGGTGTACAGACCGTAGGATAACATGTACAAATAACCTGCGCGCGCTTACTACCGTTGTCTGAACTTGTAGCTCAATATGCGGCGTGCCAAGATCAGGCCAATGTGTGATAAGAATGAAGGGGACCCAGTATACAACAAGGATGTCGAGTCTTCAGGGATCTCCAGGCAATTTGAAGCGAGGGGGGATCAATAGCGAATCCGGCGACATGTTGTTCACGAGCTTGCTAAGTTTCATCAATGCCTCATTTGCACTCAAACGCATAGCCGGATCTGATAGTTTCATATCTTCTAAGACTTCATCTATCGCCGGAATTGTCGTCTGCGCAATACCAAGTCATTAGTATCGAATCCAACGATGAGAGCACATGGTCGGCGAACCTCGAAACTCCAGTGCGTAAACGTCGTACCCAACTGCCAGACGTCGAGTTTGAATGGGCAGTACGGCTTGCCAGCCACGACCTCCGGTGGAACTGGCCTGCGATACTCAGTTGATGGATACCATTTGCAAATAGGATTCCCGATCGAGACACGGTCTTCCACAGGACAATCTGAGGCGAACTCTACTGAAAACTCAAAATCGATGATGTACACTCGGGGTCTGCTTGTGGGGACCACCATAGTACTGAGGGATTCGGGATGCCACTGAATAAGTAAATTCGGCCGAAACATATCCTGGACAGCATTATTAGTGACATTGTTTGATATATCACATATGATCGCGACCCACCCGATGCGCAATATTCAACTCATGCAGGAAAGAAAGTCCCTGAGAAGTTTCAGGTAATTTTTAGAGATCTGAATATGGATAACGGTATGGTGAACTTACCTCCAGCGCTTGAAGTATCATATCAAGAATGTCTCCTACCGAGTTTTTTGCCCAGTAACCAAAAGCTTCGGTGAGGCAACCGCCCGCTCTAGGAAAGACCCCGAATACAATGTCCTCAAAACAAAACTCTCTCAGTAGAGGTAGACAGTGGTTGTTGCTCAGAAGACTAAGGGGACCAGTTGCAACTCTTTTCAAAAGGGCTGAATGTTCGTGACCTTCATCTTGAATTACGACGACACGGACTATGACAGCATGTCCCTCTGCTGTCTGAGCCGCACGACTGAGAGTATTCTACATAAACGGATAAACATATTTAGTAGAGCAACAATATGGCGAATCAAATACTCTGACCTGATACTCGAAAGCACTAAGTTCTTCCATGGTTTCCAGACCATCGGAGATGACACGTGTTGGAGTTACGTACGCAAACCCACTTGAAAGTACATACTTGGTTGGAGACAAGAGGATGCTGAAATATGAACGTTTCCATGACGTTAAGCCTGCATCGCGCAAAATGCCAGCCACTTCGCGCCACAGGTCTTCCTCTTCCATCTTAAGCATATCCGGACGTCTCCATGTAAAGATGGTTTGGGGCAACTATGGACTCGAAAATGAGCATTCGAGCGATTTTGGGGAGTGAAAGTGAAGACCGCACTTTTGCTCTAAGGCGCCTTCGTTTTGTGGACGGTACTGACAGTGTCAAGGCGTAGTAAATGGCGAAAGTCAAGGAAAGTGTTGTTGCGATAGATCCCGCGAAAAGCGCGAGACGAGATGGAGCCATTGCAATACGGGTATAAAAAGAGCGCGAGAGGTGAGTAGTGCTAGTGAGCAGAGGGCCCGTTCTTGCAAGTTGAACATTGAACAATTCTGATTCCCGATTCTGACCATTTCCGATCACGCATGTTGCCGAGTGATCACGTAGGTTTGTTTGAACGTTCAACCTACATGCCCGCAATAAGTATTACACAAGACTGGGCGGCGCTCCAGCTGAGAGACTATTTCCCTATCTTGTAAGTGGGCTGCCACTACTTACGCCCTAGAATTGGAGAGACGCTTCCAGACTCTGCACGGTTGGGACTATGCTGCCGCAACTTGCGATTAGCACTATAGCGTGACTGGTGTCGATTTTCGGTAACACTCCAGACTCTTCCATCTCTCTCGCACCCTCAATTACCTCTGACTTCTCTTCCGCAATGATAACATCTGTCTTCCTTCCCGGTCCTGAATAGTATGTCTTGCGCAACGTCTTTCCATATAACGCTAAAGGCTTTTGATTATCAGATCACCGTCGGATGCTCCGGAAGTCCTTCCTGCGAATGCTCGTATACGGCGTTCATTGTTCGCTGCGCAGTCATTGTTCCAAATTAAGGACTTTGGTGAGATGTTCCGAGCTTAACCTGCTGTCTGATGGACACCGTTGCACATAGCCACTGCCATTTCTAGGATGGCGCCAGCAGGATCCAACTCACAGTGACTCGGATTAAAATCTCTTAATACGCTAGTTTGGTCTGATTCTCTCACATCTCAGCAACGTGTGCCCGTTCAACCGAATAAGACGCCAGCCGCAGAGTGGATAAAATGACAACCTTAGATTTCTCTGATGTCCCAACACACACTCCCAGCATTTGTAAGTAAAGAAGTGAAATGGTACGAATGACTTTCCTTTCAGCATTTCCCATTCTGAAAGTAGCACTAGTCGTCCGGTTTCAGCCCTTTATCTGGATACTACGAGGATACGACGGTACCAGTGTCCAGTCAGAGTAGAGGCCGTCCCTTTTCAAGTGCAGGATCGGTGAGATGGTGGCTTCTTCTTACACTCGCCTTCCTCCATCCCCTGACCCAATTGTAGGGTAATTACTTATTTTACGTCGGTAACCAGCCATACGTTGGGAGGTTCCTGGAGCCTCTTGAGAGCGTTTCGGAGGTATGTCCTATCATCCATCGTATACATTTAAGAGCTGAATTTTGTTTTTGAACAGATGAAGTGGGTACTTCGATTCGGCAATGGAAAGACAGCCGCAGTTCCCAAGAGGCTGTTGTCTCAAACAAAGTGAGTACTGAGTTCGTATGCATCTTCAGGCGGCACATCGATTAATACGACAATCAGCTATCCTCTCTCTCCGGTCCCTCCCCCAAAGGGTAGCGTCTAGTGAATGATAGATGCGTTGAGACATTGATCTCATCTTCAATATAATTGTACGTTAAAACAATGTTCAGTTTCCCGGTATTCAACCTTTTCAATGTCTAAATCCCTTTGCAATGTATCCTTCCGAGACACGATACCCATACTTGACACCCTTTCACTCGCTTCAAGGTAATCTACCCATGATATTGACTTACGATCTCGTAGAGGCGACCTATAAATTGATGAATTACCTCGACCTCTGAGTCAGGCGGTCGGGCTGACTGGTAGCTAAAGCGAATGTTAGTTTGCACCTCACGAAAATTTGGGCTGCCTACGGAAGAGAGTGATAGAAAGTTGGGGTGTGTTTTGGAGAAACAGGGATACAAAATGGACATCTTAAGGCATGTAGACTCTACAGTCGTTGCGGATCTCCAGGAAATTTGACGTAAGGAGGAAGCAACAAAGTTTCCGGTGGCATGTTGTTCAGGAGCTTGCTAAGTTTCGTTAATGCCTCATTCGCACCCAAACGCATAGTCGGATCGGATAGTTTCATATCTTCCAAGACTTCATCTATCTCCGGAATCGTCGTCTACATAATATGGGGTTGTTATTAGTAGCAAACCTAATGATGAGAGCGAATGGCCGACGAACCACAAAACTCCGATGCCTAAACACTGCTCCCAGTTGCCAGACGTCCAATTTAAACGGACAGTACGGCTTTCCAGATTCCACTTCTGGTGGAGCAGGTCTGCTGTAGCCAGTTGACAGATACCATTTGCACAGTGGATACCCGACCAAGATGCGGTCTTCCGCTGGGCAATCCGGAGGGAATTCTACTGCGAACTCAAAGTCAATGATATACACTCGGGGATTGTTTACCGGGGTATAACAACTGGGACACAGAGCCGCATTACGAAGGAGACAACCTAATAAACACCAGGATTGAACAAATACAGCAATCCACAACGAAAACATGAACGGAGTGCGATAACAAAGACGATGGAACAAGATGGGAAAGCAGATGGACACAGATAGCAACAGGAACTACGAGTCGTGCCGTTCCGTTGAATGTTCCTCGGGCTCAATATTCACTTTTACGGGCTCAACGAGCAAGACTTCTGGTGGAAGACTATGAACCACCTTGCTCAGTTTGCATAACGCCTCACTTGCACCAGGACGAGCGACGGGATCACCAAGGACTAGTTCAGCTAAGACTTCATCAATGGCTGGAACAGTCGACTATGGAAACTAAATGAGTCTCACAGATCACAGTGAGGCGATTGTGACATACCCTGAAAGTGATGAAGCTATATCCCAACTGCCACACGTCTAGTTTGAACGGACTGTATGGCATCCCTGAATCGACTTCAGGTGGGACTGGTCGACCCCATCCGTCTGCAATGTTAATGCTACCACCACTAGGAGGACCTACCGAGACTCGCGCCTCCATAGGGAGTTCCGATGGGAACTCCACTGCGACTTCGAAATCGATGAGATACACTCGAGGTCGGGATATAGTCACCGACATGGTCCGTAAGGACTCTGGATGCCACTGAACCAGGAAGTTCGACTTGTCTGCATCCTGGAGACCTATGCAGTAAGGATTCAACATTCAAGACACTGATCAAATTTAGGGAACTTACGCGATGTGCGATACCCACATCGTGAAGGAATGCAAGACCCTGCAAATACATCAATTACAGCTCATGAACTAAAAACAATCGAGCTTACTTCCAAGGCCTGGAGTATCATGTCAAGTACATCTCCCACTGAATTCTTCGGCCAATAGCCATATGCTTCGTACATACATCCGGCTGTGCGAGGGAAGATGCCGAAAGTGATATCTTCATATTCGAAGACTCGAAGCATAGGGAGGGTGTGATTGTTGCTTAGCAGGCTAGAAGGGCCGGCGGCGACTTTCTTAAGGATCTTGAGCTGTTCATGTCCATCGTTATTGACGATAATTACCCGAATGGCGACATCGTGACCATCCTTAGTACGGGCCATCCTCAATACGGGATTCTATCAAAAGCATGAGTTGTGAGCAATTGAATAAGAAAAGCTCTGCCTGACGATATATTGAAACCAGGTGAGTTGTCTTGCAGTGCCAGGACCACCGCCGTTGTCTACTCCACGATTTGGTAGGGCGTACGCAAACCCACTGGCAAGCGGGTAACTGATCTGAGGAGAAACTAGGACCTGGTCATCGTAATGAGTCCACTGTTCCAGTCCATGATCTTGGAGCACTGGATCCAAAGATGCCCAAATTGCTTCGCATTCTGGAGTGTCTCCCGGTGCCCTCCATTCACTTAGATCGTGAGGTAGCTGAAGTACAATTCATGAGCTTAGTGAGTGCATGCTTTGGATGCATGAGAAGAAACCTTCTGTCGTAATACACTCAAATCCTGTGCGTGGCGCGATAGTACTCTTCTCCTCGACTGGAAGCGATAGTATACAAGTACGCTTACAGCAATCGCTGTGGCCGCGACTGTGGATGCGATCCTGACGGGGGGAGCCATGCAGGTTATGAGTTGGTGCTGAAGAGAATCTCTGCCACGTAACACGTAAACTTGAAGTTAGGAGATGTGCGACCATATAGGCGCAGTTTGTACTTTCCTATTTTGTATCTGTCAGATGCCGTTGAAAGCCCCCGGCGCTATCGCCACATTGAAACAGCTCCATGAGACTTCTACTTTGTCAACACTACGACCTTAGTACATCTGTCCCCGTGCATCGAAACATTTCAAATATTCGGTTCTGCACACTCATGGCTCTGGATCCAGTTGGTGGCAGCTTGGAGTCCACGTCGTGCAAAGCGTACTTTCGCACCAGCGTCCTAGGTACGTCCACTAGTCACTTCACTCCGATTATGTGGGAAATTCGGCCGATTCATTTGAACGGCTGGCTCACCACATCATATTCTGATGATCTTTTATTATCGTACCTGCTCATCGCAGACATATCTACGGGTTTTCCGCCACCTTGGCGATATCGATATCGCCATGTTCAAAACCCTGAAGGCAGTGTTTATTCATCTTCTTGCATTATACTAGATTTGGCGGGCTCCCTTACATGCTTTGTTCCGCCCGCCCTCATGGTGAAGACTACTTTTGCTTAGAGGGTCAATGTCTATCGCGGTCTCTGGAGCGTACAGAGGGCTTGTTGCAACACAGGCACTTTGCCATTTCGAGAGGGTTCTAATAAAAGCACTATATGGCGAACGGGCTTATGAATATGCGTTGTACATTCTCATGCGACTTGGTTATCCTTGTACAGGGTCCATGATGCCTCTTTACGTCTCCTAGGATTGCGTCACCTTCGGGGATCTATTCTCATGCTCTAGCATGGAGCATTTTTGTGCGGCGGAGAATCGGATCTTTGGTGCATTATAGAGGACTGGATACAATGCATTCGCTCAGTCAATCCCTTCCAACATTTCCTCCCTATACCGTTATACCGCTGCAATATACAATACAATGGTAAGTACGTGAAGTACGCTCAATACGACACAATACTTATGACCACACTTACTCAGCCCGCCATCTGGAGGAACTATACGGTATGCCTGTGCCCATGCGTCCCTTCTTGTCCTCATATTTTGATATGGCTGAGCGCCTCAATTGTTTTGTCCATAGGGAAATTATGAATTCATCCGACGTGGGCAACGGTATGTGGGCAAGTTTGAGGAATATATCGAAAGCAACAAACCCGTACGTCTATGTTATCGACCCCTCTATCATACTGAATCCGTTTACAACAGTCGGGGGCGCGAGTCAAATTAAGCTTTGCTGACGGTACTATTACCTGGGTTGCAACAAGGGGTGTGAAACAAACATCGTATGTCCGCATTGATCATCTATGATGATTTTGTCACTGAAGCTGGATTCGTAGTCTGGAAGTGAGCGCCACCGCTCCGTCTGTCTGAAATGCGATTCTGCCATCGTAGTCACTTGTAACATCCATTCACTTTATGTTCTTACGTTCTCTCGATGCTTTGGAAATATTCTTTCTCAGTTAGGACTCTCATCGATATTGTTTTGATACTTGGGCTGGAAGATTTTATCCCATCTGTCTGAGTGATCTTATTGCCCGGTGGGTTGTTTCAGCAATGTTGAGGCTTGTTGAGGGATACTTCCTGTTAGTATTTTGCCCGTGGGGCGATGAGAACTCGCTCTTCAAACTGATACAGAAAAAGTTGGGTCGTTTGTCACGAGGCGTTTAGTTTGATGTGCCTTCGCCAGGCCCAGTTCCTAGGAACTCGAAATTGCCCTCGAAAGCTGTGACTCTCGCTCCGTTACGCCCGCCAATGAGGTTGTCCAAGAAACTGCACAGGGAAATATTCTAGTCCTCTGGTCGTGTCAGAATGATACCTTGCATTCAGAGATGCCCTTCGTGTGATATACAGCGGCATCACTCAAATAGACGATAACTTCATCATACCTTATGCAGCAAGTTAAATACAAGAGAGTGCGTGTATGTCGTACTGCTGACATATGACAACGGAGCGAACCACAAGAGGACAAATATCAACACAAAAGATGCCCAGAAGGCCACAAGGAGGACGACAGCAAGATGCGTTAGAAAGCAAGAGGAGAGAGGGTGCAAAGAAATCAAAAGGAGGAGCTTCAGATATCAGCATGAACTACGCATTGTGCGGTTCCGTTGAATATTGTTTGGGCTCAATATCGAATTTCACGGGCTCAATGAGCAATGCTTCTGGCGGAATGCCGTTCACCACCTTGCCCAGTTTAGTTAACGCCTCACTCGCATTAGGACGAGCGACGGGATCATCAAGGACTAGTTCAGCTAAGACCTCATCAATGGCTGGAACGGTCGACTTTGGAAACCAAATGAGTCTCACAAATCAGCGAGGCGATTGCGATTGCGATTGCGACATACCCTGAAAGTGATGAAACTATATCCCAGCTGCCACACATCCAGTTTGAATGGACTATATGGCATCCCTGAATCGACTTCAGGTGGCACCGCTCTACCCCATCCGTCTGCAATGTTAATGGTACCACCACTGGGAGGACCTATCGAGACTCGCGCTTCTATGGGAAGTTCTGACGGAAATTCTACTGCAACCTCAAAATCGATGAGATACACTCGAGGTCGGGATATAGCCACTGTCATGGTCCGTAAGGACTCTGGATGCCATTGAACCAGGAAATTCGACTTGTCTGCATCCTGTTGAGCTAGTGAGTATCTCAAGTCCAATTCAAAGATAGAGAACTTACACGATGCGCGATGCCCAAGTCATGAATGAATGCGAGACCCTGTAAAATAGGTGAGTTGCGAGTGTTCGATCAGAGGTGACCGAGCTTACTTCCAAAGCCTGGAGTATCATGTTAAGTACGTCTCCCACTGAATTCTTCGGCCATGAATCAAACGCCTCTTCCATACATCCGGCTGTGCGAGGGAAGATGCCGAAGGTAATGTCTTCATATTCGAAGACTCGAAGCATAGGGAGAGTGTGATTGTTGCTTAGCAGGCTAGAAGGACTGGCGGCGACCTTTCTGAGAATATTGAGCTGTTCATGTCCATCTTTATTGACGGTAATGACCCGAATGGCGACATCGTGGCCATCTTTAGTGCGGGCCATTCTCAAAACGGGATTCTATCAACGACATGAGTTTCTAACAGTCACGTAAGCAATTTTGCAACATACAATATATTGAAACCACGTAAGTTTCTTAGCTGTACCAGGGCCGGAATCCAGCATACGACTTGGTATCACGTAGGCAAACCCGGTAGCTAGTGGATAACTATTTTGCGGTGATTTCAGGAACTGAATTTCGGTGTGAGCCCACTGTTCCAGTCCGTGATTTCGAAGCACTTGGTCCAACGATTCCCAAATCGCCTCGCATTCTGGCACATCTCCTGGGTTCCTCCAATCACTGAGCTTGACAGGTAACTGATCGCAAAAAAACTGTTGAGCTAATTTATCATAATTTTTGAAAGTAAAAGGAGAAACCTTCTGCCGTAAGCTGCTAGAGTCCTTGGGTTGTGAAGGTGGCGACGATCTTCCACCTGATAGGACACAGTAATATATCACGGTACTCAGGACAATTGCTGTGGAGGCAACCGTCGTAGTGACCTTGACTGAGAAAGGCATGGATGCGACGTTGACGAGCTATGAATTTAGGTTGGCTGAGAATCCGGCTGCCACGCTTGAAGTTGGTACTAGGAATTTTTGATCGTACTATGTGCGATCGCAAACGATGATTTTCCTATTTTGTGCATCATATCAGACGCCCCTGCAGTGCCTCGTTGAAACGTCTTGCTTCTTGAAGACGTCCACAGCTCCTTCAGTAGTATGTACTCTCATGATACATTTTCCCATTACTACCCTGACATACATATTGTCTTTCTCATGGCTCTGGATCCGATGTAGGCTTCTTGCGGCCGCCTTGTAAAGCGCTTTGCTCCAGCGTCCTAGGTTTCTAGTCATTTCAACAATGTTATCGGGAATCGCAAGCAATCCCTGAACACATGGCTCCGGATATCATGCTTCTATGATACTAGGTGTGTTGCGACATACTAGCTTCTACTAATTACTCGCTGTCTTGGCAAGATCGATATGTTCAAACCCTGAAGGCGGTGCTTCCTCAAAGCCTCAAGGCCGTATGTTTTGCACAATACCAGAATGAGCTGGCTCTTCCTACCTACTGCAGTCGGCCCGAATCTTGCTCACTGGGCATCGGGCTAATGCACGCCTGGCCTCAAACCTAATTTGGGCACTATGTTCGTTACCGACACCAATTGGTGTCAGAGATGCCAATGTTATATGCATTGGCCGAAAGAATCTTTTTTGCTTTGCATTAGGGAGCTGCTCTATGCATCCGTCATAGAATTTATACAAAGCGTAAGCTCGCAATCATACAGAAATGCCATTTGACCACTCTTGTACAGCGTGAATGATGGTCTAGTTGGTTTCGAGTCATTCAGGTCATTGAGGCCACCTTTGTGGATATATGTTCTCATGCTATCAGTGGGAATGCAAGTCTTCTTTGCATCATAAAAGAGCGAAGGGCCCTGGATCGGCTCACTCATTCTTTTCCTCATCGCCCTCATCGCCTTCATTGCCTGCCCTCCCCGTTATTAAAGCTCATACGATGGTTAGTACGCTGATGTTCCCTGTACACCGCACGATGCTTACGCTATAACTCAGGCACCTTCCATCTGGAAAAACTACACAGTATGCCAACGGGTTCCGAGTCGTGGTGAAATTCGTCATGGTTTATTCTTGCTTATAGGGGAACTACTACTTCGTGTACAACTGCACCACCTATGTGGGACGCTATGGTGGATATGTTGAGAGTCAAACAGCTGTACGTCTAAATGGCTACCTTCTTGTGTTTTACACTAAATATGACTACACCAGGGGCCACGCGTTAAATTGGTTTTCGCTGATAATACCATCGCCTGGTTACCAACGACAAGTGTGACACGGACTGAGTGCGTTTGTGTTGGTCCTTTTTCCATGGCCATCTAACTCAAGCTTAAATTGTAGCGCGGCGGTGAGCGCCACTGGTCCAAACTAACCTGGATCACCCCTGATTTCCCCGGTCTCATCCTTGCTCGTGACATCCGCGTACTACTATCCGTGTAAATTTCTTCAATTGTTCGTGACATATGTTTTGTATCTGTATGCTCGGTGTCTGGAATTTGAAGGTAGATTATGTGAGAAAACTTTATTCTTGTCTTATCATGCCATGGAGTTCCTCAGGCGACTCCTCGTGTGAGACAAGAAAAGGAACAGGAAGTGGCAAGACAACACATGCAAATACTATATAATCCCAGCCAGTGATTCTTGTCATCTTCGAAAGATGCTCAGTTGATGCTCAGCATTGGAACGGGAATGGTACCGGTTCCGTTGCAGCCAAGGTATCCGGTCGTCAGAAATACCTAGATCGCTCTAATGTTTTGTAGAATTCTGAGGGCGGAATATATCTACGAATTGAGATACAATTGTGTCCCGAAGCGGATTCAAATTGACAGAAAATCCGGTATAAATTCGGCCCTGAGAGCTGGGTCCCACGAAACTGAAATATCGTCGCAAAGTGAATGGTAGCAAACAATGAAAAGCAAAACAACATAAAGCAAGCTAACACGGCAAACTTGCAGGAAAATGAGATACTAAGTACGTGACAGCTCCGTTGATGTCTGCGCTGAACGTCATTGAGACTCGACATTCAGTTTCACAGGCTCAATAAGCAAGGCTTCCGGTGGAATACTATAAACCACCTTGCTCAGCTTGGCTAACGCCTCGCTTGCAGCAGGACGAGCGACGGGATCATCAAGGATGAGCCCAGCGAAGACCTGATCGATAGCAGGAATGGTGGACTGTAGAATTTGGATGAATGCTGTAAGTATACATGATACAAAGCAGCAACTGCAACGTACTCTAAAGGTGACGAAGCTATAGCCAAATTGCCATACGTCCAGCTTGAAAGGACTGTACGGTTGTCCAGACTGCACTTCGGGCGGGAGCGGTCTACTCCAACCTGATTCGACGATTGTACCACCTGCCGGTGGTCCCACAGAGACCCGAGCTTCGGGTAGAGAATCAGATGGATATTCCACCGCAACTTCGAAGTCAATAATGTACACCCGAGGTCGCGAAAGAGCTATGGTCATGGTGCGCAAAGATTCGGGATGCCATTGAACCAGAAAATTCGATTTGTCCGCATCCTAAACATGCGTATAAGCGTGCTTCAAATGCGGGTTGCATACTGTAAAGTATACTGCTCACTTACACGATGTGCGATTCCTTGCTCATGAAGAAACGCGAGACCCTATGGGATGCATCAATTGTAGCTCATCGACTAGTTTAGGAAAGGACGTACCTCCAATGCCTGCATGACCATATCGACAATGTCACCCACGGAGTTTTTCGGCCAATAGCCATATGCATCATCCAAACAACCACCAACTAGAGGGAATATGCCGAAGGTAATATCCTCGAGTTCAAAAGTTTTGAACATGGGGAGGCAATGGTTGTTGCTGAGCAAACTGTGAGGACTACAGGCGACCTTCTTGAGGATCTTCAGTTGTTCGTGACCCTTGTCCTTGACAGTAATAACACGAATGGCGACGTCGTGACCCTCTTTCATACGTACAACTCGTAAGATAGGATTCTACTAATAACGTGAGCACAGAAATACGGCAAAAAAGGTTAAAATGATGACTAACGATGTACTGAAATCCAATGAGGCTTCTTGCAGTGCCTGGACCAGGGCCCATCCCACGACTAGCTGTAATGTATGCAAAACCGCTAGCCATACGAGAATCGTTAGGTGCCCTCATGAGTTGGAGTCCAGTATGAGACCATTGCTCGAGTTCATTTTCAGAGAGTACTTTGTCTAGGTATTCCCAGATTTCTTCACAATCCTTTGTAGCACCTGGCAACTGCCATTGAGAAAGACTTTTCGGCAACTACAGCTGATATTAATAACAAGTCACAGGAAGAAGAATAAAGAGTCAGACCTTGTCTCGTAATTTTTTAGGTGAGCATGCCGATTGTGGAAATAACCAGCCTGACCTCACGCAACATATAAGTGCAGTCAGGACGATCACCGTGGATGTAATCACTGGTCCTGCGGCTGTCTGGGTGGATGAAACCATGAAGACCAAGCCGACCTGAATGCCTTAGTGGTGTAAAGTATGTCTAAGATGCCGAGTCAACCGGTTCTTGCGTATACGTGACTCAGTAAAGATGACTCTAGTACTAGTACTGTAGTAGTAACGGCAGTGTGGCTGTCAGACTTCAACAAGCCGAAGTTCACACCTTCCTTTTCAGTGTGCTATAGGCGCTGTTCAGCTTCCACGCCTCGAATGCAATGATCGAATTCTCTACTCAAGCCTCAATGTATTTTATGTCAGTTTTACAGTTTCCCTTTGCTGAAACACACCCCCTGCAGTGATTATCAATAGGATCGAGCCATGGCTGTTTCTGATGGCATGTCATTGACTCATTATTGTGCCCTCTAGCTGCAGACTGTATTGCTGGCGTACCTTCTCGATCGAGTCAGTGCAACTGCATGTGAGAATCGGGAATGGTATCCTAGGCCGGGTATGTTCGGGGCTGTATCTCAAAAGTGTAATGTACTTATTGTGAGTCTATTTTCCCACTTTTGACTACCTTGGCAGAATCGATAACCTGTTCAAACCCTGAGGGCGGTGCTCCCTTGATCCATCTACACCAGGCCAAATGGAGTAGCTCTTGTAATACGCTACAGTCGGTCTGTTATCATCCATCTACCAGTGCACTGACCACTGACTTCCATGATATGTTCGGTCTTCATTCCTACCATTCTGCATGGTCAGACATAGGAGAGGTAGTAAATGAAGTATGGTACAAAGTCCTCCACAGATATTCTGCTATTCCAGTGTCCTCCATGCCAAAATCGGCATTTCATCTATGCCTCTACCAATGTGGCAAATTTGGACCTTTTTGTTGATTTTCTGATGCTCACTGACATCGAGTCATCCAAGAGCCCCTTCATCAAATGTGTAATTATTCTGATGCTATCCTATGCTTGTGATAGCCAGGTGGAGCTCTAGAGTATAAAGGAAGCGCAGATGCAAGTGTTCAACCAACTGCCTTCACTAAGCCCCATTCATTACAACCCATTCGTGTACAATTGCATTGTTGTATCAAAATGGTAGGCGCATTTTTGCATCCATCCATGCATGCGACACTTATGGTCAACTTCTCAGCCTGGTCCCATTGTGTGGAAGAAGTACACTGTAAAATATCTTCCTAACCACCCGATGCCACACTATATTCACTTTCCATCATTCGCAGGGAAATTATAGATTCATGCATAACTTTAGCCTCTATGTCGGTCGATATGATGCATATAATGAGACCACGGTGAGCTCACACTTGTGTTGGTTCAGAACTATCAGGCTGAAATGCTTGTTGCAGAATGGTCCCCAGATTAGGTTGATATTCGCAGATGCAACTAAGTACTGGGTCCCAGCAGATCCCAATATAATTCAAAGGACCAAGTACGTTTGTTCTCAATCATGCTTTGCCGCATTTCATACTTGAAGGCTTACCATATCACCAGCAAGGCTATGTCATCTACGGCTCCAAGCTTCTGAAGGATGACTCACCTATCATGATGTCTCACAAATGTCTCAATCTTCGACTTTGTTCTGCCTATGTACAAGCAAAGCCTGCAATTATTTACAGAGACTAGTAATCAATATTCACAAACATTTACTCCGCTCAGAAGTCGAGTACTTATGTTGGGTTGAATATTAGCAATGCATGATGCACTATTCAACAATATTGTGATCTTAGTATTTTTTTAGAATTAAGTTCAAGATATCATGAAATAGTTGCACTGAAATGCATCGGACGGTCATCGGTGAGACGTCAGTATCCATTCCCACAAAGGAAGTTGTATACAGACCATAGGATAACATAGACAAACAACCGACCGTGGCTCAGTGCGTAGGACTTATTAGTAGAGTCGTCTAGCATGCTTTGTCATTGATCATTTAGTAGCCGATATGAATATCAGGCCAATGTATACCCCCTTTCTCCCTTGTCACACAACAAGGTTTTCAAGTATTCAGGGATCTCCAGGCACTTTGAAGCAAGGATGAATCAATAGGGATTCCGGTGACAAGCCGTTCACAACGTCGCTAAGTTTCATTAAGGCCTCATTCGCACTCAAACGTTCAGCTGGATCAGAGCTTTTCATATTTGCCAGAGTCGTACAGTAGGACAATGTATGTCAATAAAATCACCGAGTGATTCTTGTCATGTTCAAAAGATGTTCAGCGTCGGGGCGGAAACAGTACCGTTGCAGCCAACGCTTATCGTTGTCAGAAATACATAGATTGCTTCAAAGCTTCGTCGAATCCCAAGAGCGGAATATGTTTACGAATGGATGTGACAGTGTCTGAAGCGCAGTGAGACGATGAAGAAACTCCGATATAAATCCGGCCCCGAATACTGGGCCTCGCGAAACTGAAATATTGTTGCATTGAGAACGTACTGTAGCAAACATAGAAAAGCAAAAGAAGACGATAAAGCAAGCCAACACAGCAAACTTACAGGAAATTGAGATACTACGAGACATCTTCAAGCACAGTATGGTTCCATTGACGTCTGCGATGAACTTCCTGTGGGCTCGAGATTCACTTTGATAGGCTCAATGAGCAATGCCTCCGGCAGAATACTATGAACCACCTTGCTCAGCTTGGTTAATGCCTCACTTGCACTAGGACGAACGACGGGATCATCAATGACTAGTTCGGCGAAGACCTGATCAATAGCAGGAATAGTGGACTATGTAGTTCAAATGAGTGCCGTAAACATCCAGAATCCAAGGTGGTGACTGCAACGTACTCTAAGGGTGATGAGACTATAACCGAATTGCCATACATCCAGCTTGAAAGGGCTATATGGCTTTCCAGACTGCACCTCGGGAGGCAGCTCCCGATTCCATCCTGACACTGGGATCGTGCCACCCACTGGCGGGCCCATGGACATACAGGCTTCTTTGGGAGATCCCGGAGGGAATTCGACGGAAACTTCGAAGTCAATGATATATACCCGAGGTCGAGAGCGAGCCACAGTCATGGTGCGCAAGGATTCGGGATGCCACTGCACCAGAAAGTTCGACTTGTCTGCATCCTGAACGAAAACATGAGCAAAACAGGACCTTAACACTGAATAGATAATCGCTTACGACTTACACGGTGGGCAATTCCTTGCTCATGAAGAAATGCAAGACCCTACAAACCGGATCCATAATGGCTTGTTGAGTGACAACTCACAACAATACGTACCTCCAAGGCTTGCATCACCATGTCAATGATGTCGCCTACAGAATTTCTCGCCCAATAGCCATACGCATCATCCAAACAGCCACCAACTAGAGGGAAAATGCCGAAGGTAATATCTTCAAACTCAAAGTCTCGAAGCATAGGAAGACTGTGATTGTTACTGAGTAAACTCAAGCAGCCAGAAGCAACTTTCTTCAGAATTCTGAGCTGCTCATGTCCCTGATCTTTGACAGCGACCACGCGAATAGCGACATCATGGCCTTCGGTAGTACGTGCAATTCGGAAAATGGGGTTCTACTCAAGTTGCGTTAGATTATTCACCACTGGAAGATTAAAATGGCAGAGACGAACGATATATTGAACACATGTGAGGCCTTCTACAGTACCAGGACCGGTGCCGGTCTCACGAGTTGGTGTAACGTAGGCATATCCGCTGGCCATACGCAAACCATCATCTGGAGTGTGCAGTAATTGGAGACCGCTATGAACCCATTGCTTCAGTCCGTTGTCTGAAAGTGCTGAATCCAAATGCTCCCAAATTTCTTCGCATTCAGGCGTACCTGGCAGTCGCCATTCAATGAGATTCTGAGGTAACTAAAAGTGGCATCGTCAGTAAACCATGTAAATACGCCACAAAGAAAAATCAGACGTTATCTCGAATCTTGTTGGCTCTCCGTTTCTGTTGAATACGCAGCCAACGTGACCTAATACAGTATACCAGCGCAGTCAGGGCAACCGTTGTCGATGCAGTCACAGCGGGGATCCTGATCGACGACGACATATGGGCAAACTTGAATACGGACTGGGATGAAACGTGAAATGGACCAATTGGTTCGGTATGAGTAGTGGCGACTTGACTTCGCGTGACTATGGTCTCTCGCCACGTATCATTTCGCCCGTCATAGTGGTATATGCTTTAGCCCTATGGGAAAGTGTTGGCGTAGTTTCAACACCTTCCTTTTTCGTGTACTGCATCAGCCGCTGTGAACTTTAAGGTTCCACGCCACAATCGTGTTCACTGTCAGTGTCGCATGTGAACTTCTTTTCACTAGAATGTTGTAAGCTCGACGTCTGTAATGCAGACCAGAAAGTACTCGAACCGTATGTAGCTCTTCCAAACTGATATTTTTTAGGACCATCGATGCGGGAATGCCAGCAAGTAGAAGCAACTTTCCTAGCGTACTAGGCCGTCTACGCTAGCAAGCATGACTCTCAATCACGATGAGCGGAAATTGTACATACACATGCCATGGCTTTCGAGTCATTACTCTATCACAGTGTGTGAAAACTCTGTTTGCTACACTGCGTACATGCTGAGGGGCCAACCTTTGATAGAAAAATGATCGCCTCCACAACCTTGTTTGGTTCCCTTTGCAGGTACATCTTCCCATTCAATGGAGCGATTTCCGAATGCTGAGGGCGATTCCTTCTAGATTCTTTGACTCTATGCCGAATTGGTCTTGTTCTTGTATCATACTACAAATGATCCGTCTCATTCCTCTACCGTTCTGTCGACACTCGGAATAATCGCCTGCCTGCATCTGGACGACTTAGTCACTCGTGTCCTTACGCATCGTTCTTGAGGTCTTAAACAAGATATCTGCTTTATAATAATGCCGAGCAGACTCCATGAGGCGTTACAGGCACTCGATGCCTCACTGCCTTGGTGAATTAGGTTTGTTGTACCCCTGTTGATATCTTGTCCTTTTACTCACTTCGAGTCATCCAGTCGCCTTGTCGTAGGTGAATATTCTCATGGTATCGCATGTTTTCTGATGTGCGATATTCCTGCGCCGGCCTCGGGTGAATCTTCAGTATAAAGGGCCAAGGTTGGCTTTGATACGCTTCACTCCTCCAATTGTTACCTCATAACATTCGGTTCAAGCCTAGTCTCATAGCACAATGGTGTGTACTTGTTCTTATATGAGCTATAATGACACGACGCTGATATCTCATATCCTCAGCCTGCCTGGAAGCAATATACCGTATTGCTCTCAATTTCATTGAGCTATCGTGCGCCACATGACTGACCGTTCACCACTCGCAGGGAAACTATAGCTTCATGCATAATTTCAGTATCTACGTCGGCCGGTATGATGGATACAACGAGACAACAGTAAGTTGTCGCCTTTGACTATTCAAGACCGCTGTGCTAACAATACTGTACCTTTCGCAGCGCGGGGCCAAAGTCAGACTAGCGTTCGCTGATGGAAACAAGTTGTGGTTTCCAGCAGACCCGAACCTTCTCCATCAGACAAAGTACGTTTACGTCGTTCCATGTCATACAATGCTGAACGTGTCGGGCATTAGCGATGCACTGACCGTCTCTCCGGGACGCTGAAGCCTGTTACTTTCTGGCGTCTCTTACTATCTGTATTACCCTTGTACTTATCCACGAAACATGGTTACTATTGTTCAGTTCATTTCATCTGTTGTCACATTGTGAGACTTTCATTCCTCACTCGAACGGTAAAGGCGACAAGCAAAAGGCAACATAGAGAGTGTAGGTCAACAAAAGCAAATAGCGATTGCAGCCAATATCATCCTTTTTAAGATGCTATATAAAGTCTGTACTAAGAGGAGCAACAATGCAACTTTGCGATCACTATGGATCCCCAGGGAATTTGAAATGAGGAGGAATCATTAACGAAGCCGGCGACATGTTGTTCACGAGCTTGCTAAGTTTCATCAATGCCTCATTTGCACTCAAACGCATAGCCGGATCAGATAGTTTCATATCTTCCAAGACTTCATCTATCGCCGGAATCGTCGTCTAGATAATATGAGGTTGTTATTAGTAGCAACTCTAATGATGAAAACGTATGGCCAACAAACCGCGAAACTCCAATCCGTAAACACTGCCCCCAATTGCCAGACATCCAGCTTGAACGGACAGTACGGCTTGCCACATTCCACTTCGGGTGGAGCAGGTCTGCTGTACCCAGTTGACGGATACCATTTGCACAGTGGATACCCGACCGAGACACGGTCTTCCGTAGGACAGTCCGGAGGGAATTCTACTGCAAACTCAAAATCAATGATATACACTCGGGGTCTACTTATCGGAACCGTCATGGTGCGGAGGGACTCGGGGTGCCATTGAACCAGTAGATTTGAGAGAAACATGTCCTGAGTGGCAATGTCAGCCAAAGTTCAGCATGATGAAGATAGCGGTGTCTCACTCGATGTGCAATATGCAGGTCGTGGAGAAAAACAAGACCCTGTAAAAGTATGAGATGTTATAAATGTGATACTGAAGGATATCTATAGATATATAGGAGAGACATACCTCCAATGTTTGCAGGATCATGTCGAGAACGTCCCCTACTGAGTTCTCCGCCCAGGCGCCAAATGCCTCGTCAACACAACCACCAGCCTTGGGGAAAACGCCCAATACAATGTCTTCAAAAAATATTTCTCGAAACATGGGGAGACAGTGATTGCTACTAATAAGACTGAGGGGCCCGGCGGCGATTTTTCTCAACAAAGCCAGATGTTGTTGGCCTTCATTTTGGATCGCGATGACACGGACTACTACAGCGACTCCATCGGCCGTCTGAGCCGTACGACTGAGAGCGTTCTTTACGAGCATAAGCATATAGAAAGTATACCGAAATTGACGCTTTTACCATGCATTGGAACACGCCAAGTCTCTCTGGAGAACCTGAGTGTTGGGGGACGTCGCGAGTTGGGGTGGCGTACGCAAATCCAGCGGAGAGAATGTACTTTGATGGCGACACGAGACAACTAAAAGAAGCACAAATCCACGGTATTAGACCCGCATCGCGCAGAACACTAGTCAGATTGTTCCAGAGGTCGTCCTCTTTCAGTTGCACTAAATCTGGACGTCTCCAAGTGTAAATACCCCTAGGCAACTACGATCTCGATTGAGAACTTTTATAACGATAGGAAAATTGAGACCCTATACCTTCTCGCGGAGACCTTTGCGTTTCTGGGCTGGTTTCAACAGTGTCAAGCCATGGTAAACAGCAATGGCTGCGGAGAAAGTCGCTACGACGCATCCAGTGACAAGCGCAAGGTGGGATGGAGCCATTATGTGTGTTATCTAAAGAGGGGATGGTTGGTAGTTGAAGTAACTGTCGGTCAGGGTTGTGCGGTTGAGAACTCCCGGGTTCCTAGCAAAGTTGAACATCGAACAATATTATTCTTTCCGATTGCGGACATCAATATGATCGCCGATCACGTAAATGGCCGGTCCCGGTAGCGGGAATAGTTGGGTTGTACCCACCTGCCTCCGTAACAACGTTGTTCACTATGACACTCTCTGCAAACCGTATGGTCGGTGGTCTTGCTGCTACTTATACCATAGAAGGCGAAGTTAGTTGGCATGCGGGCACCACCAAACTGCTTTCGAGCCATTGGAATACGCACTGACCCGGGCCGTTCTGATTAGATCGACATCTTTGCCCTTTACAGCTCCCTGCAGGAGGACTCATCTAGAGGCTTTCCATTTATCGCTCATAGTTTGTGATTATCAGATCGCAGACGGAGACTTCGGAAGGTCCTCTTGTGAATTACGCGTTCTATAGCTCATTGTTCACCACCTGAGCATTGTTCCATATCGAGGACTCGGTGAGAAGTTTCGAGCCCAATGTGCCATTTGGTCGAAAACACCTGCAGTCATATCATGCTTTTGGCACCGGAATAGCAGGACTGAACTCATAGTGACTCGTCTTTTAGCGTGGCTCCTCTAGTTATCCTAATCTTCCCACATTCCCATAACATGTGGCTTCTAATCGGGCGAGGCGTTAGCTCCAGGGTATATAACACGGGGCGTAACAGCTAGTCTCTTTTTCAGTAACCCACTTCTTCCCCTGCCAATCTTCAAGAGCAATGGTTTACACACTCCTCTTGTCAAAGATGACGCAACGCTGAACTATACTCATTCTAGACATCCGGTTGGACCCCCATGTTCGGCGAGTACCTCGATACAACGGTTGCGGTCTCTGACCGGAACCGTGGACCTGCTGTTTCCAGCAGTGCTCAGGTAAACCCACTGCCAGCTTGCGATATTATTTCTGCTCACACGACTGCAGGGAAATTATCGGCTCAATGGCACGACATACGTTGGGAAATATATGACACATAATGAGAGTGTCGATGGTGTACGTTTTATTTCCAACACAACGTAACGTTTTTGCGCTGCTGATTCTACAGTTGAACAGTTGAAGTACATCCTTCGATACGGAGATAATCAAAGAGCCGCATTGCTCGTGGAATCCTTAACTAAGACGAAGTGAGTGCCAAATCTTCGCGCCTTCGTGGGCGATTAACTGACCCGATTTTACTATGAGTGATCCTATTTCTCCCACTGCTCCTCCCTTGGGCTCTTATTAGACGTGCATCCCTTTGATACATTTTCTTCGTAGTTGATGTTAAGTTCCTTCAGAGTCTTCTCAATATCGCAGAATTTTCTTGTTGAAATGTTACATTCCTGTACTTTTATCGTGTATCGATCTACGAGAATTGTTGTCCTAACCATTTATGCTCATTTCTTGATATCCTATTGACTTCTCTCGGCTCCCATAAGTCTCGCATTACATCGTAAATTTCTTTACTTCCATGTGTGATTACTTTAACAACCCAATATACTAGTCCTTTAGAGCTCTCATAGCAGGATTCTTTGCAGCATTCATGCGCTTATGACCTTTTACTTCACTGAGACCTCTGCTCATTAAGGTCAATCATCGCCACAGCTGGAGAGGCCTCAAGCCTTCCCTGATCTCCTTGTAAATAGACAGCCACCATATCCGCCTTTGTGAGTATACCAAGTCTGTTCGTTTTGTCCAGATAACAGATAGCTAATCTTCGGTCGTGATAGGACATCCTTTGTTGCTGTCGCTAGATTAAAACCTGCCGGTCCTCTTCGTGAAGCCATTTTTCAGTCATCCTATTCGACACCAACCCTTCACGTTCTGGTCGAACGGATGTCATAGTGGTGAAAGAGCGACCTAAGACTCTATTGGACATATCGGCGAACAAGTGAGTTGAATGTCATGACGGAAGTATATTCTTC
Source organism: Somion occarium (assembly GCA_964035595.1). Lineage (NCBI taxonomy): Eukaryota > Fungi > Basidiomycota > Agaricomycetes > Polyporales > Cerrenaceae > Somion > Somion occarium. The sequence continues at coordinate 1,616,444 of OZ037949.1, read as the reverse complement.
ATTCCACAAAGATTGAATCGCTGATTTGATTCATTTTGTAATAGGACGTTTTGTACCATCGAAGGCAGACTGGAGGGCATTCTTCCGAGATTACCTTCGGAATCCGACTGGGGACGTGCCTTCGCCAGGTCCCGTTAGTAATTCGCAACCTCCTTCTGGAGTTGTGACTCCCGTTACGCCCGCATACTGAGTGGCGGCATTGTTCAAGACACTGTCTGTTCTCCATAGACTATTACCTCTCATCTAGAAATGCCTTGTATATCAAATGGCATCAATCAGGGCTCTAATAGATAAGAGTGGTATCGTATCTTATGCAATAAGCTGAACCCGGAAGATTGTAGGTGCGTCGAATTATTGGGGTATAACAACGTTCGAGACACAGAGCCCGCGTTGTGAAGGAGACAACCTAATAAATACCAGTGGTAAATAAATACAGCAATCCACAACGAAAACATCGACGGAGTGCGATAACAAAGGCAAACGGAGCAAGATGGGGAAGCAGATGAACACAGATAGAAAACACGAACTATGAGTCGTGCATTTCCGTTGGATGTTCTTCAGGCTCAATATTGAATTTCACAGGCTCAATGAGCAAGGCTTCTGGCGGAGTACTGTGAACCACCTTACTCAGTTTGGTTAACGCTTCACTCGCACTAGGACGAGCGACGGGATCATCAAGGACCAGTTCAGCTAAGACCTCATCAATGGCTGGGACAGTCGACTGTGGAAAACAAATGAGTCTCACAGATCTCACTGAGGGGATTGTGACATACCCTGAAAGTGATGAAGCTATATCCCAACTGCCACACATCCAGTTTGAACGGACTATATGGCATCCCTGAATCGACTTCAGGTGGGACTGGTCGACCCCATCCGTCTGCAATGTTGATGGTGCCACCGCTAGGAGGACCTACCGAGACCCGCGCCTCCACAGGGAGTTCTGATGGGAACTCCACCGCAACCTCAAAATCGATGAGATACACTCGAGGTCGGGATATAGCCACCATCATGGTCCGTAAGGACTCTGGGTGCCATTGAACTAGGAAATTCGACTTGTCCGCATCCTGTTGAGCTACGTGAGTATCTGAAATCCAATTCGAAGACAGAGAACTTACACGATGCGCGATGCCCAAATCATGAATGAATGCCAGACCCTGTAAAATAGGTGAATTGCGAATTTTCAATCAGAGGTGACCGAACTTACTTCCAAAGCCTGGAGTATCATGTCAAGTACGTCTCCCACTGAATTCTTCGGCCAGGAGTCAAAGGCTTGGTACATGCATCCGGCCGTGCGAGGGAAGATACCGAATGTAATGTCTTCATATTCGAAAACTCGAAGCATAGGGAGACTGTGATTGTTGCTTAACAGGCTAAGAGGGCCTGCGGCGACCTTATTGAGAATTTTCAGCTGTTCATGTCCATCTTTATTGACGGCGATGACACGAATGGCGACGTCGTGACCTTCCGTGGTACGAGCAATCCTCAACACGGGATTCTATCGACGATATTAGTATCTAGCTGCCACATAGCCAAATTTGAAACATACGATATACTGAAACCATGTGAGTTTCTGAGCTGTACCAGGGCCGCTTTTCAACCCGCGACTCGGTGCTACGTAAGCAAATCCACTAGCTAGCGGGTAGTTAGTCTGCGGTGATTCCAGTATCTGCATGTCGGTATGAGTCCACTGTTTCAGTCCGTAGTTCTGAAGCACTGGATCCAATGATTCCCAAATCGCCTCGCCGTCTTCCACCTCTCCCGGGTCCCTCCAATCACTGAGATTGAGAGGGAGCTAATTGGGAAAACCAATGAGCTCGTTCAGTAAAACTTTGAAGGCAACAAAAAAAACCTTCTGCCGTAACCTGCTCGAAACCCTGCGCTGTGACTCGGACAGTCGCGATGACTTTCCATTAAATCGAACACAATAGTATATCACCATACTCAGAGCGATTGCTGTGGAGGCGACCGTCGTAGTGACCTTCACCGAGAAAGACATAAACGCAATATAGACAAGCTATGAGGTTATGTTATTTTAAAGAGAAGCCGCACGCCACGTTAGTCACCTTGGTAAGTTTATATGATCTTGCATGCCATCAGAAGTCTACAACCACTGGCATCACAAATTTCCTATCTTGGGCATTATATTTAGACGCCACTGGTGCGTGAAGATCCAGCTGGTTAAACAGCTTCTGCATGCATGCATCACACTTTATCCATTGCAAACCTAGTATATCTACCGCATCTCAGCATCCCAGAGCCATGGACAACTTGTCCATGGCTCCGGATACGATGTAGGCTTCTTGCGGCCCCCGTGCAAAGCGCTTTGATACAGCGTCCTAGGTATCTAGTCATTTCAACAATGGTTAGTAGTGGGAATTGCAAGTAATCCCTGAACGCGTGGCTCACAGTATCATGCTTCTGTGATCCTAGGTATCTTGCGACGTGCTAGCGTTGACCTGCTTATCGCAGAAATATCTACGAATTACCTGCTACTTTGGCACGATCGATATGTTCAAAACCCTGAAGGCGGTGCTTCTTCATGTTCTGCACAATGCCAGAATGAGCTCTCTCTTCTGACATGCTGCAATCGGCCCGAAATTAGCTCACTGGGCATCAGCGTAACGCATGCCTGGGCGCAACCTCGGTCGTGCTTTGATTTGGGCACTGTATTCGTTAGCACAACCTCTGGCGCCAACTGGTGTCGTTAGATGCTAATGTCCCCTGCATTGGCATGACCTTCGTGCAAAAGGAATTTCTCTCTGCTTTAAGAGGGCCTTCAGTACGTCCTCCATGCAATCAATGTAAGCTCAGTTATAAATATATACGACTTGATCACTTTTGTACAGTGTGCATGACATTTAACTGGTTTCGAGTCATTCAGAAGGTTAAGGCCTTTTTCTTGGACATATGTTCTCATGCTATCGTTTACCCGTGTATGAGGTGGGAATTCAAGTCCTTTATGAATTATAAAAGAGCGAAGAAACCTGGATGGGTTCGCTCATTCTTCACTACTCGCGCTCATCGCCTCCCCTCCTCATCGTCAAAGCTCATATCACAATGGTCAGTATTCTGATGTACACCGTATACCACACTTTGCTTATGCCATGACCCACCCAGGCTCCCCCTTGGAAAAAGTATACGGTATGACAATGTGTTCTGAGCCGTAGCGGGATTTGTCACAGTTTACACATTCCCTTAGGGAAACTATTCATTCACCCGCAACGGCGTCACCTATGTGGGTTCGTATGGTGGTTTTCATGAGAGCGCAACACGTGTATGTTCATATCGCCGGATTCTTGCGTCCCACACTGAATATTAATACAATAGGGGGGCGCACGAGTTAGATTTATCTTCGCTGATGGTACCGACTTGTGGGTGCCGACGAGATATGTGAAGGAAACTAAGTGCGTTTATGTTGGTTTTTATTTGCGATAGCCATGCAACTCAAGTGTGATTCGTAGCCTGCCAGTCAGCGCCACTGGGCCGCCACACTAACTCGGATTACCTCACTATGCCTGCTACTTCTGATTCGAGTCATCTTTGACTGTTTTAATGAACCTTGTACTGATCCACCAAATATGATTACTACGATTCACCTTGTTTCATTTTTTTCTCCTCATTTTTGCACCTCTCTCGCTCTTACTGAAACCGCACAACGAAGTGCTAGCCGTATTTGGGTAGTTGATTACCGTAACTAGAAATAACTTGAACAGAAAAATGCAGGATGACACAAAACCTTTCAAATTGTTATATCAAGCGTGTAGTAGAAGGTACGGCATGCAACCTTGCGATCGCTATGGATCTCCAGGGAATTTGAAGTGAGGAGGAATCATTAAGGAAGCCGGCGACATGTTGTTCACGAGCTCGCTAAGTCTTTTCAATGCCTCATTCGCACTCAAACGCATAGCCGGATCAGATAGTTTCATATCTTCCAAGACCTCATCAATCGCCGGAATCGTCGTCTAGATAATACGAGGATGTCATTAGTAGCAACTCTGATGATAAGAGCGAATGGCCGACGAACTGCGAAACTCCAATCCGTAAACACTACTCCCAATTGCCAAACATCGAGCTTGAACGGACAATATGGCTTGCCACATTCCACTTCTGGTGGAGCAGGTCTGCTGTACCCGGTTGACGGATACCATTTGCATAGTGGATACCCGACCGAGACACGGTCTTCCGCGGGACAGTCCGGAGGGAACTCAACCGCGAACTCAAAATCAATGATGTACACTCGTGGTCTACTAATCGGAACCGTCATGGTGCGGAGGGACTCTGGGTGCCATTGAATGAGTATATTTGAGAGGAACATGTCCTGAGTGGCAATGTCAACGAAACTCCGGGATGTGATGAACAAAATGGCCTCTCACTCGATGTGCGATATTCAAGTCATGCAGAAAAATAAGCCCCTGTAAAGAGTATGGCATGACCCTGGAATGGATCTATTGATATATAAGACAAACGTACCTCCAACGTTTGCAGGATCATGTCGAGAACGTCTCCGACTGAATTCTCTGCCCAGGCTCCAAATGCTTCGTCCATGCAACCGCCAGTCTTGGGGAAAACGCCAAATACAACATCCTCAAAAGATATTTCTCGAAACATGGGAAGACAGTGATTGCTACTAGTAAGACTGAGGGGCCCGGCGGCGATTTTTCTTAATAAAGCCAGGTGTTCGTGGCCTTCATTTCGTACCGCGATGACGCGAACTACTACAGCGAGTCCATCTGCCGTCTGTGCCATACGGCTGAGAGTATTCTAAGCAATAATGAGCGTTAAGAAACTGAAATGGAAGGAAACGTCTTTACCTGATATTGGAATACGCTGAGTTCTTCTAGAGATCCTGGGTCATCGGGGACGTCACTGGTACGAGTTGCGGTGGCATACGCAAACCCGCCGGAAAGAATATACTTTGATGGCGACAAAAGATAGCTAAGGTAAGTATAAATCCATGGGGTTAGGCCGGCATTGCACAGAACATCAGTCAGACTGTTCCAGAGGTCCTCCTCTTTCAATTGTACCAAATCTGGACGTCTCCAAGTGTAGATGGTTTGGGGCAACTACAATGTCTCAACATTAACTTGAAATTTTTGAACAACGACAACGAGCGTTGAGATTCTGTACCTTTTTCCGGAGGCGTTTTCGTTTCTGGGCTGGTTTTAATTCTGTCAAGCCATAATAAATGGCAACAGTTGCGGAGAGGGTCGCTACGACGCATCCGACGGCAAGCGCAAGTCGGGATGGAGCCATGAATATGTGTATGTAGACTGAGGGAGGTCGAGCTGGGCTGAGGAGCACGTCGGTCAGGGTTGTGGTACTTGTGGGCCAGTTCTCGACAAAGTTGAACATTGAACAAAAGTTCCGATTCTGAACATGATCTCCGATCACGCAGGTAGCCGGGCCATGTGATGTACAGCCCCATCCGAGTCCAAGACTTAAGCTTACAGGCCGAATGGCCTGCACCAACACACCAGTGTCAATCTTCAGGCTACTTACTATAAAGCGCATTCCCGAACACTGCACCTTGACATCGTCTATAGTCGCTATGTCACCGCGTAGTGGGTTGTATTCCAATTTGGCTGCGATTTACTATGCTACAAAAAGGAGGATACTTACACTAACTGGCATATGTAACGTCAAAATCACTAGAACCTCCCGAGTGATCCAGGCCTGCTTCTGCGATGATCAGGGCGACAACGTCGTTGCCCTTTCCAGTTCTCCGCAGCGGGACTCGTACAGAGCCTTTCCGTTTATCATTCAAAGTTTGTGATTATCAGATCACAGTCGGAGGTTTTTGAAAGTCTTCTTGTGAATTACGCGCCCCACAGTTCATTGTTCACCACCAGGGCATTGTTCCGTATCAAGGATTCGGTGAGAAGTTCCGAACTCAATGTCTCATCTGACCGAGAATCCTGCAGTCATCCATGCTTTTTGGGAGTAGGATAAGAGGACTGAACTCATAGTGAGTCATTTTGCTCGCTCCTCTAGTTTATCGTGATCTTCCCACATCCCCACAACATGTGGCTTCTGATCAGAGAGCGAGGCGTTAGCTCCAGAACATATAAAACGGGGCGTAACAACTAGTGTCTTTTTGAATCACTCAGCTCATTCCGTTTTCCTTTTCGAATCTTGAAGAGCAATGGTTTATACATTCCCCTTGTCAGGCACGACGCACCGCTAAAGTATGTTTATTCTAGACATCCGGTTGGTCCCCCAGTTTCGGCGAGTACATCGACACAACGGTCGCAGTCTCTGACCAGAGCCGTGGACCTGCGGTTTCCAAGAGTGCTGTGGTAAGCTACTACCAGCTCGTGACATTATCCTTGCCAGTACTACCTCACACGATTACAGGGAAATTATGTGCTCAATGGCACGATATACGTTGGGCAGTATGTGACACATAAGGAAAGCGTTGATGGAGTACGTCTTAATATCAACATAATATATGCTTTCACGCTACTTACACTAGAGTTGAATAGCTGAGGTATGTCCTTCAATATGGAAACAGGAAACGAGCTGCCATTCCCATAGCGTCAATATCCAAGACCAAGTGAGACCCCAACCGATGCATTTTCTTGGGCAGTAGGCTGACCCGATTTCACTCTTAGCGACCCGATTTCAGACACTCCTCCTCCCAGGGGCTCCTATTAGATAGGCCTTGGGATATTATTTTTGTGATCGATATCGAGTTACCTCAAGTTTTTAGGTGTCGTATACTCTCTTTGTTTGAAAGTTGCATTCCTGTATTTTTACTGCGCGCCGATGTACCAGAGTTATGTATTGACCTATCCATTTACTAACATTCATTCACGAATATCCCATTTGACTTCCCGAAGGTTGGCCAGGCGTCGATGACGTCGTATATTTCTTTAATTCTATATAGGATTCACACCCATTCAAGTGTACTCTCCCCCAGAGATCTCGTAGCGCCCTCGCAACCTTGTACCTGTCCACAGCCCAGCCTTATCATTCGGATGAAAGTCATTTATTCGGAGGGAAAAACGATGCACATTTACTAGGATTCAAGCCAGACAAATATGTAAGACGACACTTTCAATGACAGGTCCGCTCGACAAAACATCAAGTGAGGAAGCCCGTCAACGTCGCAGATTTCTCAACATTGCACGAAGCAATCGTAACAGTGTGCGTATCTCAATGTGGCTAGATTCAAAAACGGGCACAACAAGATTTGTGTTGGAGCTACTTCGTATGAAAAGGCTAATAAAGGATGGGCGGAAGAAGAGCGGTTGTGTACCTTCGGTGCAAGTTGCTGCTTTATCGATAATCCTGCCAAATCGACATTTAAGAATCATCGCAGAAGGACATGCCAAGGTCCCAGATAAAGGAGGTCATCTGAGGAAACTGTCTTCCGCACGTAAAGGCTAATATTGAGCATCTTCAATGCACTGAACCGGTACAAATTGAACGTTGCATCCAACGTTCAAAACTCCCAATTTGGTGGGTCTCGATCAACGGTTCACGGGCCGCGCGCCATCAAGATCGCTCAAGAATCTCAAGAGCGTCCCACATGTACACCAAACAACTTGGTCACGGTTGAGCCAGCCAGAACGTCGAGGTTCAGTGTCTGCTGCTCTCCTGTCCGATGCATCGAAAGAAATACTTTTCGTATCGTGGTCACGCTTGTATTGGACGATAAGGCTCTGATAAATTACAAATTCGAATGGAAGTCATTACAGGGACCGATAGCAATGTGCCAACTAATCTTCAGTGAGTTTTCGAATACCATCACCTTGTCCTGATTGACCCCTGACATTCTGTTCCTCGATGATAGGAAAACATATTGCTGAGGGCCCTCTCAGTTCTAAGCGCCATTTGTCATGCAACTCTTAGGACACAAAATGATAATCAGATCGTAACGAAGGGCTCCGGAAGTCCCAGGCAGGATTCTTGTGAAGATTAACCCAAGAAAATCATCGTCGTCTCCATTCCATTGTTCTGTATAACGTTCATCACAGGAAACGCCGAACCTGGTGCCTCATCTAATTCGGGCCCGGTCACTCAGAGTCATTAAACGCAAGTTTCCTAACGCTGGACATGATTGGATTTTGTACATATGCTCACCCCGTAGAAACGTGAGTACTTCATTGACTAATCTGATGGTCTCTCATGCATCCGGTATTCATTCTAGAGAGCAAGCCCATCTGAGAATGTTGCAACAACCGCCTACTTCTTCCGACGTTTTTTTAGCCCGCTCAGTCGTTACACGCTAGTTCGTGTCATAATGGTACCAATGTCTCAGTTTTCTTTCCCCTCTTCGATCCTCATAGTGACAGCGTCTACGATCTAGTCGTCCGGTTTCAACATCCTCTACGGCAGCTCTCGCGCCACATCCTGGGAGGTAAATACTCTCAGTGGCGTTTCCCGTCCCGATGCTTGGTGACTCACTCGCAAGCACAATCCACACCCTTTTTATCCAAAAAAAAAAAACTTTACTCCAGGGCAACTACCGGTTTTACGTTGATACTACCCCATATGTCGGCCGATACTTGGGATCCGTGAAGACTGACGGCGAGGTTCGTTACTCAAACCAGGCTAATGAAAAGTTATGCTACTCATGTTCTCCTTGGGCAGCCAAAATTCAACCTTCAATTCGCCGATGGCACCACGCTTTCAGTCCCTGCACGGTTTTGCTCGAAAACGTCGTATGTAGAGCACCGGCGTCTAATCATGCTATACTACTGATATACGCCACATTTCAGAAATTCAGTTTCTTCCACTCGCCCGCCACGGCTATGATAGTGTGATACCTTCATCCGTCACGGGGATCCACTTTTCCGATGTTTTCGGTCTGTTGTCGTATGCAGGTTTCAACGCTGGAATGCTTGATCCTTGATGGTGCATTCACCTTTGGTAGAGGTAGTTGCAGCAACACCAGAACAGGACATGAAAACAAGTCTAGGGAATGTCTCTGACGTTGTTGTATATTATTCTGATGGATAGAAGGCTGGTCTTTGTCCCGCATGCCCCACCGGAGATTGATGCTGCGCGTCGTACTCGTGTCCTGTCACTGATGATAAGTACAACAGCTTGTACTAGTACCGGCTCCCTGCAACATGTCACGACAACCCGGTCGGCACTTTGATTTTCGATGAACCGAACGTCAGTTGTCGTGAAGGAGCTGACTGCCTTGGTAGTCGGTATCGGCATCCGGTTCTGTGCGTTCTTAACTTGCTTCATATTTCTTTTCGGTCATTGTTGACTTGATTCAGTAGGATTCGCGATACCTTTCCCTGAACCCAGATACGCCTCTGACGTATTCGTTCACTAGATCTGCACATCATAGAAAATCTGTGACCCGTACAATGTACTTCTCTTCCTGGAATGGTACTGACGATCATTGTTCCGAGATTGCCGTTACAGTCCATGAGGTCTCCCATTAATTACAGACTGCAAGCTCATCCCTGACCTGGTTAGGCTTTCCTACCACCACACTGGACTTGAATAGACCCTCTGGCGCGCTCCGGCGGGTCCGGGTCGCGCTTCTGCGAACCTGCAGGATTCAATGATGGAAGCATTCCATGTGTTCTGGTGCGAAGCATATTCGGTATGTCACCTTTAACGGCGTTCGCCCCATTTCGTCCGTGGGATCTCACGACGTTCATCCATCCCTCCTTTGCAGGCCCATATGGTGTGAAATATTTACGTTGAGACAGACTTCCTACCCGCGTAGGTGAAATATGCCGAAATGAATCATGGACAGTTCATGACAGTCTGAAGCTAGAAGCCAAGCGCTCTTGCTTCGAACAATTTGTTGATACTCCGGTCAAGGGGTCGGGAGTATTGGCAAAATGGAGGTTTCCAGTATCATTGAATCACAGTTCTTATCGATTTCATCTCCGTATAGGTTCCTAGTGGGAGCGAGGGCAAATCCATGAGCGCGCTCGATTAACTTTCCCGACTGTTACTTGTGTCCTGACCTGTTTGGCAAGTTTTGGCTTGCATTGCTAGTTAGATATTTTAAACTGACACTAGGCAAGGTTGCGACCGTTGAGTCTAATCCATGCGAATGAGGCAGAAGAAGTTGACTTCTGTTTGAAGGGCATCAGAGCACCTCGAGACTTCGAGAACCTGAAGTCATCTTCGCATGGGAGAAGCAAGGGAGAAGTTCAACGGTCGCAGCCCGTTGAGATGTAGAGTATGCTGGGCAGTCGGAGACGTAAGAGGGTGAATGAAAGCTAGGGGACAGTATTTAGAGCATATACGATGTGCGATCATAGGGAAGTAATCTTCCCCTCAAACTTTCAGAGGCAGCCAAGCTTGAGAAAAACATATCAACGGAGAGTAAGCCCGATATGGTTGAAGTCTTACATAATCGCAGTATGTGGGACCGACTTAGACGCCTAAGGTCTCTGACTTTGCACTGACCTCTGCAGCCGCTCACCTCTTCCCCTTTGCGCGTTGGCCCATGAATTCACCGGCCTTCAGCGCGTCGTCGACAAACATCATGACCTCCTGGACACCCCAGCCAGCTGCTTTACAGGACATCCTCCAAACGATCCATGAATCAACCGATTCGCAGAATACTCAAGTTCAGCGCGCAATTACTCATGTATGTAATATTTCAAAGTTCGAGTTCATTCCATCCAATTCACCGTTCATCTTCACACAGAAACTGAACTCTTTTACACGCGCGCCGGACTACATAGCCTATCTTGCATACATCTTGGCCTGTTTGACCCAAGAGGAGGAACGAATTCGAACCATTGCAGGCTATCTCCTCAAGAATAACGCTCCTCTCATTCACAGGGCCTCTCCAGATGTTGTTGCGTTTGTCAAAACGGGAGTACTTCAGGCGTTCAATGATTCTGCCACCATGATTCGTAATGCTGCTGGACAGGACATTGTCGCCTTCTTGGGCATACTCGAACCGAGGAATTGGCCGGAGTGTCTTCAGCACTTAGTAAATGCATTGGATTCGAGTAGTTTGGACCAACAAGAGGTAAGCCCTTTGTCTCAGTTTTTGACGCGAGAATCCCTTCGTCGAAGCCGATGAATGAAAGGGGGTGGTGGCGATTGTCAATGAGCGCGCTTTTGGCGGCCATACCCTGCCCATAAGATGAAGTTGGTCATCGTTTTCGAAGGCACCGCGTGCTTGCCTTCTGAGCAGTGTCTGTGGTCGACAAATGCGCATGCTTTGCGCCCCCATTGCCCTGTTCCTGGACTCCTCTTCAGTCATGACGTTTGATTCCGAGGTTCATCGGTAGCTCTAAGTTATGTCTCAGTGGACGGAACCGTGTCTCATCAATGAATCTCCCTCGATCGTAATTTAACTCATCTCGATCTGTGATTAGGCTGCTTTCAATGTCCTCGAGAAAGCTTGCGAAGACTATCCTCGCAAACTCGATGTCGAAATCAATGGCACTTGGCCGTTGGAATACATGATTCCCAAGTTCCTTCAACTCTCCGAACACCCTTCATCCAAAATGCGTTCACATGCGATCGCCTGTCTCTCGTACTTCGTACCCATCGGGTCCCAAGCGTTGTTTGCACACATCGATACCTTTATTGCGTCTCTTTTCAAACGGGCTTCGGATGAAGACCCTTCTGTGCGCCGACACGTCTGTCAAGCACTTGTCTTACTCCTTGCGTCTCGCCCGGAGAAGCTTATGCCCGAAATGGCTAATGTTGCAGAGTACATGCTATACTCCACCAAGGACAAACACGAGAATGTCGCTCTGGAAGCTTCGGAATTCTGGCTCACGTTTGCCGAGGATCCGGAGTTGGCACCCTACCTCCAACCGCTTCTGCCGAAGGTGGCTCCCGTGTTGCTGGACTGTATGGTATACGGCGAAGATGACCTTCTTTGGCTCGAAGGCGATCTCGAAGATGCTGCCGTACCTGATCGGGAGGAAGACATTAAACCCCGACATTATGGTGGTAAGACGCATGCTTACGAACGTGATACCAACGGCGATGGCACAGTTGCCAAGACTCGTACTGGTGCCTACGGCGAGGAGCTCCAGGATGAAGAAGATGAAGAGTTTGATGACGATGATGACTCAGACTTCGCGGAGGAGATGTCAACCGAATGGAACCTGCGTAAATGTGCAGCTGCTGCACTTGATGTGCTTGCCGTCCGATTTGGGAATGAGTTGTTGACTGTGCTGCTCGACCCTCTCAAGGTCAAACTTTGGAATGAGGATTGGTTGCAGAGAGAAAGCGCCGTCTTAGCTTTGGGTGCAATGGCTGAAGGTATGTGCCGATGTCCATTGTCTTACCCAATGTACTGAGTTGCTTTAGGTTGCATTGATGCCATTGAGCCTCATCTTCCGACTTTGATTCCATATCTGATAGCGCAGCTGAATGATACTAAGGTTCGTCTTGCTCTTGATTACTTCTATGAATCTGTTTAATCATATTTCTTATGACAGCCTCTCGTGCGTTCCATAACATGTTGGACACTGGGCAGATACGCGGGCTGGTGTACTCAGCCAATCTCAGAAGAACACAGGAACATGTTCTTCATCCCCACTTTGGAAGGCGTACGTTCATTCATCTGCTTGCTCCAGGACTGCGTCTGATTCGTTTGTTCGTTCAATAGCTTTTGCGTATGGTCCTCGACAACAACAAGCGCGTTCAAGAAGCGGGGTGTAGTGCATTCGCCACGCTCGAAGAAGACGCGGGTCTTGAACTGATTCCTTACTTGGAGCCTGTCCTACGGAACCTCGTTGTCGCCTTCGACAAATATCAGCACAAGAATATGCTCATATTGTACGATGCGGTTGGTACACTTGCTGATTCCGTGGGCCCCGCATTGCAAAATCCAACCTACGTGGACATTTTAATACCACCTCTGTTGAAAAAGTGGTCGATTCTCAAGGACGATGATGACGATCTTGTTCCTTTATTAGAGGTCAGTCGTCACTTGATTCCGAGCAGTCTGTCATAACTTACGAATACTGACTGCTCTCATTTTCAATAGTGTCTTGCTTCGGTTACCATTGCTATGGGACCTGCCTTCCTACCCTATTCCGGGCCGATCTTCGAACGATGTGTCACAATCGTGCACACTTCACTTTTGCAATACCAAGCTTACCAGCAGAATCCAGAAATGGATGAGCCAGATCGCGCATTCCTGGTCGTTGCATTAGACTTGCTGTCCGGCCTAACGCAAGGTCTTGGAATGAGTTTGGAGCCCCACATCACCCGCAGTCAACCCAATTTGCTCGAGCTGGTAGCAGTGTGCCTCAAACATCCCCAGGCACCGGTTAGGCAGTCAGCGTATGCCCTTGTGGGCGATCTGGCGATGAACAGTTTCATACTTTTGCGTCCCCATATGCCCAGCATCATGCAGGAATTAATCGCACAACTGGACCCAGAACCGAAATTCGAGTTTATTAGTGCATGCAATAATGCGGCTTGGTCGGTTGGCGAAGTCGCCTTGCGTTATGGGCGAGGTGAGTGATCATCGACAGAGTTGATTCTGCCTCACGTGCTGACGACTTTGTTTGTATTTCTAGATGATCCTGAGTTCAGACAATGGGTCCACCCCCTGATTTCACGTCTGATTCCAATCCTTTTGCATCCCAAGGCTCCTCGTAGCCTCCATGAGAACGCCGCCGTGTCCATAGGTCGCATAGGATTGATGCATCCTGACCTAGTAGCGCCTTTACTCCCTGACTTCGCCCAAGCGTGGTGCCAAGCTTTGTACGAAATCCGCGATAACGAAGAGAAAGATTCTGCTTTCCGTGGGCTGTGCACTCTCGTCCAGGCCAACCCGGCTGGTATTGCCAAGGTTAGCTATCTTGCTTGGTTGCTTTCTCAGGTCGTTTACTGACCAATTGTTTTCCACAGAGTTTACTTTGGTTCTGCAACGCCATCGTCAAATGGAATCATCCCTCGCAAGAGCTTAATGCTATGTTCCAAGCTCTATTGATCAGCTTCAAACAACATGATGCTGCGGGATGGGCTGCCCAGGTTTCGCAATTCCCGGCTGCAATCCAAGAGCGACTCGCCCAACGATATGGCGTATAGAAGCCGAATGCAATATCTCTATCATGACCAACGGTGTAACATGGCTATCGTATAATTGCAAGTGTATCAATTCCCCTCATATCTCTGTGCTCTCCATGCTATTGTCTTCGTCGTCAGACATTCATCTTCTCCCTGTTTTTTTTTTTGGAACCCCTTTTAGTAGTGTAGTATTTCGCATCACTCGTTCATTACTTTTGCTTGTTTGATTGTTCGCTTCTTTGATTTGGCAATAAATGTCTCTATGCGACTTGACTCCAAAGCCGATCAGTTTGTGCTTGGCGCTTTACTCACATTCACTTCAACTCGGGTAGGGCAATATTATCAGCTTTGGGATCTTCAATGTTGGTCATATAGATGGCAAGTTGTCCGAGGTACCTACGACAACTGCATCAATGATACAGACGGGCGTTCTCAAAGTTCTCAACGACTTGACAAAGGCCAGCGTCCAGAAGGATAAGAGGGCCGTGCACCACCACGACACCTCTACCGCATCAATGCTCAGTACGAGTACTCAACCGCGTTCAACGCACGAGGAAATTTCTCTTGTAAGGTGGTTACGTTAAACTAGCGGACTCTTGTGGACCCTCAAAGCGGCGTATGTGGGGGGTCATCATTACGTTCATCGTTCGACACTCAATCTGGACCGACAATCGCTATATCATCGCAATCAACAATTCTTGTCAAAATATGCTGCTATTCATTGAAGATCAGTTCGGAATACATGCTGCACGAAACTCAAGTTGAAGTCATCCTGAAGTCAGGTCTCACTAGGCTCGACTTCACGTGTCGCGCCCAATACTAGCCACCCAATTCTCGAGCTTCTCGTTAACTTCTTCTAATACGAGATCGTTGACTTCGAACTCTGATGTCATGCTCGCATCATCGTCACCTCCGTGCACAGAATGGGGTTTCGAAGGTCCTCTTGATGAGACGCCAGACACTTCAACTATGGCGTCATGTTCTTCCTTCAGTAGTTGATGAGGCCACGTAAACTTTCTCCATTGCTCCGAGAAACGCACCACATGCTTCTGGAGCGTAAACAGCGCAATAGAAAGACGGGCTCGATTCTCCAGGTCCATGACACTGTGTGCTATCGGGATGATAGGCAGGCTATCCACAACACAAACATCGACTCGCCCATGAGATGTGAGGAAGAATGCCATAACATGCACGAATCCTGCCTTCAGGTAGGTGCAAAATAGTGTCGCCCATGTGGGCCACGCCGCTGGTTCACTGGCGCCAACGTCCTCTTGCGTTAAAGCGAAGCCAACCATTCGCAGATGCGGACCCATCACAGTCTTCAGATCGTCCAGCTCGTCCTTCGATATACCAAAGCCATCCGGGTCAAAATTAGTCGTTCGTAGACCTAGTACAACTGCTGGACTAGAAATTGTCAACGGTAATTGAGCAGCGCGTTTGACAGTCGGCCATGTGTCTGGGGGATTGTTTTGCACCACAAGAGCGAAATCAGCCGCAATACTGGAGGTGACGTCCGACGATTGCGATGATAATTCTGAAGGATATCGTGTCTTAGGTTTCCTGTAGAGGGACTTCAGAAGATAGAATGAAAGCAATCCGGCAATAAGCTCACCAACGGATTGAATAGTCAGAAAAGCTGGAGAAAATGTTCGCGATGAAAAGATTCACTTCCTCCCAAGATGTCGCATGCATACTAAGGAGATCATAGAGTCTGTTTAGGTGTGGCCTGGAATCGTTGTCCAACGTATCCCGATCCAGATCCAAGATGTCCCAAGTAAAAAAGGATCTCGGGACATACGTTGGGTGGAAGAAGTCTGGACCTAGGAAAGTAGGGTCGGCGCGACGACTAGATAGCGCCTCATCGGACAAAGGCTCTAACAAATGACGCAGTGGATGCAACACTATCTTAGAAAGCATCAACACAGCGCGATTGACTATGACATAGCTCCCTTTCTTTCGGGTTGGATTGATCGCGACAATTTCGTCCTCGATTGGCTGGAGTGTCAGATAAGTATGGAGGAATCGAAGAGAAATCTGAAGCGTTTCTTACAACCCACTCCTCTGGAACGGCCAGTCGCGGAGCCCTCCAGAACTCACGCATCGTCAGAATGAATTGAGGCATGCGAGAAGTTTGCGGCACGTGTGTATCAATACTACGCAGAAACTTCGGAGAATGCGTATACCTCCCGGATATATCGCGAAATGTCAGTAACGTGTCATAGAAAGCGTTCGCTCTACTCACAGGCTCGTTGACGTCTTCTTCACTGGAAATCCGCCGGACTGCTGGAGCAGTTGCTCAAGCTCTCGAACGCGGGCTCGGATCACAAACAATGCGATGGTTATTCGCCATCAAATAAGAAAGTGTTGTCCGGAGAAATCTTGTGCATCCTGTAAACATCCAGTTCCTTTTCCTCAAGGGCAACCCAATGTTGGGCAACAAGTGCTTGACAAAACTTCCACTTTGCCGGATCATCGGTAGGAGTAGTTTCAACAGGGAAGTGTGCGAATATCTGAATGCGTGTGCGCGACCAATGGAGACCGTAAAGTACGCAGTGCTCCGGTAATTCTGAGTCGGTCTTCTCTGAATCCGCCGTCTCTTTCTCACGATGCAATTTGACTAAGTGCACCAATGTTGGGTGCAGGATCTCCATCATCTCTTTACGTATGTCATCATTGAAAGCGGAACAGCCGCCTATGAGACACATATCAGTGTCTCTCCCTTCGAGGGGGAAAAAATAGAGAACACTACGCACCGGCAACTATCAAAGGATAAGAATGCTCCTCTGTCAAACATCCTTCAGGGAGACAATCAGTTCCCCTAGAGGTGTACGTCAGATCTTTATGTTAGACGTGATTCAATGAAGTCGGTTGACCAGGACGTACTTCAAGAAAGCAATGCTAGTGTCAAAAAGTAAAGATATGGCGACTTTCATGAATTTCTCAAATAGATAGTCGACGCCTCCTTCATATGGCCCAGGTGCCCTCATGAGTCGTAGAACTGACGCCGAGTACGCTGTGTTGTCGACTATAGTGTTGACTGGCAGAGCAGCGCGTTCGTCTTCATTCAATCTGGCATATTCTGAAGGATCTCCCCAAGCGATATGAAACACTCGTGGTTCCTCGTCGGGATTCTTTTCCAACCATTTCGACGAGTGGTACCTGCCGACCTGTTCAACGAGATCGAGGACGAGCTTAAGCGTGCTCTGCTCAATGTCGTCTATGCCTGCAGCGAGGATTTCCCTACTTAGACTGAGCGTATGAGTTTGTCCCTGTTACACGTTAGCACGGGAGTCCAATGATTTGACCTCGAAGCTTACCAGAGAAAGCTCGGATGGGACCAGCATGGGCTTGATTGCCTGAAAATCGAACCAATCCCATGAATCAGAAACCATGCGCACGACCAGCTTCTTATTCTCCTTATTGACGACATCCTTCAATGGCATGGACTGGTGAACAATACCAGGCAAATGGCCGCGATCTAAACCTTCTGGGGTTATGCAAGTCCAACTACCATGCGAAATCAATTCTAGATTGCGAGATTCATAGTGGGTGTTAGTGTACGTGTAGTAATCTGATGCGGCGATAAGTTTATGATCTACTTAGAGTCTCACGTTGTCACTCACCACGTCCATGGAAGAACCACATGCTCTGCGAGTTTGTGAGACTCAGACTGATAGAAGCAAGGTATGTGGAGGACTGAATGGCTACCTGCGCCTGTCCATAAGTTGCAGGCCGGATGACGTACAGTTGGCTGAGTTTGATTCATATCGACGAAGAACCGGTAAGGCATCGATATCCTTTGATAAAAGAGCGGTTGTGCAGATTTGTTTTCGTGACTGACACTTGTAGGAAAAGCTCCGCTCGAGCTCTAAACGATAAACGCTACTGCAGAAATTCGCTGTTCTCCGTACGGACATCCACGTTACCGTGCCAGGCCTTGTCATATAAGAGCTCCATATTCAGATACGCAAGCTTCATGTATAGCCATACCTCCTATAAGGCGAAGTCCACGAGATAAGATGCGAGAAAATATGAACTTCAAGAAGTTGCTCAGCCGAATGTAGAACTTTGATCAAGAATGTGTCGCAGTAGACGCCGACACCACAGTACTCTGTCATTTCCCTACGTCCGAAGTTCCTTACAACACTCTGCATCGTCTCAGGCTTGATTTATTTTGTATTTCTACAACCGACTCCTCGTTTTGAATCTCTGAATAATTCACCGCGAGTTCCTTTCCTAATCTCTATCTGGTCTTGTGGTCTTGGTGCTACGTCGGCGCAATGTTCTCAGCTTGGAGCAATCTCAAGCTATTACTCTGTCTGACTTTGGGTTTTGCTGTGCTTCCCTTCGGAGTAATTGCAGCGGGAGATGCAAAGCTGGCAAATAGGACTATTGAAAGAGTACGTGTGTTGTCTACTCCAGGTTGTTCCGGAGGTGGTGGGAGGTCTATGTGGAGGGAACAAGTGTTGAGCTGTACCTCTGTTTTCTGTTTTCGGGTTACAACCAGACTTTGCTTGAACTACTTCCCGTCCCTGCTGTCTCTCATGTGTGTTACTGATACCATGGTTACAGACCGTATCCCTCCGCACACACTCGATATACCCACCATACATCGACCAAGACCTACAGAATCGGTGAGTCCACTTCATCGGATGAATGATTCTTCTGTAACCTAACATCAATGCCTGATATTGTAGATGGTGGGACTTTGGAGCTGATGCATATATCGTATGTTCTCATATAGACACTCTACATATTCCGGCGACCTAAAACCACCTTTGTAGAACACGAATAAGCATATCCGACTAACAAGGGCACGTCCTTCACAAATGGTGCGTCCACTTTCTTGGCCTTTGTTGCCTCTGTTCTTATCATTAAGGTCTCCAGGGCTGGCTGTGGTCCCGACTTCCACTAACATCCGCCAACTTCATTGTTGAAGTCGAATTCAAGGTTTGTGCTATCCTTACTCTGCACAGGGATTTGTGGTTACCTTAGATCTGCTTTAGATCTCTGGAGACACCGGTCACTTATTCGGTGATGGACTTGCGATTTGGTTGACAACGACTCGAGCGCAACCTGGACCTGTATTCGGAAGCGTTGGTGCGTATAGCTGTTATCTGACTAAGATATTCCGTTATTAATTCGTGAACCTGTGATGCAGATAATTTTGAAGGACTGGGCGTCTTTCTTGATACGTATGTAGCTTTCCCTTGCAATGTAGTATCACAAATCCTGAGCGCATTCCGGTATACCAGATACGCAAACTCGCGACATGGCTACGCGTTCCCTCGTGTAGTAGGCATGCTCGGAGATGGCAAGACTTCGTACGACCTCGAGAACGACGGCGAGGCGACTAAAATTGGTGCCTGCGGTGTGAGTACTATGTCCATATCCTGGTGGAGATGATGCTGAAGTAGGAACCTCGTGCGATTAGGCAAATTACAGGCGGACGAATGTTGCGACAAAGCTGAAGATTACCTACATCAAAGACGCGTATCTTGACGTGAGTGAAGCAGTTCTCAGCTTTAGTGCCTAGAAACTGACTCGATGTGTGGCGTTCAACAGGTCAAGATTCAATATAAGGCCTGTGAGTTCCCCGAATGACCTAATCACGTCTATTTTCTCCTTATTGATGCAATTTCTTGCAGGGGATGAATGGTCAGACTGCTTCACCGTACCCAACGTGGAACTACCTCTAGCTCCTTTCCTTGGGTTCTCTGCTTTGACCGGAGATGTCTTCGATAACCACGAGTGCGTCGTTCATTCCAATTTTGTCAGTTTTGTAGTTCACACGTTTTGCAGTATCATCTCCATTACGACCTACTCCGCAATTCTTTCCTCACCGGACGCCCCTCGAGACAAGATTGGTGTCGGCATCGGCTCGTCGTCCCGACTTGCCGGATCCTCATCGTACTTCTGGACTCTCGTCAAGTTTGCGCTCTTTGTTGGTGTATGCGCTGGCGCGTTCTATGGTTACAGGACATATTCGTCGAGACAGGGTGGCGCCGGGTTGGGAATGGGAGGGCAGAGATTTGGGAACAACTTCGGTGGCTTATATGACTCGAAACGATTCTAAGTAATCTTTTTGGGGCTCCTGTGCATACTCTGGATATCCGAGTACCTTTATAAGGCCGCATGGTCACGAGGATTAAGAGGATCGTATTTATTATAACTTTGGTGGGCATGCTTTCAATTTGATTTTCCTATATCCAATGGAACAACAAGCTGCCTATAGTCTTGTAACCTGCGCTTCTCTTCCTCCCTCCACCCGTGGGCCCTCTACTTATGCTCAGAGCCTCAGTTGAGGGTCTAGGACAACGCTTGTTTCTAGTTTTTCTGAGATAGATTCCGTCAGTGATCAAGCACGGTCAGTCTTCATATGGAATGCACAGTAGTTCGTGATAGCAACGAGGCATTGAAACCTGCCGTGAAGTCTGTATTGACAGACCTCCATGTAATCGCCTCTGAAGCGTTAGCATTATTCTATACAAGCATATGAACACAGGCGACGGATCTGTCAAATTCTGCCCATAGTTGTCCCATTGACAAGCAGATGAGATCCTAGCCCGGCCCTACGCATTCTGCACCGTAGAAGCATTTTCTCTGCATGTATGCTAGTCTGTAGGAGTTCAAGGGTACATTTCCCATGAATTGAATGGTACGTGGAAGGTCCAACAGGGAGGACGAACGAAGCACTCGCCAATGCACCTCTCCTCCTTCGGAGACAGTCAAAGAGTCGAACGTTCAATGATCATATATTATGGTCTTCAGGATGGCGTACACGCGAAATTCGAATCCAGGCATAAAGACGATTTACATTGATAAGTTGGCAAGATTCTGACGTGATAATCTCTTGAATGAAGCGGAGTAATCTACCAGGAATACATTTAGTATCTTACGCCTTGCAAGCGAATAATGGTAGGAGACATAATTATAAGTTATCAAAGCCAAATATGAGACATACTGACATCCTCCGGTTCCAATTATCATGCAGCGAGCACGTCCACGTCCAACCCTACGATTCCACAAGACAACTTCGCCATGATCGCATGCTGCCACCCTTTGGGCACTGGCTTGAGTGCTTCGCTAGTTTCAAATGTTACCGGCAGGCCCCTCACTGTGATACACTCTCCCTCAGGCGTGACCAGAGCGATGAAAATGATTCCCGCATCATACGTCGACGGCCTAACCCTCTTCACGTCTTCGCCTAACCGCTTGCGGTATGCCAACAAAGGTTCATACCTAGCAGGCTCATTCCGAATTGCACGTTCCAGGTCGAAAGGAGATACCATTTGGACCTCCATACACGACGCAACGTCAGTACTACCAGCATTTCCTCCCTTGTATGATACCATAACTTGTAAAGCCCTCTTCTCGTGGGCAGTAGGGTTTGTGGAAATGTCCAGAATGGCAAGGAGGGCGTCAATGAGGGTAGGCCAATGGCGTTGGATCCATCGGCAGAAATATTGGTAGACACATTCGCCATTAAATTGGGCATTGACGATATCTCGCTCGTGCGCCATCTCCTTGCATGCCTTCTGATGATTGGGCCAGTCGTTTTTCTGGCATTCTTTGGACTACTGCATTGTCAACTTTTGTCTCAGTATAGTAAAATAAAGAGGAAAACCTACACAGTAATGCATTACTTTACACCGACTACAGGCACGTAAACGTGCTCCCATCGTCTCTCGACTCTCACCACATAGTCGATAGCTGCACTGGTCATAAGACCGATCAATGTTCTTGTTTGGAGCCATTTCGATGTCAATTAGTGGAAAACGACAATTCGGAATCAAACTTGGAGACTACTCCAAAACACAAAACGAGCTTTCAGATACTGCAGCTCAAGCTCGATGGAATTAGGAGACAAGTGTTACAATGAGTGTTGTTTGAACTCACAGCCCGCCGCCAGCCTCTGATCGGGCGGGTACCCAGAAATAGCAACTCCTGTAGAATCGAACCGCAAATTGAAGCACCGTCCGCAATTGCTCGAGTACAACGAGTGAGAATACATTTGCTTTTGACTTTCTACCTGCGCCTCAAGATCATCACGGGAGACGAACAAACCCGTCTTCCAGGTCGACCTTTCGAGGCGCATTACATTGCTACCACATCCACCTACAACCGAAAAAGAGAGAGATAAGAGGGAAAAAGAGGAACCGCCAGAGCTACAAGGGACTTGCTGAACCAGAACAAAGGAATGACTGAGTAGGATAATAAAGCGCGAGCAAAAAAGGGGGGCTTGGTTAAAGAGAGGGGAGGGGAGGAGCCAGACGAGAAGGGGGGAAAAAGTGGCCGAAAGATATAACGTGAATCCGCCGATAAACCGACAGGTGAAGGGAATGAAGAAAATAATATATGATGCATATGGTGAGAGGGAGAGAGAGGAAAGGCCAAACCGCTGTGTAGATTAACCGCACTCTATAACATCGGAAAAGTAATGAGACAATAGGGTTGCTTGATAACCAACTTGAGATGAGAGAGAAGAGAGAACCAACACCGAGGCAGAAGTCGAGAATATTCTTTTGTAACAAGGGAGGGACAAATGAGTTTAGTAATATCTGGGATATCAGGGTATGAGATGCATAGGGGAGGTATCATTGTTATAGGCCATCCGGTGGTATCGGGAGGATGCCTCCTTCATTCCTGTAGTCCAATGCTGGTAGAACCACGACGAAAGTCAGTGTCTGTTTCACATTGTGGCTGAGGGCAATATAAACGTACTATTTCTCCAGACGGTGTTTCCCCACCAGCTAACGGTCAATCCACCTTTTGGCACCTAACAAACGACATCCATCAGCAACCCCGCAACACACTTCTCGTCATCACATCTAACGAGAAACGCACCTCGAATGCGAAGAAAATAACCAAGAGCGAGACAAGAGTCCCGCTATCCAATGCCGCACTCGTGACATAATTGAACTTGCTCCACCACGCAAAGTTCTTCCGTCTCAAGAGGTACTGGAAGATGAAGCCCACAAGGAAAGCGCTGGAAAAGTTGATCCCGGTCGCAGGCGGGATGAACGTGACAGCGTTGAGGAACACGGGGACACTGATGAACTTGTTCCAACCGTTCGGGTACTTTCGTTGCCAATACCAAAAAGGTATCGGCAGGAACGCGCCGACTATCAGAGCGTACAACTGGGAATGGTATATCGAGGTCACGCCGAATTGCCGACTGGGTCCGATGAGACCCCTGGAAAAGAGGGTACATGTCAGTGGGTGACAAATGACTTGAGAAGGGTGACGATTATAGAAACAAAGACGTACCAGACAGCGGAAGCAGTGTAGTATACTTGGTTCACAGGACATGTCAAAAAACTCCGCTGCTGAGGTGTGCAGATATCCGGGATATATTTGAACATAACCTCCTTCACGCCGACTTGGACAAAGCCCGCTAGCAGGGTCGCCGTAATTTGAACTGATTATTGTACGACGTGAGCGTGCGAGTAACAGAAAAGTAATCGCATTCAAACATACCGATGAACGTTGCTCGGGGTGGAACCTTGATGTAGTGGCCCAGCTTAAGATCCTGCGCGAAAGACGTTGCTTCCGAGAGCGTCTGAATCACAAACGCCTTGAAGATCTAGACCATAGAGGTAAGCCTCAACCCTGCAAAGCGATGATGAGGACAACATACCATGTTCGCAATCGGCTTCCCTGGCAAAGCCACACCGGGAATGATTTGAGCAAGCAAATTTGTCGACAGCTATAATAAGATTTCAGGACGTCAGCAATCATCGAAGTTACAAGAAGGCAGAGTGAACATACAGTTTCACTGGTCATCGCATAGATGAACCCACTAGGTACGACATACAACCCCACGATTCCCATCGCAAGCAAGAGACCCCAGATCGGTAAGCCCGTGTGCCATACCTTCCGAATCGCAAGCGAGAAATCAGCTGTTGACACGATATCGGTTGGACGAAGGAAATCCTACCTCGATCGCAACCACACAAAGCGAGAAGAAAACAAAGAAAACTGCCCAGTACCACCAATTCGGCACCTCCGGATACACTCTCATCAACTTCGCGTGGATATCATCCTTTTCCCAGTCATCTCCACGTTCATCCTCCTCGCTGTCACTCACCAATTTCTTCCCCAACATCCGTCTGGCCCAGTTCAACTTGATCTTGTTAAAGCCCAAGCCTCTCCAGATCGCTTTCCCATGATATAAGAACGTATGGACAACGACGCAGGACGAGAGGGCAAACGCTACGAGATAGGTTATGGCATACGAAGCGGGTAAGTAGAGCGGGGAGTAGTTATCAAAAGCGACGGGGTCGAACGTGCTGTCTTCGCGAAGCACCCGGGTGATGTTGTAGGGGTTGCCCAGTCGGTCGTAGGGCCCGTTTGCGAGCATGGGGAAGTACGCAAGTTTCCATACCTGCGACAATGGTTAAAATGAGTATACGACGATGTCAACGAGTGACGTACATTGGTGTAGTAGAGCGCTGGAGCCAATACCCAGTAGAACAGGACGAAACCAAGGAAAGTGTGTACCTGAGCCCACCAAGGCACCACAAGCGGGTTGCTGTTCCAAGTGATTTGGGTCCAATCAAAAGTAAAGACGCTGAAACCGAGACCGTTGTAAACGCCAAACACCTGGTTAAGCACCTGGTGCCTTGGCGCGATCCAGCAAACCCAATTGAAGAAGGACAGCGCAGTGAACAGGTAGCCTACACAAAATCCATGAGTGCGTGGAAAGAGAGCATAAGGAAGAGGACATGCCAGGCAGGAAGAACCAGAAGAACGCAGCCACGCTGACGTACAGGAAATACCTGTACCTAGTCAACCCGCCCCGATCGGCATCTTCCTCCGCATGGAAGGTGTTCAGCAGAGTACAGAGCACCAAATTCTCCGGCCACAGCATACTTGCCGGCCAGATTAGGAATCGTCTTGTCAAGCCTGCCAATCCGAAACCAGTCATTTGCGTCGCAAGCACCAAGACCGCGCTAAATGAATACCCGAAGTCCTCTGCCCCGTAATTCTTCTGGGCAACAGAGACTGCGAGGAGTGCATACGGAAACGTTGTTCCAACATTGGTCATCATGAACACCAGCGCGTGCTCTTTAATGTTCCACGGGCCCGGGTTTAGTGAGAAAGAGTAGGGTCCGTTACCAAATGTCAACCATTTTGGTACGACGTATGTCGTTATCGGTAACGAGAACGCAAGAAACTTGCCCATCGGATAGGCAAGCAGCAACAAGACGGAAGGGACGATGGTAGGTGCGGGTTGCCGGAAGTTGAAGAAGACATTGGCAGCAGAGGAGGTGAGCGTAAGGAACAAGCCGATTACCCACATTCGGAACGTGAGCACTGGCATCTCGGGGTCGTCGATGCTAGACACTGCAGCGCGCACTTCTGGGTACGGGCTGTCCTCTTCTTCGATCGCGTCAAAGTCAAACTCCATTCTAATCGGCAATGATCAGTATGAGGAACATGGGTTTGACGATTCGGGAATCAAATGAAGGTGGCAAAGGCTACAATAATATAACTGGAGAGGCAAAGAAGCAACGGAATGTAGTGAAGCAAAGACATGCGTGCATAGGGATTTCATATTCGTTCCCAGATGGTATAGGAACGGGGGACAAGAAAGACATAGAATAAAGCGACACAAAAGAAAGAACATACTTGATCGAGCCATCACGACTGTCTAAAGACGGGAAGCTAGTCGCAGAAGACGGAGGTCTGAGTTTGACAGACACAGTCTCTTCTAGCGGCTCTTCGCGAGTGGTCGGCAGCGAGACGTGCACTTCTCTCGAGCTGCTCATACCGGACCTACGACTGCCACGACTGCCATCGCCGGTGAGCACGCTTGCGCTGTAGGTCAGCCGTTTGAGACGGTATGGATCGTCAGCACCCTGGGAATCTGTAGAAGGCGGAGACTCGACTGTGGGAGATTGAGGGTATTGATACGCATGGCGGGCGTGCAAGCCAGAGGGACCTGCTGTTGGGGTATCCAAGACACTTTGGTGGAATGTTGCGGCCGGATGGAATGCTTGTGGAGGATATATGACGTTTGAGGGCTGCGAGTACTGCGAATGTTGCGAAGGAGTTGTAACGGCGGTAGGTGGGCGAGCAAAGGCAAATACATCCTCTGCATCAGACTCTTCCTCATACTCATCTCCCTCGTCTATTGAGTATGTGTACTGGGGGTCGCGATCGAAGTAGTCTGCAGTATCTAGTCTTGCGGTGTTCGGTCGTCCGGAGGTGGAGGGCCTGCCGCCTGCTGAAGTGGTGGGTCTTGTCATGACGGGAGCATGTAAGGTTGGACGCAGTGAAGAGACCAAGTAAGTCCCAGGGAAGGAATGCGCAGCAGGCGGGGAGAAAAGAAAAGGGAGGAGGGTGGGAGAGGGAGGGAAGAGAGAGCAGATGGCTGTAGCGACCAAGTCCGACCAAGTCCTCCCACATTGGCGTCTGTCCACAGGCACATCATTAATATTCCTTTCCGCCAGGCACCCCGCTCTCTTCTTGTCACAACCACCCTCATCGTCGTCGACATCCTCGGGCACGATACCAACAGCATCGACAATTAGGTCGTCGCCCATAACAGCTCGTTGTGGGTGCATTTTCAGTGCGTTTTAATAACGATCGAGATCGTGTTTAAAGTGCTAAGCACTGCCTGTAGATCATTGTGTATCCACTTGATATACTCTATGTTTTCGGTTTTTTACATTTTGTGTGCAAGAAGAACGAATGAATGCTAGGGCAGTTAAGCGTCCTCCTCCCAACGCTGACGAGGCAGAATTACTGGATGGCAATTCGACCTCTGCAATTGGCCATTCGATATCGTGTGCTTGGCATCGTAAATCGGACACGGCGGCCATATCAGTCATTCCGATCCATTCTACCGACACCTTGCAACATGGAGTTTACCGCCCTCACTTCCTTACCGCGAATCCACACACGTTCTCTTCAAAGTCTTGTCAGGATCCCGCATATACTCAAGCGTTTATACGGACCTGATCACAGATCGGTTTGAACAGCTTGAACACAGATAAGGTTAACGATTACAGCAAGCTTCGCAAGCCGATCCCGCCTCCTCAACAAGGCTAGCTCAACACGACTCTCATCGCCCTGAACTTCTACGAGGAACAGGCGACTAGAATATTGAAGTTCCCCTGTGGCTTTGATACTCGAGGCGTACATCGGCGGATTCGCACTAGGCGCAGGTCGCCCTGAGCTGACAGCGCCTCCGGTGACTCGCCGCAGGAAATGAAGAGATTCGGTCATCGGTCTCGACCCCTGACACGAACTTGCAGCGCGATGTGACAGGTACGCAGAAGACCCATCATAGTATGTTTTCATTACATGCAGTGCTTCGGCGGAAATACGTACAACCTCCAAGACGATGAGCACTATTCCAGTACTAAATGGAATATTTTCCACTCGACCACAAAGCTATATTGCGGGTTTGGACTGAATAATGCGTGCGCTTTATGCCGCCGAATTGATTTAACGAACTGATCTCAAGACTACCCCGCAAACATGCCAGCTTCAACTATGCACCGGACATGCACATACTCGTTATATCAGCTGTGCGCCGACCTCAAGCCCTGTGTGTTCAAGATGCGAAGGAACTCTCGAATAAAACGCCAACGATCCCCGCTTTCTTCTACTTTCTGCTCAGATCAGGGTTCCTAGAAGGATAAGATAGGGACAAAAGGCGCTCGGACCGTGAGGAGATTCAAGGACAGAACGACCTGGTGGTAGGGGTCGAGGAAGAGAGGGTCGAGAGGGGAGGAGCGAAAGGTCCTACAGTTGGACGTAGTGGTTATGGAGCGTTCGGTGACCAGCTGACTATTCAGGCAGGCCATATGGTTGGAGAGAAACGCAGTTGGTTGAGGTGGGGAGGCAATGGAGATTGCACCTTTTTCGCAAGGGCATGACAATGATTTGACGGCCGCTGCCCTGCCGGTGTTGTGCCGATTCTAATGATGGGTGAAATTACTCCACGGGGGTGGTATATATTCTTGTTGTCATTTGAACCCGAATATCGATGCAACAACTGTCACAGAAATCCTGTTCTCGTCTTCCCCACTAGTGTCCGCAATCTGGTCTTTTGTGTTCATTTCTGCAAGTCTGCTTGCCTTTGCGTCGAGCCTGGGTGGCACATTTCGCCTTTATATGGGTCATCCCTCCCTCCCTTAATAGACCCGTCATCATTGGTCTGCGTACCGGAGACAGCTGTGGGCGTCTACTACGACACATTCTTGAAATTCTGCATTCGGAGCATGTCGTTTATAACTTCCTCTCCAAATTATATCGCATCTTATCTACGGACTTCATCTTACCTCTTAACTGTGAATAAACATGAAATCTTTGCATCTGGACGTGAAGTTCGCCTACAGGACCTGGTCTAGCCGGCAACGTGGAACGCATATACTACTATAGTACACAATTACAAAACTCTACACCAAGTCTGTCTATTGCCAAGACGAGCAAGGGTTCTTCCATGTGTTCCGGCGAAACAGTCTACACCACCGCTCTTTCGTCAAAGGATACAGGTATCTTACCGGTTCTTCGTTAATAAAAATCAAACTCAGTCAAGCACGATGTTTAATTGTACGTATCCAGCTTGCAGCTTGACGATAGGTGCATATTTCATTCAGTCCTCTTACCCCCCAGATACAGTTTGCTTATATCCATATGTGCCCCTCCAATTTCACCAAACATGAAACTCTTCCGTAGACGTGGTGAGTGGCAACATTAGGCTCTCGTTAGATCATAATCTAACGTATTGATACACTAGATTTTCACACATACGATAGCACCCACTATGGATATCGCAATTTAGATTCAGTTTCACATGGTATTTGGACTTGCATTACCCCAGAAAATTTGCATCGCGGTCGTTTGCCCGGTATCGTTCACATGTCCATGCCATTGGAAGATGTCACCAATGAAGAGAACGAGAATCTGGTGACACGCATCCTTGCTGATTCATGGGATTTATTAGATTTCCAGGCAATCAAGGCCATGCTGATCCCATCCGATCTCTCTCTGGTAAGCAGTGAACTCAAGTAATTGGATCCTTGTACTGACTCGGACGTCGAACAGGGAGAAACTCATATACTCCGTCTAAGTAAGGACACCCCCACTGCAGGCATAGGCGACATTGAGCAGAGCACGCTTAAGCTCGTCCTCGATCTCGTTGAACAGGTCGCAAGGTATCACTCGTCGGAATGGTTGGATGAGAATCCCGACAAGGATCCACGAGTATTCCATCTTGCTTGGGGAGATCCTGCAGAATTTGCCAGATTAGACCAGGGCATGCGTACTGCCATGCCACTAAAGTCTATAGTCGATAACAAAGCGCACTCGGCGTCGGTTTTACGACTCATGAGGGCACCGGGGCCGTATGAGGGAGGTGTCGACTACCTATTCGAGAGATTCATGAAAGTCGCCGTGTCCCTGCTCTTCGACACCAGTATTGCCTTCTTGAAGTATGTCTGGACTAGCCCAGTCCATATCAATCCCGTTTAACAGAATGATCTGATATAGTTCTCTAGGGAAAACGATTGTCTACCTGAAGGACGTTCGTCAGATCATTGCTCTTATCCTTTGATAGTTGCCGGTGCGTAATGTTTGCAGTTCTCTAAAGTGAGGGAGGCTGATATGTGTTTCATAGGCGGATGTTTCGCTTTCAATGATGACGTATGTAAAGAGATGATAGAAATTCTCCACCCAACCTTGGTGCACTTAGTCCAATTCCATCGACGCAACAAGACGGTGGACTCAGAATTACCTGAACACTGCGTGCTCTATGGTCTTCATTGGTCGCGCACACGCATTCAGATATTCGCACACTTCCCTACTGAAACTGCTGCAAATGTTGACCCCGCAAAGTGGAAGTTCTGTCAAGCACTTGTTGCGCAACATTGGGTTGCTCTTGAGGAAAAGGAGCTCGCTGTTTACAGGGCTGTGCCGATTTCCCCAGACAATACGTTCTTATATCGATGGCGACTCACCGTCACGTTATTTACGATTCGAGCCCGCGTTCGGGGGCTCGAGCAGCTCCTTCAACAGTCCGGTGGCTTGCCAATCAAGAGGACGTCATTGGACCTGTGAGTAGAGTGAACGCTTTCCTGATGCATAGCTGAAGCTTGGCTATATTTGGCAGGCACGTACATTCTCCGGAGCCTCTGCTTAGTATCCATACGCATGTGCCGCAGACATCTCACATGCCTCAATTCATTCGAACAATGCGTGGATTCTGGAGGGCATCGCGACTGGCCGTCCCAGAGGAATGGATTGTAAGAAACGTTTTCACAACTACCCGTTGTTTTGTGCTTATCGAATACTGCAGCCGATCGAGGACGAAATGGTAGCGATCAACCCGACGCGAAAGAAAGGGAGCTGTATCATAGTCAACCGCGCTGTGTTGATGCTTTCTAAGATCGTATTGCATCCTCTCCGTCGTGTATTGGAGCCTCTGTCTGACAAGGCGCTCTCAAGCCGTCACGCCGACCCTGCCTTCCTAGGTCCGGACTTCTTCCACCCAATATATGTGCAGAGGTCCTTTTTCGATTGGGCACATTTGGAGGTGGACCCGGATAGATTGGACAATGATTCCAAGCCGCACCTAACAAGACTCTATGATCTGCTCAGTATTGCGTGCAACATCTTGGGAGGAAGTCAATCTGCCAGTGTTCATTCGCGAACGCTTTTGCGAACTTCTCCGAATATTCGATCCGTTGGTGAGCTCCTTGCTGGATTGCCTTCATCATATTTTCTCAAGACCTTCTGTAGGAATCCGAAAACACGATATCCTTCAACAGTGCCGTGGAGGTCGACAGACATCACCTTTAGTATTGCCGCTGATTTTGCTCTTGTGGTGCAAAATAATCACCCGATCACATGGCCGACTGTCAAACGCGCCGCTCAATTACCCTTGACAGTTTCTAGTCCAGCAGTTGTACTCGGTCTACGGACAACTGGTTTCGACCTAGATGGCTCAGGTATATCGAGGGAGGAGCTTCATGATCTGAAGCTTGTGATGGATCCGCATCTGCCCATGGTTGGCTTCACTTTAAGGCAGGACGACGTTGGTGCTAGTGAACCGGCAGCGTGGCCCGGATGGGCGACACGGTTTTGCATCTACCTGAAGGCAGGATTCGTGCATATTGTGGCGTTCTTCCTCGCGTCTCATGGACGGGTCGATGTCTGCATTGTGGACAGCCTGCCGATTGTCCCGATAGCGAATAGTACTGTGGACCTGGAGAATCGAGCCCGTCTCGCCATCGCGTTGTTCACGCCCCAGAGGCATGTTGTATGCTTTTCGGAGCAATGGCGGAAGTTTACTTGATGTCATCAACTTGTGCAGGAAGAACACGGCGCCATAGTCGAGGTGACCGGCATTTGTTCAAAAGGCCATTCTGTACATGGAGATGTCGATGATGCGAGCCTAAAGTCCGAGTGCGAAGTCGGTGATCTCGTATTAGAAGAAATAAACGAGAAACTAGAAAATTGGGTTGACTAGTATTGGGCGCGACGCGTGCAGCCGAGCCTTGTAAAATCCGACTTCATGATGACTCAAGTTGAATTTTCGTGCAACATGTGTTCCGAACTCATCTTCAATGAATAGTGGCATATCTGAATAACAAATGTCAGTGGTGAGGACGTAGCAAAAGTTGCCTGCCCAGATTGAATATTGAGCGTTGAACCATGAACGTAGTGACAACGCTTACAAAGTGGCGGCAGCTTTGGGGTCAGCAAGAGTACATTGATAGCATAATGACACCGCCGCACCAGAGAAGCTAACTTGCTCATTGAATACTGAAGCGGTGGAGGCCTAGTGCTATACACTTGGATTTCCTACTCTTAGGCTCGATACTAGTCTTACTTAACTCACCTAGAACGTCACAACATGTTCTAGCCTGATTCAGTTGCATTATAAGGTTAGTCAAGGTGACAAGAATGACATATTCGAGTTATGTACATCATGGTCGACAGTATATCACTAGTAGTTTACTGGTACAACTTACAGGACGTCTTGTAGGACTGACATTGATAATCATTTGTGAAGCACTAGAGCAAGCAAAATTAAGACAGTGGTCAGAATACATTCGAGAACAGGGTCACCATGAGAAGATAGATGCTATAGCCTTGGTATGCTTATTGTCTAAGTGGGGACGGCACAGCGGGCGCATTAGCAGGCGTTTGTGGCCCACTGTCAGCTGGCGTGTCAGGTCGGCTAGTAGATCGAGGTGATTTTCCCTTACTGTCCTTCGGAGGCGTATTGGGCCTGATTTGCACCATGTGTTTATTGCAAATTTTTGCCCAAGTGCCGCACAACTTTTCGTCGAAGTATTCGGCTAGGCGTACCGAGTGTGCACGAGCAGTGATCAGGGCCACAGTGAGTTGCCATCGGTGTGGCGCATTGCCCTTATCATCTTCCTCTCCCACATGCGCGAGAGTGTACTCCCCCATCAACACCTGTGCGAAGCGCCAGCCTGGTCCGCCCTCGTCATCGGTGGGGTCCCAGTATGGAAAATGTGCATATAGCTTTACAGACCCTTCATCCAAGTAGGTTCCGTAGATTATCAATTCGCGAGAAAGCTGTGGTCGCACCGCGGCCCTTCGGTGCTGTTCCTCATATATGAGGATCAACATGACCATGATAGGATAAATCGCAGCTTGCATCTGTGCCCGGAAGTTGGGTTGATTTGGGCTGGGATTCGCACCCGCACCAGTATGACTTTGTTTAGCCTCCCCGACCGCGAAAACGGGTTGTGCAAGAATGTCAGGAAGCGGAGCAGCTGGGATACGAACAGCGGCAAAGTCTGGCTTCCCTTTCGAGTCATCTGAGGACATCTTGAGCTCACGGAATGTGTCCACAATACGGTCACTAGCCAAGTGTAAGCTCCGAAGCCCTAAATAGTCCCATTGTGTGATACTCACCTTGAGACATCACAATTGGGAAGTTGAAATATGAACCTAAGCCGCGACCCAACAACATGTCGAACTGACATTTCAGATAATGATGATTTTGGATCTGCGGTGATAAGCAGTATCGATCCCCATGGCTCTCGATCTAATAATCTTTGACGTCGAGACGCCTGCGTAGGAGTTTCCCCTGCTAAAGTGGCCGACGGCCTGAGGGTAATGGGTATGTAGTGTTTATCCGTTGTCTGGCCTGTCTTGCTGCGTGATCGAGCGTTACGATCAACACGTGTCACTTCATATGTCAATGAGAAGGGGTGTTCTAAGGCTTCCAAGTTTGACTTCACATGTTCAACGGCGACACCGTTAATGAGGTCAATCACGCTTTCCATATTTCCGATGTTCAAACTGGCATCATTGAAACCTGCCTGCGTAACCCGAATGAGCCATATTTCAAATGGAAACCAAATAAACTCACATCTGCTTTAGGTATCCATATCTTTATCCTTTGGAACTCTGGGTTCAAAGAGAAGCCACCTTTGATCATTACAATAGACTTTCCTTCCTTGGCAGGACGTTGTGGGTAATCAAAATGCTCGCCAACAGCCTGAGAGATCATCACAGTCATCATGTTGAAATACTGGGCTTGGAGCGTCAGTTCCGCTAAGATGTCTTTGACGAGGTGTTCCTTCTCCTCCAATGGTGTCAACGAGGCTGATGAGCGATCCACATTCCATCCACCGTTGTACGCTGTCCATCCCACAAGTTCGGATTTTGTATCCGTCATTTGACTAAGCGATATACTATTGAGGCTTTGTGCTCTGGATGGAGTGGCAACGACGCACCTGGGAGGTCCTTTGACTTCCAACCGTGACTCGCAGAGTCCTAGCTGGTTTATGCGGTCACTAAGCAATACGGGGGTTGAGGTCATGTCGCGACAAGATTATCCTTGGGGTTCAAGGGAGTTACGATGATATGAAGAGAAGAAGCGTTGAATTGGAGTATTTGAAGGCTGAAATTGACGATGCTCAAAGGCAAATGCGAATACCTATTGAATATAGAGAGCGAGAGGAAATTCTGCTTTTATAGGTGAAAAACAGTGGTAGCCGCCTATACCTTCGCACTGAATTGCAGAAACATCTCTGCTGCCGAAGAACAAGGAAATCGTATCCATGCAAGGTCATGTGTATCATCCATAGATGTAAAGATTAGAGTTTGCCTTGCGATGGCGGAGAAGACATGGGTCTCCCGGGCATTGGTTCATGTTCCTGTTCAGGGCATGAACGTTATTGTTCCAATCTCGGAATAAACGACATGGAGACTGGAAATTTTCTCATCATTACGATAACACAGTGTTTGAAAGAGAATCCTCACATTTGTCTTTCTGTGACTGAAGAAATCGGGAGAGAAGGTACTATCGGAGAGGCTGCCTTAGCTATCCGGATGGAGTGATGAAGCAATATGAGTACGTGCCTATTACATGCCCTCAATGTAACGATATTGCTCTTTGAGAGCGAATAGACTGCTCTCCAAGCTGGGTTGTCCTGCGCAAGAGAGTACTGTACATTTTTGAACGGTTCACCGATGCTTGTGACCTGTGACCTCACCTGGCGAAATGTTGAATTCGTCAGGTCATCAGAGAAGGTGTGACTCCAAAGAAAAAATCATCTGATATTTAACCTACCTTTCAGCAACTGGTTCTGAGTGTCAACCACAGCCTATAGCAGGTCAGCAAGAGAAAGTATGAGGCGAAGAATGTCACTGTAAAGGTGCGAGCCTTTGGGCGCCTAATGTCATCCTCCAAAAGCATTTGTTTTCATGGAAAGTGACCTGTGACATGTGCCAAATTTCGCCACGCCCAATGCCCCTGTGACGCGTGACCGGCGAACCGTTCGAAAATGTACAGTACTTTGGGAGCAAGTACTCGAGCTTACCCTGTCGATCGATCGTCTGCGGCGATCGGACCGAACGGAAGAACAGGCATTTCTGCATATCATGATGCTCATGGCCGTCATGCCCTTACAGTAAGTTTATGGCCTATCATCCAGGGATGCTGCAGGGATGTTTCTGACACAGCTGTTCTTTTTTTTTTGTTTTGGTATAGTTCAAACAATTACAGGAACTGCCGACAGCGTCATTCAACTCCGTGTTCGTATGACACTCAATTGTACCTCATCCCGCCATCTTCTGTTGACGAATGTAAGGGTCCTTTTCAGTCCTCCGTCTCGCTGACGGCTATTATTCCGGCGTTGTAGATTATACATACTGGCGCCTTTCTCTGAAGGGCTCTGCATTCCTGAGACCTTCTCCTGGTACGTTGCCCCGGTCTTGTGGACACGCCCCAGCGCTTCATGATCAATATAAGCCGGTTCACGCTCGCCCAATCGACCCCAGTAATCCACACTTTACCTGTATTCCCTAAACTCACCGAGTATGTGGTTCTTCCGTGGACGTGGTCAGTGGCAACCTGGAACTCTTAGTAGATCATAAACTTATCGATGCATTAGATTATCACACTTACAACAGTACCCGCTATGAATCTCGCAATCTAGGTTCAGCTTCGCATGGTACTTGGACTTGCATTACCCCAGAAAATCTGGACCGCGGCCACTTGCCTGGAATCGTTCACAAGTCCATGCCATTGAAAGACATATTCAATAGGAAGAATAAGAGGCTGGTGACGCGCGTCGTCGATGATTCGTGGGATTGGATAGATTTCCAGGCAATCAAACCCATGCTGGTACCATCTAACCTTTCTCTGGTAAGCTTTGAGGTCAAATCATCGGACTATTGTGCTGATGTCGAACAGGGAGAAACCCATACGCTCCGTCTGAGTAGGGAAAACCCCACTACAGGCATAGACGACATTGAGCAGAGCACGCTTAAGCTCGTTCTTGATCTTGTTGAACAGGTTGCCAGGTATCACTCATCGAAATGGTTGGAAAAGAATCCCAACGAAGAACCACGAGTATTTCATATTACTTGGGGAGATCCTTCAGACTTTGCCACATTAGACCAGGACGAACACATTGCACTGCCAGTGAACTCTATAATTGATAATGTAGCCCACGCGGCGTCTGTTCTACGACTTATGAGGGCGCCGGGGCCGTATGAAGGAGGCGTCGACTACATGTTCGAGAAATTCGTGAAAGTCGCCGTATCCCTACTCTTTGACACCAATATTGTTTTCTTGAAGTATGTCTGGATTGACCGAGTTCATGTGAAATAATGGTCTGACGTACTCTTCTAGGGGAACTGATTGCCTGCCCGAAGGACGCTTGACGGAGGATCGCTCTTATCCTCTGATAGTTGCGGGTGCGTAAGATTTGTAATTCTTTTCGAAGAGGGAAGGGCTGATATCTATTTCACAGGCGGGTGTTTTGCTTTCAATGACGACGTACGTAAAGAGATGATAGAAATTCTCCACCCAACCTTGGTGCACTTAGTCCAGTTCCATCGACGCAACAAGACGGCGGACTCAGAATTACCTGAACACTGTGTGCTCTACGCTCTCCATTGGTCGCGCACACGTATTCAGATATTCGCACACTTCCCTGTTGAAACTGCTCCCGGCGATGACCCCGCGAAGTGGAAGTTTTGTCAAGCACTTGTTGCCCAACATTGGGTTTCTCTTGAGGAAAAGGAAATTGATGCTTACAGGAATGAATTGATTTCTCCGGACGACACGTTCTTATGTCGGTGGCGACTGACTTTGGCACTGTCTGCTATCCGAGCCCGCATCCGAGAGCTCGAGCAACTGCTTCAGCAATCCGGTGGATTGCCAGTGAAGACGCCCGCGAACCTGTGAGTGTGGGACAAATTTTTCTCTGATGCTCAACTGATGCTTGGTGATACATGGCAGGCATGTGCATTCTCCGAAGCCTCCACGTGGTGCCCATACGTGTGTGCCGCAGACTTCTCGCGTGCCTCAGTTCATTCTGATGATGCGCGAGTTCTGGAGGGCGCAGCGACTGGCCGTACCAGAGGAGTGGATTGTAAGACAGGCTTCATGTTTCTCTAGGATTTTTCTATACTTATCTAACACTCCAGCCTATCGAGGACGAAATTGTGGCAATCAACCCGACCCAAAAGAAAGGGAGTTATATCATAGTCAACCGCGCAGTGTTGATGCTTTCTAAGATAATGTTGCATCCTCTACGTCATTTGCTGGATGCTCTATCCGACGAGGAGCTCTCCAGCCGTCATTCCGACCCTACCTTCCTAGGTCCAGACTTCTTTCACCCAATCTATGTACCAAGGTCCTTTTTCAAGTGGAAAATATTGGATCTGGACCCGGATACGTTAGACAATGATTCTAGGCCGCACTTAAACAGATTCTACGATCTGCTCAGTATGCACGCAACATCTTGGGAAGAGGCGAATCTGTTCGTTGCGAGCGTTTTCTCCAGCTTTTCTAACTATTCGATCCGTTGGTGAGTTATTGCTGGATTGCCTTCATTCAGTCTTCTGAAGTCACTCTACAGGAAACCTAAGACAAGATATTCCTCAGTATTATCATTGCAATCGACAGATGCCACCTTGAGTCTCGCCACTGATTTTGCTCTTGTGGTGCAAAACAATCCGCCGGTTACATGGCCGACTGTCAAACGTGCTGCTCAATCACCCTTGACAATCTCTAGTCCGGCCGTTGTACTCGGTCTACGAACGACCAACTTTGACCTAGATGGCTCAGGTATATCGAAAGAAGAGCTGGACGATCTGAAGGTTGTGATGGGTCCGCATCTGCGAATGGTTGACTTCGCTTTAACTCAGGACGATGCTCGTGCTAGCGAACCGGAGGCATGGCCAGCTTGGGCAACATTATTTTGCATCTACCTCAAGGCAGGATTCGTGCATATTTTGGCGTTCTCCCTCGCTTCGCATGAACGAGTCGAGTTTTGCGTTGTGGACAGTCTACCTATCATCCCGGTAGCAAAGAGTATTGCTGACCTGGAGAATCGCGCCCGTCTTGCCGTCGCATTGTTTACGCTCGAGAAGCATGTGGTGCGCTTCTCAGAGCGATGGGGGAAGTTTGTTTGGTCTCGTCACCTCCTCAAGGAAGAACATGACGCCATAATTGAGGTGACTGGTGTCTTCTCCGGGCCACCTTCGAAACGTAATTCGGTGCACGGGGATGGTGGAAATGATGGAAATGTGAATGACGAAGTCAAAGCTGATGATAACATATTAGAGAAGGTGAACGAACAACTTGAGAATTGGGCTGCTGATACTGGTCACGAGGCGTGAAGCCGAATGAAATTCACTACTAGTAAGACCTGACTGACGAATCAACTTGATTTTGTACAACATGTATGCCTAAATGATTTTCAATAAACGGCCCTGCTCTTCAGGCGAAACGTTAAGGGTATATACATCAGTGAATCCGGGGGATTGTTGGTAGTAAGGTAGCATGTGTCTATCAACCTTGTGAACACGCGCTCGCCGGGAACGATTTCTGCTCTGGCTGGACGAAGCACCACTATGTAGTAGCTTGTTGTTGACCGTTGAGGACCAGCAATATTAGATGCATAAAATCATCGCAGTCGTATCGGTCTAATGAATAATGGCTGTCATCCTATTGGTGTTTTCACACGTCTCCATTCACTCTCATGACGATTCAAGAAAATCGAGCAGTTACAGAGTCGCAAGGATAAGGGACTGTATTTGCGGGACTTGGACATTACTTAAGTTAGTATGCAAGTACGGTGTTCTCCTTAGATGTCTGGCAGGTCGAACCCTCATGTCGCTGTAAGAATAAGTGGGCAGCCGTGTTTGTCCCGAGAAGAGCGTGGGTGCCTGAAACGAATGTCAAAGTTATTCTCATGCGTGATACGTACACTCAGACTCAGGCTTAAGGAACCAAGGTTGGAATTTATCAGATGAATTATCATAGCGTCCGTAATGCATACTAAATATATCAAGGCGATCATGCAGGAAGCTCGAACTTCTGCCCTTGCAACACTCTAGTTGAGACAAAAACGCGTTAGCAGCGAAATATGACAGAATGAAGCAAATAAACGTACTTTGTGAAGTACACGTAGAAGAAATCGAGGTACAATCCAGTCTGTACAATGCCCGCAATGACAGCAATGGGGTCTACGGTACCTTCTGTGAAGTACCTGTAGTAATGGGCCTGGTATTAGCAAGCTGCTGCAAAACCGACCTGTTGAAGTCAGAAGCAACGCACCTGTAGATCCAATTGGGAATGTACAATGCCCTATATGCGCCCAATGCCGC
Organism: Somion occarium; assembly: GCA_964035595.1. Taxonomy (NCBI): domain Eukaryota; kingdom Fungi; phylum Basidiomycota; class Agaricomycetes; order Polyporales; family Cerrenaceae; genus Somion; species Somion occarium. The sequence continues at coordinate 1,577,342 of OZ037949.1, read as the reverse complement.
CAAATAGTGCGTCGTGATGGTTTCCGCCTCTCCCGTCCTCTGAAGCATGAACAACTGCGGCAAGATAGCAAGCGACTCCAGAAAGATCGAGAACGACCAGAGAACTTCAGTGAACGAGAATTTGTAGTTGAACAAGAGGGCGAGGATGACACAAGGACCAACGAGGTACTCTATCCGGAAGGTGTCAATGGAAGGGTCGTGTGTTGGGCGGTACTTGAACTTCATGAGGTAGAGGATATACACGCTACTCGAGATAAAGAATATCTTCATCACTGAGTTATACAGCGACACATAGTCGTAGAAGAGATCGAGGTAGCGGGTCACGAAGACGGTGACGTAGAGAGCTTGGGTTTTGAACGAGATACCTGCGTGGTCATAATGAGAATTAGCACTCTAAACCTCGAACGTAGACAACGTCAAATACGGTGAATGTTGGCTACTACTCACCTCGACATGACCGCGTCGTCTGAATCTTGTGCAACAGAATCAATATGGACGCCAAATGCGACAGGTCACCTTCAAGCAACTCTCGTTAACGCACGCCTTCGTGCATAGACAGTCACACCGGACATACCGAACAACCGAAAGAGATTCATGGTTCAACAAGACGGTGGTGGTGCGCAGCCAGGACGAATGGAACGTGGAATCCTGAAAACGAGTACTTTCGTGTTGCCCTGCTCCTGCACGTCACAAACCGACGTGGTAGGTCGTGGGAAAGTGAATATATGCTCGTCTATATTTGGGAGGTATTTTCGTATCTGAGTTTGGCATCTTTCCCACGCGCCACCATCACTTACACTCAGCTCTTTGTCTTCCGCTCGCCACTTTCAAAACACTCATCATCTATATTCTCTCTGCATGGACGTACTCACTATACCATAGACAGGTCGATATTCTTACCCAGGACAAACCTCCGGAAATACGAAATCGCAGCTTTTGTGCGAACTACAAATTCTGTGAGTGGCGTTCCAATGTTTATCACACTTTCATGTGGCATACGTAATGGATGTACTGTCCGAGCATCTTCTTGGAGAAGCTACATCCGTTCACAGCCTATGAAGTGAATAGCAGAGCAAAGATGTTCTAGTAAAAGGGTCGACTCTGTGGAAATCCGGACGCGTTCTTCCTCCCTTGGTCTCTGAGCCGCCAGTGTTCGTCGCCCGACGAGTCGTTTCACGAGCTCCTCGCGACTCGCCTTAAGGCCGAACCAACATCGTTTATTCTCGATAACATCTTCCGGCTCATCAAATGGCTTGCGGACCGATAGTCCCAAGGTCTGCACGCAAAGGCCGAGCCGACAGTGGCCCGACGCGTCTTTGTTCATGCCTATTCGTTAGGTGTGGGGGAAGGCGTCGCTTTGGCCGTACGTTCAAGTCAAGCCAGGGCGGAGCGAAGCTTTTGTTTCTGCCACTTCGTTCTTGGTGGTCTCAGACGTGGTTATTTCTCTTTTGGACGTTACAATTTCAGTCCCAAGTCGGACTGGGCATGCGGCAATAAACATGAAGACTGGAAACTCATGTCTTTGCGCGTGGTTCCGCATGTACAACGGCTGGCACGGATTCCGTTTGGGATGAAGAGATGCTGTTTGCACCTTCCACAGAGATATGAGATCATATGCAACCGGGCTTTCGCCCACCTGAGCTCACCTCTCTTATAAACTTGTATTCGCCCCGGTTTACTGACATATTCAATTCTTCAGCCTTAAATCTAGATGGCCTCTGTTTTAGTGTCCATCGCTGGGTGGACATTTCTGCCAGATTTCGCCACCCGTCAACTGCTCCCCTACTTCCACCGTGCCTACCAACGTATCTTCAAACGACCACCTCCAGCACCTCAAACGCCGCTATACTTTCAACATTACCGCTATGTCTACACTTTTGTCGTCCTCTCTTATCTCTTTTACAACTTTCGCGAAGCGGCGTTATCGATGTCACCGAATTACTACGAAATCCTTGGAGTCAGTCCAAGCAGCGATGATGCGACACTGAAGAGCGCTTTCAGGTCGTTCGCAAAAAAGTTCCATCCAGATCGGGTGGGGCAGAATGGAGAGGCATTGTTCATGGAGGTCAGAGATGCTTTTGAGGCGTTGAAGAACCCTGTGACCAGGTTCGCGTATGATAGGTGGGAGATATTCTTGTATGTATTGGATTTTGTATATAGAATATTGACACTATTCTTTCCCTCTTTGCGCCATCTCGATCTCTGATATGAACGTAGATTCGGACCCGACGCTTTGAGCTGGAAAAACTGCACGACATTACGAGAATATATCCGCCATGGGTTGATGCAATCAACTGGATTCCATATAGCCAGCCTTTGCACATTATTGCTGTTCTCGTCCGTAGGCAAGCCGAGTCCAATAGCCTTTGTAAGTTTCTTCCTCTCAGATTTACATTTGGCTTTTGCTGAATGGAGTTCACTGTAGTGGCGTTATCTCCTGTTCGCATTCATGTTTGTCTACGAACTCCTATTTCTCCTCAGCCCTTCCCCTTCCCCTCCCTCATCCACCGCCGCTTCTTCATTATCCTCCATCTCTTCATTTCTTTTCTCAGACTCCTCGTCCCGTTCAGCTACAAAGAACAGTATCCTCTCACTCCTTTGGCCCAATCGAGTTGCCTATCAACACGTCCGCTTTCTTCACTCTCTTAGCATCCTATTAAGTGTGGCATTCTCGAGGGTGGCGCCCGTACTCTTTCCGTCCCAATTGGGTGGGGAGTATGTGGATCCAAAGGTGTTGAAGAGTGAGTTGGGGAAAGTGTTTGCAACTTCTCAGATTGTTCTCGCCGAAGGTATGTTTTGTTATCCCTTCCACCCCTTTTTCTGTGCCTAGTTCACTAATTCAGTTCTTCTCGACACTCAGCAACCAAAATGGTCGACATCGAACTCCACTCTGTTCACGGCGCACCAACAGGTGTCCCACCCACCGCCGGGACCTTCCCATCTCCACCTCCCCTTCCCGAACCCGCAGATTCCGTCATGAACCTTATTACGATTGAACTAGAGAACATGATCATAGAAGGGAAGTTACTCAAGGAAGAAGGACCTATGAAGAGTGCCGTCGAGAGTGCTTTGGAAAGACGAAAGTGGCATGGAGAAGCGCTTGACAATGATGTTGTTGAGCGCGAGAGAAATACAGGGTTTGTATCACCTACAAGGGCTGGACCTAGTACGCCTCGGAGGATGCTTGGGTCAATTGGGTCAGCGTTTGGGCTGGGAGGTGCTAGCCGTGGGTCTCCTGGGGTGAAGGCTCCGCCGGAAGGGTATGTTAGGGGGAGGTCATTGTCTTGTTGAATATTTTGTTTTCTCGCTGCTGGCTGTGGATTTCATCCTCGTCATCTTTTCTGTTGTCGTTTGTACACATAGAGTTGCGGATCCTCACTTTTCTCACATATCCACATACCATCTCGCAGTTGTAATATATCAGGTACTTACTTTGTGTACGTCGTTGTTGTTGTCCACCAAATGTACGATGCATCCTATTACATTCCGACGAAGAAATTAATGCAAGTATACGAAACGCAAGCAATGGATACGAGTCACTAGTCCTATGATCAAACGAATAGATGGATAGATAGTAATACATATTGCGGCGCGAGCTCGAAGAAAGAAAGGAAAGAAATATGCAAGGGAATCCGGACTCCAAATTGATTGACCGTTGGGGAAGGAAACGCGAAAGCAAGGAAAGGGAGACGCCAATTAGTGAAGAGTGCTACACTGGAAAAATAAAACATGAAGGGATGAAGGGACGAAATCTATGATGAATGCATTGGTCCAATAGAAAGAATGCGAAGAATGCGAAATGCGAATGCATGAGGGGTGGATAGGAATGAATATATGATACTGTACCTAAGATGAGTTGGATAGCATGAGCAAGGTCTGAATGGGTCCAGATACGCCTGTCCTCGAATATTGCACACACACGCACACACATTAATGCCCCCACCCCAATACCTACCCACTCAACGAAGAAAGAAATCCCGGGACACCGCAAAAAAAAAAAAAAGGCGAAAACAGCACTACATGCTAAACCGACTCGAACTCCTCTTCTCATCCTCCCCACTCGACGAAGGCGATGGCGGAGGTTGACCATCCTTATCCAATAGAGCTTGCAACGAAGAGGCCGTCGAGTTAATCTTCTTGTCGGTATGCGCGTATGAATCTGAAGAGGCTTGTTTGAGTGGTTCACCAGACTCACGGGGTTCGCTAATGAGGACGCTTGGGGGTCGTTCGGGTGTGAAAGGGGCTTTGAATATACGATGTTGAGTGTATGCTAATGGTGGGCTGGAAGTAGGAGAAAGGAAAACATGGTGAGCGTGTGGTGTATAACGACGAAAGGGAAAGGAGAGCATACATTAATGCAAGGGAAACTGCCAAGATGATAATGGTTGATATTGGTGGATGCCAGCCTCGAGTGAAAAGGTCCTATGGAAGTAAAGCGTAGGTAAACTTAGCGCACGTTGTGTTGATATTGAGTGACCCTTACAACAAGATGGGAATTATTGCGATCGAAAAGGAACCGAAGGCCGGTACTCATGCCTTTCTGCTTATTGATAACCAGGTCTACACCAAGTCCAATCAAAAATGTTCCTACGGATGCCGAAGACACAAGCTGAAAGAGCTTCTGTCAGCCAGAAATACGTAGATAGTCTGTATCGGAGGACCCACGATTGCTAGTCTCTGCCTCACAACGACCAAAACGAAGCCAATTACAGCGCACACGGTAGCAATTATCCAATTCACGAAGAACGATGGTACCAGAAGGCCATCACGGAACAGTACGATACGTACTCCAATGGAGAAACCGGCCGAAAGAGCAAGGAACGTAATTCCAGCTAATCGACCAAGGTTAAATAGACCGATAAAGAATCCGAGTCCAAACGCTCCCATGACGAGGCAGGTTAGCAAAAGATCGGAAATGCCTGAGGGTCCCAAGGTGTTGACAAATGCTGCCCAGACTAAGCCAGAACATTGAATCAGCAAAACTTGCGAAGCGGCACAGGACGCGTGGGAGAAGTCGCGCGATTACTTACCACAGACAACACAAGCGATACCGAGAGAAGCAGCAGTGGTAAGACGCCAAAATCGGATGCCAGTAAGAGCGAGAGGGACCCCAACCACGAATGACCATACCAACCAGATGAGGGCAGACGCATTGAGGTCAACACCGCTACCGTCAGATGCAGAACCTTGGGGAACAGGTTCCATTGTTGAAGGATCAATGGCGTACATTGTTCCGTTCTCTGCGGTAATGACAGGGTCGGAGCGCGCGGAGAGATGGGAAGGCAACCATGGTTGACCTATGGGGGATGCGGATGTGGTCGTAACGAGGAGAAGACAGGATGTTAAGACGAGCAATTGGAGGCGAGCTAAGGCCGCCATAACTTCGGGAAACAGCCTGCACGGTCAGGGTAATGACGTGAGTGTCCTGAATGTTCAGGACAACGCTTGGAGACAACGAAGTTGTCAAGATAGACACGACAGCAAGTAATCCAAGCTTGCTTGAGCCGTAAGATCTATAAGATTTAACGAACTCGTTAGTCGTGAAACCAGGAGGAGCGGTATAGACAAAAGAGCGTCGGGGACTCTACAAGAGCCAAGAACCAGAAAAAAGGAGCGGACGTCTCGCAAGACGAAGAGGATGGCGATAGGATAAATGCCAATGGCGAAGATCAGAAGCCTACAGTTTACGGTAATTGCATCTTTAGCCACGAGGAATATTAGTGGATTATATTACATTTGCCAGGCCGAGCGCGCGGATCGCGATCTTCTTTGATCTCCTCAACGCAAAGCCGCAGCCGGTCGTGCTGGCAACGCGCCCCTCCACGTGAGTATACGTCGCGTACACGTGACCGCGTCGAGTCGCGAGTTCGACTCCCTTGAGCGCGTCTCGTGTTTCCTCCTCCTCGACCAATATCACCTTGGTCAAGTATGGATATCTCTGCAGCGGAAAGATTTTGTGCTATTCTTCGACATCTTGGAGGTCCCAATATCCAGGAGGATGATATTGCATGGGCGAACGATCTCCCAGCGGGCAGGTCCCTGTTGCAATGGATGTCTGACCAAATGTTGGAAGACTCCTCGGCAGGGCATTCTGCAAAGTATGACAACGAGTTATTTGCAAAGGTCTCTTTGAGGCCAATTACTCTAGAGTACGAAGAGCGGCGCATGTAGGTGTCTGTTGGACCTGTTGTCTAGTAACCGTCAATGATCGATCTCACGAATGTCACACAGCTATGATACAATTCAGAAAGATTCGCCGCCTGTCCAAGCGACACTCCATGATACCTATGTTGTTCCATCGATTCTGCAGTAAGTATGTACGAGAAGTATAGTCAGAACGTCACTTACCTATACAGGAAGCGATCGAAGACGACAGAGACTGAGGTCAAGCTTCTAGAGCTTGAGGAAGCCCAGCTAAAATACCGACTCAAGCATGCGAAGTAGGATCAGATGTATTGATGCTTGCAGAAGTTCTGCTAAACTATGGTTTTAGAACGGCTATTGACCGTCTTCAGCAAACCGCGAAAAGTCTTCAGACCGCCATCAGACAACTTAACGATGACCTTAGAAATTACCATGAAAGCTTGAGTGAACTATCGAATACGGCGAGTACTAACAACAGGTGTATACATATAGCGTATACTCTAACTGATCTGCATTTTCTATAGGCTGATGAGACAATCCCAAAATCGGTCTTGTCTGCACACCAGTTGTTGAGTGCAAGGACACACAGAGGTAGGAACCTAGCACTTCTCATTCTTTTCGTTTCTGACGTGCCGAATAACTCAGGACAATTGTCTTTCCCTAACAATGTAGACAGTCTTCAATCCGCGTTTGACAACCTCTCAACATTGCACGCCAGCATCGTTGATATTGCCGAAACTAACCTCCGACAAATCGACGGAGCCCAAAGAAACCTGCCTAGTTTGGAAGAGGTCGAACGTGAAGCTTCGCGTGTTAACTCTGCATTATCCAAACTCAAAGACAAACATGGCCATCACGAAGAGGAATTTCGGACTGAAGTGACTTATACTGAAAACCTGAAAGCTCTTTGTGACAAGCTGGAAAATGCCACTGATCCAGAAACCGTCCTGTCAGAACTACTTCGAAGCGACGATATGCACGTTGCTGCCGATTTGGTTGATCCGTTCGACCTTGACATCCGAAACCGTCTGGAAACCGGTTGGAAATTGGACCAAATGGCTTTGCTCATTGCGAAGGAGCAACTTTTGGACGAGGTATGTCTATGGTCATCCTTTTTTCCTTATATGCCGCTATCTGACGCAAATTGTCTAGGCCCAACAACTTTTCGATGAAACACTTATCCCACCACTCCGCGCCTTGCATGAAATTGTGTGTGCAACAAATGCAGCAAACTTCGAAGCCGAAGCTCTGATTGGAGCGCTCCTCGAAGAATTGGAGGAAACAGTCGATGACGTTGAAGATGCCAAACACAAACGACGGACAATGTCCTCTGTTCCCGGGGAGGAGAACCCACTTGTTTACGAGGCATTGACAAAAGTCTTGAAAGATAACAGAGGTTGGTAGCAAGTTCAGTCGGACCTGCGCTCTACGCTAACCGCAATGCAGATTTACGCCCACCAGATGCTCCTCCTCTTGTTCTCTTGGACGGCGAGGATCTCACACAAGAATTGAAGGCTGTAGAGACAAGGCTAGCTGCCTCTACACGAGCTGAGACAAAGTGGACTAGCGAACTACCTGATAAACTCTCTGTTCTGTAAGTAATCTGCCGACCCATTCACTCTCTGTTCCAAGAACTTACATTCATTGTGTGTAGGTCCAACCTACATGCACCTCTTCTTTCGACGATATACGCGAACTCACCTGTCAATACCTCCAAACCCTTTGAAGCCTCGCTAGAGCTGAACCAATTGGAACGCGAAGCACGGAGAGAAGCTGAGAAGCTAAGTAATGCTATCATTAAACTTCAGAAGGTACGTTCGAGATTCAATATTAATACTTTCGCAGTTAGCTAATCATAAACGTTGGTGCAGGAGGCTGAGTTGACCGATAGGTCGAAGCGGAAGTTGAATGCCTTTGTGGACAAGTGGGGTGCGCGATGATGATCGTCGTATAGAAAGCTCCCCGTTCCGCCCGCATGGATAAACAGATCACAACCGTAATGTTGACATCAGGAAAGAGAGTATAATTCACGTTGAGATCGAAACGTCATTCTACATTACTACTATGGCCTTTCTACTTCCATCGGCAATTGATTCACGGGAACAACAATCCTGGTAGAATTCGATCATCTTTACAGAGCGATCGAAATCTCCGTCGCCGGTGTCCCTGTCGACCTCCAACTCAACTCCTTGTATTGTTTCCAACTCGATGGCAAACATGAGAGTTTTGGGTTTGCCTCGAGGTATGTCGGCACGCACTTTGATATTTTGGTCGCCCCGAGCTTCACTCTCCTTCATCCGTCGCAGTCTGTGCTCACAGATAGAACCTCCATCCATCCTTAGAAAATATGCAGACGGTGGCACCTTTGTATAGTCCAAGTCAAGTTCGGCATACGCCTGTTTGCACGTGTTGAATGCTTCAGAAAACCCATTGTTATACATTAGGCGCAAGTGGTAGAGGACGAATCGTTTGATAAATTTCCATTCGCGCTTGGACATCTCGGGAACCTTCTCAGCTGCATAATATGAGATAGATGACAATACAATCAGAAAAAGCATGATACACGGAACGAAGCGATCTGACCTGCCCGTAACTGTTGAAGTTCTTTGCAGTACTTTTCATGACCATTCTTCCAGCCAACTCTCTGACATTCAGTGCTGCAATAGATAGAATTCAGACATCCCGTGCAACGCTTGAATTCGCCATGTATGTCGCTCTTCCCGCACTGGTTCATTTCAGTCAGCGCGATGGCATCGCTAAATACGTTACACACCTGAGCGCACGTTGCATATGTTTGTAATGGGTTTTGTTTAGTTATTTGCTGCGTTGCTATCGAAATAAAATTGCCCCATTCCATCATCTTTTCCCAGGCATGGCGAAACTCTTCACTATTCCTTGAAGAAACGTCCAAATTCTTCGACTTCTTCATGTACTTCTTCACCGCCTGCAGAATGGAAGGATATATTAAGTATGGGCCAATGACCTCTTTCAAGAGCGTCCGAGGACTATCCTCAAGCTGGTCATTGTCGAGCCGCCGAGGCATTCGAGCTAGTAATCGGTCACCATTGAAGAGGATAGCAAGAATATCGGAATCGACGAGTTGTAGAATATACGGAACTGTATCCAAAGTCTTGGAAAAGTTCTTTATGGAGACACAGCACCACTGAAACATCGCGATATCAGGCCCAGCGGGAGACGTCGAAGCAGTGATCGCGGCAGTCATGGCCCTGGTGATACTTGAAATAACGTTTTGGGAAAGCAAAGCAACTCGAGTAGAGAAACCTTCCGAGGAAGTGTCGCAGACATGCAGTGCCCATCTGAGATGGTCGAAGTCGATTTGTCTCTTATTCATGGCAGTTGCAACGTGCAGAAGAGTGATGCGGGCCAGCTCGTCGGGCTTCTGACCCAAGATGTTTACAGCCGTTTCCGGGCCTTGGTGGGAGATGAATGCATCAACTAGCATAGTCGTTTCCGCACTTGAATCGTCACCAACGTTGGGAAGAAAACGAGGATCCTCCACCTCCCGGACCCACAACCGCCAAACTAGACCGAAGAGCTCGTCGTGATGACGCAAGCCATCACGTAATTCAGATGGGGTATCTGGCTCAACGCAAGCACGTATGAAGGTTACAATGGTAGCCTTGCATACGATACGATCTTTTATCGTGGACGATTCATTGGCGATGCATGAAGACTCCAATACGGTCAACCATCGAGTAATCCGCTTCAAGCGTTCTACGAAACCCGTTATCGTGCCCTGAGAAGGATCCTTCCGTAGGCGTACTATGATTTCAGCGAGGCAATCATAAAAGTCTAGAAAATGGATCTGTTCCTCCGTCAGGCCAGACTTCTCGGCAGCTTTAAGTCTGGCTGAGCTCCATTGGGAATCGAAAACTGACAAAACGAGTTCATGGTCAGATTGCACAAGTTGCCCGTCGCAGATCTGGGTTGCTATAGATTGCAGAGCAGCAGAAAGCTTCGGAGTGGCCACCGGTTCTGCGGCAAGATTAATCAATCGCTGAGGGATGCAGAAACATTAGACATGAGATATCGCAAATAGACAGAACATTACATTAAATTCCGAATCACCCATAGGTGCTTGGTAGTGCCGGAAGGGATGGAGTCAGACTTCAATTAAGAGTGGCCGTCTCAGTGAAAGGAAGCAAAGCAGCCAATGTTCCGGATCAATATACAGACGTTGATAATCTTTATACCTCGCAGACGCGGAACCTTCCGATACGCAATTGGAATACATTGTGAATGTTGGTATAAAGACAACGATTAAAATGCAAGGGGTCTCTCAACTACAATGTGGGACAATCAATGGTGATCGAGGAGACGGACAAATGAATTTGTGCTCACGGGAACACGCCCTTATACTGATACGGAAGTTGAGGCAAATTCCTTCATACGCATTTAGACATTCCATTGTTGACACTTGATAAGTAACGTACTGTAGTAGGACAGTTATGTTTTGTACTTTGGATCCTTACCGTTCTAACTTTCCGTCTCCACACCGTATCATATTCGATGAGCTAAGTTGCAGTGAGTGAGAAGCCAATATCCGCTAACAAAACGCGTTTATGGGCATGTAGAACGAGAAGTCGTCGAGTGACGATCCAAAGAATATTATCCGCCTTTAGACGACCAGTTCACGTTCGGTCTCGCGAATGTTGTGAGGTGCAGGGGGTAGGCTCCATCGTGGGATTAAGACTGGATTCTAGGCTGGGAACATTCACAGTATAATCCATCAGTCAGAAGTACCATTAATCGAAGGTAGGCTTAGTTTCGTCTCTATAGGGAAGAGATTTCCCAATAAGCCCCAACTTGTTCAATGTTGTGCTACACAATGCTACTCACACAAAAGTCCCTCAAAGTACATACTGATGCACTGTTTCTTGGTCAGCGTGATGGCAGTGAAAGCGATCAGGCCTCAAGATGAAGGATACAGAAAAGGCGAACCGGACAGCCACAAGAAATAAACAGCTAGACATTCCAAGGGCTGTGGTCAATAACAGGACTAAAACAGGAGATACATGAAGGGGACGTACGACAGAGCGCCCCCCAACGTAAGAATGACCGGATGTACATATCGTCTGATTATAGACTACCTAGTTAACCCAACAGATTCGAAGATCCAAGCACGGTTCAAGGCACCAGTGAAAGGTGTTACAGTATTCTAAAGTAGAATATTTTTTGATCAATCGACTGTTGTCGAAAGTGAAACATCTACGTACCTGAGATATGGCAGTCGTAGGAGACGTGAAGCACTTGAGGTTGACAGGCACATCATAGATACTACAGCGACAATTCAGCTTTGGAAAGGGACAAATAGAGATTAGATGAAGATCGTGACGTACTAGACACCACAAGAAGTGGATTGAAACATCTACTGGGAGAGCTGGGAGGGATTGAGGGACACATCCGAACCCTGTGAATCGCACCCAGCAGCCAGACGATACCATAAAGTGAAGAGAGACCCACACCGATCTGGGCGGGGCTGCTTATGGGCTGGGGTTCTCCTGTGGGGGGCGCGAACAAATCCACAGACCACTGCCAGAGCTATTTGAGGATGCTTTGATCAACCGAAGTGGACGATAGGTGTGCTAACCTCCTCGTTCGTAGTGAGCGGCCGGTTGTCTGGACAGTGGCCTATAGGCCTACGGAATGTTCGGACCTCAAAAACTGAACGAAGTGCAGTCACACACCTGGTTTCTAGAAGCTGGTATCTGCATCCTGAATTCGATACTTTCCGGGGGAAGAGAAAGAGTTAGTAAATAGAATTGAGCCGTGAAGAGAGGGTAAATATAAGATAATCCTTACCAGGCTTCGCCGCAACAATGTTGAGGAGCCAGCACTGAGTACTGAGGAGAGCGATTCGGGCGAAGGTCTTTCCAATCATCCTGATGCGAGGGAAGATGTACAGATGGCCCACTGGATACCCCTGTGCCGCACTGAGAGTACCTACCATCGGCGGAAGTTTATACTAGAAAGGTAGTCACACGCCAGTTCAACTTCTAGTAAGAACGAAACGGTGGGACGTAGGGCACCCTTTTCAAACTGCGGTATGTACGTTGAGCAAATTCCCTGGGAGCAAGGCTGGTCTCAGGCGGGGCTCGATGGCTGCTACATCAGAATATCCCAATGTGAATCTACAGCAGCTGAAGACCTCGTATCTGTCAGGGTGCGCATGATATGATAGGACCTGCCTGTTATCCCTGGAGCATCTCGTGAGTTTCAATTGCTTGCCCAAAGCTCATGACACCTCCGATCACAGCCGGCTGACTGGACACGAGAGAGACACGGTCATTTATAGAGATTTTCGCACAGAAAGAAGCCTGCAAGTACAGCATGCCCAATAGGGGGGATGGTGAACATAGCATCCGATTCATATAATATTACTCTCACTTTTTGATACGACCCCAAGTTCTAATCTACGCCGCGGACGGTACATTTTAATCTGACAAACTGCTTCGTGGGGTATCGTATTTTGTTCCGGCGGCCTTTAAACTGCCTAACTAACTCAAGTCAGCATTTTTCTCCAAATAATGTCTAGTGAAGTTCAACCTTACACAACGGTGAAGGTTCGAAGCCCCATGCATCTTCAAAATTGAATGTCATCAGATCCGGCCTAGTCCTTCCGGTGTCGAATAGGACTTATGAGGTGAGTGCACTGGCGGAGGGGTGAGGGACATCAAGAATTGAGAAGGATCAGGGACCGGGCAGGGGAAGTTTGATGTGGATGCTTAGGGACGGGCCAAAGATTGTCTGTCATGAGTCTGTAGAGTGATCCTTGACAAGCGTGGAACACGCATGGTAGCATCTCGAGGAAATGACACAATGGAAGTTGAACAAGGCGTGATCATGAGCTCTTTCGAAATGGGTCGGTTGAGTTGATGTTGGAGAGTGTAACGTTTCTGAACCGCAGGACCTGTCAGTTCATTGAGCACCGGTGATGATAATGATAGTCTGGTAATTAAATTAACCACTCTAAACACTCGTGTACTGTCAATGCAGCATCAGTCAAAGACGCAGCCACAAAATACAGACAACTTACCTGTTCATCGCATGCTTAGTATACATGTACAGCTCGGAATCGAATAAGGACTTCATACCATCGCCGTTGAGAGATGTTCGCTTTCAACCCGAAGAATAGCGGACAGAAAGTCGGGGAATAAGGTAACCGAGGGAGAGAGAATTACATTGATATGTGAGGTGAGAGATACACAGCAGTATTATGGCAATCGCTATATCAACCAACAGTGCGTTTCACCGCAAGTATCGTACCGGTATAGTCAGACGAGGGGCTGTAGTGGGTACTAGATGGAGGGTCAGGGGATGAGACTCGAGGATGGGACATCATATTTCACAAGCAAAGAGCGACAGCAGGCACAAAGAGCCCAAGATATATGGAGCCTCGAAGCGAAGGGTAAGAACGAAAAGGAAATCACAAAGAAAAGAAAGAAAGAAAAAGAGAAAGGAGCACAAAATAAAAAAGCTGGCATATAGACGAAAGTCAAGTTTATAAAGAGGAAAGACAACCAATAGCCCAAAAGTCCGCATAAGCATTCGATGTAGCCCTCAATGACGAGAAGTCAAAGGTTAGGGTATGAGGACGACATCTCGTGCATGCGTAGCGGATTCCGAACCAACTTCTTTTCCATCCTCTCGTGAAGGAGAGGTATTTTGGCGAGATTAGGATGACCATCGTCCGCGGTATGTAGTGTTTCGAGAGCGAGGAGAGGAGACGGAGAGATATCGAGGAAATGAGCAATGACAACCAGGTGTGGCGATGGCATAACGTGATGGTATGCACATCTTGCACATACATATGCCATACGTTACGAGCGTAGCAAAAGTCGACAGAGCGCAAAGAGGGGTATCCAAATAGCAAATAAAAAGTGTCGAAGCGAGACGTGAGTGAACGCGTCAGAACATGATATAGGTTTGCCATTTATTACAGCGCATCTTCGACCTTGACAGGCTCCGCGACTTGCTCACCACCGTCGACTGCGAGATGGTCGAAACTAACTCCGCTGTCCTGCTCAACTGCACTCAATGGAGCAGCAGAGTTCGGACCATTTCCGCTGGCTGAACGCCTCATGGAACCGCCCTGAGGACCGGATCGCGGAGGGTTTGCGCAACGATCCTTGCCGTGTGCGATACGCAAATTGGCGTAGTCAGGCTTGTTCTTAATGCCCTCGATAGCTTTGATAGCGTTAGAGATGTTCGTGAAGTTCACGAATGCACAGTTCCTACAAAGAAGGTTGTTGAATCAGCATATAATACAGATGGGCACATGATAGGCAAATACGTACTTCTCCTTCAAGAAGTTAACAAGCTCGATGTCACCGTATTCGCCAAAGTCTCTCTTCAACTTCTCATCGTTGAAAGAGTCAAAGTCTTCAATGTTCCCGACGTACACATTACGAGTCGCTCCTGCATGCACCGAAAGGGCCAGAGCAGGAGGGAGCGGTCCGGAGTTCTTACCCCAGCCGATCTTCAACCGCCTGTTGTTCAAAGTCAAGCCCTGATACGATGCTACCTGGAAGAAAGTCAAGGCGGCCGCAGGATCAACAAAGGTAACAAACTAAAATAATCCATCAATCAATAAGTGTATCACAAACGCAAATCTTGCCCGCATATACTCACAGCAATGTGTTTATCCTGCATATACCTCAAGCTCTGCAACACACCACCACGAATAGCATTGCACAAATCCTCAGCGGTTGTCTCAGGGTGAATGTTACCCAAGTACACAGTCCTGTTCAGTGCCTGTGTACCTGCCAACCCGCTCAAAGCCTCAGCACCGAATGGCAGATACGGCGTCATAGGAGATGCTGCGAAACCACCTCCGAACCCGCCGAGTTGTTGAGTCTGAATAGGCGTCAAGGAAGCTGCTGATTGCGCAACGAGGGACTGTGCGGCTGCTGCCTGAGCAGCTTGGGCAGCGGCTTGTTGAGATTTAGGGATATATGCGCAACGATCTTTGCCAAAGTTGACACGCTTGCCTGCCCATGCAGGCTCAGACGGGAGAGCACCAACAACCTACAAAAAGGTGAGAACGGAGATGAAATGGTAACCATCAAGTAAACTAACCTTGATAGCAGTGGAAATGCTCAAGAAATGCACGAAACCAATGTTCTTATCGCGGACAATCTTCACTTGGTCAATAAGACCAAACCTGCTCAAATCATCTCGGAGTTGCTCTTCTGTCGTGTTCTCATCAAGTCCACCAAGGTAGACATTCCTGCTCGCATTATTCTGTTGAATCGCAAGAGCGACCTGGCTGGGTACAGGCGAAGGCTTGCCCCAACCAATCTTAAGCTCTTGGCCGTGAAGCGAGAGCTTCTTGATCACAGCATCTGCATGGAAGGCAGCGGCAGTGGCGCCATCCAAGAATGACAAGAAAACACAGGACTTCTCAGGAAGTACTCGAATCGACTCAAGAGGGCCGAAATGAACGAGGTTTAAAAGTTCGTCGACAGATGCAGTAGCGGGGAGATTGCCGACATAGACGGTACGTCCCGTAGCATTTCCTTGAGCACTCATCGCTGCGCTCAAAGCGGCCGGTGAATATGGTGACACCTGTGGTTGAGGAATCGTTAAAGACGGTAGGCGTTGCTGGGGGGAATTATTCTACGGAATCAACAAGCCTGCACGGAAATGACAAAGTGAGATTGGCAAATTCCCTTACCTGGCCGAAGTTGCCCATCTGACCGTTGTAAGGGAAGCCGTTCAAAACACCCATGCCCGGAATACCCATGCCGAGCATATTGTATCCTCCAAATCCACCATAAGCATTACCGTTTGCGCTAGCTGGTGTCTGTTGGTTCTGAGGTGTAAAGGGACCACCAGTGTTGGGGCTCATTTGGGATTGCATGCCATTGGGAGATGCCTGGGTGTTAATGTTTAACGAAGGCGTAGAGTAGAGGGGATTGCCAGTAGCAAAGGTATTCGGCGGAGAGTTGTTGTTGAAGCCAGACTGGGAGATGCTGGCTTGAGGGCCGTAACCGTAGTTAGCGAAGGCATCACGAACAGCGTTTGCGCCAGCGCCTGCGAGACCGTTTGCACCATTTGCGCCAACAAAAGATGTGGGAGACCAACGGGCCTTTTTGGCATCAGGGCCACCAACGGAATCCATAGACCTCTATATGACAAGTGGTGAGTATATGGCACAGAAAGAAGTTTGTGGCTGTCGGCAGATAGATCGTGATGTGGGGGAAAGCGAATGCATATCATAAGCACATGAGGCGAGCGTCCACAACGAAAGTGAAACGGTTGCCACGCCACCCTCGGAGTGAGTAT
The DNA here is from genome assembly GCA_964035595.1 of Somion occarium. Lineage (NCBI taxonomy): Eukaryota > Fungi > Basidiomycota > Agaricomycetes > Polyporales > Cerrenaceae > Somion > Somion occarium. The sequence continues at coordinate 1,560,890 of OZ037949.1, read as the reverse complement.
ATCGAAAAGAAGCACAGGTGCTGATGATTGTCGCCATAATACTACTGCCACGTCGAAGGCCGAGATCGAGTACCAAGCACAACGCTCTGGAAGAAAGAACGGAGAGACATACCTTCATCATGTCTATATCAAGCCCGTACTGTTGATACTGGGTAGCAAAAGCTGCCTGGGAGTCGTCCATGTCGAAGCGAGTGATGATGGGAATGAGTAAATGAGCGGAGGAAGATACAGGCAACGGAGGACAAGAGACAGACAGAGGGATCACAAAAAGGATAGAAAAGACAAGTTAGAACGAGTGTGATGAGAGGATGGGGGATAAGGAATGTGGGCGAGTTGGCTGCGAAAAAAAGAAGGGAGACGCACAGAGAAGAGAGGGTAGAGTGCGTAGATATAGGGAGATTATTTAAAGAGGCAAAATAATCTCTTGGAATTCACGAATCACGCTGCAAGCCCTTGTGTGCGAATGCGAAACGAAAGGAAGACCCGTTATTGGAATGAGGCCCGGAAGTGGAAGCCGGACGCTACGAAACGGGAGGTGCAGCGACCAAGAGACGGTGAAGAGCAAGAGAGGAAGGGGGCGTCGACAGCGGGGAGCTGTAAAAAGCCAACGACGACAACAGCGGCGACGATGGCGACGACGACGGCGACGACGAGCAAGAGAGAAAATGAGCCCAATAGCCAGCGCACCGCAACATCAGCTCGTTATTGCAATCTTTCCCACGCTCTTAGGGCACGGACCACCCGCTATCTCCGTTCCGCAACCATTTGTAGTCTTGATTCCATCAAGTTTCATGTCGAACACGACAAGGAAGATGTCTTGAAGCCCCTAGAAGTCGACATGGGCCATCGAGCAGCAGACGGACATGTAGACACTGCCAGTAGTCCCACTACGGCGGATAGTGCGGTCACATAAACGCCCATGTCAAGGGGCCATTCACACCCATAATACAAGGCAGACAACTAGGGAACTATATCATGCAGTATGAATAAGTACACGCTAGGTAGAGAATATGATCGCAATGCATGAAATAAAGATGACAAGAAATGCGAGTGAACAGCAAGGAGGAAACGACACCAAAAACACACAGAACTATGAATACGAATAATATGGCAACACAAGGTAGAAATCGAAGGATACAGAGCAGTCATATCTATGAGAGAAGTTCGAGTAGCTTGTCACTATCCGTCGACTTGCTCGCAATCCGTGTACAGCGTTCCTCATCCTTATCGAGACCAGCTCCCTTCAACATCGTGGCGAACAACTGGAACGCTTTCGGCGCATCAATGGCAATATCATCCAGAATCTCAGCCGTGGGCGTAAAGCCCTCCTCAAATGTCGCAGGTGAACACAAGTTCTTGCTGAAAGCACGGTGGAAAAGATCAGCAACCAATTGAGAGTCCGCTTCTTTCGACTCGATGGCTCCAGTGACCAACTTGTCGATGAGCAGATGTCTGTGCTCAACAGGCAGTTTCGTGAAGTAAACTTCGGCTTCGTCAAGATCTCGGATGCTGAAGAACTCCTTGGAGTCCTCATCGATCTTCTTCTTGGCCTCAGCCTCAGACATTGAGGGTGTACCAGACTCAGCGTGCTCGTCTTCCGAATTGGCTGCAGACCCAGTTGGGGTATCCTTGCTCTCGTCCTTCGGTACCGACCTAGGAAGTAGATTGAGCTTTCTGCGTTGCAGGGGTGCTTCGGGGGCGCCTGCATGGCCAAGGTCGATGCTAGCCTTACGACTAGGTGGTCGACTTGACTTGCCGGTGGATGGAAGTGTCTCGCTCGCAAGCTCTGGGTTTTGACTGAGCATTGAGAACATATTGACCGAGCCCGTCCGTGATATTGTACTATCCCGGGGACCAGGCTTGCCCTCCTTCTTGTTGAAGACGCTGCTGGGACCGAAGGACATTGATGCGGTCTTACTGATCTTGCCGAAGTTTGATAGATCGCCAGCCTTCGGTGGCGCTCGGGGAACTGCTGTGCCAGTGACCACCCAGCCGTCAGGGCCAACTGTCTGGTCTCGGTCACCCCCACGTCTTGAGCCGCCGCGAGACATACTGAGAGTGCGCTGGTATGAGTCCTTATCGGAAGCAGCCTTCTCTTTGGCAGCCTGCATGAATAGTGTCAGTAATAAACAGACGGAACACAGCATGATTGATTACTCACGGCCTCGTGGACGGCAGCGATCGTAGTAGGAGCGGCCGCTTGACTACGGGGAATCCATTTGCGTTCACGCATCTCGATAACATCCTGCAACATCATGAATAAAACAAAGCTTAAGATCCAAGTCCATGTCACTTACCTGCAACATGAATTGCATACGAGAGTTGACATGAGGGCTCTTAACCAATTCCTTCATGCGAGTGAAGTAAACATCCATATGGGCGCGAGCCTTGGGGGTATCCAGCAACTGACCGACAGTGGTCATGAGCTTGCAAAGCGACTCGATCTCCTCTTCTTCTGGGTTGTCAACGTTGCTCAGAAGTTTCTTGATACACTCGTGCATGATACGCTCCGTGAGCATCTGCAGCTTAAACAGTTCACCAATGAACTTGACCAAACCCAGACCCTGACGCTTTGCCTTCTGCGCAGCATAGTATTCCTCAGAGTACAGCGCAATCTCACCATCCTTCTCGTCGTGGGCCGCGGCCTTCGCAGCCTGGTCCTCCGTAGCTTTCGTCGCGGCAGCAGCAGCGGTAGCCTCCTTCGCAATCCACCCTCGTTCGAAGTCCTCTTGACACCGGTTGAGGAGGTATTTACGGAACAGTTGACCACCAGCAATGGGCTTGCCTTCAGCATTGCGGATACCGTCGTCTTGCACCTTGTTGCTGATCTGCTCCATCATCTTGCGACAGAGACGGGCGTACATCTCGGACCACGTAGCCTCATCCGTTGCTTTCTCGAACACGAGCTTGATGACCTGGATAAGTGTCCGGCCATCCTTCTCGGCCTCAGACTTATTCGCCCATTGAATGATTTGGTCTGAGATGGAGTCGAACCTCTCCATAGTCAACTTGTTGAGCAACGACTTGACCTTGCGCTCAACAACCTCCGGTGAGTTCTCGTCGACAGCTTGTGGCTTCTTGATAATACTGGCTGGTGTCCATCGGTTGGCGGACGCCTCCAGAGGCGCAACAGGCTCCAGAGGTTGAGCGGATGGGTGCATAGATTGGAACGCAGACTGGCTGACACTGGACTTATCACCCCCTCGTTTCTCACCTCGCCTGCTACGAGTACGCTGGCCCATAGGTGTTCCGCCAGGTCCACCTTGACTCGATGAGCGAACCATAGGTACCTGACGTCCGAAAGGCATGCCGGGTGGACCGGACACTGACGTTGAGCGGGCCACGTTGAAACGCTCCTCGCTCGTCATCTTGTTAGCAGGCGTCGAGAATTGGCCCATGGTGAAGCCGCTTCCTGCGCCAGGCTTGCCACCGAATCCGATCCCAAGGCCAACAGACGCCGTTCGTGGAGCAGGAGGCCCCATGCCACCCACAGAAGGTTGACGGCGACCAGAAGACGTGCGGGTCATTGGGAACTGTGGCTGATCTTGAGGATTGATACCAAGAACGTCGAGAGGAGGGAGGTTGTCTGGCTTGTCCTTGCAGATAGCCATGAACTGTAGGAGGAACTCACGATCGTAGCTATCAAGGCCAGTTAACAAAGAGAACAAAAAGAGTCAAAGGGTCAATGTGCCACTTACCGGAATTTGCCCTCTTTGGCGTTCACATTCAACTCGACCTTTGGACTCAGGATCCCATCCGGATAAGGCACGCTCTGCAGGTCGTCGATGATACGAGCAGTAGCCAGAGCAGACGGCAGAGGGGCCGCAACAGCTCCCTTTGCACTCGAAAGGTCGAGAGGACCAGGACGTGGTCGCGCAGGCGTCGTACTGCTGACGGCAGTATCAATACGTAGCAATGCCTTGTCCGCTGACTTAGCCTTCGCCGCCTCCTTCGACTCCTCTTCTACTTCGCCCTCTTCAGCCTCAGGGATAGGCTCAGGCTTCGATTCGGCGACAGCGCGCTCCTTCGCAGCCTGCTCGGCCTTCTCCTTCTCCTCTGCCTCCTTCCGTAGCCGTTCCTGTTCCTCTGCCTCTTTACGAACACGCTCGCGTTCCTCTTCCTCCTTGCGCAATCGTTCCTTCTCCTCCTCTTCCTTGCGCAGCCGCTCCTTCTCTTCCTCTTCCTTGCGTATCCGCTCCTTCTCAGCTTCCTCCTCCTTGCGTTTTCGCTCAGCCTCTTCCTCCTGCGCCCGCTTTTTCCTCTCCTCCTCCTCACGCTGCTTCCTCACCTTCTCCTCGGCTTCCTTCTTTGCCTTCGCCTCTTCCTCCTTCTTGCGCTCCTCCTCTGCTAACCGCTTTCTCCTCTGTTCATCACTCTCTAACCGCACTGCAGGACGAGCTGGTGATGCTGGAGAGGGCGGAATACTCGACCGCTTCGCGTTCTCCTTTAGTTTCTCGATCCCAACTTCGTGTCCAGATACATCCTTAATAACCACGCCGGATGATCGTTTCGGCACGAAAGCAGGTACGTCTGTCCTCATGCTTCGCGACCCAGCTGCGCCGGGGCCAGATGAAGACGAAGGAGTAGCGGGAGGCGAGGTGATATTGCTCAGGCTGGCAGTATGGATGTGCGGTGACGGGGTATTATGCGGCGGGTGCCCCGGTGCAGGGACCGCAGGAGACATCGTCGGTGTACCAGGCGGGTGAAGTTGTGGTGGAGGATTTCGAGGTGAAACTGGCATACCAGGGTGAGCGGGAGGTCCACCTCCAGGTGATTGTTGAGGCATCATGCCCCATTGAGGATGTGCGTGTGCGTAGTAGTACTGAGGATCCATAGCGTAGGGGGTCGCCTGCAAACAACCATTAGTGTCCAGATAAGAAACCGAAAAAGTCAAACTGCGCACATAATACCCCCACGGTGCAGGTGACATGGCTGTCGGCTGACCAGACGGCGGACCCATGCGCGGACTAGGCATTGCTGGAGGTAATGGTGGTCCTCCTTGCGGACCTTGCGGTGCTGCTCGGCCATTGACATTCACACCCGTCGGTGCAACATTCGGTGGTTGGCGGGAGTACACTACAGGTGACCGAGGAGGTCCCTGCCCTGTACCACTGGTTCCATTTTGTTGAGGTCTCAGACCACTCGGGACGAATGTTGAGAACTGCTGACCAAACTGCGGTGGATGTTGGTGTTGAGGTTGCGCATGCGGCTGCGTCGGTGCCGATGGATGCGGCAAAGGCGATGGCCGTGATGGAGGAGAAGTCATATCGGAAGTCGACGGAGATGAGGATGAAGAGGGAGGGGCATTCTGGAACAGCTTTTTGACGTCGAATTTGCTCTTGTTCGGCTTGATGGAGACGGCAGGTGTCGATGATGACGATGATGCCTGTCCTGACGTTGACGAAGAGGCAGCATGGGGTTTGCCGTTTACAGGAGCGGCAGAGGTAGGTGTCGCGGGCACTGTTCCAAACGACTTTACACCTTCGGTTTTGATAGGTGGTACCGAAGCGGGTGAGGAAGAAATAGGTGCAGAAACATCATCTATAGAACCAAAAGTGACAGCAGAGCCTAGGAAAAGATCAGAATTAGTCAGCTGCATGTTAGAGTGGAAGACAGAACTGAGACATAAAGCCGCATATCGCAGTAGGAAAGCGTGCGACACGCATGCAATGCGGCAGCATCATGGCAAGCGTTACTACCCACCCCGAAGACGTCTACAGAACAATTGAAAGCTGAAATTTGAGGCAAATGCCAGCAAGCTCAATGGAACTGAAGAAATTTCAGGCAAAGCAGGTTGTCTACCAATGCTGTCAGCATCGCCGGGTTCCACGCAATGTGACAACCGGGCGGCCAATCCTTGTGACCCGAATACAATGGCTCAGGGTGGTCCACAATCCGACACAGTCTGACACAGATTCAACAGACCACAGTGTGGAGGAATGGCAGCTCGTGCGCAGTAGCAAATCCCCCCGCCCAGAATTGAAGAGAGATAAATTTGAAGATTACTCACCAGCCTTTACAGTATTCGTAGGACTTCGAGCTGCTCCGACACCCTCCTTGAACGATACACCTTGGCCAAGCGCACTCGGACGTCGTGAATGAGTGGCAGAAGCGGGCGGTGTTGCATTAGGAGCTGGCGATTGCGATCTAGGCGTGGGTGCTGAAGAAGTGCTTGACGGCGGGCCCCTTGACCAAGCAGACTTTTGAGGAAGCTGGGGCGCAATCTTGGATGCAGTAGCAGTGGACGATTTGCTCATTCTGGGACAGTAGATTAGCAAGCGGTCGGTGTTGTTGTCGAGAGAGCGACACACGAATTATTGCGATGGCGAGGCGATGGATTTGATAACTTGAGTCGCGTGAAGGGTCGGTCGTGAAAGATGACCTGCCTGCAGGCGAACGAATGGTCGCGATGAGGGTTTGGAAGAGAAAATAGAGGTCGGACGCTGGAAGAAACAGCAATCCGCAATGTCCTGGTCGTGGACGAGAGCAACAAGCAGAGCCCTCCGCCAACGAAAAATCAGCCCCCCTCGGAGTCCCCCGAAACCGCCCAGGCCTAATCCGGCACCGCACATTGACATCACTCATCACCGGATTAAATCTCTCTATTTCAGAAATAACCAGCCTGCGAACGCGAGGATATATTTACAATGTTCATTCTAGATACAAGTACACCCAGGTAAATGTGCTCAGGTACAGGTAAACTGAATATCACTATAGCTTCGACTTGCTCTCTCTGAGCTGCGCACTCTGCATAATCTCATCTGAAAGGAATGAAATCAAATTCATGAATTCGAAAGCAAACCAACGGTATACTCACAGTTAAGGCGATACAGGCTGTCCTCGGGGACCGCAACCGTGTGCGTATGGATATTCGATGCGTCCACCATTCCCCGCACTACCTCCTTAATTGTTCTCGCTCCAATGAGCCGCATGTTCATCTCGAACTCATCCTACGTACAAATCAGGGGCTATGATGCATTCCAGAACATGGTGGAAACTTACGTGAAGAATGGTCAGGGCCGCATCCACTCCCTCCTGGCCATAGGACGAGAATGCGTAAAGGAAGGGTCGACCGATGCCAACTATGACCTGTCAGCACTGTCAGTATTACATACGAGCGTCAACTTACCTGCAGTAGCCCCAAGAGCAACCGCCTTGAGAACATCGGTGGCACGTCGAACACCACCGTCCACGAACAGCTGGAATTTCTCATTTGGGAAGCTCAACCCCCGTTTCTCGCCAAGTTTCTCAACCACTTCGATGAGGATCTCCACACCAGATTTTGCAAAGTCCAGTTGGCGACCGCCGTGATTTGACAATACGACACCGGCCATGCCCTGGTCATACGCCTCTAGCGCATCCTATACGTTTTGTGAACAGAGGAATCACGACAAGCTACTTGACTACTTACTTCCCAACATTGGACACCCTTGAGAATGAGGGGCACTGCAATCAAGTCTTGCTCAGGCAGGAAATATCAGTGAGGTCGTTACACTTACTCTTCGTAATGCTCTTGAACCATTTCAGGTCGCTCCATTGCAAACCTGGATCAATGAACGACTAACAAACAGTCAGGTTCTGGAGAGGTGCCTACACATAATCAATGCCCACTTACGCTGATAGCACGAGCAGCGCCTTGCGAGCGGTCTACTTCGCCTTGTTTATCATTCTTGCTCACTTCTGCTGGGTCCTCAGCTTCAAATTTCATGCGCATGTCCTACAAAAGATCATTAGTAATATATCCTTTTAAAAAATTATAAATGATTCCTGTCGTGCAATATATGCACATACCTTTTCTCGACGGCCAAGTTGCGGTGCATCAACAGTGATGAACAATCCCTTGATTCCACGCAGTTCAGCATGTTGAACCAGGCGTTTTGTGATTGCTCGATCCTTGTTGACGTATCTGACCAACGGAAAGGACCTCGTTATTTCATTTGACAAGTGTAGCATATAGTTGAACTTACAACTGAAGGAATTGCACTTGACCAGGTTGCGCGTTGTCTACGATTTCGTCGAATGCACATGATGCTAATGTGGGTATCTGATATATGCGTCAGGATAGCATCCGTGTTCGCATTTTTGTGCCACGAACCATCTGGATAATGTTGTGCTTCGCGGCAGCTCTAGTAAGGTTCAGTTCACCATCCGGGTGTCCAAGTTTACCCAAAGCAGTTGCAGTCTAGATCGCACAACTGTCAACTAAGCACACCAACAAAGTCCATCATGACTTACGATATATATAGGCATGCTGGTACGGTGACCAAGTATCGAAGTAGAGAAATCGACGTGGGTAACATCTCTTAGAATGCGCGGTCTGAACCATATCCTACGAAATCATCCTTGAATTTGGCGAAAAGAAGGGAAAGAAGCATAGAGAACGAACCGGTGGTAAGCAGCGTGGTTCTCACGGAGTGTGATTTCGTCATCTGCAGCTGAGCTATAGTATGCCCATGCCTTCTCTGGCATTACACGTCTGGCGATAGCCTCAAAATCGTAATGTGGTTACTTAAGGAACTAGATTGAATGCACGATGGCTTACCTCGAAATCATGCAAGTTGAGAATCTCAGATAATGGTGGTCGTGATTTGAATCGTTCCAGTCGTGCTTTCTCCTCGTCGGTAATCTTAACTTCCACTTTCTGAACTGTACCAAGGTCGACAGGTCCCAGACTGGCCATCGTGATCTGAATTAAATTCATACACTCCACAAAACAAGTGATTGGCTTACTGCTTCTCCGGAGGAAGGTTGTCAGTGATCGCGTTCGGCGGGTGGATCGGGTCATATTCCGCACTAGACAAACGAACTGAGAATGGACCGGAATTAAAACGCAAGAGCCTCACGTTGCGTCCTTTCCAGCATATTTCAAGATAATCTTGCTTCCACCTGACATCAAACAAGAATTAAAGAGCGCATATAATCTATGTGGAGAAACATACCTGGGTGGTCTGCGCATTCATGCCTATGTGAGTGAAAGCTTGAATAATTATCCTACGCTAACCCACCATCTAAGAACTCCGTGACATCATAAACGTTGCCTATAATAATCGAAAGTCAGTGAACCGACAACAATAGTAGTGCGAGCATGGATTAAGTATCGGGTTAATTGGAGCTTGAAGGACCGCGACGTCAACGACTAGCAACATATATTGAACTCACCATGAACGATAATCCAACAGCTCTCCCTCGAGTTATGCTTCGCAACTTCCTGTCCGGAAAGAGGTGCTTTGACCGTTGCACCCATGTTTCAACACAAAACCGTCGGAAGTTACAGACCAAGAAGAGAAGCGTATGGGTGCGCTGGTGAAAGCGTTCGATATCGTTAACGTTATGTTGTGCATGGTATAGATCCCGTGGAACTCACCTGGTGTGGATATTCCTTGCCGCGCATTGGTGGGGACCATCCGGGCCGCTCATCCGATGTCGACAAACAACTTTCGACGGAGTACGGACGTCCGTTCGATATTATTCTTAACATCGAGCGGCGCGCCGTAGAGGGGGAGCAAGAGAAATAATGGTCATGATTGGATGCATTTGTCTACGTGATACATCATGATATGTTGTTGCTAATAAAGACAGAAGAAAACCCAAAAGATTACGAGAGAAAGAAAGATACATAGGTGAGCGGGATCCGGTCTACTAGTGATGCAAGAAAAACCAAAATACACAGCTTCCGACACTGTACTCCCTAATCGAAGGAAGCAGCTTTAGACGAGTTGGAAAGCCTTTCCACCGGCTCTGGCATCGAGCTCAATGACATCCTTGAGACCTAATATAATAGTCTGGTAAGTCCAAGCCCGAACAACGTTGAATCCAACGTACCCATGACTTCGAAGAACGCTTTGGGGTCCATGCCCTTGGCAGACGTAAAGTCCGTACCCGTCTTCTTTAAGGATTGCATGGCAGCACGAATACCATGGACAGCAGCGACGCAAGATACCAATGAGAAGACTGAGGGCAGGTGATATCACTCGGTCAGCAAGAGCGACGAAGGTAAAACGGACACAGAAGACTAACTGATAATCTTAGCACCCATCTCCTCAGCCTCCTTGCATGTGAAGGAAGGAGTGAGACCACCAGAAATAACATTGACGAGGACCTAAGATGAAGCGCAAGTCAATACAACTGACCACGATACCAATAGATAAAAGGAAGACATACAGGCTTAGGCGCAAGTGCAGCAACGGTCTCCTTCAAGAGCTCTGCAGTCTTGACACCCTCGATAAAGCAAACATCGGCACCAGCATCTGCCGCAAGCTTCAGACGAGTGACAGCCTCCTCCATACCAAGGACTTGAGCAGAATCTGTACGGCCAATGATGACGAAATCAGAGCCTCCGGGGATGGAATCTCTAGCGATGACTGCTGCTCGGATACGAGTAATAAACTCCTCTCGTGAAACCACTTGCTTGCCGAGAAGATGACCGCAACGCTTCGTTTGGACTTGGTCTTCAATGTGAAGAGCAGCGACACCGGCGCGCGCGTATTGGGTGACGGTTCGTGCTACCATCGCTGGGCCACCGAAGCTTTGGCGAATATTAGCATAAGAAAGAGCTTCGCGATAACGTCTCTAAGCAACTTACCCTGTGTCGGCATCAGCAATGACAGGTGTAGTGGGGTCTAGGCTACAGACCATTTGGGCGCTCTACATGAAGAAAGAAGACCTTAAGTGATCGCTCGTATCTTGGCAATGTCAAAAGGACTAACCTGTACAAAGTCGTTCAGAGTAGCAATGGCAAGATCAGGCATGCCAAGGCGGGAAGCTGTGGTAGCAGCACCACTGTCAAAGCGTCATAAGCAAATCATGACAAGTATGTAGGAACGTAGCAGTTTTACCTTTGGTACAAGCAATCGAAGCCGGCTTCGAGTGCGCATCTTGCGCTAATACCATCACAGATACCAGGCGCAACCTATCACTTCGTCAGTGCGAGGTAGGACAACCATAGACAATGATGCACATACCACAATCCCAGGTCGTGCGAGCAATTGACGGAGACGAGTAGCAGGGTTATGTGACAGAGGGCCCTCAAGGAAGTTCTTTGGGTCTAGGCGAGCATTGTAGTAGACATTGGGCTTGGGCTCCTCCTGGCTCTCGATAGGAGAGTCTGGTGGAGTGTCAGCGGAGTGGTGAGGGATATTGATCGTTTGAGAAGCAGGGATAGCTTCGGGAGCAGAACCATAGAGATCGAGGCCTGGCATTTTTAATATTGAGAAATAATGATATAGAAGGTGGAGGAAGCGGGAGGTGAAGCGTCGAACTCGACTTGAAGACTTTGTGGCGTCTTTGAGGGCCATGTTATAAAGAAACTGGAGAGGCGAGACGAAAATATCTCGGGGAGGAAAAGTGACAGGTCACCGGAGACGTCGGAACAAAGTGAGAGTAGAAAAGGCATACGATAGCTACCGGTATACATGGCTGCGGCGTTGAACAGTAGCCAAGAGCAACACGGGTGGACGATGCACGTCGGGGTGGGTCCCGACTAGGAGTTGATGCGGCGTTAGAGGAAATCCGCCCACTTGTTTAGTCATTTTTCCAGCAAGATAGCGAGCTTCTCGAAAGCGAAGATCTTGCTTAGTATGCAAGCTATCAGCATTGAAAGGCTTGGCGAGAACACGAAGGAAAACTCACCGTCCTGTGGAACGATTCATGATCGACTGGGGTTGACAAGTTCCATTTCGTGAGCAAATTAAAAATGAACAGACTTCTTTTGCTCGTAGAAGGCATTCATATTCCCATAGCTTTGATCCGGTATGCGAAAGAAAATGATCTGCTGCTGCAAAATCGCTGACCTTCTGCTGTATACTGTCACCGCGGGATGATTCAATTTAAATAACGTTTTCGGGTCCAAAGTTGTTTTGAAAGCCAAGCAAACCGTCTCGTACTTACGGTATATAGATGCCCCAAATACGCCAGATGTACACGAGTTCCAGTGACGATACGAGTCTTTCGAAGCCTGCCAAGCATAAGATAGATGCTCTCCTCGCGAAGAGGGCTATGTTTGGATGTCATTGGTCACCGCTCGGCCACACACTCAGGAAAAAGGTGAGGCACAGAGTAATATGGTGGTCTAGGCTTCGAGGTACAACATGGATCTACAGAATTGCCAAGCATTATTGCATGAGTTGCAGGCAATCCTAGAACCATCTGAGCTAGTCTGAGCTCCGAGTATGCAAGGCGTGCAATCGCGTGACATCGAAGATCAAGCATAAGGGCAGAAAAGGTCGGCAGAGTCCTTCAGCATTAATTATCCTCACGTAGTCGCCAATAACCAAGTAAGCTGTAAGTCTTTGTCTGGAATATTAGATGCGTCACGGTAAAGCCAAGAAAAAGACCCTACAAGCCAGGATGTCAACGGCTTTGTGGTGTCTGACTTTGTTACAGTTTGATCTCTGGCCGTTTTTGGCAGCATGATCGATCAAAGCTGCTCTTCAGTTGCTTCAAAGTGCAGCCGTCTCAAATCAAAGTGACTGGCCCTAGTATGTATCACTCCCGTAGGTCTCATTTTGTCTGGTTCAGCCGACTTAATGGGAGTTAACGACAGGCTATGGTTTTTAGGAAGCTGTTATAGACTACTTTCGATCCTGATGGGAAACAATGCCAAGAACATGCCAGCATGGAGGCTGGCTTCTCAAGCGATCCGAAGAACTGGGCACATGTTGCTATTCTTTATGTATCGTAAGATCTCAAGAAAGGATAAGGCGGTTTCTCGATGCTGCTCCGCGGCGGCGTACGTTCTCAGTCAAGAAATCGACACGTCACTCTATCCAGTCGAGTGTTATGGCCACGAAGCCCTCCAGCTTGGAAGAACCATGGCGAAGACAAGCTTGCGCCAGTCTCGAACTTCAGTTTTTTTTGGCTATCTTGTCTTTTGTGTCTTTCTATGTGCCTATCCACCAGTCAATGGTGCGACAAATCTCAGAAGCTATTCCACAGTTCTCATGGATCGGAGTTAGAGGGGTATCCTTGAAGGCAGGCGCATGGACTTGTGGACGGGAAGCCGACTTCCAAACATTTTTTTCTGACAGGTATCCAAAGTCTAGACTCGTTCTGTATTCGGCGTTCGCAACTGTGGACAGACACCCGCTTTCCGCCTCTGACGGAAGGGCAGCCTGCTCCTCGGGTGTTACTGCGGCCATTTCCACAGGAATCGTACATCCACTTCCGCCATTTACACCTCTATTGCATGGCTGATCCTTCTCGATCACATCAGCGAACGTAACTGCACTCGACTATCCGGTCTAACCCCGACGATGTACACACCATTGTCGTTCGCTAACGGTCGTTTGGAATTGGCAGGGCATCCGCAGAGGTGTTCCTTTCAGGCCCGTATCTCATGGTCAAAATGTATTGTCTAAGCACTGTCAATACCGTTGGCACTCCGGTAGTTCCGCGCTTCACAGTTGAAAAGACCTCAAAGTGGTGCCGGGAAAGTGCACACTTTGCTGTCGCCTTGACCATTCCTAGTCTCTATCATTGATTCGTACCAATATGTCGGACGTTAAAGTACTTACTGGTCCCGAAGTCGCAGCACATAGCAGCAGAGATAGCTGCTGGATCATTGTTCACGGTACGTTTTTCTTTGGCGTCGTTCGACCTTCGCGTCTCAACACAACGAATAGGCAAAGTGTACGATGTAACAGATTTTCTTGACGGTATTTTACTCAATCAATTCATTTAACGTTTTGTTACGAAATAACGTCGCTCACCAGAACATCCCGGCGGTAGCAAGATCATTTTGAAGTATGCGGGCAAAGACGCAACGTAAGCCTAAACGTGTTGTTACACTCTTTCAACTTTTAAGTCACCCTCGTATCACAGGGAAGCATATGAGCCCATCCACCCACCCGATGCTATCACCACGAACCTTCCCGTACAGAAACAGTATGTATTCTCCACTCCTCCGACATACACTTCGCTAACATGGTCATAACAGTCTGGGTGCGATTGACATCACCACGGTAGCCAAGGTCGTGAAGGAGGTGACCGATGAGGAGAAGCACCGGCAAGCTCTCCTAGACGCAAGGCCACCTCTCGACAACGTCATCAACCTGCATGACTTCGAGGTTTGGACCTCATCTAGGCGACGGTTTATCTTTAGACTGACGATTTATGTTGATCCTAGATTGTTGCGAAAGGTGTTCTGCCTGAGAAAGCTTGGGTGAGCTTCGTCCTCTTGATCTTCTTATCATCCTCCGTATTCAACTGGACATGGTAGGCATACTACTCTTCTGCGTCTGACGACGAGATTACGATACGAGAAAACAGACTTGCATACCAAAGGTACGTCTTGTCCCTTAGTCTAATCGTCCTACTGTCGACTGAACTCAATCACGTAGGGTCTGGTTCCGACCACGAATCCTGAGGGACGTCTCCTCCGTTGACTGGTCAACAACAATCCTCGGCCAAAAGTCTAGCCTACCTGTCTACATTGTAAGTTTGATACACAGGTTCCCTCCATCCAATCTTCAACTAATGTATCTCACAATCAGTCTGCAACTGCTCTCGGTAAACTTGGCCATCCTGATGGCGAGTTGTGCTTGACGAGGGCTGCCGCGAACCACGGCGTAATCCAAATGGTACGCAAATTCGACTCTAACAGTGCGATGAAGTTACTCACGTCAGTCGCCGGTCTCTTGATAGATCGCTACTCTTGCATCATGCTCATTCGACGATATTGTTAACGCTGCTGCTCCTGGTCAAAACTTCTTTTTGCAATTGTGAGTGCTCTACTCGATAGAGCTGAATATTTCACATGCTGGCACCTATTCTGACATCTTTGTTGTCAGATATGTCAACCGCGATCGTGAAATCACGAGGAAGTATGTCCAACACGCAGAAGCACGCGGCGTCAAGGGTCTCTTCATCACCGTCGACGCGCCCCAACTCGGTCGACGTGAGAAGGACATGCGAATGAAACACGTCGGCGACGATGCGGGGGCTGAAGTCCAGAAGGGTCAATCAGACGTGAAGAAAGACCAAGGTGTCGCACGGGCAATTAGCGTATGTCTCATTTCATCATCACATCTCCTCTTGTCACGGTGGACCCTAGACAATTATCAACATATTGCCCTGAACTGAACCTTGTTGTTTTGACAGTCCTTCATCGATCCGAGCTTGTCGTGGAAAGACATTCCTTGGTTCCGAAGCATCACAAAGAGTACGTTGACACTGATGATCATCTTGTTTTCCCTTGTATTTGGATGCTTATTGTCTTCCATTCCAGTGCCTATCATTCTGAAGGGTATTGCAACGGCCGAAGATGCTATCCTAGCCTATGAAGCCGGTGTCCAAGGAATTGTTCTCTCCAACCACGGCGGCCGACAACTCGACACCGCCCGTTCCGGAATCGAAGTCCTCCTCGAAGTCACCGCAGCTCTCCGTTTGCGAGGTTACTTGCCTGACCCTAAGTTCGAGATCTACGTTGACGGCGGTGTGCGACGTGCCAGCGACGTCCTCAAAGCCATTGCCCTTGGAGCCAAAGCCGTTGGCGTTGGAAGACCGTTCCTTTACGCATTCTGTAGTTACGGTCAGGCAGGTGTGGAGAAGGCTATCCAGATCTTCCGAGAAGAGTTCGAGATGAACATGCGTCTCTTGGGTGCGAGGACGTTAGATGAGCTCGTTCCCGAAATGGTCGATGCGACAGCCCTGACGCAACATACTGTCTTGTCGCCGCAGGATAACCTCTATCATGCAGCGTGTAAGTTCCGGTTCATCTTATACCTGTCTCCGTGTATGACAGTTATGTTGCATGTGCTGATCTGAACTATCTTTTTGATAGATCAACCGCTCGCCTTTGCGAAGTTCAAGGAGAGCAGGCTGTAATGAAAGACGATTTGTGTGGAATCATAGTATCCGTATGACTTGTACTTCGAGCGTATATGTTTCCCTTGCATGTATTGTCTGCCTCTGTTTCCGTCCCCTGGCTCCTTGTATATTACACACATCTTACCTCTATTCCATTGCTTGGTTCACTCGCTATTCGAGTCAGGGATGGGGCATCTGAAATTTATCAACAGACTGTGATGTCGATTGTCGTTAGTGATGAATGATATAATTAAATTAGGAGGCGCGTACGGTGCGACGTGATATGAATACAGTGAGAGTAAGGTGAAATGCAATGATATGCACGGCATACTTATACGTAGCAGCCTATGCTCATCTGAACGAGGCGATAAAGGCTACAACGCTCGCGAGGGAACAAGCTCCCACTCCAACGGAGACGAAAATACTGACGCCTAGAGGCAAACGTGCCCATGAGAAACATACTACAGACGTCAGCGCAAGTGAAAATCCAATATGAGCCAACCACATGCAAAGCGTATGGCAGTTCTCTAGTAAATGGATTGGCGGCTGTGGCCTTCGAAACCAGCCCACAGTCTCCAGATGTG
Source organism: Somion occarium (assembly GCA_964035595.1). Classification (NCBI taxonomy): domain Eukaryota; kingdom Fungi; phylum Basidiomycota; class Agaricomycetes; order Polyporales; family Cerrenaceae; genus Somion; species Somion occarium. The sequence goes on along the minus strand of OZ037949.1, from coordinate 1,544,502 downwards.
GGTTGGACGTAAAGATGGGTATGTCCCGGGGAGAATCAACTTGTCCAGTTTCAATCTTGATCTCCGCCCTTGTAGCCTCTTTGAGTCGGTATCTGATCAGAAAAAAAGCAGCAAAGAAAGAAAGGATAGCTTGACCATGCATAAGTACTTTCAGGTGTGACGATAATGCGCTCATACCGGCATAAACGTGCACGAGGAGTGCTCCAGCTAATGTGGCGTTGGTTATGGCTTCGCTAAGCTGCAAGTTACCACGATTATCAAGGTCCGGAGTGGTAAGACCAAGGAGCTGCGCCTCCGTGGCTGCAAAGAATGTCGTCTTGCGGCCCGACGTTGTGGATGAGTTCATCGGAAATGAATTCATAATGGATGCACACACAATAACGCTAATCAGCTGCAGACGGTCCATCCAAGACTGCACGAGTTCTTTTATAGCTTTCCTCCTTTTCTCTGCATCTTCTTCATCCTGGTCCTCTTGTGTCCCTAAATTAAATCGAAACAATTGACATGCACAAGCCCATAGCACAAGGCATGGACGCACATTTCCGTTTGGTTTGATCGGGAGGTGGTTCAGATGCAATACGACTCATATCGATGGTTTGTGCCTTAAGTAATATCCCTGTCTGTGTACGGGAAAGCGGGATAGGCTCCGCAGCCATACGATGCTCATCGAGAAAGCGTGTGTGTCCTTTCCAAAGAATGGGACTATCAGGGTCAAGTTTGGAAACAATAGACGTACGTAACTCACCGTTCATGATGTGAGGAACGACGATGGTGATGGTGGTGGCGAGAGCATGGGAATAGCAGTAGTCATTCTGAGTCGCTGGACGTTATAAGTATCGAAACATTCGATTGAACGCCAAGGTGGCTACCCCTCAAATTGATGCCCCACAAGCCGACGAGCCTCGCACAGGGCCAATATATAATAGGAAGAAGCGACCACCAAATGCATACGAAGCTAACGAATAGAAAGGTCGAAGAAATGGCATCTAAAGCGTTCAGAGGCAGAGTAAAGCATTTGAGGAGGCCTAACTACCGAACCGAACGCGATCGAGAAGTGCACGTGGAGAATGCGTGACTTGCTTACGACGCGTACCGGGCGCTTTGTGGATCCTGCTTCCTGCCAACTCGGATGCTAGTAAGAACTGTAGGATATCGATTTATCAAACAGAAGGTTCACCGTATTCTCACTGTACAGATGAGGGTCATTCAAGCAAACAATTGGCCATCGTACAACTGCGGTTGAGCCGCAGTTCGAACTGTCCTGATACAGATCGAGAAGCACAGTAACGTCCTGTGTTGATCTTTCCGAGTCAATAACTTGTTGCAATAGCATGGTGGTGAGAAATATTGCCGGTTCAGGCTGATCTCCTGTAGTGGTGTTCACAAAGATCGAGGACAGTTCCTATTACAGATCCTGATATGCCAGGCCCACAGATGCCAGGGGAACCTCCATCGGACCTGCTATTGTTTGACTTGCACCGGCCCCTTCCAGTTTCGCCCTGAACCTTCTCCCGCCCGTCGAAATGGTATAAATATCTGTTCCCTCTAAGCTGCTACCGCTCTGTTACCTACTTTTCAACTTCCTTTCGTTTTACCCTCGTCATGGCCCACCCTTTAAGTCGTTACCGCCTCCGCCTTCTTAATGATTTTATTCGCATCGCTTTTGTTCCATTTCTTATTTTTTTGTTCATTCTCTCCGTGCTTCACGTTCGTCCTGGGTTTCTCCTCCTTCCATTCTACCTTCCGTTCGTCTTTTCCTGTGCATTAGTCCGAAATTTCTACTCGGATTATCACCGCCGTCAGGATGCCTACGCACGAGGAGCCAAGTTACCACCACAGGTTGTCGGAAGGTGGCCTGGGAACCTTGATGTCCTCATCCAAAGGCGTAGGGCGGCTCAATCTGACTACCTCGCTGAATTCTACCACGAGCTCTTCCAAAAATACGAATCAACGACGTTGAACCTCAAGCTTCTTTGGATCGACATGGTACGTACTTCGTGTTTCATGTCTCGTTTTATCTCACGAAGCAGCGTGCACTGGTTGCTCAGTACATCACCATGGACCAAGAGCACATCAAGTACATTACTGCAACGGGATTCGATCGCTTCTGGAAGGGACGACTCATCAAAGAGATGGTGTAAGTGTTCTTATGGAAACCTGCTCAAATTTTGTGGCTACATAGACTAACAGGCGGATTTTAGCGAACCTTTCCTCGGCGCTGGGATCTTCAATCGCGATGACGAGGTATGCTTTTGGAATTTCCATGACGACCGATTGTGCTCACACCCTAACGTTACCCGTCTCCAACAGGAATGGAAGGCGGTATGGAATTCTTCCTAAATAAACTCTCTTCGGCTTTAAGCTTACTCAGGAACGAAACAGCATCGGTCCCTCGCTCGTCCTTTCTTCTCCCGCGATCGTGCAACAGACTTCGAGCTCTTCGAACGATACACTAACACTACACTTACCATAATCTCTTCCTTATCCGCCTCGGGCAAGGCTGTCGAAGTGCAGGACCTTTTCAGCCGCTTCACTCTCGATGCCGCAGCAGCGGCACTCTTTGGGACAGAACTGGACAGCTTGCGTTGCGCTCTCCCCGTCCCAGGTCAAAGTGCCGGCACCCGAATGAAGATAGTAACGACGGACAAGTTTGGTTCCTTCGCTCAAGCGTTTGAAGCATGCCAAGATGTCTATATGGGGCGAATCACCAAGGGTTACTTCTGGCCTATCACGCAAATCACTCATGACGACATGACGCCTCATGTGAAAATCATTGAGCAATGCATCCATCCGATGGCTGCTCGTGCAGTTGAGCGCAAGGCCGAACGCAAACGTGTTGGTATGACTTCGGCCGAGAAGCAAGATGTATTCCTTGACCACCTTGCAGAGCACACGGAAGGTGAGCGGTAAATTCCTTTGTGATTGTGAAGGCAGCATACTCAACTTCTACCGCTTCATATCGTAGACCCGAAACATATTCAAGATCAGCTCCTGAACATTCTCCTCGCCGGGCGTGACACAACTTCGTGTCTTCTCACGTTCATTACGTATTTCATGGCTTTATATCCAGACGTAGTTCGTCGAATGCGCGCAGACATTATGGAACATGTCGGCTCTGGCGTTCCTACATCTGAAAACATTAAAGCACTTCGTTACGGTCAGTACAGCCACCTTCCTATGCACGAGGTTAGCATGTCATGTTTACGTCTCTTCAACATTTTCATGCACAGTTCGAGCCGTTATCAATGAAACCCTTCGCCTATTTCCTCCTGTGCCTCACAACATTCGCGAGACCAGACACGAACCGGTCGTCTTCCCTAAGACTGATGGTACCTTTGGGTCGCCACAAGATAACGACTCGATCTACATGCCTGCAAACACGCCTATCATGTTCATTCGCTTCTTGACTCAACGCAACCAAGCTCTCTGGGGTTCGGATGCCGAGCAATTCGATCCCGATCGTTGGCTGGACGATCGGTTGGCACGGTTTCTCCAAAATCCGATGATGTATACGCCCTTTAATTCGGGACCGAGGGTCGTGAGTAGCTCTTCTGTTCGCGACTGTAGTGCACGTTTCGGAATTAATCTGGTGTGCGTTTAATAGTGTATTGGGCAGAACTACGCATTGAACCAAGCGACGTATTTCCTCGTCCGCTTGCTGCAACGCTTCGACTCGTTCACTCTGGCACCTGAATGTCAACCTGAAGGGTCCTTACCACCACAAGGGTGGAAACACGGACGAGGTCGACAAGCAATTGAGCAAATTGTACCTACCGCTGCGGTCTCCACTTACGTGAAGGTATGTTCTACCACATCACATCACGTGCCTTCTTATTCTCTAATACACTACTTCTTCCGCTAGGGAGGACTCTGGGTCCGATTCCACTCTTCAGAGAAAGACATATAAGGAGTAGGCCGACTACGTGCCACTTACGAATCTTCATGATTGCCAAATATTTGATTTTTAATATTGATGATTGCTACGGTTCGTTTTTAATGAATGGCTTCTGATTCTGGACGGTCGTTACCTCTGTATTTCGTAGATTGCCCTACTTTATCGCTATCACCTTATATACCCACCTGTGGAATTGTAGTTATATCTAGGCTCAGGGCATTCTGTCAGATGTACTGTGTCGACGTTCACTCGGCCCGCTCAGGCCCATCGTACTTCTGGTCTTACAATTATAACTATACCCACGCTGTTTCTATTTCTTTCATTAGGTATACCCACTTTCTGACTTGACGTAAGTATGCCAATATCTTACGTACTTCGTTCGGCATACGTAGGAAAGACATTGATAGATTGCATACTATGCAACTCTGTCGTCCTTATGATCTCGCTCCATAACATCTACAATATGCCCAACGAATGGTGGAAGGCGAACGCCATGAGACTCTGACTATCCATGTAGCAATTGTGGTGCAGAGTACAAAGAAATGTTCTTCATGCCTGGAGAATGTCCTGAGCTTTTACGGTACCCTACAGCTCAACACTGGTGCTTGATAACTGAGCTCCCCACCCTTCAATTCAAGTAATCTTCCTCGTGAATTATACGTTTAGATTTGTATCGTCGTATTCCGACGATATGCACAGCCCTAGACCAGGCAAGGCTGCCCCATCTGAGGTAGAGTCAGATACAGGAGTACCAGCTGTTGGACTTGAGTGATGTCGTCAACCCCCGGTGCGACACGAGCCTATTGCTGTATTTCTGGTCTTACTCCGATGTACCCCTTTACGGAACCCCATCGTGGGGCTGTCACCGTTGTCATTTCGAGCAATGTTGTTCGGATAGACATCTTGAACACGAATGATCATTAAGGAGAAGACAATTACAGGAACACCCACGAAGCCCACTATATGCACAAGGAATGGATTACGATGACAAGACTAAGAAATGATATGGTACATTGGAAACTATGCATAGGGTCATGACAGGTCATAAATTGTTCCTACGACTGAGGGAGGGTATCACGAAATATACGTTTGCGCAGAAGAACCCGAGCAACGAGTTGCTACTATGAGCTCCTCGTTCGAGACCGGATTGCCCGCTTCCTGGAACGAATTTGTTCCCTTAGTTCGTGTCTGTATGCTTTATCCTGTTTCCGCAGGGCCGCGTAAGCATTCCGGCGTCCTCGTTCAGCATCCAAAGCACGCTGAGTCGCAAGCCGCGATGCTTCAAGACGAGAGCGCATGATTAAGATTTCACCAACATTATGGAGTTTCTGGAGGAAAAGGTGATCGATCAGCACGCATGGAAACAGAATTAGAAGAATGCGAACTAACCATCAAGCGGCTTGAAATGTCTTGAAACTTTGTGTCGTATTGTCCTAGCTTGTCAAGTATGCGGTCGATGTTCCGAGACCCAATAGAACCTTGAGATATGAGCAAAGCCAGGTGAAGATAGTTTACGATATTCCTGGGCCGGATGTGAACACGGGTGACAAATGACACGAAAGACAATATCTGCACCTTTGCAAAGATGAGATCACAGATCTATAGTGACGCAACCATTTCCAAGATCGTTCGTCGTCCGGAAGCCGCACCAGAAATGGGACACCTTCCAGCAGCACAGAGCGAAGGTGAAAGAGTACACCATTTAGCCCTCTGCAAAGGAGAGCGGAATCGTAATTCAGCGGCATACAGGACATAACGCGCTGAAAAGGGAGTGAGCATCAGTGGCCTATAGGCGCGTGTTGAACGATGCTATATACTGACACGTTGGACAGGAAATGTGATATTGGCACATTTCTGTAACTGCGACAACACATCCCGTAATGCCTGAGCCATATCACCATCCAAGTCTTGAAGATGTTCCTCGGAAAAGCTGCCTCCCTTGGTTAGTCTGCTAGTGTTCCTCGGGTGGTCTGCTTCTTCTTGGTTCGCTTGGACTCGCGAAGGCCGAGTTGGCGGGAACACTGTTGCCCAGTGCACCTGAGCGGAAGAAGCGTCATTATAAGGGACAGAAGTGACTGGTGTGTTGGCAACGGGCCATGGGTTGTAGTCTCCAAAAGGGATGGTGTCAGAGATCTCTGGGAGATCGGCACAAGCTTGACGCGGACATCCAGGTGTAGGAAATGAAGATGCTTTTGATGCATCGACCTTGGCATAACCAAGAACGCTGAAAGCAGGAGATGTAACCGATAGAGAATCTATACGACCAGTAGCCTGTCCGCTCCTCGTATCATCTCGCAGAAGATCAGCCAATGCAGATCCGTTGAAGGGAGCAGCCGTAGGAAATAGGGGAGTTCGCAAAAGCGCATATTCAGAGGGTCGAGACAGTGGACTAGCAGCGTAAGATGGACGCTTAGAAGCTGATGGCAAGTCTTGACGATGATCCAGGGGTGAAGGTCGGGCATGAGTTGAGGGCGCCGTGGTCGTGCCCTCCCTCTCACGAGCCCGCCTTTCCAATTGAGCGACCAGGCGAGATTTTTCACTCACCAAACCTAAGGCTGTAGCTGGTGGTGCGTACAAGAAGGGCAAGCCACCAGCTGTAGCAGGCTTAGGTTGTGGCGCAGATAAGTGTGGGATCACGACGAATTGAGGAGCACCCGTTGCATCAGTGATTCTTGATTGCTTGTTAGAGAGAATATAGAGATGGATAGATATGTGGCGTACGGTAATTGCGCTTGACTTTTGTCCGACATGGTGAAGTCATCGCCACGCGCTGAGTACACTTGGATGTTGGAGGACCAGTAGTGGTCTTCCGAAGGGTAGGTCATCAGAGTGAACGAGTCATCGGTAGAGTAATTCATTGAGCAAGGGAAGGATGGTAAGGGAGGCATGTAAAGAGGAGAGAGGGGAATGTCTGTCAAGCTCGTACAGTTACTGACAGCTGACGTGAGACCCAAGGAGAGCTCAGGCAGTACATCCATTTCAAGCAAGTGCTCTCTGCCATTCTCGAAGTTGTGTGCACTGCTTCCGCTCGTACAGCCTGAATGGGGAGAGGGAAGCGTGGAAGGCTGTGCAGGGTCACGACAGAGTTCATCGGAAACAATCTTTCCTTTCTCGGGAAATATGAGAAGAATTCCAGTGAGTGGCTGAGCATCGCAGAGGGTCTCCGAGCTGGACGTGCTGGACGTGGAAGGTGGTCGGAGGAACTCGTTAGAGGAAAAAGGCGCAAAGGCGTCAATGAGCAAGGGGCTGATGATGTGCTTGATTGGATCATGAGTAGTCATCGTGGTGGACCGTAGCGTAGGAATGGACAGGACCTGATTAAGCGTAAGCACCAAGGATGAACCAGCTGCGTCGATCAACGAGCAGGGGATGAGCTTGCGCGGGTGGATATGATGTGGACATTGTCCCTTCAGTGCTGCCTATAAATCCTGTCGTTGTGGGTCCATGATGGTCGTAGTTGCAGCAGGCCCGGATTGGGCAGCCAGCAAACAATAAGACTGTCGAGATGAATACAAAGTGGTCGTCACAAACACGAGCGTGCATTTGTCTTTCGGGGCCCGCATCCGAGACATCAGTATAATTCGGGCCTAAACAGATGAACAAGGCGCACTTGTTTTGTCTTGCAGCAGTCCGCCGTTGCTGTCGCCAAGGATGGTGATGCTCAAGCAATTCAGTTCACAAGTCTAGACGCATGAGTGTGCAGACGCGAACGGAAAACATATCACGAGTGGTGCGATGTTATCTTGACTTAGAGCATAGCGTGTGATCAAGCACATATCCAGTTGAAGCTGTGGTCCGAGAACAAAAGACATAGGTGGAGACCATCAGTAACATTCCTCATGAAGGGATGGTCATACAGATTTTCTCGGTGCATGCGGACACACGTATGTGTCCATCTGAACGATAAGGTGTGAGGCTGGCAGGCGAATAGGATGTAAAATGACATACGGAGGAATAAATGCAGGCCACATACCCATAGCAGCAAGAACACCCGACATCGATAAGAGTAGACAGATTTCATTACTCAATCCCGCGAGAGACCGTTTACCACAAAGCACACGAGGTATAACGGAAATGAATCTGTCACCATTTTGTTCGAACTCAAAGAAGGTTTCCTGCGACGAACAGTCTCTTCAGAAAACGACGGATTGAGCGGAGTCCCTGGGGTCTTTCAAAAATACATCCTGGGCAATCTCGAGATCTGGCTGCTCAGTATCGATTTGTTCTTTTCCTATTCATATGATCAATGGTGTGTTAGAACGGACTTGCACTACTAAAGAATTGGTTTACCTAAGTCACTTGCTTGCATTAGGTGCTCGCAGAACAAGATGGCCAACATGAAAGTCTCAATCCTGGTGATAAACCCCAACTCTTCTGACTCAATGACATGCGCTCTGAAGAATCTATTGAGCGATCTGTTGCATCCAAACCTGTCCTTGGATTTCTACACGGCACCCCCACAGGCACCTCCATCCATAGATGACAGAGAAACATCCGACATATCCGCCTCCATTACGATGCAAAGTATGCTCCCGTTCCTAGATCCTTCGTATACGAACCCAGAGGATGCCGATTATCACCATCCTTACACGGCTTACCTCATTGCTTGCTACTCTCCACATCCACTCACAAACATGCTTCGCGAGAGAACCTCCGCGCCAGTTCTCAACATATTTGAAGCATCGCTACTTCACGCAAGGGCGCTCGCGCTGCCGTTTGGGATTGTCACAACCGGAAGATACTGGGAACCAGTTCTATCCAAAGCAACTCGAGACTACTTCTCTCAAAGCAACCCCGAATATGATTTAGGGAACGCTCGAGATTTTGTTGGCGTGCGGAGCACCAATTTGACGGCGATACAGTTGCATACGGCCCCAAAAGCAGAAGTAGACCAGCGCATCATATATGCTAGCGCGGACTTGGTGAGGGAAGGAGCACGAGTGATAATCCTGGGATGCGCTGCAATGAGTGGTATGGAAGCGACCGTGCGACTGGGGGCGCAGAATGAGGGGCAAAACGTAAGGATCATCGATGGGGTCCGTGCCGGGATAGTCTTGTTGGAAGGATTGATTCGAGCACGCCATGATTAGAAAAAACATTGACAATAAAATGAGTGATGAGGCTTTGCAACTATCTTCTTGCTTTGTCTGGCAGAGGCATACTCAGAAGTCTTCGAGCCGGTACACGTCGTATGCAACCTCTTCATACGGATGAACCTTGTTTATCGCCTGAGCAACGATGCGATGAAATTTCGCAGTAGTACTCACCCTCTTTAGCTCCTCAATTGCATTCTTTATCTCAGTGTTCTCGCCCTTGTCAGTAACAAGCACTTCAACCCTATGTTCCTCAACCTGCTCTAAAGCTCCTCTGGAGCCGATTGCAGGATTAGCTTCGGGCCCCGGCCTGAACAGGCCATGCCCTCCAGTGAAAAAAGCGCATTCCTCGTATTGACCAATCCTTCCGACCGTTTTTGGGTATTTCTTGAATAGTTGGCTGAGGATAGTGCTTGTTGAAGCCACAGGTGAGAAGAAAACGAGCTTGAAGCGAGGCATTATTCTCCAAGAAATCGGCCGAGCCCTTAGATAATTTCCCTGATAGTAACAAAACTGTTGCGAAGTTGCCTTGCTCTCAGATGTACAGTAGGTGGTGGTGGTGAAAGCGAAAGCAACAGAGCACGCGGCGGTGACGACCCCGAGTACTCTGTATGGAAAGAGAACTGGCCACCCGCCGAACTTCACTTGTCACCATCTCCTACCACTGTCTGAAGCTTCTTCTCTGCACGAAATATCGTGACGACGCTGCTTAGACTACTATAACGTACTAAAGATGAACTTGTCACTCTATACTGTTGCTGCACTCATCATCGTCGACACGGATGGTCACCGTGTTTTGGCGAAATACTACCACCCTGCCGGCGACCCAAATCCTACACCAAAGCGACTTACGACGTTGAAAGAACAACGTGCATTTGAGAAAGGCTTATTCCAAAAGACGAAGAAGGCAGGCGGTATGTCGGATGGTGGCTGGAACATACATGCACCAGCGTATTCATGTCGATTGCAGGAGATATAACACTTTATGACGGCTACCTCGCCGTATACAAACACTCCCTCGACCTTATCTGCTACATCATTGGCGACCCTTCAGAGAATGAGCTGATGCTTCTCTCTGCATTGGCTTCGTTCTCGGATGCTGCCAACATGCTTCTCCGCAATCAGCTAGAGAAGCGGTCAGTATTGGAGAACTTGGACTTGGTGCTGCTATGTTTGGACGAGACTATTGATGACGGGTGAGTACATATACCTTGAAATCTTCTTGCGAATGGTGGCCAGTTGCCGGTGCACTCGTACGGTACCTTGACGTGTCCAACCGGCGTTTCTCTTTTACCACGTCTCATTATAAATGTTCCTCACAAACGCGATTTTCTAGTGTCATCGTAGAAACCGATTCAACGACCATTGCTTCACGCGTGAGCCGACCAAAAGCAGACACGACGGAGATCGTCATCAACGAGCAAACTCTCATGAACGCGTACCAGACAGTGAAAGAGAAGATGCAGCAGCGTATAGGACAGTTGTAGGATTCCCCGGTTATTTTGTAATTTTATTCGCTTTCCTTTGACCTCCTTCGCAACTTCTGATCATGGCGAACATATGCTCACTGGACTGCATTCCAATAAGCATCTGACAACTACACTACGCACAAGGAGAACATCGCAACAACCTTAGTTCCATGCCTTTTGAGCGAAGACCCCTAAGACAGCGTTCCCTAAGACATCACTGTAGGGCTGAGCATCCGCTGCAGTAAATGTCTTTGTCGTTTGCAGGCTGTTGAGAATCTCCAGAAGTTGACTCTGGATGAAGTCCACAAAGACAAGGTCAATCGGGGTGTCGTCTGACACCGCAGGTGGATCAGAAGCAATGAAGTCCGGAACAGAAAAGAATGGCTATAAGTTTAATATATGTTAGCATGGGACTCATTGTGCTGCAAGTGAAAAGAACACACCAAAGGAGCGTGGAGGACATCGTCACCAACGCCAGGACATGACTGTGTCGAAGACCGTCGTCAGGAATCATAACTACACTGCGGTGAATTGGAACGCACGTCGTGAGTAACATATCCGAGGGTTGCATTGCCCGCGGCACGTCTCTCAATCCCATTGCGCTTGTCCATCTCCTCAAGCCATCGGCGATAGATCATCTCAACTTCACCTCTTGCATATAATTCTCTCTCCCAAGCTTCACGCGCTTCACGCTTCCTATTCTCAGAGCCGGCATTGTTGAGGGTAGGAAGGACCTTGTTAGCAACGCCTGCGGTGATGTTGGGGATGAAAAGGAAAGCATCTGCGAAGGGCGAGGCGGTGAGTTGGTCATTCTTGGTGAAGGGACCTTGCAAGACATCGAAACGTAAAGAGCCAGAATTGGTAATCATGAGGTTGGGGATGGATGCACGAGTGTTATTGACCGTAAGAGCCACTGGCATCGCCTGCAGGAACAATGGGTGAAACACTATTTCATTGACAACATCTTAAAACACGTACCTCTGAACCATACAAAGTTAACAGCGAGTTATTGGATGGGAAAGGTACGCTGTACAGCAACACTTAGTTAGGCCACTCTAACAGACTAGTAGAACAAAAGGACGCCGTACCGATTGGTAGTGAAGTCCGTAGGTGCAGTTCCAAAAGTGAAGTCCAGATCAAAGTTCTTCGCAAGCTGGTTAAGACCCTTGGTAATCGATTTTCCCAGAGACGTATCAAAAGATGAGTTCTTTCTACCTGTGTGGAACTGATGATGTCACAATCCGTCAGATTCACAAGGCGAAGTACAATAATGCAACCGGACTTACCTCGTATGTGACACGATTAGGGTCTAAGTAACGTCTAGAGAAGGTAATGTTCTTCTTGCTGCCTTTCTTGTCTAGCTTCGCACTGAGCCAGCCAACAGTCTCCATGTAACGCCCGCTCTCTAAAGATATAGACCGACCGTCGAGTTGTACTGACAGGGAGTTAGTAGTTAAATATAGCAGTATAAGCCCCAGACAGATGTTCACTAACCGCAGTCACGGATGTGTGTATGACCTTTTGAGACCCAGATTATATCAGACAAAATACTCCAAAACTCGTATCGAGAAGGGACACTTACCACCAAGGATAAGAATGGGCGTCGTAGGGTGTACTGCGCGTACAGCGTTGAATACGAGAGGCCAGTTGTCTCTTTGTACCGGCATGTGCCTGCAAAACAGGAAATTGAAGACTGGTGTCTCAGAAAACGAGGCGAATAAAACTAACCCAACGAGCAAGAAGAAGTCAGGTTCCTCTTGGATAGCTTCGTGGAACTGAATAGACAGTAAGAAGAGGCCCAGGGAGCATGAAATAAAATCATACCCAGGATTCTTTGACCATATCTGCAACCTTTTGGACAGTTGTGTTCTTGTCATTGCCGGTGAAGTCGAAGAGGACACCCAGTGAGGTAACTTTGCGGCCTCTACAAACACTTAACATTGTAGGTTCCTAGAATTGACGAGTAGATGACAACATACTTCCTGGTCTTGAACTTTGCGAAACGATTGCCAACTGGAACGTTCACGATCTGGTTGTGCTCATTGAGAAGCGTGATGTTGACATTCGAAGAGAGGTAACGTCCTTTCAGCTTGGGAGCGAAATTCTGGTGCCTGAAACAATTCAGAAAGTTGAACCATTAACAAATTACATGAACTTACATGTCCAAGGCGTTGGCGTAAATGTAAAGTTCATGACTGAAGACAAATTAGCTCATGTTTTCGCTGTAGACTTAACAAATTAGACATACTTTCCAATGGCCATGACATCGTAAGGTAACTGAGTCAAGAATTTGTTGGACTACATGGTGTGTGCTCAGTTGCTGTATGACAAGAGGTAATGAAAGATAGGTATCTACATCATGTGCATCAATTCCTCCGGGTGGAAAGCCATCAGAAAGGCCAGTCCCTGCAACGATGAATAGATGTGGTCAAACGACTATATTAACAAGCTGGTTCAGGTTACGAACCGTCATGCAAATCCCCAGAATCCACAAGCAAGAGATCGACATCCTTCTTCTGTTGGATTTGATCGAGATGTCAAACGAATTGTGATCTTCGACTCCTCACAGTACGTACCAGAGCAATCTCTTTCATATGAGAAACGAAGGACGCGAAATCTCCCAGGTCGCCGCTATATTGACGCGTTGTAAGTCAGTAAAGCAATTATATACATCTTATTCTTCGACAACGAACCTATAATTTGGCTCAGGGGATGAGTGTTTCTGATGACCAAGTAGCCAACCATGACTGTCAGTAGTATGGATGATATTCAGGTCTCCCCAGTCGAGCTGTCGCGTCGGCGCAGTCAAGGTCGTAGATGGGAATGCGCGTTTGGAGTGGGAATGGGAATGATCGTGGTCATCTCCCGGACACGCCCAAGCGAGAGCGACAAAGTGTACGAACGAAACTAGCTTGAGCAGCTTCATGATCTTCGTCGCGGTCAGGCCTCTCCAGGATGGGGAGAAGGGACACTTAAAAAGACATCGACACCACCTGACATGATTTATATAGCACGGCGAATAATCATTCAGGAATCGCATGTGCCCGCATAATTTTGGCAGTTTGATGGGATTCCGAGATATGTCGAAGACAACATGAGGGTGGTTGTCGCTGATAAGGTTCCTGAATAACTCGCCACCGGGCGGACGTCGACGCTTAGTGTGTTTTTAGACCTTCCTCTACGGGTTGAAGGTACCCATGGCCATGGAGACATAAGGGACATCTGCCTTCTAGCCTTCAGCTTTAGACAGCAGGTGGACATACGACATCACTCCAGGATGGGAATTATTCCTTAGCGAGATGTTCAGCCCACACACGTTCGTGAAGAGCACAGAACAAGCAAAAACCGGAGGGCTCGAAGAGCCGTCCGAAGCCTTGGGCAAATGTCACAAGCGGAATTATGCCCGAACTACACTGCGATGGAGCAGGTTTAGAGTGAGTTTGCGATTCTGTTTAGGTGATGACGGTGAGGAATGAAGTGCTATAGGCACGAGTCAAGACAATGATCGAGGTTCACCCATTCTCGATCACTCTGAGTCTGGATAGGTTTTGCCAAGACATACAGTTTCGTATTGCATACAATAACAACATACAGAGCATAGCAACAAAGTGACAAAGAGCAACGTTCTAAACCATACCATTGACCTGACCAGCCTACCATCTGCGTATGAGGGTAGGCGAGACCTCAAATGTGAATGCACCAGATAAATTAGGCTGCAACGGCCATATCGTAAGTCGCAGTCAGCTTCGTTCACTCCAAAGAATATGTTGAATATTAACGACGTACCAAGTCAGACATCGCAACCTCCCTGGTGGGGTTCACCTCCAGTCCTAAGCCTTCATCGTCTTCAGAAATAGTATGGACGAATGGAGCATAGACAGGGGGGAGAACTCTCCAGCTAGGGTCACCTTCCTGGACTGGCCACGGCCTTGAGTTCCCAGCGACATGAGCCTGAGCATAAGCATCAATACGAAGTTCCTGGCAAAATCATGTCAACACGTTTGCATGTCCTCAGCTATGAAATATCAACAACGTACCTCGAGACTGTATGACCTGTAACCAGGCGTGCAAGTGATAGTTTGCATAATCTCAGTCCTTACTTGCGACCGGTCCTCCACGGGTGAGACGACAGAATGTGATCCACGCGATGGCCGAGTTTTCCTCAAACGCGAACCGGTGGAAACAACAGATCGAGAAGTCTCATTCACGATGGCCATGTCTTCTTCCTGAATGGGCGGGTATTGCGAGACAGCCATTCGTTCCCCGTTCTTGTTGGCAATAGCAGTCTTCTTTAGAGCCACCGAAGCCCGCTCCGGTAAAGGTTCATGAGGAAGTATAGTCGAGGTCAAACGAGGCGCAGCCGGTGCGTCCACGTCGGTGTACGTGACCTGAGTTGTGAAGGTGTCCTTGCCTGCGAACAAGTCCGAGTCAATCGGAGACAAGTCCGGCGTAGTTGAAGTGAAGGATGGAGACTCTTGAGGAATCTGAAGGAACGGTGGGTCCACAAACATATTCGTTGCCCGAGCTGGAGAGTTGTCAAGAGGTAGGATGTAGAATCAGAATCGAGAAATAGGTGTTTTTAAGGTATCCATTTAACCTCGGCGTCGGCCACACTGGCGATTCCTTCATTGTATAGGCCACAGTGACAACGGTTAAAGATGGAAACGTGATCGAGTGTTTTGAGCCTTTGTATTACCAAAAGAGAGGCGAGCCACACAGACACTGTTCTGCCATCGCATGCAGACTTGCTCGTGCATCCAGAGACAGGCGAGACACGTTGCATAAGCATGTCTATACCCACTTGGGCCTAGGGGTATCATCTCAGTATTGACTCCCGCAAATGGTTACACAAAGGAATTAGCTCACACTGGCAACTATCGATCGATCTTTGTAGCAACCCAGAATTCGGCCTGATACAACCACTTCATCATTGCTAGTCGATCCGCGGTATACTCACATTCCACCGTTCGCCTCTTCCTCTTCTCTAAAGCAGCCTGACTCAATTTGGAGACAACTTTGCCGTTAAAATCTTCATCGTGCGCGGCTTCTTCTCCATTGATATTGAAACCGACCATTTGGGCCAACTTCAAAACCTCATCCAAACTCAACTCTAGCCTTGTTCGTCCACCACTTGTCCACAGAAGGGGCCCCAAGTTGATCCAAGTTGCACCAGAATTCAGCAACTTGTGAATGTGAGATAGCGTCGAGATGATGTTCAGTGAGGTGTCAACGAAGAACAACGTCGCCACGAAGTCGTATGTCTCCCCTCTATGCTCAAGGAAGTCATCTTCGATAAGACGAAGGTTTGGTTTAAAGCGGGGAAGGACGTCTGGGAAGCTGATACCTCTAAAGAGATCTTCGTTGTGACGGGTATGAGAGAACCAGTTGGCGTACGGGTATATGGTATGTTGGTTGGAAGTCTGAGTAGTTTGCGGAGAGAACAAGAAATGCATGCCAAGGGTCATGAAATATGAGAATTCGATTGCAGTTGTGTTGAATCCTATGATGGGTTAATGCCAACTAAACCAAACAAGTGAGGACGTTCATACCAAGTTCACTAATTTCCCAAGCCAATCGGCCAAGTCCAGAGCCCGGTACAAGTACCTTCATGCTCGCTCGCCGTTCTACAGGCACATCTCTAAGCACACTCAGGATAGGCTCGCATATCCTATCCCGTTCTCGTCGACCTTCATCACTCCAGTCACGTACAAAATGTTTCAGTGACTCCTGTACTCGGCTCAGATCCGTTGGGACATACGGGCCCTTGTGGTATTGTTGTGAAGCAAACTCAGCATGTGCGAGATCAACGATACCACGCGTCACCTTTGCGTTCAGTTTCGTGACGTCTTCGGCTCGCTTCAGTTTCTCTGGATACCCTAGCTTGTAGCCAATATTTTTGTGAACCCAGCCTAATCTTGAGTACGAAGCCCTCATGGTCTCTATCTCTTCAAGTGAGGCAGATAAGTATTGGTCATATGACGAAATTGCTTTGGGTAGTGAGAATGGACCGAGACTTGATACGGAGCTGGACAATCGCGACCAGTGGGTCGAGCGGGCCAGAGGAAATCTCGAGAGCATGTTTCGAAAAGATACTTTGGCATGATCAGTTTCGAGGACAACGTAGAAGACGAGGATAATGAAGAATGGAAGGAGACAGGCGAGGATGGCCTTGGATGTGGAAAGTTCTGTATTCGAACTTTTCATGAGCGCATCCGCTGTGAATTTGAAAAATCGTTAGTCCGACGTAGAGTCCGTACAAAGAATGGAAAGTCAACGGCACGGATATTGGACTCTGCACAAGGCGGCAGGAAGGCGGGATGCACGATTCCGAGAAAGTCGGGATTGCCTAGAACGGAGGAAGCCGCCCTTGTCTTTGATGCCGCGAACGACGCTCTCCAGCAACATATAGAGCGTGTTGTTTGCAAGCCTCTTCAGCATTCCTTGCTCATCTACGAACATACTTCACTGGTCCCGACATCCACGACTATTGCGAAGAATGACTTCTTTGTATACCGAAGCCTGGCTTGCCGGTTCCGACGGACACCAATTCTACACACGCACATATGCTGCACCTGCACCTGGCCCGAAAGCCGTCATACTTTTCGTGCATGGCTTTGCGGAGCATGTCAGACGTTACGAGCATGTGCACATAGATTATCCCAAGCGAGGGATCACTTTGTTCTCGTTTGACCAGAGAGGATTCGGGCGAACCGCATTGGATAAGGAGCACAAGAGTAAGGATGCAGCTTACGGGAAGACCAGTTGGAAGTGGCAGTTAGGCGATATTGAATGGTGGGTGAAGTACTTGACTAAGGAGTACCCAGACAAGCCGTTGTTCCTGATGGGTCACTCGATGGTGAGTACTTCCAACACCGCTATTTAGACAGATGCATAATTAATCTGCTTTTATTTAGGGTGGAGGACTGTCTCTTGCGTTCCCGACGCGCACGGAACCTCCTCCTTCTCAGAACACAGTCAAGTTGCTTCGCGGCGTGATCGCTTCAAGCCCCCTTATCCGTCAGACTACTCCTGCACCGAAGGTCATGCGCTGGGCAGGAGGGAAGCTAGCGAACCTTTTCCCATTCAAGACCTTCCCTGCTGACGTTCCAGCCGATGTAAGGTTTCTTGAACCGAACAGAAGTGTAGTCTGACATATTTGAACTCAACATGTAGTATCTCTCACGGAATGAAGCCGCGAACGAAGCCAACTTGAAGGACCCTCTGATTAAGCGAATTGGCACCCTGAGAGGGTTGGATGATATGTTAAGCGGTGTATGTTCTTCATATTACCTCAGGAGGCCCTTAAAAGTCTAATATTGATCGCAAGGGTGAGCACTTAGTTGAGGACGACTACCAACGTTGGCCCAAGGATTTGCCGGTAAGTATCGCTTGTGTTAGTCTTTTCGCATTCAGCTGTAATGAAACCATGCGCCTCCCATTAGGTCCTGTTCGTGCAGGGGACGGGTGACAAGGTATGCTCTGCACTTTATAACGCTTCCTAAATGTCACCTGGTGCTTATTACGATTACCGTATAGGTAACCTCGTACAAAGCGACGGAAGAGTTCTACAACAAGATACCCGTTCAAGACAAGAAGATATCCTTATACCCTGTGAGATCCTCTTTACATTCCTTTCTTCCGATGAGGAGATGCACTGACTGTGGGTGGTTCTGTAGGATGCATACCACGAACTCGTGCATGAAATTGATGGAATACCCGCCAAGTTGTTTGAGGAATGTGTTTCATGGATCGAAACTCATTTATCCTCATCTGAAGGGGCTGAATCTGACGAAGCGGTATCCGGACCCGCTTCCAAGTTGTAGAATGTACAACATTTGTACTCTTTGCTTCATATAAGACTGGATTGAGATATGGATATGTATTGCAGTTTGGAAATGGGAAAAACACAAATTCATTCAAAAGGTGCTACCAGGGTTCGAACCTGGGTTCCGGGAACACGTGCATAAATCAAAATCCCGAGTGATAACCACTACACTATAGCACCGCTATTTTGCTACTCAAGCATAAATCCTTAATACAGGAGTGAACCAGGAGACATTATTAAAGAACTCTGAGGCAAGTGAAGTGAGGCTGTTTGAGATAATCTTTCTTCTGGAGCATCCTCGAAGTTCATTCTACTGACGCCGCAAGGTCCTCATGTTAGTCCCCCATCTGAGAAGATCATCCACACACCGCTATCTCGCCGTTGCTTAACCCGAGCTTCATCGTTCAGACAAGGGCTGACCGACGATCTCTCTTTCGCGCCCAAGAGTTGCTCGTCGATCCTTGGCGTGCTGTTGCGCCCTATGGTCTGGTTGCCTTCCCGAGTGTCCTTCAAGAAGTGGTCAAGAGTTGGTCATTATATCAAGGTTCACCTCAACTTCTTCCGTGTTCATGTCCTGTTCTTGTGAGTAAGATTCAATGTTTTCGGGATTTGAGGGAACATTCATGGCGCTTTACTTCCATTTAGTACTTTCACGCCTTTGATCTTCTCTGCTATCTTATACGCCAGCAATGGACAACACCCTTTGTCCTATACCGATGCCCTTTTCAACTCCGTTAGCGCTATAACGGTCTGCGGCCTTGCGACTGTTGATCTCAGTGGCTTGACACCATGGCAGCAATTTCTGCTATTTTTCCAGATGTCTATAGGGAATCCGGTGCGTGACGAACGTGCGCCATTAAGCTCTGAATCTTATCATGAAGAACTGTAGGTGATTGTATCTTGGGTTATGGTTTACATCCGCAGACACTTCTTCAAGCAGAAGTTCACCAATATCGTCCAAGCAGAGCTATCCCGTCGAGCAGCAGAAAAGCTCCACGCTCCCGTGGAAGTCAAAGTGGTGCCTTGGTGGAAACGTACATTGTACCTTCTTATTGGACGTTCCCCGACACGCGATTCCGACCATAGTGAACGTCCTGGGAGTGCCACCCCTCCTCGAGTTCGGCCAGATATGATTCGCAGAATGGACGATGCGCCAAAGTTGGTGAACCCCAGCGGATGGATCAGTGAAGGCGCGAGGCCCAACACTAGTCGCGAGCCCAACCCTCCTCCCAATGTTGTGGTGCAACACCCTGATACTCCTTCAGAGTCGGGGGAGTCCTCTCACCCCCAATACTTTGACAGGATCCCCTCAATTAGTGTATCAGAAGAGACTGAATCTGCGAAAGATGACGAGTTGAATGGGGGTAAACACCGAGACTCACAAGAGAGTTCGAGTGATAGCAAGTACGTCGGTTTTCACTGAGTCTTTCACCCTATCATTTGATATTAAACGCTCTTATTAGAATTACTCACAGGTTGTCCGCTTCATCGAACGGTGGATCGGAACCCCGCGTCAGCCCAAGCACCTCGGATGACAGTCTTGCCCCTCAACAGGCTCGTCGCGGGATGATCAACCGAACACTCACATTACCGCGTACACAAACGGTCGAGTTTGCGCCAACACCTAGGCGAAGGCCTATCTCTCACGAAAGGGATCGTGGGGATCGACTCCCTTCAATTAACGATTCACACCAGATTCGAAGTATGGAACGTTTCCCTACCTTACCCGATCGACGTAAGTTTCTTTTTAGCTACCGCTACGTATCTGCGATAGAGCGCGGTACGATAATCTTCTTTGCTGGTAACTTCAGGATCTATGTCACGACCTACCATGTCTATTCCCTACACAACTGCCTCTCGCGCTCCCACGCAGGCCCGTACTAAGCATCGAGGATTCGGTGGTTTCCCCATGCCTCTCGAAATCCTTTCTGCCATCTTCCATTGGCTCTTCCCTAGACTCGAACGCCAACTAACACGAACGGTTACAATACCGCGGACCCAGACCATTGCCTCTCAGGCTGGTCCTGGTGCTCCACCTGGAGCCAGACTTGTGCCTTACATTTCATTCGAGGCTGTTGTGGGCAGGAACTCCAGGTTCCATCAACTCACAAAGGAACAGCTTGATGAGTTAGGTGGCGTGGAGTATCGTAGTCTCACTGCACTTCTATGGATAGTCGGCGCAGTAAGTGCTGTATGTTTGTCTATGTGGAGAGTCGTCTGGTTGACCGCTGGGTCTTAGTATCATATAGCTCTACAACTTATTGCTTTCACGGTGATCGCACCGTACATGTCCATGTCACGATGGCAAGATGCCTTTAGACCTCCTACATTACTTAGAAATCTTTCTCCTGTTTGGTATGTCTTGCGCTTATAATGTAGGGTCATTCTTCGTTAAGGTTTTGCTGACCCATCACTTCAGGTTCTCTCTCTTCCAGGTTATATCATCATATACCAACACTGGCATGTCCTTAGAAGACAGGTCTATGCTTCCATTTCAACGAGCATACCCGATGATCATCTTTATGATTATACTTATCTTAGCTGGAAATACTGCATTCGTGAGTTCACTGAACGATACCACATCCCGCGTACATTGACTTATTTTCTCCAGCCAATATTGTGAGTGAAATCTCGAGGAATTCGCTCCTTTTGTATGCACTGACAGTTCTTGTTGCATGTTCTAAGTTTACGATTCACGATGTAAGTAGCCGGGCTCTAACGATATGGTGTCAATCCACTAATCCCCAGATGTAGATGGGTTCTATCGAAATTAGTATCGAAACAATCTAGACTTAACGAAACACTTCAGTTCCTACTCGACCATCCACGACGTTGCTTCGTATATCTTTTCCCTTCGCATCAAACATGGTTCCTCCTCACTGTCTTAGTCGTTCTCAAGTGAGCTCACCTTTGACTCACTCCACATAATCTCATTTCACAACTTCGCAATAGCGCGACGGATTGGTTCTTTTTCTTGGTATTGGACCTCGGCACTCAAGTTATTCAAGCCATACCTGTCGGTCTTAGAATTCTTCTGGGCTTGTTGCAGGCCGCTGCTGTGAGAGCTGCCGGTTTCGCATCTGTTCCTCTTGCTGCTTTGGCTCCTGGTGTCAAGTGAGTACTCGATGGATGGAAGATGTGATTTGCATGCTGAGCGTTGAACGAATAGGGTTCTCTACGTGATCATGATGTATATCAGCGTATGTAAGTAATACTCAACTTTTATATTCAGAGTTTCTTCACTTACGACGTTCTGACCTGCAGACCCGATCGCAATGAGGTAGGGCTCTCAAACATGTTATTTACTGCTGCAAATCTTGAACTTTCTCTATCATAGTGTTCGTTCTACGAATGTCTACGAAGAGAAGTCACTTGGTGTCTTCGACGATGAAAGCTCCTTGAGCGAAGAAGGCTTCAATGCCACTGGCAATCGTGCCACTGTTTGGAGTCGATACCTGACGATGCATATGCGGAAGCAGCTTTCTTTCGGTACGTGGAGTTATTAGCTGGTTTCGACCCACTACCTAATCCTTTCACATAGATATGTGGTGGCTTGCAGTCGCCTTGTTTCTAGTGTGCATCATTGAGGTATGGTTTCGTTGTCAATCTTCTGATCTTCTTCGCTGAAGATATGCTCACTAGCGTGACGGGCTCGATGATGAAGCTAACAACAACTGGTTTACCATTTTTACCATTCGTAAGCACCCCTGTCATCATTCTTCAATCCTCGATCAACACATCTGACTCATCACCAGTCTTCGAACTTGTATCTGCGTACGGAACCGTTGGACTGTCCTTAGGAGTACCATACGTAAGTCCCTTCATTCTCCGCAAGCACTCCTTTTCTGAGCAATTTACAGGCCAACTACTCCTTTTCCGGCGCACTCCGACCGCTATCCAAACTGATCATCTGTCTCGTAATGTTACGTGGCCGTCACCGTGGTCTTCCTGTCGCAATCGATCGCGCCATCATGCTACCTTTCGAGTTTCAAGAAACTGCGGACGAGCCTGTGTTACCTGACGAAACCGAGGAGAATGGTGAACCTCTGCAGAATGGAGAAGCTATTCCAAATGGTGACATGGCGCGCGAGAAATCTGCCCCGCCGGACCTTCCGCAACGTTATCCTCGACATACATGGACTTTGGATACACAGGAAATGCGCGATATGCCATTATCACGTCGGACTAATACCGTTACCATAGAGGAACCTTAGAGTACTTGCAGTTCATTCTGAGTACAGCCAACATGTTGTTCTTGTCTCCATGTTTTATACGTATATCATCTTGTATCTTCTTGAATCTGCCATAGATTAATTCTGTAGACTACTTCTTGACTTCTTGACACAGTAACCATTTGCATTATACCGAAGAGTGAGAACACGAGAACCGAGCCAGATAATACAAGGTCGTATTCTACATCCTATCACTTAAAGAATAAAATTAACGAACAGTCCCCAAGTGAGCGGTGTGAAGGCACATAAATGGACCCTATAAGTACAATTATACAATATAAAGAAATCATGGAGGAACAACGTCCTCGTACGCCGGCGGAGATTCTCCCAATTCGGTCTCCTGACCCGTCATAAGGCGTTCGAACTGGTTATAGGCAGGAGAGAAGGGTACGGGGGAGGTATGACCAGATGGATGATCTGACGAGTAACTCGAGGCGGATTGGACTGAAGCGTGACGACCGAGCTGCCAGCGATGTGGATGAGTGGTCTGTGTTGAATGCGTACTCGTCAGACTAGGATGTGGGTGCAACAATGCACCGGATGTGAGTGATGCGGTAGATGAGTGCCCGTTGGGCAAAATAGGGAGCGAAGGGCTAGTACAGCCAATCGAGGTATGGAGTCTGTTGCTTCGGTCACACAGATAATGAGCGTCGGAAGCAGATGCAAGGTTGCCTGAATATGGTGGTAGGGAGGTGTACGCTGGACTGCATAGGCACTACAAGTAAAGACGTAAGTCATTGTACCAATCGCAAAAACTGTTATGCGACGTACTGAAAGAATGTGGATGGGCGTCTGCACCACGATGTCAAACATCTTCCGCCTCCCACTAGTAGGATCCACATCCCTCTCATCCCCTCTCTGGACTCTGAAGATCACCTTCAACAAGTGTGAAATCAAGATATTGCTCCTCTTGTTTTTGTTCGTGAAATGCAACTGAGTGCAACTCTTTGGCAGAGCGACCTCGGTTTGAAGTTGCCAGGGACCGGGACCAAGGAAGTGAGAAGCTACCTCTGACGGGTCGTCGTCTGGACCAACGAGTTCATGAAGAGGTGAGTTCCTGAATGAGTCAAGATCATCGAACGGGAGTGGAAGGAGCGGAATTTCTTTGTGGGCTGGTGCAAGGTTAAGAAGGGATATTCGATTGATACAGTCTGTCCGCGCGACGCGTTTAAAGTGGGTGAGGTACTCGACGCGCTCTATACACGAAACCATGAGCCATGGACGATCTGAAGTGGCGCATATAAGCACGCTTACCTTCAATGACGACTGATAACTTGTATACCTTCATCTTCGTCCACGGTGCAAAAGTCAAACTGACGGGTATAGTGCCCCCAATATAAAAGCTTCTCCCCGAAATTGATATGAGGTATTGCATCTGGTCATCCCACTGTCTTTCCACAATAACACTCTCTGTATCCTCTGTATCGTCTTCACCGGGACACGCAACGACAGTGACTTCCTGAGTAGCGGAAAGTTTCGATTTGAATGTTCCTGGACGGTGGACGACAGCTTTGAGATGCCAGACGACCGAGCCGTATTCGCAAGATATTGAGGGTGAGGATGTCACGGGTATCGCAAAAGATATTGGGTATGTGTAAACTCCTATCAAGACCTGCCTGTCAGGAATATTAGCACGTCTAGAGAGGGACTGAGACGGACCTGATTTGTACTCCTTCCAACCGTCTCCATACTGCTTCTTATCCTCCGCATCCAATCCAAGCACCTCGCCCACGATTCCAAATGCCGATCTATGGTGATCCGGCTCCTTCGCAGATCCGTTGGGAACAACCTCTGACGTTCTCCTTCTATCCGGACTCATTCGTCTTCCTCTACTCTGATCTCTTGTCTGAGTTCTTGAAGGCGTTGGATCCCGAATAGGTGTCACTTCCCTTACAGGTGTCATATCCCTCACCGGCGTAACCTCTCTATCATGCCTATTTCGCACAGTCGTAGGTGTTGCCAAATCACTCTCATTATGGCTCACACTCCTCACCCTATCTTTCACTGCATCGAGAAAAGCCGTAGAGACGTTTGCGAGATTGAATCTTTTGGAATTTCTGCCGCGAGCATGGGAGTCTTCATTGTTGAGAGTAGAATTAGAACCGTTTCGGACGACGGTGGGGGATGTGGGGCGGGAAGATAATGTGCGTGAGGGTGAATATGTTCCAGGATCGGTGTTCACGGATCGACCTGTGCTGGAACCCAGTACAAACTCAGCAGAGTTGTCGTAAGGGTAGGGGCTTAGCTGGTCTGATTCTGTGGGGGACTGGACTCTAAGCGAATCAGAGTCCGGATGTAGAGATGAGGAACGGCGGTGTGTGACTGGAAGAACGTTAA
Organism: Somion occarium; assembly: GCA_964035595.1. Lineage (NCBI taxonomy): Eukaryota > Fungi > Basidiomycota > Agaricomycetes > Polyporales > Cerrenaceae > Somion > Somion occarium. The sequence continues at coordinate 1,519,651 of OZ037949.1, read as the reverse complement.
TATATGCACATTTGAAAGCAGCAAAAAAAGACACATACGGCTCGATTCAGAATCAGAAATCATGTTCGTCCTAAGCATCCTAGGCAACCCATCAATCGTCTGTACAGAACTCTCCTGAAGCTCATCCACGGTGTCCATAGGTGACGGACGAGACAGGGACGTTCTTCGACTTAACGAATGCCCTGGAGTAGATGCTGGCGACTCCCTTGGGGAGTACGGCGGAGTAGGATATTGAATATCGCGGTGAACAACGTAATCTGACTGGTAAGTCGTTTGGTCTACGCTCATATGTCTTGCAGGTGGACGTCCTCGCGTAGCGCTTCTTGTCAACCCACGTCCTCTGCGTTCCCACTCTGGTTGTGTGCGACTGGGATTTTGCGATTGGGTGATTGAGGGTCGGTTGTCATGATGATTGAGCGAAGAGTCTTCTGAATGTTCTTCGTCTTCATGATCAAGAGCAATGCCAGGTCCAACGGAGAGGGTTCGACGATGTGAGGATGACGATGCGGAGGTTGCGTCGAAGTAAACGTAAGCTTGTGAGTATATTTTGTGTTCTTCTGATATGTCTATTCGTCTAGCACCGACGCCTATTCATAGTGATGTCAGTCTTCAGAATTTGAACAATGATTGGTTTCAGGAGTTGTAGACCACGTAAAGGGCTCAAATGGGTGGAACATCGAGACATGTGCTTCGTGGGGCAACACTTTACGCTTGACCCTCCATCGGGGATCCCGTGTCTATGATAAGAGGCTCGGTCAATCTCGATCAGAGAGAAGGAGATTCCAGAAGCCGACGGTTCCCACCCCGCGCGAAGACATCCATTTAGACCTCGTCCCCCGCAACGAATTGGCAAGAAGATTGTACCCATTCAATACGATACCACCCAACCCCGAACATGAAAGAGTTATCAATAGACGCCCATACCTTCAGGCCAGGAGGTGTTCGTCTTACAAACGAGTTCCACCTCTATACTGGTAATCTTTGTCGGTTTGACAAGGTTCAGAACGAGCAGACCGCGCAACATAGCGGGCGGTTCGCTGACGGGATGTCTGAACCTTCCTGTTGCATCTCCAGCACGTAAAAAGACCACCGATTCCGCAAGTCGAATGTCAAGAGAGTTCTTGTGTCTGAGTGCCATCTACTCGCTAGATCTAGCCTGGGCACCTAGGGTATGTCGTTGTCGTCGTCGTCGTGGTGATTGTGGCAGCCGTAGCTCTGATACGGAGATAAAGGGACGAGGGAAAGAGTAAGGAGGAAAACAGAAAATCGAGTGCAAGTACCGCATGATTTCATCTCAGTCTGAGTCCGCATCTCTTTTTCTGGCTGTGCTTACTGTGCCTGATCATACAAGGTGTCATGGGACCGGCCTCCATAATAAGCAACAAAGACCCCTGGCACCTTGAATACTGACCTTTGTCGAAAGGTTCATTCGTTCTTTCGATCTTCTCTGCTTCTTGTGCGTATAATTGTAAGCAACTGTCCAGTGCGTTTGTTTTGTCGTATGAACTTCATATGCCGAATTGATAAGGATCCATGTTGTTTTTTTACCATAGTAACCAGCCCGTATGGATTGGTTCGGATGGAACTTGGCGCGATATAAGTGTTTAGAGGAGAGTATCCCCGACCACATGCAAAAATTCTCTACGCAACTTCACGTTCGATATTGAGCTAGACCTTGTCCTTCGTGGCATCCAGATCTTGCATCATTCCAACTGCGTATGCACGTTCTTCGTGCGACGGTCCCGACCGCACTGCCTAGGTTCTTGTGTTGCTAGCCAAGGCTTCGGTAATATTGCAGGTTGCCTTGGCTTAATTAAACGTGGGCGGATTTGAGTTCATGATACAAATAGTCTTCAACGTAAATGGGTGACTTCCATTGCCCCGCACTAATCCAGCGCTCTGACCCTTATCCCGTGGGCCACCTAGTGTACAGGGTATCCAGCGACTTACAATCTACAAGCAAAACATACATCAAACCAATCACACGCTAGTACGACAAAAGTGATCCATTCAAACATTCCAAGCCTCTTAGGGCTGATTCGGCTGATTCGAATCCTTTGCATCAGCCTTGGCCTTCTGCTGCTGTCCACGTCCTGCACCCTCTAAAGTGCGCATGAGGGCCTCCGGTGAGCATGCACGGGCGACTTTTCTCTTGATCTCTTGTAGTGTATCCTCCGCAAACTGCCAACTCCTACGGCGTGTCACACTCCCTCCCTCGCCACTGTCGCCCTTGTATGCATTCTTGATAACTGTCACTTCCACCTACAAGATGCGTAAGTTTGTTAGCACCTTGCTTACTGATCTACATTCCACGACAGTAACGTACATCTTCACCAGGACCTCTTCGCTTCTCGATGACTTTATCAGATCCTTCTCTCCATTCCGTGACATCTTCCTCGTGTTCTTCAAGATGGTTCCCCTCTCCTTCTTCGGGACGGTTCTGCTCTCTGGTATCAACGTGTTCTGCCTGTGACTCGCTCATCTCGACTGCACTTGTCCAATAATCGGAATCCTAGTTAGCGATCGCTACTCCGGGATATGACGTCGTCTTCGTTTCCTGTACCCAAGTAGGTTGTATCGTGTGAGAGAGGGGTTGGGGGTGGATGAATATTCTTCAAAATGGCCCGAATTTATTGAATGAGACCGGGAGGAGCTAAAGCAAGAGCACTCTACCTCGAGTTTTATAGGCTGTACCTGGAGCGCAAGGCGCAGGGAAGTTATGTGACGAAGACTAAATATAGATAGGGGCATGCTGACATGAGGCTATTGAACGTTGAACGCTCGCGGCTAAGTATGGAAATGCTATTTACAAGTATATTTTGTGAAGGTGTCGGCTCCCTTATCGATGGAACATCATACTTGAGTGTGTGAAGTTACACTGTAGCTAGCAAGCAGATGTGACATACAAGCAAAGTGAGTGCCAGGTCATTGGTCGGTTCACTTTCTCATGCAACGCATTGACCGATGAATAGATAATTCAGGTATCTTGTATAGAATTATATGTAGGCTGCAGAAATTGGTCTAGCCATGTCACACAATATACCTAGAGCTAGGTGCGAGGAACGTAGGCATAGGCAATAATGAAAAGCGAAGAAGAACGGACCAATCTTTTATATCATTCCAGAGCAGGAAGTCTCCTCTTGACCTACTGTGATTCGTAGTGTCTCCGAGGCTTGCTGCCTGAACTGGCAATTTACGGCCAAGACTGGTCGATTTCTGAGTGGGCTCGCGTAGTGCACACGAACATTCACTTCAGTTGTCAGATTTGTTTCCATCCTAGTAATCATCGAGGCATCAATTAGTGTGGAAGTAGCGTGCCAAAGTAGAGACATTCGCACAACTGGCATTGCGTGTTGCTCTTTGAGTTTTGCGAGAGATGCTTTCACGCTCTTGATGGAGTTCTCCCTCGCAGTGATAAGCCGCTTAGCTTTCTTGACATCCAATGTATCGCGTAATGAGCTGTAGTCCTGCGTTTTCTTGAGCTTCAAGTCCTCTGCCGGTGGCGGGACACCTTCAGCTGGAGAAGACAGGTCAACGGTTCTGAGTTGCGCCAACTCCTCGCGAAGAGTTATCAGTATGCTGTCAAGTGTAGTGAGGGTGATGATGGAGTCTTCGATTTCTTCTTTCAGCGCAAATGAACGACAGACTTCGCGAGCGCAGGTTTCCATGTGCTCGAACCTGATAGGTCCAAGCATCTCGCCGCCATACCTGCAGACGACGACACCATGAAGATACACGAAACAAATGCATGAAGTTATTATGACGGGACGAAAACAAGTATTCATACCATCGACTGACGACCACAACAGCATCTAGTACCCCTTCGGCTTGCATCACCTTCAGAACGCGTCCACCAGCGTACTTCTCGCCATCATCATCGCTTCCTGAGGTCACCTCGAAATCGTCAGGTCCTCCCAAGCCTGTCTTGTTAGCCTTCAAGGCCATGCATCTCCAAGCAGCGATCTCGTGCGTTGCTCTCCTCTTCGCATGGATGACGTCCTTGAGATACGCGACTGCTTTTCGGGCTTCATCAGGAGATGTGGCTCGAAAGATGTTACCGATAAAAATGGACCCGCGATCTCTGATTTCTTGCGAGGTCGCTAGGGATCGTGGTGGAGGCCTGGAGGACTTGATGAACGAATCCAGGTTGGAAGACATTCGCGAGAGAGAGCTTCAGCTTCAGCACTGTAAGCAGTAGCAACGGTCCATTGTAAGGACCGAAATGGAGAGTTAAAATGGAATGCCGGACGCCAAGGAGAATAATTCCCGGTGTGTGATCGAGAACAATTGCTGGTCTAGAACAATGAGGGGAAAGGTTCCCACGATTACAAAACTTCTAGGGTGACTACAATGCATGCCTTTCGGAGTCCATAGATATCCCAAAGCGGCAGAAACGGCAGCGTCGGTGAAACAAAGGCACCAAAAGAGGTGTCCATTGCCCCAAGTTGCAGGACAACCATATCCACCATATCCACTGGGTTCCATTCCTGCCACGGTGCTCCCTCTCCTCCACCATCGACCAAGAGGACGACAATCTAAACGATGGCCGACAATATCGGCGACCTCATTGATCAGACTGCCAACCTGCGGACGCTGGCGCCCGCAGCAGTGGGGACGCAGGTCGGGCTTATGTCTGTCGTTTCAGTGCGTGGCCTCTTGTTTCGCGCATGTGTGCATGGAAAATGACTATCATAAATGGTTTCATAGGCCATTACCATCCTGGTCTTCAACATTTTACGTCCGAGAAACAAGGTATGTGCCCGTGTTTTCGTGCCGTTGCAGCGTGGTGGACCAATCAGAGGACGACCGATGCATAATGTCCGCAGGGACCTCGTCTCAATAGTGGGGGGATCTGGCGAAATACGGGCATTGGGTGTCTCAGTTACAACTAGTCTGGCAGCTTTCTCAAATGGATAGCAGATTTAAAATGGCATGCAGGAAGGTGCTATACCGTCCTTTGACTTCGGTGGGAGCCGCGCGTGTATAGGTCTATACCCGTCTGATCGTCTCTCACATGGGGGCGGCCATCATGCTTGACGGAGGATGGACAGGCATCGCCATTATTCTATGCCTAGCGATGTCACCCTGAACAGGCAATATAGCGTGGATGCCTGCAGGTCCCTTTTGGCTCTGCGCTATACTGACTGGGAGCATGCTGATTTTGGGGGCCTGTTTGGCCTGTTATCGGGAAACCAACATGACTTAAGAACCCGTCCAACATACCTGGTTGGCTTAATCTCATACGAATTGGAGCCATCACGCTGCAGCGGTCATATAATTCTTCACTCTGCTCGATCTCACATCTTTGCATTAGATTGTTTATGAACCGAAAGTCAAATACCATGTGGGCAACAAACAACCGCCGCGGATATCAGACTCTATCTTTGGCTGGGTGTCCCCTCTTTTACACACCAAGGAGCCAGTACTGGTCGAAAAGATTGGGCTCGATGCTGCAGTCTTCCTTCGATTCCTCCGCATGATGCGATGGCTGTTTACCTGCATTGCCGCTCTCGCATGCGCTGTTCTTATCCCCATCAACGTCACGTACAACCTCCAAAAAGTTCCCAAGGAAGGTCGCGACGCGCTCTCTATGCTTACAATCCGCGACGTCCAGGGTAACCGACTTTTTGTTCACGTCGCTGTCTCATATGTGATTACATTTCTGGTCATGGGCTTTGTCTGGATGAACTGGCGAGCAGTGATCATTCTGAGAAGAAGCTGGTTCCGGTCTCCGGAATACATTCAGTCGTTCTACGCTCGGACGCTGATGCTGAACGATGTTCCGAAAAAGTACCAATCTGATGAAGGCATTCGGGCTATCTTCAACTCTGTGAATGCGCCTTATCCAACCACGTCGGTGCACATCGGGCGTTCTGTCGGCAGGCTACCGGAGTTGATTGAGTATCACAACGATGCTGTGCGGGAGCTCGAGCAAGCTTTGGTCAAGTACCTGAAACACGGCAAGATTGGCAAGGTACGGCCTACGATTCGCGTAGGAGGGTTCATGTGTTTTGGGGGTGAAAAGAAGGATGCTATTGATTACTACACGTAGGTCTTCATGTTTTCGGTTATGTTTTTTGTCAGGATTCAATGATTATATTTTCCAGCGCGAAACTTCAGAGAACGGAACGCGCAGTGGAGGAATTTCGCAATCAGATTGACAATCGCAAGGCTGAGAACTACGGTTTTGCTTCAATGGCAGCTGTTCCTTATGCCCACATCGTTGCAAACCTGCTCAGGAACAAGCGTGTGAAGGGTGCCAATGTTTCGCTGGCACCTAACCCGAAGGACATTGTAAGTGTTTGCGAATCCGACGCTATATCTAGGTGATAACAACGGTCCTGTAGATCTGGGAAAACTTGAACAAGCCTAAGGCTGAGATCAATGGCAAGAAATTGACAGGCTGGATCTTCCTCGTCCTCGTCTGCTTCTTCAACACCGTTCCGCTTTTCATCATCTCGATCCTGGCCAACTTAGCTTCTGTAAGTTACTATCTGGCTCCTTAGTTCAACTCCTTTCCATTAACTGTCACGCATTGCTTTTATCAGATCACGACTTATGTACCATTCCTTCAAGCCTGGTCAGATGCGTCCCCCGAAACCTTCACAATCGTCTCTGGTGTTTTGCCCCCTGCTGTATCTGCTCTCTTTGGTTTCTTCTTGCCTATCGTTATGCGTTGGTTATCTCAGTACCAAGGTGCTACCACTCATTCGCGATTGGACCGTGCTGTCATTGCTCGATATTTTGCTTTCTTGGTTATTTCGCAACTGGTTATCTTCACTCTCATTGGTGTCATCTTCAGTGAGTGTATCTCTTGCTTTCAATGTGGGACATCGAGTGCTGAAGCATCGGCGGTGTAGATTCCGTGAAGGAAATTGTTAGCGAGATTGGGAAACATAAGAACATCCACGAGATCCTCGATAACATCGACAGTACGTATTTCTTTGCCCCTGAGCCTTCTCTTGTTCTAAATACCATATGTAACAGAACTTCCTGGTATCATCAACCGAACATATATCGACCAGGCGTCATATTGGTTGACCTACTTCCCGTACGTCTTTATCTTGTCACTTTCTCCAATATCGCTGAACACTCCATCATAGGCTTCGAGGTTTCCTCGTCTTGTTCGATCTGGCCCAAATCATCAATCTCGTATGGATCTTCATCAAGACTCAGTACGTTAGCTTCATACGTTCCCTGCAGAAACTTGCTCACTGTAGAATTGTTCAGTCTTTTCGGTCGAACGCCTCGTGATATCCGTGAATGGACGCAACCTCCCGAGTTCCAATACGCCGTATATTAGTGAGTCTCAAGAACCATTTCAATACGCGTCATTCCTTACTGACGTCTTTGGTCTCGACAGTTCTAACATTGTAAGTATTGTTGGTATGTCAGCCGGTGTCTCGAGTCCTCATAAAGATTTTCTAGCTTTTTATGGGTACGGTCGGCATCGTCTTTTCGCCGTTAGCTCCCCTAGTCGCGGTGGCAGCTGCTGTCGTTCTCTGGGTCAGCTCTTGGGTCTACAAATACCAACTTATGTTCGTTTTCGTATCCCAAGTTGAGACGGGAGGGGTGAGTACCGTCAATCGACTGCTATGTGTAACTTGTTCCTGAAGTACACCCCAGCGTCTTTGGAACGTTATCATCAACCGACTGCTCGTCTCTGTTGTACTAATGCAGCTACTCATGATACTGAGTACGTTGTCCCACTAATTTTCGTCAATCTGGCTTGTTAATAGTAAATTTTGTAGCAATCGGTCTTCAGCACGGCTTCGAATCGCTCTACTGGCTATCCACTCTTCCGCCTATCCTGCTCATCGTCGGGTTCAAGCTCTACCTCATGCGAACTTTCAATGCTGAATTCCGATTCTACGTTCCCACTCAAGAAGAACTTCGCTTGGCCCAAGTCCATTCCCAACGTGCCGATAACATGGGAAACCGTCTTGAGAAGCGTTTCGGCCACCCAGCGTTACATGCTGAGTTGTTTACGCCTATGGTGCACGCCAATATGACTGCGTTGCTGCCTCAGGTGTACAATGGCAAGATTGGAAATGCACAAACGAAGTTGGACGAGTTTGGTGGAACAAAGATGGATGCGAGGGTTGTTGCTGGTGGTATCAAGATTGCTGGTATTGAACAGGTCAGTTGGGAACAGCTCTTCCCACCTTCAATTCATCTTTCCAGCGCTGATGCATCTATCACTTTGTAGAGCGACCTCGAATATGATCCTGCACTGTACCAGCGCGATCGTGGAGAATTGGATTGGGATACTCGATCGGTGTCCTCTGCCAACCTTTTAGCCATGGACAACAAGTCTCAATTCTACGCCAGCTCCACCACCTTGACAGGTCGAGCATCGCCAGCTCCTGCGAAGGCAGCGTATGATCGTTATCTTGCTCAAGGGCCACAGCCTGAGATCGAGATGACTCGGTTTGATGGTGACCAACAGCCTTTGCTCACGGCGCAGCAGGTGCCGGGGTACTTCGATCCCATGAACCACAGTACCGCGAGCTTGCCCTACAGTACAGCACCGTCATTAGGCGGCTTGCCAGAAGTTCCACCGATGGTACCTCAGGTTCCTGCACAGTATCAACAGCAGTATAGGGAGGCACCTGTTCATCGACCTTACCCGAGTCGAGAGATATCGTCGTCGCCTGGACCGTATCAAGGGTACTCGCAGTATCCAGCACAACGGTCATCGCCTGAACGAGGATCTGAGGTCAACATGGCTGGGCGAGGGGCGTACAGAGGCCCTAGGGTATGATCATGTTTCATTCACTTGATATATGAGGTGAACGATCCCTTCATAATTTGCATATTTTGGTTGGGAAAATCGGACTGCTGTGTATTGCTTGATCGTTGACTTGTTTTTTTTTTTTTCATATCTTTTCGTTACTGGTGCTTTCTTTATTGGTTATTGCAATTGTTATCTAGTCATGTGTACATCTCACTCGCTCACGTACTCACCCTCGTACTCACTCTCACTTACTCACTGGGCCGTTGCTGGCGCATCTTTCTTTTCTGACGTATTTGCTTTTTGTGGGCGGGCGCATGGGAAGCCTAGAAATTCTTTGGAGGTGTAACAATCGGACTCAGTACAGTAACTTAGTATGCAAGGTTATGGCCTTACTTTATGTTTCGTCTTTTAGTATGCAGGTTCTAGCACTCTCAGTTAAATTGACAATATGTATGACGACGGATGGCAAAACTGATCAATGCGATTCGATCGCTGATTCAATCGACGCGTCGAGCTGATTCTTCCATGAGCTCCTCCTTCGTCATCTACATCCACTGTCTCGCTTGGCATCTCATTGAAGAAAATAACCAGTATCTCACGTGTAACATCGGGTTCACACTTTTCCACGGGAAACATTCAAGCTCAGGCGACAATGACTTCAATATACTATTGTTTGACATATGCATCTAATGATCGTGGCGGTCGGAAAGCGAATAACCGCGTTCGAACTGCAAGTATACTGTAAATGCAATTGACCTTTCTGTTTGGAAATTCCTCTTCGCGTCTCATACCGTAAGTATCACTATTACCATTGGGATGCAAGCCCGCAGTAGCCACACCGCTAACGGCCAGTCACCGTCATAGTCTAAATGGCCTTCAAGGCGTTCTACGAGGTACCGCAGTAATACGTCACTTGCAACTCCCTGTCATGGTAAGTACTTCGGATACTTTTCAGGGCCATTCTCGTTGTTTCCCAACCGTTTGCCGGATGTTATTTTAATGCTCTCCAGCGATGATGAAGCGGAGATAGCTTTTTAACTGATGGGAAGTTGTCAAACTACCGCCGCATCGTCATCATCTCCTCGAACCGCAGTAGTCAGTCTGCCTCATTTACTCTCGAACTCTCCAGCCTCATCGTCATTATATCAGACTCTGCCATGCAGTGTATGGTGGGTAAGAGACTTATCCAGAAGATCAATGAACTCCCAAGGAATGTGGATGCAATGTGGAAACCTCGTTGGAGAGAGATCAGGGAAGGTGTGCGCTCCGGGGTGATCTCGGTGCGATATAGCAGATAGACGGCCACCAAAAAAATAGATGGTCGGCGCATCAAACGACATGCTTTCAGTCTAATTCGGAGTGCACAGGCCGTGACGAATTCCACACCTCGCTGTGCAGTCGTTTACGGCCAAGATGTCCGTACTGTGGAGCATATAGTCTTCTCCATAAGCTCTCACCTTCACGACTTTTCACGACCCCGTAACGTCTGAAGATATGAAAACCTACCTCCTCCCTCGACGCGAAGCATACCTTCCGTTAGTCGCTGGTTACGCGTCGCACCCGCATAATCGTCGGACCCTCTATAATGCTCTAATCATCGTATTCTCGATTGGTCTTAACCTCTTCTTCGTCGTCTCATATTACAATCGTCCGCAGCCACCTCCTCCACTACGCCAGAATCCATTAGATCACTATCAAGGCCTGTGAGTATAATACATGTCAGACTCCAAACAGTTCGTTCTGCGTTCTCACCGTACATGATACGTGCCCTTTCCATAGAAACACCTTCCCCTTAGTGAACCAAGATACACTTTCAAAATCCCTTTCATCTCGAACGTTCAATCCCGAGGAACATGCAGTCGTCACAACTCTATACACCGACGCATTTGCGCCAGCTGTAGCCACACTTGGTCATAGTCTACGCAAAGCGAATACTTCAGCACGTCTCATCCTATTATACCTCCCCGAGAAGGTTTCACCTTCCGCACTCTGCGTCGCGACATCATCGGGATTCGTAGCTCAACCAGTGGCACGTATACCACCGCCCAATAACGGCGAAGGCGCACATCCACATTTCCTCGACCAGTTCACAAAGCTGACTCTGTGGAAACTCGATCAGCAGGGGATCAAGAGTCTCGTGTACCTAGATGCGGACACACTCGTACGAAGAAACTTTGACGAGCTATTCACTTTCCCGTTCAACTTTGGTGCCGTTCCGGACGTGTACCTCGATGACAACGGTTTCATCCTGGGTTTCAACGCAGGAGTCCTCTTCCTGCGTCCCTCCACCACTGTCTTCAACCAAATGGTCTCCCAGATCGCCACCGCCGACTTCCCTCACCTCGAAGCGGAACAATCGTTCCTCAACCACTACTTCGGCGCCGAAGCCGTCCGCCTACCTTATGCCTACAATGGCAACCTAGCGATTAAGCAACGTGCACCGGAGATGTGGAATCGTACAGCGCATGAACGGAGAATTGTCCATTTCACGTTGGCGAAGCCATTTTTGATGGGTGATTATGAGAGAGTTCCATGGTACGAGTTAGAGGAGAGGGTGGTGGAGGTAGCGGGGTATGAGGATGGAGCGTATAAGGAGGAAACAATGTGGTGGGGAGAGATGTTCAAGGAGATGAAACATACTTATGCGAAACAGTTGCATAAGTGTTTCCGACATTCGAGTTCGCGATTTAGTGCGTCTTCTACTTCATAGCCGTGATCGACTAATGGTGGCTTGTCTGCTGCGCCTCTTCTCCTTCGGCAGAGTCACTCATTCTTTGTATGATGGAAAAATGCTTCATGATATGATTTGTATTCCAGTCTCGACCTCTTGCTTTATCCTGCCACCTTCTTCACATCCGCAATATCCCTCTTCACATACTTTCATTTGTAGATTATTCTCAAGAATTAACTTATTCATTCACAACTTACAAGCATGCTTTTTCTCCTTGTATCATGATGTATACCATACAGCTTTCTTATGTAGATCAATTTTGGGTTTCTGTGTTATCACACTTGACAATGAGACAAGTACTGAGAAGGGGGCCATAATTGGGATATCAGTTACTGACATCACTTGGTGCTATTAGATACAATGGTGAATCTTGCAGCTTCAGCTTCAGAATTCATAACATATTTGTACCAGAGAATATGGGTACACTGGAAATCTCTTGAGCTTGTTCATTCCATGCTACTGATATGCTCAATATACTAAATATGATTCACTATAATCTGTGTATATAAGTTAGTAGTAGAATATTCTTAACATTAGACTAGACAATGGGCAGTTATTGTGAGCAGACAGACTCTCTAACTTGAAGTTCTGCATAAGCTCTTATCAATATAAGCCTCATCAATATCTTATCCAGTTCATATCCCAATATCAGTCACTATAGCAGTATTTAAAAGCTCACAAGGTTTTTTTTCTTCTAAAAGTTTGACTCTTTAAATGCAAATAAAACATTCTCAAGTTGCAACACTATATCTAAAACAAGCTTGTGGTGAAAGTTATTTTACTGTTTCTATATTATATATTGTTATACACTAGATGTAATTTTGACTAAAACAACTCTATCCATAAAACTTTGCTATCTCTAAAATATACTACAATAGGTGTGAACTAAATTGAACTTATATTCTAATAAATTTATCTCTATGCTGCTTTATTTAGATGTTAATTAATGCCAAATTTATCTATACAAATGCTGTTATAGTAATCAAAGAAATTAATAGATAAACAACTACATATTAGATATACAAAGTTATTTATAGTTAATTACAAGAGGTCTAATATATAAATAGAATAAGAAAAATAGTTAGTCAAAAATCAGACTAAACTCTTACAATTAGAGTAGATATAAGATAAACACAATATTCTTATGCTCTGCAAAAGAAAATCTACTGCAAATAATACATTGTGAAGAAAAGTTGTGATATATATTATATAATCTTTGTAATCTGTTTGTACTGTGATATGTAAAATATTATTCAAATCTGAGAATCTTTATTGATATAATCTAGTATATTTTACATTCTTATTACTTATACAAAAATAATAATGTATCTTATAATAATTAGATACTTTGCTAGTAGAATATTTTATTATACAATCTATTTAACTTGTATTATATTTTCTTTATTTTGATTTAATTATAAAGTTTAAGTTCAGGTCTCACTAAATGTAAATCAAAATAAGATATATTGGAAGTTAGATTATCTATACTAACTATTGGGAGTTAGTTTAGATAGTATCTACATATTTATAGATAAGAATCTGAACTCAATATTTTATACTATCTTTATAATGCTATATGTTATTTACTGAGTATATTGAGACTAACAGTAAGACTGTATTTATTTCTCAAAAGATTGACCAAATCTGTCTATTGTACAAATATCATGATACTCATTTCCATGATATAAAATGCCTTTCTCTGCCAATCTAGGATGTAGCTCAAACAGTGAAAAATATTTAGATATTTGAGTAAGACTAACAAGCTTGAGACTAGCTTTCTCCATAGCTAATAAGCCTGACTCAAGTTGTTGACAGAATTCTTTAGTTCCAGGTGGATCATCAATATTTACAGTCAATGGCATCTTTGAATTCACAGATAAAAATGATGCTAAAATGAATAAAAGATTTTCTTCATCTGCCCAAAAACTTAGATACTGTAAGCATGAATTGTGCTGAGTATCAATAGCTAGTGAATTAGTTAGAAAATTCATTCTTCTTCCAGACAACATAATGTGACATTTTGACAATGATGATCTAGAGCTTGACAAAATTTGATTAATTGCTGTCACCTCTTCAGTTCTCAACTGATGTTCTTTGTTCTCCAATGTGATATGAAGAAGTTCAAGGCTAGAGATATAGCCACTCTCAAATAACCACTGCAATAGTGGAAGATCTGAGTCAAATAGTTCCAGTGATTTTAGACAAGGTCTAAGCTGCTTTTTGCCTGTATGAGCTGTGGCAATACTTGAAATAGCAGAAGTTATATCATATCCATAAAGAACTAGATGCTGCAATTTAGAACATGATTGCAACAATCTTTGAAGCTGCCTAATTGAAAGATTGCCACCAATCAGACATAGAGTATGCATTGGCAGAAGAGCCAGCCCTCTAAAGAAGTCTACATGAATCCAAGCCAGATCAAGTAACACTATCTTGAGATGAGTGATATTATCAAATCTAGTAGAAAAGAGTGGCATGGACCAACCACCACTATCCTCATCATCATCAAGTGCAAAGTCAATGACAAGACTCTCTAAATAGGCAGAGTAATTCTTATGATAATGTGTAAATGTTTTCCATAGCATCTTGGCTTGTTGAGGATCTCTCTGAGCACCCAGTTCAATGTGCCTGTAGAGAAAAGGCAGTGCATATGAATGCCAGGCATGACAAGTGAGACAACATGCAGCTAAAGTATTCTGCTATACATGCAGAACATATATCAAATTTTTGCATCTTTGATATCAGAAATGCATATTCAACTCACTCTATCTTGCCAAGAGTCCCACTTGAAATCAATTGCATGCACCCAATATATGACATGAAACTGTGTCTCCAAGGGCAGCAGTGGAAGCTGCTGTTCTTCTCTACTCTTCACCGACATGATCAAATGTCCACAGAAAGTAGCTCAATACAACAAGGTGAAGTGGGTAGGCGGAAAAGAGACGACGGTATGCGCGGCCGATCGACCCCACCCTCTTTATATATATCTCATTGACAACCCTAGGACGCTCATGATATGCACATCTGACATGCACCGCTGTGCATTCACAGCCCTGGAGTCGTCCACACAGATGCAGAGTATTAGGGTTCAATCAAGCGCAGAACACTATCCTGAGGGTGGGGAGCGAGAGGTACACGAGGACACGGCGTGCTGGCAAAGACGCAGGAGAAGGCACACGTGAAGCGAGAAGTTGTCTGAAGGCAATGACGGTCCATTTACGGAGAGCTTTGGTGACACCTACAGCCCTCGACGGTGAGATCGACAGCGACGATAGTACAGAAATAATGTCTATTCTTTCGCCTTCCTCTCCAATTTGGAGTCCGAAGAGCACGGTAGTACGCTACGTCCAGGAAGCCAGCGTCTGAGAATAAAGTGCATGCCATCCTCATGCCAGAGAAGGTGCATTCGGGGCGCTAACGAACCAACACCCAAGCTGATCCTGCGCAGAAGAGGCGGCCGTAACCTACGAAAGAGAACCAAGAGAACCCAAATACGCAGAATTAAGGGATATGGCTAGGGAAGGAGGCTGAGAGGGAAGCGATGAGAGCGAGAATAAAGTGCATTGGTATACGAGTAGCCTGAGATCCTCCCTCTATCATCACAGGTGGATTCTCATCTCCACATGCATTCAACATTGTTAATCCCTGTAATACATGTGTCTATCGCTTACACGTCGGTCGTATTGTTTAAAAGCCGGGGCATTGGCGAGGGCGTGGTGAATGTGATGGCCGCAAAGGAAAGCCCCAATGATCAACACGAAGGGAAGAGTCATTGAATGGCCATAAAACTGGTACAAGTGGAGAAACGAGGAAAAGACCCTTCATCTGAGAGACAGAGAAGCATGAAGATACGAGCTCCTGAGCGAGAGTCGTCCAAAAACGTTAAACTGAGAGCACTGAGCTAGCGTTGTCCGTCGGTAGCCGTCTATAGATAGCAGACAAAGTCGAAACGTTGAACCAGGGCTCCTGAGATGTCGAGCCATTGGACATATCGAGAGAAGCGAAACAGCGGCGATAGATAGAAGGCCAGTACGAATCCACATGAAGAAGAAAGGAAATCATCCCTGGGACCAGCTTGCAGGAGATCCTGATGGGGTACTTACCTGTAGACCCAACGACAAGGATTAGATGCTCAGCGTAGAAGAAGGGCATACTCACCGGGGTGTAGAACACTCGAATGTGAGACCAGGTAGTCCGTCCTGCGGGTTGAATGAATGAAGTTTGTCCCTTGGGGCGACACAACTGGACGCATGAAAAGTACACGGACAGAGGTTGAATTCAAGGCGTTTGGGGCGCAAGGGGAAAGAGACGTTTGAGATATTGGAGTGGAGTTGGTAGGGCTTCTATCTGAAGGGTCTTTATGGTGCTCAGAGGAGCTGGTTTGAACGACCCAGTAGAGATGCATGTAGGACAGAGTGAGGAAAGAGGCCCAGTCTCGGATATCTAGATTATATAACCGCCCGACTATTCACGTATTCACATATTCAACGTCTAACTTAATCGTCTGTCGATGTTTTCAACTCTTCGGATTTTGATACTTTTGGTGGAAGACAAGTACGACGCCACGGGTCAGCATCGTAACCCACCGCGCGAGGATCATTCCAGGTACAATGAGGTTTTCGTATTCTGACGATTTTTTTCTGTTTAACCTAGGTCGGTAGCGAACGTTGCAACGCATAATGCATAATGCATAACGGTCTGCGTGTCGATATCGCAGAACATTTCAAACACAAGCTCGCAGCACAGTTGCTCGATCGTGCTCCTGCGTCGATTGGTTCCGTTTGTATCAAGTCCCAGACCATGCCAACCGATCGCAACTCAGAGCATTTCTTCTCGCAACATGTCTCTGGTCATGGGTACGTTATTCGATAGACTTCCGTGTGGCGGATGTCGATGCCGTCCCTGAGCACTAGAATGGACTGTATCCCTCAATTTCGCTAGCCCTTGCTGCTACCACTAGCGACGCCTGACATATACGCCCTCGATCTCTCTCCTACGACATCGTCATCAAGTTAGCATTTCTCATAGGCAACTTTGCAGACTCCCAAGTTCCCCAGAATGCACTGTATTGGCATATCGAGTAGTGCAGGTACCGGTGCGTTCTTGTCTCAGAAACCTTATGCAGAATCTGGGGGCTCTACGTACGATGTACAGTATGCGGACGAGGGATGTCGGGTAATCCTACTCTAGCTTCATTCGTACGCATATGACGTTACACGTAGGGTCTCTTATGCTCGACAGCCTCTCGCAAAAAGTCAGAGCTCGCCTTTCTGCACTTGTCGTCCGTGTTTCCCAGACGCTAGTAGTCGGGAGATAGACGATAAAACCAATGGTTTTGTCAAGTGATACGTTTTGAATTTGAACCTCTTCGGTATAGTTTCGTTCTCTGATCCTGCAAGTGTTACCATTTCTTCTTTCATAGGTTTCTCGCGGCAGCCTTCAGGCAGCGATTCGATTTCCACGCGCTACGTATGCTGTCTTTTGATTAAAGACTTTGCCCGTTCAAGCCATGGTCATTTGGCGATGCTTCCCTTATCGCCACCGACTCTCCATGATTTTCAGGTCCAAAACGCCCACATTCGAGCTCAACACTATCAATTTTGAAGCTTTTGAACCGCGTTCAGCACAAGTGGTACACCTGTCTGTACTATGTGTCACACCTACTGCCTCCCAACGTCAATGCGAATTACCATGAAAGTATACCGAACCGAGCTTCTAGCTCACACTATCGCCAATGATACCGCAAAATGTCGGAATCTCCAACATGTAACTTATACCTGGAGCCCCTGCCTCCTTCCTTTAATATTGCCTTGATGACATTCCTTTCATTACCGAGGTTAGACACTGGGGACCTAGCGAGTCACTTGCCTACGATGCGGTGACGAAACCGGGTTGCGCATGCGAATTCTTTGACGAAATGGGGGACGTGATAGAATCCTGTCCGGGGTAAAACGAAGCTCCTTCCAATGTTACCGTGCGCTACCATCCATCGGCTTGACCTCATAGGCGATGAGCGATGAGTGCTATAACGCGTATGATTGCCCGGTAGGATTTGGGTTTGCAGACCCACATCGACGTTTCCCTGCCTCCCTCCCTCCCTTCCTCTTTCTCTTCAACAAACCTCACAACGTTGATTGATATCAGGACCAGCTGGACGTCAGTTCAAATCGAACGAGCGAACGTCACACAATCATTCAAGCACGGAGCATAGCCAAAAAAACGTCCTTATTTTCCGTTTTCCGTTTTCCATTTTCCGTTTTCCGCTTTTCGTTTTCTGAAACTCTGCATGCAATGCACCGTCTCCTCACCCCCAGGATTCAATGCCACTCCGAGTTCCGCGTTCCGCCATCATCATTGCGTTACCCTTCCTCAACATTCGCCTCAGCAAGTTTGAGCCGTCAACTTGAACTTGAAGACGCTGCCCCGTCCCTCCCCTCCCATGTCGCCACCTTGGATACACGCACAGTTCCCGTGAATGTATCACTGGCAAATCGATTCCGCTCACACCCTGCGTATTAATAATAGGTTAAGATTCTAGCTTCTACAAGTCCCAGGTGACAGATCTCTAGGCCGTCGCTCGGTTCCTATCAGTCATCTCTAGCACCCCGCCTAATGGACGTGCATGTATGCACTTTCGAATTCTGCAAAATTTATTAATTCACGATTGGAACGAGGTTGAAAGGATATAATCAGGAATCCTCCGATGAACGGACGAGTTGGAGAAGGATAGATATGATGTAAGACCCCGGGGAACAGGATTTTCCAGCTCAAGCTTCCAAGTCTGTGATTCTAAATTACTGCACCTTTGAACAAAGTTACTGAGCGAGATGCGATATGCGTATATGAATAAAAGGAATAAAAACGAGTACGTGAGTATAGTATGATACAAATTTCTAAAAGCTACAGCGATGATTTAAACCCATTCTACGACGAGTTATTGCCACGTACTCATCATACACACGTCCGAAAGCGGATCCCACCACCCTCATGTCCTTGTCCCAATCTTCTCATCCAACATCCAACACCTCGACAACTCCCTCTCCCTCACCTTCTTCATCCCCTTAAACGTCTCTCCCCACCACATCGTCTCATTCCGAAACCTGCCCCCCTCCCAACCCGCCACCTTCCTCACATGCGCCTCCAAATCATCCCACCTCACCGCCGCATACCTCTTCCCCAAAAACGGTTTCACCAACGTAAAATGCACGACCCTAAACTCGTCCCACCCTCCCTGCCACACCTCCGGCGTCCTCCGCTTAATAGCCAAGTTCGCATTATACGCATAGGGCAAACGCACGGCCTCGATCCCAAAATAGTGATTCAAAAACGACTGTTCTGCGTCTACGGGAGGGAAACGGGCATAAGGCAATTGCTTGAGCATGCGTGTGAATAATGCCGAGGAGGGACGGACGAATAACATCCCTGCGTTGAACGCTAGGGTGTATCCTCTGTAATTATAAAACACGTCGGGCACTGCGGCGAAATTGAACGGCAACCCGAATAGTTCGTCAAAGTTTTTCTTCACTAGCGTGTCCGCATCGAGGTAGACGAGACTTTGGATCCCCACTTGGTCCAACGTCCATAGTCTCAGTTTCGTGAATTGGTCGAGGAAGTGGATGTAGACCCCTTGACCGTCGTGGGGTGGTGCGATCCTTTCGACGGGATGTGGTTCGAACCCGCTGGCTGTGGCGATACAGAGGGCGCGAGGGGAGACTTGGGATGGGAGGTAGAGTACGATGAGACGGGCGCTGGTATTTACTTGTTGCAGAGAGTGTCCGAGGGTGGCGACTGCTGGTGCGAATGTATCATCGTACAACGTCGTCACGACCGCATGCGCAGAGGTATTTGAGACTCTAGTCGAGACAGAGACGTCTAATAGCGGTTGGTGATTCCTACGAAGAAAGTCATTAGGTGAGTATATGCAGGTGACTCGCGGATACACTCACAAGCCTTGATAATTGTCTAACGGGTTCGTCCAGTTTCTAGTATGCGCCCTCACGAGGAAGAACACGTTAAATGCGAAAGAGGTGATAATGAGGAGGAGGAAGGCGGCAAGGAAGAGGTAACGTCGTTTGGGACGCTTGAGTGGCTCGGCGGAGGTGGGACTCGTAGCCAATGGGACGTACTCCCTGCGTCGGGTGTGAAAGAGAGGCATCGCAGGTAAGGGAACGATGCCAAGGGAGAGGGGAGAACGTATATGTCAGACGTCGAGTGGTAGACTAGCAGTAAGGGGCGGCGGAAAGGGGTGCAGTCCATTCCTGTGCTCTCAAGTCTATTCCGCCGCGAACAGCATATCCGCCGTACGGGGGTCATCGCGAATGACGTACCCGAGGACATGAAGAGGTTCGAGAAATGCTCTGCGTTGCGATCGGTCGGCAGGGTCTGGACACCCGGGAGTTGACACATATGGAACCAATCATCGTAGGAGCACGATCGAGTGTACACGTCCAACTGCCCTGCAGTCACTGCGCTCGAACTGTTCTGCGATATCGACTGCATGGACCGTTACGCCTTTAAGGACGACGTTCGCTACCGACCTGCCAGTGGGTCACAGTAGAAACCGGTTAACGTCAGAATATGAAAGCACAAACACCTGAAATGATCCTCACGCGGTAGGTCACTAACTGGCGCATATCGTACTTGTCTTCAATCGAAAGTCTCAAAGTCCAAAAAGCTGAAAACATCTGGATGGTGCGTATAAGTTGGGCGTTGAATACATGAATCGTCGGGCGGTTATATAATTTAGATATGATACTTACGACATCCGAGAATGGCTCACTCTGTTCTATACGCGTCTCTCGCCGCGTCGCTCAAACCAGCTCCTCTGAACACCATAACGGCCCTTCAAATAGAAGCCCTACCAACAGCGCTCCAATATCTCCGCCGTTTCTTTCCCCTTGCGCCCTAGACTCCTTGAATTCAACTTCAGTTTCCGGTTTCCGTGTGCTTTTCATGCGCCCGGTTATGTTGATCTCAAAGGATAAACACTATGTTATTCAGCTTGTTAACTCTCCCAGGCACGGTTCAAGTCAAGACGGACTGCCTGGTCTCGCGTTCGCGAGTGCTCCATACGCCTGGTCAGCATGCTTTTGGAGCAAATGTTATCATTGGGTCTACAGGTAAATACCCCGTCAGGGTCTTCTGCAACGCTTATATCTCACGCGTCATTTTGTTTCCTCTTCATGCAGATTCATACTGGCTTTCCATCTATTGCCGCCGTCTTGATCGTCTCCATATGTCCAAGGGTTCGACATCTCAAGAGCCTTGGTTCAATGCTTCCACCTTGTCCGCTATTTTTCGACGGCTACCGACGGACAACACAGGCTCTTGGGCGACTCTCGCTCAAGAGCTCATATCTTCGTGCTTCTCTGTCTCTCAGATGAAGGGTCTTTTCCTCGTTTCTACACCTGTACTACTTTTATGGCCATTCAATTACTTCTCCCTTCGTGCCGATCATCGGGGCTTTCGTCTGCGGCCATCCCATTCACTACACCCTCGCCAATGTCCCGGCTTCCAAACAATATGACTGACATGTAGGCGATAGACACATGTATCGCAGGGCTGCACAAACAATGTTGAAGGCATTGGGAGATGAGGCCTGAGGATCGAGCTGTGACGATAAAGGGAGGATCTCAGGCTGGCTCGTACGTCAATGCATGTTATCCTCGCTCTCATCGCTTCCTCTCAGCCCCCTCCCCTAGCCATATCCCTTGATTCTGTGTATTTGGGTTCTGTTGGTTCTCTTTCGGGGATACGGCCGCATCTTCTGCGCAGGCTCCGATCGGCCTAGGTATTGGTTCGTCAGCGCCTCGAATGCACCTTCTCTGGCATGAGGACGGCGTGCACTTTCTATCAGGACGCTGGCTTAAACCGCCTGGACGTAGCATGCTGCCATACTCTCCGGGCTCTAGATTGGAGTGGACGCCGATGGAATATTCAACATGTATGTACAATCGTCGCTCTCGACCTCACCGTCACGAGCTGTAGGTGTCACCATAGCTCTCCCTAAATCAACTGTTATTGCCGACAAACAACTGCGCGCTTCATGGGTGCCTTCTCCTGCGTCTTGCCAGCATAACAGCTTTCTCCGCTTGACTGAACCCTCATACCGCGCATCTGTGATTGAATCACTCCTAGGATGTGAATGCGCAGCGGTGCATGTCAGATGTGCATATCATAGGCATCCTAGGGTTGTCAATAAGATATATATATAAAGAGGGTGAGGTTGATCGGCCGCGCGTACCGTCTCTTTTCCACCTACCTACTTAACCTTGTTGTTTCGAACTGCTTTCTGTGAATCTTTGATCATATCATTGAAGAGTAGAGAAGAACAGCAGCTTCCACTATTGCCCTTGGAGATACAGTTCCAGGTCATATATTGGGTGCATGCAATGAATCTTAGAGGAGATACTTTGCAAGATAGAGTGAGTTGGATATGTGTTTCTGACATGGAAAATGCAAAAGTTTGATATGTGTTCTGCATATATAGCAGAATGCTTTAGCTGCATGTTGTCTCACTTGTCATGCCTGGCATTCATATGCACTGGCTTTTCTCTATAGGCACATTGCACTGAATGCTCACTGGAGGAGTCTTCAACAAGCTAGGAAGCTATGAAAAACTTTTACACATTATCATAAGAAATACTCTGCATATTTAAAGAGCCTTATTATCACATTGGTATCTGAAAAACAGAATAATTATGATCAAAGAGGCTGGTCCATGTCACACTTTCCTACTAGGCTTGATAATATCACTCATCTTACTATACAGAATTTTGATGTGGCCTGAGTTTATTCAGACTTCTTCAGAGGCCTGGGTCTTTTGTCAATGCATACTTTAATGCTAGAAAATGCCATACTTTCAATGAAGCATCTTCAAACACTGCTACAATTATGTTCTTAATTGCAGCATATAGCACTTTATAAAATTGGCATATCTTCTACAATTCCAAGCATTTCTGCAACTACTGCAAGTAAAAGACATCTTAGATCTGGCTTAAAATTACTACAACTAGAAGACTCAGATCTATCACTATTGCAGTAGTTATTTGATAGTGGCTACATATGTAGTCTTGAACTTCTTTATATCTGCCTCAATAACAGTGATGATGAAGCTACAACTAGACATGTATCTGCAATCAATCAAATTTTGTCAAGTGCTGAATCAACTTTATCAAAATGCTGCATTGATTTGTCAAAAAATGCTAAAGGTAAGAATTATATTACATCTATTTTCTAATTCTATTCTGATTATTCTAATAGCTATCAATTTGAAGCAGAATTTATGCTTAGAAAATCTAAGTCTATAGAGAGATGAACAAATACTTTTATTTTTACTAGCATCACTTTCATCTCTAAATTCAAAAATGCCTATTACCATAAATCTTGATTCACCATCTAGTAATGAAGAAGTCTGTCAACAACTTGAGTCAAGTTTATCAGCAATGAATAAAACTAGTCTTAAATATGTTAGCCTGTTAAATGCAAGCAAAATAGTTAACTGGTTTTAGCTATTTTCTAGACTAGCAGAGAAAGACATTTTATATATTAGATATAAGTATTATAATATTTGTAAAATAGATAGATTTGATGAAGTTTATTAAAATCTATAACTAGAATAAAGATAGTTTCACTTTTAGTCACAATATACTAAGCAAATAATATATGACATACTATAAAGATAATACAAAGTATTTTATGTATAAGATATTAGCTATACTAAGCTATAATTACTATATCTATTTGCTATTAATAGTACAAATATTATCTAAACTACTTATCAATAGTTTGTCTAGATAAGCTAGATTCTATTAATATCAAAAATCATATATTGCTCTATACTAAGTAAGATAGTTAGAATAGAAATAGAAGATATATAAAATAAGATAAATATATTATATAATAAAATATTTAACTCCAAAGTATCTGCTCTTTTTCAAATAGAACTTTTTACTAGATATTAACTGAATTATTTTAAAATGAAAAAGGAAGAAAATAATATTAATAATGGCCTATCTTTATTGTAGCATTCTTTGATACTTTTATTATGGCCAAAAGACAGACTTTATTTATAATTTGTTGCTCAGAGAATATGAGAGAAAGACTTTCTTTTATAGTTTTTCACTAGCAAAGGAGAATATAGAATATTGGCTATTTTCTGCCTTTCTTTTTTTAACTTTTGTATAGCAGAAAAATTTAGTTTATATCCAGTGAGATAATGTTGATAAAGTTTAGATCAAATATTATAACTTCAATAAATACAGTCTCACTATCAGTCTTAATGTACTTATCAAATAACATATAATATATTATAAAGATAGTAGAAAATAATCTATTTATAAGATATTAGCTTTTTAGAGGCTAAGCTATTATTGTTATATATATATTTGCTCTTAATAGTATAAATAGTATATAAACTAACTGCCATTGGTTAGTCTAGATGAAGCAGCCTGAAAACTCTATCCTATGATATTACACCTTATATCTATATACATCAGCTTTTTTAACTTTTAAGCAGGTTTTTTCTGGGTTTTCTAAGTAGAAAAGTCTATCACTATAATTTAAAAAAAGAAAGATATTTAATATTATTTTCTTACTCTCACATACTAGAACAATTGAATATAGACCATTTTTTAAAGAAATAACAAAGTATAAAGAAAATCTGCATCAACTTGTCATACTTCAAACTATTAAGATACAAAGTTGTTTGGTATTTTACAGTAATAGACTCTTACATATTAAAATCTAAGAAGATCTCAATAAAAAGCATTTGAATAAGCTTAACAAGACCAAGTTTTATATTTCAATATATTAGGCAGGCTTTTCTATAGTGTCTATTTGTAATCACAGAAATTGGTAGGCAAGAGCTTAAAAGTGCACATCTTCTTAGCTTTATTACTCAGCTTCTGAAATTAAATATAGGTCTATATTGCCTTGTACTAAATTGCTTACTTGTACAATGTGAACTTACTACTGAAAATCTTTATGAACAAATGCTTACAATGAATATCACAGCATCTTGCTAATTGATGAGATCATACTTCAAATTTATTCCTTGTAAATATAATCACAAGATTATACTCAATGGAACTGCTGGCAATCAGATTCATATTCAAATTCTTTAGCAGCAATCTACTTTATATTCTAAAAATGACATCAGTAATTTCAACATATAGTCCACATATTATTGTATTGCTGCATAGTATAGGTTAGAGAAAGACACATTACAGGCTAATATAATCCATTTTTATTCAGTACATCCAAACAGTAGCAACAGTGGTTTGTTATAACGAATGAACAATTCGAGATGGTATGAATGAACCCAGACCCTAGAATAGAAATCGGTAGCTAGCGATGTTGAGCACTTGAAGATGAATGCGAAGGTAATCGTGAATGAAGGTCGTGAATGTGAGGGGGCAGGGCAGTCGGTCTCTATGATACATTGCTGTTGGTACCGGACAATGCAGAAGCCATCTATATGGAAGGCATTGATATATCTTGCAAAACATCAAGAAAATGCCACACGCAGCCGAACTACCGGTGTTGACGGGGCCCTCTTGGACCATACGGCCCAACCTGTCCATATGAATGACCTCGACCTTGCATGAGGTCTACGGAATTCGGCGCAGAGGATCACATGAAGTCAGCAAGTGCCCTCTCACGTCTGTCAAAGTAGAAAACGGAACATACCGATGGGAGATGTAAAGTTATGCACAAATGGATGTACACTTCCCGAGCGGTAGTTATGTCTGAACAAATTCTGCTCTGTCAAGTTGACGACCGTCACGCCGCCTTCCACAGTTCCACCGGTGGACAATCTCCGATTTGGAGCAAAAGTCATCACGGTCCCGGTCAAACTCGCTTCAGGATCAAGGGCCGCCTTGGAAGGTGACGGCGGTTCGGCACTGAGACGAGACATACTGAGTGCTTCCTGACCTCGATAGTCACTGAGAGATGTGACGTCCTTCATGACAGGAGACTGTGGAGTTGTAGAGTCGATTGGGTCAGAAGGTCGACTTATACGGAACTCGCGTTGTGATTTTGCTTGTCGAGAAGCTTGCTTCGCCTCAATCTCCCCCTGAATTGAGCGAGGGAAGAATATCTAACAGATATACGGAAGTCGTCATGAGCAAAGATGGCACAGAGACACTCCATTTCGGGTATACGTACCACCAGCGTGATACCTGACGAAATCACACAGCCTATGCCAGAAATGATGGCAAGAAAGTCGGTCCAGAAACTAGCGGTGATTGATTAGTATCGTTAGAAAATAACAAACACTCTGCGGGATTGACTCACTTGCTCTCATTGATGTGGTGGTGAGAGCGGACTCCGTCAACACCGAGAATTATGAGAGGGGCCACCATGAGGAAACGGAAGATGACACGAAGCGCCTAACGAACATCGGTGTCAAATAGGAACTTGTTTGAACTGCGACAAAATAACTCACGTTCAATTCGTAGAATGTTGTCAAACGGACGACGGTGTTCATGTCAACGCCTTCGCGTTTCTGAATTGCGAAAAAGTATGAGATCGCAACGCTGGCGTCTACAGTGAAATGGAGCATACCAAATTATTCAGGAACTTCGGGAAAGACCACCTAACAAGACATGTGTCAAGCTGTGCAGTGAACGGCTTTGGGATACCGACTCACAGAATCGGAGTGAACCAGATGGTCAATGAGAGGCTGCCGAGACCGCCAGCGAGGAACGAAAAGGCTTCGCACTGCATTAATGGCAATACGTCAGTGGTAGAAACAACATCATGATAGTGGGTCTACGTGCATACCTTCAGAGGATCTGAACGGGTGAAAATTGTAACGAGCGGCATGTAGATTATAGCTACGCAAGAGCCAACAATCCAAGTTTTGAAATACAAACTGCGGAACCAGTCTCTCTGGACGGACCCTGCATTGACGAGAAACAGCCAGAAGCATAACTCTGAGTGGATGGCGGGCGCTGTTAATCAAGGGCCTCGTGATTGATCGAAGAGTCCATACAGTACCTTCTAGATGTGTAACCCTGCGACAAAGAATCAGCGCTATACTCAGGGCAAGGTTTGATTATCGCTTACATCTCGAGAGACCAGCCAATAGAAAAAACAAGTTGAAGAGGGAATATGGCACGCTTGTGAGCCTCGGGCCACAGCTGCCAAGGCGTTGGTATAACTGCGAATGGAAGATGTTGACTTAGTGTTTACACAGGGACGTGAACACTTACTGCCCGCCCCCGGCACAAAGCTGTACCCTGCTTGATACTTGATGATTGAGAAGCCCATTGCAAATGCTCCTATACACGGTATTGTTACGAGGTACGTGTACTGGTTCAGACCGTCAGTCTAATGGTATGTACTGCAAGTTGACCACTCACGGTCATGATGCGTTTGAACGCCCCAGAGTGGGGGCCATTGTTCCACCTTCAAAATCCCATTAATCACTAATCACCCGTGGAGTAGAAACTCTCATTACTTCAAGCATCTGAACCTATCGAAGTTCCATAGGTGAAATACGAGAAATGCGCCTAGCTATGACACGATCGGCAACCCTGATTGAGAATACATACTGAGGCGTACTCACCACCGTACAGAGGATGGACCATGTCAAGTACGTCGCAGCAGAAGTGTGGGCCATTGTTCGAGAGCAGGTTGAGAAAGGGATGAAGAGCTTAAAAGCTCGCGAAGCAAGTGCTCAACGATCGGCAAGGAAGTGACAAAAGCTTGACGTTCGAGTGTCTGAAGGGTATATAAACAAAACCATTCATAGTGGGCACCACGCATCACCAATGATTGAATTGATCAGAGGAAGCACATGCTACACATTACATTCGGAATATTGAAACCCGTTTGGGTTGGCTCTGCTCTGTTGACCTTGGCTGAATTTCAGACCGACGGTATGATGAGACTTTGATGGGAAAAGAGCACACCGGAAGTTTAATAAATGACAACCCGAGCCCTGCGACATATGACAAGGAACATATGCATTCTTGAATGCCGAGGTTAAAACACCTTCAGCTGTTCGACGTCTTATTTGTTTGGAGGGTCGGACAGAAGCGTCTCACAAGAAGCTTCTGAGTTCAGAACATCTCAACGACAACAAGATCCTACAATTGTGGTCTCGACGATCTGGCCCCTTGTCGTTGCCAGCCGGTTTTACCAAGGTGTCCCGTTTACCGTTGTCACCGGACAATCAAGGCAAGGCAAGGCAGTGAGAACTTCGACGCTCGACTTCTCGCATCCAGTGTGGACCTCGCATCCCCGAAAAATGCATTCAAAGGGTTCATCGGATTCCAACCCATGAATACATGGGGTTGTGCATGGAAGCGAGATGGGGCAAAACAAGCAAGGTCTGGACAATATTAACCACTGCCTTGTGGCCGATCAGTCAAGCAAAGATCATCGGCGATCTCCGCTCCGAACTTCCTTGCAAACCGCCATGTCGCATTTCATTCCTTCCGACGAAGACAAGGACGACCTGTTACTTTCCTGCCGTTACGGAGACACTGAAGACATCCAATCGTTTGTACAGAAATACGGCGCAAGTTCGCTCAATGACTTCCGAGACGATAATGGAAACACCGTGCTCCATATGGTATGCGCAAATGGACATACAGGTATGTTTTTTCTGTTTCATAATGTTATCCTTGACGAACTGACTTCTGAAAGGTGCTATCCAGATGCCTTAGACTATCTTCTATCAGTTGTCTCTTCATCGCTTTTGTCGGTCCAAAATGATGCAGGGTCTACGGCGCTCCATTGGGCCGCACTCAACTCGCATCTTACCATCGTGCAACGCCTTGTACAGCACCCTGGAGGACCAGGCAAGGACCTGATAGACATCAAGAACGCTGCCGGGCGAACACCGCTGGGCGAAGCGGAGATCATCGGATGGGAGGAAGGCGCGAAGTGGTTAGTCGAGGTCATGAACTTGGACTCGGAAGGTTCGAAAGGGGAGGAAGACCAAGTCGTGGGTCCAAGTCAGGACATCGAAGTTGAAATTCAGGATGCCGAGGGTCAGGTGGCCAAGATGACGATAGGGCCTCAGGCTGTTTCGGAACCTGTGGGGAAGTCATAGCCTCAATTCGTCTAGCAGGGTGGGCAAGCTTGCTTCATATCTGCTTCCCTGCATTCTTTGAACCTTGTCCGCAGATGAATATTTACTTCGCCGGCTGAAGCGCTGACGCGGTGTACTCTATCGAGTCAGAATTATTACAGCAGATCTACATTGCATGATATCATGGTATCTGCCATGCCTATCTGTGTTAGGTGTATTTTAATAATGTATCAGAAGCTTCTATTGGGCTCAACTAACTGTTGGAACTGGTTATTGCGTTCCATCTTCTTCTTTTCTCGTGTTTTACGCTGTGATAGATGTGTTGTAGCGAGCGATAATGTACTATATATTGGAAAAGAAGACGAAAGATCGACGGCTGCCTACGTGCGCCCTGAGATTGAGTGCAGTCTCTCCGGCGACACAATGAATTCCTTTCAACTTCTGTTGTTTTTTATTGCACCTGCACTAGATACAGCCATCCAATGACACTCAATAATTTCCCAGTTGTGCATCAAACCTTCCTGCTCCGAGGCAAGCATATATTTCCTGAACAGCAACACAAGCTCCAGATACCCGGACATCCCAACTGATGCTAAATGACACTTCCAGGGACATCTCAAATCAATGTATTGTCGGAACCTAACCACAGAATATATTACAAAGAGATAATCCATCAGACGAACACTCAACCCGCTGGTTAACTCTACCCCAACTGCAACGCAGCACGGAAAGTGCGAAGAAAACCAAACGTCCTCGAGACCGGCAAAAACGGAAGGTTCTACAGGCGATATTCTCGGTAAAACGGGCAAGTGCGATTGTCATCGACTGGATTTGAAAGGTGTGGCATGTGTAAACATGCGAGACTCGAGTTAGAAACTATAAAATACACTGCGCGCGCCCCTTTGGCTGAAAACTGCCACGCGTGCTTGCGGAAATTGCAATTCCGTACTTAACTTGTTGGCAAATTGAGGATCTCATACATGTCGCGAAAAGTATCATTTCTCAGTAGCACCATTATTTATGCTGGAGTTCAGCATTCTGTGACTACGGCTCCTCATCCACACTTTACCTTGTGAATAAATGGATCTATTTTTGTAGTCTACATGTTAGCATCTCCATCAATGTAAATAGCACGAGACAGGGCACCGCTGCGGTCGATAATCGCCCATCGACCTCTGTCCTCTACTCGACCAACAGCACATTGGATGCAGTTGAGGTCCACAACATCCAGTCGACCTTCCTGCGTGTAATAATGGATATCGAGACCACTCACTTCATCCAGTTTTGCATCCTTGACATTCGGATGAGCGCGAGGACTATTGGCTTCCGTGATTCTTCCAAGTCAGGACCCGGAAGAGAATGAGTGAGTTCAAAACACACAACGTGTTCGAGTCGTCCATAGAAAGTCTCTCCCGCCATTTCGATCGGGGCGGTGCGAGATCGTGCATTTCTGTCGACAAGTAGTTGGTACTGTAGATGCAGGATGTATTTAGCTCGATGATTTCGAATCCAAGCGGAGGGAGAAGGCTTACACGGATATAGGTGGTCTCGCGATGATCTTCGGTGGTAGGCTGGTACATGGCTGCCGTATGGACACGGTCACCATCCTCGAAGATTTGTACAGTACCCCATTCATCGACTTTCCATGGTGTCGCTTTACGGATATCAGCAGGTGATGCAGTATCAAAGCGAGTTGACAGCACTGAAACAATCTTGTTTCATGTCGCGGGTGCCAATTCCACTTCTGCACGATGAGGTGCATGAAGCGTGCACGTATCATCTATAAAGGTTCAAATGAGTCCCATTTGACATAGGAGAGAAAGGGAATTTACTGACACCCCAGTACGCGGACTCCGGTTTCCTTCCACTTCGGTAAGAGCTTGAGTTCATCTCGAATTTCGAACTTCATCTTGATATGGGTCAGACGCGCGGCATCAACAACGTAGTGGTTCAGGCTAGAGTACGGAAATCTACAGCTCTTGACTGCAGGTAGTAATGAGCCACAGTAGCGCTCCATGGGAAATGCCCAGTATGCCCAGATGGGCCCGCACGTCAAGATATGGTCGGGGATATGCAGAAGAGCATGTATTGTCAGTGGGCAAGCTGAGAGTCATTGAGCGTCGTGCTGGTAATAGATGCTGAATGTGACACAATGTTAGCACATGAGGATTTACACATATGAACAACTGAGGCTTACTTTTCATATGTTCTCACCCATTGTGCCAGACCACTGCGAAGTGCATCAACTTCACTCCATGTTATTTCAAATTGCAGACAGGCATTGAGAAGTTTGATGAGCTCAATGAAATGCCTGTAGTACTTGCTCTTCTTGAAGTGCCGTTGGAGGAGAACTGGTCCAATATAGAGTGTCCAGAATGATCGGGTGTCTGCTGTCCAGGATGTCTTATCACTTGCGACATTGGGTGGCCGTGGTTCAAAGTAGGAGGGGATAGTTGCGCCAGACTTCTCGCTTGCATCGCCAATTGCTTCCCACACCTTTTTATTGATTTCATATTCTTCGCAGCCTTCATTGAGACCTTTGTAATTGCCCATTCATAGGAGTAAGAGGTTTTTGATGACATTCTCCCAAATAAGGTGCATGAAGTCATAAGGGAAGGAATGAGGAAATGAAAGGGAAGAGAGAACACTGAGAATTGGAACACCTTTGATACCATACTCTCATGCGAGATATTCAGATTGTGCCTCTGTGGTTGCTGCAGAAACCTCACGTGCTTGGCGAAGGAAGTCCTCATGTGTTCGTAAGGGCAGGTTGGTAGGATCATAAGCTTGGATGATGCTGCCATCTGCTCTAGCTACCTCAGGATGACATGATCGGTCTAAAGAAACATAGAGAGTCTGCTGGTGGGAATTTGGCACTTGGATCCCCTTAATTGAACACATCCGACAAGGGGAAAATCCATTGTGGCCTTTCATCTTCATGAGCATTGCTACGGCAGGGATATCTCCAAAGATGAGGACAAGATATGCCCGGAGGGCAAAGTACTCCTTGGACATAGTGTCAAATGCATGGATCCCGATCTCGAGATGAAGAAGCTCCTGTACGAGCGGCCATAAGAATGAGTCAAAGTCATGTAGTTTCTTTGGGCCCGGAATAACATCCAAAGAGAGGATGTTGTCAAGATGAAAATGGGTCTCTGATGGAAGGTTGTAGTTGAAAATGATGAGAGGCCATGCAGTCTTGTTGCGCCATCGGAAAGGTCCAAAACTGTCACTAGTGAGTCCTAATGCAACATCGCGACAATCCTCGAAGAACTTATGATTGAGGATGCGGCCATCAACAGTGACCTTCTGATCGAGAAGACAGCGATAGGAGTGACCGTCCATAATATCGGTGAATTTGCCAGGTTCATGCACATGTGCTGTGGCTCGATATTGCATCTTCTCAGCCATAGTAGCATTTGACAAGAAGGACTGCAGGCATGGAATCAAAGGCAGGTAGATGAATGTATGGCATGGCCTGCCTTTGGCATTAAAGTGAGGTTCATTGCAATATGAGCAGTGCGAGAGTGTTGCAAGAGGACCGACAAAACAACAACATGAATTTATGCAGCAATCGTAAACCTCAGGCTTGAAACCTGATAATACCACAACACAACTTTGACAAGCTTGCCATCCTGGAATATCTGATTCTGGAAATGCACCAGGAAGCTTCGCAAATGTCTTCAATGATAGATGTTCATCTGTCTTGAGTGCAAAGGCACGCAAGTATGCTAGGTCACTTGGTGTCAGATCATCCTCTGTATTTTGTATCAGTGAGTACACATTCACCAGCAAAGAAATGCGAAGCCTAACTCACTTGAAGCTCTGTTAGCTGTTCTGAAACTCTCAGAGATTTTATCCCAGACAGAAATTGCTTTGTAGTACTCATCCTCCAACCTCTCAGCCTCTGATCGCAAGTCAACCTCATCCAACTCGTCAAGAGCCTGAACGTCTACAGCTTGATGCCCACTGACTTCAACAAATTCCTCATCCTCAATCTCCTCAATTGTCACATGAGGATGCCAGCTGGCATGAGCTGCAATATCTGCCATAGCACTGGCAACATCGTCTTCACAGATTGCATTAGATAGCTCTATGACAGCAGGCACATTGTCTATTGCATTCTCAAATATACCATGTTGACTGTTCAAGCCAACATCAATGTCAGCCAGTGCGATGTCATTTCATGGGTGCTGTGCTGTTGCAGAGGTACTAGCTGAAGCAACACTTTCTTGCAACACCGCGTCAAGTGCTAAACATGCTCGCTTGACTCTCGTTCCTCCACTGACAACATCATGCCAGTTGGAGTCTGTCGGTGCAGAAGCCCGCACCATAGTGGGAGCCATCCCAGAGAGATGTTGGGATTGTTGGTGAGTGCTGAGTGACTTCCCGCAGCCACAGTGGCACTTTGATTTGTTCATCATGTTGAAGTGCAGTGACGGCAAGCAGTATGCAGGGTATTGAAAAGAGAGTTAAATCCTGATATATGCAGCTGCGAAATGTGCAAAACAAGTATAGAGAATGAAATGATTGACTTCACTCGTAGCGGCAAAGTTGGGTATGACTCAATGCGGTCTTGCAAATTGCGATCAGGTGAGTCCAACGCATCGAACGAATACGAGAAAACTGCACATTGATTGCTGAATGCAATTGCACCCCTATCTCTTGGTGACGTCGAGCTATATAGGATCGGATCGGACTTGGTGGATTCCATTACCACATCGATATCCTCCCACTCTGGATCCCTTCTTGCCAACAACTGTTACAGTTCCTGTTCTTAAATTATTGAGCTATTCCTCCAAATGGTGTGATATTGACTTACTCACCCATTCAATATCAACAGCTAATAGCTGTACTGCTACAGGTGAAGACCCACACCATGAAGGCTGCTCTTGAGAGCAACCTCACAGCATTACAGATCACTAATGAACAGACAGCACAGGGTGAGCAAACATACATCAATTGATAGTGCAGAGATCACACATACCGGTGTTCATCATCTCAGAGCGCAATGAAGCCGTGAAAGAACTCGATGCGACCAGAGTGCAAATCGATCAACTCATGGCCTCCCTTGTCGCTGCTCAAGCCGCTGCCAACTTAGCAACTGCTGAAGCTGCCACTGCACAGGCTGCTCAAGTCACCGTGCAAGCTGAAGTTGCTCAACCTCAACCTGCTCAACCTGACCCTGCAAAACCTCAAGGCATGAATGGTCGAGCTTCAGCACCTTGGGGTGTTCAAGCACCTGTAGCTGTAGATGCTGCCCCTCGCGTCCAACAGCCTCTGGGTCCAATGGCTCCTCAGGTCCATGGGAGTGCTGGCGATAACGTTCCTGACACCAGCATTCCATGCCCTCCTCTACCCTACAATGTTGAACAAGAGATGGGTTGTGATCGCGCGAGTTTCAAAGTGATTCAAGTGAGTCTTGCTGCTGTGTATTCATGGAGTGAGTTGACTGATGTGTAATGGCGAGACTATCAGGGAGGCGAGGCTTAGAACTTAGAATGGAAAACTGAGCAGAGAAGCGGGGGTGAGATTATTGGTGTTGGAAAGATGAAAGACGTACAGTGAGGTGCGAGAGCTTATAAACAACCAGTGGGGCACTCCATGCCCATAGACTATGAATGATGAAAGACAAGAGAAATGGAAGTAAATGATGAAGTTAAGAAGTTACCTAAAAGAGAAATGCACAAACGTAGATAAGATAATGGCTGTAGGATAACTACTCAGAACCTGAACGAAGACTGGCCATGATTGGTGTATGTAATGTTAACCATTACATCACCTCCCTCTTGAGGGCGAGCATGACCGCTCTGTTCATTGGCAAGACACCTACAGGTCTAAATGCTGTGGAGGACGTGAGACACAACTGGCACGAGTCGTGGTCTGCGATGGGGGAACATAATGCTCATGCAGGTTTAGACGAGGAGGAGCAGGTGGAGAGGCAGGGCATGCGGCAGTGGGAGGGATGACAGGCACGGACGACGCGAGGAGAGGCTCAGAGGAGGCAATGGATGGGGCGACGAACAGGGCATGGCTCAGCTCTGGAGGAGGAATCTGTGGGAGAGAAGGCTCTGTAGAGATATGTTCAAGTGTATTAGTAGCATCATGGAATGTAGGAATGGCATGGCTGAGAAGGAGTTGATGAGGATGAGAAAATTGGGGGTGTCAATGGTGGAAGCATTCAATGAGCTCATCGTAGGAAGAGGAAATGTCAGTGAGCGAGACCCAAGAGTCTTCTTCAGTCGGTAAGTTGTGCCAACATATGAGATATTCATAACGGTGGCTGACTTTATGCGATGCAAGGACTTGATAGATCGATGTCGGGGAGTCTGTGGTAGGCTGAATAATAAGAGGGTCAGGGTCGGCATGAAGGTGGAACTCAGATGGGTCTGAATAAGGTTCGAGGAGGAAAATGTGAAAGATGGGGTGCAGATGCGACATAGAGGAGGGAAGTCGAAGCTGATAGGTGGATGAAGTGATGGCTCATTTGACTGGAAAGGGGCCAAGATGACAATGGTTGAGCTTGTCCGAGGGCTGAGTGGTCTTGACATTTTGACGCAAGAGCCAAACAAGTTGATCCAGCTGGTATTGGAGAGAGTCAGTGACTCATCGATTGTAATAATGAGCCTGACAGTTTTGGGCATCCTTGAGTTCAGCGCGGAGTTCTTTGTGGATGTGGCTGAGATGTTGAACAAGGTCAGAGGCAGCGGGAACAGTGGAACATTCAGAGACTTGGGGCTGGAAAGTTGGGTGGTAGGCATAGTTGGCGAAGAATGGAGTTTGCTTAGTAGAGGAGTTCACGTTGTTGTTAAATGCGAACTCGGCTAGAGGCAGATAGTCTATCCAGTCATCCTGTTGATATGAACAGTATGCTCGAAGATACATTTCGAGCGTCTGGTTTGTACGCTCAGTAAGACTGTCAGACTGGGGGTGGTAAGCAGTGGAAGTCTGGGTATCTATCTTAAGCAAGGCGGTGAGTTCTTTCCAGAAATGCGAGATGAAAACAGACCCCCGATCTGAGACTATTGAGTCTGGCAGGCCGTAATAGTGGAAAATATGGTCAATGAACAGCCACGCCAGACCAGGCACATTGATCATCTCATTACAAGGAATGAAGTGAGCTGTGCAGGTGAGCTGACAGCATACAACTCAAATCGAGTCATAGCCATGCGAGTGAGGTAGCTTGACAATCCAATCCATGGACAAGGACCTCCAGGGACGGAATGGGATATCAAGAGGCTGCAAGAGGCTGTAAGGCTTGTGTCTCAGAGCTTTGATACATACACAAACATTGCATGCCCAAACGTAGCGGCAGATGTAAGTGTCCATACCTGGCCAGGAGAAATCTCAGGAGACAAGGGTGTGAGTTCTCATTCTTCCCGGATGATCAGAAAGAAGCGAGTCATGATGAGAATAGAGAATGTCAGAATGAAGGGAAGAAGGGACAAAGATGCGACCTTTATGAAAGATGACATTATCTTCCATAATGAAATCTGGGCTTCCACGCCTTTGAGCATCGCACCATTCAGTATCGGAATTATAAGCTCATTTAAACTTGTCAATGAGCTCAGAATTATCCAATCCAACAGAAGTAATGGCAGAAAGCGTGAGTCGAGCAGGATTTGAAGTAGCGGATGAAGTGTCTTGTGCCAAATTAGTGGGTGGCGAACCAAAGAGGCATTCTGTATGCTGAGAAGTCAGTAACACCTTTTCTTGGAGCCGAAGGATGTCATCTCCCTCTCAAGGCACATAGTCAGGGTGACAAGAAGGGGAATCAGCAGGATTTTTAATGCCAGGAGCATAATCCAAGTGAAAATTGAACTCGCTGAGGAACATGGACCAACGTGCCTGTCGAGGATTAAGAATGCACGAAGACATGAAATACTCAAGGTTTTTATGATCAGAAACCATGGCCATAGGAGTGGCAGTCCCGATAAGCCAGGCTCGCATGTGATGGAATGAGTCAACAATTGCGAGAAGCTCCTTGTTGTAGACTTCATAATTGATTTCAGCCAGTGAAAGCTTACGAGAGTAGTAAGCAACTGGATGAAGAAATCCGTGACCATCAGACTGATGAAGGATAGCTGCAATAGCAAAATCTGATGCATCAGTAGACAACATTAAGGGAAGAAGTGGGTTGAAATGATGAAGAAGGGGAGAAGAAGTGAAGACACATTTGAGCTTTTGAAAAGCTGCAAGCGCGTCGGGTGTAAGAACAAACCCTTTGCTCATAGCATCTTTCCTGATCAGAACATTGAGAGGAAGGACAATCTGAGCATAGTCATCAATGAAATGACAATAAAAGTTAGTAAAGCTAAGGAAAGACTGAATGTCTTTTATGGATTGGGGAGCCAGCCATGAAGCAATAGCATTGAGCTTACCGGGACTCATCTTGATGCCATCAGCATTGAGCAGGTACCCCAAATATTCAACTTCGGACTGGTCAAAGGAGCACTTCTTCACATTGGCATAGAGTCCAGCTTTTTGAAGACACTCGAGCACCATAGCAATATGACAGTCATGTTCTTCTTGAGTGCAGAAAAAGATGAGTATGTCATCCAAGTAGATGACACAGATGATGTCGAGTAAGTCACATAGTGTGTCCTGAATAAAACCTTGAAAAATGGCAGGAGCATTAGTCAGGCCAAATGGCATAACCGTGTATTCAAAAAGACTGAGGGGTGTCTGAAAAGCAGTTTTCCACTCGTCCCCTTCTCAGATGCGAATCAGGTTAAACGCATTCTTGAGATCAAGAAGTGTGAAAACCTTACATCCTTGGACTCGGTCCAAGAGGTCATCGATGAGCGGAAGCAGATAACGATTCTTTTTAGTAATGGAATTCAAACCTCAGTAGTTGATGCAAAGACGTAATTCCCCAGTCTTCTTTTTTACGAAGAGTATGAGAGAACCGGCCTGAGATGTTGAATGATGAATGAACCCTTTCTTGAGGTTGGATTCAATATAGGCAAAAAGTGCTTCACGCTCGGGCTGTGAGAGGTGGTACATTGGACCAAAGGGAGGAGTCTTCCCCTCTTCAATGTCAATGACCGCATCAAAGCCTTCACAATGAGGCAGCAGATTGTCAACTTCAGTAGGTGAGAATACAGATGAGAAAGAATGGTACTTCTCTGGGACAGAATGAAGCACATCATTCTCATCAGACGGAGGAGGTTCTGGAGGTGGAGGGTTGGAAACTGGATTAGGAGACAAAGAATTAGAGTCAGTATGCATGGAGGCCAGAGTATAGCCTCTGGTCCCTTTCAGATAGTAATAAAGAATAGTACATTCACCATTCTTAGTGAGTTTGCGATAACGTGTAGAATTGACAAAAGCAACATCAATACTAGGCAGATCTGGAGATGGTTCTTGCAAAAGAGAAGACGCGAGGTGAGAAAAGAGAGATCTGAACATGGAAACAAGACTACCAGTTTGACCGGAGCCAATACCAGACAAAAGAGCTGGGAACAAGGGTGACTTGAAACAAAGAGACAGATAAGGTGAGCTGGCATTCTCTGAAGGAATACCGGTTCAGCTGGGACATGACCGATGAGCAGGAACAAGAACCTTGCCGTTAAGACTGAAGCCTAGTCCGACAGAGGTAGCAGACAAGGAGTGGAGATACGAAGGGACATGAGCTTGGGCAAGACCGAAGCCTTTACCAAGAGCAGGGATAAAAGATGAAGAGTTGGATCCACAGCATGAAAGAGACAATCGAGGGTGGTCCCAGTCAATAGTGGGATTATGGCGTCGAAGCCAATCAAGATCAAGGATAATAGGAAAGGAGACTTGAACGATACCAAGTGATATAACTTCAGAGTGATTCTGAAGTGAAAGGGAAGTAAGTACATCATGCGAGACCAAGCCGAAAGCAATTGGTCTATCATCCATGGTAGTGACAGGCACTGGCTCATCCTTAAGATGATGAGGCAGTGAATGTCGATTAGCAAAGTCAGAAGAAATACAAGAAGCGGTGGTGCCAGAATCAATAAGTGTATATGTGCACAAAGGTTTTCGATGAGGAAAAGAAAGAATAACAGAGACAAAGAAATGTCCAGAACTCCAGAGGCTATTATGAATATGAGCAGAATGAATATAAACCAAAGCATTCACAGGCAACTTCAGACTCCATGTATCATTGTCCATTCATACAAAAGAGCCATTAGCCCCCGAAGCGGATGCCTGAGTCCCTAAGTCATCCGGGGGCTCTGGAATGAAGGAACCCCCGGCTAGGCTTTTCCCACAGAGGGAGAAGCCTGGCCTTTGCCCTTCTTGGGCTTGGTGGTTTTATTTGGACACTCAGAAGCTTGATGCTTACCTTTGCCGCAATAGAAGCAAAGACCCTCCTTTTGATGACAGTCTTTCTCCTCAGTGGTAAGAGGACCATGCCGAATGGAGTTGACCTCCATAGGAACAATGCCAGAGTTGGATGCCATAGAAGACATCGAAGACTGAGGGGCTTGATTAACATTGAACGCGGGAGGATGCTCACGCTTGCGACGGATAGCAGGACCCAAGTTATAGTGAGACTCGAAATGATGTTCCTGGGTGTGCTGGAAAATACAGTTATCTATAGCGATAGAAAGATGACGGGCTTGTCACGACAGAAGACCCAAGCATTCTTGACATCTTCCTTGAGACCTCGATGGAAATAATGAATTTTAAGTGGTTCATTAATGTCGAGGTATTCGAGAGCTTCCTGGAAATGAGCAGAGTATTCAGCGGCAGAGTGGGTCTGAGTCATTGTCTCGACCTTGTCCATCATGCATTCAACAAGGTCAGGACTCTCGAAGCGGTTTTTAAAAGCCTTAAGATAAGCTTTGAAGTCTCCCAGAACAGGGTCCTGGGACAGCTCGAGAGAGTGGTGCCAGAGCATGGGCTCACCATCCTTATAATAGCTGGTCATAAAAGTGATCTTTTTGGCATCTGTAGGGATGGACGCCTCGCCAAGGGTGATGTTCGTGTGAACCTCCCGAAGAAAACTGATGACAGAGCTAGCCTTGCCATCGAAGACCCTCAGTTTGGCCGGTCGTATAGCAGGCGGCCATTCTTGAGAGACTGGATGAGGAGCCGGCTGAGTAGGAGCCAGCTGAGCAGGAGCCGGCTGGGGCTGGAAATGAGCGAAATGATTCGCTATGCCTAAGACGGCATTGCCAAGGTGTTCAGTGCATTGACCAAGGCCAACGATGGCCTCGAACAATGCGCATTCACAAGCGGCTTGGTTAGGAAGTGGCTGAGGCATTGATGAAGATGTCCCGACAGGCGGCTGAGGAACAGGGCCAGCCTGTGGACACAGAGCGAATTGAGGAGGGATGCCCCCGTAGAACTGACCATTCTTGCCTTGAGCATAAGGAGGGACAGGAGTCAGGTCAGGGGCTGGGGTGTTCATTTCAGAGAGAAGGGAATCAGTGGACATATCAGAAATAGAAGACATACCAAGAACTTTGATGATCTGTCAGGTGTGAGAAGAAAAGCGTCGAAGTGACTGTATATCTGGTCTCCTGGCTAATGGCTATTCAACAATATGGACAACAGAGATGCGGTGATAGTGAGCAGGTTTGACACTGACGATGCGAGTTTTTTGTGTATATCGGTCTTTCCAAACTGTAACAGCGAGACTACCAGGGAGGTGAGGCTTAGAACTTAGAATGGAAAACTGTGCAGAGAAGTGGGGGTGAGATTACTGGTGTTGGAAAGATGAAAGACGTACAGTGAGGTGCGAGAGCTTATAAATGACCAGTGGGGCATTTCATGCCCATAGACTATGAATGATAAAAGACAAGAGAAATGGAAGTAAATAATGAAGTTAAGAAGTTACCTAAAAGAGAAATGCATGAATGTAGATAAGATAATGGCTGTAGAATAACTACTCAGAACCTGAACGAAGACTGGCCATGGTTGGTGTATGTAATGTTAACCATTACATGATGCCAGTGATCTTCATATGGCAGCGAACGGTACGGGACCTGACGAAGATGGTTGGTCTTGAGTGGAAGAAAGGGTGGCCTCGTCAAGATGCTGAGAAGCTGCATCTATTGTTCACCGCAGTAAGTACTACACCATTCATGACCAGAGTCACATAATCACTCACCATTATATTTCATCACAAGGCTCGCAAGGCCCACCCATTCCTCCGACGGTTTGAAAACAATTGGCCAGTAGCAGACTTAGCCAAGCAGTATAACTGCAATTGTCGCAGGGAGGAGGTCAAACAAGGAAACATTCCTAGGCGGACTTGCAGGCAACAGGGCAGTGGGCAAGCTGCTCGCATTCATCCGATTCGTATTTGAACATCAATGCATTTGCCTGATTTGGACTTCCCACGGTAAACATTATAATTAGTCTTGTATACCGGCAATAATGTATAGCTAGTAGTGCTTGTTTATAAGCACCAGTATCAATAGACTAATGTCCCATATCTCCACTCAGTGGTTACTTCCAGTAGAAATACAGAATGTTACGAGTATAATGAACACAAATTGCACAATGAAGTGCTGTGTTATGCTACCTAAAGTATCACTATCTTTGAAGAGGACTAGCAGAAAGCCACCTTAGCACTGAGAACTCAGAGTGTTGAACTTGAGAAAAATTGGGTGAACTTCGCGAGATCGACGGATGACCGCCCAACCCCGGAACTGCTGGTAAGCCAGAAAATACCGTTGAACATTCCCATATTCACTCGATGTCTCCATCCGTTTACCACCAGTTTCGAGCTGGCGGTTTTCCCGATTTCTCAGATGCACAGTGATAGATCCTAGCTGAGTATGTTCTGAGGAAACGAGAACGTCGGGAGGCGCCTTATATAGGGCGCAAATGAAGCAGTTTAGGGCAGGCTCGCTTAGAGCACTGAGGCCGCATCTCTTTGAAGTTGAACTTTCTGCATCGTCTTTGAGCTCGTTGCTCAAAGCATTACTGCGACAGTGCGATCACTGGAATCTATCTTGCGTTGCAACTACGAATTGTGACCGAAGGATTGACATACTTAAACGGATGTTGCTGCATAATGACGTCGAAATATCTTAGCAGATTCAAGTAACGCCGAGGCATCGGGAGAAGTATGCCAGTATTATAAAGGTATGTATTGGACGTTGTGAGTTTTTTGTCTGCTGATAAGGTCTTACCTGAACGT
Organism: Somion occarium; assembly: GCA_964035595.1. Classification (NCBI taxonomy): domain Eukaryota; kingdom Fungi; phylum Basidiomycota; class Agaricomycetes; order Polyporales; family Cerrenaceae; genus Somion; species Somion occarium. The sequence goes on along the minus strand of OZ037949.1, from coordinate 1,478,010 downwards.
TATAAGGCCTGGTCATCAATATCTAGCCATAGCATGATTTTCCTGATGCGATTAGCATGCATCGGGTCGCTTACCAGTCATCTTTCAGTCGAGTCTGGGTCAGTTGCAAGGCAAGTTAATGTGTTGTTCATGCCTTGATGTTTTCATTTCAACAAATTTTTTTCTCGTTTCTTTCAGGTCTCGCGACATATACTCTGATCTCGGTGGCTATAAGGGACTATTGGATCGACTGTCATTCTCTTTGTAGATGGCAGCAGAGACTGCTGGAATCGACATGAACCATTGGGCGTAATCTATCCACTGGCCAAGGAAGGACAACTTCCAGGTTGCTTGCCTGTAGGTATGTCTGCTTCTGACCTCAATCGCCGTTTCGTCCGATGTTGCCTTCAAGTGATTAGGCTTCCTTCCCGTCCATTGTAGGCTCCATTTGTGCATCATGCAAACAGGTACGTGACTATTTCTCATCCTCCATCTAGATATCTTGACGGCTTTCTCGACCGCGCGTTCTCACAGGCATCGATGCATTCCGAATGCGTGTTGGAGGCGTCTGGAGGCCACGAGGTTTATCGATATGCATGAGGTCCAACTGCCTTTAAATCCTTCTGCCTTCGACTCACACGTCCATTTCGAACCTTTGCCCATTGAACCTTGAGCTTATTCGACATCCATAAAGCACCGCGGTCATCTACAGTCATGGATGAGTCTTTCGAAGTAGGTATTCATTTCTTTCGCAACATTCTGCTTCTAACAGTTCATTTTATCAGACCTTGATCAATCAGGCCGCAGAGCCTGTACCTAATGCAAACCTGCAGCTAGTTCTGATGAAGATTTGCGTACAAATCTATGCGGGCGAGCTTACGCAGTCTGACTTGGACATATTTTTCTCCGTGTTTGACTCGCAATGGAGTTTGGCGAAACTCTCTGCCGCAGAGAAATCTGGAGTTACTGTGGATCAGCTGGCGTTCATTGATTTTCTCGCCTGTCTGGGTGCAGTAGTGGTCCGATTAACAGTGGCTCCTTCCCTGGGGGTGACAAATAGCATACTCGATCGCTGGTCACGAATAACGAGATGGCTGATCGTGTTGGAATCCTCTTGCGTTACCAATACGTCCTCGTCTGTCTTCGGACTAAAGACGCGTCTCATTTGCAAGGACATGATCATAGCGGTCCTCTTCGCCTGTGCCCGTAACGATCCCCCGCCCGCGATCTTATCCGCGCTGATCGACAGCGAACAACTCTTGTCGTTGGTATGGCGGTTGTGGACCCAGGAAATAGAAGATCGTCGATTTTTTGAAGAATCCACTGTTGCTGCGTATCCTAGGGTGACCTGTGTGCTTGACGCGTTTTGCGAGACGAAGATGAATGAAGACGATATGATAGCTGCAGTGGGTGGAAATTGCGACGATATCGCTCGCATCATTCTCTCGCATGCCAAATTAGCTCTCAGCCAGAAGAAGGTCAATTTCTACCATCTCAACTGTACCCTGCGCGTCGCGACTTCGTTTTCTTTCAAGTTCATTTCGCGTTTCGCGTTACTTTCGCACGGGGCCTTGACAACTGTCGTCAATGCTATGGCGGAGGCGGTAGCATCTCGCAGTATGCTCACGGCCACGACGATTCGCTTCTGCTACCATTACATTCACCTTTTCACTCTCACTTCGGACCCTGTTCCATTCGTGGCTGAAATCGTTGACGCGCATATCCTATCCCACCTCATCAATGGTGATCGCTGGCTGGCCAGCTCACCTTCGTTGTGGGATGACGAGCTTGAGGCCACACCGGAAGAGATTTTATCCGACATCATCACTCCGTTCTTGATATATCCCTCTGTTCTGCAGGCAGTTGAGAAGTATACTAAGAAGGCCGGAAAGCGTGCGAAGCCCTCATCCGAGAATACCAAAGAATTTCGCGTCGCTTGGGATCACTTCACTGATTGGATCGAGACTCTTCTGCAAGCAAAGAAGGCCATTAACGAGCACAATCCTGCACGTGCGTATGAAACATGCCACATGGTTCGTAATCTTGTCTCGTTGGCTCCATTACGTCAATTCGATTAACTGTATCACCAGTGCGGTAAACCCGACGTACAAGGTGAATTCAAGCGTTGCAAGGGATGTATGGTGCTCATCTACTGCAGTCCCCAATGTCAAAAACGTGACTGGAAGAAGCATGGCCAGGGATGCAAGGACGTTCAACAGTTACGGGAGGGTAAGTCAAATCCAGTCGTACGTATAACTGGTGGATTGATGAGATGCGTGCGCTCTAGAAAAGAGAGTCACAGAGACTCCCAAACGCGATTGGCGATTCATTAAACGATTCATAATCTACCACCTATCTTTACTAGATGGCGACGAAGACGTATCCCGCAAATTTGATACATGCAAGAATGAGTATGTCGAGATCACTTTGGACTTCACAGAAGAACCTGGCGTATGCTACCACTTTTCTGACGGAGACGAACCGTCTTGCAAATGCGGTGAACTTCGGAGAGAAGCGGCCAAAGCTCGATGTGATCAAACCATTAGGATTTGTGCCATTTTACCGCGGGGAGAACATCCAGAAGTTCTCATGCTGGCCATCGAGTTGGAAGCTCTTCGCAAGGCTTCGGAAACGTACGGGATGTCTAGCGATGAAGATTTTGGGAAGGTCGTGGAAACGATTGAACACGATGGTTGCTGTGTCTAAAGTATGTGCGTATGAGCCTTTCTTCCATGCTATAAAGCTCATTTGGGCCCTTGTTCGACGAAGGTCAGACAGATAGTGAAGAATATCACGCATGGTGCTGAACCGCTTGTGAAGGCTATTATGTATTATGTTTGTGTACTCAAGGTTCCGTGTGCTATAGTGCGTTGATCGCTACTGCCTATTCCCATTCTATACAAGCATGTTGTGAACACCTATGCTGAATGGGCGAGGCTGACTTCGGTAGAGTCAGTTTCAAGCTTTTTTAGGTCGCCGCTGATCTCTTTAGATGCGCTTCGCATTGGTTTTCTGGATGGAGTGCATCTCTTCATCGACACGATGAAATGTCACACGACAGGCCTTGGATGCTGTAGGAGAATTTCTTTTATCTTTTTTTTTCATGAATGTCGTAAGCCATCGGGGTGGTAGAAAGTGCTCTATCGCAGCCAAGATATATAGGTCCAATATAGGACCATCAGTTACTGCCTCGTTCCATCAGCCCATGCTCAAGGATATGGCCTCTTCGACAAACATGACGGGAAAGGGACGTATAGCTCATAGTCGCCCAAGCTCACTCCTTTGCCCTCATCCTTAGGAATTGCTCGACCACATTGCACAAACAATTTGCGACCCTCCCGTTCCAACATCGTTTCGAGCCTTAGAAGACTACTTTCCGGAGGCACCACCCAAAGATGATGATTTTCAACCAACAGTGGGACCTCGATAAGCTGGCTCACACAGAAACGCATGGGGTGACTCGTAATCAACTCGACTTCAGGGGCTCTTTTGACTGTTTGCACGCCATCGTTTCTCTTCGGCTTCACCATTCTCTGCCGAATATACTCAACTTAGTGCTTGGTCGTTTCCCTCTTATTCGCACTCTGTATGATGTCATGTGGTCCTGTGTTCCAACCCAGGCTTTGCGAAGCCGCAGAGAGGACCATCTGCATTGCCGCGGATCTTCGCCCTCATGGTATTCACCAGTTAGTGGCGTTTAGCGAGAGTGGTGGCTTCGCCTCGCATTGTGGGCACAGCGAAATAAACCTCGATGTGAATGATCAGCATGGAAGCACCGAAGCCCAACATCCCAAGATGTGAATCCGAGCAGTGATACCTCATGGTCAGACCTCACAACGGTTGACGTTACACGTTCCCTATCATCTTTTCGTGGCCGTATTATACAGTCTCTTGGAGCTGAAAGTTTGAGTCTCTGGATCGTTGGGAAAGGTTTGTGACGATTTACGATACCAATGAATGACGAAGGATTGCGGTGTAGTTTCAGTCTTCGGCGGCCACTTTACATACCGATATGTACCTCATTGCATGTCGTCATGCTGCGTTTGTAAACGATGAACTAATGTCTGCCGAGAATATATGGTATACATGAACCCAGAGCTATGAACCGTGACTATAAATTATGTCGACTGCACATGATCGCCCTCGCCCTTACGAGTGAGCAATCATAACTGCTTCGTGCTTGAAAGCAGCTGCAGCCTCTGAATCAGAGTCCCTATCGGCTCTCCACTCTCTAGCCTCAAGCAAACTAGCCAAGTCACTGAACCCTATGGCGCACCCCTGATGTCCCTGAGGGTATGCGTAAAACGCCTCGCGATGAGTGAAGATGGTTTCTAGGTAATCGCCTCCGGTGGTGGAGAAGCGACCGGTTTGAAGTTGTCGTTGGGTATATTGCAGAAGGCTGCAAGCGCTGGGTGCTTGAAAAGGTGGATAAGGGGAGGGCGGATAGGTCTGGGATGAAGCCTCGACGTCTGCGTTTGCTTTTGAGGATACCGATGGGCTTGGCTGTGAGGTATAAGCTTTAGGACCTTTGAACAATGGTCCCGATGAGGCATTTACGTACACTGTAAGTCGAGTCCTCCGAGTCGGAGCCGTCGGACATGACGGCGTCGTGCGCCTTGTATGTTTGGAGTGATTTTTCGTTTCCCTTTCTCCAAGAAAAAGCGTCAATGTTACTGATTTCCAATATTGATTAACATACAAAGGGACTCACAAAGTTGCCGCCAGAAAGGGCCCGTCCATCTAGGGACATAGCTCCAAGGAGGTATGCGATCTGGTCATCCATGTCCATATTGTTGTTCGACTACCCCTCGGGTTAACGACCTGTCATCAGTAGAGATTTTAAAGACTCACAGTCATAGCTTGGAAGCTGGAGGTGCTGGCCGATACGTTCACTACCAGGCAATCAAAAGGCTACCGTTGCAGGATGGGAGCTAGGGATAAGAAGCAAGCAGACTAGTCACCGTCGTAGAGACCTTTGTTCCATATTATATCCCACTGCGGCGACTCCAAAGCACGCCGTTTACCGTCGGCAACCTCATTGCACCTAAACCTCGAGGACGCAAGCCATTATTGTGAGACGGTGAGACAATTGCGGTAATCACGAGGTCATTATCGGATGAGAAACCGGCGAGTTGTGAAGATCTGATACACGAGGCATACTACTGCAGTACAAAGGCCGAATAGACTACTTTCAGATATCTGCAAAGAACGCTGCCTGGCAAAGGAGGGGTCGCGCGAAGAGCTTTCATTTCCAGTTATTTGATCTGTCGACGATCTGGCTTCCCACTCCTGCGTGACGTCCATTGAAGCCTTCTTCAATGATTTGCGGCAAGAAAGAAGTCGATCAGCCGACTTCTCGGAGATCGCACTGTCTAGGCTGAACATATAAGTCAGTAAGGGTTCACGAGAGCACAAACTGTAAGAGCAAAGGAAACCTCAGAGAGAAGATATCGAGCGCATTGCTGCACTCAAAGTCATTCGAGAGCGTCGTGAGCGAGTCACAACCTCTTGTCAGAATAAGTAAGTGATACACATGAATCATCACAGGAGCGAAAGCCAGAAACGAAAGCAACCATTAAGCAAGCAGCAGCTCACCTGATATCGCTCTGCAAACCATGCAGTCTATTATTATTAACGTGAGTGATAGGTCCTCATAGTCGGCTCGTCAAGTTTTTGACGGTCTGCTCTCCCGGCAGATTAGCAGAGTCAGATACATTCAGAAATGGATGGATATGCGTAGAAATGATGAATACACTGATGTTCAACGATGGAAGTCCTTTGTAAAGAAGCGTTGACGCGTTGGCGGCAAATGGCCGCGTGCGTCTAGGCTTCTAGCTCACTCTCGAAGACAGTCAGTGGTTCGTCTTTTTCGTGGTGGCAATTCAAACAGTAGTCTTTCCTTTCCACCTTCATCCACATCTTCGAAGGCTTGACTACGTATACCTCTTCGTTTGTGGTTTGAACCTTCGGGCTCGAGGTATGCTCGATGTGAACGCGCAAAGTCACTGGCGCAGAGCAGGATGTGTATATTGAGTCTAACGTTTCCCTTGTGATGTTCCTTGTAGGATTCAAACCTCCTATTCATCTGGGAGGGATTGTCTTCTTGACCAAAATTGGCTCTATCACACAAACGTACAGCGGTATTACGGAGCAAGGCCATTCAGGCGATATGTATTCCACATGCTCTGAGGGGATGTATTTTATCTTCATCTCGAGCACTGACATTATCCCATGCAGTGCATTCTGTTCAAGGCTCCTCGAAGATACACGGGGCCCTTTTACGTAGGACTTTCGTGTGCCCTCTTCCCTTACGCCCACGGAAAGATCAACGATGTGACAAACCTGTTCATTGCGTTCGAGTTCTCTGTCTGCATGTGTCTCCGATTTATGGCGTCGGCCCTGTTAGCCTGGCACTCATAAGGATACAAACGCTTACTGTTATTCATGTCCTGAAACTTTCTACTGAAACGTTCTACTGTACCTTCGAGCCACGGACCAGACATGTTACATAAAAGTTGATACTTTCGCCAGGTGCAGTTCCTGATCATGTTGCTCCCCAACCTGGCCTTAGACGTTGTATACTTATGAGCATCGTTACCTAGTCTGCTCACGAAAACTTCTGCTGTGCCGCGACCTCTCGACATCCGGTTCAGCCTTCTCAGTTAACCGTGCTTGACCATGAGCGCCTATGTGATTGGAACATTCCGGAGCCTATGAGCGCCTGAAAATCTGCTTACGTCAGCCATGGAGAAGGAGAAAAAGTGGAAGCAAAGGGCTACGTTTCTCTCATCCTCTCTTCCGTACGTTCACGTACTTCGCCCTACCCTTTTCATCCCATTTCTATAGTGATGTTCGCTGTTGCTCGTTCCTTGCGGACCGCTGCCAGTCGCAGCGGCCACTATGCTGGTCTGCCCCGGTCCATGATTGCGAGGAATATGAACTCAAAAGTCACCGGTTAGCGCACGCCAGACTCGTCATAAAGATTCGAAGGTATTGACAATGGTTGTAGGCCCCGTCGTGGGTATTGATTTGGGTACCACCAACTCATGTGTCGCCGTTATGGAGGGTCAGAGTGCGAGGGTGATTGAGAACGCGGAGGGTCAGCGAACAACCCCATCCGTAGTCGCTTTCACCAAGCATGGCGAACGTTTGGTTGGATTGCCCGCCAAGCGACAGGCTGTTGTTAACTCCGCAAACACTGTCTTCGCCTTCAAGCGTCTTATTGGTCGTCAGTTCAGGGATTCCGAGGTGCAGGAAGACACGACACACTGGTGAGTAGCTTCAACCAATCATTTCCATTTAACTTGTTCTCACCAATGACGTAGGCCTTTCAAGGTTGTTGCTAAGCCTGACGGACGACCAGCGGTCGAGGTCGATAATGCTGGCAAAAGACAAGTCTTCGTGAGTAGACCATCCATGTACTCTCTGATCCTGTTAATCTTTCCCGTAGTCCCCGGAGGAGCTTTCTTCAATGGTTCTCGTCAAAATGAGGTCAACTGCCGAACAATTCCTGAATAAGAAGGTCAAGTGAGTAACTCCTCAATTGGCATGTCTGCACAAATCTGAATCATAGCGGTTAGCCACGCCGTCGTCACCGTCCCTGCCTACTTCAACGACGCTCAACGTCAAGCCACTAAGGATGCTGGTCAAATCGCTGGTCTCGACGTTCTCCGTGTCATTAACGAACCTACTGCCGCTGCTCTTGCATACGGTCTTGACCGTGCCGACTCGTCAGTAATTGCCGTCTACGATCTCGGAGGTGGTACCTTTGATATCTCCATTTTGGAGATGCAGAAGGGTGTCTTTGAGGTCAAGTCAACCAACGGTGACACCCACCTTGGTGGTGAAGATTTCGATATCGTCCTTGTGAACCACCTCCTGAACGAGTTCAAGAAAGAGCACGGCCTTGACCTAACCAAGGATGCCATGGCCATCCAACGTATTCGTGAGGCCGCTGAGAAGGCGAAGATTGAGCTCTCATCGGCCACTCAGACCGAGATCAACTTGCCTTTCATCACCGCGGACGCCAGCGGACCCAAGCATATCAACAACAAGATTTCTCGTTCACAACTCGAGTCGTTGACTTCCCCTCTTATCCAGCGCACCATTGAACCTTGCAAGAAAGCTTTGTCTGATGCTGGCATCAAGGCTAGCGAGGTCAACGAGGTCATCCTTGTCGGTGGTATGACTCGTATGCCCCGCGTCGTCGATACCGTTAAGTCTGTCTTCGGTCGTGAGCCTTCGAAGGGTGTGAACCCTGATGAGGCCGTCGCTATTGGCGCTGCCATTCAGGGTGGTGTCTTGGCTGGTCATGTCACTGATATTCTCTTGCTTGATGTTACTCCCTTATCCATGGGTATGTACATATTGCTCTCATAAGTTGTATCTTGCGCCTGACGTCGTTTATAGGTATTGAGACTCTGGGCGGCATCATGACCAAGCTCATCCCCCGTAACACCACCATCCCGACGAAGAAGACCCAAACGTTCTCCACTGCCGCTGACGGTCAGACTGCCATCGAGGTCAAGATCTACCAGGGTGAGCGTGAGCTCGTCCGTGACAACAAGCTCCTCGGCAACTTCAACCTCGTCGGCATTCCTCCCGCACCCAAGGGTGTCCCTCAGATCGAGATCACCTTCGACATCGATGCCGGTACGTAGTATAACAAGCCTGGTCTAGTATACGTTCACTGACGATTTTACTTAGACGGTATCGTTCACGTCACTGCCAAGGATAAGGCTACGAACAAGGATCAGTCGATGACCATTGCTTCGTCGTCTGGTTTGAGCGACAAGGACATCGAGCGCATGGTTTCCGAGTCGGAGCAATATGCCGAGACCGACAAGGCTCGCCGCATGGTCATCGAGGAGGCCAACAAGGCTGACTCTGTTTGCGCCGATACCGAGAAGGCTATGACCGAGTTCAAGGACCAACTCGACGCCACTGAGAAGGAGAAGGTCACTAAGCTCGTCGCTGAGCTCCGTGAGATCGCTGTCAAGGGCCAGGCTGGCGACGCTTCCATCACTGCTGACACCATCCGCGAGAAGGTCGCCGAGACTCAGCAAGCCTCCCTCGGTCTCTTCCAGAAGGTCTACGAGAAGCGCAACGCTGAGAACGCTGCCAGCGAGGCTGCCGAGGAAAAGAAGGAGGAGAAGAAGGATTAAGTTCCCAACCTTCCCTCTCGATTTTCCTCTCGTCCGCCGTCTCCCTCACAACCGCCCGCTTCGAAACCTTCCTATCCATCCCTGATCTACAGCCTCGTCTCCGTGATCTCCTGCTTCAGATGTGTCCCCTCGTACTCCGTTTTATCGCGATCATCATGGACGTGCTTTTGGCGATAACGCCATCCTCGCCACATAGACCAGCTCATCCGCAAAAGTAATTGTCACGAACATATTCTATACGGTACTTTACGATCATTGCTGTTTACATCTTTATACTCATACATATACATGCATCCCCATCGCACACCCCACCCCTCAGCATTCCCTTGTCTTATTACTTACGATCCACCTCTTCGTTTCGCTGCTTCTGATGTCGTTCTTGCTTTCTATGTCTCACCTACGATGTGTTTTCAGTAGTGTAATGGAATGACAAAAGCTTTGGAAGCATGCGGTTTTTTGTGCCTGAACGATGCGACTCAGTAATGCATGTTATAATACTGGCTAGAGCAAAGGAAGTCGCGAAGACGAATAACTTTGATTGAACTGCCACAGTCGATGAGTCGAGGGCCGAGACGCTTGTGGGGAAGTCGCCTGTGATTCTTGGGGTGTGTCTACCCCGGATTCTACGGCGTCGGCATATTCACCCGTTCAACAGACCTTTATAGCTAGCCCCAAGGCTTGCGATGCAAAGGTAGTCAACATTCTTCTACCTACATATTGTAACATATCCTAAACCATGTCGACACCCAAGATTGGAGGCGAATACGGCGAGATTCGTGCCAATATCGACGTTGACAAGTTGAACGCATATATAGACAGGCATGTCGACGCTGTCGCTGCACCGGTAGCCGTGAAGCAGTTCAAGGTGCGTAGCGATTAAGGATGCGTAGTTCAAAGTTGTCTAACTGTGTATCTATAGTTTGGACAGGTACGATCAAAATGTCCTTGGTTATGCGAGCTGGCTGACTGACTGAACGTCACTGGCATAGTCGAACCCCACATACTTCCTTACAGACGCAAAGTAAGTTCTATTGAGTATGCTGTTCACCACTTCTCATAACGCATAATTTACATTCTAGGTCGAAGAAATGGGTTCTTCGGAAGAAACCAGGAGGCCAACTACTTTCTTCCACCGCTCATCAGATCGAGCGCGAGTATACAATGCTCCACGCTCTTCACAAGCACAATATCAACCCATCTACTAAACCAGAACAGCGAGTACCTGTTCCGGAACCTGTAACTCTATGTGAGGATAAGGAAGTGATCGGCACTCCGTTTTATATAATGGAGTTCGTGGATGGAAGGATATTCACGAACGCTAGGATGCCAGAAGTGGATAAGAAGACGAGGAGGGAGTGGTATGTGTATTTATTTCATATCTTTAACGCCATAATTAATGGATTCCGCGTTAGCTGGCTGGCTGCTATTAAGGCTTTAGCAGCCCTTTCCTCTCTCGACCCTGCTGCTCTGGGACTGAGCAGCTTCGGACCCAACTCTGACTACTTCCCTCGTCAAATAAAATCTCTCACACGGGTGTCCCTAGCCCAATCTCAAGCTGTCGACATTGAGACCAACAAAGCAGTTGGCAAGATCCCATACTTTGACGAGCTGATTAAATGGTATAAAGAGCATTTACCCGACGAGAACAAAACGGGGTTGAGGATCGTACACGGGGATTACAAGTTGGACAATCTGATCTTCCATCCTACGGAAAATCGAGTTATTGGGATACTGGACTGGGAACTGTGCACGCTTGGAAGTCCGGTATGTCTGTTTCATTCTGTGGCTCGCTTTTGTATTTGACAGCAGGCCCTCGGTTATAGTTAGCAGACTTGGCGAACTTGACACAACCGTGGTCTCTAGACCGTTCAATGTTCCCTGCAGCCTTCCCGCCAGAGAAATTCCCCCAACTTGTCCCATTCAAGAATGATCCTGATGCACCCATCACGCTCGAAGAACTTGAACGCGAATATTGCCGACTTACGAACCAGCCATACCCTATTACGGAGATGGTATTTGCCAGGAGTTGGATGCTGTTTCGCGTACGTATTTCTTTCGTTGCTCGTGAGTTTAGGTGTCTACATATCGACTGATACTCCGGATTGTTACAGTTGTCGATCATCTCGCAAGGTATAGCCGCACGTTATGCCCGACGGCAGGCAAGTTCGGAGCGGGCATTTATTCACGCACAGTTATTCCCTATCGTTGGGAAAATGGCCTTGGTCACTCTTCAGGACGGTGGGGAGTCGATCCAAGAGAAGCCAAAGCTGTGATCCACTTTTATCTACTTGAATGTTTGGGACGTTACATGATGTACATTATTGCGTGGCATGTATGGTGTCTACAGGTATTGAGGTTATGAGAAGTACTAGGAAAACAGGGCGATGCAGTACGACAGCGACCAGCCAAGACAGCGAAGTACTAATCCCAGAATGAACATGAACGATCAAGCGAGGTTAAAAACAACCGCCCCAGAAATAAGACAAACACCAAGACAAGCACTCCCAAAGATACCCACACTCCTAGGAAGTGACGTCCATAGAAACGCCAAGATCCCCACACAAGCGAGCACGAAACCGCATACAGCCATCACAGTAGACAAGCTGTGACACCGTGTCAACAGCTTCACAGGAGGATCCAACTCTGTCCCACTAGTATCCTGATCCTCAGAGCCTTTGCCACCCTCCGGACCCTCCAAACCAGATTTTCTGCGACGAGGGGAAACGAATGCAAAAGGATGTACACGATCGATACAAACACGTCCTTGGAAACTATTGAATATATCGCTCCAATTCGGGAGGAAATCCAAGGAATGCTCGGCTGCTGCTGCGAGATTGTGTAAAGAGTTAGTTGTATGCGTCCGAGAGAGGTGAGGGGGCAAAGAAGTGTTTGAAATGTTAGCCGTATCCGCGATCTTGGTTCTGCCGGAGCGAGTTGGAACAATGTTATTCGTGAGGTGAGCAGGGATGGGGTTGCTACGCGCACGGTGCACTTTCACTTGTGCCTTTTCTTTCTCGGACGTGGTATGGAGGGGGAGGTTGGCTGTTGAAGGATGCGCGCTCCCTGTCGACACTTCAATCTCGTGTTCATGCTGTTTGGCATCGAGAAGTTTAAACCGGATGAGAATGAACGATCCTGTAAACGACGTAATAGCTGATCGAGATAAAGACATGTCAGGAGAGTATTTCAAGAGGGAATATTAACAAAGAGGACCTACCTGAACAGACGTGAAATATGAGAGCACCCGAGAAACTTGCCATCATGAGCTGGAGTGAGTTATCCCACTCAAAGACATCCTTAACCCCTAGTTGCGCGATGTTGGAGCTGAAACCCAGCAACAAACCGTCAATGGACGCGAAGAAGGTAGTCTATGATCACAATTCAGATGGTCAACCATAAGTCAGAACCAATATGGCAAGTCGTATATGAGTAGTACGCACGATGATGCTGATGAGTTGTAGTCTATCAAGCCAGACTTGCACAATCTCCATGACCGCCTTCCTCGTCGCATCATCTTCATCGAGAGGCGACGCGGCACTAATAGAGACTTCCGGTCGATGTCGACGTTTGCTACCCATTAGAAGTGAACCTTCACAAGCACACTATATACCTTCATTGTCCTCATATACGGTAGGAATCTTAAATGGACGTACTCATCAGTATGCGCTCCACGTTCGGGGGTACGAGGACACGTATGCTTCAGCAGATCCTGGCGGTAGCTAGGGAAGAAGCACCATAGAAGAATAATGGAAATTAGGCTTTTGAGCAACGACCTCCTCGAGGCCCGCCAACACCTTCTCTTTAGAGTCCATATATACCTTGTTTGCAAGCGCCACGCTGACTTGGTTTCATACCCACACTCTTCGTAACTTGGCCGCACGGTTCAACCTAAGGACATGTGGTCCTTGCGCGACAGGGAATGCGAGACAATCAGAGCGGGTAAAGATTAGTCGAAAGCCAGAAAGACAGAATGAATCGGGATTGGCTCAAATTCATCGGATGATTAAGCGCCGATATATATGTCGCGGCATCTCGAAGAGAAGTTGAATTCGACAGCATTATGATTCACACGTTTCAAGGATGACCCTCATTCACATGCCTAGTGGATGGAAAAGAGGCCAGATGACAGTATTCATTCAGAAGAAATATTAACAGAGCGAGCACATAAGAGATGACTTCAGCATTAGAAATTGTGCCGTAGAAAGTACCTGCAAGAGAACAGATGACATTAGCATCATCTACGGTACGACGTGGAAAGCGAAGATATGTGGAAACAAGGCTTCAGCACGAATATACATCCACACAACGCCGATTCATATAACCGGGTGTCAGGGCTTGACTTCTATTGGTTGCATCACAAGACAGAAGAAATAAAGCAGCAACTGACCGACTACGTGCAGAGAGGGAGGTATCGAGATAGCAGGGTATATGGAGGGGTGAAACGAACAGTAACGTGTCATCGTTCTGTAGGCATAGGTTGAAAGCGCGTGTAATAGTTCTTCGTATACGCCTCGACCATTTCTTGCGTTGATTCGGGTAGGTCTTCCACGAATTGGGCTACGCGAAATTGATAGTATCATATTGACACTTGAGATGTATTGTACTGACCTGGAGATCCTGCGAATAGAGACATGGCTGGAATAACGGTATTCGGTGGCACGATTGTACCATCCGCAATCTTTGCACAGTCCTTTATGATCGTGAACTTGCCCTGCACAAAAGAATAATCCAAATAAGAAACAGCCAAGGCTTAACGCGAAAGATAAGACGCACAATAACACAGTTCTTTCCTATGTCAACATGGTTACCGATGGTAGCAGCCTCTACAACTGTATTGCTCCCGATGTGAACGTGGTCCCCGATTTTCATTGGGTAGTAGTTGAAGTTGCCCCGGTACGTCTTATACGGCGGTCTGCCCCAATGTCTCACATAAGTTTTCCAACACAAGAACTAGAGGGTATGCGCCCGCACCTCATAACACATCCTTCACCAACGAGACAATAGCGTCCTAGGGAAATGACTACGGCATGTCCTGGACCAGTCCGACGCAAGTCACCACGAATTATCGCGCCACTCGCGATGATAGTCTTCCCTCCTAGAATTATATTCTGAGGTCCAGCAATCGTGGCACGCCTGGAGACCTTGTTGCCTGTGTCCTACATCTTCCGGATGAATAGTCGTTCAAAATTCTTAAAAGGGATTCTGTAGAGAAACTTACTGTTTCGATGTACTCTGCGCGAGCATAATATATTGGATTATCCATGGCAGCTTTGAGGACAAGTGAATAATATTCTGAAGGGAATCGAAAGCGGTGATAAGCCTTTAGCCTCAACATCTTATCTAATCTGATTCTCATTCAACTCGCCAACACCCTCCAACACCGCTCATCATGGTCAGACGACCACCGTTACGACTCCAGCTCGTACCTCAGTTTCTACGATCATGTTCTTCAAGGATAACACGCAGAGTGGTATTCGAAAGGCACCAGCTTACAGGTATACGGCAAGAATCCTTCCCAAGTCGTCATCTTCCGAAAATAATGCCAGAACTGTCGACTGTAACGGAGAAAGACGAACCAGTACCGCGTACCCAATCACCGAACCATCCTGAAGAGTTGGTTTACCATGGTTTACTCCGTAATAATATTCGTGCTATGAAGCTGTGGACGTCATCTTCCCTAATGAGCTGCGTCGTCCTCACGCCGGTGCTGCTCTTTATGGAGATAATCCCCCCGATCGGAGTGCTTGCCATGGCTGGTACTTTCTTAACTGCATACGGCGCAGCTGCCTCAATGGTATCATGGTGTGGGGGACCATATGTGTTCACTCTTCGTTGGCTCCCCACCAATTACGCACATGATCAAAATGGTACCGGTACCAAGGAGCCACAAGTAGTCGAAATCACCACGATGTCCCTTACTCTAAACCAACGCATAACCCGCGTTTACGATACCGCGTTCTTATTGCCAACCATAAGACCCTTTGCTACATGGGAATTGGCCGAGTTCTTCAGGTTGTCACCTCATGAAGTAGAAGCCAGAAAGGCAAAAGGAGTACTGCCTGGGAAAGAAGTCATTGCGGAGACCTTGGATAAGAAAGGTGTCGTTATTGGGAAGTGGGTAGTACATTGGAACGAGAATGGGAGCGGAGCTTGTGAGGAGCAAGGCAGAGTTTCGAGGTGAGTGTTACAAGATGTTTTCCTTGTCACCTTGAGAGTTCATGTAACTATCACCTGTGGGTTATTAGGTACTTCAAAGTACACGAGGAGTTGCTTCCACGGCCTGTTCGGTGGGGAGGCAGTTAAAGGCACAAGGAGCAATTTGATTCGTGTCATGCATCAGGCACACCGTTATCGGAAGTCCTTAGAAATCGGCATTCGGCCTTTTATTTCCCTTACAAACAACCGCTGGAAGTGACCGAAGGTCGTTCTTCATGTGTGCGATGTTGACCTACAAGACCCAAGCAACCCGGTCGTATGCTTCTCAAGACCGTACCATTATTGCTTGAAGTCCTTTCGAAACGCATCACACTTCCTCGTTGCAATCAGCCTTTGATGGTCATTTTCTTACACGACGTTCTCGTGACACTCTACTTAAGTGGGAACTGTGGGATGTCAAAGTCATGTTGTATAATGTATTGGCGTTCTCCGACCGACCAGGCCCTGATTTGCCGATGTTACTTTGCCCAATGACCTCATTCGGAATTTTGTTCTATGAGTGCGTCCGATTCGGTGCTAGGTTCTCGATGCTGTTATGTGTTGCTTTCTGCGTGAATTGTCATTCATTTTCAATCAGGGCACAGTCGTATTTTCTCTATAAGTTCCGAGACGAATCGAGGGCACGAATTCGCTAGCGTAAATGTGCATGACGAACGGACTTGGCAGCTTCTGGCTTGGCTGAACCATCAACGAAATCCCTCGAAATACTTGAAGAAAGAACTAGCCAACAGGCGCCCACCCCTCGATCATGGCCAGCGTGCTTCTCTTGCGACAGCGACCACCACTCCGGCTCAGCTACCTGCTGCAAGCATGTTCCGTTCGACCTACATTGCTTATATCCAGTCGATTGCTATATGAGAACGGCTGTATTCGAGGCTTTCATTCCACCGTTTTACGCCAAAATTCCAATGGAACAAAACCATCACCGTCAGAGCCGGCTGTGACAAAAGGACCGCAGCCTCTTCCGCAAAAACAACTTGAACACCATACGGAAGCGCAAGTATACCATGGTCCTCTGACGAATACATTCCGTCGTTTGAAATTATTCTCGTTATCCTCCCTAACACTCTGCTTCCTATTCACCCCCGTTCTCTTCATGATCGAAACGACCTCTGCCGTTCCATTGGTCGCTCGATTCGCGCTCGCAGGCGTTGCATTGACCACGAGCGGCGTGTCTACCGCGTTAGTTGGATGGTGTGGAAAACCATACGTCTCCACCCTTCGATGGCTCCCCGCAGATCCTCTGACATTGCAAGATGGTACCAAAGGACCAGAAATTGTCGAGATGACCACCTTGACCTTGAGTCTCAAGGAGCGCATTACGCGTGTATATGATACCGCGTTCTTGGTGCCCACCAATAGGCCGTTCGCAAAGTGGGAGTTGGCGGAGGTTTTCAAGCTAGCCCCTGCTGAGATCGAGGCTGAGAAAGAAGAGAAGGTTTTACCGAGGGAGGAGACTGTTGCTGAGACAATGGACAAGAAGGGTAATGTGCTTGGGAGGTGGGTTGTGCATTGGGATGAGAATGGAGTAGGGACCTGCCGGGAACATGGTCAGGTTACCAGGTAAGTTTGTTTTTGTTACTTCAATACAGAAGTGTATTCATTATGGTGTTCTTCAGGTATTTCAACGTGCATGAAGAGCTACTTCCGCAGCCTATTCGTTAAACACTTTGCTGGGTCGCTTATCCTAGGGTGCTTCGATGTATTGCATATGCTGTCTGACTTTCGCTGCCACGTCTTCGCCCCACCGGTAGGCCAGTAGTCACCGTGTATACAGTTTGTGGACCTCACAACCGTTGTGTTGCTTCCATATGCGTCGATTAGACTGTTGCGAACATTTTTATCGGAGAATATCACTGCCCGTCATGTCTGGTGCATTTTCAGTACTCAGTTGAACGAGCGGAGTATGCCTGAATTTTCTGACTGGTTTAAAGCACTATCGCCTACTCCAGCGAGACTACGTCTGGAACATCTGGATAACCGGGGAACGAAATGGCCCGTCGACTGAAGTGCATCATATCAGGTAACGTACTTTGCCGTATTTGCGTCGTCTTTCAAATCTGATGTCAGGCTGTCAGTGTTCCGACGACAGAGGTCTGCGCTATTTTGTCATTCCATTCTGAATTTCTCGCGTTACTAGCATTCTATGCGAAGGCACAGTGTGATCTTGACATCCGACTGTTGATTTTGGTGATGACGGACGAGAAGGCATCGGTCATTACGGTATGAAACGCGGTTCTTGTCATGAAGCATCTTAGCTTACAGCTTCTAGTCATCTAAGTAAAGTGCTGGACAGTGAGTAGATAGTTTGTAACAGACCGCGCATCCCACTAACGACTTGCGACAAACTAGCTTTCCCTTATACCATACCTTCTCACTGTCATTCACACTTCTTACAACCTTCTTCAGACCCATTCGCCATCATGCGTTTTGCCATGCACTTGCCCTAGGCGCCGTCTCCCCTGCCTTCGGAGCGGCCATCCCTCACGATGGATCAGCTGCAGATAGGTGCACCTCTTTCAATACCCCTCTCTTCCAGCACAACCGGCAGAACCCATACTAATTATTTTCTTCGCGGTCATGACAGGAGATCCTCGCGCTTCGATAAACGCGGATTAGCCAAGGATTTCGAGTTGAATTTTTCAGACATAAATGCTCGAGGTCATGCGGCACAGCAGACGTCGTCTCATTCTGCTCCCAAGTTCACACCATTGTTTCCTATAATCAATGCGCGGTATGTAAGACCACGTGTAAGAAAGAGTGCCTGCACTTACCTGACATCTTTCAATAGAGGGTTTACTGCCCCGTTCGACCATGGACCTGTTTTTCGCCCGGGTGAACAGCCGTGGGTCAGACCAAACCTAAACATCCCACTGGCAGCGCCGAAGCCTCTCAAGGAACCCGTGGATCCAGTTGGAGGGACAAACATAGATCCTGTCCACGTACTGTATGAGATATATTCAACTACCTGTGGCATCTTTTACCCCTAACACTAACGATCGCCTCGGTACAGACGATGAAAACATAAACACTCGTTCTGTTCATGCCAGAGATTGTTTGATTTCGTTAGAAACATCTTGTCCGTGGTGCTTGGCACGCGCATAAATACAGCCTCATGGTTGAAATCTTTGGAATTGTACCGTTCGCTGCTGACACTTCGTTTCAATTGTAAACGTTGACTTTTATTTCGAAACAGATGCGGGGCATATGGACGTTCTTCTACGTCTTTCTAGGTTCTGATAATATTATACATTCCACGATAAGAGGTAGGTATCGCCTGCAACTTGCTACTGGGTGGACTGGGAACCGGGAGCTCTTTCGCGCCTGTCCGATATGACATCCCAATACTCGCCCAACAACCACTTCTCGTGTACCGCCAGTACCTGTGCAAGCCTCTACCATCAACTTTGTTGCACCCGCTTGATTTTCAAATACAAGTTAGCATGAAACATGCACTCCAAAATCCATGGAAAACAACGGCGAGACGGCTGTGAAGAGTCCGCGCTATAAAACTGCATCATTGCGACGAGCACGCCCCAGCCCACAGCTCCCGGTCATCTCCTGGTAAAGTGCTGGACAGTAAGTCGACTCCTCATAACATCAATTATGCGTCTGCCTAACCTAGGTGTTCAGCTTTGCCTGACTTCTGTAGTTCTATACCATCAGTGCAATTTACGACTTTAAATTATACGTATACGTCTTTACTTTATAATGCGTTTCGCTACCCTCGGTGTTTTCGTGCTCGCCGTCGCATCACCTGCTCTTGGTGCCGCCATTCCTCGTGGTGCAGACATTGCTCTCAAGTGAGTTCTTTATATGGGTTGCGGGACAACTCCTTAACCTTCAACTTCATGGCAGCAGTGCATTGTCAGGTCTGCAGGGACGTGGAATAGCTAAATTCTTCGACTTTACGTCGTCCCTCCCGTCGACTACAGCTAGCGCCTCTGAACAACCTGCCGCGACGACGACTACATCTCAATCTGCCCCTCTGTTCACTCCGTTGTACCCTCTCATCATTGCATGGTACGTAAACAAGTTCAACGAGTGCATATGGTCGTGCTTAATATTCCTTTCGTGAAGAATTGTGGTGACTTAGATACAATGCTCATGCAGCTTCCTGTTCTTGCTGGCGTGCAGTGAAAGCTTATGAACATCAGAGGAGCAATAATGTCAGTTATACAGATGGCATTGAATCACTTGTTTTATGTTACTGTCGGTTGTGCATGTCGTATAAATCATTGCGTGATGAAATACATTGAAGGCTAAGACTTCACACCGAGGTTTATGACAGTGTAGAGTTATGAAGCACATTGTAAGACTAGGCTTTCACATAGTGACTATAGCCCAGCCTATTGTTGGTCCTCAGGTGCGCGTAATGCCCAACCTTTCCAATTGGCTTTGAGGCTCTGACCGTTCCTTTCGTAAAGCTTGACTCCCCAGGTGATAGCATAATGCTGAAGCACGAGTTCGAGTTCTTCGATCTCGTCGAGCATCTCGAGTTGCGAGATCCTGGAGAGTCCCAGGAAGGTACTAATGTGTCAGAAACGATCACTTTGAAGGTGGTCAGACATACCGCTCGAGTTCTTGATGGCTGATATATGTCCTTCGAATCTCGCGAAGTGTCAGGGCATGAGATGCATCGAACCCATGTCGTAGGAATCTTTGCAGTAGCGAATCGAATGTCGGATAAGACTCCGCACCTGGTAGGTCAACGTTTCTTGCCTGCAGGTACACAAATTAGCAAGAGGTTCCTTCGTCGTTCTAGATCAATTACCCTGAGATTATTTAGCATGACTTTTCCGAAAGGATCATTCAGCCCAAACATCTCGTAAACTATTGCACCTAATACGGCACCATCGTCACCCGCTGAGAAGTAGTCGACAAACCACTGGATCAGTGCTTCCGATTCTGCAGGTCGCATGTAAACCAGTACGCATTCGAACAGCAAGAGGGTGGGTAGGTTAGGGGAGAGTAAACCCGCGCCGGCATCTGAGTTCAGAGCATTGCCGAGTGCCTGACCAGGAGGCAAGCGTAGATCCAGTGGAATGAGATGGTAAGCTGGTGCATGTAAGGCAGTCCCACCATGCGCTGTACGAGACACATTAGTTGAAGAAGCAGACATCATACGCTGTATAGTGTTGACCTAATTTCACATCCTCAGGCCTACCCAGCAGTAGACTCAGGTCCTTGTTCTTTCGGATCGACATGGCCTTCTTGGTTGTAATTTCCGGGAAATCAATTTCAACATAAGACGCTAAAAGGTCCTTGCGGGGAGTATTCTGCCTACATGGCATCAAATCTGAGAAATGGCATTTAAATTTGGAAGCATAATACAAGGCAAACGCACGGCGATACGCCAGAACCTCGTATCACTTCCAGCACCAAGACTAACGATTTGGCATTTCTTGCCCTCGGCATGCGAGAGATCGAGCCACTGGTCGACTAGGGCATCGATGGCTTCCGAGCGCACATATGTTCCTACGTTAATGAGAGGAGGTCGTGGGGGTTGGAATTGAGATCCACGGCCCAGGAGATGTTTTATGAACGGATCGGTGAAGTACTGTTTCTGGACGGCTGAGAATCGGGCAAGTGCAGCGTCTGAATCGGTTTGACGGATCGCAGCATCGCCATCAGGCTGGATAGATGACTGCAATCTACCACCAAACGGTGCTGGTTTAGCATGCATACCGTAAAGACAAACGTTTGAGAAGGTGGTGGTCAAAGGAGATCAAATGGAGGGTGAGCGCTACTCTCCGAATTTGTATGATAATTGTAGTCATGCGCCGATCGTTGAGTTGGCCTTTCTTCTCGACCACCTTCATCGCTTTGCGTACCTTTCCTCAGCGTCGACCAGTCTCTCATTGAGACAAGAGAGTGACACAGGATGGGGTCAATGCCTCTGGTCCCACCATTATTCCCTGCGGGCAAGGAACCATTGCCTCCAGGGTTCACAGAGGAAGATCGGCAAAACATGCAGCAGGCGAAGAAGTACCAGGACTACATGACCATGGGTATGGAGTCTTGTCTTGCGAAGACAGTGATTGCTGGAGCTGGTGGTGAGTTGATTCTGTCCATTTTTCAATCACTGTGTGGGACATCTTTTTAGATGACGCGATACCATAGGTTTTGCCATCGGTGCTTTCTTCTCTCTAATGTCCGCATCATTTGCATATGAGGACCCACTATTACGGGCACAGGCACAGGCTCTGAATACACGACAGAAGGCGTCAGAGATATTCAAGGAGATGGGTCGAGGTATGTGGCGAAGTGGGAAAGGGTTCGGCAAAGTCGGAGCACTCTTTGCTGGCATCGAATGCGTGATCGAATCAGTAAGTTGTTACTTTCTCTATTCTCATCAAGACGACTTACTAACCCCCCGTAGTATCGAGCCAAAAATGACATGGTGAATCCAGTCGCAGCAGGATTCGTCGCGGGAGGTGTTCTAGCTCGAAATGGTGGACCAAAAGCTGTGGTCGGCGGTGGTCTCGCCTTTGCTGCATTCTCTGCCGTGATAGACCTCTTCCTACGGCGAGAGACTTCCGAGTGAGTCGAATGCATTCTCTTCTTGGTAGCCTGGCTGACTTTGTTATAGCGAGGACTGAGGGAAAATATACACTAATGCATTTAGACTACTCTAATCTTTTGGATACCATACATCTGTGCTATAATCCCATGCTTTGACCGCGATCTCAGACACAATCTGAAGGACGTACGTTCCTCATCAAGGGCGGGAAGGGGACGCATTTTCCCCGCCAGATTTGCCCATGGCATTGGCTGTACCTCTGAACGGTGCGTTGTATCGCTGCCTTCTATTTATATTCCTGCGGACTGTGTTGCTGCCACGCGTGGCTCTTGTCTATCTAAGCTCGTTGGTATCTCTTAGCTTTCCTCAACCTCATTTAACTCGTCATTCCTGGAAAATGAGAAGCTGCAGGACCTCACGCTGCAACATGTTGGTAAGCCAACGCAGAGCCTTTGATCACACGTACACGTAACTATATCCTTTTCCGGCCCATATCTCGTGCTTCAAGCAAAACATTACACCGCCATCTGGATACCGACGGATTAGGAATCCGAAATCGCGACCATTGATTTATGCACCCAGACCTTTACCGGGGAGGCCAACTCAACGCAATGTGATGGTAGCCATCATTCGGCTATACCTCATCTTCCAAGGGCCTATCGACTCTCGTCTTTAAGCTGGGATCAATGTCATACCTATGAGTGCGCGAAGCTACGTACAATAGAAGTTACAAGTGCATAATGCTGGACAAGAGACTTCCTCGCGTTGTTATGCTCTTGTATAATTGCTTCAGCATAGCTTGTAAGTATTGTGGGGTATGCTACTTTAGCGGTGACCGGAGAATGTGCACTGCAAGCCGGCGCTAAAGAATGTTTCCAAGATTCGCTTTCACTGTCCAGTCATCTACTGTACTGCGGTCTACTGCAAGTACCAAGACCACCTCTGACATGATCACAGCTTGTTTCAGGATGTAAACACATCTCCGAATAAACATTTAACTTTGAACAGGGAAGGCGACGAAAAGAATATCCAGTCTTATCACCACAGTTCTCTGCGTCAGCATTGTATTCTACACTTCTTGGTGGCTTTTCGAGTGTTCGATAGCTCACCTCGTCCTTATAAGTCCGATCCATGTCCTGATTTTCCAAGCATATCCCTCCCCCGATAGTTCTATTTACAGAGCTCTCCCTCTGTGGATACACAACTATAGCCCACATGACCATGATTCACGCGTTGCCTCTGTAGAAGTTCCCATCTGGTAGCTGCCTTATCACTCTGGTCCAAACGTCCGACTACTATCAGACATCCTCGTCGTGGTCAGTATTTAAATATACTGATAAATGTGAGTACTAATGCATGCACGAAGAACACTATAGGATGAGTCCCTACCCAGGTTCGCCGGAGAAGACCCGAGATAGCCTGTAACAAGCAATAATGGTTAATGACAGAGAGTGAGCTCATTATGACTTTGCAGACTTCCTAAGCTTGCGGTTAAGCCTTGGATACGACCGTCGCCTCAACCATTGGTTCTGCGAAATGCTTTCGTGGTTGACCCCACTTCGTCCTCTTTACTGCCTGAATTACAAGACGTCTCCATAGTCAAAGGACATGTTCAGTCGATCAAGCCCTCAAGCGAAAGATTTATTCACAGTTTGTTTGAGAGGAGGGGTAATGAACAACCACCTACCGTTGTAGATCTGAAGGGAAAGTATTTATGTCCGTATGTGTCGCCCTCTTGAGGCTTTTTCTTAATAATGCAGCTCACTGATGATGAGCATCTGGATATGTAGCGGCTTGATCGACAGTCATGTACATGCCACAGCTGTTCCAGGCGTGAAAACTATGTCGGAGCTCGTCCAGACCCCCGATGAGTTGATTCACCTCAGGTCTACCTACGTGTTACGAGGTTCGTCTTTGCTTTACTTACTGCCATGCTTTAGCTCATGTCAACTCCAGAGATGCTTCTTAGAGGCTTCACCACTGTCAGGGATACTGGAAAGTCCCGTCCGATTTTTACTTATGCTTCGTTCTCGTCTAACTTCAGATCAGGCGGCGGAAGTAAAGCACTTGCCAATGCCATCTCAGAAGGTCTTATACTAGGCCCAAGGCTCATACAGTGCGGAAAGGCTCTCTCACAAACCGGTAAGTTCTCTGCAAAGGCATCCGATGATCGTTCTCATGTTTGACGAGAATACAGGCGGCCACTCAGACTTTGGACCTGTGGGGTCCAGCACGGGCTGTTGCGCAGGACATTCGCAGTCATTGGGTCGAACTTGTGATGGTGTGCCGCAGGTCCTGAAAGCTACACGTGAAGAGCTTAAGAGCGGTGCAGACTTTATCAAGATCATGTGTGGAGGTGGGGTAGCTTCTCCGACAGTGAGTCACAGCTGGCAATCCCACCAGCCAAAACTGAAAGTGAATTCAGGACTCCGTAGAGAGTGTACAGTTCACCGCAGAGGAGATACAGGCGATCACTACGACGTGTCGTCAAATGGGGGGTATTCACAGTAAGTGAAGTAGAACGACGTTGAATCTTGTTGATGATCTACTGGTATGCAGCAACTGCTCATGCTTACACTGATTCTTCCGTACGGCATGCCATTGACAATGGCGTGCTGGGAATCGAACATGGAAACCTGATCTCTCGTGAGACTGCTGCATTGTAAGCTACATTCATAGTAATGTTTAGCCAGTGAATACACTGGAATGTTTTAGGATGGCACAGAAGGGAATCTTTTTAACTCCTACTCTGTCTTGCTACGGTATCATGGTTCGACCGCCTTTCGAAGATTTTCTTCCTCCCGACGGAAAGGTGAAGAACGAACAAGTCATGGAGAAGGGCTTAGATGCGTTGCTCATCGCGGATGAGGCCGGGGTCGTTATATGCTAGTGGGTTCTATGAAGATAACAACATCTGCTCTTTGACATCCATTTTTGGTAGCGGCTCTGATTTACTGACGTCAATGCAAGCCTTACAAACGGAGGAGGTCGGTCTTCGTCACCTTCCTTCGTGGAGACGCGTTCAATGTATTTAAACTACGTGCAGTTCACTGTCCGTGCATCCGTCCTTTCTTCCCCAAAAGTGCTCCAGCATGCGACGAGCAATGCAAGTGAGTGTCATGATTCATTATCTCCAGAGTATCGCTTGACGGGTCGCCAATACAGGCAAAATGCTCCGCGACAACAAAATAGGAAGGATACAACCGGGAAGTTACGCAGATATCCTGGTTTTGGACGCGAATCCTCTCGACGACGTCACCATCTTAGATTGGCCTGAAGATCACCTCTACGCCGTTATCAAAGAGGGAAGAGTGGTGTCCAGCAGGTTGGAAAAGCTTCCTGCGGATACATTATTGTCAGGATAGCCTGGCGGGAACGAGATGGTATGAATGTTACCGTCCTTTAAAGTATTGGAACCATCGCAAATTTGCATCGTGCGGATTCTTTCAAGATGGCGGGATAGCGACACCGCCTGCTTAACTGTATCGTCGAACGCGATTGCGTCCAACTTATCACACAATCTGTGAAACTGGTCTCGATTCATCTGCGCAAATCACTCTTTACTAACGTTGTGAAAAGTGATGTAGAGCACAAAATGCCGTCAATATCAACCACTGGTCTGTCCAAAGTTCAAAGTATATGTGCAGAAATTCCAGTGCAGCCTGAGAGACATTGGCTGTGCCAGGAACGAGTATACAATATGGTCCAGTCGGCTAAAGTTGATTGTGATAAAGATCCATTGAACGACACTCAGAAGTACATACCCTTCATCAAGCTGAAAGCATTCTTAAAACTCATCCGCGTATCAAACTCATGCCGGACATAGAGTAAAACATTCCTCTGTTCCATTATTGTTTGCATTACTACAATGACAACATGAAAGAACGACATGTATGGCTATGTCCCGGGTCAGGAATACCATCACTCGACTGAACCACGAATAGTAGGACTTAGGCAGCAAATGGTTTGGGAAGTCTAATGTCACGAGACAAGCAGTAAGTTAGGTGGGTGAACAAGGGCAGCCCAGGAAAAAGTTCATACCGGCCGCTGGTTGTGAAGAATGGCGACAGGTTGTAGCATTCCGGGGGAAGTACACTTGTTGCTATCGAGCAGTGAGTGTTGATGATACGCTTTGCCAAATCACTGGATCGGGAAAAAAGGGGGTCAGACTGTATGAACGGAACAGTTGAGAACCTGATCAACTTACAGCCCCGACAAGCCTTCCTCCCTCGCCTCCAATCCCGGAAGACTGTTGAAGTTTCATCGAGGGTTAGTGGAAGCAATTGACTTTATGCATATTCGAACGTACCCATCCGGGAACAAACGAGAAGAAGGACGCGGAGGTTTGTTGACGCAATCTGCAGGGATCGTAGCAGGATCGCCAGAACAGTGAGCGTTAAAGATACGCTTCGCAACAGCACTGACGGAGCGGAGAGTCACGATTAGATTATAAAATATAGATGGGAACTGCGATGCTCACAGTTCAGTGTTCCTAGATCGGAGCTCGAGGAACGGGTATCTGACGGAGAGACGTAATGGGTTTATGCTCTCGGTATATCACCAACTTCGACATGTAACTCACCCGTTAAACGTAGTAGGAGGTTTGGCAGGTCGGTTGAAGCAGTCCGCAGGAAGCGTAGCAGGATCACCAGAGCATCGGAGGTTCACGATACGCCTCTCAAGCTCTCTCTTGAAAGCCGCTATACGCAGACTGCATAAAGGTTTAGCGATGAACACCATCATACGAGGCCGTTACTTACCCATTCGGCAAGGTCGGAGCAGGTTTACCAAATTGACTGCAGTAGGCTGGTTTGGGCGTGCTGGGGTCTCCAGAGCACTCCGGGATGACAATACGCCTCTCAAGGTCCCTCTTGAATGCAGCGATACGCAATCTGAATAGCGCATTAACAAATGAATTCAGTAGTGGTGCGAAATTACGATTTACCCATTCGGCAAGGTAGGAGGTGGCTTGCCAAACTGACTGCAGAAATCGGGCTTTGGGGTGTTGGGGTCTCCAGAACATTCAGGGATGACGATACGCTTGGTAAAAGAGGGATCGTCTTCATGATTGAACCAAGCGATTTCGTTCCTGACGGCCAATTCATTATTGACTTACCACTTCAACTCAAAGTGCGTGAAGAGGCTTACAAGGTCGGAGGTTTGAATCTGTTGGGGCCTGTTATAGCGCTGCGCTTCATGACGTTCCTACCAAAGTCAAGATTAGGTTAATACAAAGTCGTAATAATAATAAAAAGAAAGCTGCTGACATCTCATCGTATCCTTCAGACATGGAAAGTGCAGGGAGAACTGCGCCTGAAAGGAGGATTGCTGCGAAGACCGCAGAGATGGACTTGGTGAACATCGTGATAAAAGAAGTCGTTAAAAAATATGTCGTAAAGGAAGCAAGTAGCAAAGAAAAATGAGATAGGCTGGGAAAGAACCTCCATCAACAACATTCACCACATGAAGTCGTGCGGAAGACACGTACCTGCCAGCACCTAACTCGATGGAAAATAGAACGAAGAGGAAGTGACCAGGACTAGAACCAGTCTGATACCTAATCCTAGTGCTCATCCCAACCTCTTATACCAGAGGCCTAGCGCCATGTAACACGATATCCCGCGACCAGCATGGCGACGAACAGGATATTGGGGTCAGCAATATCGTTTCCCGCAGATGGACATGATGCCGACATTGCCTTTTAGTCCATGTTTAGAATATCCCTTCGCGTACGTTGCAATGTGGCTGGACAAACATCAACGATCAACTTGTGATGAGTCTATACCCTGACGCCTTGCCATATTGTCTCAGTGTATTGTATACAGGTTTGCAACGGCATTGAACCTCGGAATGCTTTTTGCAACTCTGACATCGAGAGTCCAATGTCAATAGGATGAATGAGTCGAGAATGCGGTTACACCGAAGCCTCGGATCGCTCTGAACCTATATATTCTGTGGGTCGTGATGGACGGTGGTTGAGCTGAAAGTGTCCAAGCGAACGCGTCGGAAAACTGAATGGGGTCAGACATTTGGTCGGACATAGTGCCTTTCAGTCGTATGCCGGTCGGGCGTGAACGCTTGCTTCACAAGGAGATGCGAACCCGCCATGTCAGCTCCATTGAGGCAGTACCATCAATATGTCGAACGCAAAATCTTGGTGGCTCTAGAGCGTCGTGAACAACACCAGACGGCCTGTAGAATGAACGTGGAGCAGCGTCACGACATAACTACCGCCAGACCGGGCTGCAATCAGATACTATTATCAACAACAGAGCGGCATTCATTCTACCCTGTGGGGTTGCAAAGAGTAAGCAATGTTTCAAATAGCACATAGATGCGACGCGTGAGGTTATTCTGAATCATCAGAGTAAGGTTGACAAACAGCGACCATACCTCGATCGAGAACATCCAACAGCAACTCTCTACCTGCAGATTGCGTACATGATCTTATCGTCAAGCATGTTACTTAGAATCAGACCGTCGAAAGGGATCATTGAGGAATGAACATGTCCGCCTCTAGCAGATGGTGGAGGTTTCACACGAATTCGCAGATCTCTGCACGGCCATGCATATTGATCGGTTCATCATGCCATCAGTGCGAACGCCGATTTGGTTACGGACCTAGTTCAATCAAAGTTCATGTCTCTTTGCCTCCACCCTTTCTCGCTCATTCGACTCAGTCTCCGGTCTGTTCGAAGCTCAAGCCACCAAACATTCATCAGAAGGGGACCTCTTTATTCCACAATGCTGTCTTCAGATACCGTTTCTCTTGCTCCGGCGGCAGTGAATCCAGCTGAGCAGCAAGAATCAGATACTCTAACTTCGCTGGTCATGCAAATCGTGGTTCGTCGTGATCTACTAGATGTCAGTTGAATCACAATGGCTGTCCGACAATGAACCTGCCGTTGATCCACTCTACTTGCGATCGTGATTGACACTGATATATCCTTCACGTAGGCAGAAGGCTGGGGTGTTGGTCCGCTAATGGCACAAGTAGCGCATGCCACCGCTGCTGTAAGCACCAAGATGTTGGATGGGACTTATTCACGGAAGATTTTGTTATGCTATCAGGTACTGCATGAGACCCGGGGTCTGCCTGAAACTCAAGCGTATCTGGAAGATCTGAAGAATATGAGAAAGGTGAATATGATCCTTCATTCTGCGATCATACATTCTAACGGATTCCTTCAGGCCGTTCTGCAAGTATGTGTTCTGTTGATCTAACACCTCCACGAATGATGACAGAAATGGCACCGTATTCAAAAGACGACAAACCAAGCCAGCCTACAAAAGCTCAGCGACCTGTTATCGGCCAGTACACCACCAGTCCCTCACCATCTTTGGATCGAACAGCCGGAGAATGTGCCAACATGCATCGCAATCGCACCCAATCGCAGAGACACTAGGATTAAGAAGGCACTCGACAAGTCCAGCAGCCGCCTTTGGAAAGGCTAAACCACGCAAACCTGATATCTTGATACCAATATGACAACACGCTGCTCTGCTGACACAACAAAACAAAATTCTTAATTGCTACAACAGGGCTATCGTACACTTGCAGGTAATTGCGATCCAACATCGACTGTAAAGAATGTCCTAGGAACTTGAAGCGGATCCAGACAAAAGGGACCTAGTACATCTCAAGACTCATCCCATCGTGAATCTCATAATCGGCGAGTGTGATGTGATCCTTGTAAATTGTATACCTGTGGCGGAAGAAAAGGAGTCAACGGAAGAATGAAAGTGCAATAATCGCAAGCGTACCATTTCTTCAACTGGATCTTGCGGTAATCGGTGCCAATCTGAGCGGCGATGAGCTTCTTGAGATCGCCCACCGTATCGTCCGGACTACATTTTACGCGGACTATACGTTACAGAGTGGTGAGTAGAGAACCAGCGGAGCAGTCAAATGTTTCTCATACCTTTGCGGCCCAAACGATCATTTGCAATAACCTATATTCAATGTCCATCGCAAGATAGTCCAACCACAATAAGTAAATTGAGGATATCGTAACGAAGAACGGAGTGCGGTGAAGGCACGGTCAGCGAGCAGCGTTTATAGCAGGACAAGATACGTACCTCAATCAAAGCCATTTCGTGAGTCTATATAGTAAAATAAGAAATTCGTTGGTAGAGCTCTAGGCGTGAAGAAGAGGGTTTCGTTGAAGTCGCAATTGGTCAAGACCAGTCAAGACTCAATAAGCAGTTGAATGGAACCGATCGACAGCGGAGCCCGGACCGGTGCACTGAGCAGTGAGGAGTGCGCGCATCCATCCTTCCTCAATATTTTATTAAACCTCTGACTTAGGTCACTTTGCCGGAGTGGTTAACGGGATCGCCTGCTATTCTATAGCTGTGAGCGGTTGTGCTTTGCACGCGAGTGTTCGAATCGCTCAGGTGACGCTTTTTTGCATCTTCCTCTTACTGTAGAACATCGTTTGTGCATGGACACGCAGCGCACTCATCTGCTGGCTTAACAACCAAACTTATCATGAAGTGCAACAGTTGTAAGTTAGGCTTGAGCATTTCTGACGAAGCCAGCTTACATTGAAAACGTGCTTGACGAATGCCAAAATATAGGACCTTTCACAATCGATACACCTACATGCTAATGATACACTTTTCTTAAATGCACAGATTCCACTCTTCATCCATGTTGTTTGCTCAAGGGATTGCTCTGCCAGCACGAATGGCCTTCGCGGCTTCGCTTTGTGCTTCATCCCGGAGGTATCGACCATAGATCTCAGCATAATGTTCCTTGTCCTACGGTCCAGGTATCAATAACATTAATCAGCAAATAGTATGGTGCGAGACATCCTTACACTTTGGGTCTTAAGAACGCTCTCCCTAGTCTCCAACCTCTCTGCATATCGCTTCCAAGTCTCCCCAGCAGCGTCTCTTGTGAAGCCACGGTTCTCCCGGATAATATAGTCCCTAACAATCCAGGGCGCAACGGCGACATCTACGAGGCTGAACTCGTCACCGAGGAAGTATGGTCCTTTAATCTTCTCCGAAAAAGTAGCCAGTCCTTTTAGGAGTTCCTCAAGAGCTGCTTTCTGCTTGTCCGCTTCCTGTGCTTGAATGAGACGCATGGTTGCTGGCACAATGGACTTGTTGATAAACCAGATGCGAACATAGGCACGAGTGTATGGGTCACTGGGCAGGAGGTTGGGCTTATAGGAGGGATAGGCATCCTCGAGGAACTCGCAGAGAATGAGTGACTCGTACAGGGCTTTGCCTTGGTATTCAATGGCAGGTACGAGGCCCTTAGGATTGATGTCTGCATAGAAGGATGACGTCAGATTCGCCACAACCGACTACCATCTCGTCAAAGATACCGAGGAAATGTTTCTCTTTCTTGTAAGGGTTGACCTCCTTGTATTGGTATGGGATGCTGCGTTCTTCCAGTGTAATCCAGGTTCTCTGGACAAACGGGCAAAACTAGTCGGGTGACACGGTCCCAAACTTAACTTCAACATTTCTTGCAAATGTCAGAAAGGCAAGGAACATACCCATCCGGCATGAAATATAAGTTCTTGTGGCTCCTGATGCTTAGCTACGGTCTCCGCAGCTTTACCAGTAGCATGAGGAAAGATGTTCTGGTCAGGGATACTGCTCATTGTGGACAGTACTTGGTGATTAAGTCTTGCGGGTGCAAATGTCTTGGCGGGAGGAATTGATCTGTAACACTGGATAAAGGTGGTTAAAAGTGTGCGACTATATACGGTCTTCGGATTTCGCTTGATAATCCTGCGGAGCAGACGCAATTGTGACGACATATCGTACGGATCCAAGAGTGGGATGCTTACATTCATGAAGAGAAGCCACCATGAGAACATTAAGCGTCAGCTTACTTGCAGGACATCGTTTCGGATACACGAATTACTCATCAGAAGGTTAAACAATTGCCATTAGGCATCAAGATGGAACTTGAACTTGGACAGCGCTGTTGTAGTCATTGCGAAATACAATGAGAATCGCAAACATGCAGTGCTACACATTACATCTCGTGCACCAAGAATGCTATATAACTATGGTAGCACCAAGACGACTGCGGCAAACTGTGCAGCGTCACTCGGATGCATCTCTACCTTGGGCACTTCAACGCTCTTCCGAGCGACATCTACTGACGTTCGAACAGACTGCTCGGGTCGACCATCCCATCTAACATCAACAACCTCCACAATCTCCCCTTCCCCTTCGACATCGTGAGCTTGTCCATGAGCAGATGGTGGTGGTGGCCTACGATTCATCACCTTGATCTTCGGGACCTTAACCCAGCCGCATTCTATTGGAATGAGGTTCCACTTGATGATCTCCTCGCCGCCTGGTAGAAGAATTGGCAATCGCCCGTTCCGGATTCCCGCGACTACAAAACCATCCGTTACGGCATCGGGTTCCAGTTGTAGGATGATATTAGCCGATTTAGTCGGATGGCCATTGCGAATAGTCAGCTGAAGAGGAATGGTCTGGTGGAGTTTTGCCGTATTGGGAACGTTGAGGAGAGCAATTAGTCCGTCCGATGGCGGTTTCAGTGGAGGGAGCGAGAAGCGAGTTTTGGCAAGGGAGCCTTTCTGATTATTCGGAAGTAATCTAAGACGTTGGGTCAGACGCAATTCAGTCATGGGTGTGCAAGTAGGATTACCTTCGCCAAGAAACCTCATAGGTTCCTGGTCCTGGAATGTATCCACCTCCCAAAGGTTCGTCTAAGCGCGCGAGTGAGATCCGGCATTGGTCACAGAACTCGTCACCAGTATGCCACTCTAAGTTCTAATGAGTTTGGTTGGGGAACTGAATGAAGACAGTGACGTACCAGTTAGAAATTCGTCTTCGTCTTGATCAACCGTACTTTCATTAACTTTGGCATAAGTGCCATCCTGCGAATTATTAGTAACATGGTAAACCCGATTCTGCTGTGCGCGTACCTCGCGCAAGAGCTTAAGACCCTCAACAAAGATTCCAGACGGTCCAACAGATGTCATGGTCGTGACGACATGCGCTTCACCTGCATCGTCCCAGTAATCGCCTTCGAATGTATCGAGGTCTCCAAGTCCTGGAGAGGGCTTGGTCGATCTCCGATAAGTGACGTGATGCGTGGCTGTAATAGGATCGACCGTAGGCACAACCAATGTCCGTAATGTCTCTCCTGTGTCCGCCACTTGTGAAGGACTCTGAGGCGTAACAGGCGTTGTGGGCGAAACCGAAGCCATCGATCGGGACTGCACAGAAATGTCTATGACTCTATCTCCTACGGCACCGGAACAAGCCAGATAGAGCGTCTTGTTCATATTGACCCCAGGAGGGAGTACGCCAAATTCAACGCCTTTGATCAGAGAGGACGACCTTTCTTCGTCAACGCTGATGAAGTTATCTGTGCACGCGGTAAGAAAAGAGGCAAGTAGAAAACACTGAGGACTCGCCAGCTTCTTCGATCTCAGTAGGCTGCAGTAAGATATCGACGACAATATCCAGTTCTCGATCATCCGCGTTCGTCACATCGATGACAATGGGGAACTCTTCACCAAGGTATGCAGGTCCTTCGCTGGATAGCGACACTTTTACAACATGTGGGCGATGTCGAACACTGTAGTGGACCGTGAGTATTTGATAGGATATTAACTCATCAAGACGTACACCACGAATGAATAATTGTCTCTGTGCACAGGAATGAACCTCACGGGACTAAGAGAGCCTAGCCACCGAGGATACGGAATTGTCCCAGAACGTCTACTGTTCGGGTGCAAGGGGAGGTCGATGTTCCAGTTACCCTCCTTCAGAGTCAAAACCAGCTTGGAAACCTGAAAGAGAGGGTCTTTCTCAGCAACGCCTAAATAAAACGAACTAGGCACACTTTACCGTCATGTTACTCGGCACACTAGATGTCAAATTACCACATAGAATGAGTGTATCTCCAGGCCTCCACCGCAAATTGGCTTTGATATCCTTGTCCTTATCTTCATTGTCACTGGAGGATGTCGAAAGGTCTCCTAGATCAATTTTCTGCAATGAGGAAACGTCTGCATCCGATTCCGGTGCCGTGTGTTGGACGGTGATTGAAGGAAGATCCCCCGAAAATTGAACCAACAAGGAGGTGAATGGAAGGGAAGCAAGAGAAATGATCTCCGGAGCGGTGAGTGTGATTTGGAATGCCGCTGCCTGGTCGACATTGACATGGGACTTCCAGAAAACGGCGGAAGTATCAACTAGTACATGCATCATTCTCAGAAGGTGTAAGAACGTCAATTTCAAGGTGAAGACATACGTAGGGGACCAGACTCAGTGAGGTCAACGGTCAAAACCTGGTCGGAAGAAGGCACAGTACTCTAGAGGTCATGTGCATGAGAATGTGAAGCAGCAAAGAGGCAAGAGAAGTTACGCACCTTAAGGACGGCGAGAAGGTCCTCTTCTAAGCTTTCCGGGTCATCCTGGTCATCCTGAGGACCTGCAATTGTGTCGGACAATAGATTTGAGCGACCGATAAAATGCGATACGAACCATGCCCAATAATCTCCAGTAACAGCTGTACACTCAATTCCATATCTCCAAGGTGTTGTGCACATCTATACCACGTCGATAGGAGGGGACGCAATAGAGCGTCCCACTGCTCGCGTCTGTATGTCTTAGCTATTCGCTCGAAGAAACTTGAGACGAGATATCAGTCTTTCAATTTGCGCATTCTACCAAACGTCGCGTACCGAACTGCCATCTCAAACTTCCCAGACTCGTAGTATGTCTGTGCAATAAGATAGGCGATCCACAAAGTTAACCGTCCTTGACTTTGGCTGCTCGATGTACTGTACTTCTTGAACAACTCATATGCCCTAGTATACAGCTAAGACGATTCAGTGAACTGATGGAGAAGTGCGACAATAGGAAGGATATACCTCAAGCACGATGCTCAGATGGTCAACCTTCCTCTCATTCACAAATCCTGGGGAGGCATGATGTGAAGACTAAAGCCGAGTTCAAAGTCATCAGAAGTCGACAGCGGATTTTCTGACTAGGCATACCTCATTCTCAAGGGCTCGCAAATATCGGTCTCTTCGATTTTCAGTACATCTGGCAGCCATGTAATAGTAGAAGCCTGGGTGTTGTAGGGCCTGAGTCGGGTTCAGTCCTAATGCACGCATTGCTTCAACTTCCAAAGAACCTCGCTGAGTCTCCTGAGTTTGACTAGCCACACCCGGACTTGGAAGGTGCGTAGGTATCTTGAGAGTCGAACGAGTGCCTTGTTCCAATAGTTCTGCGAATACACGATGTCTGAATCACGTCTGCGTTAGCAAAGTACCACGAACGCCAAGATAAAACGTACTGTCTCGCCAACCAACTCCAGAACTCGAACGTTTCCTCGCCGATGCCCCAGCCTCGGGAAAGATCAGAGAACAGCCGCATGTGTGAACTGTGGTGGGCCAGCGCCATCGCATGTTCGTTATTGTACAGGTACAGCTTGCATATCTACGTATAGGGCTGGTCAGGAGCGATCCTGACGTAGTAGGCAGGAACACGTACCCACCTTCACGCTGATGCAATCTGCAAGTACTTTAGCTTCAGCCCACCTTTTCGTCCTCGGAGGTAAAATAGCCGTGGAACCAAGCATAATATGAAGTGCTGAATAGGCATCATGATAGTGCCTGTCAGGCGAGTTTCAGTTAAACACGCCAAGTCTGTCTTTATAGCTACTTACTTCAGTGCTATGTCATCTTCGCCTCTGAACTCGGCGAAACAAGCCATTTTGTACTCATAACGCACAGTCCATCCTTCTGGGCGTAATGGTCTTTGGGCACTGGTAGAACCGATGGTCGTGAGCGGCAGCTGATATGACACATTGGCCTGACTGTGACGGTTGCGTTTACGCCTAACACGCTTTGAATGATTCGTGTAGTATTCAATTGCAGGCTCATACAACGCTTCTTGGAGACTACGACAGAAATATGCATGTGTTCTCGAAAAATTAGTGACCGACAAGGCTACAAACTTACCTGCGGACAAAGTCGCCAATTTCGGCGGATGTTACTGGGCTCAAGACAAAAAGTGCAGCGCGAGGATCAAGTCCACTTTGCCGTCGAATAAACGTTAGTCGAGCATCCAGCGCAGGGTCATCTACAGGCGCGAATGTCATTCATTTACTCACACCGAGACGAAGATGGTGCACACCTAGCATTTTCCTACTGGCCATCAGCACTACAGTGAGCTTGATAGATCGCTCATTCGTACTCTTCTTACGTTGAGCTATTTCTGCAGCAAGTTCACTATCCTTCCGACGCTCCTCAGCTTCGCGTTCCCGGTCACGCTCGGGATCATGGGTATCAAGAGGCGTCCGACTAGATGTATGTGGATGTTCATATATGCGCTTGAACAGCACAAACACAGAGGGAACTAGAGTGGTATGTTTACGAATCCATATTGGAGCGATGAGTCCGTCAGGGTAAAGAGGTGATGAAGGTGTTAACGGTGATAACGGTGAATGTGGTGTATGAAATTGCTGATCCTCAGCTGGTGCGATCTTACGTGGAGGAAACCGCACTTCCTGCATTCAGAATTATAACAAACAACGGTCATTCGACACAGAAGATTCCACAAGTGCGACGGCTAACGCACCGGATCCACTAGAATGACCTGAAATGTTTTCGACTTGTCAGGTTGCCAGATGGCCACCTTTCGTTGCGACGTTAAGGCCTCACGTAACCGGATAGCTAGTGCCACGAACGGATCCTGTTGTTTCGGGGACGGGGATTGAGGGGTGGCTGAGGACGAGGGAACGTCTAACCCAGCGACAAACATGACTGGGGCCAGCTGAGCCAGCAGCTCTGGTGGATACGAGTTCATATTGCACCCAAGATATGTCTGGAATTCGTGGGTGTCCCTCACAGTCAACAAGAAGGGAGAACAACTTCGTAGGTCGAAGTCCGAAGTCAGTCAACTTGAACAAACTGTACATGGATTTTAAAATTGGCGTTTCGGAGATAACGCCGATGGTGAAGCGGTTATCATGCTTGCCTTCCAAGCAAGCGGCAGGGGTTCGACTCCCCTTCGGCGTATTTCTGGTCAAAATGGTCTATTTTTGCTCACCTATTTATAGCCGTCATACCGGTGGCTCAATGCACATTGAGGCTTAAACGTTGAACATCCGAACTACCATGTCTGTGAAAGATACTGTACACACCCAGGTTATCTATAATGGTGCGCTATTTTGTTAAGGAAGTGTCTTTTTGTGCTAATCCAGCTGCAGCTGCTAGGAAATGGTTCACCATTATCCCACTCATCGTGTGTCCCATAAACTTCCTCATCGACGCACCCTTCGGTCGGTTTACACCAAAGGAGCATAGTATCTTTTTATTGGATGGTACGTCTCTGAATCTGTACCCCATGAGCTTCTCAACTAATCCTTGACACAGGCGTGAAGTCGTGGATTGCCATGGAGCTAGTCGCCCCGCTCACTTTCTCCTACGCGTTCTTGCATTCACCACTTTCAGTGGCTCACCCAGGTGCCCCGCCTCCTTTGAGCTTGACCCATCCTCCAACTCTACTGTCTACGCTCTTCCTCATCCACTACCTCAACCGTGCGATCATCAACCCCCTGCGCACGCCGTCACGGTCGAAATCCCACATAGTCGTCCCTCTCGCTGCCGTTGGCTTCAATCTTGTGAATGGGTGGCTTATGGGAACTTACCTCTCTTCCTCTTTCGCGTCAACTTACCTGCAAGATGCGTTCCAACGTCCCACCTTCTGGCTCGGCATCGGTCTGTGGGCGTTAGGTCTAGGAGGGAACATCCTGCATGATGAGGTACTCCTTAACATCCGCCGGAAAGCAAAAGCCAAGGGCAAAGCCAAAGCAACAGATGACGATAATGGGAAGAACAAGCAAGAGCATTATGCCATTCCCGACGGCTACCTCTACAAGTACCTCTCGTACCCGAATTACTTTTGTGAATGGATGGAATGGCTTGGTTTCGCTTTGGCAGCGGCACCTTTACCTTCTTTCGTATCATTTAGCTCATTCTTAGAGACAGTCATGCCACCCTATATCTTCCTCCTGTCTGAGGTATTCTTAATGATACCCAGAGCATACAAGGGACACAAATGGTATCATTCACGTTTCCCCGACTACCCCAAAGAGCGGAAGGCAGTTGTACCCTTTTTGTTCTAGCTGAAGAAATAGTAGTCCGTCTATACCACTGCATTGCAGACTGTAACCATCCAGTATATTAGTAGCGTCTGGTATCTGTAAGACCGAGTCAGATCCCTCATAGCCCTCCACTATGGTGCCGAGCCTGTCGACGAGGCAAGATGACGCAACTACTTGTGGCCGCCGTATCGAGCCTTGCGACCAAGGTCGAATGGAATATACTTGTACTTGATCATATGCCTACATCCAAATGGTAAGTACTCGCCCAGATATACGTGTAGTAAGACGTACTGTATCTGTCGTCGCATGGTTAGGATGAAAAGGACGAAAAAATACATGACGAGGATTGGCCAGTAGACTGGGACATCGAAGGCTTCGGAGAACGTGCAGAATAAGGCAACAAGGGTTGCTCGTGTTGAAGAGAGCCTAAATCAAAAGAACGGCATGAATATGCAAGCTAAATGCAAACGAAGAGTGCGACGTGCCAGAATTGCCACTCGGGCAGCCTTCGTACGAAGGGACGGAATTCGTCATCTCGTGCGGAAGGTAATGATCCCATCTCCTCTCCGCCACCCTCAATTTCATCGGCAAGAAGATCTTCTTGTAGTGAAGGATCGAAACGCGGTTGGAGGAATGCCAATAGTAGATTCAAAAGGTATATGGCATGTGCATCTTAGAAAGTATGAAGATGAATAACGGGTATGAACCAGAACCACCGGATGTACTCACAACATACTACAGAGACGATTTATGTTGGCCATTGAGACAATGTGAAGGAGGATAATGAGCAAGTTTCACGAACCAATATACCACTAATGCCGCCACAATGTAAGTACGAAAATATGGTCAAAGGTTTGTGTGCATACTGACCCCCTGTGCAAAAACTATCCTCAACAAGAATAGACATAACAGCCCAGCAGTTCCAAGCCAACGATAGAGTACAAAAGGCGTTATTCTGTCAAGAAGAGCTTGATACTGGCGCATAGTTTTGTAGTATTGATTCGAGATTGGCTGGAACGGTCCAGCAGCAGGTTCTGACGAGGACATCATCGTAGCAGAATAGGGGAGTCTTGACCAGTAAAGCCTAGGATAATCGTGACCGTTAACGTAGAAACCAAGGAGGAGGAGGAGTGAGAGTTTTGGAAAGCGAGGTCAACGTCTTTCCAAACGCTTCACTCCTTGCCATATTGCTGTGCTGCCACGCTCTTGTTCCTAGCTGAGATGGAAGCGGAGTCTGAGTCGAAAGCATTATCGTTGCAGACAATTGGCAGACAGCAGCGGACTTACTGCGGAGTGTGAACTATCGGGACTATTGGAGGACGGCGGCCCGTGTCTTATGCTCTTGAATCTCATCGTCTGAGCAAATCGAAATGGACAGCTGCTTTTGTCTTTCCCACTCGCAAACTAGTCCTTGGACTTTGAGCACCATCTGATTGGTGAGGCTCTTAACTGACCATGACAAGTCCTCCAGCGATAGAATACATACAATCGCATGTGCTTGAGCAATTGTCTCAACACCGATCACGTTTTCCTGCTAGTCAATCCGTCCCACCTCTATTCATCGCTGTTCAAGGGCCTCAGGGAAGTGGAAAGACTTATCTGACTACCCTCCTACAAAGATCGCTTTCTGCCCCACCTCACAGCCTTTCTGTGGTTGTCCTTTCAATTGATGATCTTTACCTGCCTCACGATCAGCTTAACGCGCTTGCACAGGCGAATCCGAAGAATGCGTTGTTGCGAGGTAGAGGGCAGCCTGGAACTCATGACGTTGAGCTCGGAACGCGTATCCTCACTCGGCTGAAAGGCATCAATGAGGATGGCTCTAGCAGCATGGTCGAAATTCCTATCTTCGATAAGAGCTTGTTCAACGGAGAAGGCGATCGTCTGCCTGAAGGTACCACTGTTCGTAGACCTGTAGATGTAGTCCTTTTTGAGGGTTGGTGCGTCGGTTTTCATCCGACCACCCAGGAGGAAATCGATCGACGCTGGGAATCGCCTGTGCAGGGTCTCGGTCCCGACTTTTTCCCAAGTCGAGGCTTCCGTAAAGAGGATATCGTGGACATAAATGAACGGTTGAAGACATATTCTCACTGGTGGTCTTTCTTCAACGCTTTCATTCAGGTCAGTCCTAGCATGCCCCCTCGCCGAAGCATCTATCAAGTTATGTTTCCTCAGATAAAGCCATTAGAGTCTCATCCTTACGTTCACATCTACAAGTGGAGACTACAGCAAGAGCATAACATGAAGGCCGCGAATGGCGGCCGAGGAATGACAGATGCTCAAGTCGAAGCGTACGTTTAGAGTAATGAACAAGGGTGTTTCGAATCACGGACTTATTTCTATAGATTCATCGACCGCTATATTCCTGGTTATGTCTTCTTCGGAGATGGGGTAACGAAGGGTGAACTTCAGAGTGACGGGTCTAGACATCCTCCGCCATGGATCGGAAATGGACTTTGCATACAAATCGACGAGAATAGGGATATA
This sequence comes from Somion occarium, assembly GCA_964035595.1. NCBI lineage: Eukaryota > Fungi > Basidiomycota > Agaricomycetes > Polyporales > Cerrenaceae > Somion > Somion occarium. Next base: position 1,437,515 of record OZ037949.1, on the reverse strand, counting down.
GTGGATGTAAGCAGGTTCTGAATTGATGACAGAAGCTAGAGAGACATTTGCCCATTTACCGTCTACTTGAACTGATATCAAGCTACTGCTTGCCTTGCCACCGGTGCAAACGGAGGTCACATTTCGCGTTTCTTCCGGAAATCGTGTGTATTTGCTTCTCCTAGTGCGCGCACTTCGATCCTTCATTACAGATCATCACCCAGCCCTCGATGTGCCACAATATTCATGAGCATTCTTCGAGACGTCTGTCGACAAGTTCATACAGAGCCGAACACCCGATGTCGGATGATATTCATCAAGTCATGTTACGGAAGTCCAAGACATTCAACTTCTGCCATCCAGCCTCGGACCTGGTTGTCGTACCCAAAGTGTTCCCTCAATACAGACCTCAAGGAATGACATCCATCTTTATTACAAGGCAACCACGGATGTTTACGACGTGTAAGAATGCAATCTTGACATCGTCAGCCCGATGAAGCCTCTTGCAATCCTCACATTCCTTGTAGCGACGGTGAACCTGATCGTTTTCCTTGCATCCTTGCATCCCTAACTTTCTATACAGTATGAACACTAGACCAATATTCGTAACTCGTTTATCTTCTCTATTAGAGCCCTATTCGCCCTCCGCTCTGCTTCGACCACTGCAAGTTCTGGTCTCACGGAACCTACCTAATGTGCTGCAGAAGGGACTCTCTGACACTCTGTACGTTTTCGATATTCCACCCTTGCTGTGAGTGGCTGCGATGTCACAAGATTGATGAGCTTTGCGACCAAGTGGGGGGTATGTATGTTGTTCCTCGTGTGATTTGTTTTCTGTTGATGACTTACTACTGTTATTCGCTTCTTATTCGCCAGATGCGCGTTCGTGTAGGGTCTTGAGAGCTTCTAGTCCTGTCAGGCCTCCGAGTCGGATACATCGGTTGTGAAATGCGTTGGATACCTCGCTACCAGGAATACGATCTCTTGCCTATACAGGGTCATCTGAACCATGATTTGAGTGGGGAAACAAACTAAATTGACGGATTAATGAGCAGTACGTCCTGGATGACATCGCGCATTTGTCGGTGCCGTATACTGATGTCTGTCTGTCAATAACTTCATGCCTTTACCATGCCAGAGATACATACTCATGCCCACAATAAGTAACCGGCGCTAGACGCCCGGTGTGTCATGTCGCATTGATTTGCGGAGTGTGCAATACACTGCATACTCAATGGATGGTCCTACAAATGTATATACAGTATACTAGAGACCTACTCTACCCATATAAAATGTTAAAATTATCTGTGTCCACCATCAACAGCCAGGACAGCCTGAACTATGTTTGGCATCCAGCTGATGTGCCTGTTCACATCTTGTATAAGTAATTCATCCTTCAATCCAATTGAATGTGTTTGGGATGGGCTCAATTCAGCCCTGCATAATCTAAGGCACCCTATAAATACCCTAAAACACTCCAAGCTGCTGTCCATTACATATGGAATGAGTTACCTATAAAAGAGTGAACAGGCACATCAGCTGGATGCCAAACATAGTTCAGGCTGTCCTGGCTGTTGATGGTGGACACAGATAATTTTAACATTTTATATGGGTAGAGTAGGTCTCTAGTATACTGTATATACATTTGTAGGACCATCCATTGAGTATGCAGTGTATTGCACACTCCGCAAATCAATGCGACATGACACACCAGGCGTCTAGCGCCGGTTACTTATTGTGGGCATGAGTATATGGTAATCCCGATGCCTAAAATTCCTGCTCTGGACAACATTGATCAACTCCGGCCTTGACTTTGGAAATCATCTACACTCGAAAAGGGACCGTTGTCTTATGATGGTCCTCGGTATTCCGCTTCCACTGTTCCGCCTCGGGTCTGGTTGTTGTGCCTGAAGTGTTCCCTTAGTCAATGGAAAGAATATTTGAAGTATCTCGGCCCCTTCTAATATATAACAGTGCAGTCTTGACTCCCTCACTCACTTGCAATACTCTCCTCATTGATATCAACGGTGAGCCTTTCATATTAGTGACTTGATTCTCTTCCCAAACTTATCCCTTCATTGTAGTTACGAAATCAATATTTGCAATGCGTTTCTCCCTCTCTGTCATCTCCCTGGGAGTTCTATTCACCCTTGGTTCTGCCTCGACCGTCCCGGATTCAAGTCTTACGAAGCGTACCACCGGTTGTGCCGTGGAACAGGCTCTCTGTACCACTACGGGCCTCTTTCCCTGTTGCCCGGGGTTGCGTTGCAAAGCTCTTGTTGAAATATGCGACGCAGTTGGGGTGCGTTGTTCCTTGTGTGATTTAGACCCAGTCGATGACTTACGAGTGCTATTTGATTCCCATTTGCTAGATCTGCGGTCCTTAGAAGATGTTCCCGCTGAGAGTTTTTGACACCTGACAGAATTTGTCTCGTATGGTTTTTTTTGGGATCTGGGTTGGGTACATGGGATGTAGATCATGTTGCAATAATATGATTTCTTGCCTCTCAGGGTCATCTGAACTATGATTTGGGTCGGGAAATGAGCAAAATCTTCGGATCGATGAGCAGCACTGGATAAGTAAGGTATCTAACAGCTACTGGGGTAACAATGTGAACATGACAGAAGCAAAGCAAACGAAAGTGATATAAATACGGGTGTCCGGTTCACGGGGTAAATGGACAACAAAAGTAGCAGGGGAGTTTTGAAAACGTAAGAGCTCATGAGGAGTCATAGAAAACACTCAGGTATCGCGAAGTAGTAGGGTATGCCTGAAAATGTAGATTTAAGCCAATGTGACTATGAGGATGGAGTAGAAAAGCAACTCACCGCCACCTAGTAGCGGTCATACTTGCGGTATCCGCAGCAACGACATGCTACAGCACTCAGCAGTATGACACTCATCCATGTACATGCCACCGCTGCTACAACCATCCAAACTCCATTACCCCAACCAACAGTAACGATGCCTGAAGTGAGGTCGCTCACTCGATCCTTTGCCACGATCGTCAACGCCAGATCGGCAGCGAGGACAACGCTGGAGACGATCGCCGTGACAATGGTAATTAACAGAGATAGGATGGACATGCAATGTGATGCGAGGAATAGCGAAGTGAACATGCCGATGAACGCTAATCCTGCGCATACGGGATGAAGGATGAGTAGGACAGTCAGTCCTTTAAGGACAGTATCCGCTAGCTCAGGATGTCCTGTCAAGGCAAGCAAGTCCTGGGGTATGTTGTACCCAAGATGAGCTGGTGTGCAACGGCCGTCATTGCCGAAAACGGTCGGTAGATTCAGTTCGCTGCTGGCGCAGAAACCCCATACACCAAAACGAATGTCGGTAGCGATGGAAGTTGGCGGTTGGGTGGGCTGAGTGCCGAAATCAAAGACGAATAGGTATATGGCCTTGATGATTGGTATTGAAAGAGCGACGAGGAGGAATAAGACAAATGAAGCCAGGAGAAATAGGAAAGCCCATATGGAGGTTCCGCGATAACGAGAGAGAGGGCGACCTCCATGGTGGTGATGATGGTGAGACATGATTGTTTGTTCACCTACACTCACCAGGGACCTGACGCTTTGTCGACGTGGACCTGGGTATCAGAGGATGGACGTATTTTTTTGTTTGGCAGCAGCCTTTATGATGAACGTCGGTGAGTGCTGCCCGCTCGCGTCCGTCCTATAGTACTGCGCTCGCTGTTAAAGCAAACGTTCCAGCAATGGTTACGAAGTCTCCCACAGTTGTTTTCCAGGGCGGTGAATTTATACCCTCATCCGCTTCCGCACCGCATCCGTCCTCGATTCAGGCTTCCTATATACCTTTTCATGTCGTTGCCGCTCTCTTCAGGCTAGCTTGGCATCCCAGATCTTTCAAGCGACTAAATCCGTGCGACCCGGAGGAAGAGGGGGACAGATGAAATGGGCCAATATCTAACGCCCAACTTGAATGTTGAGTTGACTTGAAATGGTCGACTTTGAAATGACACCCACGGTCGATCGCAATGTGGCACTGTAACCGGCTTATCGTGGATACAAATACGTGCTCGTTTTATAACATTTCGTTGAGCATTGTGTGAGTAGTTTCAGTAACGTGGAACACAATTGCTAATCACTGTATTCAGTGTCGTTGACGCAGGTGGCAGTGCATCATGAATACCTGCTTGGCGTCGGAGAAATAACGACTCCGTCGAGGTCTTTGGGTCATCTGAGGCTGATTCTTTGCTGCGCTGTCCCTGCGTACCTGCCGTTAGTTAGCAGGTCCAGCTCACTCGGGCAACGTGCAATAATGGATGTCACGAAAGGATCATATGGTCGACTGTTCTTCTCGAGTTTATCAGTTATTGCCGTCAGTCTACAAGGTGTTCGAGTCTCCTTGAAATCTGCAATATCCGATGGTACATAAGTGTTCCATCTATTGCCTCGATATTTGCAATCTTTTCAGGATATTGTACTGGCCAATCCGAATTGCGGCGACGTGCTTTGATAACAATCTACCCGAGTCTTGTATATATCGGATGCCATATTCCTAAAACTGTTGCTTTCTCACCCGTTGAAGCTCCGGCTTATGACGATTGCACAAATCAACAAAGACCTTGGTCAATACTGGGGCCAACTAACTGACGTAGGAGTTGCTTTGAATGACGACCCAACTCTCTCTCCTGCATGAGGTCTTCCTGGACTATCGCCTTGCCTCTGCACTTTCCTGCTTGACGAATCAAGGGTGCCTGAATATTTCCTCACGAAGTATTTGGTGATGAAGAACACACAATCGAAAAGTACCTCTTCTCCGACAGCATTTTCATTGGCATTTCAGGCGCAGGGGCTGAGCACTTACACTGGCAAACCGCTATTCCCGGCCAAATCTTGTCCCCGTTTAGTTATGCATAGTCCACGATTATGGGTTGACTCTGGCATAGCTGGCTTCTATTCAGGACAATCGAGTCGCTGATTACATGCAACAACACTTAGATTCTCCCGGTCGCTCGTCTCCTGTGAATAGCATACGATGTGACTAATGTGGCGCGGATTCACAACAGAGGCATGGTCTTACCCCAGTTCCAACGTGAACGAGCCTTCGAAGACCGCTTTGTTATTCGCCTATCACATTACATGCCTTATAAGTATATGAAATGACTATTTTCAAACCTGCCTATGTTAGCAATGTTACCTAGGTGAGTTTTATGCCGGACTAGCAGAATAGTTACCAACGCCTTGTCTTATATCTTAGAAATTTTAGCATTCACGAAAGTGGTCGAATTCCTCGGGCCGACAGGTTCAGGACTGTAGATGGTCGGGCGACGAGGAGCATAGCACTTACGTCGATGCTTGGGCATTTCATCACAGTTTTAGGCTCGCGAACCTATCAAGCAGATCATTCTTGGGACATCTCGAAGTTCACTGGGTTATTCGATTTTATACAATTTCGATGCGCCATCTGATGAGCACATTGATTCTTGTCATAACATACAGAGACTTTACTGCATTTGGCAATAGAGAGGTGAAGCGCTGCACAGCCATGTCATCGTGTTTTACGAAGTCAGACCAGTGTCACCTTGACGCTGATTAGTATTATTTCGGGCTTGGCTGAAGGAAGCACTCATGCTTATAATTTCTGTCTTGAACGTTATACGTCTCTCGTGGGCAGGAGATTGATACTTCACTGTCTCCGGCGCGGTCGAAATGCCTGTCAATACTCTGACTAGCGAGGCCGGGATCAAGATTGGCCCAATTCTCTTGGAGACTCTTGTGAAGCATTACTTTGAACGCACGTTGAAGCACAGCTCTTCAGGCGGGAAGGGTTTGACCCAGCTAAGGCAGGATGAACTGTTGTACGACGAAGCGTTCAATATAGTGAAGGTGAGCCTCCCGATCTTTCTTGCGGGAATGTCATGTCTGACGTCTTGCGTGCTTGGACAGGCCTTTTTGGAGGCATCTACGAAGTAGGCAATTACCTCCATCCTGCTGTTATTGCAGGGTCTGATAGTACATGATAGACATCCTGTTGAAGAGCTGCAGCGGTTCTCTAACATGCGTACTCTTTCTCCGCCTTGGGTCCTTGTCGTGAAAGTCTGTGTACCAATGTCATGCTGTGATGAAGCAGCAACGTTCCTAATCAAGGCGTTCGGCGGGGAGGAGATCACCAAACGGCTTGTCGGAGGTACCAAATGGTGGCAAGTTCGTGGTGTGAATGGGTAAGTCTTGTGTTGCTTCGTTTGATATCTCCTCTGATTAGAGTTCAGGGTCGACGCGGAATGGATCGCTGCCAAGAAAGACTGGGACATGGCTGAGAAGCGCTTCAAGGCCCACGAGAAAGAACGCTCCGGCACAAGTGATGCACACAGGTCTGAAGGTCCTGAGGAAGGTGTCCATTCAGATGCTTCAGGTCATTACCAGCCAGAGATGGACGAAATGAGATGCATTCTGTATGCCCACGGAGGTAGAACGCTTCTTCCGCAAAAAAAGAATCAATTGCATTTATTAACGTATCATGTTTCTATGCAGGCGGGTACTACTTTGGAAGCGTGGATCAAGAGAGGTGGGTTCGAATGAAGAGCTCGTATGTTTTTGGCTCATACAGGTGGTCCACAGATACAGCATTCAGCGACATGCACGCAAGATCAAAGGTCGCGTTTTCGGTATGATCATATTTCTTCTTGTGCAAGTATGAGCTCTCGTCCCCTAATGCACTTTTCTAGCGATCAACTACCGCTTGGCTCCCCAATATCCGTTTCCTTGTGCTCTCCAGGACCTCTTAGCCGCATGTAGGGACTTCATTTTCGCTTTGATAATAGAAGCTGACAGTATCTAGATTTGTTCCTCATACGACCACCAGAAGGGTCCTCCCACCGCCCTGTCAAGCCTGCACATATCGTTGTTGCAGGAGACTCTGCCGGCGGAGGACTATGTCTCGCTTTATTGCAAGTTCTGCGCGATACTGGCCTACCTCTGCCAGCCGGAGGGGTCCTAATATCTCCATGGTGTGATCTGACACATTCATTCCCTAGTGTACACCTCAATACTGCAACAGTGCGTCTATCTGTATCACCACATTTTGAGTTCGGTGTTGATCATAAACTTAGGATGTTATACCACCGTACGGATTGTCATTATACAAGCCCAGTCCGCTTTGGCCGCCGCCTCCAGACGAATTGGTTACAACAGTACAGGAAACTGTACGATCGCGAATACGACACGCTGTTGGTCTCAGCACGAAAGACCGTGAGCCGAGCTTGAAGTCACCAAATCTTTCCCATGACTCTGCCCATTCTGCGCAACGCAACTCTTATGAGCCGTCGTCACCTCGCGCCTCGCTACATTATGATGTACGACTTCCACAAACCGGTCAAACGCTACATCTTGGCTCTGCGGCTGAGCTGCCTGCTCCGGACTCCGTTTTCCGAAACCAGTCGGTCTCTTGTCAGACCGAGGATGGAAAGATCCTTACCATAGATGACCAAATCCACCTATATGCGCCGAACTATCTCCTTGCCCACCCGCTTATCAGTCCTGTCGTTTCGTACCTCGGCGGTTTGCCTCCATTGTTTATCATTGCGAGCGACAAGGAGGTACTTCGAGACGAGATCATATATCTGTACGTCAGATTCCAGCATTGTTACTCCGTGGTACGAATCTCCTCATTCGACTTTTGAAGTGCCCACAAGGCAGCATATCCTGATAAATACCCAATCAAGGAGGAAGCTCGGGCGATATACCCTGCGCTCGTTGGTATAGAAGAGAGATATGGTCCAACCCAAGTGCATCTACAAATCTTCGACGGTATGTTCTGGGTGCACTTTTACCTGGAAGCCGTAGCTCATTTTCTGTAGATACGGCACACATACTTCCAGTCCTGTTCTCCTTCACAACCCCCGCCAAGTACTGCTATCGAGCCGTTGCTACCTTCATCAAATTTGTCACCGGCATGTTGCCTCCATCGATACCTGAGGCAGATAGCCTCGATGATATTCCGATGGTACATTCTCCATTGAGTACCCCTCCAAGAGAGGCCAGCCCCGCCAGTACTCCGCCAATACCCAGCGTACAATCTGAACCATCATTATCGAGTGAAGCCCCTCGTCAGCGTAGTCTAACTATGCGTGTTCTGGCAGAGGATGAACATAGGGCAGGAAGGGTATCACTTCGCAGAGCTTTCAGTGCTCGCTTTACGAAGGCCTCGGGCAGCTACTTCCAGCAGTCGAAACCGAGACAGGCCCCGAACGGCAATCGATATGGCTCGGAAGACGTCGCTGGCCCCAGGTTCCTCGGTTCTACGGACTCAGAGATTGGAAGAGAGGGGTCGCGTACGGCAGGCGAGCCTTCCGTATATGCGAACGGTTTGGTAAGCATGTTTCTCTTGATAAAAAAATTTGGACTTATCCTGACGAGTTTATAGCAAACTATTATACGAGAAAGAGTATCGACTCGAGGCGTTATTCGCCCTCTGGAACCAGAGAGCGAACTACCCGCTTTCAGCCTTCCTCAAGAATTGATTGGAGTCATTTCGGAACTAGCGATGCGGAGGTACCTTGACGGGCGAGTGAAATTTGACAAGAAGTTCAGCAGCACTACGAAGTCTATCGCTAAGCATCGCCGACGCAATTTGGAGCTGGCGAAGAAGAATGCTGTGAAGAACATGACCCAGCTGCAGACATATATAGAAGAGGGAAAGATTCATCAAGGCGCTTGCGAGAGGCTCAGGGGTGTCAAGGAGGGCACGCTTGACAGCTGGAGCTGGGCGTGGGCATTGGATGCAGATGAACACCCTCCTCCCAGCAGCATTGTGTCGCGTAGAGACACGACTGAGGCTGTCGAATTGGCTAGGATTGCTGACCAATCGGTCCTCGTCGAAGAGCACATGTTATCTGGGAACAACCTCTGGTCGATGATAGTCAACTTCCTAACTGTGGTACCAGACAAGAAGCATCACCATCATCACCTGCATCTCCATCGCCATAAGCACGGGCATAATGAGGATGGCAAAGAGAAGCACGACGATCGACATTCCAAGAGAGAGAGATTCATGTCAATGTTCGCCCACTTCTCTAAGGAGCAGAAGAGAGCTTCCTATTCAAATGCAAACTCGCCCGTAGAGGAACATAGACAACGTTGAACACGGACGATTGGGATGAATCTTTGGGCTTCGTATTCTTTGCCTGCGACGATGTAGAAATTAGACTGACACCATATTCTGGACCTTGTTGCACACCCATTAGTACCGTAGTATCACCAGTCTCCGTTATTGATCACCTTCTTAAGGATATGCCCCTGAGGTGGTGTTGTTTCCGTCTACGTCACTGTGACGCTTCGTATGAGTGAAGGCGGCACTGGCAGGCCATATACCCCTGTCTATCGCCACTTGTCGTCAACTGTCTCAGCGATTGCGCATTTCCATACAACCCTCACAGTCAAAACACAGGATTAAATCATAATGGTTGATACTTGCACTTGTCAGAATAATTGCAGGTGAGTCTTATGGACCGAGCTTGCCATCGCACCGTGCTCAGCTGGTTTCTACAGCGCATGTGGCCCTTCTGGTACAGGATGTGCTTGTCCCAAGGATAAATGCGAATGCGCAGACTGCCCTAACAATGCAACTAAGGCCCATGCCGAGAGCGTACGTTTCCATATCAATACCTCCACAGTCACTTAGTTGATAATATGGATTGAATAGTGTGCTTGTGGTGGAAGCGGTCAGGGGTGCGCTTGTGGAAAGGATTGCAGCTGTGGTAAGGCTTGCACCTGCTCAGGAGACTGCACCTGTGGAGGAAAGGCTTAGCAGGCCTTAGGGCTTGATCGTGGACGTTTCAGCATCTATAATTCCGAAGCGCATGTGTACGATAGTCAGCAGACCATGTATGTGTTTTACTGTATTGAACCAACTCATTAGCCAGTCAAGAGAGTGTCAGTAGTGATGACGTTATAAGTCTGTTATACCACTGCACCGCGGCGGAAGATCTGCTGGCTAAGTCTGAAATAATCTCGATCCAGTTTGCACTGGCGAAATTATTCCTGCGTCCTGTAAAGCAGCGAAGAAGTCGAATAACATCAAATCCTGCAGAAACAAGAAGTTTATCAGATCCTAGAGTTTAAACACTGGCGAGACCGTTGCTTACACATCCTTTGGCAGCAATGAAGCTCAAGGAAACAGGAAGGAACTCAGTCACACCTGAGACAGTGGAATTGTACGCGAGTTCACCAACTATAACCTTTCTCAGGTACCTGGTGTGTATCAGACCAACCGAGGATACTCACTTGGAACTACCATGTCAGGCGTCTCTGCATACACAGCGATTCTTCCCGAACTGAAGCCAAAAGGCACGCCAGGTGGGCTAACAAACACAAATGAGCCAGGGAATCGGGAGAACGCTGATCCGCATACTAACTGACCTTCGGTACTGATCCCGATAGTTCGTGCGGCCAGAGCTTTGAGGATACAAGAAGATACTCTCCGAACACGTCGCATTGTCAGACTTAACAACCTGAGTGGCGAACCAATCCATGAAGATAGATTTGTTCACTAACGCCTCATTCTTCTGAGTCGCTGGCAGAGTTCGTCCATATCCCCACCGCGCAAGTGGAGTCGGATTAATGAAAGGTGTTCGACCATCATGAGCCACCTTGTAATCGGCAATGAAAGGATCTGCCACCAGAGCGATCTGATCCAAGGTAATGATATCAGCATAAGTGGTATTCAAGAGGAGTTGTAAGCTCGGAGCGGTAACATTCGCTGGTTTAGTAGTGTTCCACATATTAGAGAAATTGATTTCTGTCCTATTCGTGCCCAGGAAAGTCTCCATCTTGTTGATGAAGTCATTGAAAAGGGCATTAGCAGTTCCTGGACGTGGCGGGTTTGAGAGGAAACTTTGACCAAAATCATCAATTGGAAACAGGATCGTTTTGGGAAATGATGTGAACTGTATATCCCGATGAGTGTTGGTAGTAAGACAATGTCCGCGGACAACACCTACAGATGTGAAGTTTTGGTACCACCAGTGTCCAGCAGTCGCCCAAGACTTCGCATCTCTCGCAAAGATGCCACCGGTGTCCAGCTCCGGCGAGAGGGGCATCACATCATCCAGAGGGACAGCCCCATGGGAGGGCCTGTTTCCGAAGACCCCATTAGCCCCAGAAGGTCCTCGCATGGAGCCTCCAGTATCTGATCCGATTGCATGGTCAAGCCAAGAATATGCACCCATGCTAGTACCAGAGCCAGTGGAAGAACTAGAACCATCTTGGTATCCATCACCACGCGCATTGTACGGTGCATGAAGGTCCACCCAATCAGCCGTAGCAACTTCGCCATTCGCGAATTGTGAAGTTTTTGTTTTGCCAACGAGCACCATGCCGCCGTCTAAAAGACGCTGTACGGCAGGCGCTGTTTTGTTTTTGGGCGGATAAAGCTCGTAAAATGCCCTGTTGCCACATCCGGTCCGAAGACCTTGCACATCGTAGATGTCTTTAACGGCAAGACGTTTACCTGCTAGAGGCTTTTGTGCGGTGGGAGTGAAATAGAGCCTTGAGGGAACAGCAATGCTCTCTGTGGCGGCGCCGCCGATGTGAGCAGAGAGTTCTTGGAATCCGTCATGCCCGTCTGATATCGTTCCGTACAGAAAGGCCTGATTCTCATCATTGTATAAGCGTAAAGCTTAACTGAGGTCAGAATAGAAGCCGCAATGCTGGAAACGAATAAACCTGCCTTGAAACACGTTTCCGGAGATGGCGTCAACAAAATACGGACCTGGTGCGAGCTTCTCCGAGACTCGTGTACCTGAAGTGTATTGTTTGGAAGTCAGGACAATCTGAGTACCTAAGCTCTTTGCCACATTAGGCAAGGAGATTGAAGGAGGACTTCGAGAGGTGCCGTTAAACGAGACGAAGAGTCCTAGACAGACCGTCAACAATGGATGAAGATCGTGGTACTTTCGCCAATGGAACTTTACCTGTGAGGAAATATCTGCTCCAGACATCATCCAGCGTTTCCCATGTGTGCAACGTTTTCTCGAGGCTATTTTCATCTAGATGAGCAGTCTCAGTAGTAAGAGCTGAGAATGGTATTAGCGCTCCCGCGAACGTCCGTCCTATAGACTGTATCAACTTCTGTGTCTTGATGTCTCCAATGAGCTGAAGCTGGGAAACAGGCGAAGGAGGAACGAAGTAAGAAACGCCGCCTAATACCAGCGTCCTTCCTGTCAACTGAAATGTAACTTGAGCTCCGCCGACCAGAGTCAAAGCAAAAGCGAGCCCAATATATAGACGACCAAGAACGTCCATAGCGCTTCGAGTGAAGGGATGTGACATTCCCCAAATCTCTTCACTGTGCGTTTCATTGTTAACTTATACAGCCTGTACTGATAACGAAAATAGGTCACCTCTTCCGGAAGCGAGAACACAGTGCCTGCGACATTCAGTCACCAGGATACTCGTGCTTGGCGGATATGGAACGGCATGGTCATATCGATGGTGACGCTTGATCAGACATAAGCGTTAGGATTTAGCATATACGCATACAGCGTATCTGGTGCTGAATTGCAGCCTGAGAATTCGTCAGGGTAGCTTGTTCCATTAAGATATCCGGCTGATTGACAGCATCTATGATACCATGATTTCATCAGCGTTATGCTAAATAATGATGATGTTTACCACGCACGGTCAACAGGGCGGCAAGCAATCGAAAGACGCACATTCAAACCGCAATGTCATTAGTAGTATTTTTTTTTCTTTTACCGCGCTATCTTGCAAAACGTCTTATCTGGAACCCATCACGAGGGACGTTCAGTCATAAACCCATTGTTCCAGATATTCTGGGATATCTCGTAAGCAACGCATGGGAGGCAAGACAACTACATGCTGCTAGAAGGGAGATAAGCCGTCAACATCCATCTCATCACCTGACCGCGACTTCGTCAACGCATGACCAATGCGTCGGGGGCCTTCAAGTCGCATTTCTGCGCGACTGCACAGATGTGTTGAGAACGCATCGCGGGAAAAAGATAGGTCAACTCGTTCGGAAATGCTTCCCATCGTAGACAGCTGGTTGGTCCGACCAAAATTAAGCCTTGCAGCGTGTAGTTAGCGAGGCTTTCAGAAGGTCAACAACAAAGAACCTGAGACGCATCCAACTCACCACGGTGACAAGTGGAACCGAAGCAACCGCCACTGCTCTGTGGGATGGTCAAATATTGAATCAAAGAGCCACACCTTTGCATCATGCCTGCACGAGTAGAAATGAGAGGCACAGTTCTTTGTTCTGGACTTACATTTATAGGCGAATGAAGATGAGAGTCTGCTTCACGCATACCACACACCTGTTTCTGCCATTCAACTTACATTGTACCATGAGTTTAACCATCGCTGCCATTGCAAGCATTTCGCTCATTGCCTATGCATGTCTGGTGCCAGGTATGTACCACATAAGCATGTATAGCGCCTCAGCGAACCCTTACAGAAGTTTCAACAGCACCTGTTCTAGTATATGACAGAGAGAAGAGCCGAGGTATCAGAGAGTCGGAGCAAACCTATCCAGACGAGCTTGACGATATAGAGAGGTTACGCTACCCCGCGATAACTCGAACCATGGCAGGGTCGATTCCGTTGGCTGCACAGCTGGCGTGGAAGTAGTTCTCGTTCGATACACAAATAAACAATGTATCCAGGTTTCATTCTTGTTAACGTACAATAGCAGATGAAAGAACAAGATTTGTTGAAAGCCTAAGTCAAGCCAGCGTGTAAAACGGAAAGAGCATTTAGCAATAAGCCTTGGGCGAATAGAGACGGATATCGAGAAAAGCTCGGTCATAGTTTCAATATTCGATGCATGAGAGAACAAATGTAAAGGATCCACTGAAAGAGAGAAGCTAGCTCCAGAGAAACAACATTTTTAACGGCAGTCGCCGAGCGTCGCGTTGCCTCGTGGATTGCAACTGCAACTTGAACCTTTTTCCAAAACAGGTTGTCCCTTTTACTCTCACTTAGGAAAAGTCACCAATCTCTTCTTCTTCGTCCTAACCATGACCTTGTCTTTCGTTTGTTCTCAGTTAGGATCGCTAAGGCGACGGGCCGGCGAACGTATAAGAATGACAATTGCCAAGTGAGAATGACGGGCAAGCTCGTTGAACGAAACCGCCGTCATATTTGCTGCTATTCTACCATAGCTGAAGCCCAAGACTTCAAAGTCTCTCCCTAAACCTTATACTGTCTTACCTCGCCCTGCAACCGTTTCTGATATGTATTCTCATACGCTCGCGGTTATCGCGATTACCATTCTTTCATGCTCGTTCGCTTTAGGTGAGTAAATGTCATCGCATCTTTCATAGGCGGTTTATCCATTCTCTTCATAATCCAGTTTCTTCGTCACCGATTGATGAAGTGAATGCTAACATTCTCGCGATGAAAAACAATCTCGGATGCACGTCACCAAATGGATGCCAGCGGGTAAGCGTCACGCCCATTCTCCACAGCCGGCATGTTCTGATAGCTCCCTCCCTAAAGAATGCAACAATAGATGATGCTGTAACGTCCGGGGTTTTGGCTGCGATTCCGCCGCGAACGGCGCCGGTAGTCGTTGCTGCTCTTGCAGGTGGTCTGGTAGCGTCACTGCTATGAGCTGAGTCTTGGACATTGATATTTACTTCACCATGAACTATATAACTGGGCACACGCTGCACATTCATAAATTATTCCATAATCCTCGTTCTTTCATCAGACCCGTTCAAATTCCATTGTCTCGCATATACAGATAGCTTTGTCAATTTTACATGTCATACTCTTGTCAGTTGACCTCGGTGAGATCGTATGCTAGATGGCCTCATGCCTTGAAAAAATCACCGTACGAAATGTTGGATGGTTTTCCAAGTTCTTTGTGATCTTTCTGGTTGGTGTCAAACGCGATCTACGATCGGCATCAGAACTCCGATCGCGTTTAGATCAGAGAGTCGAGTCATTCTCGAACTTACTTCGACCATCCGACAGTTGCTATCCTGGGATGCTAAGACGATAGCTTGAGGACTAAGGAACAACATAATCATACCTTAGGCAAGTCAAGGAACACAATACATTCAATTGACTCTATCAGAAGTGGATTCTGATGTCGACGTATAGGGACCACACTCATTTCGGTGAGAAAGAAATAACATAACGCACTGGGATGTCGGCGTACGGAGCCATCAACACGGGACGAAAGTCCAAAGATCCGTTACCCTCTACGATATGGCACACCAAAACGAAGGGTTCACAAGCAGTTGTGCCTCAGTCAAGTTACTTGACAATTCACCACGTTACCCTCGCGTCAGCTCAGAACCTTCCAGGTTTAGTGTTCTATCTGCACGAGTCCTTCGCAGAAGAACTTGAACGAGGGCGCACATACCCACAGGAAATTTTGCAAGGCGAACTCTACGCTCAAAACGCGTTTGAAGCCTATTTCTTCGCTGCGGACGTCCTGGTTGCCGTTATAGGACAAGATGTTACGGTTCCCGAGGGGAAGACAGACGGAAGCACGATAATTAAGACCATTGAGGAAGCGAGGGGCGGACGCGCCTGGAAAGACTGTATAGCAGGAGCTTACTATGTGAGGATCTCGTGTTTCCCCTTGTCCGAAGAACCAAGAACTGGGGCTAATTTGTGTGTGAAACGAAATCAGGTGAAACCAAACTACCCCGGCCGTTCATCTCATGTACAAACCCTAAGTCCTACTCAGCCCTCTATCGCCATGACCATCTGATCCTCGCTCACCTATCTGCTGTTTTCTTACCGACAGATCTGCAACGCAGGCTTCCTCGTTCCAGCCTCACAGCGTAGTCGCGGATTCGGAGCCGTCCTGGCACGTTCTTACCTGTACTATGGTCCCCGTTTAGGATTCGAAGCGAGTGTGTTCAACCTTGTATATGTTAACAACGTTGCCAGCGTAAAGTGAGTTTGCTTGTTCTAGATCTTGTCCTTATCGGTGTGGATGCGGGATGTTAGGGTGAGGGTGCGAGGGTGATTGGCGAACTGACTTGTTCTGTCTTTAGACTCTGGGACGCATTGAACTTCAGCAAGGTTGGGAGAATTCCGAGGGCTGGAAGGCTGAGAACTGCTGATGGTATGGGCGAGGAATATGTCGATGCATGGGTCATCTACAAACAGTTCGACAAGGCTGTAGACGGAACAAACTAAACAAACATTTCTCCTTGCACAATGCTCGGCTACCTTGAAAGGAGAACTGACCTATTGTTCGCTCAAATCATGTTGATGTTGATGAACAGGTACGTCCGTCAGCTGAAGTATTTCGGCCCACGGTGCACCCCGAGTTTCCAACAGAAAATTTGCACTTCTTGCAAGTTCTTGAGAATGGAAGACAGTAGGCGACTCAGTGGCCGAGGCCGGAATAAAATAACGACGAACTACATCTGATCCAGGGATGGTGCGACTTCGTCTCCATGACCAAGTCGAAACCTTTGACCATAAAGGTTGCCCTTCTGCCATTCACGTAAAATTGATCTCCAATGGGACAATCACTGTTCGGACAACAAGGCCGGCGGAGCGGAGGTCTCCCAACCCAAACAAGACGCTACAAATGAGTTCATTTCCGAAACTTCTAGTACCTACAAGTGAATCTACGCGAGGGAAAGACTAATGACAGGAAAGGGCAAAAGGTACACACCAAGGGGCGTATCGAGGTTCCGAGGTTCCGAAGTTTCTAAATTGTTCTACTTATTGCTCTATAGCTCGGCTTCGGGTAGGGTCGGTTCTCCGTGAGCCTGTGGTCGTGGTCGTGGCGTTTTACGTGGTAGTCATGAGTGTGTATACAAATGCACTGCAATACAACGGTTGGTTCCACGTATTCATGCTGGCTCGCCGACCTGCTGCCACGACTATGGAACATGTTTTGAGATACCGGCAATGAATGTCAGATAGGCAACACCCTCGACGGACAGGAATGAGGAGAAAGAAGGTAAGTAAGTTGCCGTAGAGTCTTTCATGTCGTTAATGCGTGGACTCGAGGTGCACGAGTAAAACTCCAGAAGACTGAAGATCGATGAAACGCGGATATAGACCATCATGAAGCGATAGATGAACCACTATTCCTCTAGCCCGAGGATAGCTATGGAAGACGATTCTCTCCCCCATAGAAGGCGTTCTTAGTCGCAGACCGGTGGAGTGTTGACTGAATCTCCAGGTCCCGCGAGCATTTTCACGATCGAACACGTTGTCTGGCAGAAGATACGACTAGCAGATAGCAGAAGCGACAAGTAACTACCCGCGAGTCACGCAGATGGAGAACGACGACCTTAATAAAAGTCAATCAAACATGTGTTGGGGGACCCATAAAGACGACGCTTGTCTTGATGTAGAATGGTCCCTCCAAGTCCCCGACCATGCGCCTTTCAATTGTGATTTTGGAGCGAGCTTCCGGAGTCTGATGGATGCGTGCTGTACCGAAGTCCTCCGATCAACGGGCAGAAAACAGGAGTCTGAATGCCTCCGCGAGCCTTGGACGCAGATGTTCAGCGAGGCGGCGTTGAGTACGTTGAGGTCGAGAGAATTGAGTATAGCCTCTTTGAAATGGACGGAGATACTGTTGATGGGCATGGACAGAACCCCGAAAGAAAACAACGTGGTGGAGGCCATAGACGAAGTGTGTCCGAGTCCAAGCTGCAGCGACTATCTATTCGTTCCTAAGCCATTCATGGGCATCTCGGGTGAAGTCAAATGCATCATGCACTACGATGATCAGTCTGCCAACAAGAGATAGCAAGAGGCACAAAGGTATTCATTTAGATGAAAAGGACTAAGAGCAACAAATGCCATGGCAAAGCAATGCTTGTGTCCTAGAAGCAAAAGTTCACTTGTAATCTTTTTAGTACAACAGAAAGCTGTCAGTTCCAATGATGGTGGTAAAGAGCCACGTACCAAAGAGACCGTGATACCACCACGCAATGAGCGGTCCGACATCTTGAGGACCGTGGAGGTACACATGGAAAGAATCTTTGTTCTGCAAAGAAGAGACTTTCTATATGTACGCAGTAAAGATCCCGAGCGACTCTCCTCGGCGGTGATAAACGCGAAGTTATCACCATCACAGCCTACCGAAGCTAGGAAGTGGCCAGTATTCCAATGTCAATGAAATAGCAGCATTCGAATAACAGGTAAGGCTCAACGCTGGCTGTAGATGTTGAAGGTTGAAATTGGACATGAATGGATGTCCAAATGTCAATATGACATGCCCATTCCATGCGTAGTCGGACACGCTTTCGACATCGTCCTGTTGTCCTTGTCCTCGTCCTAGTTCACGGCATAGGCACCTGCGTGCGGAGTATCCTTAGAACGTGAATGACAAAAAGGCGAAATGACCAGACGGGGCGCCGCAAGATGAAGGAGTAACAAAGCACGTTGTCCTCATACATACGTAGCCGCCATACGGTATGATGAAGCCACCCTGTCATAAATGTCGTCCGTACCTGCACAAAGCACAAAGAGAGCGCCGCATTCAGCTGGATCAGCCCATGACGGGAAAAGACTCTCAATGCTGTGTATGAGAGAAATGCAAAGATGGATCGTCTGATCAACAACGTGTGAGAGTCTTCGGGCCTGAGGCATTCAGATAACGCAAACGAACCACCTGAGCTCGAGCCATGTATGTTCTTTACCTTGTTCGGGTCTGCACATCCTTATGAGGATGGCCTTGAGGTGGCGGCACCAGGTGGAGACAATGCCGCAGATCAGAAGGGTGAGACTTTAACCCTTCCCCCAATCGGCATTGTGTGAATGCGATGTCGAGTTAACTTTCCCATCTGCTACGGTGTGGAGGAGTCATTTTCCATAATCGATTCGCGAACTCCTCTGCGGTGATGATGATAGAACCCTTGACAACTGCAACAAAGATGAAAGAGGCTGTTATCCTTGTATTAGACGAAGAGTCGGCATTCACGGTCTGCGGTAACCCACAAAGTAGAGTAACTAACAGTTGGCGGTGAGACAGTGTGAACCCGGGCGCACTAAGAGCAGTAAGGAAGTTCGCGGCATGCAGTCCTTGGCAGATGCGAAACACGAAAACTGCATGTCGAGAGAATGACGAGCTTCTCGCTAATCTCTTCGAAGTCGACTGGTATCTTGACGCAGAAACAAGGCCTTCTGTTCCCAAGTCTTTGACAGTACGATAGTATACGTACAATATTTAGAAAACGTGGGTATATGCGGGCCAATTCTGTGATAAAACCATCATTTACTATGAAGCGGTTGCTCACTACCACAGTCTGATAGATATCCAGGAAAGAGCATAGCAAAATAAGCCTGTATGTTGGGGTGGTAGTAACGGATTGTCTCAGAGTTCGTACTGTACGGCGGCCCGTAGCTATAGCACTGAGTAGTAGGGTCCTTAACTTTTACTAGTTTAGGACGCCACCAAAAAAAAAAAAAAAAGAGCAAAAGTAAATTGACGTCAGACCTATACTGTACATTTCACAAAACACGCATAAATCATAAGGAACAACGCACACAAACTTTAGCCTTTGGGGGTACCGGTCATCCCGAACAAATCACACCCGCTCAATGTCTAAATTTCTGATGTCACGACCACAACACGACGACCGCTCGCCCACCAACGATCCATCAACCAGGCCAATTTCATGGATTGGGAGGTACTTACTGTATACGTATCACGGGCCCTCGGTCCACAAAAGCGTCAGGTTGTATTGCATGCATATCAAACATATCAAACGATCATGACGAAAGAAAAAGATGGTGGCTCACCCTGCAACATTCGAAAACATATAAAGCACACATCGCACACATCATATCAGACGGTTTCCCGGTTTCCTAGTTTTCCTAGTAGAATGCACGTGTTCGACTGTAACGTACAGGGTACCCCGGTAGTGGTACTCCTTTGGCCCCTTTGACACTGGACAAGCGTTCACGAAGATGGCCCATCACGCATCAGCCATGAGGTTTTTTGGATAAGCGTTATACAGCAAATTATACTCACATGTACAGGGGCAAAAAAAAAAATGGGATGAGGGCGCTCTGAGTTTGACTGTCAAGTATCATTGGAATTCAGGGTCTCTTCACTGTGTCGTGACGAGTAATACTTAGTCTGAGATTTGAGACTGGAACTGGCGTTTACGTGTTTGAGCAAAGGAACTGTAACGGGCGTAACGCCACCGTCGGAGGATCATGGAAGAAAGAAGGGCAAGGGCACCTGAACCAACTTCGGCGAGGAGACTCGGAGACCATGTTTCAACGAGGATAATACGCCCGCTCAATCTTCGCCCCCAAGTAAAACCCAGTCCGCCGCCGAAGGAGTGAATCGTGCCATTGATGCCAGCTGCCAAACTCGTAGCTAGGCGTCTTGAGAAGCATAAAGTTTGTCCGTTTGTCGTGCGTGCATCACCGGATGACAATACAGTAGATGATGGTGATAGTGTTCAACTTGTTGCTTGTTCGTTTTACGTCTTTGTCCTATACAAATATGCGTATATGTTTTTCGAAGTTAGTTCGAATCATCGAATACAATGTGGGTAGCCTTCTTCCTTGTGGCGTTTCCCTATTGCGGACTGCGGAGAAGAAGCAAGGGGATCTGCAGGGAGAGAACAAGAAAGCAACGTGGGTCGTCATGCAGGGTCCGGTCGGAGACAGGAGGAGTGCGTGGAAAATATGGCCAATCCATCGGGTTAAAAGGGTCCTCGGTCCTGAGTCCTAAGTACGAGTTGCCAACTTGCCACCAGTAGTGTACATCGCTGTCAGAAAGGTGGAATGATTGGGAAGGGCACCCCTGCAGGGACGTATGTGACGCATGAAACGTTCCCCGTACTTCGAGGAGCGTCAGAACGACACAAAGCAAAGAATCCCCGATTGTCCGTCGCAAGTAGATCGGAGGAAGTGTTGACCTGTGTACAACAACGATATGTTCGTGAGTGTAACAAGACATCCGCTTGAAAGAAAAACAAAGGAGAACGATCTTACCTTGAAACTCGAAAGTAGGGCGAGTTGGTTTGGCTTTGAAGGAGGGCTAAGGGGAAGGGAGGGTGAGAGAGATGTTTCATAAGTCATATTTTATTCATTTCTTCTTCTTCTGCCTATATAATGAGCCTACACGACATTTACTTACGGATGGATGGGATGGAAAATTACTCGTTGTATGGTATACACATGAAGAATGAAATGATAAAGGAAAAGAAAATGCAATGCAAAACAGAGCCGGAACACGGGAAGAAGTGAAGTGACTAAAAGAAAAAGTGTACGTGCAAGTGGGAGTGACAGACTATGAAACAGTTAATATGCAGCAAGTCAACAAAAAAAAAGACAACAACCAAATCATCTCTCAATCAAAAAATCAATACTGGCGACGGGCATGCGCAAAAAAAGGAGAAAAGTAGCAATAGAAAAAGAACCCCCATGTATATTCCCCAATGAAAGAAAAAAGATGGAAGCAAAGGGCTCGAGTTATTTGGTAGGTATCGAGGATAGTCGAGGGTATAGATATAAAGCATGAGAGGTCAGGTCCATTCAGCCCAAGGTCGATGAGGAAGATGTCGGGGTCGAGTCGTCGTCGTCGTCGTCGAGAGAGTGAAGTCATGTGTGAGTGTCGGTGTCGTCTTCGAGACGTGTAAAAAGAAAACAAAGAGCGTGTGTGCGTGCCAAACAAAAATAATGTCAAGATCCCCAATCGCCCGGTTAACAAGAGAAAGAAAACCCGGGACAATGAGTGGACAGGCCTAAAACAGATAGACATCGCGAAGCAGTTGCATCGGTCTACCTCCCGTTGGTCTGAGAGCGATTGGGCTGGAATCTACCAATCACAAGGTCCCGCGAAAGCGAGGAACTCGAGTTTGGCTTTCATCATCTGCACATCCGTCGCATCGTCCATTAAGACGTACTTCTCCGACGAGACACGTCTCGACGGCTTCGAGATCGACATCGGAATCGACCGCGGTTCTGACGAGATCGGATACGGCTCAGACTGGACGATCTTCGCGCAATGGTCTTCATGCCCTGGCGGCGTCGGCGGTGACCCTGACGACGCCGGAGATGTCGAGTTCGATCGATACGCCTCGGGAGTGTCAGGCGTTCCAGGTGAAGTGGGCGCGTACATTGTTGTAGTTGTAGTTGTATTAGGTGGTGGAGGTAACGGGGCGGTGGAAATGGGGTGATGATGTACTGTGGCGGAGGGAGAAGGTTTGGGCGGCGAATTCGATGGCGCGCGACCGCTAACGAACGACGGTGGTTGCGTAGGTGCGCTATTACCGTTACCGTACGGAGTCGTGGAAGGCATGGGGGAAGTGGTAGGTGAAGGTATGGTGTACGTTGGGTATGGTGGAGGTCCACGGAAATCTTTGCGCACCTTCGCTTCGAATTCCCGTAGCAGTGCTGGCTCCACATTCAACTGCCACTCGAGATAACTGCACATCTCGCGTTCCATCTGGTTGATCTCGCGCAGCGCGAACATCCCTTGCCCTACGATGGACCACGACTTGTTGGAGTAGGTGTCGTCGCACATCACCTTGGAGGCGAGCATGAAAGCGGAGATGAACAGGCGATGACCGGATGAGCCGCGAGCAGCAGGGAACCGCGCTTTTAGACGTTGGAGGAGATAGAGAGCGGCAAACGTTACAGAGGAATGCAATCTTGTTCGGTGGAGAGCGTAAGCGATGAACAAGGCTAGAGGAGGCGAAGGGGTGCCGGGGTTTGCAGTGGATGGTTGTGGGAGCTCGGGGCATGCGAACAAATGGGTGACGAAATGTGCACATGTTTTTGCGACGTCTTCGTGGCCGTAATAAGGGTCGGACTGTGGGGAAAGGAATAAATGAGAATGGAGAGGCAATGAATGAGAACGCAGGCGCTACGTCAGAGGGCAGACTTACCATCTGGGAACGCTGGGGCTCGGGGGCATGGGAAGAAGCGGACGACTGGGAATGCGACGGGGGTTGTGGTGGACGAGCATGGTGCTGTAGCCTGTTGTTGGCCCTACGGTAGCTGGGAGAGGGATGGCGAACAGAGGAGGAGGGACCAAGGGTAGCCATTGATGGGGAGGGATGTTCTGTAGGGAGGGAAGGGAGCGTATAAGTAAGGGAGACAGCAGGCCGGTAATAGAAAGCGGACGAGAAAAAGGAAGAGTCGAGGCTTCTTTGGAGGGAGGAAGGGGGATGGCCTGCCTCCAGGGCGTTGAAATAAATCCGAACGCGTGCACAAGCGCGTGCACCCTGCTTTGTGCCACTCCATATCCCGTGGAAAATATCTCATCAGAACACAACAGGCACCCTCCCAGCCCCGCCCTTTCACACGCCACGGCTACTCACCTCGTTCCTTTTGGGGCAGACTTGTGCTCGCAACGTGTACAGGCGCAACCGATTCAGCGATCCTCGAGGCAATACCAAGTAGCGGACTGGGGGGTCGTCGCGTCGGGAGAGGGAAATGACCCCCACCCCCTCCGGCTCTCACCAGTATATATGTAGCCCACAGGACAAAGGCGCTGTCAAACAGAAGACGCGGTCTCTCGATCCGTGGTCAATCGCGTGTGGCGACTGCGCTCGTCTGGCACAGGCTTGTCAAATGCCTTGCAAATGCCCTTTCTCGGTCACGGTCTTTCTTCCTCCCTTGGGCTCTCCGGCTCCGGACATCGGCTTCATTATTCGCTGGCGTCTATTCCACACGCCGCCGTCCCCCGCGTCCATTCCAACATCGGACCCAACTGCGACGGTCCTGCAATAATATATCCACCGCCTTCGTCGTTCTTTACTACCTCCTCAAACTCAGTGCTGTCTGTCTGATTGATACGTCTGGTTTCCGACTATTCCCTTTCAACGTTCATCAATGTCTGATGCGGCCCTGCGCCTTCGTGACATACTCGTCAACCACTTCAAAATACGTATTGTTCCATTCTTTGTGGAGTCCCGTTTGATCTGCACCAACAAAACGCTATTATGAACGCTATTATGAAAAAAGTGTTGCTTTTAATGGTCTGGTCCTTGCGTAACAAAGAGTCATACCCAAACAAAGCCCTTGCCATTGTTCCTCTTTCCGAAAGCGGCTCAATCTACTTGATGTAACTTAGCCCAATTAGCGACCCCTTTGACGTGGTAACAACTGGCACTGCTACTTGACTTGGCCCTCCTAGCCATCTAAGCCATCCATTTGGCCCTCTGTAAGATGTCAACAGTCACCTGCCCTCCCAAGAG
Organism: Somion occarium; assembly: GCA_964035595.1. Classification (NCBI taxonomy): domain Eukaryota; kingdom Fungi; phylum Basidiomycota; class Agaricomycetes; order Polyporales; family Cerrenaceae; genus Somion; species Somion occarium. The sequence continues at coordinate 1,413,387 of OZ037949.1, read as the reverse complement.
AATGCATCGATGCATCTGTCAGATCCGCTTCTCCCATGAGCCGTGCATGGCTCATGATGATGATTCACTGGCCATAGCTATACAATCCCGATTCAGTCTTTCTATAGTTCAGATCTCCTCTTGCCAATCGCGCTCCATCCGCCGCCCACGCCACACGTATGGGGATGGGGATTCGGATGGGGGAGGGGGGCCGGTCTCCCTGAGTCGACTTTTAAAGTACAAGTCCCCCTCCCGACGGGGAATGCGACAGCTACATTATACATGCATCAATACCGCTCTAATCCTTCAAGTGCCCTCTTTCCTTCTGTCACGGACTGCCAGACTCCATACTACTTACTATTGGAGGCTCGACTTGGATTGATCTTGATCTGTGCCTGCGATGGGACTTGTTGTCATTTATGGTGTTCTCGGATCATTGCTCGAGCACTTACTTCTTCGTTGTTCCTCTCGTACGGTCTTGGTCACTGCAGCGAGTCTTCTTCGAGATGCCAACTATGTGTTCAAAACCTCATTCACTCTGACGATGTGTTCCCTAACTCTCACTCTGAAGCTTTGAACTCTACTACGAATGATCGAATGCTCATCGGCGTCACGATGTTCGTACTAGGCAGCTCCGACTGTCTACTGCCCAACTGGCTACTGTACCTAATGCAACCACTTATGTGATGATGCGCAATGAGCTCGCTGTGTCGCGTTTCAAATGGGCACAACCCCGATTCGCATCGATCAGGATCAAGATTACTTTCCTGTCCTCTGCATATGCATGATATGACCACTAGATCTTCTACTGACCCACCCAGCGCAGAGGTTTCACACTATGTTTCGGTGTCCCCATTCGTTCTCGAGCCTCAGGATCGTACGATGTTATCCTTCTTAAGACGTCGTAACGATCATTCCATAACATGCAACACCCAAGTTACAATTACGACCGACGTTTGAGCTGTCCACTGTCGACTCAAACAACGTACGTATCGACATCTATCTCACCATCGAAGTCGACGTCCAACACGACGTACACATTATTCGAACGCACACATCAAAGTCGCGTTTTACCCGTACGGAACTCATGAACGGAGCCCGATATGATCCCTTCCCCTACTTCCAAGCACCTCCGAGCACCTCCCCTCCCGACATCAAAAGCCACTGATGCACTTCTAACCCGGACTTCAGGCCTCCGGAAAGGATGGTGCGCAATATGTTTGATGAGTTTTGCGGTGACGTTTCTAGGTTCTTCTTCATCTCGCTTTGTTACTGGTCGATTCTCTTCTAGCTTCTTCTTGCATCAAAGGTACTCGAAGATGGTAATGATAAAATGTCGTGACGCAATGCCCAAATCTTCCGAAACACATTTTTCACTCAGGTGTATTTAAACAAGTTACCATCTGCACGGCAATAACCTCGGTGACCTGGCCACGATGCGTACACATTGGTCATTCAAAAAGAATGGCTTCTTAATCACCGACGTCTTCCCATACCACACCCACACACCCCGTTTTCTCATGTGCTTTTTGACACTTTCCTCGAATCCTGACTTGCCACACACATGCTTTTCAGTTTTCAAATTACAATTCGACTCTTAACTCCGATCATTGACACTTTCCTCGAGTCCTATTCACCGTGCCTTTCAGCCTGTATTACAATCGACTGTCTCCCCCGATCAGGGTTCCATGCAATGGATCTTCCAGTGAACCACTCAAGTCCCGAGCGTGCGCGTGCGCGTGAGGTTCGTTCACAAAATTAGTTGAGAGCGCGGCCGGGCATGTCATAAGGTGAGAACTTGCAACTGTCTCTCGAGGCCTGGGACAGTGCTAGACAGTGAACTCGTTCTGATCTTAGTGATTACCGACTTACCATCTGTCTATTACAATGCAGGTATCCTCTTTTTTCCCTGTCTTCGTATCCCAGGGTTTGAAAGGTCGGGGTGGGTTCTCGAGTAGGCTGAGATGCTGTCGCTGTCACTGTCGCGCCCGAATGTAGACTGCAGATTTCACCTGTCGTCAAGTCTAGATGGTTTTATATATACAGTCTGGTCCGAAGATTTCAAGAAGTTTGACTGATATTTCAGTGTGTCCACTGAGTCAAACCTTCCTTTTCATCCGTTTCGTCATGATGCACGCCGCCACATACAGTACATATCATATACATACATTCCAAACACCACTGTTACATTGCGTGCTAACGTCGCAAGCATACATGCATATTTATAACCATTCCTCCACTCCACCCGTCTCCAACATTGAACACCTTCGTTCTTCTTGTCTTGTCCTCTAACTCCTTCAAGTTCTTGTTCCTGATCGTACAAAAACCATTCCAAGCACAATAGCGACGCCCACAAAGAAACCAGACTCGTACCCAAAAGCCCAGAACCTTAACCCCTTCATACAGAAAGTGATTTCATCTTTCGGGCCGATCCTATCACGATAGGCCGCTCACCTCCCATTTCCGTCAAATACACCCTCCGCACTCGGCCAACTTTACGGCTCGGAAAGGAAATACCGACCGGCATACGGGGGCACAGCCTCGCGACCCCCCCAATTGGTATGCTCTTACCCACTCCCCCATGATCATGACGAATCGTAACGTCAAACTCTTGAACCTTCGCACTGCAAACTATAAAACTTCTTTTCAATTCCGAGTCCGTCGACTGCGCAACTTGAAGTTAAAGCTTCAGTTTGTTTTCCATAGGCCCCAGGGGCCCACACCCATGCCCTCTTCCAATGATTTCATTCATGCCCGAAGGTCCGAAATCTCAAACCTATGTACGGGTGCTTCTATCGCATACGTGTCCTGTCGATACCGCAGGTCAAATCGGGTCTATTGCTCATTCATTGCTCATGGTGAAAACTTCGAGTGCCTGATATGTACGCTAATATTAATTCACACCTTTGTGATTCTGGTGAATCAGAACGGACCTACTGTTGAAAAATTTGCTATCTTACTTACCTTCTTTGGCTCACTTGACTCGGGTGCTTGAACGTTCAAGGAAGCAAATTCATAGATGTTACAAGATTTCGATCACACATTAACTTATTTGCAGGATATTAGGCCAAGGCGTAGTACGAAACTTCTTCGAGTTCCTTTACTATTACTCCTAAATCATTGATCCCGATAAGTACACTCAACTCTTATGATAGGTTCAACATGGCGCTTCGATAGACACATACTGCGCTCTCGAGTCTCGAGTCTCATCGTACAGACTTAACTTACCTCCACCGCCTCTGTTGAAGCTTCAAGTAAACTTAAGGTTCGACTGTTCGAACCTGGCGTATGCTAAGCCCGAGCCCGGACGTGCCTTGGAGACTTTGGATTTGATTAACTGAGGCCCTGGGGTTTCTGGAGCCAAAACTGGAATGCCCTCGGAGCATCCATAAATGTCCTGTCAAAGTGTGTTCCGGCCCCTCCGGCGGCGTACTTATGTCCCTGTAGCAAAGTTTGACAGGTGCTGTGACGTTCTTGGTCAGTTGAACCTGTCTGGGCTCTCGCTTATACATGGTCTACTGAACGCCTCTTCGCTTCTTACCTGCATGCTTATGAATTCATGAATACGCAAGCAGTGCTCCTCTTGACTTGATACTTGCTCTGGAGCTCAAGTCCCTCAAGGTGATTTACGGCGACCGATGGTGAACCAGTGTATGAACACGTATTGCAGGGTGTTCGGAAACCCATTGTATGTTTCTCCACGATAATTTGCTTGGGCGTCGCTGACGCGTCAGCTGGTCGGATATGCATATCCGCTCGTTGCTGCGTAGAAGTCACAGGATGAAGGTCTCCGCCCTCGTGCCTACTACACAAAGAGCGGACATTGGTGTGGATTGGAGCGTACCGTATGCGCTCCGTTTGACTTCAGACTGAGCGTGTTCAGCACGTTCCGATTTTTCTTACGTTGTCTCATCAAGGGATTGGCCTACGAAACGCTTGGAGCAGCGATCTGATGCGAATTCCGAGTCTGTTGCGTATACAGGGCGTCCCATTCGGATACCAAACTCAGGGCCTTCCGGGTGGACGCTCGAGACGAGGTTCATGTCCATTCATGTTCCCCCATCTGGTTCGATATTTCGGTATGATATCGATATTTGAGTTCCTATTGTTCGCGTTCCATACTCATCAATCGAAAAGATATCTCAGGGAAGAGCCATAGCGCTGTTCAGGAAGATATGATGGTGTACTGTAATGCTAATACACCCATCCTAGGACGCGAGCGCTACTCCTCGAAGAATAAGTTTGGAGTGTCGATCAGCACAAACTAACGGTACTCTTGGTATTCTTTGATCATCGTGCTTTGTTTGTCTTCAAACTCAGGGTCCTATCCTTGGCTTGCGGTGGTCCATGGCTGTGATCCTTTCCTAGGATCCGAGTACAATGGATTCCCCGAGTTCGTAGAACTCGCTCTTTGAGCTGCTTATACCATCATTCATCAAGATCAGACTTCAGGAAGCCTAGGAAACGCCTCGACGCTGGGGCGATTACAGCTCACAGTTAGTTGGCATTGAGCCACTAATCAGGTTTCAGACGTCACATTGCGTTAGACCTCCATACTGCAGATCATACCCAATACTGAACTTTTTTAGTTTCTCCCTTTGCTACTCGAAGATCCTCTACGAAAGTGCGTTAGTCTGGCTTGGTGACGTCAACGGTCAACTTCGGGGGTTCCATGGTGCGCTATCTGTGGAAGTTTTATCTCTGCTCTTTCAGATCCACATATCGCTCGCACCATCATTGATAAATCCCGTCGGACTTACTCGGGCGTTTGCCCTGAGACTCGTAGAGCCTCACCAACGAATCCATTGTTCGCATTCAGTTGCAGCCAAGGTTACAACTCTGTCTTTCGCCTTCAGGCTCTTTGTTACTAGTTTTGCCTGCCTGCCGTGAACGGGGTCCCGTCCGGCTCGACTAGTCGTGAATATAGGGCAAGGTATTGTTCACACACTCTGGGGACAGCCATGCCCAAGATATCACATCCGTTTGTTCCCCTGCCGAGATCACGCAGCCGCGATCAAGATCCCTAACAAAAGGTTCTTTTCGACGTTTCTGTGTTCCACATATCTGGTCCGCACTTTCCCCGATACGGTATACTGTCCTGAACTGATCAGTAGCGCGAAGCTTATTTCCCAAAAAAGGTCACCTCTCAAGACTCGGAGGCGGATTCACCAACAACCGTGATCACGGTGCCTGTAAAAGTCGATGCCTGACGCGGGCAGCTCGCATCGACGAGAACCTGTCTGGGTTATCTCCACTCTCATACTTATAAGTAGCATCAGGTCGAATCATGTGGTTTCTACGACCGCTCGTCCGTTGACTGTTTCTGGCTGCAGATCGAACCATGTTCCAAGCTAATGAGCCATTTCACATAGAGTTGGATTCGAGGGAGCTACATAAGGTTCTTTCATTCAGCACGGCAAAGATCTCAATAACATCGATGAGCTCGCAAGTCCATCTTAGGCCGTGTCTCCCCGAATTCCTTTGTGGCGCACGTTCTCGCGCCACATTTGGCGAGTCTACTGACTGGCGTACAGGAACGAAGATCATAATATATCGATGGCTTCTCAGCTATATGCTTCGGCCGTTGCATGTTTCTGCTATCTTACTCCATGTGACGTTGGGTGTCCTAACGAGATTGACCCGTATTTGCGATCGCACCTGAGACATTGTGAGTCAGGATGATTATTTTGAGACCTAGTTGGGACCTCGCCGCGCAGAACCCTTGTTTCAGCTTCGAAGTGAACCCATGTTGAGTGCATGTGCACCAACGATATTGCAATATCCACCTACACTTCGGGTATTCGTCTACATATGAGGCGATGAAGTTTTGAGGTGTCTCGCGTCGAAGTGCAACTAGGGTTGGATGAACGATCACGATTCGCTGCGCAGCACCATTATCACGAAGAACATTGAAGGCTCCATTGAACTCTCCATAGCTGATATTCAAGCTGAATGTGTTAAGGACACCGGACGTGCTGCTGGTTGAAGAGGTGCTTGAATAGCCACAAGGTACGCAAATCTAGGGAGCATTTAGGCCAGAACAATGCGTGATGGGGATCAGCTGTCCACCTTTGTCGTCATTCTTTATTTCATTGCAACACCAAGTAGAGTATGAAGTCGATGACTCGACTTGACTGTCGAGGGCCAATGTAACTCAAGGCTACTGGCCGTCGCTGGTTGGGTGTGGCGATTGTTGAGATGTCGTTCCTAGGAGTCCTTAACATTGAATCATTATTATTGTATAACTTGCGGCACTGGTTCAGTATCTCAAGCTAGTCGCCTTCTTTCTGCTGACGCTCCTGATGAGGAAGTTGACCTTGCATATAAATAACCAAGGGTTGGCGGCGATTGAAAGGCGTTATGGTTCACCAGAAAATGGCACGGCGAACCCTGGCAACACGCGACCTTCGCGCCATGGAGGACCGTCAATAATTATGGCCCCATTCATAGACCGAACCGGCGGCAGATATCTTGTTCGAGAAACGGCCGCATTACTTCGGAAGTCCTCCGAAGGTTGCTTCCGCTTCCGAAAGTCAAGGTAACAGTTCTAGCGGGAAACGCTGTGAAGTTCACCGGCATCTTAGTCTCCTGCGCAGAGGTCTAGTTGATCGGCCAGGGAACCTCACCTGTCACTGGTCTTGAGCTTGAGAGCGCAAATGAAAGGACACACCGAGAACCAATGAAGATCCGAGCAGATTCAGTTGTGATCGCACATAATGAAATTCGTGAGAATGAACGTGTTTAGGGCACTTGACCTACCTCGATCACACAGCCTGAGTGGAGAAGCATAGCGTGCTGCGCTTGAAACACGGTGCCGGAGAACGTGAGATGTGTTTGTTGCTCTATGGGAGTTTACGCCAGGCAAACAGGGAGTATCGGAATGCGACGTCAGAAAGTGTAGAAGTGTCTGACAGGAAAAGGAGAAGCTCTCTCAGTGACTCTCGATCAGACGGGTGCCACCTTTGTCTACTGATAGCCAAACACGGTCACCGTCCTTCACATCCTTGAACTATGTGAATAAAAATTTAGTAAGGCGTCAAGTAACTCGAGCAAGACTAGCAATTGGATGACGAACCGTTAGTTCCCTCGTACGGTGTAGACTCTCGATCTCATCTACACGATCTCGTACGGCCTCCAACACTTCATCAAAGTCAGGCTCTTCGACAACCTCTCTAGCAGCGTTTAGGATGAGCAAAGAGTCTGGTGTAACGTCATGGTTGATCTAAAACATCAGGCGCAGTTTAGACATGCGTATGAAAGCCCTGAAGAGCATTGGAAACCCACATCAATGGCAATGATATTGGCTCTATCCAGCTCTGCAGATCAACATATTCAGTATATGTTCATGACTCTTTGAGTGCAACCCTGAACATACCCTCCAAGAAGTCCGGTCTTGTCATGATTTGACGACATTTGTACTGAGCAAAGATTCGAGGACGGATCATCTATCCAATGAGTGCATTACTCACGTAAGGAATCCTGGGCAACCCTATGTTCTCTAAGTCTTCGATGGTCTTCTCGCCCGCAGCAATGGCATCTTTAATCTCCTGCTCCTCTTGTTGCCGCATCTTAACAAATTCGCGTAGAAGGAGCCAAGAACACGAGCTCCATTTTTGCTACCAATCAAGGGACGAGGAGCTAAATATTTCCTGTGATCCATGGAAGTGCATTGAGTACGTACCTCATCCATGACATCGTCATCGTGATCCTGGATCAGACCAATCTGACTCAGTAGCCACGCTTTCTCAACCTGTAACAAGTGCTTTGCGGTGGGCATCATTTCCTTGGCTTTGCATGTTTTACCAAGGTATGATAGACGACCGCCCATGATGTTAACGACCTCCTTGAAAGCATCTATTTCCTCCACTTCACGGTGAGCGTTCATACGCATGCGCAGTGAGGCTTGTAAAGCTTCACGATGATTGAGGTCATAAACAGAAACGACCTAAAAACGCTCGTGAAGCGCACAGACGATACGTAAGCAAGCAGGAGACGTACATGCATCCTACTTGCACTCTTCCCTGTCAAACTGTGAATCAATACACTTTGTGACCAGGTGATCAAACACGCTCACGCATAACAAAGAACGGCCAGAAATCGTCCCTGGATTGTGAGAGTATCGGTGAGGTTATTGATGGTACTGATGTCATTTGTGTACGTACGAACTGAAGACAAAGGTGAGAATACCTGCAGGATAAAGAGTCATCTACGTCAGAGCAAGCACCCCGAAAAAAACGCATCAGACCACGCCTACCGCTTGCTGCCCATGCTTCACCACGCTGCTGTAATTGAAGCAGCATGTTGCGCCCACCATCGTCATTCTTGAAGAAATGAACGTTGTTGATAATCAATACCAAGGGCTTCCCAGTTCGCTTAGCGTATCGCAAGGCGACCTTCTCCAATTTGTTCATCGCTTTCGCATAAAGTATCTCAGTTGACTCAACTCGGTGATTAACCCAAACCCGTACCTCGCTCAATATCCAGTGCAGGTCCACCTGTGTTCACCGTTATAACGACCAGCAATGACCAATTCGGGACACATACCTTCGCGTGGGTCGCGACGCTGGAACAGGCCGGTCTGCGAATCTTCGTTGTATTCGTAGTTTAACGCTTTCCCCAAACGCAACCGGAATACTTCCAAGTCCGGATGGGCGTCGCATATAGCCACACCTTCAGCTTGACATTGTTGCATGGCATCAAAGATCATAGTTGTCTTCCCAGTACCCTTAGCAATTCGCACATGATTAGTGATCGGAAACGAACAAAATCAAAATTATATTACATACCTTAGGACCGAGTAACATAAAATAATGCCCCGTTTCCGCACCATGAACAATTCGGTCGACTAAGTCCTGCTCTTTTCGCCGTAGGTGTTGAGTCCAAGGACCATCCATGTCCCAGTCGAGTTCTTCGGGGGTATTAGGATCCCGCTGTTTGCCATGGCTAGCAAGCTCAAGTGCAGGATCATAACCGGCAGCGAAAGCAAGTTCAATCTGTCAATAAAAATATTCAGCTACCAATGTCACGCGAGTATATGACAACGTTGCATCAGAGAACGCTAATCGTTACCTTGTCAAGGACATTCTTCTTGTACCACGCGAGATAGGCTACACCGCCAAAGAAGACTGGATGATGAAGCGTTAGTGGCCAGACGGTAAGCTAAATGCTAGCGTCAAGTAGACTAGACTTCTCCAGAAAACATAACTCACTCATTCCCAACCCAATCACGGTTGTAAGGGCAGCATCAAGAGCACTAGAACCAGTCGTGAACGGATTGCTTGGGGTCTGGAGTCCACCAACTTGGTATCCTTGTGACGCATGCGGCGGTGCTTCATGACTATCTTCACATTCCTCAACTCTCTGAGTCGATTTTTGCTCCGATACGGGAGGTCGCGGTGTCTGCGAATAATTGCGAGTGCACGACTTCGGTTCGATCGTCCGCAACGCGGCATTGCTTGATTTGGTGTTAGTTCGAGTAATGTATAGGTGAGAGTTTGAAGCGAGAGGTTTTATTTGACTACTTGAGCCTGCCAGCAGGCGTTTCGAAGTTATACGAGCGGAATACATGCAGGTTTGAGTGCAGAGTTGTTCGCGAGCCATCATATCATAAGCCGAGTTTATAGTATGAAATATGAAACGGAGCCGTCGGTGGCATGCTTGGCGGCATGTCTGAGTTACAACTGGATTTAACAGCATTGCATTTTGGTACAAGCGACCTCCGAACCAAGTTCTTACGAATTTGCAATGCCTTGCTTCACAGAAATCGCAACTATTGGATGATCCCGAAGGGCTCAATCCAATCGTGTTTGAACCTGGAGTACTTCATATTTCGATACAACGAAAACGAGCGCTGCGGTCAATATCCGACGGAACGAATGCTCCAGAAGCTACATGTTTATTCCCATGAGCAGCGGGCGTATCGACGACTAAGACACTATCAAGAGCTTGCTCGCCGTTGAACACGGGTCGAATACGACGCGGAATGGATGATAAATAGGCGCTCGTCGAGCGGCGACAATATCCGTGACATGCGTGACAGGTAACGACTGTAACATTCGACTCCGTCCTTGGGCCAGAGGTTGCTCAACACCAACTCGAACATCTCCTTTTCTTCCTTACCTTTCCCTCTTCATTCTTGCAGCAAGCATGGCGTACGGACTTACAATTGGAACGGAGCGTGCGACTGCTCTGCAGGTGCGGTCATTTAGACTTTTATTGCGTATTCATACTGAACCAATGTTAGAATGCTATCCAAGATGAGCTGACGAAACGGGGGTATAGTCCTGACGCAGGTGAGTTTTTCCGTCTCTTATTGGCAATGCAAACTGTACTCAAGCTATTTCTAGATCCCGTTATGGCGGAATATATCACTATTATGATAATCAACAATAAGACTGCTGGTACGTACTACCTTTTATACAACAAGAAGTCGCCTGCTGACACCCACATAGCTCAGATCTCAAGCGAGCTGGAAGACTGTAAGCCCCATTTGCGCTTTTATGCTCGCTCTTTGACTGATTTTTGGCGGTAAAGTGATTGGTTCTGATTTTGGTACGTCTCAAGATACAAATGTCGTCCTACCGTGACCCTCATACTCCCTCAGATCCTAGCTTTGTTGATTGGCTATTTGCCGAAGTTGAAAAGTCAGCACCAGAAGAAGAAGCTCCTGCACCACCAGAACCAATACCCTTGATTTCTACTCCCTCACGAGAAGCTCCCCCACATGTCCAAAGTGATCTCGCAAGGAGGACCCCGCAAGCTCCGAGAGCCCCTCTGTACCAGCAAGCCATCTCTCAATTACCTTTAATATCACCAAACGATAGGAAACGAACACGGTCTACGTCTCCTGGCCATGCAGCAAAAGTTCGACGGACGGACCTCCCAACTGGCCCGCGAGCTATGTACCGGGATGGTCACGAGCCGATCGCTGGAGGTTCGAGAAGCTTACTCGACAGAGTTGGTCCGCGGAATGCGTCTCATGGCAACTTCCCGAGGGAAAACCAAGCTCGCATTGACACCATTCAGGCGCGAATTGATAACATAACTAACGCCCCCTCACCGGACATGGCGGCGATGATGATGAACGCAGGTTTCCCAATGAATGGCATGCCGCCCATGGACATGAATGCAATGGCAAGCATGACGAATCCGTTGATGTTGCAGGAGATGATGATGAACCAAATGGCGCTCATGTCGCAAATGGCAGGAGCTTTAGGTATGATGAGCCCTGGAGCACCATTCATGAACGGTGGCTTTCCTATGCAGCCCGCCATGGGCGGAGATGCTACTGCGTTCGCTGCAGGCCCGAATGGACAGCAGATGGGTGGTATGGATAGAGGAAGAGGAAGGGGAAGAGGTGGCGCAGTCGGACGAGGTCGTGGAAGAGGAGGTCAGCCATCGGGTGGCTTCGCTCCCTCAAATGGCACTGAAACGACTGGTGCTGCACTGGCACCACTGACTACAGCAGAACCGACCGCTGCGCCAGTTGCAGCACCCACGCCGACTCCCGCCACATTCACACCTGCGACCGCTGCCGCACCCGCGATTACTCCCTCACAATCACGTTCTGGATTTGTTCCACCCGAGCGACCTCAGTCACCGACATTGTGCAAGTTCGGCTTGAAATGCACGAACCCTCTTTGCCGCTGGTCCCACCCTTCGCCTGTCGCCACGCCTGAGAGTGGCGTTGTTTTGAGTAACGAGCCTTGCGAGAATGGGAAAAACTGCAAAGATAAAGACTGTGTAAAGGCACATGTCAGTCCAGCTGTTTTAAAGCCAGCAGGTAGAGTAAACTTTTCTCTTCAAGTCGTTCATTTACTGATATCTCTTAACCCAGCCCCTGAACATCTAAAGCCAGCTCATTACACCCCTCCCGGTCCACACCAGACGGCTTGTCGTTTTGGCACAGCTTGTACACGGCCCAACTGCCCATATCAACACCCACCCCGACCTAGTGCTCAGCCCTGTCGTTTCGGAGCTGGTTGTACTCGAGCCAATTGTACGTTCCAGCATCCAGAAGGACGAGTCCTACCCACCAGTTTCCATCGCGGCCTTTCGACCACTGGCGGACTTGTTACGGTATCGACGCCCGAGACTGGAACCATTGGTGCACCGAGCCCTCATAAGAGTGTGAAGTTCACTAGGACTCCGAGCTCTGGCGGAACCTCTGCTGCAGAGTTAGAGAAGCGAGTTAAGGAGATGGAGGAGAAGAAGAGTCAAGCGGAGGCTGCTGTCGCTCAGGCGGAAGCTGCAGCTGCAGCCGCGGGCAAGAAAGATGATGAAAACAAGCCTGTCTCGATTACCGCATGAAATGGCATGAGCAATATGTTTGCTCTATCACTCGACTTGCACCCTTCCAAGATGAAGATGAAGAAGTCTTCTCGTTGATGTCGAAAATGTGGACTTTCACTTTCTAGTAGATTGGTCCCTGTGTATGTGTACTTTATTTTGCTGGTATTTACCTCTTTACCTTTACGTCTTCCATACCTATCTCGTAGTCACAGTACGCTCGACTCAGGTCCACTTGGCTGCTGGTGCGAAATACAGTGACTCTGGTCTTGTCGGCGCTGTACAACATTTCTGAATACGTGAGGAGTGAAAGGACTCAACATGAACTATTCACCGTTGCAACCACCTTGCTGAAGGATCAGTGACAGAACTTATCATTTCTGTTATTACGGTGTAAACTACAAGACTTGCCTTTCTTGGTTTCCTACCATGAATCACGATGGTTGCGATGGCATGCCGTTCGTCAAGTATCGAATTTTCAAGTTCGTGTCCTGGTCTCTTAAGTCTCTCACCCATACATCCGTAGAGATGCGAGCAGTCCTTACTGGTTTTCTGACTTTCCTAGCAAGCAAACTCTGACCAACACCAAGCCGACACGGTTGCCGTCAATGATTATGGACCAGGGTGAAAGATACAAAGGACTAAGATTCGATGGGTATATACTACATTGTATGCTCACAGATCCTCTAGGATACTATGCATATAACGCGGTGCCTTTATGGCACAATTTTTCAGGACCGAAGGCGTTTGTTTGGAACAAACCCTTCTTCTTCGCGCCCCCGTTTTGTACCGCGCGTTGGCAGTTCAGGTTCTTCCGCATCCAACCAAAATAATCTAGTACGTTAAGCCAGTTAGCAGGGTCGAGCCGTATAGCATGAATCAAGACGTACTCTGGCTCTGCTTGTTCTTCGGCCTCGTACACGCTTTCATAATCCTCCTCATCGCCACCAGAATCATCCGGATTATCGTGCAGCCGCGAGTCTGTCTTCCATTGCTTCATAAATACTTCCTCCACGATCGTGCGAACCGTCGCAAGAACACCCATGCCCTTTTCAATACGGAGCCACCGGTCCATGACCAAGTTCTGCAGTTCACCAAGTTCTCCCATGGCCTCGTCGAAGTTGGCACGTGTATTTTGTAACTTGGTTGCCGCCAGCATGTCGTTGTATAGATCTCGCCTACTCACTGCTGTTGATGCTACTTCAAATCCATCCGTCGGTCCGACCGTTTCCTCGCCGGGTTCGTCCTTAAACACATCCGAAGATCGGGAACTTAAATCGGCGATGGGTGCGCCTTCAGTTGGGACAATCTGTGTCGCAAGAATCTCCGTCGCAAGCGGCTCGGTAGGTAGTACGTCGTGATCGACAGTCGGCCTTTGACGACGAGGGCGTGGCCCAGCAATGAATTGTCTGAACGAAGGGGCTCGCGGTGCCCCTTGTCGTGAAGGACCAGGTTGTGCAGCAGCAGGACGTAAAGCCGCTATACGTGCTGGCTCAGGGCCTCCATTTCGTATGACTCTCGGCGTTCCTGAAGTAGTAGGCACCACGTTATCATTTTGATCTTGGCGATGTTGGACGGTAGCAATGGACTCTCGAATGAGTGTTTCCGGTGAAGGAGCATATCTTCCCTTTGACTTCGATCGAGCTCGAGGTAAGGGCTGAGCAGGAGGTGAAGGTGAAAGTGGAATTGGCACTGGAACCGCTGGAGGGGATGGAGGATGGTCTTTTGGTCCGGTGAGAGTCGGAACTGCTGACGGCTGTTCTTTTGATACTTCAGGTTGAGTGTCTACATATGGTTTCCTCAATCGGTGAATAATAATTGAGAGTTCAAGGAATACTAACCTTTCACCGGGGCTGGGGCGGCAGAGGGTTCATTTGAAGCTCGTGTGTCTGACACGTCTTCTGTTGGAAGTGGAGGGGAGTTACTAGCTAGTTCGCGAGGGCTATGGGATTCGTTAGTGGGAGTATCTTTGGCCACGGTCTCTTTATCGTTCCCGCCACCTACAAGTCATGAATTCATGAGGTCGTTCCAACATAACGTACAACTCACTATGATCTCCACTTCTTTGAGGTGGTTCGGGTTTGTTCGACTTGCGCTCACTTTTCCGTTTGGCATCGGTGATCCTAACAATTGGTAAACGTCGCAATATTTCTGATGAAATCTGGATGATTTACGGTGGGACTCCATCTGGATATTTCTCTAGCAAGGCTTTGATAATGGCAATAGTCTTCAAATTCGCCTTTATGTTGGCTTGCTATCAGATGGTATTAGGCTGTTGTCAGCTCAACCGTTTGCAATCGCGATGATTACACTTACGCGTGCATAACGCTGGATTTCCGGGCGAGAAAGCTTGCTAAGTTGAGCACGATCCATTTTGTGCAGGATGGTGGGTGAAGGAAGCAGGTAGATTGAGCAAAGGTGTAAGTTAGTGAAAGGGGAGTGGAAACAAAGAACGCGGTGTGGCACACAAAGGACTCCGTATTGTCCTCACGCCACTCGTAGGCCCACGCGACTTCGGCAACAAGAAACCTACCGTTGACTGTTATTCGAGGGACAACAAGGACGCGATGGTCACTACACACTGATATCTTAGCAAGATGATAAACTCTGTCAAAAGGGCGTCATCAATAGTTGGATGCATTCACTAGGGTAGCATTAATGCCTTGACTACAGCAGTACAACATGGCAGAGCACCATGGGTTTAGTATACCGCTCTCCAGGCATAATGACTGCAATACCTTTGGAAACTCGTGCAGTTGTTCCTAAGGCATCATGGAATTCGGAAGAAATGCTGATATCGTTGAGTCGCAGGAGTTACCGAGCCCGTGAGGAAAGGATACTACATTGAAATTTACCTTCTAGACAATCACATAGCCAACGTCGGTGAGTTCTCGTATCAGATCACAACACAACCGCAGAACAAGGATTAACGAATACTGGTGTTGTACAAACGTCCAGGTTACCGTTTAAATGACTCGGACGTGTAAGGTTTAACTTCAAGTTGAACGTCGGATGGTCAACTTAGAAGTTAGAAGTCGAACATGGCTAGGATTTCCCTGATTCTCCCTGATTGTTTTTTTATTTCTTAGAAAGATTCTGCCGGTGCGATGGCCGAGCGGTCCAAGGCGTGTGACTCAAGCGAAAGCTTGCCTACTGAGTGGGTCTTCTCATCTGGGTATCCAGGCGTGGGTTCAAATCCCACTCGCACCACTTTTGCTTTTAACATCTTGTGAAGTTATGAAGAAATTTGAACTGCACTTCCTTTCCGTTCGAAGGGGTAACAATGCTTTAGCTACGACTACCCCCTCTCAAAGAACCATAATCGTTTTATGGTCCAAACAGATTATTGTTCTAGAAAGGTTAGCCGTCGCGTAAGGGATGGCCCATGCACGCTCTTTGTTCTTTGTGGCCAGTGGCGTAACCCGTTTTCGGCCGTAACATTCATCTCCCCTTCCTCCAACTGACATCTCTATATCTAACATTAACTATGGATGCTACATCACTCTCACAGTTACCATACAGGAAACTACAGAAGCTGGCAAAAGTGAGTTCTGACTTCGACTCGTTTGATTAATCATTTCAATTCACACCGGTCGGTGTAGGAGCGTGGCCATCGGGCTAATCTAAAGACAGAAAAACTCATTAAACTATTGCTCGAATCCGCGGTCAAGTAGGTATTTCGAAAGAAATAATTGACATTTTCTAACGGCCCATGAATGTAGTAGCTCAGAGCAGACAGCGCCTCATCTCGAACAACCTCCTCAGAATGCACTTCCACCTACCATCCCTCCATCTGGCGTCTTTGATATAGCACCTATTCTCGACCCTGACTTCAGTGCTAGCCGCCCCAACAGCGTAAAGAGTCGGGCAGTCAGAAGTCATTTCGCTCCAGAACGTAGGTCCTGGTCTATTTGAGGTCCTGGCACGTTAACGAAACATTCTCATTACCAGCTGAACTACCAGATGTCAGACAGCCAAACTTTAACGATGCAGAACGTCCACGGACTCCCGCGAGTTCCGCAAGAGATGGCTGCGACTCTTTGACTGACTATTCAGAAGCCTTTCCGCCCCAACCCCTTCACGAAGAACCCCAGGCGGCCACACCCGCTGATCATGCCGAGACACGAAACATCAGTGGGATCCTCCAAGCGAGTGATACCCACTGTGTCTCGCCTATGACGCAGGTTCCTCGTGATTCGGAGAGTCTACGGGTCAAACAGGAATTATTGTCGCCGACAATCCCGTCTGGCATAGAATCAGATTCTGAATCAGAGTACGAGTTAGACTCAGCAAAACAGAAGAGGTTTTCGAAGCACGCAACAGGAATGGCATCGCACGAGGAGCTGGAGCGAGCCACGATGACTATGGAGATTTACTCTCTTCACAACCAAAGCATTCGCGAGAGGTTGGAGTTTTGCGCCACTCGACATCAAACCCAGCAGAAGCAAATAAAGGATGCTATAAAATTCATTCGTTCAGAGAAGGCCAGGATCCAGCGCATGCGGACTTATGTCTACAGTTGGAAGAATATTCCTCCCGAGTGGACAGACCGAAATATATACGATGTGGATGTCAAAGCTAGGCAGACATCCAATGGAGTCTTTCAAGAAGTCTGGTCTGACCTGGAGGACAGTGACGAGTATGTCATTTCGTGTTTTAAGTATTAAACTTCTACTTACCATCGCCCTTCGTTCAGGCCCGGCTTGCTCGTCATGCGTGCGACAGACGTTCATGCGGTTCGACTGTCGCAAGGTCCAGAGGAAACACAGTCCCCCCGCAGAGAACAGCAGAGCCTAAAGAGGCCACGCACTGTCGATTCAGAAGATGTTCATGAAGAAGAGAGTATCAGTGCGAGGAAGCGACATCGGTCAGCTGCGCCTAGTCGTTCACTATCTGAGACTAGAACTCAGCTGAACCCTTACCAGCGGGCTCTCTCAGTGATACGCGAACATGATGTTCCTGACGAATCGTCAACACATGACATTGTCACTCCAGAGGAGGAAGAAGATATGGAAGAAGAGGCTACTGTGGAGGAGATCATCAGCGTCCCCATGCACGGTTCTCGCAGTTCTCCCGGACCACAACGTACCGTCTCTCCCAAGGTTCAGGATCAAGCCAATGGCATGGCCAACGGCTTCACTGCCATGGTGCTCCCCCGACGCTCGAGGTATTTCCAACACTCGAACGTCTTTGATCCTGAATAGATACCTACAGTCTTATATATTCTCACTCTGGATTCGATGAATTGTTGTACTTATAACCTTTATTACGTATAGTATTCTGCGATCGGTGCTACAAAATCATTAATCGTGCAAGTTAAGTCGATGAGGTACAATCTCTTGTCAATGCCAAGTCAAGTGTTACAGGGCGCTTCCATAATTGATCGTGCTAACTTCGGCCGTCACTGCAAATGTTTCTTACTATCATGCTCCTCCAGATACGAGAGCCTCAAGCTAAGCTCATGATATGTTCATAATGGTTGGTACGGGCATGATGGAAGTTGGTCGGAGAGACCGTTCGAGCTGGAATCTGGGTCAAGGTAGTTCGACGGGAAATCGTTTGCCAGAGGAATCACATTTTTATACCTGCTACTGTGAGAGCCTTTTTAACTCTCGACACGAGTTTTCTCCGCTCCCACAAGTCGCATCCAACTTTCAGGATGGTAGCCAACACCAATTCCAAGATCGTGATCATCGGAGCGGGCTGCTTCGGATTGTCAACCGCATACCATCTTCTGCGGCGAGGGTTCACCTCTGTAACTGTCCTTGACAGATCACCGGTTCTTCCGGCACCTGATGCTGCAAGCACGGATTTGAACAAGAGTGAGTAGACTATTGACATCTTCCGTTTTTCTCAGATAGTTCATTCCATATCAGTTGTTCGGAGCGCATATGCAGATATCTTCTATAGCAAACTGGCACGCGAAGCCATAGCTGAGTGGAAAGACTTTGAAGAATGGAAGGATACATACCACGAGTAAGTGTTGGTATACAGAGTATGTTGCCAGCTGAATCTATCTCCGTCTCCAGATCTGGTGTTGTAGTGATAGGCTGGGGACAGGAAACATATGCCGACAAGGCCTACGAGAATGATGTTGCACTAGGTGCTCGTATCGAGACGCTGGCTGAGCCCGCTGCTATACGCGCACGCTTCCCTGCGGACGTAAAGACAGCATCGTTCGAGGGAATGTCAGGCTACTTGAATCGGGATGGTGGATGGGCATTTGCTGCACAAGGTATCCAGCTACTGCTCTCGAAGGTCAACGCGTTAGGTGGAACCGTTGTCCCCTCAAAAAGCGTAGTCAAGCTGCTTCAGCGAGAGGGTAAGACACACGGGGTCGAATGTGCTGACGGATCTTCGTATGAAGCCGACTTGGTTGTAATTGCTTCTGGATCCTGGACCGCCTCTGCTTTTCCTGACCTTGACCTTGGAGCCAAGTGTCTTGCAACCGGGTGCGCGTTTCTCATACTAAACGTGCATTTTCACTGCTGACCTATGCGTCACAGTCAAAGTGTAGTAATGGTACAACTGTCACCCGAAGAAGGAGAGAAGTACCGGAAGTGTCCCGTCTTCCTCGACTTACACTCAGGATTCTACATATTCCCTGTAAGTGTTGTTGCCATGTCTTATGCATAAAATTCTGAGTTCTGTTGCGAAGCCTAATGTCGACAATCTTGTAAAAATGGCAATCCATACTGGAGGGCATACATACACACAGACTCCTCTGGGAAACCCTGACCATGCCCCAATATCGACACCTAGAACCGCTCTTTCACATGGTGATCAAGGGCTTCGCATACCCAAAGAAGTCATCCAGAATCTCAGGGACAACTTGCGCGCAGTGTACCCGGAGCTTGCAGAGAAGCCATTCAGTCAGACGCGTTTGTGTTGGTGAGTATGAATGTCCATCTTATTCCAAGTTCGTTTGATAGCCTATTGGGACTTGCAGGTACACGGACTCTCCGGACGAAGACTGGATCATTAGTGTGCACCCGAAAGACTCTGGACTCGTCCTCGCAACTTCGGGAAGTGGTCATGCATACAAGGTGATCGCTCATTGAAGTCAATTCATGCGGTGAAGTTCTGACGATTGCTGCAGTTCCTGCCTAACATTGGACGTCTCGTAGTAGACCTTATTCAAGGCAAGATGGAACCCAGTCTCGTCCAGAAGTTCGCTTTGGATCGTCAGATGGTAGTGCATGACATCTTCAGGCCAGGACAGACAGCAAGGGAGCTCGATGTCGATGAACTTTGCACACCGGAGGACCTCTTGCCATAGTACTTCGAAGGAGGAACGTAGAACATGTAATGAATTCAAACAATGTGTATCTCTACATTACTACTCTATGTGAGTACAAATACAGCAGGGGGATATCAATTACGAATACTTTTCGTAGATGCAGTGTCTATAGATCAAAAGTGAATGAAAGCTTAGGCTCGTCTCCCGACGAACTCTCGCCAGGAGCGAACCTCAGAAGGAATCTTGCCTTCTGTATATTTTCGGAGACCTCCTTGAGGGATTTTCTTTGCCAATGCCTCAACGAATAGTAGAGCGCATCGAGCGTTATTGAGAAGCGGAAGGCCGAAGTCAACGGCATTTCTAGGGCATACATTCTGTCAGTAACCTTCCACACAGTATGAGAGTGCAAGATTATTCACCGTCGAGCCACGTAATCCTCATCCAAGAAGTCCTTGCCTCGGGATTTGGCCAAGTTAATGACACAATCGATATCGTACTCATCGAATACTTCCCGGAGCTTTCGCTTATCTCTGGTAGGGAAGAAGATACGCTTCGCACTAACGTAGGGAATATCGTTTAAGAACTCTTCAACCTCCGGTGATGAACAGTAGAGTTTGAAGCCTAGGTTGGTCAAGATCTGTGCAATAGTCTTCATCTCAGGTTTGGTGATATCACCACCGATAAGCACTCCGGAGTTAGGTCGAGGAACTTTGAATCCTGTTGTACTGAGGAGGGCCGCCCAGTAAGCTTCATGGACATCTTTACCGAAGCTTGCGACTTCTCCGGTGCTAGCCATCTCTTTAGGAAGAATGACATCAGGGTCTGCTTACACATTGCAGTAGTAGATATGCGCACCAACACCAAGGAACGGATCAGCACCGGCCAAACGGGTCCATGAGAATTGCGACACTTTGATAGCGGTATAATCCCGTTTTTCAGCCATTGCGTCAACAGGGTCCGGAACGTTCTGGTCGACGATAGCAGCGGTCGCAGCATCGATGAAATTGTGACCCAGAACCTTCGACACGAATGGGAAGGATCGAGAAGCACGAAGGTTGCACTCAATGACTTTCAGTTCAGGCTCTGTGTTAGGGCTATCCGCGGGCTTGCGAATGACTTGCATGTTGAATGGTCCAGAAATCTCGAAAGCAAAAGCAACCTTCTCGGCAATCTGCTTGAGACGGATCATGTCATCGTCTGTGAGCGAGAATGGGGGCAGGACAAGGGTTGCGTCTCCGGAGTGAACACCGGCGTTCTCAACGTGCTCCGAGATTGCGTGAAGAAGAAGTTTGCCTTTGTGCGCGACAGCATCGACATCAATCTCTTGAGCATTGTCAATGAACTTGCTGATGACCACCGGATGAAGCGGAGAAACGTCTGCAGCTGCTGAGAGGTTGTATTCCAAGTCAGCTTCGGCGTAGACGACGTTCATCGCAGCACCAGAAAGCACGTAAGAGGGACGAATGAGAACGGGGTAGCTGGCAATATACTCTGTGAGCAGGAAGAAATTGTGTGGAGCAGTTAAAGCACTCACCCAACTCGCTTAGCGAACTTCTTCGCAGCGCCTACGGAGGTGACCTCAGTCCATTCAGGTTGATCAACGCCAATGCTATCCAAGGTTTTAGAGAACTTGTGACGATCCTCTGCACTGTCGATTTTCTGTGGATCGGTTCCAAGAACGCTGACGCCATTTTGCTTGAGACGGAGAGCAATGTTCTGCGGTAGTTGACCTAGAAGAATATTATTCGTCGCCCGCGAACCTAAACTGTGAAGGAATCATGCTTACCACCGACGCTAACGATAACACCCTGAGCCTGCTCGAGTTCATAGATATCCATAACCCGCTCATAGCCCAATTCCTCGAAATAGAGTCGGTCAGCCTCATCGAAATCGGTAGAGACAGTTTCCGGGTTGTAGTTGATCATGATTGTCCTCTTGCCCATTTCCCTGAGTTTCCTAGCACAAGTAACCGCACACCAATCGAATTCAACACTGCTTCCAATACGATAGACGCCGCTTCCCAAGACCATGGTACCGTGCTCGTCAAAGTCGACATCGTGTTCAGAAGCATTGTAGGTGGTATAGAGGTAGTTGGTGTGAGCAGGGAATTCAGCGGCAAGTGTGTCGATCCGTTTGACGAAGGGAGTAATGCCGAAGGATTTACGGTGAGCACGGACGACGTCTTCAGTGGAGGAAACGAGATCGGCGATGTGCGAGTCAGAGAAACCCATTTGTTTGGCATGCTTCATGAGTTGATGGTCGATTTCTGAGACATTACCGGCTGCCTTAAGCGCGTAAACCGTCTGGACAATGTTGTCAATCTTATACAAGAACCACTGTAAAGGAAACGTTAGCACTAGGCTGTATCAAAACAGTTATTTACGTTACCTTGTCGATCTTGGTTAAATCGTGCAACTGGTCGACTGTGTAATTCTTGTTGAACATCGCGTAAGCAATAGCGAACAACCTCATATCCGTAGGCTTGCTGAGAGCGGTATCCAGGTCCTCAGGCTCGATATACGCCTCGAAACCTTTCCACCTAGGGTCAACTTGGCGGATAGCCTTCTGCAAACTTTCCTCGAAGGTACGTCCAATAGCCATGACTTCACCGACAGACTTCATCGCAGAGCCGACTTCACGGTTGACCTGAGACGAGAACTTGGCCAAATCCCACTTCGGAATCTTCGTGACGATATAATCAAGAGAAGGCTCGAAACATGCTGTCGTTGTCTTCGTAACCGCATTGGGAAGCTCAGGAAGGGTATGGCCAAGGGCGATCTTGGCAGCGGTATAAGCCAAGGGGTATCCGGTAGCCTTAGACGCAAGCGCACTACGTAAAAAAGAAAAAAATCAGGCATGAACGTGAATAGACAAAAAGTATCATCTTACCTTGAACGACTCAGACGAGCATTAACCTCGATAACGCAGTACTCCCTAGAAGTCGGATTGAGAGCGTATTGGATGTTACACTCGCCAATAACACCAAGATGCCTGATAACCTTGAGAGCAGCCGATCGCAACATATGGTACTCGTCATCCGGAAGTGTTTGAGAAGGCGCCACGACAATTGAGTCACCAGTATGTGTGCCAAGAGGGTCAAAATTCTCCATGTTGCAGCAAATAATCGTGTTCTGCACGTGAAGAAGAGTCAGGACATTGAACAAAAATAGCTGATATATAACGAAACGTACGTCAGCGGCGTCACGAACGACCTCATATTCGAGTTCTTTCCAGCCTCTCATGCTCTTTTCAATAAGAACCTGAGGACTCAGACTCAGACTCTTTGCCGAGAGGTCACGAAGTTCATCCGGGTTGTTTGCGAAACCTGAGCCAAGACCACCGAGAGTGAATGCCGATCGTAGAATGACAGGGTATCCAATCTTCTCTGCCGCGTGGAGTGCATCGTTGACTGACGAAACAGCAGTAGATTGAGCAGCGGGAATGTCGATTTCTGAATGACGTCAAAGTAAGCACAGAGAAGATATACAACCGATCACAATAGAACGTCTTCGCTACCAACGCCTAAAACCCATATCACATTACTTCACCGCAGAGTGTAGCCACCGGCTGTAACTTTCGGCGGCGAGGGTTCGGCAGGAGGTTTCGAATACACTCTGATAGTAGAGAACTCACCCTTGAGAGCCTGTACGAACAAATCACGATCTTCCGAAACCTCCAAAGTCCTTATAGGTGTGCCCAAAACTTGGACGCCAAGACGCTCGAGTACACCCATACGGTCCAATTCAATACCGACGTTCAAGGCACTCTGACCACCGAATGTAAGTAAAATACCATCAGGCCGTTCCTTTTCCAAGACATAGGCGACATAATCCGGCGTGATAGGCAAGAAGTAGACTTCCGATGCAAGTTCATGTGAAGTTTGCCAAGTAGCGATGTTGGGGTTAATGAGGACCGCGTCGACCCCTTCTTCGCGAAGAGCCTTCAGTGCTTGAGAACCAGAGTAATCGAACTCTCCCGCTTGACCGATACTGAGACCACCACTGCCAACGATCAAGACCTTCTTTACGTCAGGGCGGGGTATCTTGGGCAGCACCTTTGCAGAGATTTTCCGCGCCAGCTCGGAAGGTGAATTGAGAACATGATCACCATCTTCTCCCCCATCTTTACCGTAAGAACCGACAGCAGCACGCGCAATGGCACGGACAGGCTTGGTAGGTACAGGTGCAAACCTAGGCCGCGAGATATGAAGTTGGCGAGCAAACCGTTGTGATCGGTTGGTTTCCAGACATCGTCGGAGAGTTATACTCGCCTGCAGTCGCAGGAGGCCCATCCCTAGAGTGAGCACAAGCTCTGAGGGATGCGAGGTGGTACACTGCAAATTGTGTGCGAGGTTCGAAGTCTGACTCGTTCTCGACTCTTTAAATCATCCAACAGCGCCCGTAAGTTCTTGCAATCCCTATTTGGCAGGTATAGTGTTCAAACACAGATACGGCGAACCTCATAATGAGGTTACCTCGCCACATGTTGAAAAGTATGAAGCAAAAGAGCCAGTGAGCGAATGAGTCGTGCGGAATGGTGCGTCTGCGCCTGACCAGCGATGCGTTTGTGATATGAGTTGCAAGAGAAACGCACGAGATCGTCAGAGCACCGAGACTAGTAAGTAGGCAGAACACGAGAGTTGAAAGGAGGATGGAGAGAAGGTTCAGACAGTACCAAAAGTTAATGAAACTACGAGGGACAGAAGACGATATTCAATGGGGTATTTGGATGTATCAGTAAGTAGTGTCGCACTTCAAGCTTCAAGTCTGTGTTGAATTTCGTGCCTGGCGCTAGCATCCAGTACTATAATTCCATACTCAAGAATACGCATACTTACACAAGTTTTGTCCGCATGTCTATGTTTCAAACCACAGAGCACAACACAGTCATGCAAAAATACAGTGGATTGTTCTATTGATAACACTGTTAAGAGTACAATAAATAAGACATTCTACATCTACTTAATGTTCAACGGCTAAGTGTCCAATGTACAATGTATCTAAGATTCAACAAACTATGCATCAAAAAGCCCAACAATTACATCTTGCATCTTGCCGTCGCGAATAGCCTACAAAGACACATGGTAAGCATCGAGTCTTCGCTAAGATCCCAAGTAATAAGACATACCTCATAGATAAGAGAAATGTTCTGACCGAGCGACACCTCTTCCACGCCCGGACCCTGCTCGAACCGATGAAGGTTCTCCGACCCATGCATCTTCACGCCGAGTGTCACCCGCACGTACTCATACACTGGTCTGGTGCGACCCAAGTACAGAGAAGCAGGAGCAACACCCTTCGCGCCACCCAAATACTCCACCCTCAGCCGCTCCAATAGCATCGTGCACTGCTTCGCCACCTCCGTACGGAATTCCGCGATCTTCGCCAACGCCGGTACCAATGCAGGATCCGCAGAGCAGAACTCCACGATAGGCGTCACGCCTGCTCCTGACACCTTGTGCATCCGAGGGCCGGCGTCCATGGTGCTCGTGGTTTCGAGTGTCCTGTCCATCGCTCGTGATACGAGTGTGAAGAGCTTGTCCAGTTGGTGGGCAGAGAGGTAGGGATGGAAGAAGTGGGAGAGTTGCAGGCGGGTGATGGCATCGATACCTGCTTGAAGCTCAATCTGGAGTGCGCGCAGGTCAAGGGCCTGGCAAAGCACATAGAGGTAGCTTGCTATGAGCATTGAAAGCACTTCCAGAGAGGTGATGGTCGCACGGGCGGAGATCAATGCCAGAGAGCTGTCAGAAACAATGGGTACTATGCTTTCAACAACAATAGATGAACACTCACTTGACAGCCTGGTTGTGCATCTCCGCAGATTGCACATGGGTTGACACCGGGTTTGCGAGGAACCCAAGTTCACCGACGTAAGCCGCAGTGTGAATGTCGATGCCCTTCGCATGGTAGTTGAGCGATGGGTCCGTGGCAGCCAAGCTTGGAGGCAGACCGCGGTTCATTGCCGGGTTCATCAACTCCGTTGATTGCGAGAAGAGGAGCTTGCCAATGTGGTGCAATGCGAGGCGGGTCTTCTCCATTGCGTTCGTGATCGCCATAGCCTGGAAGTTACCGCCGTGGTGAACCTCAGCCGTCTCGCCGTCAATGAGCGGGTTGTCAGTAGCTGAACAGAGCTATTTAGCAATGCCACGATTGTGTGAGACGAAACCACTCACTCGAGTTGCACTCGATCGTGACTGCAGACAACGCTGAGAGGATATCCTCGATTTGGGGACCCAAGAACTGTGCCGAAGTTCGCAGAGGGTATCGATCCTGTCGGAGCTCACCCATGTCATCCGAAATGTGCTTCTCCTCTTCAACAGTCACAGCGAACTGTGTGTCCATGAGCAAGGCATGAATGTTCTGTGCCGTCTCGACCTGGCCAGGATGTGGACGAGCGATCGCATGAATGAAAGGATGGAAGGAGCCCTGAGCGCCGAACATGGCTTCTGTGCACATGGCCGTGCAGACTTGAGCAAGGAGTGCGAGGTGGACGACGTCATTCAAGGCAAGAGCGGCCACCGATGAGGAGAAAGCAGTACCATTGAGAATGCCGAGGTGTTCCTTTGAAGAAAGAGGAATGGGATGGAGGCCGTGGGCTGCAAGCGCCTGGTTGGAGGGAACAATATTGCGCCCGCCGAACACTGCAGGTCCGTCAAAGACGCGAATGGAGGGGTTACCAATGAGAGTACCGGCAATGTAAGAGAGTGGTGACAGGTCTGTAGCACAGCCAGATATTAGACAGATGTTACCGTTAAATAAAACAAAATTGTAGATACCTCCTGATGCGGAAATACTGCCTCGAAGAGGAACAAGAGGAGTGATATTTTCGCTGAGCAGGTCAGCCATCTTCTCGATCAGTTCCCACCTGACGCCGGAGTGACCACGAATAAGGGAGTTGATACGAACAAGGATAGCACCGCGAACCCAGGACTCAGGCATACTGCTCGTTGCTAGGGGATCCGACAAAGGCAGCGCTGCAGAAGCTGATGCAGTATCAGAAGGAAGAATACCAGTTTGCTGATGTTGGAGCAATGCGTGTCCGAGAGTGATTGGATCATTGGTACGAGTATCGGCTGAGGATTATAGTCATTAGTAAACAGCTCGAAATACAGACAAGGCAGTCGATTGTTAGGAAGAAAACATGCAAAAGAAGGGAGATAATGTGGCCCAAAAAGGGCAAGAAATTGGAGGCAACAAGTTCCAGCAGGTCAAGCTACGCGCAGAGAACAGTTGATCTACGTCAAACCCTGTCGGGCTTATTGAAGGCTTTCCTCGAAAGCGCATGTCTAAGGCAAATGAAAGTCCAATAGACTTTCACAAATGCATCATCGACACTAATCACCTGTGGTTATAAAGGAGCCGGCTCTCTTCGTTGAAGAGGGTATTACATACCCGTATACGATGGTCAGACCAGCTCCCACAGCAGGACGAATCTATGACCCAGGTATATGCCGGTGAGAGATGAAGAACGGATCATAGAAAGCACCAGACGTCGGAAATGATGTCTCAACGTCGTGAATACTTTCACAGCCGACGAGACTTCGACCTTCGCCCAAAGCGTGCATATATGCAGGCCATGCGAGATATATAAATCCCTGAATGGAGCATATTCACCGCCAGCGTCTACAAACAGACACAGAAATCGGAACACTGATTCCTCGCTGCACTCCAGTCAAAAAATCCTGTCGAGGTGTGCGTGCGGTGTATAGCTGTACACAGTCACAGAAATGAACAACAAAGCGGGGACACTCACCACTTCCACCGAAACCTGTGCTGACGCCATAAACACTTCGTTCCGAGTTGACCTTGGCTACAATTACTGAGCGACTCTTGTCAACTCGTTCTCGGAGTTGCTTTGAGTCGTCAAGCGTAACTGCGGCACCAAAGCGGGCCGCCGCTGTCACGGCAGGTATAGAAAGATTATGACCATCTACAACAATAGGTTTCCCAGACCTGGAAGAATAGACGTCACTTTGAAGGACAACATGAAGAGGGCAGCCGTGACGCACTTGTAACCTTCAAGCTCGCGATGAGCTTGAACAAACTTTGAAAGCAAAGTCGGCTGCGTCTCCTGAATAGGTTCAGAGACGACTTCTCCGTTCGCAATATGCCCATTCGCAACAGGCATAAGCGTAGACTTGCAACTGGAGGATAGGAGACTGGCACGGTGAGAGTCGGTGCGAGAGGGCATGGTTCGGTGAGTGGTATGAATCGGAAAGGAAAGGGGAGGAGATGATGAAATTTGGGCACATCCTGGCCTGCTTTTAAAGTCGTTGAGCGGGTATGACAACAGACTTATTCGTGGAGGGGTCGAAAGGAAGATATGATTGAGTTCCGCACTTTACTACTTCTAATTTCGGCCTGAATTAAGTAATTGTCGGCCGTGCCGATGGTCCGACTCCCCATATTCAGCAAGCCATCACCGAAACTCAACGGGCACACTGGCCTCGTAGACTCGAACTTCCATAAAGTCTTCTTCCAAAAAATGGTTTGCACCATCCTGGAGTCTACAAGATACTTCGAGCCAACATTGTGGTTCGTTATCATGGAATCTGGAGGAAGTTTCTTGCAGAATGCTCCTCTACAGTAAGATCCGTCCGGCCGGGTGTCGGTAAGTATTACGGCCAAGTGCATCATGAACGCATAGGTATTCGAGCAGGTTTTTACGTTTCTCAGGAACAGCATCCCCTCGACCTGTCAATGTCTGTCAACTCGGCATGGACAGGCTCTGAGGGGGCTGAGAGAAGCTTTCGAGTCAATCGGCTTTGAATACAGCCATTTCCTTCAGCTGGCAGGCTTCGAATTTTCACACAACTGATGCTCGGAAAGCACTTACAGCCACACCTGGGTGCTACAAGGCTTCTTTGAAGGTGATCTCGCTTTGGCTGAAACGCAGTTTGTAGAACAAGCTTGCAGCTTTGCAAGATCATGGTACTTACTGCGATTCAATCATCCGCCTACATGTCGCGCTGGTCGTTGACATGGCGGATGTGCAACGAGCGTGATTGCATCCGCAATGATCATCTAGCTAACTGAGGAGACTTTGCATCTGCGCCGTTGCGACTTGCTGATCACTGTTGCTACGTACCTTGATCCAGTCCTCGACCTTGTACTCCTGGAAATCACTCTCCAGGCTTGTATCGCCTCCACGATCCTTGCGGCTGCAAGTCCGGAGGATCAGTGGCGTACTCGGTTTCCTGCTTCCAAAGTCAGTAAAATGAATGTGGCTCTGGTATGTTGTTCTCATTTCTTGAGCTTGCAACAACGTTCATCGTATGCCTAACATATGAGAGTTGTGGAAAGTTCATTTTCTTGTGGCTCTGCGTCTTTAAGGGAAGCCTTTGTCGCAGTATTACGTTGTGCGGACTTATTACAAGGATCATGAGCGCGGGGGCTCAGTTTTTCGCTTGCAGTGTGTGTGTTTTCCCCCCAAACCCGCTGTTACCCGACAACCGCTTCTTCCATATGCAACTCATCGTACACGTTCCATCATTACCTGTACTTAGCATATAATGTTTCAATAACGTGGTATGTTGAAGCTCTTCAATCAAAGTATCCCATATCAGTTGACATGTCCTGTATTCAATATTACTGGCCAGGTCACTCCGGAATACGCACCCGCTTATCTACCGACGAAGATCAAACGTACGAACTCTTCCGCGGGCGGGTTTGACGTTATGTTCTCGAAATCCAGCTGAGTCAAGGGCGGGAATATGTACGTGATGCCTTGGTCACTCTCTGTTTTTCACACGAACGTCTCATGGTACCCCGACTTGAGAGCATGAGGGAGTCTAGTTTTCCTGAGGTATCCGGGAGCTTTACCATGTATTTTCCCTTCCATATAGTTCCGGGACGGTCTGCTGATACGAGCCCGAGAGTCCGTATCATACGGATTACAAATAGTGGCCATTTGTATAGTGAATGAAAAGATATCTTTGTGATCATCGCAGGTGTTGTGGACTGTCCGCAAAGATGTCAACAGTACAGCGGAGCCGCAGCGTTACCGCGATTCGTTAGATACATTATCGTAGTACTGCCACTCGCCCATCTGCATCAGTCATTTTCTAATTTTCATATACTACGTTTGGTCCCCAGCAACAGTCAATGTCGCCTGTATGTCTGTCTCGCTGTCGTCATTATGTCAAAACATGTTGAATCAGAGGACTTTCCCGATCAAGCGTTGACACTGGCAAGCGCTGTTGTTAGGTAAGCAGAATTTGTGCTACTTCGCTTGCGAGGCGATCTGCAGTTTCAGCCACAACCACGACCTTTTCTAGTTTCATTTACAATGGTGCGTACTTAGCTCTTGTACAGTGCTATGCTGTAAAACTGACTTGAGGGTGTGTGCGGTTGCACAGGGGAAAGCGAAGAAGACTCGTAAATTCGCTACTGTCAAGCGGTTATTGAATCCAAATGATATCAGGCTGTCCGTCGCGTTTGTTCTACATATGGAAACGAAACTCATACAGTGATGGTTGTGTGTATAGGAAAGAGAACCAGGTCAAGCAACAGAAGAAGGAAGAAGAGGCTAAGCAAAAGGCTACACGGAGGGTGTGCGTTGATTCAAATTTTCTGATTCTGTCCACAATGAAGTGCTGAAATTTTGTTCCTTCAGCACCCAGGTCGCATCCTCTATGTTCTTGCAACATAACGATGCTCTGGTACCGCCTTACCGCGTACTTATCGATACCAACTTTATCAATTTTAGTCTCCAAAACAAGTTGGAACTTATCAGTGGCATGATGGATTGTCTGTACGCCAAATGTATGTGCCCAACTTGTTGGACTGGTGACCACCTTGATCCGACCCTTGGCTGACCGGGTACTTGTTTAATGAACTGTTGGGGTTCTCTTGACTATCAGGCATACCATGTGTGACGGACTGCGTCATGGCGGAATTGGAGAAATTGGGGCATCGGTATCGGGTCGCCTTGAGGTACGTCCATCTAATTTGTCTTCACGTAATGGGGCCTCGAACGCTCACATTCCAATCTTCTACCTTGAATTTTATCAGGGTCGCTCGTGATCCTCGGTTTGAACGGCTCCCGTGTTCGCATTCCGGCACTTATGCAGATGACTGCTTGGTGCAGAGGGTCACGTCGCACCGATGCTACATTGTCGCAACCTGCGATCGTGAGCTCCGAAGACGGATACGCAAGATTCCTGGTGTGCCATTAATGTACATTGTCAAAAGGCGTTATGCCATTGAGAGGTTACCCGATCAGGGCGCACCGGTGTGACCTCTCATTTTCTAGCTTTGAAAAACTCGGAGTCCCGCTTGTTCCAGCTGGTCCATCTCGCTTTAGAGTTCAACCATACTTTTGATGTATTTTGCTGTGGATCATCATTTCTGTAGCTTTGCTGGTGAGTTGGATTGTTCGCAGCGTTGCTTGAGCGACGTGTTAAGCTGATGCATCTCTTGCTCAGGTACTTGCAGGATTTGTTACAATCTAATATGACTCTTTTTCCGTCGTATTCATCAGTGCTGGCATCATGATCGGCCTCTATGGTAGTCAAACTGACAGATCTGTCGCAAGAAGCACCGACCATCTCATGACCTCACTGTAATACAGATGGATAGGATCTCCGTCGCCCAACCTTCTGCTGTCTGGTGCCTAGTACGTCCGTATGTCGTACAACGTTCCATGGGCCTTGTTCCGTGCCGTCCACAGATATTGGTTTCTAGTGTTCTAACCCATATAGAGCATGTCCTCGTTAAAGAATCATCCGGAAGAAATGCAGTATTCATATCTCCTTCCTCTCGCTGATCTAGGCAAGTTCGTCCGCTTCAAACCCCTTGCAATGCTGTCATACTTCGAGGCCCATGACTAACAAATAGACTTTGTGTGTCCTATCGTAGACACGCATTCTCATGCAACCCACCCCTTCTCCATCTGGTGCACTTGTTATTACCATAGAACCCGGCTCTGACCTCAGCCCCCAACGAGTATTGGATCAGAAAGGAACCTCCACCTTCCACAGTTCTACCATCTCTATCTAATCCGTTATCCTCGAACACGGATATGCTCCGTCCAGGTCTCAGGTGCGTTCGAGGGTTGAATTCAAGTGATTGGTTCGGATCTTGCAATGGTATTTTGGAGGAGTACTGATGCGCCGAAGAATCTTGAGGAATGGTTCGAGGCTCATGACGAAAGGTGATTTCAATCATGCAGAGGACCGTAGCGGTCTTCTTGAGCTTGCTTGGTTGCTGACAATATGTAGCTCATAATTTACTTCTCCTAAATTCCATTCTTCGTCGTCATACTACAGACCGGCCCCAAGGTGAAATGTTTTCGAGCAGGTAGGCCACAGAACAAATAGAAATACACAACGCGCACGTGACCGTAACGCGTTATGTCGCGCCGCCAGCGCGTCTTTCTTCCCTTCAAATATTCACGACGACAACTTCCACTTTTCTGTTAGGATTCCGTACATCTTCTATACTGTCACTAACAATTGAAGGAAGATATTTATCATGGTATTGTCCGACGATTCTGTTCCAGATGCATATCCATATGCGTGGAGCTCGAGCTCAAAGTTAACATTGAGTGAATTCTTGACGAAAGTAAGTATATCCGTTCTAGTACGCTTTCCTCGAAGGTATTGAGACAATGCCTGTAGTACAAACCGTCTATGGTCCAAGATGATGGTACCAAGCCGGTGAGCCAGGACTTTCTTACCGTTCATTGCACCAGTTTTAAGTCAATGCATGCAGTGGCTTTGGGTCCAGAAAGCCGACAACGTGGAGAAAGTCGACAGAACGGCGGCCATCGAAGAAGCAAATGAGATATGTGAGTGGACTCTGGTGATTTGCATTCCAGTGGCTCATATGGCATTCTTAGTGAAAGAGACAACAGAGAAGGTCGAAAATATCAAGGTAAATACATCGAGATTATGTCAAACGATGCACATAATCATTTACATTGTACTAGAACGATGATTCTATACCCACTCGTGCAAACAAGAAGAAGGGCATCAAGAGTAAGAAAGAACTTCGGGAAGAGGTAATGACTACTTCGTTCATCCACTGAATACCAGAGACTCATTACTACAATAACGTTCAGGCGCAACAAGAAGCTACGGAAAAACTTAAGGACGTTTCCGAGCGACATGGCTTCGTCTCCGGGAAATGGTTCTCTTTGTCTCATATACCAAGTGTGCCTTTGCTGACTGAAGACCAGGTTGATATTTGCACCTGCGGATAAAGTAGACCTTATATGGTCCACGGTTGCCAGTGCGTAACATGTGGGTTCCACGACGCTCCTAATCATGAATTTAATACCGCAGCTTCTCTCATTGAGGGACCATTATCCAAGACAAGTGCAACTCTCACAAAGGTTGCAACTTCGCCCAAGAACGAGCAGCCTAATCATCAACACTTGCTATGTCTATATTTACCCAACGTCTATGATAAAGATAGTGTGACGGAGGTAGGCTCATAAACAGTTTGTTATTCACTCATGATAAATAACGAGTAATTTTCCATCCGTTAGGTTATGAAGATTCTATTGCGGAATCATGGACTGAACCTTAGTGGGGTAAAGTCTAATCTGTACACAGAAATGGGTTTGTGGTGACTCAGATCCATATCGGAGTTTAATGCTAACTGCGGTCTCTTATTATACTCAAGGTTTGGACAGTAAACATCCAAGCGGAATTCAATCAACGGTATGCGTGTCCTCCTCGTTTTCGTCCTGTGACTTATACTTATCGCGTGAAGGTTTGGCGCAACAACTCGTTGATGAAAGATACCGAAATAAAGGTGCGTGTTCAACGTAGTCTTGCCTTCAGCCTACTGATGAGCTCCCAACAGGAGCTGAAAGATGCTTTCTATGCCGAACTCAGTACAGCCAAATCCGCCCAAACGGAGAGGCCTGCTGCAGAAAAGACTACGGAAAAGCCACGCTCAAGTGCAGCAGCCTCGATACCAAAGCCTAAGCTGAAGAAGAAAGCTGTTGATGACGATCCTTTCGCTTCTGACGACGATGCTACGAAACCCCAGGCATCTGAGAAGAAGGAAGAAGCGAAGCCGACTTCAAAAGGAAAGAAGAAATTTGTTCCAAAGAAAAAGGCCAAGAATGACGACGATTTCGAGTCTGACCACGATGAAGACTCGGAAACGAACGGTGAGAAACAGCGTGTCGAAGAACTAAAGGCCAAGAAGGCGGCAGCGGCAGAGAGGACTAAGAAGGCTAGCTCAGCATCCAAGAGGCGCAAGAGTGACGAGGATGAGGACGATGCTGAGGACGAAAGCGAGCCCCCCAAGAAGAAGCGAGGTGGTAGAAAGTAGGGTGCTGGTTTTGACTCATGCTTATAGTGTCTCGGTGATTGCTTCCGCTGTATCTCATGTCCGTTCTGATGCGCCCGTGAATGTATACGTCCGCACCTCTCATCAATAGCATGGTGCGTTGTTGATACAAAGTCTTCACTCCCTGCTTATGCATCGATTTCCGCTCCATGTACAGGCAATATGTTATAGTATACGCGGCATATATGGCTACCAGCTCCCACACATCTGCCTACGCCGTCCTTTGTGGCTGGTTTTTATCCGGCTACCTGCCATCGTGGCTCATGCCGACATGAATGAGCATTCAATACAACATACCTCAAGGCATGGCTGGCGCATATACGGAGCAGCGTCCACGTTATCACAAGGTAACGTGCACTTCATTTAGCGTATAAGGTTTGACCGTGGTCCTGCCCATTTCATCACCGATGCCGGTATTTGTTATATAGCACACTCAGGACCGACATTGACGCGTATATTGGGAATGTGGGCCTCCCATCACTGGTGCCCTTCATAGACCTCCTGTTATGTTGAGCTCGGCTGTGGTTATTTCTCTGCCCCGATTCATGACATTGAGGTCTAAGGGCGGTACGTTCATTTGTCCGTGCGACTTCAAGCCAATGAATTGATGTCTACAATTTCCTTTGTCCCAGACGGGTCTTAAGGTCAGCCGTAGGATGCTTTGAAACCAACGCCACAACTACCATGTCTTCGACATCATCGACGGTTGGCACGCAACAAATCTGGAGACCATGGAGTATCCCTCTCGACGACATGCTAATGCGCCGCAAGCTCTGTGGCGTACTGAACAAAATTACAGATTCTAACTTCGAATCTATGTCCGACCGGATCGTTCCTCTCGCGGTGTCCGTTGAGAGGAGTGAGAATTCAGAGCTCTTGGACACATTCGTTCGAATGATTTTCCAGCGGGGCCTTTCGGACACAAGGTTTACTGATGTCTATGTGAACCTATGTCAAAAGATCGTTGATGAGCTGGAGGGCGAGCGGAGTCAGTGGCGCAGGGTGGACTTATTCCACATTGGTAATCCTATGGTGTGCTTCGAGACGTCTCTCCGAGTTCTGTCACAGTACGAGTTTGATCGTATCGTGGACAGCGGAGATCTGGAGACTCTTCTTATCTTCAGCAAGTTCGTCGGTGGCCTGTTCACAGAAGGTGTCCTGTATGTGAGCGACGTGCAGAGCATACTTGACGATCTCTTCGCTCGTGCTAGATATAGCAATGGCCACTCTGTGGCTATTCGGCGGTTTTTATCGCCAGTACTGGATGCGTTCAACGCGTCCCAATTCCTGGACCTCCTCGCAATTTTCCCGCGTGTGGAAAATATCTTACAGGAGGGTAAAATATCGTCAATGACACGATATATTATGATGGTTCGCACAAGTTCTCTTTTCCTCGAGAAGTCAACTAAACTTTCTTAACTCTCTAGCACCTGCACGATGAAATCTTGTATCCACAGCCTCAAGATGCCTTCTCATCCTCTCGTCAGAGGATAGAGGTGTATGGCCTTGATGTAGATGACAGTGACTTGGAATCTGCAGACGATTTACAAGAAGACTTAGCTCGCATTCTCCGCGCATGTGACGAGCAGGCCCGATACACCATCTTTCGGCGAGACTTCATTCGGGGAGTGCGGTTCTTCCAAGAGTTGAGAGTTGATGATCGCCACCTCTTCGTCTCAAGTCTGCTGTCAATAGTCTTTTCGTCTGGTGGCTTTGATGATGCTGCCTTCATTGCGGGATTATTTTCGAGAGATGCTATTCGAGACCTATGTCGATATGGGGACGCATTTATTGAAGGCTTTGGACCTTCCATGGCCGATTTAGAAGATATCTGCCTTGATGTTCCAGACGCGTATCCTATGATGGCACTCATGGTCCATTCATCCGCACTTAGCACGTCTGTCGTGACAGACCTAGCCTCATTGATACGACCCACCACTTCTAGCAGTTCCAATCCCCGCGAGAGATTCCTGGAAGCCTATTC
The DNA here is from genome assembly GCA_964035595.1 of Somion occarium. NCBI lineage: Eukaryota > Fungi > Basidiomycota > Agaricomycetes > Polyporales > Cerrenaceae > Somion > Somion occarium. The sequence goes on along the minus strand of OZ037949.1, from coordinate 1,377,590 downwards.
GTTTGCAGCTTTGAAGTCGGAGTCTGCTGTTCAAAGCTCCGTGGAGGAGGAGGCTGATGATTGAAGTTGAATAGTTATATAGAAAAGTCTTCACACTTAATGTCAATTAGGGGATGTAAACACTCTTGTATCCGTTGGAATTAGACTAGTTCACAGATTTAGGAATGTACAGTAGATTAATCACAGATACGTATGCTAGAGATCGTAACTGTGTACTGATCAAGTTGAACTACCTCTAACCCTGCGTCTTTTGGTTTCGGCAGCTGGCCTGTCTCCATCTTCACCAGTTGTCTCGACTGTGCGACTGCGTTTCGTCCCCTTGGCTGCCGCCCCCCTTTTGCCTTTCTTCCGTTTAGCGGGGCCATCTTCTTCGGAACTTTCTCGCTCGTTTTCGTTCGGCTTATAAGCAGCGGCATCGGCACCTAAACGCCTGCTGCGTCGAACCTTAGGTCTACTCTCCACACTGGCTGAAGCACTTGCAACAGCAGATAGTTGACTAGGTTCTTCTGCAGCTTTGTCCACCTTCTTTGGCCGGCCCCTCTTGCGCTTTGGGGGAGGAGCTTCTTCATTGTCTGATAATGCCTTGGTTGAGCCAGAGGCTGATCTAGAGGCGCTCCGTTTGCCAGATTTTTGGCTGCCAAAAGCCCTTGAACTGGCCACGGTGGAGATAGATTCAGCCTGTGAGGGTGGGACCTTCATTGGGGAGTGGCTGGAACCTGCGAGTCGATGTACAGCTGACCCGGACAAGCCTGACGTCGGCAATGCACGACCGTCAATAGATACACGATGCTTGCGTTTGGGCTTTCGGGTTTGGCGATAATGCTCCCCTGGCTGAGGAAGATAGAATATCTCCTCCTCTCGTAAGAGATCCACACCAACCAGCTGCCGTAAAGCGCCAATCAGGTATGAGTTGAAGCCCAAACCCTCAACGCCCCTAACAAGCGTGTTGACGTTTTCAACTACTGCAATTCCATGATCCACGATTTGCTCTTCTTCCATCAGCTCAGCATTACTCAGAGAACAACCAGGGACCACGAAGAATATCCGGGGCCCCTTCTCCTCACGAGGCAAGCTGATTTTGTGGAAACGGCAATTGGACCGAGTAACAGGCGAGCTTGAGGGAATCACAATGTCAGAGGGCGTTGGAACCACTAAAGCGTTAGAAGCACCGGCTGTAGGAGCGGTGGGAAGAGTCTCAGGTTTCTCATGTAACGGTTGAGGTTGTGATGGCGGAGATGGTGAGGGATGTGACGGTGGCGGAGGCTGGGGACGCTGCACAGGCTGTAGCTTGAGTAGCGATGGTGGTCGACCGTGTTGGTGGTGGAGAACACCGTTAGTATGTATGAAGGGTAGCGGGAGTGTAGATGTCGCGCGGTCTGTTGTTGGCGAAGGCTGGCTAGGAACCGATACGGTATCTTGCAAGCTAGAAGCCACAGACGAAGCACGAGAGGTTCCTCGGCTCCTTGCAAAGCCTTTCGTTGACGGTCCCATTCGAAACTCGGAACTGTCATCGGCGATGCTGGAAGTAACTGAAGCACCATCGTCTGGCATTTCTGAAGCCCTGCCCTTGCCCTTTGATGTAACAGATTTGATCTCCTCGTCCTTGCCCCTGGTAGACATGGAGCGAGTTAGTCGAGGCGGGCCAGCGGGAGGACTTCGTCGTTTCCGCTTCAACGGACGAGACGACTCGGAAACAGCGTCCCCATGTTCTTCAGGTTCCTTCGTTGCCTGTTCAGTACTCGCTACTGATTCAGTATCATCCACCCGTGTGAGCTGGTCAACAATAGTAGCATCCTGTTCAACATCGGACCTGGAAGGAAAATATGAAGATGGTAAGTCTAACTGTGTAGCAGTGATCAAAATATTGACATACTCTGGATATGCGAGCTCATTCTCTGCTGATGGTCCCTCATCATCGCGGGTATTCCCTTCTGCGGTTTCAGCAACGACCTGACCTTCTGTGCCCGAGACTTCGAAAGAGTCTTGACCTATATCTTGGTTAGGCAGTGGTGATAAGTCCACAGATGTGAGTTCGTGACTCCTTTCGATGTAATCAGGGTCAACATCGCCATCAGCATCGACGTCGTCATGATGTACATCACGAGTGTCGTCGGGTCTGCTCGATGCAATGCTTTCATCGTCTTGGAAGTCCTCCACGTGCATAGATTTGGTCCCGGCATCCAAGACTCCCTGATCTGTATCCTCTGCAACGACATCCGTCTTATCCTGAGCACTATCTTGTACCTGAGACTCAAGTGGAATCTCTTGAGGCGCTGTGGCGTCGTTATCTATTTGTACATCCTGCTGCAGTTCGGAAGAGGCGGGAGAGGCATCACCTTCTGTAAGCGGAGTAAATAAGCCACTGGGACTGCGACCGGTATTACGCTTTATAAGCGTAGCCGCGAGACGTTCACGCAGAGAAGCTCCCGATGAACCAGCATAATCCGGCTGACCACCATTAAAGTCTGAAGAAGGACTGGCTGGACTTGGTGTTCCCACTTCGCTAATAGGATCAGGAACGGCAGGATCCGCGGATACGGGCATGGGAATTCCCGACTCCAGCAGATGTAGTTCTTCGTGAGGAGAGGCCGAGGAGGGTTTCAGGTGTTCGTCAGGAGGACCCTTCTCTTCGATCTGTTCAGAAGAAACGGTCACCGCAGGAATGCCGGTCGTAGCAGACTCCAATTCCAGTTTTCCATGAGTTTCGTTTGCCTGCAGCAAAGTCATGAGATACATACAAAACGAAGACTGATTGTAAGCTAGACTTACCTCAACTGATGCCTGACCTGCGTCCGCTGCCGCATTGACATCGAGCGACGCAATTGACCCACGTGCTGAAAGTGAAGAAGCTCTCGCTTTTGCAAGGTCCTCCCTAGACGGGCTAGGAGTATGAACGAAACGATATCTGCGTCGCCGAGGACGTTCATCTTCACTCTCCGCGTCGGCGACGACATACTTCAAGCCGGAGCTATGTGAAGTGATATCACGGATTGCGGACTCTGCGTCCAAGGGTTCAGTTGCAACGCTAGAGATGATATCGGGTTGTACTGGGCCAGGACTGGGTGTCAGAGACGTCACGATAAAGTCAGGCTCCTGCATTACACTGTCAGAACATACAAGAGTGATGACAACGCAGTTATCTCACCTCAGTCCGCCTTCCCTCCGTAACAGCCTCCTCTACGGAGAAGTCAGTAGGGGTGATAGGTCGGGTACCAACGTCGGTCACTACATCGATAGCGGCCACGATCTCGTCGACAATTTGCTGCTCTTCCATCTCCATCACAACGTACGGAGCGCCCTGCTCAGGGATAAACTCAGGCATGAAGAACATTCCGTGCACCTCGTTCTCGTCTTCTGTCTCTTGTGTCGTTACGTCGGGTGCAAGAACTTCTTCGACAAGGTTCATGGCTTCAGATTCTTGTTCTTGAGTCTCGAGAGATACCTCAGCAGATGATTCAACCTGGATGGACTCTTCTACCGGTACTGGGCTGGTCTCATAAGACGAAGCGATTGAAGATGGTTCCTGATATAGTGCGTAAGAAATGGCGAAGAAAAAAGTCAAGAAATGGCTACTAACCTCAGTTCGCCTGCCTTCTGTCATCGGCTCTTCCACAGTGAAGTCCCAAGGTACCGGAAGCATGTCGCCACCAGCATCGGTCATGATGTCGAAACTAACGACATCAGGTATGTTATCGAGTCTGTCATTCTCTGACAGGACTTCGGTAACAACGTAGTTCAGCTGCGCCTGAAACTCTTCGGGAGCAGGTCCTGGTGCCTCAGCTTGACTTCGTAATTGCTCTACGAATTCACTTTCGGCATGAAGTATTTCATCGGTCGCCAACTCGATTTGCTCCTCAAGCGATCGAGTATCGGGCCCCGGGAGTTCTTGTACATCTTCAGCAGCAACAACCACTTCCGGTGCGTTTGTGGCATTTGTGAAACTGGCAAGGAACCCGAGCACATCGGCCTGATCAGGCAGACTATCATCGACAACTCCAGACTCGGCTTGAGCTTCAGCGAAGCCAACATTCATGGATGTGTCAGCATCGAATGAAGCCTCTGCCACGCCCCTGTTTTCGACGTCGACGAATTCGTCATGCATCGTATACATCTCTTCAAGTTCTGCATATATCGCAGCTTCGTCCATCGGGGGCGCTGATGCGTCATCTTATCAATGAATCAGTTAGAAACCGAGTTGGATGGTCATTATAAGCATGAAGACATACCGTGATGAGGTGGTAATTGCTCGCCAGTTGCAACATCGGGTGAAACTGGAAGAGGCTCCTGATTAATCTTACCGTCATCTTGCAATTTCGCAGATGCGGCGTCGAGAACGTCATTCGGATCGACGTATGAATCGTCGCTGGGCATGTCGACATGGTCATGGTGAATGTCGAGATCACTCGTACCCAGCGGTATAGGACCAACATCGTTGTCCTCCTCGTCATCGTCACTAATTTCGAGAATCTCCTGCTCTTCTCGTTGTTGTTCATCTTCAGGAGTCTTGAGGTGTCCTGACCGTGAAGCCATCCGGCCTGAAGAGAACGCAGGAGGATAGTTCCAGTCAACATGGCCACTTGGTGAAACTCGAGGCTCAGAAGGCCGTTCGTGCTTACTTCGGTTAGGAGAAGAAGCACTGCCCCGCATGAATGAAGTTGCAGACTTCTCCAAGACATCTTCGGTTTCGGCGACCTCTGCGTACCCAACTTCAGCTTCTTCATCTTCATCCAGCTGAGCATAGATGTTGTCCAAGGCCGAAGCGTCAAAGTCTTCTTCGTGAATGGGTGAACCAGAACGAGCCCGCCTGCTGACTTGAGTTATTTCTGCATCTGCCTCAACTTCTTCTTCGTCGACGTCGATCACTTCATGTTCATGAGACTCGGTGCCAGCAGGAGTGACAGTCTCCTCTTCCCTGAGAGGTGTGAGAACCTGAGGGGTCAAATGGAAAGGCGTAAGCTTAGATGGATCGTCACGAAGTTCGCCACCAGCGTAGAAGTCTTCTGCGTAAGTCCGAGGGCCATCCCAAGCGTCAGGAATTTCAACATCTCGAGGCTGTCTCGGCGAAAATTCTGTAGTCAAAAGTCTAAGCATATAATGCAAATCTAGTCGAAATCGTTCCCACCTTCGTTCTCTTCGTCAGGGCCTTCTATCTCTTCTTCAAGATCTACTGCATCTGCTTCAGTAGGCAGCAAATGTATGCTACCAACTTGAGAAGCATTGGGAGGGAGGTCTCCTCCAGAGTAGAAGTCTTCTGCATAAGTACTCGGGCCTTGCCATGCATCAGGGATTTCCACTTCTCCTTCACCAGGCTTTCCTTGAGGGGGCTCTAGAGGGACATTAGTATCAACCAACTCACGAAATGCGCATCTGATATCGTACCAAGATCTTCCACCTCGCCCTCGACTTCGTCTTCTTCGTACTCATCCTCTACTTCACCCCGCTGGATGCGATAACCTAAGTCTTGATCAATGGGAGGCCGTGGTGGGCTGCTCCGAAGCTCGTCCTCTTCATACTCTTCATCGTAGCCTTCACCTTCACCTTCATCCTCGTTCTCGAGTCCTTGAGGAACGGGGCGCACAGGGGCACGAGGTTCAGGTTCTTCCTCATCTGAAAGTATTTCGATCACCTCCGCTTCATGCACGCCGGTTTCCTCCATAATGTCAGAGCCTTCTTCTTCACTTCCTGCATCTTGGTCATATGGGCCTGGGCCGTCTCCATTCGCGTGATCCCAGCGAGCCTCTGACCACCCTAAACGTTGCTGTTGTTGTTGTTCTTCCTCATATTCCTCCTCTTCGGAGCCATAGTCCTCGCCTGAGACTTCGGACACTTCTTCTTCGTAGTCCTGAGCTCGTTCCTTGCCCTTCGCGGCACGACGCGCCTTCACTTCAGCAAATGAATCTTCGGCGGCCCCGTCTTCGTAAGTCGACACATCACCTGGCGCAGGTTGTTCTTCCGCATGTTCTGTCGCAGGAGGAGGTTCTTCACGACCCAAAGCTCGTTTGAGCTGGCTCGTGAGATCTCCAATCCACGCGTTGAACTGTGTCGCGGTGAATTTGTCATACGGATTGTATATCGGCGCACGTAGGGACGCTGGTGTAGGTACAGGGTACCGTGGATTTGTACGCCAAGTAGACATCGTTCAAGGAGACGATGTCAAGAATGGGCGGAGCGGTAGTCTTTGTGGCAGCAGAAAGAGTAGATGAACGAGTATTACAGGAGCCACTCGCCACGTGCGTGATCGTGTCACATGCGCGTCGCGTGCTTATAGCCAGCCCAAAGGCAGTCATATTGTTCGCTGCATCTCCTACAAAGGAGACTACAATACACGTACCTTCTTAGGCTTGCATAATTGAGGGCTTCCTCCGTACTTTGTGGGTGGGAAATAATTGACAGTCGTGAAATACGTCAAGTAATTCCCAAAGTGGAAGCTTAGTCAGCCTTCAACGGGCGTTTAGTAGATGTTTATTTGAATTTCCAGCTGGCACTTTCGCGTCGCGACTTGCTGCGAGCAAGACCTTTCGTTCAAAAGTATCTGTAAGTGAAAAAGTCTACACTCGACACTGAAGTCTGAAAAGAACGCCTCATTATCTCTGAGCTGTCAGATTCGTGGATGTTTAGGACGTGTGTTAGCCGCTTCACAGGAATCCGACGTCCTCAAAAAGTTGTTCAGAATATCTTCTCGAGAAATACCTCTAGAACAATTGAAGCTTACCTTCGTGCCATGAGACCTTTGGACTTTGAAGCCGGTCCAATGGTTTGGATTGACTGCGAAATGACCGGATTGGATCCCAAGCAAAACCAAATAATTGAGATCGCAGTAAGTTGTGAGGTAGACCAGGGTGTCATGTGTGGTCTCTTACTCATTATACTTTGCAAGCATAGGTCCTTATCACAAACGGCAATTTGGAGTTAGTCGATGAGGGTATTCAATATGTGATCAAGACTGATAAAGCTGTCTTGGACAAGTAAGTACAAGTTGCGCCGGAAGCATTGAACTAAGTTGTGAAGATACTTCCAGGATGGACGAGTGGTGTACTAAGCAACATGAATCAGTAAGCTGCTGCGGTATCGTATGCAATGGCACGTTGGTGGGCTGACCTGCTGCAACATAGTCTGGATTGACTCAAGCATGCATAGTTTCTCCGCACACCAAGGAATTTGTAGCCCAAGAAGTCCTTAATTATATCAGGAAGTGGATACCTAAACAACGTACAGGCGTTCTCGCCGGGAACTCAGTTCATGCGGATCGAGCATTCCTTGTCGAAGAGATGCCGGAAGTTGTTGATTGGCTTCACTACCGGTCAGTGCTACTTTCTTTCCATGTTTGCACATCTTGAACATCGTGACTTGCTACAATAATAGCATCGTTGGTATGTAGCGCCTATCTTCTCCATGTTAGCGGATGTCAATCTGAGAACATCGACCTCTAAAAAGATGTCTCGTCCATCAAGGTATATTGCAGACAATTGCGATCATCGGTTGGTCCACTCATGCCAATTATGCTCCCAGGAGCTTGCACGCAGATGGTACCCAACAATTAGAAGAGAGAAGCTTGAGGCTGGTGAGATCAGTCATCGGTATGTCCGTTCTTGAACCCATGTGGCGCGGGCGGTCTTTAACTGTATTGGCAGAGCATTGGACGACATTCGAGCCTCAATACGAGGTACCGTGATTTTCGGTTCAAGTGAGATTGCTTCTCACGTCTTCTTTTCGTTCTCAGAACTTGAATGGTACCGTAGCAATATCTTTATTCCTCCACCCAAATCGTAGAAGCTCCAGACCGCCGCTCTGTGGCCGACGTGCCCGACTCCGAATCGGTAGCACATGGGGTTCTGCATCTGTCAAAGCACATTTTATGACAGCATTACTGCTATTCGCTGATCTGCAGGACATACATTGTACCAAGTTCGACTTTACAATCGGAGGACGGTGTCAAGAGTTACAGCTAGTGCCTTGTGGAAATGGACGCGTGGCAATGCCTGCACCTTCTACTTAACGTCTTCTATTTCGACCCCTTTATCGCAGAGACAAAGCGAGACGTTGGTGTCTTCTCAAGGGCTGCCGAAAAATGGCGCAGATGGCGTCTGCATCTAAAGCATTTATCACGGCTATTCCGGTGCAAGACCGGAGTGGTACTCAACCGGCTCTCTGTTCACAAATCGTGCTAACATATCCGGTGAACAGTGCGTGGGTTAAACTCATCCCAGAGGTGTCTCAAAGTGTACAGTTGGCTTGTCTCATGCTTCAATGGCGGATGTTGTGGTGTATGACCAGGTAGGGCCTCAAGCAGATCCAGGCTCCACAAGCTACACGATACATTGAATCGCGTCATCGATGCTTTCCCCATGGTTCTTCGTTTAGGGCTTGTGATATGGGTGAATTTCGGTATCGTCAGAGCGGCGATCATTGACACACCGGGAGTCAAGAGAATAGTATGAACTATGGAATCCCGGTTGACTGAATGCACGGTGAGTATGTGGGCTTGATATTGTGCCGTTTGCATTCTCATCCGCTGTCAATGGTCGCTGGTGCAAGATACTGTTCAACAGACGTGCAAAATTTGACACCCTCGAAGAAATAGCGGATCGCACTAAAACCCATTTTACCCATGGATTTGATAGACTGACGCCATGTCAGAGTCGTCGATGCTTTAAGGATGTTCGCGAACGAAGGTCAATGGTGACCTCACCGAGGGAAGTCTTCGACCTGCTTGACGAAATGCATATGCCATAGATTCCGAGGATGTTCCCCATGGAGGGCGTAAGCGGGGCATTCCCCGCAAAGAGGGCTCTGCGGAGATGCGTATGATGTCGTCAAACGCTACAATACACTCTACTGACCTGCCTGAAGCAGTCAGGTGTGCTGAGGTCTTGTCCACGTCCCTGAAATAGCGAAGTTATCAGATAATTAACCGTGGTAAAACCGAACACTAGTCGGGTACGTAATATTTTAATTGCTATTTAGGTCCCGAGACGAGTGATCGAAGTCAATCTCTCAGATCAGACAGATTTGGTTATGATCTCCCGACCGAAAGTTCTCATTCCAAGAACAGCTTGAGTGGTTTGCAGCATTGGGAACGAACGGCCTGTCAAATGGTGGTGAGCTTTTCTTGAAATGGACATGATCGCAAATTACCATGGACCTATCAGGCTTTACGAATGGTTCGCAATGTACCTCGAGAAGATCCATACTAACTTGTCAAGCGTTACATGTGGAGTAAAGTCAAAATGATGCGATGAGGGAACCAATATCTACCTCACGTCGACCGACAAGGCCTTTTTTTCTTTCAGCTTGCGTCGGAAGGCACATATTGCCCGTTAAAGGCGCTTCGACTCACCGGAGGATTCAAAGCGTCAAACGCAGTAGCTTCGCACAACATCCAATACCGCTCAAATCATGACAGCCATGGTAAACAAATATCGCACCCAGTCTGGTCAAGAGCAGGCTAGAATGCTTGTGTGGCCTCCGGCGCTCTCTGATGTCGGTTTCAGCGCAGCTGTTGTGGCGGCCAGGTAACCTGCTGGGATTGGCTCTATCTTAATGAATCGAGAGGCGGTGCTCTTCGTCTTCTGTGAGAGATGACGCCGGAGGATTGACTCCATTGGTCGGTGGATGACTCACTGCAGAGTTTGACAAAATAACACCGTTTCGTGCGGTGTACATATGTCGGTCCATGGAACTGAAGTTGACTTCAGGTCCTGAAATTGTGGCGCAAACTGATCAAGAATTAGTTGAAGCCGTCGACAATGGGGGTACCCGCCATTTGTTCCGCATGCGAATGTGCGTAGCCCATTGTGCGAAGCACTATCATGACAAAACAGCCATGCCCCACAATGATCACAAGCGAGATTGCAATGGGAGGATTTGGTAGCTCCAGAATGACCGAGAGGTTTGCTAGACAATGATTCTGGACTGTTAAAACAGCGGAACTCACGCCTCCACAGAAAGTGTCACTTCAAAGACTGTAAGTGGACATCTATTGCCGGAATTTGACGCGAGACAATCTGCTGGGTGGGTACGCATCCATGGTACAGCACACGGCTCCACGCCGGCATGGACACGCCACTGTACCTGAACAATGGGACTTGTTCCTTTGGCGGAAAAGATGAGTTTGTCCCATTGCGTTGGGTATAGACCTTACGGGATAAGCATACTCTGCTGTTACAGGATATGTTACTCAAGCAAAGTGACGAGTGGTCAGCGTTTCACATCAATCTGTCGAGATTCGGCAACAAGTGGCTGCACGGCAGAGACATACGCACAAAGTGACTCGCCGCAGAGGCAATTATCTGGCGCAGCAGTAACCCAGAAAGTAAATGGCGCATCAAATTCAAAGGCTCGGAAGGTAGGAAGTTACGCAGAATCCAGTCCTTGGGAAGGACGGCTTCGCAACAAAGAATCATGCACCGATGCGTGGGATCTTTGATAGACATATCGACAACTCAAAAGGTGCTAAAGTGTCAACGAACCTTCCGACGTTTCATGCGATGTACGTCCATTCTGCCCATTAACATTTTCTTCGCCGTTGGTTGCAAATTGCATCGAGGCAAGAGGTCTGGATGTCGGTATAGACTAAGCGTCCGAAGCCGTGTGGACGTCGGTGTGTATCGCCACAATAGGTCGGCGTTTAGAAATGGAAATGTGATCTTGGATCGATACACTTTGATGGGTGCCTGCAGTGGGACAAGGTTGGACACGGTGCGTTCGAATCTCCCATGCTGGATACGCCCGTTTGGGTGCGCGATAAGCTGTGTGAAACATTTCCGCTGCCTGTCTTCTGCATGTCATTTCCTCCACCTCCTCCTTGGGGCCAGAAGCGCGGTTTCCCAGACGAACCGGATTCCCGGAGAATGTATTCGCAATCTCTTCGGATTCACCCCGCTTTTAAAAGACCTCGGGGTATCCTAGGATCCTTGCTCAGTTACTCATTCAATCCAGCCCTGTCCAGCTCCTACCGAGCGCAGAGGTTCCTCCAGTTTAATTTGCCTCTCTTACCCTCAGAGCGGCTTGAGCAACCCCGCCTCGTCTGATCTCAGTGACCTGGTCTACATTGACTTCGCCGACGCCGACTGCTACGTACTTCACGCTTCAAACCCCGACGCCATTATACGACATGCCTTCACCACATATCATTGATGACCCCGAGAAAGGGACTATGGAGCAAGTAGAGCAATCAGCACCGGTCGCTCTACCTACTCCGAGAACGAATGTATCACGCGATGCCCAGGTTGTCGACCTCACCCGCAAAGTACAAGACCCTGAGAAGAAGCCAGCCGATCTTTCAATAGTCCCATTAGTCCAAACATCCAAGCCTGCTGCTGTGAAGAAGCCTCGAAAAGTCAGCAGGTGGATACGCTTTCAACTTTGGTTCAACACTTACCGGTAAGCTCTAATATCTATATCTTGATGACATTGGACCTTGCTAAGGCTTGATGTTGTGTACAGAAAATTCTACTCTATCGTCGTGGCTGTAAACGGTGTTGGTCTTCTTCTTGCTGCTCTGAACATTTGGACATATCCTCGGCATTACACGGGTGCTTTTGTCCTCGGCAATTTACTATTCGCCATCCTTATGCGCAACGAACTCTTTGGACGTGTACTTTACCTCTTTGTCAACACATGTTTTGCTAAGGTACGCGTCCGAACATGAGGTGCAACTCTAAGATGCTAACATGAGGTTTTCATATAGTGGACGCCTCTCTGGTATCGTCTGGGATGGACGTCTGCTTTGCAGCATCTAGGCGGAATCCATTCTGGCTGCGCGACTTCAGGCTTCGCCTGGCTCATCTTCCGTGTTACTTTAATCTTCATCGACCACAAGGACAACCACGATGCTGTCCTTATTATGGGCGTTATCACCAATCTCGCCGTCGCCATCAGTATCTTGAGTGCCTTTCCTTGGGTGCGCAACACGCACCATAAGTACGTGTGTTTTGGTATCTTCAACGTTGCACTTGTCTCACGCTAGGGTTTACAGCGTCTTCGAACGGCATCATCGCTTCATTGGATGGTGAGTACTATTGCTATTTATAGGTTCGGTAGCGCTCCGGTTGCTCATAGCCGTTTCGTTTTTAGGCTTGGCCTTCTCTCAAGTGAGTAATTTCTTCCTCAGTTGGTTTGCATGAAGCAAGTATCGGCTTCGCACACGGAGTCGATTTCTCCTCGCACGCTGTATACCGCAGCAAGTCATTGTATCCGAGGATGCCTCCACTGTTGCCACTGTTCTGGATACTTACTGATACCCTTTGCCTCTGCTAGCATGGGTGTTCGTGGTCCTCGGTGACAGTTACGACCTCGACACACACTCTTGGAACCCCAATGGTATCAGGGTCATCCGTCAGCAAGACTTTTGGTTCGCATTTGGAATGACTGTCTTGTGAGTGCTGCTGCGGATCCTCTTTCACTCTCACGCGGGGCAAAGTACTGATATATTGCCGGCGACAGTATTCTCATCCCGTGGTTCACTGTTCGTGAGGTCAAAGTGGACATTGAAGTTGTACGTATTATCTACAGCCTCGTTGATTGTGCCGATACTTACGGGGATATGCAACAACAGCCTTCGCCAAAGGTTGCGATTGTGCGTTTCGAGCGAGGAATGCAACAAGGGCTACTTGCCCGTATTTCTCGGTCGTCGATCATGGAATACCATGCCTTCGGTATCATCTCGTGAGTTCTTGACGATCCTCTGCTATTCATTCGAAGCTGTAACTGAATGATTATCTGATAAGCGAGGGAACTCATGCGAAATACCACTACCTAATCTGTGGTGTGCAGGGCGACTTCACACGCAGTCTCGTCAATGACCCGCCAACTCATCTTTGGACGCGTCAGTTGAAGGTAGGCCGATATTTCAAAAGATGCATTTATAGTTACTGAATCATCATTACTAGTTTGCCGGCGTCTCGAACACTTCGACCCTGTACAAGAGAGGTATTCGTGTTTGCACAGGCACAGGGTTAGGCGCAGCGCTCTCTACGTGTCTCCAGAGCCCTGATTGGTAAGTAATTCCTCATCATCGTCCTCGAGCCGGTCATCGAGCCGGCCCCCCTTGGCCTTTTCTTCCCGCGCTGTCCTCAACGGCATTGCGCGTGTAAACTGGTTTTACAGGTTTACTGACCGAGCATATTGATCTCAGGTATCTCATTTGGATCGGCTCGGACCAGGAAAAGACATTCGGACCAACCATTTCCGGTCTCATTCAACGACATCTTGGACCAGAACGTGTGTGTCTTTGGGATTCTAAGGCGCGCGGTGAGTAATACTCTCACGGGGGTATTCAACTTGCGTCCTCATTACAGAACTTGCGTCACAGGTGGCAGGCCAGATGTCATGAAGCTCGTAAAAGAGGCTTATGCGACTTGGCAAGCTGAGGTTGTCTTCATCACGTCAAATTACCAAGGTAACAAGGAAATCATGGAGGGATGCAAGGAGGCAGGGATTCCAGCATTCGTACGTCATTCTTCATCCTTATTTTTATAGTAGCCCGTTGACACCATACGGTAGGGCACGCTATGGGATTTCTGAACACAATCATTGTTATGGGTGGGGACACAAACTGATAGAACTTGTTGTCAACATTGGTCCGTTATTACTTACTTTTAGCAATTTATTACTACTACTATCGCATATATCTTATTCACAAATGGCTTTCGGACGTTGTTCTCAGCTTTCCGTTATATTATGGGCAGCTTGCCTTTTGTACTTCGCTTGCTTTGACACAGCGTAGCCAAGTAATGAAATAGCATTTTTTTTCAAAGGGGATGCATCGAGGTTTCGTGCTTGCTGTTATTTCGATGCCTCATTGGTGTATGTCTGTAACTTTTATCAAGTGCAATTCATCTCAGAATAGTTTGATCAAGTCGAAGTAGTTCTACAGTTGTAATGTCGTTATCGAACATGGATACAATTCCTTTTCGAGCTCCCTCACTGATAGCCGCTCTTGGTTCAAATAAGTTCTTGACCGAATCAAGCCGCGTTCTACTGCTTCAAGAGAATCGCCTTCAAGTGCTCGAAATAAGTGCAAGTACTATGTGTGTAGTGTCTGCGCTCGGGATCGTGCTGAACAACGAGGTACCACCGTTAGTTATAAACCTCACGAGCATGTATTGTCCGGAAATTGAATCTCCTTAGCTTAGGTATCGAGATCCTACCTGGAGATGCTAGTGCATGGCTGCCAGAAGGTTCAAATGAGAGACCATTCCTCTTCGAGGAAAGGAACCTAGGTATACCGAGCAAGGTTCTATACCGGGCATATTTAGAGGCAGTCCACATCTTCGCCGAAGCACGAAGAACATGGCATCCTATAAGCGAGTCAAATAAGACTGCTCTCATCCATTCCTCATCAGTCATCCTGTTGGCGAATCCCGCACATCAGACTGCGTTGAACGCCAGGAAACGATTCGTCTTGTCGAAGTCTCTCCATGCCGAGGTTGACCTTTGTTTCAACACTGCATTGCTTTCTCTCCCCGATGCTTCGAAGCAATCCATCGTTTGGCATCACCGCCGCTGGTTACTTCGTAGACTGCGGAATCCTACCTCCCCCTTACTAGAGGCGCATGAGGACACGCTCGATGTCATCAATTTCAGCGTTGAAGACCTCCGCCAAGAGTTTTCAATCGCATCTCGCGCCAGTGAAGTATATCCCCGCAATTACTTCGCATGGACTCATAGATACTTATGCATGCATTCCCTGCTCTCCACGTTGCGCCATCAGCCTTCTTCCTCCCTTTTACCTTCTCATCATGATCTGAACGCTTTACTCATGGAAGAGTGTGGTTGGATCAAGACCTGGATCGACCGCCATATTTCTGACTATACGGCTATGCAATATGCGTGTCAGATATTCTCTATAGCGGCTGGAATGGGGAAAAATAACTTGTCATGGGCTTCACCTCCTCCCGACATGTCTCCTGACGCGCTGTTAGACATCCAGGGCTTGAGGACACATGCTCAATCTCTTCTACACACCTACCCGGAACGCGAATCGTTATGGATGTATTTTCGGGACACTTTCCAGATGACAGGATCCCCGCAAGAGCGTTTGGATGCTAGAAGCGTTGTCTGGGGTCTCGTAGATTTCATTCGAGAGCTGTTGGATACCAGTGCCGCGGACTCGGGACAGGGCACATCGGCACTCGACAAATACGACTCCATTAACCTCCACGTCTGCCGGTTCCTGGCCTGGCTGGCACGGCAGGTATGTGGATGTTCAAATATTTCACGATGCTCCATTTATATTGAATTCAAATTGTGTAGTCTCATGCGATAGACATGCGCCCTCAAAATCCACTCGATATTCTCAGAGGGCGCTGCGACTACAATGCTCTCCTAGACACTCTCCTGACTCCCTTACCACAACGAAGATCGACGGACATCATACCCCAAATGAAATGACAATTCCCTGTGTATACAGTACAGAAGAGTACAGAGCGCTGTGAAGATGGAACATGGTACAATAGACTGTGGACCCCCATGTACAAACCACTGAAGAAAACTTAAGTTTTGGTGTAATGTATGCACAAAGCCGCTAGTGTAAGAATTGCTAGGAGCATAGAATAAAAACTTAAAGCGACCCTAAGTCAGTTGAGAGTGAGATCCTGGTTCCGGGCAGGCACGAGACAGCGAGAAAAACAAACGATCATTAGGGTTCAGGTTCCAACAGATGTCTGTACACGGACGAGAAAGGTCAGAAGTTAGTGCGTGTATTGAAACAAAGATGGGGATACTGACACTCCGAGCAGTTGATTCATCTTGAACATACTCATCTTGTCGACGTGGAAGATACCCTTCAGAGGTTCGTCACACAGAATCTCCCGCTTGTCCTCTGGGTTTTGGAGATCATGTGCCTTGATGTAGACCCACATCTGCTTCACGACCTGTGGACGAGACAGTTTGTCCACTGACAAGAGGGAGGCCAAGGGTTCACTACACCAAAGTCAGCCAATCTCGACGCGACGACAGAAGTAAAGAATATACCTGAGAGCATATTCCTTGTTCAAGCCTCCACCCCTCTTCTTCTTCTCTCCCTCAATCTCGTTCCCGTCAGAATCTACCGCCTCTGCACTCTTGACTTTCTTTGCGCGTTTCGCAGTAGCTTTCTTTGGTTTCGACGTTCCGGCCCTTGAGGTACGTGAACGACTGTTGAGCTCCTGATCAAGCTGCTTTGCGATTTCTGCGTCTGTGAGCTCGGCTTTCTTCTTAGGTCGTTTGGCCTTTTTTGCTGCGGCCGGGGCCTTGGCCACTTCCTCGTCCAATTCATCAGCGTCTTCGCGTTTCCGTTTACTTGCTGCCACATCCGCCTCATTCCCCTCTTCATCTCCCTGGGCAGCCTGCGACACCTCTTCATATACAGACGATATAATTGCGTCAATGGCCGCCTTGTTGTCTCGTACGAGGTCAGCTGTTAACGAGGAATCTTCATCAATAAGGCGCTTTCTGACACGTTTTGCACTAATTGTAGTAAGGTCAATTCCAGGAGATGTTAAAATAGCTCTAATGCGAGGCTCTAGACTCGACGCAGAGAACGACATGGTTGTAGAAAGAGATGGTGAGAATGTGTTTAGGAGTTCGCGAGCAACCTTTGCCAGAACATTGAGCGCTTAGCCAAAGTGATTGCAGAACTTGCGGTTCATTAGCGCCCTTTGTGGCTAGTAGAATCCTCAGCAAGGCTTGGGCTTGGCCCTATCTTGCGACGGAACCAAGACTCACACGCCGTATGACATTCAAATATATATGACATCTACAACTACACAGCCCTGTCATCGCAAAATGCCCCAATTGTTGCGTGCAGGATCTCCCGGTGGTGGGTATAATCCTCCCGCGGCAGGCTGACCTCCTGGCTGCTGTTGCCGCTGTTGCTCTTCCTGTTCTCTGCGCATCCGTTCTACCCACCGTCCACGAATAAATAGCAGTGTAGAAACAGCGATGCAGAGTATGACCAATAACATCGTTTCCGCGAATTCGTCGACCTCTTCCTCACCACGATGACCGCCTCTCATGGCCCCCTCGAAATAATCTTCGGGCCCAAAATCGCTATCGCGATCGTTTTCTGCATGTCGCCTATCTCTCGCCCACTGTGGTTGAATATTTAATCAAGGGTGTCAAGGACAGGTTATAAGGATCTTTCGTTGCACTCACCTGTACAGGGTCATCTTCGCCTGCATGGTCCTGACCACGGCGGCGGTTGAACTCCTCGCGGGCTTTTCCGATGTACCAATGTCCATCGTTGTTATCATCAGATGAAGTATCGTGACCTGGAGAACCTTCGCGATGATCGCTGCGTCGACCGTCTTCAATTTCACGACCTGAACTATCAGTGTAATACGATTGACCTGAACATATATAGCAATGTTAACAAACCGAACCATACTCTCTATCTACCACATACCGCTCTCAGCATCGTTTCCCCAAAAGTCAAGCCCGTTAGATCCTCCGAGCAATGTGTGCCATAGACTCCGAGCGTGCAATTTGATTAGCGACATAACCACTGGCAGGTAAGCCTCTTGATTCGTCTCCATAGCCTGATCATAATGACGTTTCGCAAGGTGGAAGTCTTGTGGGACACCCTTGCCGTTCTCATACATGTAACCCAGGTTCCACATTGCGAGTGCGCTCATTTGCGTATCAGCAGCAGACTGATAGTAGCCTACAGCCTTTTCATAGCGGATACTCTCGGGTTCGTCTGGCACACCTAGCCCATGATAATAATAGTCTCCAACTTTGACCAACGAGTCGACATTCCGCTGGGCCGCGGAACGTATCCATTGAGTTAGGGCCAAACGTGCAGTGTCATTTGACGGAGAGATGGGTGAGAACCTGGTGAATCGCAAGACGCTCTTGTCTGTGAAATCGTTTCATAAACAAGACTGCAAGCCAAAACAGAGTGAATATCCGACCTTGATCCAAAACGAAAGCCAGATTATTTTGTGCAACTTCGTATCCTCTCTCGGAGGCAATCCACCACCGAAGCATGGCCATTTCTCTCCCTCTATCAGTGCCCAACCGCCATTGGCTTTCTGCATCCCTCAAAAGATCTTCATCCCATGAGCCCCGCTCGGCAACAAGCTTATAGAAGGAAACAGCTATGGCACAGGAGCTGCCGGCGATATTCCGTGGGATTAAAGGGTTCTTAGTTTGCCTAGCTTGCAGTTCTGCCAAATAGTAATATGGCTCGAAAGGTGAACCTAATCGGACAGCCTGTTCAAAATACACAGTCGCCAATTTCACCTCTCCGACCGCTAGAGAATTGGAATTACAAGGCTATACGTCATGAGAAAAGAGTTGAACACTCACACCAGTGATATTTGCCGAGATGTACATGGGCTTCCGCGAGTTCCTGGGTGGCGGCCGCACCAAAATGAGTCAGGGCCTTTTTGATGTCCTTCTTGCCATCCACTAGCCCGTCGCGGCAGATAATACCAAGACCATTATGACTCTCCTTGTCACCATAGTCAGCACCACGTTCAAACCACATCCGGGCTAGCACCGGATCTTGTTTGACGCCTTCACCTCTGAGGTACATTCGCCCAAGGTAGCCTGCTGCGAGGGCTGCGTATCCCGCTGTGGGCGGAAGATCTTCTTTACTGGCATGCTGAATATGTCGGGGATTGGCAGGGTCCGCAGGCCAAACCTGACGCGCAATACCGAGGAAATAATGGCGCGCACGGTGGAAGTCGCGAGGAACAGGGCTTGCCCCATCACCGCCCGACGCGATACCACCGGGGGAACCGTAGATACTTCCTTGGTAGAAAATCTTTCCAAGACGAAATGCAAAGTCAACTTCACCTCTGTCGGCATTGAACTACGTCATACATGTCAATGAATGATTGTTGATATAATATTGACAGACATACTAAGTAGTATTCCAGCAGGTCTTCCCAGGTCTCCCCGGCGGCCCGAGCATTGGCAGTCTTGATCACGGCTCGCCCAGCATTCATGCCAGTGGATGCCACACTGGCACCTGGACCGTACACGCCACCCTCCAAGTCGGACAAGCGAGGCGAAGCAAGAGGTAGCGTCCTACCGCCAGGCGGTCCTGATAGGAATTTTGCCACAGCTAGAGTATACTTATTTAGCTGAAACCCATTGGAGCGCAATGAGTAACTAACCTTGCTCAGCAGCATCTTCATACCAAGTCAGCGCATTCATACAATCCTCTGCGACACCTATGCCACTCCAATACCTATATCCAAGGGCCATTTGTGCACCTCTGTGACCTCCATGTGCCGCAAAGGTAAGGTATAGTTGAGCTTTCGCTTGGTCAACAGGCAGTATGTCGTGGTATCCTGTAGCGTAGAAGAAACCGAGAACGGCTTGAGATGTCGCATTCCCCGTGATTTGGGCATGCTCAGAGAAAGCGCTGTAACTCAGTGAAGGGTCGTGAGGAAAGTAGGAATTCGGTGGAAGCTGTACAACGTGTCCTTAGACCAGATGTCAACACTCGATTGGAAAGTACGTACCAGAGAGATGTGAGCGAGAGTGTACAATGCATCCGTATGGCCAAGCTCAGACGCATGCTGCAAAAGGTCAATCACCTTGACGGCCTTTCCTCGCAACTCCTCATCTCGTCTCCTTCCAGCTATTCCTTCTTTATTGATGTAGTTTGTGACAAACTGAGGCAACCATGATTGATTTCTCAGCCGAATGGCTATTCGCATGGCACTCGCAATAGGACCTTGGCCTTGAATATTTGGTAGAAAAGAGGAGAGAAGGGAATTTGGTGAAGTAAGGCTGGAGAATCCCCCAGGTTGTCGGTCGTGTGCTTGTGTTGGAGGGAGGCTGCTTAAATGTGAGAGCGTGGCCATAGCTCGCTCGTACGCTCGGGCAGCTACAGAGTACTTGGTTCAAACTTCATACATAAGGAACTATGAGTATTCACCTTCGACTGCAGGGTCCATGACCTGGTCTGGTTTGTTATCATGAATGAAGACATCCTGCCATACACATTAGCCGGTGCGTCAGAACATGACCAACTGGTACACACCTCAGCACTGGCTGCTGCATTTGAAGCAGCGGCCAGCGCAATAAGGCCAAAAGCAATGAAGCTAGCCTTTCTTGCCTTGTGTTTCCGCCTCTGCGACATAGTGAACGTGTAGTGTCGAGTTCAAGTTCACAACTTGAATGGTCGAGGACACGATCTCCGAGCGAGATGCCACGTACCGCAGATCTAATCTTACTTGAAAGTGCCGCCTTCGGCAGTAATACCTTACTTGGAGTTTAGCTTGGTACTATCGTATAGGATTATTGTACTAGACGTGCACATAAATCTGAATGTTCTCAAGAGAGAGTTGTGTTCAGGCTATTGCGAGGAGAACGGGTCGAAATTATGAATACTGGAGAAAAGTTACCTTTTTGTCTCACTTACAATAAGCGAATCTAAGTTGTCTTTGCGACAATCTGACTTACAACGCCAAAACCCAAGTTTACTTTTGTAACTTTTGTAAGGGGTAAGCGAATCGCTTGAATTATGTAAATTCTGAACCTTACCTTGAACGCCGACACTGATGCAACTGCAGTTCCCTTCAACAGACTCTTTCTTCAAACCGAGGTGTATGGCGGTAAGTTGCTTTGCTCATCTTGTTGTCAATGCCACTGATAATGTAACAGAATGATGACAGTGCTCTAGTAGACGTTCGCGACGCATACTCCAGGCTAACTCATCCTCAGCTCGTCCTCTTTTGTTCTGTCCGCTCCTTGCCCATCTCAGGATCTCCTGAGGACTTGGCGCTACGATTGGCTCACCATGATCTCAATATCTACCCGTTTCCTTCAGCTCCCAAAGGAACTTCTGTCAATGGGACATCACATCCAGGACCTACGAAACCACGAACACGACAAGTGAAAGCCCCTGATCTACCTGTCGAGATACTCGCCGAAATCATGGACCACATCGGAGACTGGGAGCTGGCGAAGGCAGTCGGCGTCCCAACATCAACACCACAACCTGTAACGTGGACCCGAGCTAGTCAAGCCGACCATGCCATCTTGACCGGATATCTGCCTCTGCTGCGAGCTGCAGATCCATCATCGCATCCTCCTACGAAGGTCGGAGCGATAGTGGCGGTTCGTTTTGGTTATGTCAATGTGCTTGATTATCTCCTTACACATCATGCTTCCCTCTTCCGTTCACTCTTTGAAGATGGCACCATACCTCTTATTGCTTCACATCATGGCCGAGTTTCCGTTCTCTCATGGTGGAAAAATGCTCAAGAACAACATCCAGATATCCTCCCACCTCTTTCAGCGGATGAGACAGCGGAGGCAATTGATGGGGCTTCTCGAAATGGCCAGGTAGCATCATTGGATTGGTGGCTACTTTCTGGACTTCCTCTGCATTATACCGAGATCGCTCTAGAAATGGCTAGCGCTAAAAGGCATATAGATGTCTTGGAGTGGTGGAAAGAACAGAATAAAAAACGACATCTTCCATTGAAGATAGGTCGTGTCATGGACATGGCTAGCATAGCTGGCCATGTCGATGTATTGGAATGGTGGGCGAGATCACAACTTGATTTCAAGTATGATCGACAGGCTATGTATCACGCAAGCTGTCATAGCAAGGTATGTATCTCCTGCAAGTAGTTGTTTCATCGTCTCATTGTGATTTAATCTCCAGGTTGATGTGCTTCAATGGTGGCAGCAAAGTGGACTACAACTTATCTTCGATCACGATTGCTTGGTCGGTGCTACTCGGCATAACCGACCGGATGCTCTCGAATGGTGGGACAAGAGCCAATTGCCTATCCAATACCGAATGTGCGATATCGAGGAGGCACTGGAAGATGCCATAGGCGGAGGTGAAGCCGCGAGAGAGTGGTGGAAGAAGAAAGGTGTGGACTTTAATGCCAATGATACGGAGTGGATGAAATATCAGAATCTCAACTGACTCTCGGCATCGTGCACGGTAAATACTATTTTCGATTTCTTTAGCTAGATGTTTTCAGTTTGCCATCATTGTTCTGTCATGTCAATTTCCACCTGCCTTCTGCTCGTTCGCATCATGTTGCATACCATTCGTCCGCATTGTATACTAGACTCATCATTGCTACCGTATAACATTTCTGAACATTGCACACTTTCCCAGTTACGTCGGCCGCGTAGATACAACAATACGGCGAGCCTTTCGACGTGTTCCGGATACCCTATATGACTTTCTAGTGACGCGAAATGCCCTCTTCTACCGTAGACCGCTCACATACGGCCGCGATCCTACGTAAGTTATGCGCTGGTAAAGAGACCGACATACTATAAACTACCTTCTAGACTTGAAGTCTAGACGTCCATTGTTTGCACTTGTTGTCCAAGGCCTTCGATAACTACACAACCACTTTCGTCATAACGAATCCGCTAACTCCTTGTCCGTGACCATCATCATCCTCTGAGAATTTCAACTACCTCTAGCGAATAGACTTTTACTTTGTCGTTAGAATTGGTCTAGACATGCCTGACCTGAACAGTCTCCCTCCGGAGTTGCTACTGAACATCCTCCAATACCTTCCGGTGCAATGTCTAAATGGAATGATGAAGCTTTCAAGAGAATGGCGGACCTTCTTTACGGCGAACGAGGCGGCGATATATAGGAATGCCGCACTTGTACATCATTTTGTACCATCCATCGACATCTCACTTGAAGACGCCAAGTGTCTTTATGCTGGGCATCTCCTCGAGAATGTAGGCAATTGGCGTTCATTCTGTAAGTTTTGGGTCAACGTATTAACGGTTTCCGTTATTAACTATCCAGACTTATAGGCTGCCACCTCTTTCTGTTGCAAAGAAACTGGGCTGGCCGTGGCACAGCAACAATCAAGACGTTCAACTCCCCGACCCGTAACGTACACCGCTTAAAGGTTGACGAACGAAACGGTATTCTACTCACTACACATTCACAAGGAGGATTAAGAGTTTCTGATCTTGAAACGGACAACATCTTGTGGGGCCTTCCTGAAGTGTGTGCTGTTGCTCGAATGTACATACCGCATGCTAACAACCTTGCAGACATATGTTCGCAGTTGGGCGCACTGTGAATACAGCAATGGTTTTCTGATCTTCGACCGCTTTGGCGAATTCAAAGAAGTGTGGCGTCTTAAGAATGAATATGACGAAGTCGCGGCAGAAATGGTCTCGAATGCTCCTGACGTTATTCAACGCCAGGTTGGAGATCTCGTCACCGCAAGTCATCCGACGACTGATGGTCGTGGCCATTTCAAACCCTGGGCTCTACTGAATACGCCGGAGTGGGGTCGAGCCTTTCGTTTCGTGTATCCGACATTGCTTGTTGCATCCATGACCAAGTCGTATTTATATGAC
This sequence comes from Somion occarium, assembly GCA_964035595.1. NCBI lineage: Eukaryota > Fungi > Basidiomycota > Agaricomycetes > Polyporales > Cerrenaceae > Somion > Somion occarium. The sequence goes on along the minus strand of OZ037949.1, from coordinate 1,354,286 downwards.
GTGGTATACGGCCGGTTGGTTCAGACCATCGAGCATAGTCCTGATGGGAACATTGAGGATATCAACTACGTTGAGCTGAACGACCAATACGTATTCATCTGCACTGCGGACCATTTACGAATATACAGTCGTAAAAATGGGCAAAGCGTTCTTCGAATACCCTCACTCGACTTGCCGTCTGCTGGTTGTTTCAGTCTTGACCACAGCGTCTTCGATTTTGATGGCAAACCATACAAACCCACCATTATCCCTGTTTCTCTACATCCAGCGACACCGGAACGAAGTTTACGACGTTCAGAATTTATAGGGGGTACGTCACTTTTTTTTTGAATCGTCTATGCGCTTTCTCCGGCCTTACCTGAATGAGCAGTCCATGTTTGCGGGCCCCACCTGGTAGGCCTACTGAGCCATAACAGTGTGGTTTTCGTTCGAGACTACGAAACTGCAATAACTTCTGGTGTACCCTTGAGTAACCTCACGCTCGAGATAACACTGCGCCATCCGAATGAGTCCATTGGAGAGTCCGTTTATGTGGCTTACGAACATGGTCATGTTGGAGTTGTGACTGTGCGTTCTTTCACTACTCTTCATCACACTGGCGCTCATAAGTTCCAATAATCGATGCGTAGACGTCCGGAGTGTTCGTGTTCACTGTTGAGCCAGAATATCATGGTCTCAGCAAGATCCCTTCCCAAACACTGGAACCAGATACGAATACTTCAGGTCCTGATACCAAGCTTATCAAGCTCGATCAGACCGCTTTCCCTCACCTAGTTGCATGTCGCATTTTGCCCTTCGGCGATGATCACCTACTCCGAAGGGTGTCCTGTCTACAAATGTCGGATTCGAAACTCTACTTTACGTATGATCCTCAGGCTATACGGAAGAACGAGAGCGCGAAACGACGCGCAGACGATGAAGTTGAGAATACGGAACCACAGGCTGGACCGTCTACCAGCAGGTCTCCAAGATCCATCGTACCAGTTGCACAACAGCAGGCCCAAGCAGGTCCACCAGAAGATGATATGATCGAATGGAATAATACGGAATATATGACTCTTGACGAACCCCCTGTCATCGTGCCTCTGGATGACGAAGACATAGATGAGGAGGTTGATAGTGACACTATTGATTATGAGATGGAGATGGAGGATGACACGGACGAGGACGAGGACGAGGACGATGATAATGCTGTTCCCTGGCTTCATGTTCCAGCCCTCAGAGCTAGTGGTGAGTTTGGAGTTTTAGGCGTTGTTTTTCGAGCGACGACAGCTTATAGTCCTTTCCACTTTCCTTTAGTCGTAGTATGCGTCGATTTCAGCCCATGACATGATGGATGTATAGTGTACAACAAGATACAGCGAGATAATACAAATTCGATGCCGCACTGTTCTCAGGTTACCCAGAGCAGACGTGTATGGTGAGATGCTAGTTTGTTTCACCCTCTGGTAGGGGCACAAGTTGAAAGCGAATTCCTGTAAGTAGTTTAGTTCACTGAGTGAGTGCTCCATTGCTTATTATGACACATGAAGAGATACTCGCCAATGTGAGACATGAAACGATTTAGGTTCTTCTCCTTCGAGCCATGCTCGAGCAGGCCATGATCCTTGAGCAGTTCTTTCAGCATTTTGGCTATTCATCGCATTCTACAAGTCAATACTAAAATGATATAGTAAGCTCGATTGACATACGGCTGTATGCGAAAAGCGAGTTCAAGTTTGCTGGATACAATGCACTCTTTGTGCCATCGGGTTTCAAGACCACTTGCAAGGTGTCGTTCAGGTTATCGGTCTCCAGAGTCGAATTCGCCCTCCGCGACTCTCTGGTACAGGTTCGGTTTCAGTCACATCTACCGAAGCATGAAGATGTTTCACTCACGAATTTTGCAGCGCGTGGCGGACCTCGATCAATTGCTTCCGACTGCCCTCGACTTGCTCTTCAAGAGAAAGTGGAACGTGGTCTTTCATTTGCAAGCTGACCTGTTCTTTGACTTGCAGTGCTGTTTCCTTTCTTATCTGGTCATTAATGAATGATCTACGTATGTTCCATTAGCCCCATGTTCTAAAACCGCTTGACATGACTTACTGGAGGTCCAGCGCGAATTTGTCCTTCATTTCGTTCTGGATCATTGACTTGATCTCGTTGACACGAACCTCTTGCTTTCTATCTTGCTTTTGGATTTGTTGTCTCAAGCCGTGGATCTGCACTGAAGCATGTTGCTATCTCGCGTGTTTTGCCTGAGCGACACCCTAATTTCCTGCATCTAAGAAAGCACTACATACCATTGTCGGTCCTAACGTGGATATTTTGTCCGACTGTTCGTTTAGGGTTTTGAACGTATGTCCCCTTCCACCAATGATTTGGATTTTGTTCAACGCAATTCTTGCAGGAAACTACTTACAATGTCCCCAGCGTGGTTTTCATCGTGCCGAGCAACTCTCTCAGTTCAGCTGTGTCCGGTTGTGGACCAGACCTCGACACGGTAGCCATAGACATGTTTTCAACAAAACTCAAAGCGGAGGAGATTGTGGTGCAAGATTGGGATTCCGCAACAATTTCTGAAGATTATAAGGCGTATCACGCAACGTGTTGTCGTCGTGCTGACAGCGCGTGTTCAAACTTCCCCACACCCAAATGCAGCAGTGGTGTTTCCTTTCGCGGTCTCGACCTAGCGCCGCGCCAGGTTAGAAGTGACATCCGTGAAAGGCATACCCATGTTCTACGCGGAGGTATGTGATAGTGTTCTATGCGGAGGTACTGAGTGATAAGCACATCTTATACAGGCACCCAATCTCTCATCTCGGGCACCACGTTCTTGCCTCTACCCTTCGTCAAGAAGTCAAGGATGTCCTTCAACGCTACAATTTCCATCTTCTTTTTGGTATCACCTGTACCTGCACCCATGTGCGGAAGTAATGTGACACTGGGTAGGTCCAAGAGTCGCGGGTTTATGTTGGGTTCACGAGGGAAGACATCGAGTCCTGCACCAGCAAGCTACAAAGCATATCAGTGATACATGCTCTTGCCTAGAATCCTGTTATTCAATGACTTACATGTCCGTCTTCGAGAGCCCTGATCATGGCATCTTCATCTATGACGCCGCCTCTTGCGGTATTCACAATGATAGCTCCCTTCTTCAACGCCCTGATCATCTTCTCATCCACGTATCGTTCTGTGTCTTTCGACAGAGGTATATGAACGCTCAACACATCTGCCATCCCAAGCATCTCCTGAAGTCTATCTTTCTCAAAGAATTCACACCAATCCGGTACATCCATAACTTTTCTGCGGTTGTGGTAGACAATTCTCATTGAAAAGGTGTGGGCTAGTTCTGCCAGTCGCAGACCGATACCACCTAGGCCGAGGATTGCAAGAGTACGGCCTGTCACGTCATGGGCGTTGCTTGGAGAAAGCCTTGACTTCCACAATCCGTCTCTGAGGTCGCGTTCTGCCTTCGAAAATTGTCTCAACGTAGAGATGATGAGGAATAGAGCTGTGGTCGCGGTGGCGTCGTTTACGGCCCCAGGTACGCGAGATACCAATATTCCTGCATCATACCAGTGAGGGCTTAACATTACGACGTCTTTTGCAAGTTGATTATAACTTTACCTCGCTTTTTGCAAGCAGCAACATCAACCGGATCGTACCCTGCCGCCATCTGAGCAATCCATTTTACGCTTGGAGACAGCCCATTGATCAATTCTTCGTTGAAAATGCCAATTTTTGCTGCGGAGAAGTTACGTCTGAAGATTGCTACTATGCCATCGTATTTTCCGCCGGGCTTCCAACCTTCCAAGAAGTCGGCTCTGTTCGGAGAGTCCATGTGCTACAGATATCACGATGGTGAGAAATTATGGCATTTACTTTTGTCAACAGGTCGCGCTCACGATGAGTTCTGCGATGCCTCGAAACATGTCCTCGCACTCCTTCCAAGCATATTCAACTTCTCCTATAGAATGGTCAGTATAGGGTAGATACATAACTAGATAAGTCTCTTCACCGCAAATCATCACGCGAGTCATCCTCGTGATGTCCCTCTACAGCCAGGATGCAGCTTTCCCGAGAGCGAAATCAAGAAGTTTGGTGAGGCAATCCACGATCGGAGATAACAATGCCACTTGTACTCTATCTCCACTATCGCACTATCGCACCCTTGATATTGACGCGAGGTGACTCGATACGTGTCTATTTCAGATGCAATGATAAAATGATAATACAGATATTTGGATTATACCCCTTCACTTCCCGAGACTATGAGGGATGTCATTCTCTACACCAACTCAGGGACAATATCATTGCCTTTGCCTTTTGTGAGGAAATCACTGAGGTTCGTCAAGGCACGGATCTCCATCTTCTTCTGCGAGTCACATGTCTCCGTGCCCATATGTGGGAGAAGAGTCGCATTCGGGAAGTCAAAGAACCGAGGGTTGATTTTGGGCTCGTCGGGGTACACATCGAGACCGATTGCTCCGAGCTGCAAGAAATCAATGCGAAGATACTTGTTAGGTCAGATGATAGAGTGCGTAGAGCGAGAATACGTACGTGACCATCCTCCAATGCACGGATCATAGCCTCCTCATCAATAACCTTCCCTCTCGCGGTGTTGACGATGACTGCACCCTTCTTCAGCTTGCGAATCATCGACTCGCCCACAAGGCCCTCAGTATCTTTCCGCAGTGGGACATGTACACTCAAGACATCTGTCTGAGCCAACATCTCGTCCAACTTCTCAGCGGGAAAGTACTCACACCATTCCGGTGTGTCCTCTACTTTTCCACGATTATGGTAGACAATGCGCATGGGAAAGGCATGTGCTAGTTCTGCGAGACGCATACCAATACCACCAAGGCCGAGAATAGCTAGTGTCCGACCTGTTAAATCGTGCGCGTTGCCGGACTCTAGTTGTGACTTCCAGAGACCTGCTCGTGCATCACGTTCGGCTTTGGAGTACTGTCGGAGAGCGGAAATCATGAGATAGAGAGCAGTCGTCGCTGTTGCGTCATCGACGGCACCAGGTGTATTTGATACAATGATCCCTGAACAGTAAAGGACAAAGGTTTCATACACGAGATCAAAGATACTGTAAACGCTGTGATCCCACCTTTCTCTTTGCAAGCAGCAACGTCGATTTGGTCATAGCCAGCACCATTATGGGCTATCCATTTGAGACCCGCAGCCGCAAGGGCATCGACGATCTCCTTGTCGAAGATACCAATATGATCTGCAGAGACGTTATGGCGATACGTGCCAACGATGCCTGCATACTTTCCCCCTGGCTTCAAGTTCTCCAGGAAGTGTGCCCTACTAGGGGAGTCCATGACCTGTGAGGTATGATATATAATTAACTCTGATACAACCATATCAAATCACGGTATACTTACCACAACATCTGCTAGACCATGGAACATTTGTTCACATTCCTTATGAGCCCACACGAGGTTTCCTACAAGGACATGATGGAATCAGTATGACTTGCTCAACTTGTTTGTCCCCTCATTCACCTACCGCAGATCATGACTCGGGGCATGTTGGCAATGGTGATAAGGTCAATGATAGAGAAGTGGAAGACGAAGGGAAACTTCTGAACTTCTGCTCGTGCGCCTGGAGGTGTTCATGGTGAGGGCTTTAAGTAGGCCTGATTGGCAGGACGGGCATCCGGACCGTAGGTACGATATTGAATTCATTAACAATTAGCCGCCCCTCAAAAGGTCTCTCACCAAAAAGACGTCAAGTGACGTTGTTGAACCCATGTCAACTATGTCGGATGCTCGAGTAAATCCGTAGGTGCTGGGAGCGGGAAGGGGGAGGCAGGGGAGAGGTGGAAGGATGCGTGAGTACCAAATGGATCGTTAATACGCTCGTAGGAGGGAAAACCCATTTTGTAATGTGAGCCCTCAACAAACGCATTCCATATAACAGACTATTCTACCACAGAAAGACTACTAACATCCTCCACGAACGTCGGAAAACGAAGCCAAAAAATTCATGAAGTCACAAAATTGTTGTAACGAACCATCTCCAAGCGCAGCGGCTCAATCAAGGTCGTTAATATTCTCGAATGATCGCCTGCTTGATCATGACCTTGTCTGCAATGGCTCCGCGGTAACAGAAGGGGTTGAAACCGGGAAGGGAGCTGCTACAGGATGATCACGAAGCCACTGTTCGATGCCCGCACGGAATCTGTCAGGATCCAAGGCAGCCATTCGACTTTATTCCACAATGCGATATGATATTAGTCGTGATATTTTTATTTTTATTTGCAACGCGAACAATCCTTCTCACCGAGCTAATTATGGGTCCCTTGGCACCTCCTCTGCGCGTGCTTGAATTGTGTTGTGACGAATCCATTCGGCAACGCTGGACTTGGAGGGACGGAGCTGAACGTGCGGAAGACGGTGCAGTCGCTGCTGTTGGAGAGCTGGAAAGTGGTTCAGGAAGGGAACTCGGATCAATGATCTGAGCTGATCCATATTCCTGAATCCTGAAGGAAGGATGATGTGACTACATACTCAGTCAATGAATATTGATGAAAAAGCCAATAAGAAGTACCGTAACACATACCGTTCCAAATTGGATGCCGAAGACGGTCCTAGTGGGTTAGCAAAGGCAGGAACCACGAAGCCAGCGAGGGCGACAGTAGCAGAACCGATGGCAATGGAACGTATATTGGAGCCAATAAAGAACAGTGGATGTAGTCTTGAATGAACAGGAGTGTAGTAGAATAAGAAATACGAATAGAAGTCAAGCTAAGAAGTCAAGACGATCACTATGTGGTCACTCACTGTCCGGCACTTTACTTCAGAGACCAGGAGATGAGGGCTGGGTGGCATATAGCCATGACATTCGGCACGCTGCTTCACAGCGTGCCGTTTTGCTCGTCAGTAAGACGTGCAGAGTTATGGTCGGATAATTTTCTGAGTTAAAAACATATCAGTTGAGCGACTGAATAAGTTGGAGAGTGCTAGAACGCGATGTTGCCAACATGAACAGCATATGCGGAAGGAGGTATAGTAGCTTCTCGCAAGTACTGGTTGACCACAGCACCTGCCATATTTGGCTAGCTTACTAATAATGTGATTCATTCTCCGCCACAGCCTCAAAGCGTGGAGCCGTCCGCTTGGGCGCTTACCTCTCATGTCGCAAACCACCACCTCCACCAGACGAGAACAACTTTCAATGTTTCCACCAACAGACTCAACACTATCAACAATGCAGCACGCCAGACAACACAGAGGGCGCCGCGTAAGGCGGGTGGGTACTCCATTGTCCTCTATACAGCACATCAAACAAGGTCCTTCAGAGGAGGCCAAACGGCAGCATATCAAGAGGCTTCGCATGAAGAAACAACGTGCCCAACATGCTCAACGCTCACATCGCCCCCGTACTAATTCACCGCGCACCAGTGGAAAGTCGCCGAAGAACTCACTGCGCATTCAGAAGCCGATTCGAGACCGATGGGCAGCGATAGCGGAGGAAACGCAGCGGATTGTGCTCGGAGATGGCCAGTACGTTGAAGAGCGCATTGTTCCCGCCGTTTCTTCTGCTGTTGCTCAATCATATACACAAGGGTCTTCTTTCGTTGATCCTTTGATTAGCTCGTTGAAGGCGTTACAGATGCAACCGGCGCATATAGCGCACAATATCTTTTCACAGATTCAGCTTAGTCGTCAGGGCACGATATTCTTCCCCCACTATTCCGATTCACTCGCTAACTGGGCCACCGCCCAGAAGCGGGCCCTTCCAACCCTTTCCCAAACGAATATCAAGTTCGTTCACGACTCAACTCTCTTAGCCGCCCGACAACTTGCACAATCTATGTCATCGAACACTTCCAGGATCGGAGTCCTCTCCTTCGCATCCCCGAAGAAACCTGGAGGAGGATTTCTTCATGGTGGGGATGAACAGGAGGAAACTATCGCTCGCCTTTCATCACTCGTTGCGAGTCTGACTTCACCCGCCGCCCAAGACTTTTACAAGGAACACAAGAAGCATTGGAGTGAGGACGGTAGTGGTCTGCATGACCACTCTATGCTTTATTCTCCAGGTGTTGTTGTTTTCAGAGCAGATGGTGATGACGAAGAGATTAATCTAGGTGACCCCGTTGGCGGTGCATTCATTTCCCCTTATCAAATCGACGTCGTTTCTGCTGTCCCGGTCAACGCCGCGGCGGTTCGTGCCAAACATATCATCTTACCATCCGAACGCCAATTTTTCGAAGACGGCATTCGTGGTGCCATGAAGGAACGTATGGCTCGCATTTTAAGGGTCTTCGAGGAGAAGGGAGACAAGGTTCTGGTTTTGGGAGCCTTCGGATGTGGATCAAGTCAGAATGATGTGGAAGTGATAGCGAGTCTATGGGCAGAACTCCTGGTATGTGGTGATAACGAACAACATGCTCGGTTCAGGGACGTTTTCGAGCGTGTTGTTTTCGCTGTTCCGGGCAAGCTTTTCACCCCATTCCGTAGAGCTTTTGACATGCGTGTTTTTGAACAGGAAGTGGCCTCTGCTGCAAGCGATTAGTGATACTTTTTCATTTTCTAACTGCTTTTACGTTTCTAATATATGTATGCTCATAAATTTGAAGTTGTATTTCTACAGGACAGTATGTAGCTCTAGGATACCCTTTGCTGATACGATGGTCAACTTATCAATATGTATGCTTTCTACTCCCAATAACGGCGATACCAGACTTTTCCTACAACAATGCATCCAGTATTCAATCACAAGTTTTAACAAGGTAGCTCCGGTTAAACGGCTGTAATAGAAGAGCACAGTTGGTACAGAGTGTTATAAATTGTACACGCTAGAAATATATTCGGTTGAGCTAGAGAAAACTCCAGTATGAAACTCATCAGAGAAAGTGTCCAACATCTCCCTGAAGCCTCCTAGTACTAGTAGAGATAACGGAATCCCTTCTTCCTTTCCAAGGCCTCTTCGAACGTGAGACCCTCCAATCTGGCCGCTTCTTCGATTCTCTCTCGTCTTGCGCCTGTGAGGTTGGCAAGTTCATTGCTCTCCAGCTCCTTATTCTCTCGAATCAACATGTAACGGATCACTGCAAGAGACGCGCTAGGTTACTGCTACGCCACGGCCAACAGCGGTGTGCACTCACCGAGAGCCAGGAAAGAGGCGAACGCCAATGATGCTATACCGATGAACATAGAGGGGTGATAATCCGGACCCCATTCTGCTTTCCAAGCGTATGAACCGATGCTGCCAATGACGTGCTCAGAACAATCATTGGGGATTTATAAAAAATGCGCCAGTGATACACACAGATTACCCAGGTTACCGAACCCGTTCACGATACCGATACTGGCGGATCGCTTTGCAGGAGGACGAGGTATAGCATTTGAGACCCACACGAGAGTGAGAGCGAAACCTGTAACACCACCACCCACAATATCAGATCAGAAAACTGATGGAGATCATGAGCACGATGGAGCTGACCTGAATATCCAGTAGCCATGAGGAACATTGCAACATAGCGGCCACCTACTGACATCGTCGTGACACCGATGATGTACCCCAGGATCACACCCCACCACCAAATATTGATGTGGAAGAACCGTTCACCGGTACGATCTGTTAAGTTGACAATTGAGCTGGGAGAAAGAGGTGCCGAGGTACGAACCGGCATGCCATGCATTCGCGCAACAAACAATGGTGGCAAATATCCATGGCGGTGCAGCCAACAGAAGACTGATAGTTGTGGAGAACCCAAGAGTGGCAGTTAATCTAGACAAAAGAGATTTTAGATGTAGTTGTGAGCATGACTACTAGGTGACACCGCGTACGTTGGGAAAAAGTTCACAAAACTCAGACCCAAGAGTTGCGAGCAAGCCATGACAGCAAAAATAGGGACTTTGGGGTCTTTCAACGCTTGAACCAGTCCGGTGAATGCGCTGTTGATCCATGTAAATCGGCTGTGAACAATCAGGAAAGTTGGAAACGCGTACGATTCCTTGGGGGTGTCTTCGTCTGCTTCTCCCGCGTCTTCTGCAAGACGAACTTGAGCAAGACGTCTTTGTGCAGGCGACAACCAGCGAGTGTTGTGCGGCTGAAAGAACATCAGTCACTATCCTTACCTGTTTTCACAACACTCACATAGTCAGGAAGTAAATATCTGAATAACACGCAGAGGTCAGTACTGCGACAAAACTCCAGCAGCAAAGAAAAAGTACCCACATAGCGAGGAGACCGATGCAAATTGTGATAGCACCCTGACAAAAAACCTCGTCAATCGCCAAATAAAAAGGACAAGAGAGGATGCCTATACCTCAATGTAGAACAGCCTTCGTTGAATGCGATATGAGTACATGTGTTGTAGTCTGGACGCTGAGATAGCATCTACGCACCACCTCCAAGCTCGTATGCCTCTTTTCCCCTCCATATGAGCGAGTACGCCAGCAGCAATCAACTGTACTTGTGTTATCTTTGGTAGGAAGGTGAAAGAATATGCATTGCTCACGCTGCCAAATGCATTCGAAACCAACAGACCGCCGTAAAGGATGGCGGACCGGAATGCGAGTTCCTATAGCCATTCATTGAGCATAAAACAATTCCTTGGGGTTTCAACGGTACCTACTTTGCGAGTGTACCACCGAGATAACAAGTATATTGCACCGGGGTAGAATGCAGCCTAAAGTCCAGTAAGTCGGTTTGCATGCGCGTGAAAGTTTGGCCTTACTTCTGGCAGTCCTACGAAAACGCGCGCAGCGAGAATACCAGCATAGTTGCGGGCCTCCTATGAAGCGACAGATTTGAGTTAGCACTACTGGGACACCTCTCGAGAAGATACATACACCAGTAAGTGCGCTGGTTAGACCCCATAGTACCACACAAAAGGGGATGTAATATGACGGCCTACAAGGGTACACCGTGAGTTGAATCCTGGGATCTATATGACATCACATACCGCGAGATGCGATTCAAGATGATATTCGATGGGATCTGAGCTGGAACGTAGGACGCGTACAGGATAGCCAAAACGGTGGAATATTGAATGTCTTTATGTAATCTAAATTCAGAAGACGATGATGTGACACAACGATCGACTAGCTTACCATCCAAGCCAAGGTCACTTTGTAGACCTTTTAGTCTAGCAGCAGTAACTGCTGTCCGCTATCCAAGGTCATCCTAATGAACATGCTTATATTTTGAGGTAATGAATAACTCACGTCAATATAATTCATTATGAAGACAAGGACGATTGTAGGTAGTAGTCGCAAATCGAGCATCCTGACTAAGTGCTTTTCATCCAATGCACGACGTTCTGGCGCGAGCAATTCCCCGTCGCTATCTTCCACTTTAGGGTCGTGTTCGACATGTTTAACGTCGACACTAAGCTTCTCGTCTTCTCTGGAGCTGTCGTCGCCTTTCGATTGATACGCCATAGTATGTGCGATGACGGAAAATAACCAGGTACGCGAAGCAACAGTGAAGTTGGCCTGGGTCGAAGACGAGAGCAGGAACGTTCCTGCCTCGCCTCCAACCTATAAGCTTCTAGATAATGCACTGTGCTTAAATTACCCTCAGACCGACGCGGGCAACGAAATGCCACAAATGACAGCGATCCAACCTTCGGAGCACATATTTTGATATTGGGGCACGGAGGAGCAGCGCTTAGAGTGGTCAGGAAGTGGACACGGGTTGTCCGCATGATCCTGCGTGGAGGGGAATCACATCGTTTTGGTAGCTTCCATGGAGGCCATTCCTCTGCCGTGACAAAGGTGTACAGGCTACCGTCAAGGGTATACTCTGAAGCTATCCACACAGTAGCAAGCGGTGCCTTCTAGTGACGCAATGAAAGACCTAACAGCAGCAAAAGCTAACTCAGGCTGCAAAGAAGAATGAGTATTTCCGAATGCATGAGAGTATGTTGTCTAAACATACGTGCTCAACGAAACCTTGGTGTGCACCAAGTACGCATGCAGAACGTTGTTTCCACATTCTGAACATGGTATTCGATTGAAGGAGCAATACGCTACTGTGGTATCTCATGGTCCAAGTTTAACGGCGAACTGGAAAGGGTTTGCATAAGTGATGAAGCTTCGAAGCTTGAAGTGCAACCGTGGGAAAGGCAATCCTCAGGTATTCAAGGAGCCATCGTAACCGTAAGGCGTCGACTCTCACTCTGCTTTATTATGTCGCATTTCCCTTTGGCCATGGACTTGGCGTATAGATGGCTGTTTTTATTTCATTTGATTGTTTGCCAATCCCCTTGTCTGCTGACGTTCACGGCTACGTACTTGAGCTCCATCGTGACTACCAGGAATTCTCCGTCGCCTTCACGGACCGCCTCAGTGAGGTGAATGATGCTGAGGCGATTGCTCGTCTAGATGTCTTACCCGTCAGAGTTGTAGCTGAGTAAAGTTATTGGCTACTCATATCTGAGTATGTTCACATATACTTCTGTGATTTTGCGGCCTTCATTGAGTTCAACGCGGTGAAGCAGGGCAAATCATTTCTTTATGCGAACATACTTGACGTTGGGGACTTTCCAGAATATTACATTTCGCCCCAGACGCGAAACTTCGCACTCTATAGCACGAGAAGTTACATCACATGTAGCTGAAGTTTCCCCTACGGTGCGGTGAACATCCAGCTTGTGGCCCGCTGCATACGTCGTCGGTAACCATGCGGCATTATAAGACCATGACACCATCGAAATGGCTCGCTATCCACTTTGCGTCGATATGAATGCCTTGAACAATGTGCTACTTGTCTTTCTCGCTGTATATATTCATGGAATACTTTCCTATACAGTTCCCCCAGGATCTGCAGGCTTCTATCATGGAAATTCGTCCGCAGCTGTAACACTCGATACTCATTCGCTGTTCTTGGATGATAAGAGATTGTTTGTCTTCAGCGGAGAAGTTCATCCATGGCGAATCCCCAGTGGTCGTGCCGTTTGGCGCGATGTATTTCAGAAGATGAAGGTCTGTCTTGCTTGTTATGTCCAACACGTCTAGTAGTCATCTGTTTAGGCTGCCGGATTCAATTCTGTCTCTGTGTATCATCATTGGGGTGTTTCCGAAGGCAAACAAGGAGAGTTAGACTTCAATGACTTTCGGTCACATACAGATGTCTATGAAGTTGCAACGGAAGTTGGTATTTTGGTCGTGGCCAGACCTGGTGTGAGTCAACGGTTATTTGTATTGAATCATGGGTAAAAGTAACATTACGTCGCTCCAGCCGTACATCAATGTAAGCAGTTCCCAGGTTATTTTGGCTACATTCTCTGATCTTTTCATATCTATAGGCAGAAACAAGTGAGTCGTGAGAGTGGAGACCTTCTGTGTCGGCATCTTTACGCGTATTTTCAGCTGCTGGAGGATTCCCTGGTTGGCTTACAAACAACCCTGCCAAAGCTCGCACAAACCAGACGGGATTCACGGAGGCATGGACACCGTACATTGAATCCGTTGCCCAGTTCGTGGAGCCATTCCAGGTAAGCTCGAGGACTTCAATGGTGGGCGCAATGCTCATGGTCCTGCTTTATCCTGATAGTATCCTGACGGACCAGTTATTGCTGTTCAATCTGAGAATGAGTTCTTCCAGTCGTCAGCTTCAAACCCGGGCCGCTCCGAAAGCATGCAGGAAATCGAGGATACATTGCGTGCCAATGGCGTTACGAAGGTTCCCTTGTGAGCTCGTTGTTTATATAACATTGATCCTCGAGGAGGTGCTAAAGCGGCACTCAGGACTCATAACGATGCTCAGCCGAACGGAAGATTTGCGCAAGGTCTCGGCGCTGTAGACCTTTACATGTGGGATGCTTATCCTCAGGGCTTCCTATGTTCTAACCCGACAAGCTGGCCAGAGGTCAATGCGAACCTAGATACAGCTCATCAGGTAAGTTATTGCATATGAGATGCCGAAGAGTTCCTTGACCTGTCCCTGCTTTAGGCGTTTGTACCGGACCAACCATGGGCATCAGGCGAGTTTCAAGGAGGATCCTTCGATCCTTGGGGTGGCGTAGGTTTTCTACCACGCGCTGGCCGCTTCCGAGTTGAGCTGATTTTTTATAAGTCTGGATATGACCAATGTTTCTTGTTGACGAATGAACAATTTGCAAGTGTACGTCAAGGTGTTGCATTATCTTCTCTGTATTTGATCTTTGACTATTAAATAGGTACAATACAAGGTTTCTACTTTCCATAAGTTGGGTGCCTTTTGCGAATACTCATCTTACCCCTGCAGAATAACTATGCCGCGCAGACCACATACCTGAACTTATACATGACGTATGGCGGTACGAATTGGGGCAATTTGGCTGAACCTACCGTATACACTTCGTACGTTGTTAGCGTACCTTTCAGAGGTTCATCGCTGACAATCTCACAAGCTATGACTATGGTGCACCTATTCGCGAAGATAGAACACTGTCGCCGAAGTACTCCGAGATTAAGCTTCAAGCCACGTTCTTGCATGCCTCTCCAGACTTTCTTGTGGCTACTCGCTTCGGCAACGGTACAGTCGGTTCTGGAACTGCATTTTCTGACAATACACGGATATACACTACCGCTCTGAGCGCACCTAGCGGAACGCACTTTTATGTGATCAGACAAACCAGCGTCAGGTACGTTACGATTGACTCAGCCTTGAGATGTAATTCACGGCCGAACTTATATAGGCTTCTCGACTCGACTCAATTCACTATTCGAGTGAATACGACGGAAGGCGAAGTTACCATCCCTCAATTTGGTGATACTGCAACACTGGATGGTCGCGAAAGCCAAGTTCTTGTTTCTGAATATACATTTGGCTCTCACAAGTTGAAGTACTCGACGGCAGAAGTATGTGTCGCACATACAGCAGGTTATCTTCAACCTGACATTTTGTTTATTCAGGTCTTTACGTGGGCTACCATTGGAGACGTTGACTACCTGGTTCTCTACGCAAATGAGGGACATTCTATCGAGACCGTCATCTCGGGAGTGGGAAACTCTGCACCAATAATCTCTGGCTCTTCTTCTATCACGGCGCGGTCAGGTTCAAATGGTACAGCCATTATCACCGGTAGTCCCTCTGGCATTTCCACGGTTACAATCGGAAGGGCCACAGTTATCGTCGCAGACAAACATACCGCACTCTCATTCTGGAATGTTCATCTCCCTACTCCGAACGCAACCCTCTATGATCGTGCTCCAGACGTCCCCTCAGTCCTCGTCATCGGTCCATACCTCGTCCGCAATGCCACTCTGGAGAATTCTAATTCTCGTCTAGTCCTACATGGTGACTTAAATGGTACGACTACGATGGATGTGGTTGCTCCTCCATCTGTGAAAACTGTCACATGGAATGGTAATCAAGTGGATGTTCAGAAGTCCAATATAGGAACGCTCAGAGGTAGCCTTCGATTCACGTTGAACGAACCAACACTACCTAATTTGAAGGAGGCAACATGGTTCTGCACGGACTCCTTACCTGAGATAAAAGATGGATTTGACGACAGTGATTGGGTGACTGCGAACAAAACAACCACAGTTCGACCGTATCAACCATTCGGTGGGAAGGTGAGAACCACCTAAATATCGTGACGAAAATGAAACTGACAATTCTTTAGTTTGTTCTATACTCGGACGAATATGGGTTCCACCAAGGTATCATATACTGCTGAATGGTATCATGAATTGCAATAAATGACATCTTCTAGGTAACACCATTACCCGCGGCCACTTCACGGGCAAGAACGTAACTGGCGTACGGCTTTCTGTCCAAGGGTGAGAACAATAATCTTATGATGAGATCATGCTCATGCTCTTGCGCAGCGGCTTCAATTTTGGCTATAGTGCATGGATCAACAGCAAGTTCCTTGGTTCCAGTCAAGGGACGAACCAATACTCGGCCGGCGGTGGGATCGACCTAACGAACAGTACATGGACATTCGATTCAGCCGATCTCAATGACGGAGATAATGTATTGACTGTGGTAGTCGACCCTACTGGTAAGCTTTCCTTGCGCTCTCACCTGTCGTGTTTCTGAGGATCCTATTTAGGTTTGGAAGAGGACTATGATGGAGACGACACACATAAAGTATGTGTTCATATACCTCTTCAATTTACGTTCCCTAACGATAACGATAAGACTCCGCGCGGCATTCGAGGCTACGAGTTATTTGGCGGTGGCGACTTTACCGTATGGAAGCTACAAGGCAATCTCGGTGGGGAAGACTATCCAGACAAGGTTCGTGGCCCTCTCAATGAAGGTGGATTATTTGTCGAACGCCAAGGTATCGTTGTCTATCTGGGCTACAATCAACATATCGTATCTAACCTTGCGGAAAGGTGCACATTTGCCTGGCTTCTCCACGAACTCATGGACACGATCCACGACATCTGCTCCATGCACACCATACACAGGACTCACCTCTGCAGGCATTAAAGCTTATCGCACGACCTTCAGCCTGGATATCCCTGCAGGAAGCGATATACCTATCGCCCTTCAATTCGAACGAACGCCGACTAGTAGCTATCGCACCGTGATATACATCAATGGATGGCAATTTGGTAGATTCAACTCCAGAGACGGCCCTCAGACAGTATTTCCGGTACGTTGCCTCTCATTCAAATATTCACCTATTTTTGACGACCTTGTGCTTATGGACCTCGAAGTTACCCGAAGGTATTCTGAACCACCAGGGATCGAACGAACTATTGATTACGGTCTGGTCACTTGGTGAGTACAGTGAGATCTTTTCGGGTGTGCCTGATACTCATGATGTTGGACAGATGGCGGAGGAGCAAAGGTTGCAGATCTGGGGCTTGTCGCTACTGCTGTTGTGAGCTCAAGCAAGGAGTTTATCAGAGGTCTTGTGAGGTCACCCAGCTTCTCTGAGCTGCGAGGTTGAGGTACAATTTGTCCCGACTTGCGGTCGATTCTATAAGTAGTTGTTGAAAGCTTTCATGTACGAGGGCTTGCTTCCATGTTGCAAAACGACAAGGCTAGATATGATTCATGGTGATTTTGCGCCAATCGGGGAGCTCAAATTCATCAACATGAAGTCGCGTGAGAGAGAATGAAGAGCTGACCTTCCTATCACCTCGACGTCCATATGCAGAGTCCTCAGTTCGGTCCAAGACCCGACTATTTGAAGGAGGGAACAAAGGACAATTACCTGATCAGCTGTAACGGGTCTGTCATGATGAATTCAAGGAACGGATAGCATATCTATCTAGTCCTTTGATTCGGGTAGTGGTGGACAGCCTAGTCGCCCACCATTGCATTTCAACCATGTCCCTCTACCTCTGCGTTGATTCCGGTGGCTCGAAAACATCTGCAGTCATCTGCAACGCTGCGGGAGAAATCCAAGGTCGATCGTTGGACGGACCGTCCAACTTTGCCTACCTGGGCTTGGACAATTTCATTGGTACGATCAAGATCGCCGTTAGCAATGCATTGAAGACTTGCGGCTCCCCTCCATCCATTGACCCTGTTGAACTACCACCTTCGAGACCGCTCTTTGCTGCAGCATGGTTCGGAGTCTCAGGCGTTGATAGCCAGGCTGCTATTGACAAGATCACACCGGTCCTCTCAACGTTACTGGGCATCACGGATAGATCTCGACTTATCGTGTGCAACGATGCCCATCTTCTTGCGGCCCCGCTACGTATGCATAATGATGTGCATTATGCTGTGACAGTTATCGGAGGCACTGGAAGTATTATGGTCAGTTTTACTGAAGGCGAAGGCGGAAGTTTGAAGGAATTAGGAAGGGTTGGTGGTTGGGGATGGATCCTGGGCGATGAAGGAGGAGGATTTCATGTTGGACGCGAAGCTATTCGTCAAGCCCTCAGGCAAGCTGATATTGCTTCAGTGCAAGGCCCTCTACCACCCTCGACGAACGGCGAGAAGACGCTAACGGAAGGAATCCTCGAACATTTTGGCGTTTCGGACGTTTACGAACTATTGACGGTCGTTCACCTCCCCGATCCCGAGCCTAGTATTCCCATCCTTGAGAATAACCTTCCACCATACGCACTCATCCCTCGCGAGAAACGACTTTCACAACTAGCTCCGCTGGTGTTCACATCCGCGTTTGAGGACAAGGACCCACTAGCAATCAACGTGCTTCGTACGACATCTAGCGCCATAGCTGACCAGCTTTGCATCCTGCTCAATCCAAAAGCACCGCGAGGAGTAAATGCTGATGACGCAGTTGCGTGTTTTGGTGGTTCACTCGTTGGAGTTCCGAAGTACAGGGAGCTGGTACTCGATCAACTGAAGGAAAGAGGGCACGTCTTTAAACATATCGAGTTCGTAGAGGATGCGGCAGCGACCGGTGCGAGAGGATTAGCGTTGGCGATAGGTGCTGCCAACATTTCGTAACGTGGAAGGCGAACTGACTGTCGGGAAGAGAAGAGGTTTAGGGAGTTCCGTGCGTATTTCTATCTGCTATTTGAGTTGTTGCGTTGAGACCTGTTATGTATGTATTGTATGTACGATATCTGTTCCGGTCATACCCAGCTCGCGCACATAATATATTGAAGTTATGTTGATCATAGGCTCTTGAGGTTCTTGCAGTGTTAATTGAGCTTCGATACCTAAGAACGCGAAGCTGTTGCATGCAAATGAATTTGATTACTCGAAAGATTAGATAGAGTAGTAGCGCCCTGCCTTAAAGTAGTATTTTAATGGTTTACCTGCCCTAAACCAGCCTTTACAAAACTTTGCACGCGATGTTTCTAGTTTTCTTCGTGCGGCGACACGGCCATAATTTTCCCCATGTTGCTCATGACTGCCCCTGGTTTCTTCCAGCAAACATACGCGGTCGTTCGAGTGTCAGGCCGTGTCAAGACAGATGCGGACGTCTCAGTACCCTATCGTCGTCTCTTCTAGACTTCTGGTCGATGGAGGAGACGATGGGTCGGTGGTTCCCTACATACTTTCACTTGTCGGTGTTTGGTTCTGGTGTGTAGCTCTTCTGTACCCTATCTATACCCAGAATAGAATGTTTATTTTTATAACTGTGATGTCGTGAGCTGATCATTGAAGGGTGTTTGTATCATGGTCTTCCCGCGGAGCTCTTGTTCTGGTGTCTAGCTTTACTCTTGCACTGCAGGTCCTCCATCTCCATACAAAGGATCTTTATTGATCCATCCTAGCTTCTGAATCCGGGCATCTGCATCTTCCCCTTCCTTGCCATAACACATATCCCACTTCGCCGCTCCCACAGGATACGATCCGACCATCTCAAACCCCTCGGCTCCCTCTTCCAACAACCTATGCCCTACGCCTGCAGGTACCAAGATTGTATCACCTTTCTCTACCATCATTTCGACTCGACCTGGATTCTGTTCCCCTCCAAAGCACAATGTCGCTCTACCCTTGAAGACAACAAGCAGCTCATGCGTTGTTGAGTGGAAATGTGTGATTGGGTACATAGGGTACCTCCATTGCGGTTCGAAGACACCTACGGATTTAATGTAGTCTTCGATTTTGGAGGGGGTCAACTGGGTTTGGTCGAATGCTTGGTGGTAGACGATGAGTGGCTTCTTTTGGATGGAAGTGTTGGGTATCAGGCCGTGCCGGGGGATCTGGTAACGAGCTATTCGTGTGGAAGAGAGTGGTTTCAAGAGCGACATGGTTCCGTGTTAGGAGTTACAATACGATGTTTGTGCAGTCACCATTGTGCATGGATGTTGATTTTATATTCCCCTTTCCCCCTGATGATGATACTGTCGGAGCTCGACGTCATATTCATCGCTAGGATTGGGAACACTTTACACTCGATTCTTGCCACTACTTGTTTTCAGCTAAACACTGATTCGACGTTCTGCATCCTCACCAGCGGAATATATACTTTCGGTCTGCCTGTATATGCATGGCTTTCATGAGAACGTCCGGGAATTCGAAAGTACGAGCTGGCTCCCGTTGATTAAAGCGTTTACAGACCAAGCGTGCGAAATACGAATTTGTCCATTTGACATTTTAGTTCCGCCACACACAACCACGGATCCGCATTCAGCTTGCACCGTGATTACACGGTCATCCTCAACTATACCCTCTCGCGTTCTCTGTAGCTTCATGAATTGACACCAGACTTGCTATTCACATATACCCAACATACAGTCAATGACTCCGCATCTCAAAAGAGCTGCACCTCCCGAACTGTCAATTGATACCGAAACCGTCGGGAGGGCTTCAAAGAGACAAAAGCTCGTACACAGCCGACTCATTAGCTCGCCCACACGCGAAGAAAGGCTTGCCAGCTCTGATGCACTTTCTACACCGAGTCCATCACCAGAAACAGATGTATCGGATACTTGTGAGTATATGAAATCTCGCTGAGTGTTGGCATTAGCTCATCGTGGAGAATGTTTGTTTTGGTTTCGCTATAGCGGACATATTACCTGTAGCTGTCGTTCGTTCACAGTGGCCCGGGCTCTTGGACTTGCGTTCCTTGGTAGTATTGTAAGTTACAAAACTCAACTTCCGATGTGACATTCAGCTTCAATTTAATGCTTATGCGCTATAGTGGAGATTCATATAGTTCCGAAGATTCAGAACTTGAAACATCTGTTTGGGTAGGCCTCGGTCCCTTGTCGACCTCCGGGAATTCGCCTTAACTCAGACTTGTCCTTAGGTCACACATTTCGTCAATTCTCTTTTGGAGCGAGCCAAAATCAAGAACCAAGTTAACAGTAGTCATACGAAGAGGAAGTTGAAGACTCGGAATTATGCAAAGCCCGGTGATACAGCGCGAGAAGACCTCCCTGTGCAGCTATCCCGGTTCTTTTCAGATCATTCAAAAGCCGAGACGGGGAAAAGTTCTCAGTTACCTAAAGAGAGTTTGTATGGTCAGTATTGGAGATAAGAAAAGAAAGAAAAGATACAGAGACTGATAGCGCCTATTTCGCAGTACTTTGGTTTGGCATTAATGACTGCGGGTATGATCTATCCCTACTTTCCAGAGTTTGCATTTCTGACTCACTTTTTCTTTGTGAATATCTAGTGCTGAAGACGACGACGAACGTGAAGAGACCGTCGACCTCGTCTTTGACGCCATGCACGATCTCTACGTCAAAGCCGACGCTCGGAACTTCCTCCTCATAGACATCCCTCCCGTACATCGTTCGCCCCTGGCTGAGACCTACAGCGAGTTCCAGTCTTCCATATGGGAAGACCGAATTGAAGACTGGAATGAACGTCTGAGAGAACAGGCGGTGGAATTCGCAACAAGCGGCTCCCAAGCAACGGTGTTTTTGTATTCTTCGAATCATATATTGACGAAGATCTTAGATAAGCCGCTCGAGTATGGGCTTAGCCCGTCGCCGGAGCCGGGTTTGAGTTATTCGAGGGAGGGTTCAAGTCCGAGTGGGTCGAGTTCTCCTAGGACGCCTGTTGAGGAGGGCGATGATGATGATGATGATGGGTACAGAGGTGGACTCCAAGGTAGCAAATTCTTGGGTGAGTGGAATACTAGTGAGGAAGATGGGAGTCCGATATGGGCAGATGAATTACATATGACGAGTGCCGTTCATGGGTTGCTCGCTCAAGACTTGATCGAAGCCCTACTCTCCTGCAGCTGAACGTGATTATCAGGGAGATTTGGACTATTTGTCTTCTAGGAGAATCTGATGTATTTTAGTGTTGATTTATATTTCCTTCAATAAAGAGCAATCGATATCATCCCAAGTTCGTAGCGGTCAACTTCATGCATCAGCTGTTTCTATTTCTACACACCTTGCATCGTTAGTAATTAATTACAAGCACGAGAGAAAAGGATGACGGAGAAGAACATTCAGAACAAGCAAGAAGGAAACACCAGATGAAGCACAAACCCCTACCCCAGCGCGACTTTCTACTGCCCCAATGTAAGTTGCTCATGGACTCTCTTGGACAAGCGCGAGGATCATACTGCAATCGAACCGAGTCAGTATAAGGTGGTATATATATATAGATAGTACGGAGGACTCGCCGATAGAGGTAGTAGAAGAAACTCAGGAGATAGAAACCCAACTTGATGAATATCTCCTTTTTGTGTGGTTCGAGTGTACGGAAGATTTCTGTCGCGTCATATACGTGATTCTGGTTCATGATCCTACAGAAACACAGGAGTCAATTCTTCATATTCATACCACACCTTTCCCCGTGATAGAGACAAGGCATATGAAATCCAAAAAAGGGTAGTAGAAAAGACGTACTTGCGGACGTTGAATGCCAATAGTGGAGCATTAAGCAAGAACGCGATGAATTGGCCGGATATGAGGAAGAGTACGGTGAGGAATGCGTGTGCTGTGTGCTCTGGAAGCACAAACTAATTGTACAAGGTTGGTGGGTTGGAGGAACAACAAGACAGAAGAGAAGGGAGTACAGACTTGGTTCAGCTTGTTACAGAGGTCGACGGGGTTGATGTAATCTGACTCCAAGTCCGAGAACATGATCATCTAGTATGTGGTATACCAAACCAAAAGAGACACAGGTGTATAGAGAGAGGGAGAGTCTATTAGAATAGCTAATATATTTCGTTCTCATTGAAAGGTACGTACAAAGAATACCGCCGTGAACAGCAGACCTGCAGCCATAAGCACGGCAAATAGGAAAAGCCAACCTAAAAACGAGAGCCATTCAGATTTTGAATCTTTGACAATGGGATACAAAGGAATCGGACCTGCATAACCCATGATTAATGAGGGCTTAGTAGAAAGGGATGGGAGAAGAGGATGGAGGCTATCAAGAAAGCGTGCTGGAGGTACAAGACGCTGGCTGGCGTGTTGCCTTCGCGTGACTTCATCGCGATCGGGTATTGATCGGCGCTCAAGAATGCGTTCAAGTTTTGTTCAAGTTCAAGATATATCGTTGAAGCAACCCATGATGTACGCTGTGTATCTGCATAACAGAGGTCGTGTACGAACTACGCGAAAGACTCCATCTGTAGATGATTATGACTTCTAACAGATCTTGCGGTATGCCATTCACAGCAAGAGCTCAGTCTAGAGTTTCTCTACCGAATCTTGACTCGGAATCGTACAACGCAAGACCAATATCGTATCCAATCTCGAAGCTACTATCTTCGTCCTTCTGTCTCACCACTCTTACTACCCTCCTTTGTTGTTTGAGCTTCAAGTTCAGAACCTGATCGAACCTCAGAACTCCCCTCAAGCTCATCAACAGGACTGCTGATAGTCAATTCACTGTTATTAACGTTTAGGACACCATCGCTATGGTGTGACCCTTCCTCATTCATACTAGCCCCATCCTCATCGCCTTTGCGCTCCGGAATGTTTGATGTCTTTGCCGTTTTCCCTACTCGAGTCAAGACCATTCAGATACTACATAGTTACCAGAATACTTGGACGTTTTTACCTTTCCGCAACCTGACGATAGGCCTACGTATCGTGCCTTCAGTTTCCACGCCCATGGTGTTTAAGTAGATGCGAAGAGATGACGAGTTGGCAGTGAATGACCTGGTGACGAAGAGATACGTGTAAGATGACACGAAATCAATCTGTGAGCTTGAGGATAATAGGTACTGTAGACGCTGGAGGGTATCAAGCCAGATCACTATACTTATTCGCCAACAACAACAATGATTTCTCAAATGTCTGAGATTTTGAAAGGGATGTATAAAAGTCGTGAAAGATACGTGAGAAATCTTGAAAAGCATTGACATCGCCATTGCTAAGGTATGAGTAGATGAGTAAAATGATCTGTCCATCCCATCAGTTCAAATCCTTTCCCCCTCATTCCTCTGTCCATGCGTGAAGCCAATCGTAGAGCACAATCTGTTAGCCACCATCTTCTGGTCCCAGTAACGGGGTGGGATGATAGCAACGATGATGATGCTCTACTCGCTATCCGCTATGAGGGCGACGATCATTCTGAATGAATGAGAAGCATGTGAGTCAACGGAGAAGAGGATGGAGGTGAGTCCGGAGGGGGAAAAGGAGGATGGGACGTACCGGTACAGGTAATAGAAGAAACTGAGCAAGTAGAATCCAAGCTTGATGAAACTCTCCTTTTTGTGCGTAGGCAACGTCCGGAAGATTTCTGTTGCATCATACATGTGATTCCCACTCCGAATCCTAACAAAGGTGGCGAACACCATAAGAGTATCAGTTATATGATTAGTTCTCGACAAGTGTATAGAGGAGATGACGCACTTGTTAACGTTGAAAGCAAGCAAAGGCGCGTTCAATAAGAACGCTATCCATTGTCCGCTTAATAGGAACAGAACCGCGAGGAACGCATGTGCTGTATGTTCTGGAAGAACGAACTAGAATGGGTTGATGGTGTTATGAGGCAAACAGTGTCGACGAGGTAGAAAATAAAAGGCTGACTTGATTGAGCTTATTGCAAAGGTCTATCGGGTTAATATAATCGCATTCCAAATCCGAGAACATGATGATCTATAGGGCACGAAACGCGCACAATAATGATACGGTCGTCAGTCCAACAAGGATTCCAACAACCTCAACACCAAGAGAATAACGCACGAAGAACACCATCGTAAACAAGAGCCCAGCCGCCATAAGTACCGCAAAGAGGAACAACCACCCTATTCACAATTTCGACTGCAGTAAGTCTCGCCATAGAACTATGATGTAGGAAAAGCCACGTAGGTTACACACCTGCACCGCCCATGTTGAATCGTCGAGGAAAGAGAAATAGATAAAAATGAAGTAAGATTAGACTGAGAGATGGCTCTGCTGGCAGGCAGAGAGGTGTAATTGTACAAAGCTGGTTGGGAAAGCTGACACCACCAAACTCGCGCGAGGCGGCTGGAAACTCGTTGACGTCCTGTCACACTACTACGCGTGTCACATCATGTCACAGATTTCGCGCACTCTGTTATTTAAACTGAGCGTTGAGCATCGATAAAGGTGAATTCTAGAATTGCAGTACGACTGAGACAACTAGACCAGGGCCTATGGTATTTTACAAACAAACAACAAGCGAACCGACAGATAGCCAAGAAGCGGAGGAGGGAGCAATTGACAGTGATAATACGACGCGACGCGAGAGATATGATAATATAAGTTGACCTTTCTTGGCCAATAGTCCGAGAGGCAGGGAGTGCAACTGAGTGCCTCACTCAGTCGACATCCATTCGTGAGCCACCTTCACCTCGTCGACCCCTGCCTCGTCCTCCTCCCCGACGACCCCTACCGCCTCGACCCCTTCCACCCTGTGACCTCTGTGTGTACTCGGTTGGGTCTGTACCTGGCGGTGCAACCAAGATGGTAGCACGAGAACCCTTCGCCAAGAGTTCATCTGACCGCAGTTTCCTGTGTGTAATAGAGATGTTCAGCATCAACACGTTGGACAAGTCCACAACAGGACTTACGAGCCGGCCTTGGACGATGAGTCATCTGCCATCAGCGCATCCACACTATCATCTTGTGTCGATACGCCGAGACGGCCAATCAGATTCGCATTAACACCACCAATGATTTTGACTGCGAGGAAACGTCCATCGGCCGGTTGGCCATGGAACTTCGCCACCGCCGCTTGGGCGTCCTTTTCATTCTTGAATGTGACACGGACGACTACAGGGTCGCCATTTTGTGTCACCTTGGAATCCGTTATCGGTCCACACCGTTGGAAGATAGCCTACATCACGAATAAATCTTACGTACTCGACAAAAAATGAGACAGAACAGATGCACGCACCTTGACGTCTTCGGCAGTCGTCCCAGCCGCGAGTTCACCAACCTGCACGACGTTTCCTCTCGAGCTTGCGCCCTTGATCGAGAGACCCTTCTCGCCATTGGCTTCTCGTAAGGCCCGCTCCGCCTGCGACATATTCAACTTTGGCACCGCAGGCTTGTCGGTTATCCGCGCGCTGAGCGAATTTTGCGCCCCATACATATCATGTTTCCAAGTGCCGTTAACATCACCCTTGGGCGGTCGCGAATTGCGATTCTGGAAAGATTGTGCAACGGTAAAAAGTCGGATAGGGTATGTCAGAGAGAGAGATATAGAGAATGGAGACAAAGACGCGTTCAAGTTAGCGTATGATCGAATGTTGAGGTACCCATGTCAAGAGGGAAAGAGAGGGATGCGGTTGGTAAGGACATTGTCAAGGAACTTGAGAAGAGGGGAGAGGTTGGCGCACGTATGGTGAGGATCCTCCCGCACGATTGCTTTTGCTGTTGCTGCGAACGGGGCCTACAGTGGTCCCGGGAAGACTCATGCGTTCAAGTAGGGATGTCATGTTCGGTAATGCGAATGAGTGATAGTCGGAGAACTAAGGGAAGGGTGAAAGGGAGCGAGGAGATGATGGTCGAGGAGATGGTGGTGAAGGTCCAAGTTGGCGAACAGGAGTGGCCAGACCTGTCGGCGGTTTCGTAAGCATCCATAACGGGTATTTCTCCGTTTCAGCCCAAGTTCGGATTGGTCTTACTCTGGACATCTCTGAATAAAAACATGCCTTGTCGAGACTCGAAAGGCTTGATTCGTTCATAAATGAACGGGAAGTTGGCCTGGTCCAGTCTGTCTGACGTAGAGTAGTCAGACACGCAAACTTCCGTGCTTCAGGATAATATCTGCGTAATGCATGCCTACTCGAGTACTTAGTAAGTAACTTTATTCTAGTCCACGAGAAGAATGTCTGCCTGAGCCGTGTTTTTTTGTTGTTTTGCGATGCTTTGCCAACAGGACAAACGGACTAGTAGTGACTGCCATGCGGCCAGCGTACCAGATCGACACGAAAACCGTCTCAAAACAGCGAAGTTAGGCAGGGATGACCAAAACAAATGAGAATAAGTATTCCCAGCAACTACACTACTGATACATGCGCTAATGAACAACAAAAGAAGCACCCAGAGGAGGACGGCAAATAAACAAACAAATAAAAAGATTGACTAAAGCTTGGCCTTGAACTCTGGTGACGACAATATCTCTTTCTTCGCCAGCTCTCTCAACTCTCGTCGGAGGATCTTCCCAGCGGCACTGAATATAACGACTCATTAGAACCTGTATGCATGATGACAAGACGCATCATATCTCACCTCTTGGGTATAGCATCAATCACAATCACGCCTTGATGGATATTCAACATTAGCTCGATTGTTCGAGGACTGAACACTGTCAAATGAAGCAAAACGACTCACCTCCTCGAAGGTATTTGTGCCTTGCAACTCGGGACTGTATCCACTTCTGGACCTCTTTGCCAAATTGACGAGCTGCGTCACCCCTGATAGCTTTCGCGTGTACGACGTACGCCCTACAACGTTAATAAATAGCAACGTCAAATCTTATTCAACGAGAACGAATTCAAGCAACTTACCGCGGAAGCTCAGTCGCGTCCTTCTCCGAGTTGATACCAATCACAGCGACATCGACAATCTGGGGATGCGTCAAGAGGATGGCTTCAAGCTCTGCTGGAGGTACTTGGAAGCCCTGCAAAAAGCGACTTGTCAACAAAGTGAACAGGACTTATGCAAACGCAGAAACGAACCTTGTACTTGATCAACTCCTTCCTCCGGTCAACAATGTACCAATACCCATCCTTATCCCTGACTGCAATATCTCCAGTCTTGAACCACCCATCTGGTGTGATCGCGTTCGTCGTTGCCTCCTCATTGTTCAAATAGCCCTGATCAAACAATCAAACAAGTACTGTGTCAGTTCCCTTTGATGATAAGGACTGACAAGCTTAGACAAACCTTCATGACGCTAGGCCCACGAACCCACAACTCTCCAGACTCGCCGTCCTCCACGTCGTTCACATCATCATTCACGAGTCGCGCTTCCAAGTTGGGTAGAAGGAGACCGACACTCTTGGGTCGTTTGATCGCCTCTTCCATCGGACAGAGATGCGTTGTTGGAGAAGTTTCCGTTAAACCATAACCTATGAAGAGATGAATTAGAATGAGTACAACGGATGGGGAGAAGTCAAAGACACCTGCCTTGGTTAATGAGCGTACTTGCACCTACGGACTTGAGTTTCTCCCGAGTAGCCTGGGCAAGTTCGCCGCTGAGTGGTGCTGCACCCGAGGTCAGGTACTTGAGGGATTTCATGTTGAATTTCGTCGTCGCTGTCTCAAAGAGTAAACAAACGCTGAAGATATCGCGTAGGTACTTGAGCTTACCTGGATGGTGTATAATAGCCAGGCAAATTGGAGGAACGATCAGCGCGATCGTGACCTTATATTTCTCCGTGTTTCGGCAAAACTCGACTGGGTCGAATTTGGACATGATGACGACTTGGACACCGAGGAGGAATTGGAAGAGAAGTAGCTTTACGGAGCCTGATAGTGCGCAAGTTGGTATGTTAAGCACGAGTAGAGATCAGAAGAGGCGCACCGTAGATATGGTAGAACGGCAAAACACCAAGCATGACATCCTCTCCGGGGACGGTTTTGGGGTAAAGAGCTCGCACGATGTTAATGACCGCGACGATGTTAAAATGCGTCGTCTGGAGGATTGCTCAGGACACAACAACATCTTCAAAATTACACAGACATTACCTCGACACCTTTCGGCTTGCCCGTAGTCCCCGAGGAATAACACAAGTATGCCGTCTCATTCGATTGCTTCCCCGGGAACTTCTCCTCCTCATTCAAGCTTCCCTTTCCCAATAAATCTGACAGCTTCACGAACCCAGCCGGCAACTGCTCACTGCTCGGAATTCCAAAATCAGCAAGGATGATCCTCCTTCTGGCTTGCGACAGATCGAGTCCCAGATACTTGAACATCTCCAACGCGGTCGATAACAGCGCTGGTTGAACGAACACCGCTTTGGCGCCGCTGTCTTTCCATTGATGTTCAAGTTCACCTGCAGTGTAACTGCTGTTTGCGAGTGTGGTACGAAGACCTGGGGCAAGAGAACCGAAGACCATCACGGGCCAGGCAATACTGTTAGGGCTGAATATCATGATGGTCTCTCCTCTGTCGAGAGTGACGCCGCCGAGCTTGGAGAACTCTTGACGAAGTCCATAGCCCAATGAGAGGGAAAGCTTCTTGAGCTCAGCCCTCGTGAGCGTAAGTCCCGTTGCAGCATCTGTGAAAGCGGGCAACGATGATGGGTGATTCGAGTAGGTCGTCGCGAAGAGGTGTGTGAAGATGGACTCTTCTCGTGTCTCGACCGGGGGAAGGGTGGACTTGTAGATTCTCATAACGACCTGTCGAATGTCGGGGAAAGAGAAGGTGAATATGAAGGAGGGACAGCTATTAGCGTTAACTGACCTTGGAGTATATGAAGGTATCTAGTCCGCCGGGACCGGCAATCGTCAACCCGCACGGCCGACCTATCGAATTCTGTCCACGAAATCATTTCTTGTGGCTGGTAATAAAGCGATCACCACAATGATCGGTCATCGACCCCATGCTAGTACAATGACCGACCCCGCATTCTCTTGTAAACACTGCATGGGGATTGGTCCCCCGCTTTTCAGCTTGTTCATTCTGCAGGGCGGAATAGAAAACACGGAGTGACGAAGACGATACGAACGGTTATTCACGAGGGATGTGAAAGAACTGGGAGACGGACTTGTCAGAAGATCTCTACTAACCCCAATTCGCCAAGCGACCGTGATCGACGTGCCTGCTGGGGTAAATCAAATAGCACTATCGTTCTCCCACGCCATTGCCCCCCTGAACGGAGGCAACCAACAGTCAAGAACAAATACTTTCGGATTTGCTAAAGGCTTGACAAAGACGATTTCGGCGTGAAACTACCGACAAACCTGGCGGGCATTGCCAATTCTTGGTACAGCAAGATGACTGTAACAGACGTCGTACATCATTTGAAGCCCTCATTGCGCGCAGGGGAGCCAACAAGCGGGACAAGGGATGATGGCATGTCCAACAAGAGCAGAGAAAGTACCTTAGATGGTTGTTCGACCAATCCTCGAGCAGGATTTTTGCCAGAGATGAATACCCACCAGAAACACAGACCGCTTCGCATGAGTCTACACCCATTACAGAGTGTTGATCAGGTGCGAAGGTCCATTCTTTGTGGCTATATATGCCGTGCTTGGCACACTATGCAAAATATTCAATCGTTCGGTGAAGGATCAACACCTTTCGAAAATAACGAAAAATTTATGTAGCTGCGTCGAATCCTAGTATGACGGAGAAAGAAACGTACGATATCACCAGTCCACAGTGCGTGTTATAGCGCAAAAAAACTGCGCAAAGGACGCGAGCTGCACATGATTTCGTATCAAGACCCGCATTCGGATGTTCCTAATGGAAAATTCAGAAAATAATGCCAGTGATCCAGAGGCTGCTTCCAGGAGAAGCCAGCGTTGGACTCACACGTCAAGAGCGAGCGGGAGCGTAATGAATAAAAGTCATGTAGGGATTATAGTCTATGGACCCAAGTCTTCTAGGATACAGTCAATACAAGTTACACTTCTCCAAACACCAAACGCACGAATAAAAATCATCAAGTCCCCCCCAAAAAAGCAAGAACGCGAAACTGCCGTTAGTCCGATTTCTACGAAACCAGACTCAACTATTCTCTTCATTTCCCCTGTTATTCTGCGTCCACATCTCCCACACCTTCCTGCATACATTCTGGGCGAGAATGAGTGGCTCTTGCGTAAAGGCTTTCTCGACTATCCGGGTAAAGAGCTGGCGTTGTTGACCGTTCTCGATGGACTCCCATGTCTTAGCGAGTACCCTCCCTGTAGGCCCGAGAACCTTCTCGAAAGGCGGTTCAATGGGAGGCGGTAGGTGTATCAAGAGGGACTGTGAGCTAAGGGACGAAAAAATGGTATCAGATAACAGGATTGCGCTATCAAACAGCAGAATGCACTTACACATAATCGGGAAAAGGTGGCGGCGGCGGAAGGGAAGAATCATCATGTTGGTGCGTATGCGTAGCAGTGTGTAGAGGATCATGAGCCGTGAAAGCCTCCCCTGCCATAGGCGGCGGACGATCCAGTTGTGATTGTGCTTGTGACTGTTGTTTCCTCTCATACGAAGCCCAATCCGAAATCACCTTGTCCTTATATTGTTGCCATTCCGCCTGATGTTCCAAATCCTGCATCATCAGATCTAGCCTCTCCTGTGCACCCCACCGACTCTTACTCATCCAGAGATACCAGCCCTCCTGCCAGAATCGCAAATCCTTCTTAGGTCCGTACGCCCGTCCGGGCCCACGAGCATGAGAACCTTCTTCATGCGATTCATTAGGATCTTCGTGTACCCAAGGAAAGAATCGGAGAGCCTTTTGACCTTCGGGTGGAAGTGGATACTTGGCGTCGACAGTCTTGATTTCAGCATGGTCTTCGTCAAAGGTAGCGATGGTCCGTTTGACTTCATGGTCAAAGACTCGTCGAACGCAGACTGTGCGACACCAGGGTTCTGTCTGGTTTATACGTCCGCCGATGGTCTGTGAACAGTAGGTGAAACACCGTTCGTCCACTTTCGGGGAACCTCTCCCTATAAAAATTCCAATACGTCAGTAAGTAGGCATTCTAACCGCTGACAGGGAGACTGCTGAAGACTTACCTGGGGGCGGACGTAAGATCCTGATCGACGGCAACTTATTCGCGAGCAGAGGTCCTACTCCGGATGAGGGACCTGCCTCCTGTGAGGATCGAGACGACATCGTAGGTGATTGTGACCGAAACGAATAGTTCTAGGTAAAATAAGCGGAGAGACGGGCGGTGGTGAATGAAGGAACGTAAGACTCGATGTAAGCGCAGTGCAAGCGTGCATAATACAGGAGGCGCTCACTACAGTCTCTTCTCGGCAGGGTGCCGAGCGGACATTGAATTATGACATGTATATAAGGGTTGCCTAATCGAGGCGTTCCTTGCTTTCGTCACTGCAAATCAATCCAATCCGGCGAAGAGGAATATACTCGGGTGTGTTTGTTCGCAAATCGATTTGCTCACAGACGTAGTTATCCTGTTGCGCATATAATCGTTTGCCGCAATATGTAAGCTGAGACTGTTGCGTAGGGACCAAAAGCATACGAAAGAATATATTCAATTGAGCATCTCACACAATCGTACAACTCGCAACGAAGCTACAGCTTTGCTCGTGCATCAATGTTGACCTCAGTTTTGGCCCGATCGCGCAACTCTCGTCTGAGCATTTTGCCTGCAGCACTTCTTGGAATGGCGTCAATGACGACCACACCTGCACAAAGGGATGTTTCAACATTCATGTGCAAAAAACTATTTGAATTCAGCACGTACCTCCACGCAAATATTTGTGCCTCGCCACCCGACCCTCGACCCAACTTTGCACTTCCTTCGATAAAGCAGCAGGATCAGTCTGGCTTGTCGGCTTGCGGACAATATACGCCCTAGGCAGTTCCGTCGCTTGATCTTCAGAGTAAACACCTACAACACCTGCGTCTGCTATGTCGGGGTGCTGAATGAGGAGGTCTTCGAGTTCAGCTGGAGCGACTTGGAAGCCCTATAGATCGACAGATTTATACACTACGTCAGGTATGGTGGAACATGAGACTGACCTTGTACTTGATGAGCTCCTTCAGCCGATCGAGGACGTAGTAGAACCCATCTTCATCCATTGTCACAATATCACCCATCCTTAACCATCCGTCTTCCGTTATCGAACCTGCTGTCGCTTCTGGATTGTTCAGGTAACCCTATACAGCGCTTAGGCGTCAACATTCCCAGTTCGACAGACCTTGGAAAGTAGTCAAATACGAAGACAGACAGACCTTCATGACTGATGGACCGCGAACCCAAAGCTCTCCAGGCGTCCCAATAGGTGCCTCCTCACCATTCTCGAGCACGATCCGAGCTTCGAGGTTCGGTAGCAATCTACCTATTGAACCAGCTTTATGGAACCAGTCTTCGTAGTGGACGACGTGTGTGGCAGGCGAAGTTTCCGTGCACCCATAGCCTGTATACCGAGGAATAGTAAGAAAATAAGGGAACAAGAGGAAGGAAAGTTTGTGATGTACCTTGAGTCAAGTATGGCGTGGATCCAAGCGAAGCCAATCGTTTGCGTACTTCATGAAGGAGAGAAACTGGAAGTGGTGCGGCACTGCACGTTACCCATCGTAACGACTTCATGTTGAACTTCGCCACCGCTATCAAGGCCGAACTCCTGAGATTCGTATCACAGTGGAAAGATTGGGGACAGTATCTCACCTGGGTGTCGAGCAAATGCTAAATGCATAGGGGGGACTATGAGTAGAAGAGTAACCTTGTACTGTTCAATAAGCTGGAAGAACTCGATAGGGTCGAACTTGGGAACGATCAGAATGGCGGCTCCGCCGAAGAACATGTTCATCAGGATGTTGACCGCACCTGAAAGACATGCGATGAGAAGCCTTTTCAATGAGGGAATGAAGAGTGAATACAACTCACCATAGACATGATAGAAAGGCAGGACACCAAGACACATATCATTGGTGTCTGTAGGTGGCAATATCGCCTCAAGCATGGGCATCATCGCAGTCATATTTCGATGCATAGTCTATATTCTATACTTGAGCTTGTGGCCACATAAATAGTTTATCTCAATTGGAATAAACGAACCTGGACACCCTTGGGCTTTCCAGTCGTTCCCGACGAGTAGCAAAGCAAAGCAGTCTCATCAGCCTTCTCGCCAGAAGCCTCCTCCTCCTCTTTCCAACTGCCCACACCCAACAAGTCTTCCAAATGCAAGAATTGTCCAAGAGCTCCTTCACGGTTGACCTGATCATAATCCGCGATGATGATTCGGCGTCTTGCATCGCTTGCGGACACATCGAGACTCTTGAACATCTCCAAGATAACAGGCAACAACGCAGGGTGAACTAAAACAGCCTTAGCATCACTGTCATTCCATTGGAACGCGAGCTCCCTAGCCGTATAAGCACTGTTCGCTAACGTTGGTACGAGACCTGCAGCAATAGACCCGAACATCATGATCGGCCATGAAAGGCTGTTAGGACTGAACAACATGACGACATCTCCTCTCTTCAAGGATATTCCTCCAACCTTTGGAAAGTAATCTCGAATCCCATATGCGAATGAGAGTGATAGTTGCTTCAGCTGTCCTCGAGAGATCGCTTGACCTGTGGACGCCTCCACGAACGCCCGAGCGTCTGCAGGGTATTTGTCGAAGGTCGTCTGGAAGAGGTACGTGAAGATGGATTCCTGAGTCACTTCAACCGGCGGGTATGGGGACGGGTAGACTTTCATGGCTGAAAGAGAAGTTTGTCACTTTCAGGGGGGATGAGGGATGATCGAGGAGGTACGCCAAGCTGAAATACCCATGTCAACAAGCCCGGTGACACACGTAAGTATGAAATAAGGTCCGTGATGCAAAGTTGAATTTGACTGCAGCCACCGTGTCGTAACTGTTGTTGGGTGCAGTGCGGTTGGTGAACGGCTGAGCAAGACCGAGAGACATGCAAATACACGGAGAGCGATTGTTAGAAGTCAGCTTCGTTATTCGGTTTAGCGTAAGTCAAGACAGTGCTGCGTCGTAGAACCGAGCCGGGGTGAACTGTCATAGATCTACTGTCGTTCTGTAGAAGCAAAGCTTCGTAAGGCATCCTTTTAAATGCACTTAGTCAATGGGAGAGCAAACCGTCATGGAGCATATGATTCAGGAGCAAGCACCATGTAACCGAGATTTTGAGCACTACTCTAGATCTTCACGGTACTACAGCATATTGCTTTCCCACGAATACTAAGTTTTGGGAGGTTCCCCATTCTAGGGATGTTTTAGGGAGCATTAACGTCTTAACACGGGACTTGCATTCACTGTTGCTTCTCTTACTGCAGCAATCTTCCAGAGCGATTGTCTCAGGTTATTCTAAACTTTGCTGCTCTAGCCGCTTGCTTTTACCCGGGGTCATTATTTGCTTATATTAGAGAGCCTCGGACCATGGGAACGCATTCTCAAAAGTTCCACCCATCACTGCATCTAAGTGTCTGCCAGCTCATCTCAAAGCCTTGGAGAAGCTATGTGGCGTTCTGGGAATATACGTCTTCAAACGGAATCTGACGCGTTTTGAAACCACTACACCTCTGTGGAGAGGTGGCTCGTCTCCATCGTCTCCACTGACACTATAGTCGTCCATAATACGCTGTGATACTCATGGCTAGGATCCCAAACCTTTCGCCCTCCCCGCTCGTCCCCAGCATTTTTCTTTAGGCAATGGCAATTCCAGCAGAGTGCCCAAACTGCAATCAGACAAACTCAAATGTATGGCTTGTGTTCCATGTTTCTGTGGTATTCGTCAAGCGCCAATCATGTTCTGTAACAGAATCAGCAACCTTCGAACCATCGCAATTCGTCCCCAAATCTCGGGGTGATAACAGGTGTTTTAGGCGGATTGGCTCTTATTGCGATACTTGTCTTTGTGATTGTCCCGCTCGTACGACGCAGGAAGGGGCGACAGGCGCGAAAGGTGGGGGACGTCGAGAGTTCGCCCACCAGCGAGCGCAGACCCACTCTGTTCTCATACATTTCTCGCGGTCCTTCATCTCTTCGCCATCACAGAAAGACTACCTCCGGTCCGGATCAATTGTTGCCCTTACTGCCGCCGCTCTCGACCTTCACATGGTCGGATCTGCGCTCTCAAAATACCAGCGTGGACAGCAAGGCTTCTTTGGATGATGAAGATGGGATGGAGAAGGTCGAAATATACTCCTTTCCAACAGACAATGCCACCACGTCTCACCAAAGCAGAAGTGGCTGGGCACAAGGAGGTCGCTCCGTGAAAACCGGAGAGCGCCCTGCTCGCAGCGCCTGGTCAGCTCACGTATCAGCCTCAGGTTTGCCATCTCCCCAACGGAGTCCTACTCCCCCAGGACTGCCGTCCGAGTCATCCCTTCCTGCTGACCAGGATAAATCCGCTCAAGCACCTTCCGCTTCCGCTAAGCCAAATACATCCCTTGTTCTATCCCCAAGACCCTTACCCTTCGTAGAAGCTTTCACCCTGACCGTTTCTGGTATAGAACCTCTAATGGAACATCCTGTCAAGACAAATAAGAGGTCATCGCGACCGGCCTCCATCCAACTTCCCTCTCCACCTGCTTCTCCACCAGTCTCACAGTCGTCCCAACCTGGCTCTTTTTCTCGATCCCGATCGGTTCGATCTCAATCGAATGCGACACTACCGCAGTCGGACGTGCGGTTCAATAGGTTCCGTCCGCCACTCTCGAGTAACCAATCTGCACCGACATCGCTCCCGTTCAGGCCTCCGACTAGCAGCCACTCCTCATCGTTGCCGTACTCCCCTTCTCCCGTTGTACCAGCCACTCCAGGGCAATCTACAACTCAATCACCGCCACTGACCGGCGCATTCCGCAACGACTTGTTGCGTTCAGGATCCTCATCTTCCGGTGCTGGTAATGATAGTCCTTCACGCTATCCTGCGGTGACACCTAGTGACAGCACTCTACCCACTTCGATCTCTCGTAGACGGTCGGGAAGCACTGCATCGGAAAGACCTCCTCCACGTGTACCACTTGAGTCGAGGTTAAGGCCCTCGGACATGTTCAGACGTGCTAGTCTGTCTGCCAACGCACCTGTAATTCCCGGACAGCGGTCGTTGACATCTGATGCCAGTTCCGTGATGAGCTTGCCAATCGGAGGTGGAGATGGCGCTCCAGAACCATCGGCGTCACGAGCATACCTCCGTATGTCGGGTTCACATCATACCACACCTCAGTATGAAACGACATCTACGTCTTACGGCGGTCAGGGTGGTTCCCTGCCCTACTTTGATCCTACGACTCAGAGGGACCAGTCGTATAATATTCAACCTTCCTCCTCTTCGCATACCAATTATAATCAAACTTACACTTCCACTTCAGGAAGTAGCAATCCTGGCATTCGCCCTCTACCCATACCTCCAGTCATCCCTTCTTCCTCATCCTCGTCCTCATCCTCTGCACATCCTCTTCCACAATCCATTCTTACCCGAGACAACTCTCAAACCCGCAAAATGAACTCAAAATCTGCACAACCCAATCTAGTCAAACGAAAAGACAGTTCAGCACTCCGTCCTCTCCCTACGTCGCCCTTCCTCCACTCCCCACCTACGAGTCCACCTCTGCGTCCCGTCGTACCGAGTACGAGGAGTCGTGGAGGAAGCATAAGCAGTCTCAATGTGATGAATCCTCATCCGTACTCCAATAGGAGTCGTGCAGGGAGCGTTGTCACGTTGGGTGAACCGCGTTTTGAGAGTGTCAAGGAGGGTGTGGAAGATAGGTTGAGCGAGGAAGGTTCTTCGGATGCTGATAGTAGGAGGTCTACGAGGGCGGTCTTACCTCCTCTCAAGCCTTTACCTGCTTTGCAGTTCAGCGAGTTTGCCCCGGGAAAGTGATAGGTGCTCGAAACATCCTCAAGTCATTGATATTGCAATCATTGGACGCATGACTCTGCATTCATACGATCATCTTTGTTCCAAAGTACATGCCCTGCATTTTCTTGTTATTGCGTATTCAACACTTCATCGTCCTTCATCCTTTATCCTTTATCTTTCATGGTCTGTTCGGTGTCTCGATGGCTGTATCATTTTATTGTATTTTTTGGTCCCGTGAATCCTCATCTATGTATCACCTCCAGACATGGTTGTACAACTCGCACTTTTAGAGCTTCAATTCTTGTATTCCTTCCTTATAGCCTTTTGTATTATGTCTACGTCGCATTGTTCCTTACGTCTTCCCAAAAGTATGCCACTATATATTTGCTGCGGACTACTTGTTCATTGTCAGTGAAGAGACTTGTTTTCCAGAGGATCAACAAGGAATGC
Organism: Somion occarium; assembly: GCA_964035595.1. Taxonomy (NCBI): domain Eukaryota; kingdom Fungi; phylum Basidiomycota; class Agaricomycetes; order Polyporales; family Cerrenaceae; genus Somion; species Somion occarium. The sequence continues at coordinate 1,316,644 of OZ037949.1, read as the reverse complement.
TTCATCTCAACTCTGGCATCCACTCTTACGTTCCAACCCTTCTAGATACTGGTACATATCATCGATAGTTCGGAACCGAGATCCTTTTTAATAAGTCCGAAATATCTTAGTATATATGTCCAAAGTCGAATATTTGGAAACGAACAAATTTATCCAAACTTCATACGCAAGGAACCCTTGGAACCACTCGACCCATTTCCAAGTTCCTTCCACCAAGCATTCTTCGTCTCCAGATTACTTGATCCATGCCCAATAGAGCTTTTACCAGTATGTCTAGTGACCGTCGAAAGACCAGAAGAGACACCTTTTCGACCTCCACCGGGAAATTGCTTGGTGTTGTGTGAGCTAGTTTTAGACGCTGGACGGTCCTCGTCTTCACTACCTGATTCGTGGTCAGACGATGGCGTACGTTTTCGTTTCTTCCCTGAGGAGATTGTAGAGGAGAGTGGAGGGTGACCTTTGTCCCATACTTTTCGGTGTATACGATATACGGCCATTGTGGCTCTTGCATCAGTTACCTGTTCAAACCGGGGATTGAGTAAAAGGTTCAAAGATAATGTGTGTTTAACAGCACGTACAGATGAGTGCTCTCCGGACTGAATTACGATGTTAAGTTCTTGCTGAACCAGATGCCGTAGAGCGGGTCTTGATGATCTCGTGAGTTTGTGTTTCTTGGCTTCTAGTTGTGTATCTCGGGTTTGGTGTCGTGGATGTGACAGTAGGAGAGCCTACGTAACCTATTATTCAGCCTCAAAATCAAGACAGAGGGAAACCAGGAATACCTTTAAGTCGTTGTGTACCGCATGGCCCACTAATATCCGGTCTTTCAATAATTGAGCCACCTTCTCTTGCACTTCGACAAAAGGTTTTGCTGTTCATCGTGTGTCAAGACAAGCTAATTATACAGAATCACACATACAACTCACCATTAATCATATCAGTTGGTCGAATACCGCTGAACTCTGTTCTGTAGTCTACAACGCGTTCGCGCTGCAGAACGAATTCATCCATGATCACGGCTCCGTGGTAGTTGACCAGACTGACACGCGCCAACGAGGATTCTGCTCCGTTGATGCCGACACCAACCATCTCACAATCTACGGCGAGATATTTCCCTGGTCTGCCCAGCAATACTGAGTACGAATAGTAGAGAAACCAACGAGGTATACGCACTGTTGCTGGATCGTGGTGTACTCCAATTCACCCACAACCATTCTCCGCAGAGAAGCTAACGACTCGCCATTCTTTATCGCGTCCGGAAGAGACGATATGGATACAGAGGCCACAGAAGTGGATGCAACCATCTGCTTTCCACGAATAAAGGACATCTCCGCAGAAGCAGAAATACTTTGTGTCACTGTTGCATCCGGTGAGGCACTGGTATGATCAACCTTGCGCTTTTTGCGTACATGCGCAGTCATAGAACTGGACTTTGCAGACTTTGTCGGTAATTCCTATCAACGAAGGTTAGCGATATAAGTTTGTAGCACTATTTAAGAGGTATAGATTCACACTTTCTGCAAAGCCAACCAATTTGATGAGGGCTTCGAAGGTCCTGCCTTATCGCTAGGCGCCATGCTGGGCAGAAGGTCTTCTCCAAGATCAAGGAGGCCTGAGTGGTGAACAGGGTATTTAAACAGGGTATCTATGGGGCTGAACGACTTTGATATGAAAGATCGAAAGTGTGAGGCAAGGTTAGGGTTCCCGATATGAATGCTTCACGTGCCGATCAGTCGGAATCGCGCAAGCGTGTTCGCAGTCGGCGGAATCATTTCGAGGGTCCAGTGGCATGTCCAAGAACTGCTTTTTCTGTTTATTGTCTTCAATACACACTTCATCATGGACTTGAGAACGGTGAACGAGCTGCTGGCTGGTAGCGTTGGCGGGGCTGCGCAAGTACTCGTCGGGCAACCTCTCGACACGATCAAGACGCGTGCTCAAGTTGCTCCTAGTACATCCATTCCTCGTCATTTATGTGGTTTAACGCGTGCTCAATCCGTTTCTTATTGGATTTAGAGGGGATGTTTGTAGGTACTCTTCGAGTGGTCTCATTGGCTCTTACAACCATATGTTTGATTGCAGAAAGGTCCCATGGATATTCTGATACAGACTGTCCGCAAGGAGGGCTTCTTCGCTCTTTATAAAGGTTCTGCCCATCCTATACTATGGACTGCGTCTCTGACACTATTTTTAAGGAATGGCCAGCCCTTTGATTGGCATTGCTGGTGTTAATTCATTACTCTTTGCCGCATACGGCACATCCAAACGAATCATATCTCCATTCCCTCAACTATCACTGAAAGAAATAGCTGCTGCTGGCGCTATGGCAGGTGCAGCTAACGCTATTCTTGCTAGTCCAGGTAGACTGCGATTTCGGTGTCATCGCCTCAGCACGGCTTTACTTATTCTCTACAGTGGAAATGTTCAAGGTCCGCATGCAGGGTCAGTATGGCTCCAAGGACGATAAACGTCTGCGTGCAGTTGTTCGCGAAATGTGGTCAAATTGGGGCTTTCGTAACGGCATTATGCGCGGTTATTGGGTATGTCCCGTTCAATTCTCATGAGTTGTTGTCAGTTAACATGTTCCCTCGTAGGTAACAGTAGCCCGAGAGATTCCCGCTTACGCTGGGTGTGTATCATAGCAATCTCTTATGTTCCACACCGACCGACTAAGGAAACATTTTGTAGATTTTATACAGGTAGGTTTAGTAATTTAAGCTGTTTGCCGTTGCTCAGAACACGTCTTTCCCGTTGTGAAGCGTTCGAATTCTCAAAACGCAAATTTGCTTCAAAGTATGGCCAACAACTACCTGTGTGGGCATTGCTTACAAGTGGGGCCACTGGTGGGGTACGTTCTTCGCCGCAACCTCCTCCCCATTTTGCCCGTTAACTAGCGTCTTCCCCTTTTTGAAGATCGCCTACTGGTTGGCTTGTTACCCGCTAGGTAATATCTTGAACCCTACTTTGTGTATTTGGGGAAATTCTCAATTCTTGCAGACGTCGTCAAGTCCCGCATTCAATTACGTCCTGAACCGCCCAAAGGCACACCTGTGCAATACATCGCTCGCGAAATCAAGACTATTCTGGTAGAGTCTGGAGTGTGAGTCTTGCGTCTTTTTGTGACTGTGAAGACCGTAAAGTTGATCGATCCTATAGAGCTGGTCTATTCAGGGGTCTTTCGCCATCTCGTAAGTAGTGTCCTACTATTCTGAATTGTACTAACTGATTAAAACCTGCATTCGATTTCCCCAGTTATCCGAAGGTAACTCACTCGTATCAATGCCGTGTCTCTATTGCCTGACTATTCCCTCTCAGTATACCTGCTGCTGCCAGCACGTTTGCCGCTTTCGAGATTACGAGAGGTTAGCGTAATTTCCCCCCCTCTGCAATTCTCTAGCATTGACTCAATGACACATGCAGAGTATCTACAGGAATTCACTGGAGTATAATGCATTGCGTTCTTGGCCACATATCTTGTTGAGGAAGAAAGACTTATCCGCCATTACGAGCGATGGACCTTTGTGGGAGAAGGCCGTTCACCACACTGTCGAGAGTGAGTAGTGAATATTCGCAGGAAGTTGCACCTAGTCCTGAGGAGAATGCACATATGCGTGCAAGACCTTTTGAACCAACTTCCGGTCAAATTAAGGATATTCGGCGCTGGCTTTATCATGATCTTTGTCTCAATCGTCAGAACTCAGCGTCCGGAAAGAGCTGCTCCGATAGAACTGGATACGCTCGAAATCGTCATGGCGTGCCTTCCAAGAGTATACCTGAGACAGGAAGTGTGCGCAGAGACGACACGTAGTCTCGGAATTGCCTGACGCTGGCAGAACAAATAGCTACTAGTACATGTACGACTTCAGTATTGACGGTGTGATCACAAGCACGATGCTCGGGCTCAAGAACACGGAGCAATAGGATCAACAAGTGGCCTCAACATCGTAAACAATCTTCGCTGCTCCCCTGCGGATCGAACACGGGTAAGAGGCATGTTCATTATTCAACATAAAAGTAACTTACTGTCTCTCTATGCCCTGTCGAAATCAGATATGTGTGAGAGCGCTGTAAGTGTATGTGACCCGTTGACCAGAGAAAGATGCTCACATCCTGAATCCAACTAATATGTGCCTTCATCTCAGTGAGACCGCACATGAGAACGACCTTGAAATCCTGGGTATAGTACACGCCGTTCGTTCCAAGTTGCTTGACTCTTGTAACGGCCGACGTATCTGCAGTGACTGTACACAAAGTCGAGAAAAGATCTATGAATGCATGCATCAGTACTACGACGTGAATGTCAGCGGAACATAATCGCACCAGGCTCCAAATCAGTCCAGTGAGGTTTGGGCTCGTTGCCCCTGTAGGACACGATGTTGACCGTTATGTTATTAAGGGATGAGGGTTCGACAGCCTCCAGGTTGAGTGCAATGCTACGCTCTTCGCTTTCCCGGATGCGAGATCCCTGCGTAAAGATAGAAAGTTAGTGTTTATTTTAGCGCACACCATTAAGGTCGGATAAACCTTCTGTAAGAATATCGAAAACGCGTTAGGCACTACGACTTTTCCGGACGGGCGGGTGTAGGCCTGAACACTACGATGACGGTGTTCGGGATTATTAGAATCGTAATGAGTATGATGGGGCAGGACCCCTGCTAATCCCCCCAAAGGTCTTATGCCAAGAGTGGTCAATTTCGGGCATGGGGGTTTGGGCCGTTTTGACCACTTTTCGGGCATCCGGCCTGTAGGGTTTCCAAATGTTGTCAGTTTTCGGGCCTGCCGCGCATAAGACATCCTAGGCGCTTAACGGGTGCTCTCCATTCCGCTGCCCATTTTCGGCGGTTGTGCCAATCAAAACCACTTTTCCTACATAGTTTTGGCGTTTCCAGGAGGATCCCCATCATTTTTTCCCTTCGATACCCAATCATAGCCCCACGACGTCACGAAGAGCATCAGAGACCCTCGAAATTCGGGCATCCCACCTCAAAGTTTACCGCAGAACCTTCACATTTCGGGCATCAATGGCACATAGGATCGGAGGTCAAAGTGTTGAAATTTCGGGCATCCGGCCTGAGAGACCCCTCAGCAAAGTCGCAAAATTCGGGCGTGCCAGCCTAAGACCTTGAGGGTGATTAACAGGGGTCCTGATGGGGCGAGCCATAAGCCATTTTCGTCACCCTAACGGTTACGAAGTGTTCGAGGAAAAAAGAAACAGCCCCTTCAGCTACGGCTTTGTTGCTAGTCGCCTATGATATTAGAATATGAAAATCGTAACCAAACTCCCGCAACGTACGTATAATTATCTGGTCGGCATATGTCTAATCCCTCCTCCTTCAGCAATTCCCGTAAGCTAGAGAATAGATACGGACTTGCGGCGAAACCGCCAACCAGGAATGCCGCCTAAGCCGAAGATCAGCATATCATGTCAAAGGTGCTTTGATGCCTTCTCACCCCCACTTTGCCTGAAGCGGACTCTAGCTGCTTCCGCACAGCATCGATGATACCTTCGACGGATGGGTTGAAGAGTTTCGCAATTGAAGCTCTATTAAACATTTCAAAGCCATTCGATTACCCAAATACTGCATGCGTCCTACGTACCCTTCGAGAGTAAGGTGACCGCTACGGATATCGAACTCTGGGTCCTTGTCTCGGTTCGAGCCGAATTTGATAGTTGACTTCTCGCTTGGATTTCTAAAGGTTAACTTGGTGGTTTTCTCAAATTGTTCCAGCATAGTGGCGATGTCCTCTTCATTTCCGTAACGAGAGTTGAGTAATTTCGCTAGCGATTAAGAATTGAGATGAGTGCGCTGGGGTTATCCAGAAAAAAAAAACACGTACCCTGCAGGAATTCGAGCGCCCGCACATTAATCCTCGTTGATCCCTGAAGGATACCTAAGTAACATCCAGTCGATGTAACAACTAAGCATGCAAAGATGTAAGCAACATACAGTCTGGGGAAGTTATTTCCTCGACAGAGATCGGTGCTGTCGTCGAGACCGTGTAGGTGGACAAGTCCACCGTTCCTCCGCCGGCGTCGATGATAATGATATTAGCACCATCCTTCAACATGATGCTGAGTAATGTACGTCAATTCTGCTAAAAAGAACTTGCCTTTATAACATCTGAAGCCAACCCGTTATCAAGGCAATAGTGAAAGCTGGCTTCACCCTCCGTCACGAAGTGCACTTGTCCATGGCCAGTGGCATTATCCGGGATCAGACCGGCAAGCACAGCGGCACGTCGCATTCCACTTTGTTGCAAACCTTCCCAACCATTGGGATGGCTTAGGACAAAATCGATGCTACCTTGTACGGAGTCCCAGAGACTCTGGCCGTTTGCATGCGTCTCGACGATGAAAGTTCGGGCACAAGTAAACAAGTATGACAAGAAATCGCTAAATATATCCAGGACGGTCCTGCCATGAGGCAAAGGATAAAGAGTGTCCGCAGACTCTACACCCATTGTACGGGGACGGAGGTGTAGCTTGAACCTATCAGTGAATATAGCATTACCATATGAGTTTGTTATTATGGACAGGTGGTCGTGAAGTTCGCACCATTGCACGAAGACCAAGTTCAAGTCCTCCGCCTCGAGCTTCATCAGCGGCGCAGCCGCCTCGGCGCCGGCTGCATGCACCTTACCGTCCTGTGTATAGTACAAAATAGACGGAATCTTGAAATCGCCATTTTCCTGTCCTGGGAAACTGAACGGAATGATTCATACATGATCGATCATATGTACACTATGTGCGTACCGAGTAACGGCTTGTACTTTGGGAATTACTCCAGGATCGAGGATGGCATAGCCGATCCCGGAGAACGTAGTCCCAACGTCGAAGGCAAAGACGAGCTTACGGAGAGGGCCTGCGAACGGTTTCGTGGGAGCCATGAGATTGAAGAGAGGGAGGAATTCAGGAGGGTTGTTTATGTCCCAAGTTTGAGTATGAGAGTCGGCTGAGGATTGGATAAACCGAGGAGATAGGGCTTGTCGTATATGTAGCTGTCCGTTGAAATGCTGCAAGCATCCAGAATGGTTGAAACCTATCGAGTACCCCAGGGTTTGTGCAACATGCGGGCTGAATGACAGCAACGATCGATAGAATTCAACTTAGCATAAGATGGTGCCAATTCTCTAGCCCAAACGGCAAGAGTCAGTCTAACCATTACTGCTGCATGAGGCGTCGTGAGAAAGACGCACTCGACAACGTTGATAGACAGCGGGTTCTTGTCCAAAAGCGCAATTAATGAGGCAGGCAAGAAGGTGAGCGACGAACGAGCCTTCCGATGGAAGACATAATTAAGAAGGATCCTTTGTAGAATCATACCCTTTCAGGTTTATATCAAGCAAGGAAACCGGCCCACAGCTCGAGACCGAGGATCACAATGCTTCGTCCGAGGAGGAGTTCACGAGCAGGGTTCCAAGACCCTTAACCCTCGTCTCCAGAACACTTTTCTGCTGAAGCAGCCAACCCAACCATCTTTTATGTTTTTACGAGCTCTGTGCAATTACTTCGTTGCCTCCGCAATGGGTCATGATGCTATGATCGTGGATGATACCCCGCAGACGATCTTGGAGCGAGATGTGCAAAAGGGGGACTCGAATGCCTTGAAGGAGGAACTGCGGTGTGCGCGTGAGGAAGTGCAACACTTGCAAACGAAAGTTCGGCAAGAGCAGTCGAGAGGAGTTCGTTACCGTACCCGAGCCGAGGAGCTGGAGTTCAACGTTGGCAAACGGGATGCCAGAATTCTGGACTTAGAGAAACAGCTTCAGGGATATAATCGCGTTATCGCCAAGGCGAGGGAAGTAGAGACGCGAGGGAAGCAGATGGAGACAGAATTGGATACCTTGCGAAAGCAGCTGAACGACAACAACGCACTTCTGAAAACCAGGACGTCGGAATTGCAGGACGCACAGACGTATCTTTCCAGCACCGATGACCTATCCCATGCCGATGTTCAACGAAAACTGAACACATTGAATTCCGAAATATCGCAAATCGCGCCAAGAATCGCCGACTGCCTTCAATTCACTGGTGGTCAGGGCGGTAACGACGAAATCGATCTTGCAGGTCGAAGAGCGACAGTGTTTCTTGGAACAGCGCTGGTGGAGTTGTTAAAGAGAGTAGACCACCAGGAGGATTCTCTCGCCGTCCAGATGGCCTTGCAAGCTTGTTTCGTCGATTATTGCGCCTGGCTGAGCCGCAGGAGTACTTGGGATCCAACGGCCATCGATGACGTCAACACAGTTCTGGAAAGCACTTATAGTCGCATTGTACAACACGGTAAGCGACAGGAAGGGCGTTTTAGGAGATATGTCACTGACAATTTATGCTGAACAGAAACCCAATCAGTCGCCGGACGGTGGCGCACTTTGGCACGACGTCACATTGGCAGTTCCTTGGGAGAACTTGAGGCTAAGTTCAGGGATGTGCTTTTGCATCGCATTGCCGATGTTTTCATCGTTTCGGGGTCCCCTGGGAGGCCTATGGAGATCCTGGAGACAGTGAAGGCGTTCTCGACACAAGTGACCGACATTGTTCGGTTGGCAGTGGACTTGCGAGTGGCAACCGGAGAAAACATCGTGTCCAGTGATTTCGAAGTCTTCGTGCCCAGCACAGGCAAACCATTCGAAACAACAATGATGAGGAATGCATACTCGGGAAAGCGTTACAACGCGCAGGAGGACGAAGCTCGCATGACACCTGTATTGTGTACCGTTCAGTTAGGACTCAGGCGATGTGAAAGGCAGCATGCACGTCATCGCGAGGATGCGGCTCAGGTATTCAAGGCGACGGTCGTTGTGAAGAGTGAAGTCGCACTGCATACTATCTGTGCAGAACTTCTGCAGCAGTGAATCGGAGGCAACGAAACGCTTTAGTGAGCCGGGGTTTACTTCAGTCTTGTGTTAGCCACACTAGATAGCCTGTTGCAGTTGTTTCGAGACTTGACTAGGCGAGTGCTCGTTGTAACGTCTGTAGACCTAGTAGTAAACAATCATCATTGCTTCAGCCACCGTAGAGGAAGACAGCCGTTTGATGAAACAAAATCAAGCGTACCAATCACGTGTAAACCACGTGACCGACGCGCCGCGATTAGTTCCGCTCTGTTCCGCTGCCCTTCTAGAAGTTCTACTTGCGAACATTCACTTTAGATGCCTATGTACTCACGATTTCGCGCAAATGTCTACCGCCATTGCAGACAGTTCGCATTCACCGGGCGTTATTTCTGATCCATCCTTCGATTCACTCAAGGATGTCTACGGTGAAATTTACTGTTTGTGCTGCTATCCGGCTTGCTGAAAGTTTGAACTAGATCGGGTGAAAGTACGATGGGAGTCTGGTGAATACCCACCGGACAGTTGTCCTCCTCTGGATATCCTCATTTTCTCCATCCTCCACATCATCCAAGGAGGCATACTCGCTACGCTAATAGAAGAACTAATATTGCTTCTATGCAGTGTAGAAGATACGCGACAGCGAACGATCGCGCACGCACAAGAATTGCTACACAAATATGAAGCAGTTTTTAGCAAATATGAGCGGCGAGACCTTTACGCAATAGTGACAGGAACCACCTTGCGCAGACTGTTTATCAATGCGCTCGATCGACTTGCTGCAATGGTGAGCCTTAATTTTACAGCTGCGCGCGATGCTCTACTAATGGACCGTAGGATATCCTGGAGCTTTTGCGTTCCTCCATCTCTGAAGGCACCAAAGGAAGAAAAGAAATCGCGGATACAATTGCGGGACGATTATCGCTCTACTTCCCGGATTATCTCGGTATCCAGGACCAACCGTCAATGACGCATCCACACGCTAGTGCGTTCTGGCACTACTTCCATGTCGACCGTTCATCTTCCGAGAAGCACGAAATATGTGAGACCGCTAAGACTACAATCGACGCTGTGGTTAATATGTCTCAACTCTTGGGAACCTCAGCCACGGAGGCAAGGTGCGCTCACTGCTGAGATATCTCCGTGTAATACAATTGAAGACAAACATCCTTGCAGGTTAACTTCAGAGCTGGATGCTCAGCCACATGATTTACCTTCACAGATATCCTTGACAGAGGCCATCGAACAGTTTGTACACGGGGTCCGCAGAGATATGGAAATGGTAGAACATATGTGGGATCGTTTAAATTCGGGTTGACAATGGACATTAGGACGTGGAGTAACTTGAAATTTCAACAGGGTCTGAATTGCAAATTTGGAATATTAATAAGGCGGAATGGCCGAGCGGTCTAAGGCGCTAGAATCAGGTTTATCAGAATCTAGTCAGAAATGGCGTGGGTTCGAATCCCACTTCCGTCATTTTCTTTTTTGTCAGATTCGCATTTTCTGTACTTACGAGCGAAATAACTTTTGTTCCAACTTATACGACGCAAGACTTCCCTACGGCCTCAACGAAAGCTTAACATATACGGGCTTGATTTCTTTGTCTGACGCATACTGCTGTCTGGCAGGCAAGTTTGGCTTTCAAGCTAATTTGCTGACATGGGCATTCACGGCCTTACGACATACCTGCATGAAAACAAGGCAGTCATAGCGAAATACCTTCACTTCACTCCGGCTACTTCTAACACTGTCACTCCTTTTGTTATCGATGGTTGGTCGTGAGTTTTCTTCGTTAAGCCGCTACCAACCTCGCTTATGCTATGACTACAGATTCATTTACGAGATTATAGGGTTGTCAGGCCTCCCATGGGTATATGGCGGTGAATACGGAGACCTTTCTCGCATCGTGGAAAGGACTGTACGTGCCTGGCTTCAAGTCGGTTTGCGTCTGTACTTCGTCTTCGATGGTAAGTGGTGAATTACTCACATGTTGTATGAAGAACTGCCTTCATATCATTTTACATAGGGCCTTACCCCTTGGTGAAGTTCCCAACTCTCACATCTCGTGCCACGAAGACTACTATCCAAGGATCGAAGCTCTTCTTCGTCACGTCACCAGCTGCACGTTCGAAACCTCGTTTCCTACGCGAGATCGAGATCATACCGCCGAGCGCATACACCGCATGTATTGAGACGTTAAAAGACATCGTCGCATCTCTAGGGGACAAGCCATCGTTGGAGATCCACTTCGCGGATGAAGAAGGCGATCCATATGCTGTCGAGCTTGCTGGTCGCTTAGGTGGCTATGTACTGGGAAAAGATTCCGATTTCGTGGTGTTAAACGTAGAGGGCTACAAAGGCTATATCCCACTGGACGAAATGGTGTGGACCAGTTTGTCTCAGGATAAAGACTTGCAGGACACTGCAGACGATGATGACGGATTTCAGACTGTCGTTAATACCAAGGCAAAGAAGAAGTCTATATCCAAGAGGGCCAAGTCGGGCAATGGGATTGTACCCCCACAGAATACCGATGATATCGAGCTCTCAGTTACGGTATATTCACCCGCAGTTGTTGCATCGCAGCTTCGCATACCCGTATCTCTGTTGCCTCTGTTGGGTGCGCTGGTCGGCAATGACTTCACCGGTTCCAAGGATCCCTCATCTACCACCGTGCAGGAGAGCAATCTTCAAAGGTTGTTCTTCGAACGCCAGCTGACGCTTTCTCAGCGAATAACTCGAGTGGCCAACACTCTCCATAATATCTTGGAGGCCGCATTGTCACCATCTGCGAGGGGAAAACAAAAACTTCAGGTCAATAGCGTCATGCAATTGATTGAGCGTGCCATCACCACGCTGCTGATACGCTCTTCAGACATGATGCCTACCAGTGAGCAGGAAAGGATCATGGATCGTATTGTTGAAGCAACGCTTCAGTATGCTATACCGCGATATGAGGGTGAGCTCCATGGTGCGGACGGCCTTTGGGCATCGCCTGTCTGTGCCTTGCACGAAGAAGAAGCATGCCCCCTCATCCGATATCTTTCACCGCCACCACTCCTTGATATATTTCCTATTTCGCATGAAGAAAGTCGGAAACAGAAACACCAGGAGGCTGTTCGAAATATCTATGTTTCGGCATACCGTGCTGGCCGATTGGACCCTCGCCTGCTGGATACTATGAACAGTGGGACGTTCTGGTATCGCCAGATGTTGGAGCACCCGGACACCGAAACAGTGAACGTAAGTATAGGACGTCCGATACAACAGATTTCTTATGCTCTTTTGGATGACGCACTTGGACTACCGGAGAAGCCAGAAGAGGAAGAAGAGGAAGAGGAAGATGACGACGAGGTGATTGACGTTGTAGAAGAATCGGACGAAGACTATCTCGCTCCTCTGCGTGGTGCTTTGCAAGAACTGGATACGCCTGCCGACTCTGATGACGAAATGGCAACAGAGCCTCCAACTTCCCTATCGTCACATGCAAAATCTTCCCGTCCTTCCAGACCAAAGGTTATTCAGGAGCATATCCGGCGAGGAGTGCGTCTGGCTGATGAGGAAGTATCGGTCCCAGCACTGTCGGAGGTGCTTGCATACCACGATCTAGATCACATAGATCACCTTCCGTTACAACTGGCTTCAGAGGACGATCGATTGACGTTCTTTCTACGAGTTCTGCAGTCGGATGCGCCTCCGGTTCGAGGTTTACATCCAGAAGATACTCTCGTCGTGTTAGCTCTTAGATGGGTGGTATCGCGCCTACATGCTCGTGCACAAGCGTCAGCTGGTAGCAAAGAACGAGTGAAGGAACGATGGACAAAGCCAGAAGCCCGAGCCTTCCTAGCTTCCTTCTCACCACCGGGGAGTTCTCCTGAGGACAGTGAGGACCTACCCATGGAAAATCGCAATATTCAGCTCGTTGCGCAGATCTCTGCGGCTTTCGCTGCAATCGAGCGACTCAGCCAATTGCTCCTGCTGTCTGAACGATTCCAGACTCCAGTCTTACGTTTCTCTGGGAAGTTGTTCCATTCATACTTGACTGGTTTCATACCCATACCTCCGAAGGCGGTCCCATCGGATCTTTGGGACGCCTCGGTTGAGGGCTTGGAACATGCTTTTGGGGAACCCATGGGGAAGAAGAAAAAGGGTGCAAAGGGTGCTCCCGTGAGCGGTCCCCCTCAACCCAGTAAGAAGCAACAGAGAGGTGCCGTTACCGGTGGTATGTTTGGTTTGCTCGGGGATATTGAGGCGTGAACTTGTTTTCGGGATCCAAGTTTCGCGACTGGTCTCTCGATGCTTTGTCGGGTTTACGTTCATTGTAGATTCTCTCGCGTTTTGAAGCCCCACCAATCATACCAAACTGTAAGTGTTTCTTCCGACACGAATCCCTTGCGTTGTTAGAAGAAGCCTTGCACAATCACGACTCATGAGTTTCATTTTTAGTTTCGTGTCCTGTAGCGAGTATATATTATTCATTTGTATGCACTACATTCTGTATTTTATAAGATGTAGCGATGGCTATTTACATAATTTTCGATGTTCTGTCGAAGTAGAGTTAGGTTGATCGAAATCAACCTTGAGTCATAGTCACCCTTTCCTTCCTGACCGTCATCTCCTCGTATCCTTCACAGCTCGTGTGCTGTGTGGTCTTGGGCCCAAAACTATAAAATCGACTTTCAATAGCTTCTCTCGGCATATCATCCAGGTGCCTTGTGCTCCGAGAGTGTCGGAAAACAGATTTATCTGGAAGCTTGAAAACTTTCTTCCTCAACTTCAAAGTCGCGCATCCTCCTATGTCGATCCTTTCATGCCTTTCGTCAACTTTGAAGGCGAGGCTTTTTGCTTCACAGACCGCCGCAAAGTCCTCAAGATTCTGTCGAGTTTCTCAACTCCGGGCTTCACTACCAACTCATCGGAGTACGCTTTTAGCGGCTTCGCGATCGTTCAGAACGTATGTTTCAGCATCTAACGCGTGGATAAATTGCTCAAACATGATTAAGATAGACATGCTAAGCAAATACGGCGTCCTCATTCCATCCTGATTGTCAACAAGCTACGGACGAAACCTGTGGTAGACGCTATCCAAGCTCTTCTCGAGTAAGTGTTAAATGCCTTGCTATGCAGCTTGAATATCTTTTCTGATGATGCCTACAGATATATTCGATCAAAGTATCCCGATGTTACAATATACCATGAAGACAGGCCAGATATCCCGGAGGGTGTGAAGATGTGGCGTCCAGGTACGACTTTATACAGGATGTTCATTATGACTGAATCCGACGCCTCGAATAGGGCCTGGCTCAGACCCTATCGACCTGGTTGTAACACTGGGTGGGGACGGTACAATACTACATGCATCTTCGTTGTTCAAAGTTGGCGCGGTGCCGCCAGTCCTCAGTTTCTCTATGGGCACTTTAGGGTTTCTCCTGCCGTTTCGTGAGTCTGAATGTATACCATTGTAACTGCTAGCTCACATCATTCCCATAGACATTGATGACTTCGCCAAGGCCATTGATAGCGCGTTCGAAGGCAAGGCCGTAGTACTACATCGCATGCGTTTGTCATGCAGTTTCCAAGACAGGGATGGGGAGAGCATTGGGAGCAAAAGCGAAGGTCGGTAATGTATGAAAAGTTCCCGCTTATGATCCGCTATAACGAGGCTTGGTTGAATGTCTCGACTTCTGCAGAATGGCAAGTGATGAATGAGGTCGCTCTACATCGTGGCTCAAGTCCACACTTGAATACCATCGACGTCTTTGTGGATGGACAACATTTGACAGAGGCGGTGGTACGTGGCTTCATAATCGTTAGAAGTATACTTCTCAATCACATCTCAGTCAGATGGCTTGATTGTCGCAACCCCGACAGGATCGACAGCATATTCCCTATCAGCGGGAGGCCCCATAGTCCACCCAGGATTAAGCGCAATTGTCCTGACGCCAATATGTCCACGAAGTTTATCTTTCCGACCATTAGTGTTCCCGTCATCGTCATCTATCACTCTCCGGGTACGTCCTATACATACTGTACTGAGCAGTGCCAAGCTGATTCTCTGTGGACGTGGCTTGATAGATTGGGGACCGTAGTCGCGCTTCGGCAGGGCTGTCGATGGATGGTCAAGTATCGCACGTCTTAAGTCCGGGAGAGTCTGTAACGGTTCAAGCTTCGCTATATCCGATACCTTGTATCAATCGGTCATCTATCGCGGATCCTGATGAAAGTCGACAAGGTGTTGGTCCTGGAAAGGAAGACGATTGGGTGCGAGATATCAACAATCTGTTGCAGTATAACGCCACGTTCCGAAGTAAAGCGTTGTTGCGACATAGTCGCACCTAGGCACAGTGTAGTTACTTATGTGAGTAAGCTGATTGTGTAACAGCGTTATGGTGACTGATACTTGTGCGAAGTCGTTTACAGCTTCTGTCATGTTCATGTACCCTAGCCGCATCTTTGGCAATACGAAACAACGATGGATAGCTCCTGTTTCTTTGTTTGTTTACCTCCGAAAAATCATCTACAATTATCGGCTCGGGATCCAACAGGAGTGTCTAGGTGGGTTTTTGAGTTCCTAATACTAGGCGTTTCGTCTTAACCCACACGCACATGTCCTCAGAGCTCTGCATGTAAACCAGTGAGGATCCAACAGGATTGTGTTGTGGGTCCGATCTGTGGCAACTCCTGGCTTCATCTCATACTTTCACCTGATATTCGTGACGGATTCATCTTCCCGAGACTTACGCTGCGTTTCCAAGTATGAAATGGTCAACGTTCCAGTCAAATCTAGAAATATTACAGTGTACGACTATGGTATTGAATAAGAATACGGCTCCAAAATCCTTCTTCCACCGATGGGTATGCTGATCCAGGCTTGTCGACGGGTATACTGAATCAGTTGTCTGATTCTGTCTGTTTACGTATCCACACATTCCGGACTCATATGCCTCTCTATCCAGCTCAATGCCCGCGTTCGTAAACCTGGAGAACTCTCCCTCGATGCTGAACATGGTGGAGTCCTTGATCTCGACCGTGGTAGAGCTCGTGAGGGAGATGAGGGAGATGAACGTTGTGAGAGATACTCTTGCTGCTCCTTGTTGTCGTCGGCATAGGGATACTCCGGTGGTGTGTCATCAGGACTGTGAACAACAACCTGTGGATGCACCATGATATCCACTACTTCATATTGCTGCAATCGAGCAATCAATGATTTCCATGCCATTGGGCCAATGCCAACGGGTCGTTTTTCTTGTTTGAATGCGACTTGGACGGAGAATGAGATATATTGAGGGTCAACTCCGTCTAGCTCGTCGGTGAAGACCTCTTTAGCATATGCAATGGCTTGCTATAGGTAGAACATGAATAGCTAGTCCCGTGCGAGCAGCATCTCACGAACCTCATATGTGGCGGCTGGAGTGACATACACCAGTTTATCGTTTAGACGGTATGTGATAAGGTCGGGGACACTGGACGACTGTGATGTAGTGGTCATGGTTTGGATGTGCGGTGGTGGTTTGAAGAAGTTGGGGCGACCCATTGTTGACACTATTGGCACACGGATGCAACATTATATATCATGCCATGGTCACCTTTTGTGGCGGTTCACAGGCGCCAAGAACCGCCTTCATGGCTGTCCTAACATTATGTTTGGTTTATCTAGATTCTACCGCCCGCGTACTTCGCGAAAGACTCGTGACAACGCTGGCAGTATTGCTAGGTGCTTCTTTATTGCTGTAGATTCTACGTACAGCATTCGGCGACCTGCTTCCTCTGCGATCGGGTCCAACTCTCCTTTAGACTACTTACCGGCAGATGTTGCGGACTATTTTCAGCATCCCACTTCAAGTTGGCTTGGTCACCATGGTTACATTGTGCGATTGGGTGCCGTTTCAACAGGTGAGTATATAGTCGATGTACGCTACTTGCTGCCATGACGTTCGTTATTGTTTAGGCCTCCGTCCACCACGGATGAACTCGAGTTATGCTAGTAACATCGCCTTCACAGTGGACCGGTACTGTCAAACCAGCTTTGGGTCCTGATACAAGGCTCTGAGCGAGCTTATTTTGTCAACTGGCGGATTTTTTGGCCAGAAATATATTCAGTGAAAAGGCATGCGGTGCCGTTCGACATGCGAAGGATTAAATACTAGCAGAGACGGGCTGCTCCGCTTTGTAGCGTTCTGCCTATATGCTCATTCTGCGACCTGACACATGTCATATTCATGTCGCCGGGCTGCAGCTGTCTTCGGTGTCCTAGAGACTTCTCTTCGGATCCGGTCATGTTTGCACAAGAGTTCCCTGTTTGTTTTGCATGGAATGCCATATAATACATGATAATGTGTTAGTTATGCTGATTAGACAGTCCACATTCGATACTGGTATGTCCAATGGTTCCTCCCTGCAAGATTCAGGCCCCGGCAGGGCAGGTTTGGGTCTCCGATCCTGATAAGGCAAGCGTTGAGCTTCCTGGGATGAGAACTGACTGATCCCACGTTGTATTGTGACTAAAAGCCGCAGGTTTCCTGCCTGCCTGCCTAGAGATGTGTTCTAACTCGTGTTTCACTCGTGTTTGAAGTCGTCGATAGTATTCATACCATCTTCTATACTGCGTGGATCGTTCATCGTTCCTTCATATCCGCTCTATCATTTCAGTTCATCGTCAACTAACTTCTTATACTATTTCATAGATATGGCCAAGACTCGGAAAGCCAACAATTCTGGCGGTGGAGGCATGCAGAAGAAAGAACAGAAACAGGCTAAGACTCCCAGCACTCCGGACGTACCAGAAGGGTCAGAAAACGCTGACTCCACGATCAACCCTGCGCCCGAATCTGCCTACGATGTTGTAGATGCTGCAGATCTTGCGGAAATCGGGGATGAAAACCCTCATACCAACGCCGATCCTCCCCATCGCCCATCCCAGACCGAGACCGAACATGCTATTCGCCCTCTTCCCTTGACACCGCCTCCGGATCTCGCACGTAACGTAGACGGTCAAGCTGCGGGTAGGACTGACCGCGTAGTGACTACAGTTCAGAAGAAATCGTCGACTGCGAAGGATCTACAAGCTGTCGATGAGCTTCTTGAGACGATGAAACGCACGTTCAGCGCAATGGGGGCTACATTTGATGTCTTGGGAAAACAGACGTTGAAGATTGCCGAGTTGGGACCGGCGATCGGTGCCTCCCAACAGGTATGTTGCTGTGTCGACTCAACTGAGGGGAAGACATTGACGATGTCCTCCGTTATTCGTTGGCGATGTAGATAAGTATTGCATCGAAGCAATTGGAAGATCATGTCAAACGCCAAGAACAAAGAATGGAAGATGTCCGGGACGAGCTGAAAGAGACGTTCTCAGACGCTGCACTGACTAAGAAGATGCAAGAAGCTATATCCAGCATAGCCAAAGATATTGTTCATCGTGAAATAGCGGAGAGGGTTCGCAAACAGGTATGATTTCTGCTAGACTTTTGCAATTTTTCGGGACCATGTTGATCCATTTGACTCCAACCAACTGTCGCTGTGTTTTCCGTGTTCGCAGCTTCAGGAACAAGTTCCACAGGAGAAGCGCGACCAAATCATAACCTACAAGAGGAAGATTTTGGAAGTCCAGACTAGCCTCCATAACTCGTACGTCTTCGTGAAATCTTCTGCCTGCAAGCTCCGAAATCCATATGACTTGTGCATACTTATACAGCGAAGCTCGGAGACACAATGCACTTATCAAGTCAAACTCTTTGAATGAGCCATTGAAGGCTCTGTTGAGGCCTTTCGGTACTCCTTCGACTTCGCCCACAACTGGACCGCAAACCGCAACTCCAAGTTCCGGCGCCGCCTCAGCCGCCTCAAGTGTCTCCCCGACGTCTGCCAAACAGCCCACGACCACGTCACCCACAGACACTAAGGCTACCAGGGCGATCAAGAAAAATCTGACCATCGCTGAGAAAGCAGGACGTGACAAGGCTGAAAATACAGCAGTGGCTGCGTCCTCAGTCAGCACAGGCGCTGGAGTCGCGAAGCCTAATCGGCCGACAGTCGTCACGGATTTGGTACCGCCAACCCCTTCACCACTGTTCCCGAGAGACTTGACAGGACTGATGAGGCTTGGGCCTCACGAGACACTCACGTTGATGCAGGAGTACGGACTTGCACCCGTCCGTCATGCTGCAACGCCTGTGGCTCAGGAAGGCAAAGCTTCTGATGTCAATTTGGAGCCTGAGAATCAGCTGTCTAGGGAGGATAACATCAATCGTTTCTTGAATCATATTGGGGTGAGTGCGAATAATCCTTGTATGTGCCAGGGCGTGTTGAAGTCTTTGTCTCATAGGTCGGTTTCCAAGTCGTTGCTTCTCCAACTGTTGGGAAAACACCGTCGCCATCTTTTGTGACGGTGATGTCTAATTGACTCTTGTGTATTATCATCATCATAGAGTTTCTTCGTCTTACGGTTCTTGTACTCACACCAAATACGTTTTCCCATCCATGGGTGTAGTATCTGTATTTTAGTGTATCTGTATCATTTCTTGGCGTATGCACGAAGCATCGACATCCTCTTGATAGAACTTCTTGGCCTTGTAATTATATTCTCGTTGAACTTCATCTGCCACGAATACCGTACATGAAGTTGGTTGATATTTTAATAACCTAGTTTGGTAGGTGAATTAGCAAATTAAGAACTGGCCATCCATTGCTGCTCGGACGGAAGGTGTGTATTATACAGGGGAACGACTGTCTTCGCCTATAGAGGCTGAAGGTGAGCCCAGGCGTGTATATAATGACGCATTATTCCTTAGTACATATATCTCGATGAACTTTTGTCGTTCCTCTATCGATGTATTCTCTCCCGAACGCGTTTCCAAGCACATTTCAATAGGCTGCTTCTGCTATGTTGGCTTCTCTAGGTCATGTATCCTTATGCTCCTTGCTCAGCTGTACACGTCAGTGATCGATCCAAAATATTTGGACAGCGGTTCGCCTCGCCGGACTCGTTCGAGGGGAGTGAAAATACGACTTACAAGGTCGTTGAGAACGATCCTTTGTTGATCTAATTCAAGATCGAACATGTACGTTTACATCGCACCTTGCATTCACCGCTCAACCATCCTAGAGACCGTGCTCAGATAAGTAGTTGAATAAACTTGGACATTGATTTAATCACCGCGATAGATGGACACCGCCAATTCCGACGTACCTCGGGTGAAGTACCACAAGAACCACTCGCACATCTGTCCTGAAGTGACTGGAAATCTAGACAGCGAAGGCGTACAGGCTCTCAAGCCTGATGCCCGAGATGAATATCATGAGGACGCTAGGAAGTAATACAACAGCGAAGACAAGGCCTCAAGGAAAGCGTTTCACATACAGAGAATTGTCTTGGTATGTTGTGAGCTATGACTTGTACATGAGGCGCTTGTGAGTGAACAACCGGTGGAGGACAGGAATTGTGCATCGTTCATCCGTGGGCAGTCGGCGGAGAATGTCTTGGAAGTGCTTAAATACGGAATACAAGTATTCGAGCGAGCCGAGATGACCATCTTGAAACTGACATTGAAATGCAAAGAAATTATCCGCGGTCATCGGTGGTCCAATGCTCCAAGCAGCGCGCGAACAATAGGACCAATGCTTGTGGTTTCACAGATAAGCCAGTTTTAAGCCAACCCGTCAAGCTGGAATGAAATCGAACTCTCTCAGTTAGCCTCCGTAGCTGAGGGTTGGGTACGTCGGTAGATTGAGGCATTTCATTTGATCAAACTAGAGTCCGATAGTGAAATGTCAAAGTGTCGATCCGATGTTGAAGGAGGCATCGAGGGAGAAGCCGACCTGGTAGACATGTCAGTCACATCGATCACAGCAAAACCCAAGGATCCAAGTACCATGCTTTGATCGCATAGATTTTGCTGAGCCTAGTATTTGAAGGCGTCAGAACGCGATGCTTCGTGACATCTTCGAAGGGCGGCAAGACAGAGCCAAAGGTCTTCTGATTTGCGCCGTTACAAGGACGTAGAACGCCGATCCGATCGACTCAGAGTGTATACCGTATAGCCTACATAGACATCGTTCCCACTGAATGATCTGGAAGCGGTGCAGAAGAAGCTTGGGGACCTGAAGACTGTGGGTTGATGCACAGAATTAATCGACGTACTTATTTTCTCAGGTAGGCAATGCACTAAAGCGCTCTTATGAGACTTCCTGGAGCTCTTTGCAATAGGATCACAGTCTGAGTTTAAGCACAACTTAGAAGGTCGGGTGAAGGTCATCAAGCCAGTAAATATCAAACATTGTGGCGTCTAATCAAGGTGTATATTTCCCCACGTGGCGAAGTCCAAGGGGCTGCTGTCACTGCGGTATTGAAGAAACTGCCAACCATCAGCATCATGTGTACACTGTACAGATTTAGGATCCTTTGCTACACTATTGTCGCGAAGGTACTTCACAGGACTTGATTTGAAGTATGTTTTTTGTTTGATTTGCTCATCAATCATGGTCAAATTCAATCTTCTTCGTATAAGTATGGCTGTCAGACTCCTATCCACATTGAAGTCTTTCTGAGCGCTGTTGAAGTGGAAAGCTTTCGAGTGGTGTACTTGAAGCCTCTCCACTTCAATTGCGCTCAGGCGTCGAATTCTCGTGGTTTTTGAATCTTCTCCTCTCGTCAGCCTTGAGGACAAAGAATGGAGAGGAGCCAGCCGTGACATCATTGTACGCTGCCAACTTACTGCCAAGCTATCTACAGTACCCTCTTACCCACATACCTGAGCCATAGCTTCTGACCTCCTTACCCTCGTCCTCACAGGTTTCTTCCTCGCGATGTCTTCGGAGAAGGCGTCTCTTCCCATGATGGCAGTCGCCAATCTTAACCGTGATGCGGATTCACGAATATTCAACTGGAAGCAATTCCTGAAATTCTTCCTTACTTTGGCGATAGTGTATATTTGGGGGTCCATATACCCCCTCAGCAGCCTCATTGGTATCAGGAGAGATGTCACACCGCCGCTGGGTATCCCAAAGAAGATACAGAAACATTGGGGTCAATATGCACCGTGGTTCCCAGTCGAGAAGTACAAGCGGCCTCCGAAAGGATGCGAAATCACTCAAGTGAACATTGTATGTCTTCACTGTACTCTCACTTGGTTTTGGTCTGACGCACATTTTGTGTAGCTTCAAAGACATGGCGCACGATACCCAAATTCATACGACTCTTATGACGAGTCGATCAAGCGTCTCATGGAAGCGGACAAGTTCGTCGATAGTAAACTGGATTTCCTCAGTGAGTACGAATACGACCTCGAGGAAGAAGAGCTGCTGCCGTTTGGTGCCTCGCAGTGCGTTATCTCGGCATTCAGTGTTCTAACATATCTCTTACATAGTCCTCATTGTTGTAGGTCCTTCGGATCCGGAGAGACAGTATTCCGACGATACTCCCATCTCGTCAATGCAAAGAATATACCCTTTGTGAGATCCTCGGGAAAGTCGCGCGCTATTCATAGCGCCACCAATTGGACTGTTGGTACGCCACTTAAATGCCTGCGCTTTACCACGCCATCTGAACACAGACATGACCCTGGTATAGGTTTTGCAGCGGCCTCACATCATCGATACAACCCCATCCTTTCCGTCGTCGTTCCCGAAGAACAAAACAATACCCTGAACAATGACTGTCCGAATGCCGGAGACGGCACGAAGCAAAAACGAGCATGGCTCAAAGTCTTCGCACCTCCCATCGCCAAACGTCTGGAAAAGGCTGCTCCAGGGGCGAAGGTCTCGAACGACGACGTCTTCAACTTGATGGCGATGTGTTCGTTTGAGACTTTGGCGAAGGAAAGGGGGAGTGAGTTCTGTCAATTGTTTAAGGATCGCGAGTTTAAGATGTTTGGGTATCATGGGGATGTTGAGAAGTTTTACAAGACTGGGTGAGTAACATCTGTGCCCAATATGCGCTGAAATCTTCACTTTTCGTGACTATATACTGATTAATTTGCCCTACAATCAGATATGGCGAGCCTCTCGGCCCTGTTCAAGGTGTTGGTTATGTCAACGAACTCCTCGCTCGACTCACGGGTCGACCTGTGCAAGATCACACTCAATATAACTCATCACTCCCCTTTCCTCTCGGACGATCGCTCTATGTTGATTTCACTCATGAAAATCTCATGGTAGCCGTATACAGTGCTATGGGATTATTCAACATCAGTGATAACCCGTTGAGCACCAAGAAGATGGAGAAGGAGAGCAACCGAGTATGGATCGCGAGTAAGATGGTGCCGTTTTCGAGTAGGATGGTGGTGGAGAGGTTGACTTGTAGTGGTAGGAAGAAGATGCATGGGCCAAAGCTGGTGGATTTTGACGACGAGGATTGGGAGGACGAGCACGAGCACGAGCACGAGGAGAGTGAAGGAGGTGGAAGACAAGCGGGAGAGCATGTCCGGGTACTCGTGAACGACGCTGTTCAACCGCTCGATTTCTGCCATGCGGGGAAGGGTGGAATTTGCAGTCTTGATGCCTTCGTCGAGAGTCAGGACTATGCGCGAAGAAGTGGCGATGGTGATTTCGAGAAGTGCTACAATTGATTGATTGGTTTCTTTGTTCCTTTAGTAGTTGGGTACGTCTTTCATTTTTGTCGAGTGCTCTGGGGATTGTCTGACATTTCTCAAGTCGGTTGCACTGGTTTTTTATTATTTTTTTAGGGTCGCGCTTTAGGATTTCCGTATCGTGTACGTGGAACGACACGATTAATTTATGGTTGTTGCCCTTTCGCTCGATTCCTCCGTCACCTCTCTCTGGTGTCAATTTGCATATTCCAATGTCCTTTCTTCGCTGAAGTCTGTCATGCTCTGTCTGGTATTCACGCTTGCCCCTAGGATTGTCTCAAACGCGAATAGGTGTTTGAAACTATTTGGTTTATTTGTGCTGCGCATCCTAATATATAAAATACTTCGTTGCAAATATGGAATGGCATATTTGAGCTTTACTGAGAGATCAGCGCACAAGCCTCATAGGATCGGCAGACCAATGTGTTTCAAGGGTGCATATGTTCGAGCATAAGTATATACATAATACGAGCGCTGAAATCAGTGAACCTTCTGAGATCGGGATCGATGATATCATAACGTGAGGATCAGCGTATAAACGTTTCATCCTCTTCTCGAATATCCTCGACAGCTGGATGTTTTTGGATCACACCCAGTGGCCTATGACAAAGACTGTGATGCTGCGTGTAACATAAATGCGAGCAAGTTGCGAGATTGAGCAGACAATTTAAACTTCGACCGTTGTCTCCTTGACTGGACACTACTACACACGTCTAAACCGAAACATTGACCTTCCAGATGACGAAATTTGTAGTGACAGGTGCTACCGGAGCTCTTGGCTCACGCATATTCAAGAATCTCATACGTCTCGTACCTGGTATGTCTGCGACTCCTATAAACGGTTTCCGTTGTCCTGAATTCTCTTCGGATAGCTAGCGACATCATTATGTCACTATACAATCCATCGGGCGCGACGGAAGATATCAAAAGCTCCGGGGTTGAAGTCCGCCGAGGTGACTTTGGCAATCCATCCACACTCGATAGTGCGTTCGCAGGCACAGACAAGCTGCTCATTGTTTCATATCCTTCCATCGCACATGAACTCCGAGTGAAGAACCACATTGCTGCGATTGATGCCGCCAAACGTGTCAGAGTCAAGCACATTTATTATACTTCGCTCGCTTTCGCAAGTGACAGTGTTGCTACAGTCATGCAGGCGCACATTGACACGGAGGCGTATTTAAAGCAAAGCGGCTTGACGTATACCATCATCAGAGAAGGAATCTACAGTGAAAGCTGGCCATTGTACTTCGGGTACTTTGACCCAAGCGAGGGAAAGGACGAAGTTCTCATTCCCTATAGCGATGGCAAGATTGCCTGGGTATGTCGTGACGACCTTGGCGAAGGTACGGCGAAGATCCTCGCTGCGGTGAGTCTCCCGCTGATGTATCCTTACTCGCTAGAATGATGACATCACTCACTACCTAGGAGTCGGGCTATGAGAACACAACTGTCCTACTCTCCGGTGACAAACCCATCACCCTTTTAGAGTTCGCTCAAATCGCATCTCGGATCCTGAACCGCGACATCAAACTCAGGGTGGTCTCTGAGGATGAGTACTTCAAAAACAACCTGGGCAAGCAATCCGAGGAGCTTCTGCGTGCGTGGGCGACAACGTATAAAGCCCTTGCGAGAGGTGAACTGGAGAAAGTTGATCCGTTGCTGAAGAATTTACTTGGGAGAGAGCTAAGGCCAGTCGAAGTGACTCTGAAGGAGATGTTGGATGCCCAGGTGGGTGACGGTGGAAAGGAAGCAACAGCAAGATATGCCAAGTAAGAATGTTGCCTGTTAGATCTAATGTCATCTGGTTTTATTGCATGAGTCTTCCGACCTATATGGGGCCGAAAACCTGAATGTTGGAAAGTGAATTGGAGGATACAACCTATCGAGCACTATATAAATATCAACATAATCATTAGCATTGCAAGGTCGTAACAAGTCGTGAAAATCGTGAGAATACAATAGAGACACAAGGAAAAGGAACCAGAGCAATAATGAATGCTACCTTCCAATCACTTGGGAGGACCGTGTGGAACTCCTACGTGGGGGCATGACAGCAGGTTCGTGGGCCGGAGATGAGATAGGATTCACTAGTGCCGAAGTTCGTCGATCTGACCGACCACGGTGCCTCTGGTGGTCAGGAACGTAACTGTGTCGCTTGAGGTTGTTTGATGAGCGACGAAGGTTTGATACGGGAGGGCGATCCGACAATTGCGTAGAAGGTTGATCACTAGCCGGATGAGAAAGAGGTCGAGACAACCACATATGGGCGGGATCTGGCACAGAAGGCCGCGTCGGACGTTGGGAGGATGAAAGGGCGATGGATGGTCTAGAGCTTGAGAGATTGCCACTAGCCATAAGATTTGGCGAGAACTGAGTCGGCGAAGTTGTATAACGGGCGAAAGGGGTTACAGAACCTGTAGGTGGTGAGGCCAGTGACTGCGATGGCGACGGTGCCAGCGGTGTAGGCATAACAAGTCTATCAAGTCGCAGCTTCCTTGCATTAGCTGCTTGCTTTCGCTCAGGTTCGTCCGGATATCTAGAGTACATCTCGGCGTCCGGTATGCGAGGCTGATATTGAGCGGAATCGCGGTGATGAGACGAACGAGCAGGCTTCAATGGATTATTTGACTGCTGAGCATTACTACTGCGGCGTTCGACTTCATCTTCCTCAAGCAATTGGCCCAATTGTCCAGTATTCTCCGCAATGATTGCTTCCTGACTTCTTATTGCATGCGACTGTGGTCTACTTGGCACCAAGCTCGGTGCTTGAGCCGTCACAACACCATTCGCAACAACCCTCCGATCGCCTCCAAGATGGACACGAGAATGGTGCGACTGTGACGAAGGCAAAGTTAACACTGAAGATAGTGCTTCGCCAGAATGCGATGCATCCGAACGGTAGGGAAAGACGCGAGCGAGGAAAGAGTCCGGATGTGATGATTCCGTGGGTGGAGACGACGCAAGAGAGGTAGAGGAAACGGTTTGTGATAGAGCGTGTGGAACAGGCATGCTGTGATGGGTGTTCGAGGGAAGACGACTTGGAGATGAATGGGATGAAATATAGGCTGAAGCAGGAGTAGAGGTCGTTGGGACATAATGAGGGTCAGGCTGAGCGTCTGGAGGAGAGGCTTGCACCTTCCTGTGCTGTGAGGGAAATCCTCGACTTGCTCGATAAGAACGAATGGCGGATGGTGGAGGCGGGTCTTCGAAATCAAAAGCATAGTCATAATCACCAAGACGGGTAGGTTTATGATACGGAGACCTGTCTTTCTTCGAAGGAACTCGTTGATCAGCTAAGGGCAAGGGTTCAAATTCGGGCTCGAGATCGGCATGGGACTGGGATAACCGGTTGTAGACATTTCTCCACCACGATGTCCGTTGGGAGCGGCGACGGTTTTGTTTTGGTACACCGTCCGCGTCATTCGTACTCAGCAGATCATACGCGGGACCGTGGGTAGAGCGTTCTACGTGAAAGGATGTCATCAGTTTGACACGAAATTTGATAGAGAACGATACGCACCTCGGCGACTATACTCATACCCCCTCTTAGCCAACTCCTTCTCGATTTGCTCCTCAAGCCCGCCACTCCTTTCCTTCCTCCCGGCATAACCCATACTGTATGCATACCTGTCACCGAGTCCAAGCCATTGTCTCTCCTCGCCTACATGAACCACTTTGTCAACATCCACCGAAACAGCCAAATCCTTGTTTCGTTCCCTTTTGCTTCCCGTCTCGCCCTTTTCTTCTCTATCTCTGCTTCTACTTTTCTCACCCTTTTCCTTTTCATGCTTCTGAGGGAGCTTACCCTCAATTGCGAACCGTGTTCTCCCAAATACATCTTCCAAAGCCGCCTCACGCCTTGCTTGGGTATCGGTCTCTTTCCCTCGCGCTCGGCGTGCCAAGTAGATCGTACCTACCCAAAGTTCTCGGAGTGTTTCCTTGAAGTTCATGGCATGCATGAGAGAACGCCATCGGGAAGTTCGGTCTGGCGGGGTTCGGTACGGTTTGTAGGTGAAGGCTCGGATGTGGAGGAACGCAAAGATCCTACGAGAAGTATAAAAGTGGTCAATAATGACCAAAATGATGGGAACAGGTTTCGTACGTCATTTCGAGTGTTTCAAGGATGGCGCCGAGTCCAATATTGATATTGTCTGCGGTCATATACGTGGTCTGTCCAGACATGTTTAACCTTCAAACTTTTACGATATTCTACTATAAAAGACGCACATCTTTGACTACGCCCAACATCGTAAGGAAAGACAGCCCGGTTGCCTGCCAGAATGTCAAGAAGACTGCAATGTGTATCACATCATCAGTACAGAATGTTTTCGGAACAAGGATGTCAGTGGATGCAACTAAACACATACCAACAGCTTTGATAGCAAACAGTTTGAGTATCGGTTTCTGCGGTTTCAGATACCCCGATACGGGAACGTAGAGTTGTACCAAGCAATACATTGCAATCGTAACAGAGATGGAGACAATGACCGTAATCTGGAAGAGCAACCAATGTTAGGAGATAAGCAGTTACCACCATCCACGATGAAAAGACAGAGGATAGACTAACATATATATGGCCCCATCCGGGGCTCCAAGAATCTTCACAATATAGGCCAGAGTAATCCAAGATCACCGCGGCTAAGGTCGTCCTATAACATGGCTGAGCAGTTTGTTCTAGGGGGTGTGCAAGAGGTCACATACGTCGGACGGATAACACAGTATTGCAAGACACCCCATTTCATAAGCTGAAGGAAATAAAGGCCGTCCTAATCCATACACACCATCAGCTCTGTGCGACATGGAAGGAGAGAGTGGAACGGGTATCTCACTTGAGGTTTCCATCGGACGAAACCGAGAGGAAGCACCCATTTCCTAGGTTTCTGTCCTTTCCTGCGAGCTTCTCTGTCGTTCTCTCGCGAGAGACCTTCCTGTGTGTGGATGAAATATGAGTAAATGCGCGTTATCGGTTGAAAGGGAACCTCAGGGAAATCAGCTTCGTCGAGGGGCGATGCACTGAGGGAAATATAAAAGGCGTTATGAGCTCACCTTCCGAAAAATCTCTTTCTGTTCAGCAGGATCCGGAGATAAGTAGGTGAGCAGGAGATAGAAAAATGATGTCAGCACGGTGGACTCGTAACAATCTCTGAGAAGGAGAAGAGGTGTTGAGTGGTTCTAGAATGCCAGGGTTCACAGTTAAAATGCATTCGAGATGAATATTACAGTGTCGCGTACCCAGAACAAGTAAGAAGCGAAACTGATCATTGCATATATGGGTACCATGAACAAGATTCGGACGATATCTGAGGAAAAAAAAACGTAAATGTTCACTTGGAACAGGTTTAGAAGAAGCACCATGACTTTACTTACATCGCTGCTCGCGTTTCTAAGGTGGGTATACTCAAGAGTAAACGAGAGCTATGGGTGCAAGATTATAGAGCAACATACATTGGTGTACCATTGCAGATGTTTATTGATTAACCAGAACGAGGCTACCGTGGCTATGGTAGTAAAGCAACCTGTGATGATCCATCCTACCTAAACCACCGGAGACATTGATATGATCGGTACTGTTCTTGCTAATCTATGAGGGATTATGTATCGAACATACATGATGTGCTACGAATAATCAAAGGTTACTGCTTGATAGAAACCACGTAGCGTGAGGTTAGGACGGACCTTGGAAAACGAGATTCCCGTGTTGGATGAGCGGAGGGCCTTCTTGTGGAGCCTTCTCTGCATGACAAGTTCCGTTTACAATGTTGGCCATAGGGCAGTGTATGACGTATATCAAACAGGAAGTACTAGTATAACCAAGCTAGGAATGACAGTGAATACGTTCGTAATAGGTCGTCAGAGGTCGTCAGAGTGAAGGAAGAGCATTCAAAGCAATGAAGTATATGGACAGATAGAGCCAAGCCTAGGCGTACTGCAAACGAGGGAGGAAGGTATCGCAGGGTATATAATACAGCAAAGATACACTTGCTGCACTTGCAGAGGACCCAAGGCCAGGGCAGAGCAAGAGTTAAGCTTCTACAGCAGTTGAAGCTTTGAAGGCAAGCCTGTCACTCGAGTCTCGGTCTGGATAAATCGATAACCCCTTATCAACATATTATCTAATTATTTTTGCACGTGACACACGTGATGTCGCGTCGTGTAAATAGAGATAAATATTGCAGTCGCGTTCGAAATGTCGTTGGAAATCGTCTGTTCTCCTGTTACTTGCTTGTTCGATTGACTTTGACTTTGCTGCCGGACATACCTCATGCTCCTAGACACTGTTTGCGATGACGAAGTCGGAAGTGTTTCGAAACTCTAAGCGGACACGGTCACAACTCACTTTGCCAGACTTCAGCTTCGATCTTGGCCGCTCTCCTCTTAAAGATGCTCGAGTTGCTCTGCGGCATAACGTCGTTTCTGCATCTGTTACGGAGGATGTGATACCAATGGCCGATGGTGAAGATGGGAGACGGCTATCTTTGTCGAGGACACCACCGAAGCGACCTGGGTCACCGTTGAAGGATACCGTCGCGCAGTGCGAAAGAGAGCTGAAACGGATGAAGTGGGATTCTCCTCAGGACCGGAGTGTGGACTCGTCACAAGTATTGGAACGACATAGCGTCGATCCATCTTTGCGGCCTTCGACGTCACGTAAACCTGCCTCCATGTCCTCGATAGCTTCGCCCAAAGCGGGATCCAACTCAACACCTACTAGCGTCAGGCGTGCTCAATCCGTGCCACCGCAGAGCTCTACTCCAAAGCCTTTGATTCCATATATTGACCTTAGACGAATGTCGCCCTCGCCATGGAGGTCTCCTGCGAAGAAGAAACTCAGGATCGCTTCTGTACCCCCGATGGATTCTATACCTGATTCTACCGAAGCCACTGGAGGCCCTTCTCCTATTCACGACCTACGTTTGATGACAAAACCTTCATCTACAGAGCATCCGGTTGAGGTAGCGATCGCAGTCGAAATGGATGCGGACATGTCTCTTTCTAATGAGACAACGCTAACTGGGACACCAGTGTTAGAAGACAAGATTTTGTCCAAATCGCCTAAATCTCTTCGCATTGATGCACCCCAACGGAAGCCTGCATCTACGAATGAAGACGATCCGATGGGCTCGTCGCCATTATCCTCCCCACCGTCCTCCTCGACCCCTCCAGAACACGATACCGATCCGAAATGTGCCATGCAGATAATTCCTCCACCGTCCACAGACACACCTGCGCGTCCCCCGCCTCCTGCTTTACCA
This sequence comes from Somion occarium, assembly GCA_964035595.1. Lineage (NCBI taxonomy): Eukaryota > Fungi > Basidiomycota > Agaricomycetes > Polyporales > Cerrenaceae > Somion > Somion occarium. The sequence goes on along the minus strand of OZ037949.1, from coordinate 1,285,968 downwards.
CGTTCACCAACAGAATCAATCACGCGGTCGCAACCATCTCTATTACAACAAGGATCTAGTAATTCTGAGCGAATAGTGGAGTCCCTCAGGAATTCGGTAGAGACACTGACTGCTGGTATTCGCTCGGAGTCAAGGCCGAAGATTTCTACTTCTTCAATTGCGTCTTCGTCTTCGTCCAGTCGTCTACCAAGGCCTAGCGCTGCACCTCCCCCGGCACCCCTTCCCGTAGCGTCTTCGTCAAAAGCGAAGTTCGAATCACCTCAGGACGGTAATCCCACGCCTGAAGAAGCGAAGGCATCATCAAGGTCTGAACCTTCGAAAGCGCAACCGAAAAAGCAATCCCGTATCAGAGCTATGAAGCCTAAAGCCGTTGCCACTGGAACTACTTCAATTCCGTTAGGTGGACGTATGACGCGGTCAGCATCGCTGAGACAGCAGGAGAATAAGAAGAAAGAGGAAACAGCCACTCCTATTGCAGATACATCTAAGACGCCAGTAAGACCAGCGTCGAGGGCTAGTACGAGTGTGTCTTGCTTTTCGGCTTATTTCGTTCATATGCTAAGGTCTATTAAAATTGGTCCATAGATCTTTCACGTCCGACTTCACGAGCAGGGCCTTCCTCTGCTGGAGACATGCTCGTACCTCTCAAAGACGAACCTCCCGCTTCTGCAAATACTCCAGGGAGGACCCTAGGTCGAAAGCGCTCCAAATCCTTTGCCTATGCTCAACCGACGTCGAGCTCAGCAGCGAAGTCCAACCCCAATTCTCCTGTCAAACCCCGGAATGTCACCGGTACCCTCGCCGGTGCAAGGTTGCCTACACTTAATCGTGACCGCTTTTCAGTTCCTCCTCCCGCATCCTCACTGTCGAATCTGTCAATGGCTTTAGAGAAGTTGAACGCACCGCCACCCTCGAGGCCGAATACGAGTATGGGATTCAACAGAGCGATGAGTGCGGCACCTGGTATGATGAACGACGGGGACGAATGTTCCGAAGACGGGTTGAGAGGAAAGCGAAGATCGACTATCGGAAATGCAAAGGGAAAGGCGAAGGATGACAGTCACCTCTCATCTTCCACGTCGACTACAAATTCCAGTTCCTGGTCTTCCCTGAGTGGAAAACCAGCATCCTCCATTGCAGCCCTAGGCTCAAATCCAAGACAGAAAACACCTGCCCCATTGGGACGATCAGCTACGGTCGGGTCGTTTGGCGCACCTGGAACAGCATCCGCAGCACCCCAGCGACATTCAGAGCTCATGCTACCACCTCCTGTACCTAAGGCGGCATCTTCGAAGCCTCCTTCCGAGGTAGGCCAATCTGCGAAGAGAATCAATCTATCGTCAGGTATCATCGCAGGGAGGCCGAAAGGCAAGATCGCATTTGGTTCAAGCAGCCGCCAAAGTCATGCATCATCTTCAGTCGCTGGTTCAAGTACTAGTGCTGGTACTGGCCCGAGTTCCAGTGCAGGGACAGGTGTGATGCCAAAACCGCGAATATTTGGTGTAGGTTCATTTGCTAGCGGTCTTGGCAAACGGATAGGAAATCGTGTCGTACATAGGGCAAGTAAGCCCAGCCCTCTGCCTATGGTTGAAGGAAGTCCTGTTAAGGGTGGGTCTCGCGCGATAGACGCTATGGATGAAGATGCAGAAGAACAAGAACAAGGCCGAAGTGTCGGTATGTTTGATTTCGGTGAACCAGAGGGGAGTAGGATGGAAGTAGATGAAGCAGTCTCTTTGGAGGATCTTCGAGCGAATGGGACACGTACTCCAACGAATGACCTAGAAACCTCCGATTCAATGCCTTTCCCTGATGGTTCCGAATCCGAGAAAGTCGATAAGGAGAAAGGCAAAGAAAAAGCGCCTAGCTCATGGAGGCATAACGCCTCTCGTCGGGCATCCTTGGCTTCTCAGCTCCTTTCTCAATCCCTCTCTTCCCTTCCACAGACACCTCCACGGTCTGCTGCTTCGGGTGGCAAGGGGAAGGGTCGTGCCGCGGGTAGCTTCCCTCCATCGTCTTCTCAAGTCGCTGGAATGAAGACCGCTCCTGGCGTTCTGGGTCGAACCTCAGATGTTGGTGCGCATGTTTCTGCCCACGGCAAGGCAGGTGTTGGTGCAGCCGTTGAGGGTACATCTGGAGGTCTAGCTGCTCCCAATGGTGCTACTGTGGGTTCGTTGAAGGTGCTGAGAGATTGTACTATATTTGTGGATGTGAGGACGGATGATGGGGATGATGCTGGTGGACTGTTCGTGGATATGTTGAGAGGCATGGGTGCCAAGGTATGTTTTCGAAACGGTGACTTAATTGGTTACGGTACTGAGCGGAACATGCGTAGATTCTGTCCCGGGTAGGGCAAACTTGCACCCACATCGTGTACAAAAACGGGTTGATGAGCACCATCACAAAATACAGGTACGCATATTACCCCTGTGAAGTTTTCTCGATCAGACAGAATTTGGTCTAGATTACACCAGGATCCCAAGCCTCACGTAGTCGGTATCGCATGGGTTGTGGAATGTGTCGAGAAGCGGGCTCGCGTCGATGAGACAAAGTTCCTGGTCAACCTTGATCTTGTCAATGTTGCCGGAACGAACAAGGTACGGTGTTTATTCTCCAGGCCATGTATTCACTTGACTGGAGTATTGTTCTTCACACAGCGTCGACGTTCGATGCTCCCTAAGCACCTCTTCAACTCGCCCGTCGCTCCTTCTACGGTCTCACCTGCCTTCTCCAATCACGCTGAGGGCAATAGTCGTACAGAGGACAGGTCATCATCGCGTATGTCTTATCGTCTTGTAGCCAATTCTCACTGTCATAGAACCGCTTCTGACTATACCCTGAACAGCATTGACTGGCTCGGACGACAACAGCCCAAGGGCAAACACTTCACTAGACGACCTCCCTCCTCTGGAAAGGGCCCGGAGACGAAAGAGTACATTGCTCAATCACGGTATCACGAGAACATAATGATTTGCATCTGTTACACTTCTTTTTCAGTACATTGTACTATCCCCCTCAATCATGCAATTTTCAACTCGGTATTCAATATTCAATCCCCATTATTCACATTCCTCAAACCTATATATATCCTGACGCATTTAATGTTATTCGTTCTGGTTTATGCAATTGTTCATATTCGCCATCCACTATTACCTTACTATTGCCTCCTCGTCCTTTCAGCACGGTGTCTTTCATGGTCCACACTTTGTAAAATCGACGCACTGTGCCCGATTTGGCAGGGCGCATCAATGCATCAAGATTGATGGGTGTTGGCAAAGATTCTGAACCGCAAACTCTTCGGAGTACCAAGTAAGTACTTGGCTTCCACTTAGGTCGTTAGAAAGCTATTCAGGTGGCCCGCGGCGTTCATTGTCTTAAATCCGGGACATTTGTGACGGCCACGTCATTTCACAACACACCGCCTGCATTCTACTTCTAACATCTACGGGTTCTGTGACGACAATCATGGATCTCTCTTCTCAACTTATGGCGGCTTTGGATCAAGTTCTTGCAATTCTGGAAGAAATCCAAGACCCAAAGAACCTATGCAGTAGGTGAGACGGGCCATTCTGTCACATTCTCCATGTCTCATGCGGTTCCCTTACAGACGGACCAATCCTTTTGATGCTGCAAAGGTTGGTTTCTCAATGTTTATCTCCTCTTTCAGAGATGACTCACTTACACGTATGGCCATATTTAAAAAGCTTTCTATTTTAGATCGCAAGATATCCTCCGTCGTGGTATCAACCTCGAATCTGCCTAACATCCTACTCCCTGTCTACCGCCTTCCGCCAGAAATCCTAGCACATATATTTTACCTACTCACCCCCCACCATCAATATATGGATTCCATACCTAAATCCCGCGACGTTTACACGTGGACAAGAGTGACGGCTGTCAGCCGTTTCTGGCGGAGTACTGCGCTGTTGTTTCCGCACTTATGGACCAATATCCGATTAGGAACAAGTATAAAGGAAGCGGCGCGGTGTTTCCTCCATCGATCAAGGCGCACGCCTCTTCATTTCTTCATATCGTCCTGGCCTGAGAATTGGCAGTATAATGTCATCGACATCCTTCGATCGTATTCCCATCGTGTCGAAACCTTGCACGTCTATGACTTATCGGACATTCCTCGAGAAGTTATTGCATCTATGAAATATCTCAAGACACTGAGCTGCCACCAGGAAAGCTTGTCACTCCTGAAGTCCGATGGGGAGTTGGATTACAATGTGCCAAAGCTTACATGCTTGCGTATGCAAGAAATAGTTCTCGCTCCCTCGATACTCAGACGCTGCAGGAATCTGACACATCTTTCGCTTGCTGAATGGTCTGGATCCGGCCAGAAACAAAGCCAAATGCCGCATCTGGTGGACACACTCCAGAGGTGTCCACTCTTGGAAGAGTTGAACCTTCAGGGGTTCAAGCTTCGGAACGACTGCACTTACGCTGCGGAGCTCCGAGGAAGGGCTCCAATAATAAATCTTGGACAGCTTCAAAGGCTGTCTTTGCTGAAATGCAACCGAGACGCCATTCGTTTTCTCTTCGCTACCACTATCCTGCCGCAAAATGTTGCTGTCCTAATCCAGGATCCGGGGAGGGACAAGGACAGGCCGGACGGCGACTCGATGGAAGGCATGTTCCCAGATACGACTCAATTTGTCGCTCTACAGCTTGCCGCTCGGAACATCCGGTTGCTCAGCAGCACAGGCTCTGCATTTGCTCTTCACTTCAGTCAAGTGGGAACTCATAAGCGAGTATTATGGGACACCCTATCTAAATTAGGTCGTTTGGAGTCCATGCGAAGTCTCGAGGAGCTCTACATCGATGGCATAATGGATATAGACAAGACTGCTGATATGCAAAAATTGTCCTGGATCCCATCGCATGCCAAACTCCGAGTTCTATCCATATCTGATACGCCTACACCACACAGTGGTGACTTCAGACTCAAATGGCTGACAGTCTTCTTGAACAAGATTAAGGCCCCTGACGATAATGGTGCCATCCGCTTGAGCTTCCCTGCACTTCATGAGCTACGTGTTTTCTTGTGTTCTGACGATATCACCCAAGAGGGTCTGCGAGGGCTCGTGGCGGTCAATTCTGGACGACGCGATCATGTAAAGTTGAAACTTATTATTAGCTACCGGCACCTCGACCCGAATCGCGTCAACACTGAGGCCTCTGTGGTGAAGTTAAAGGAAACACTGGAGACAATGGGAGGATATAGGGAGTATGTTGACATTTGTGGAATGAATGACAAAGAGGAGTGGCGGCGAAGTCAAAGCCTTATGCTACCGGAGGTCTGTTGCAGGACGCTACATCAGCATTGGCCGTCGTGGGTGTAGATGTTCACTAATCCTAATCATTACTGACTGACTATGGCATAACGTCGTGTGTATCTTACTTACCCTGATCAATACTATACAGTACTCAGAATCTTCTGACAACCTTCGACTTCGAATATGATCGCGTATATGGAACTGTGTCAATAATGGCGTCTAATCATCCAACTCGAAACCGAAATCCACGACGATCACTTCATTCCATCTACCCTACTCTATCGTGCTCTATTTCCATACTTATCTAGGCGTATCGGCTACAGTCGAAAGCCTGTTGATATGTTTTCCGAAGTGCGAATGGTCGCCAAGGGCATATCAGAAGTTGTAGACGTACGACGGCAGGATTTCACCCACTGAACTTGGCGCAACGGAGATATCGTATAACTCAGTCCAAAGTCGTCATGATATTTTGTCTGTCTTCGACCCCTTATTCAGAACAGTTTCACGGTGCCGACCGGTGACGAGCCGCATTCTACGTTCGTTCAGGACGCGTCGAAGCCCGCTTCGTCGACTGCAGCTCGAAGTTCAAATGATCGTCCTGTCAATCCTTGTCTTCTGTTCGTTCGAGTGTAATCCTTGTGCCTGCTCTTATTTCGTCAGCTCTCCCCTCCATTTCCAGCGGAAAATCCACGTTGTAGACATATCTCGACCTACGCTGAGTTGACGGTTCCGAAAGGAGCGTCTGGAACGGAGGCCAGGGAATGCTTTGGCGTATGATCAATCACCTTTTGGCCATATAAGCAGGCTCTCCATCGCTAGCCGCACACTCCGAGGAACGACACTGCGCGGATCCACGTACGTACGCTCATTCAATTCGCCTATCGTTCAGACATGCTACCGCCAACCGTACGTACGACCTGGTATCGTCTCTAGTAAGTTACATATAATTAACTGAAGTTGGCATGTTGAACAGAAGACTCAGATCCTTGTAATCGGAGGCGGTCCCGCCGGATCATACTCGTCTGCTGCCTTGGCAAGAGAGGGCTTCAATGTCGTTCTTCTCGAGATGGCTCATTTTCCCAGGTATTTGACTCTACTTATTCAGGCCTTATACCAGACATGCCAATGAGCGCATATGCAGATATCACGTCGGTGAATCTCTTATTCCTTCCGTGAGACACTACCTCCGCTTCATCGATGCAGAAAGCAAAGTCGCCAACTTTGGCTTCGTCCGCAAGGTATGACACTCCCTCCCCTCACATTACGTCCCTGCCCACATTCTGTTGATGAAAGCCCGGGTCTGCAATCAAGTTCAACCAATATATGCAAGAAGGCTGTAAGTCGGTCCAGAAGCTATCAGCGTGCAACAAACTCACTTTATGGCCGTGTTTTTCAGATACCGACTTCGTAGCCTTAGGCGCTTCGAACTCAGCCTGGAACGTGACTCGCGCTCATTTCGACGACATACTCCTACGCCACGCTCAGGCATCTGGCGTGGACGTCTTCGAGGGTGTCCGTATTACTGCCATCCAGTTTGTTGATGGCCGGTTCGAAGGTGACGAACCTAACGCATTGAAGGAGGACTGGGAAAAGTTGGGAAAGCCAGTCAGTGCCACTTACGTGACGGATGGCGGTGAAAAGGGCGAGATTCAGTTTGATTACTTGGTGGATGCTAGTGGTAGGGCGGGCGTGATGAGCACAAAGTACGTGTGGTCTTGTTTGTGATTCCAGGATATGTTGGTCTTGAATTTGTACTGATTGTCTTGTAAGGTATCTGAAGAATCGCCGTTACAACGATTCGCTCAAGAATGTTGCGATCTGGGGCTACTGGCGTGGCACGGGCATGTACGGTCGCGGTACCGAACGGGAGAATGCGCCCTTCTTCGAGGCTTTGAGTGGTAAGCATACTTCCTGGATCACAATCTATATCATCTTGTGGTCGGCGCTTCGCTTGTCTATGGTTCCCCTTGTACATTTGTGCCTATTGATTTTATGGCGCATATAGCTAGTCATCTCGTCTTGCTGTGCCGTCCAATCGCTGAATTTTCTTTGTAGACGAAAGCGGTTGGGCATGGTTCATTCCATTGCACAACGGTCTGACCTCTGTAGGAATTGTCATGGATCAAAAGCAACTCGGCGTCCGCTCACGAGCGTGCTCGAGTTCGTCTAGAACGCCAATACCCTTCCCATCCCTTCCCTCATTTGCAGCCTTCTCATCTACTTCAAATACCGAAGAATCCGAGCAAACCCAACGGAAGACATCATCACTTGCAGAGAGATACCTTACATTCCTTCACCTCGCACCCGGCGTACTGGAGCTGATCGGCGAAGAGGGTAAATTGGTCGAAGTTCGCGAGGACTATGAACGTACTGGTCCGTCTGCGTCCGGGTCATCTGGACCGACCAAGGAGAAAGCGGGACAAACCCAAAGTAAGGAGATCCCGATTGCGCGAAGTGCGAGCGATTTCAGTTACTCTGCGGGAAGGTACGCAGGTAATGGGTGGAGGGTCATTGGGGATGCTGGTGGTAAGTCTGTTTCCACTGCTTTGATTCCTTGAAACATTCTAACTCTTTCTGACGTGCTCGCTAATGTGCTCTTTTAACAGCATTCATTGACCCATTCTTCTCCTCGGGTGTCCATCTTGCATGTACCGGCGCCCTTGCTGCCGCTGCCTCCATCGCTGCCTCCTTGAGGGGTGATTGCTCGGAACGTGAGGCAGCGGAATGGTGCCATCGTCGGATTGCTATAAGCTACACCAGGTGAGTCCGTAATACACCTTGTCTTTTCGTTACGCCCTCTGCATTCTGGCTTTGCGAAGTGATGATCCCGATTCAAATACTATGTGATCGATTTAAGGAAGTGATCTCCATATGACACCCTATTCATCTGATCTAGAGCCGGATGGCGACACTCCCAGCCGCTTAAAGGAGTTTACAGTAGCTGACGACCGTGTTTCAATTTATAGGTTCCTTGTCGTTGTCTTGAGTGCATACAAACAGATTCGCGCTCAGAGTTCGAACGTGCTCGCCGATATTGGCCATAGGAACTTCGATAGGGCGTTTGCGTTCTTGAGACCAGGTATGCATACCACTCTTTCTCTTGTATACTTGCAACAGCACTCTCATCCTCTATTCACGTTTTCATTGGGGTTGTAGTAATCCAGGGAGGAGCAGAAATGGGTGCCAAACTTTCTGAAGACGAAGTTCAACGCGCACTTGACTTCTGCGTCAACCTATTCAGCCCTACGACTCCTGAACAACACGCAGCGGTGCATGAGAAACTGAAGTCTCTTCGTTCGACACCAGAAGACTCCGTTCAAACTCCTGCGACTCCTCCGCATGCTACCCATCGTCCTGTTCGCCCTCCTCCTTTACGTTCACTCTCTACTGCGATCTCCCAAAGCCGCCGACGGTCTATTCAAATCGTGACTTCAGTTTCGGGTGATGGGATACGTGAGGAAGATGAGGATCTTTCAGCAGAAAGGCTCTTGGATGTTCGTGCGCCGATCATTAGCCCCCAAAGTCTGACGAAGTTCTTGCGGACGACATTCCGCGCTAGGTCTAATACCATGCCTGCACCTTCGTTGCCGCCCTTGTCCTCCCCTCTTCCGTCTCCCGTTGCTACGTCCTTTGATCCGGGCGTGTACTCTAAGCCAGCCTCGGGAGTGAGGAAGAGTAGGCAGAGGAGTGGGACTGTCTCGACGACGACAAGCAGGACGACAACTACCACGCCTTCCCTATCGCTCTCTTCTTCGATTTCGGGGACCACTACATCGTCATTGACATCTTCGGGCCCACCTTCTCCTCTCGGTATTATTCCCTCAGATCTGAATTTGGATTCAGACGATGAGGTGTATCACTCTTCTCGGGAGACTCCAACATCTGATGATGGCGAGTCGAAAGGGGAAGAAGATAGCGAGGTGAAGATGGTTTTGGACAAGGTGAATGCACGAAGGGTGATACATGCCGAGCATGGGGAAGGTTTGAATAGTCTTGAGCAAGAGGCTGTTGCTGGGTTTGTGGTGAGACTTGTGAGGGGAAACTTGGGCTTGACTCGTGCTCAAGTTTAGAGTTGGTATTATGTGGAGTCAGTGCAGGAGGTGAAGAATTTTTTTGTGGGGAAGAAGCTGTCATCGAAGTGGTTTTGGTATGGTGCACGTGAGGTTCTGAAACTGAGTTGCTCGTACTAGGTTATATGCATTTGTATGTTGTCTGCAGCTAGTTCTCGTTTCTCAGATTTCCAAAGCATCGAAGGTTGTGTGTATTGTTATTTGTAAATATTGTCTTTAGATGACATTGCCTGTATTTACGCCTCTGTATCTGAATTTTATTGTCACGCGTTGATCACAATGTTCACATCCGGCCCAGTTGTATGTAACAGTCCACATGATTATTTTAACTGAGGAGAATAGGAGGCGAAGCTAATAGCAGCAACGTATTAGTTCGTCGAATGGAATGGCAGTTGGAACTTAAAGCATCCCGATGCAGCAGTACGCCGTCGCACGATCAGATACAATTGATGCGCCCTTCCTAATATGGCAACCAATCATGGTCCGTCCACAGAAACTTCAAAACCTCCAAAGATCCTCGATTATACTGTATATGGTCTCTGCAGAACGTATGTATGCTGAGAAGACAATTATCTCAATGTTAATTTTACCACTGATAAGTTCGATAGCGCAAGTTGTTTCCCAAACGAAATGTGATATGACGACACACGCACATTCTGCACCCCAGTTGCTCCAGGTTGCGGCAACGAAATTCCTCCATCCTACCTCCTTCCATCAAGATTCTTCAACAGACTGGGTTGAAGCAACGTTTAATATAGAGCCTGGCTTCGAAAGAGACCCATCTCATTCGTTGGCACGAGGTGTGCACGAGTACCTGTCGCTGGAATGTAACTTCCCGAGAGGCCTGCAGTCGCCTTAAAAGCGCGCTCGTACATCAGCTCTCTTCTCATCTCATCTCCGTTTCCTGCAGTACTTCCTCGAGTACTGCTTATCCGCCTGATCGCGATCTGATTGTTCATTGTGCGTCCTACCCTGTACCTGCTTCAAGTTGACTAGATACTAGCTTTCCATAACAGACACCCCTCGACATATCGAGTCTGTTGCTGCGTTGGAGATGGCTGCTAATATTTGGAATTGGTTCAGCATTGGCGGGCATATCCAATCCGCAGTGGATAACTTGCCGCATGTCAGCGAGGACCAACCCAATGACACTCCTGTCGGACTACGTCCTAGTCCCCTAGACCTTTCCGATGCAAAGGGTAACGTTTCAACCCCACTGCCGTCTGGTCTCGCTACTGGTCATACCCTTGCTCATATCATGGATAACTTCCAAGGTGGGCCATACCCGGATGGTATTGGGAGTTCAAAGGTCGAGTTGAACGTAAACGGAAGCGGCTCTCCCATGAACCAATTCTCGGCCCCTGCCAGCGAGATCTAGCGATGGACGCTTCAACGTGGCCCTCTCAACTTCAGCATACGGGCCACCTGGTACGTTTTTCGGACGTCCGGTACTCACTTTTGACTCACCGAATCTTTGGTCTTGATGGTACACCTATAGGTCACCCTACTCGTGGCAGGGGAAATAACACCTATGCCAACCAACCATCTACCATCCAATCTTCAATGCACACCTCCACTCAACATCTAGGGCCTGTCGCACCTCTGGAAATGTCCGCCAACCGGTGGACACCAGTCAGTATCAGCAAGACGGGGCAAGCTATTGATGAGAACTCGCCGGAGATCGTCGAGCGTAAGGTCAAGTCGTTGCTCAACAAGTTGACTATGGAGAGATTCGACTCCATCTCAGACCAAATCATTCAATGGGCGAATAAACCCGAGGCTGAGAAAGATGGCCGGACACTTATCCAGGTTATCAACCTGGTGTTTGAGAAAGCCACAGGTGAGGCTAGATGGTCAGAGATGTATGCCCGTCTCTGTCGCAAGATGATGGAGCAGATCAGCAACAAGGTGCAAGCCGAGGGTATCCGCAATGCCGAAGGCAGGCCCATTGCTGGTGGTCAACTATTCCGTAAATACCTCATCAACCGGTGTCAAAAAGACTTCGAACGAGGGTGCGTTACGAAGGAGGCTACCGCTGCCAGCGATGGCCGGGATGGTGAAAGTGCCTTGAACCCTGATGAGTATTACTCCGCGCAGAAGGCAAAGCGTCAGTATGTTGGTTTGGTCAGGTTCATCTGTGGACTGTTTGAGATGCAGATGCTCACGGAGCGTATCATGCACGAGTGTATCAAGAAACTTCTGAGCAACCTTGACAGCCCGGAAGAAGGGGAAATCGAGTCGCTTTGCGAGCTCATGACCGCTGTTGGTCAGTTTCTGGATACCCCCAAGGCTCGCGTCCATATGGAGGGTTACTTCACTCGCATGGAGGAATTGGTCAAGAGCCCTCATGTCGACTATCGTACGAAATTCATGTTGCAGGTAAATGGCGTGGACTTCAATCTTAGGGTTTGGTTTATTATTGATGTTGCAGGATGTTATCGAGTTGCGTGAACGCAGATGGATTTCCCGTAGCCGAGTGGTTTCTCCTACTACGATCGCCGCCGTCCGCGAGGCCGTGAGTAATCAATCATTCTGTGTTCTGTCTGTCTACTTCTGACACTATTCGTGCAGGCTGCCAAGGAGAAGTATGCTTCCCACAAGGCCTCATACCAGCGCGCTCTCAGAATGACTCGCGCGGGTTCAAGACGTGGGGGTGACAGAGACCAAACAGTTGACCCTGATAGCTGGATAGTTACTGGTCCAGCGGCTCCTCGAGCAACACCGAAGGCTGACTATGTACCAAACTTTGCCGGTATCGGCAAGACCGCGTCGATGTCCTTTGGTTCCGGCAGCGTCAAGAAGGGCAAGCCTAGTAACCGGGATAGTACAATATCACGGACGGGCTTGGTCATTATCTCCTCGATGTCCGGTCAATATCTACAGCCTGCGAAGGAGAACTTTTCATCGAGCAGTAAGTCGCGTCGACCACTTGTGAGGCTAACATTGACCTTGGCCACACAGGCACACAGGAAGCACTCACGAAATGCAGGAAGCGCATGCTCGTTTCTCGACCAATATCGAAGGACGGGAGCAACTATATCCTAACTGCATCTGCGGCCGACTTGGATGCCGAACAAGTTGAACCTGATGCACCTTCGATGTTGAGGACCGAGGCCAAGACAATGATCGAGGGGGACTCCAAGGAGTTCTTCAGTCTCCGAAACCCTGACCAGGGTGAAGTTTACTTCGCGAGGCTGCCTGTTGAGCACCGACATCTACTCGTCGACAAGTTGGTCACTAGGGCCATCAAGTTGAAAGATGCGGATGCTCAATTGGTTGCTAATCTTTTCCACCGTGCTTGCAGTAAAAACTTGTGTTCACCTGCGGCATTTGAGAAGGGTTTTATACCCACAGCTCGGAAACTGGATGATGCAACAAAGGCGTTCCGGTTATTCGCCATTATGTTCAACGGAGCTGGTCTCGATACCGATGCGGAACGACGCGCGAGGATTGCGAGCGTGTCGGTTGGTAACGAGGAAGTATTTGCCATTCTTTTGTTGTTGTCTATGCCTCAACCCCGTTGAATCTAGTCTGTCACAGGCAGTGTAGACAGAAACGCAACCTTCGTACCTCAGGATATCTCTGTCTGACGTTGAATCCCCATTTCCTCGTGTCATGATACCTTTGCCGTTTTCACTGCCAGAGCCATATATATATGTATATATCGACCGTTCCAATATGATTGAATGCGATCCGTGTTGGGGTTGAATAGAAAATCTTGACCAGAGTTGCAAAACCTCTGAATAGGGCTCCACAATATTTGGTTTTCAGTTCGCAGTCCTCCCTTCGGGAACGTAATGCACTCAACATTCTGGTGAAGCGATTATGCAGGGGCTGCTTTGCTTCAAGTCTTAAGTGCATTAGCGGAACACTATGTCGATATGGCCAACGGTACTATCCTAGTAATGATATCATGTTTATTGTGAGAGTGGATTCCAGAGCTATAAAGAGCCCAAGGACGCCGGAGTCATATCCCACATATACTCATGAATACTGTGTTGTTTTCTTCGAACCAAGCTGGTTTGAGAAAAACAACACGGTGTTCAAAGGTTAGAGTCCTAACCAAGTCTCAAGAGACTGGCGGTTGGGGGTGTCATGGGTTCTATCGAGAGAAAGCGTCAGCAATGCACGAACTGCAGATACAACTGCGGGAGACTTTCATACGGTTTGACTGAACTGGATTACAAAAATCGAGGCATGAAATCACGCCGATATGATGCGTCCGCACACCGATATCAACAATTCGATCAAATGAACTTTGTTAAAATTTTTGTAACTGTTAGCGTATCAGGCTGTTGCATCATGTAAAGTTTTAAAACGTTTGCTGACGACTCACGCAGACTAATTCTGGACGCTTGTTCAGCTGATGCTTCAAGTTCCCGACAGTGTCCCGGAAAAGTGTAGCAGCTCATTCGGAGAGGTGGATTCCCGAGTTCGTCCGCTGAGCAGCCTCCCTGAAGCAAGGCAGAGCAGAGCGTCCAGAGTGCGCTTCCCAGCAGCGCGTAAGGCAGAATGAAATGGAGACAGGCACAGAACGGTTATCCACAGTGCATGATGATCGAGTAAAACCGGACGTATTTGGCGTCTTGGCTCAGGGGTGCAGTGGCACCGAAAGAAGGCTGTCCGGGAGTGGCTCTTGGACTGTAGGCCGCATTTTCCATATCAATATGAGCCGTTAAGCTGTGCTGTATAAGGCTCGGGTCGTCGAGACAGACAGTCGCAAAGAACAGAAGGTCCGAACCAGCGCTGCAGGATCAAAGTGGCTGACAGCGCCTGCAGGCCTCGAAAAGCAGCCTGTGAACTTGGAGCCAGCCGACTGCCCGACTGTAGCACACACTCTTGGATTTGACTCTGTTGCGCTCATCATCTTCACTCTTCCACAGCTGCCCCTCTTTTCTAACGATATAGGATCCTGATTTCTGTCTGATCTTTGCTTCTCTGTTGGCTTTTGTTATCTTTTCGTTGTCTTGGTAGCCTATTGTGACGCAAATGGCAATGGACCCACTATCGCTGGGGAGTGAATCGCCTCCTGCGAGGCAGTCAATGTTTGGAAGTTTCCTGCGCGGCCGTCCACGAGGCACTTCTCAATCTCATCCTTCACCTCCTCCCGACATCGCCAACAACAACACTAACAGTCGAGACTCCCCTTCGCCATCGGGCTTCCATCCCCCAGCCCTGACAGATTCCAACGCAGGCCATAGACGCCGCCCCGCTGCTTCCATCTCGCCACATTTACAGGCCTCTCATTCCACCAACAACGCCACGGCCTCTGTTGCAGGTCCTTTTTCTCACATGTTACGACGGAGACGTTCAGCTGGCGCACTCGCCTCAACTGCCACTCCACAGGTCCCAGCTGTAGCCGTCGCAAGAACCACCGTGGGTACCTCGTCAACCAACGTCAATGGCAACCAGCACCCTATACCTCTTGTCAATGGATCGGTGGTCTCTCATCGTATTCGACTTGTTCCCCACCTTGACTCACGTCGTTCCTTGCGTTTCGACCCGATTTGTCGAGATGTGCGCGAGGGCGACGCCCCTTTGCGTATAGGTCGGTTCACGGACCGTTCCGGTATGGGGCTTGCTGCAGCCAATGCCAATGGGTCAAATAAACTTGCTTTCAAGAGCAAGGTCGTTAGCCGTGCGCATGCGGAGATCTGGGTCGAGTCTGGGG
This sequence comes from Somion occarium, assembly GCA_964035595.1. Taxonomy (NCBI): domain Eukaryota; kingdom Fungi; phylum Basidiomycota; class Agaricomycetes; order Polyporales; family Cerrenaceae; genus Somion; species Somion occarium. Next base: position 1,270,951 of record OZ037949.1, on the reverse strand, counting down.
GGAAGTTCTTCATAAAGGACACAAAGTCGAGCAGTGGTACATTCCTGAACCACGTCAGGTTGTCCGCTGCCAATTCGGAGAGTCGTCCGAATGAGTTGAAAGATGGCGATTTGTTGCAGTTGGGTGTGGATTACCAGGGCGGAACCGAGGATATTTACAAGTGCGTCAAAATCAAGATAGAGGTGAATAGGGAGTGGCAAGCCCAAAACAATCCTTTCAAGTGGGTTGTCTTTCATTTCACGTTATCGATTGCATGGAGTTGACGTATATGTTATTAGTGCGAACGCCTTGAAACAACTGAAAGCCATTGCTATCGCAGCAAACCCTACCGGTAACCCAAAGAAGACGGTGTCGGCCAAATCTGCACTGCCAGATTGCTGCATCTGTGAGTAGTCTATTGTTGGTTATCGTTCGACCTCTCATGGCTCGCGATGTTCAGGTTTATTCGCCGAGACTATCAATCAGGCCCTATTTATTGCGCCATGCTCGCACACCTTTCACTACAAATGCATTCGACCGTTACTCGAGACACACCACCCCGCCTTCTCTTGTCCCCTCTGCCGGACATTTGCCAATCTAGAGGATGACGTCGAAGTTGAAGTCATCGAGCAAGAAAGCTTGCTCGAAGCCGCGTCCGTGATTGCTGCACTCAATGAGGAAAACGCACGCTCTGCAGTGGACCGCGTGGATCCTGGCGCAGAGACAGAGGTTGAAGCAGAACCAGGCAGAGCACCTCGAAGACGTTCTGTAGTCCCACCTCTTCCGAACAATGTGGTCGACCTTACCGAGGACCGAGATGCGGAAATGGTGGATCTGGCGTTACCGTCGCTGCCAGAGAATGAGCCTGATATGATGGGTCAGGATGACGACTTGGATGTGGACAATGACAGTGTGGAATACGTTCCTCCGGCGGCATCATCGGCGGCTGCGGCTCCTGCGAATCGATCGGCGGAGTACCTTTCTGAGGGTGAGGGCAGTGGTGTTGGTATGCATGATGCTGAGGGGGGTTCGAGTGAGGGAAGTGGACGAGGTTCTGCAGAAGTTATAAACGGCAAGAGGAAGCGGTGACGGCATTATAATAAACGGACTTTCTCGTCTTTTTCAATCTCGACTCGGATTTGTTTGCTCATCTTCTGGTGCCTTTTACTACACACAGGTTGGTTCCTAGAAACCTTGTTGTCATGACTGTACCATATCTCCACAACTTCTCGACTGTCTGTTCTTTCACTTTCTTCAGCTGTTTCTCATCATTTTCTTTTGTCATTTATACTGTAATGCTTGTAATTTTTCTCCTTCGAATCGGATACGATTAAGTATTTTTGTTGTTGTACGTTCCATACCAGACCGTTCTGGTGCAAAGAGGGATCGAACCCAGAGCCGAACGCAATAACAGGGCTCTGATTGGCGGAGATGGCTCATGTGAAAGGAGGTGGCCGATCGGGTCCGATTCTCCCGAGCGTCTCCGCCTATGACCGTGCAGGAGTTGGTGAATGCAGGGCAGAGTGAAGTCCTCCACCACTACGTCCATGCAGTCCCTCGTCGCCCGCTCTGCTCTCCTTCGCTCGACGCCAGCGCGCGCGTCGTCCTTGCGCACCTTCGCATCGTCGGCGGCGAGGTCACAGGCTGTTCCAACAGAGAAACCTGTCAAACCAAAGGAGTTCAAGATCTATCGTTGGGTATGTCTCCTTTCACTTTTGCTTCATTTGCGACAGTATTCACGATGGTTTTGTGTTCTCTCTGACATGTTAGAACCCCGATGAACCAGCAAAGAAACCCACTTTGCAGAGCTATAATATCGACTTGAACCAATGCGGTCCTATGGTAATGTTATGCCGCACTAGTTCCGTTTGTCCTCCTAACTTCCAATCTACTCTCGGTGTAGATCTTGGATGCACTCATCAAGATCAAGAACGAGATGGACCCGACTTTGACGTTCCGACGTTCTTGCCGTGAGGGCATTTGCGGCTCATGTGCCATGAACATCAACGGACAAAATACACTTGCTTGCCTATGCAGAATCGACAGAGAGTCTCCCAAGGATACCAAGATTTACCCTCTCCCTCACAGCAAGTCGTCTTCTGCTCTATGTAGTTATGTAGTTGGGCGTGAAACTGACTGTTTTCGTGTGCGATAGTGTATATTGTCAAGGACCTCGTGCCTGATTTGACACACTTTTACAAGCAATACAAGTCCATTGAGCCTTTCCTCAAGAACGACAACCCACCCTCAGACCGCGAGTTCTTGCAGTCACCGGAAGACCGACGCAAGCTTGATGGGTGCGTTGCATTTCCTACTGCTCAAACATGACATCATTCCGAATCTGGCTTGTGACTAGAATGTACGAGTGCATTCTTTGTGCATGCTGCTCAACGTCTTGCCCGAGTTATTGGTGGAACCAAGATGAATACCTCGGTCCAGCAACACTCATGGCAGCCTACCGATGGATAGCGGACTCTCGGGACGGTTACGGCGCTCAGCGTAAGGAGAAGCTTCAAAACGAGCTCAGCTTGTACCGTTGCCACACCATCTTCAATTGCGCACGAACATGTCCAAAGGGTCTTAACCCGGCTATGGCGATTGCCAAGCTCAAGCTGGAGCTTGCTGCTGATTAGAGCTTTGCGGCTTTGCATGTGGCGGCAGAGGGTATGATGGTGGACGTTGCCTGATGCTGCTTTTTGGTAGGAAGCGAGTCGAGTCTGGTCTTGGATCCCTGCACGCTTTTTCTGTACAGCTACGTAGTTTGTTGTCTTTCCCAGGAAAATCATAATTCACGTCGTTAGTCTTGTATGGGTGGATGCGCACGTTGCCTTTCATGCAGGTTGTGAGCAGACTTTGTCATTGGCCAGCAACCAGGCTTTGCACTCTCTTCCAATGCACCCATTATCAGCATGTCATTTGGGCTGCCGGAAGACATCGCTCGCCGATGCATGAGCTCATGCATGCTTTCAACTTGCATAGACCAGCAGGCATCGAGACCACAAAGCCGGTACGTTATCCATGTCAGACTTCCTCGGGCACGGCCCTGAACCGACTATAAACAAGAACCCAAAAAGGGCCTTCAAGTTTCTTGTAGTCACCAGACAGCTTTTTGATTTTCTTTCTCTCGCCTCTGCTCGCGCTTGCTGATCAGCTTTGACTTGTAAGTTCAAGTAAATCTACGCATCCACGCCACCGTCCCACCATTGGATTGGAATATGCCGTAGCACATGCTCTCCGTTCCTCTTGACCTTCCCTCCTGAGATGGGAAATGCCTCCTCGCAACACAACTCCTCTCCCACGTGGTTGCCCATAGTTGCCCATATGCCCGCATTCTACGATCACATGAGTGTCGGAAGGTTCGTGCCCATGGGACCAACGGAAATTTACAGTTCACGCTCACCAAGCTGTTCGGATCGTTCACTGTCCGATGCCAAAAAAACTCAACTGCCGATAGGGTCTCGTGAGTAAGCGTGCGCGCCCTCGCAGTGGGCGCACATGCATGTTGCTAATGCTGACTTTCTTGCATACAGTATGGAGACGCTGTCACGTCGGCGAGACGTGATGTTCTTGATATTCTTTTCCCATTCTCTTCTGGGACAGAACTCTGTGAAAATGTTCCTATGGGTCCCGAAGTAGAACGTTTGCTAGCATAGTACATATATCGTAGTATGCGTGAAGGATGCTGAGCATAGTTTTCCATTCCTCAACCTCCCCATAGCGCATCTTCGCGGTCAAAGGTAGGAACAGGCACCGTTATGATGCTTTCGTCCTCCTTGGTCACCATCTCGCTATGCCTCTGGCTCGCGCTCGCTGCACACGCTCGCCTTACCACTGGGAACGACAGTCTTGCTGCTCGTGCACCTTCTGGAACCAAGAACGTCATCATTCAGATGTTCGAGTGGACTTGGGACAGTGTCGCAGCCGAATGTACCAATTTTATCGGACCTGCTGGATATGGGTTTGTTCAAGGTCCGTACTCCTCAACTCTGTCTTAGGCCTATACTTTGGATTCTGACTTGATTTGGTTGCGTTCGTAAAGTCAGCCCGCCTCAGGAACATGTTCAGGGTTCGCAATGGTGGACGGACTATCAACCAGTGTCTTACACTCTGACGTCCAAACGAGGGAATCGTTCGCAGTTTGCTAATATGATTACTACATGCCATGCTGCTGGCGTGAAAGTCATCGTTGGTTCGTTTATTTTTTCTTTCCCTTATTCCTCCTTATCTCACCTCATTCTTTCGTCCGTTTAGATACCATATTCAACCATATGTCTGGTGCCGATTCTGGCACAGGCGTCGCAGGATCCTCGTTCACGCATTACAATTACCCGGGGATCTACCAAACCCAGGACTTTCATCATTGTGGCCTTGAGCCTGGCGATGATATTGTCAATTACGGTAATAGAGTCGAAGTTCAGACTTGCGAGTTGGTCAACTTGGCTGAGTACGTTCAAATCGCTTGACCCATCTGCAATTACTTTGACAGAAGTGAATTTTTATCAATATAGTCTGGCGACTGATACGGAATATGTTCGAGGTCGATTAGCTGCCTATGCCAATGACTTGCTGTCTCTTGGTGCTGATGGCCTGCGTCTCGATGCTGCTAAACGTGAGTGTCTTTCAGTTTGTTTAGAAGATCCTTATGTTGAATGTAATCCTCAATCAGATATACCTGCCACGGATCTCTCCAACATTGTCTCGCGTTTGTCCGGTTCTCCCTATCTCACTCAGGAAGTCATCTTCGGGGCTGGAGAACCTATCAGTCCTAGTGAATATACTGGGATAGGTGACGTTCAAGAGTATGTTTCAGCTTTTATATATTCTCGGAGTTTGTTTAACATTAAGCCTACATCTAGGTTTAGATATACATCTGCGTTGAAGGATGCATTCCTCGGTGGGGGCATCTCGAGTCTTCAGAGCTTCGACAATCGTGGTACGTCAGTTTCTTTGTATACACCATAGTTTAGATACCAAACAACGGCTATAGGCTGGGTCTCTGGGTCTCAAGCCAATGTCTTCGTCACGAATCATGATACAGAGCGTGTAAGTTCCTTTCTACACTGTCCAATCATTCATGTCCAATCGACCCTCTGTGATAGAACGGAGACTCTCTCAACAATAATTCTCCCTCAAACACCTACGTCACTGCTATGATCTTTTCACTCGCTTACCCCTACGGAACACCCACTATCCTCTCCAGTTACAGCGGCTTCACCAATACCGACGCAGGTGCACCTAACGGTGGTGTTGGGACGTGCTCAGGAACGGGAGGAAGTAATGGTTGGTTATGTCAACATCGCTGGGTTGCGATCTCTGGCATGGTTGGATTCCACAACAACGTAGGAACCGCTGCTCTAAACAATTGGGTCTCGCCGCAATCTCAGCAAATCGCTTTCGGAAGAGGTAAGCGAGACTGGGTTATGTATTCTATGCCTCATCTGATGGGGTTGTATTCAGGTTCTCTAGGGTTCGTTGCTATTAACAATGCTGACTCTGCTTGGACGAGTACCTTTAGTACATCCCTTCCGAATGGTTCGTACTGTGACGTTATCAGTGGGCAGAGCTCGTCTGGCACATGTACAGGAAACTCGTGAGTAAATGAGCAAATTCTGCCATTTATTGGCTTGCAATTGATCTGGCTTTGTGTCCGTAGCTTCACCGTCTCCAGTGGTACTTTCTCCACCACCGTGCCCGCACGGAGCGCGATAGCCATTCATACGGGTGCTACTGGGAATGGCTCTAACAATGGTGGAAATGGAACTGGAAGCGTCACAGTTAATTTTGCCGTCACTGCTACGACTACGTTCGGAGAGGTACGCCTTCAGCCTTCTCTCTCACTTCGTTGAAAAGGTTCTTCAACTCGCCATAGAATATTTTCCTCGTGGGTAGTCTCTCGCAGTTGGGCTCTTGGAACCCATCTTCCGCTGTGAGCACCTCATGTTAATACCCTATTACTTGAACAATACCTCACCTTGTTTCAGATTGCGCTATCGTCTGCGAACTATCCTACTTGGACGGCCTCTGTCAGCTTACCCCCTAGTACAAGCTTTGAATACAAGTTCATTCGCAAAGAGGTTGATGGAAGTGTATGTGTCTCGTTCCTTCTCGTCTTTCATGTTCCGTTCTGAGGCTAAATGTTGATGATCACGCAGATCGTTTGGGAATCTGACCCTAACTTACAAGATACCACTCCCGCTTCCGGTTCGCAGACTGTCAGCACGTCATGGAGATAGCGTAGGACTTTCGTAAAGTCCAGCCATAGTTTGCGTGATTGTAGAGGAAAAGAATTATGTACACTGTTTGAGTGTCGATTATGATATAGCTCCCGAATCCACTTTTAAAATGATTCGCAAACTTGATATCCTTACTGAGGTAGTAGCGCTGGGCATGCTAGCTAAATTCTGATATAACTGGATCCGCCAATGTACAGAACAACCCGATGCAATATAATGAACTTTTGGGGAAGGAGAATATGACCTTGCGACGTGATTCATGATCACGGACCTCCCGAGAGAGTAAGGATTTTAGCTACAGCTTGTTCTGCGGCTGACATGAGCATGCCGTGGGGGTTACCCATGGGTAAAGATGGGATGATTGATGCATCCACGATGAACTAAGGTGAAATACGAATAAGAAGAAATAATAAGATAATGGGCGGAGACTGACCAAATTGTTCGTGTTGAATACCTTGGCGTTCTGGTCGACGACGGCGTTTGAGGCGCTCGTGCCAATCTTGTTCGATCCAACCCAGTGGTTAGAGTTCATCGATGCTACATCGTATTCATCGACTGCAGGAACAAGAACATGAACTCGTGAGAGGTAAAACTTGACAAAAATCATCCAGATGCTTACCGTATTGTTCGATAGTCATTTGCGTGTCAGGCGTGATCATCGTAAGGCCAGAAACTGTAAGACGTGGTTTAGAATGACATTCAAAAATAGCACATAGAAGCATAGTACCATCATTCATGTTTGCGACAACATCCTTGAGTGCCTGGATGAGCACGGTCTTGTCAACAGGGTCGGCAAACCACGGGTTCACAAGTGGTCTTGCACGGAGCGCTGCATCAATACCAACACGTCCGCGAGAGGTAATACCAGTCGAGCTATCATCGTAACAATCAGTCTATGCCTCGAAAAACAACCAGAAGAAGAAACATACAGATACATGGTGATGGTGAATATGTTACTGGCGTTGTACGGCAACGTAGTATTGATCGACGCAGCACCTGGCCGAACGGTTCCTTGAGCATAACGAGTCTTGCCATCAGACGCCCCATAGGCACGCCAGAAGTTGGCTCTAAAGTCAAGGCCCATGATCAGCATTTAACATATCAAGGTCGGGATCGGCCATGGAAGCTCACTTTGGTGAAGCACCGGCGAAGACGCCGGTGAAGTTGCTCAAATACTGGTTAGCATCAGCCGTCCGAGGGCTACTCCACACGTTAGCCCAGTTCTCGTACGCATCGATGCTCGGATGCGTAAACACCAACTATAGCATACACCCATCAGCATACTCAATGTATAAGCAGAAAAGAACTCACGTTAATCGAAGGGTTATCCTGAACGTTCATACCAACTGGCAGGTTGATGAACTGGCTCGATGGAGGCAAGTTCTTCGCCGCATCAGCGTTCCCCTGGACCAGCGAGAGCATATCCGAGGGTCCAATACCACTTTGGAATAAAATCCTGGGCGAGCCGAAAGAGCCTGCGGAAAGGATGACACGACCATTGGGTGTCAAAGGAATGATTCCGTTTCCGCCGATAAGAGTGTTATTGGTTTGAACACCAGTGATTTGAGAACCATTACGGACGACATTGGAGACGAGCGTGTAATCCATGTATGCGAAGTTAGACCGGGCTTTGGCTGTGCGAAGGTACGAAGCGACAGGACCACCACGTTTGCCGTCAACGAACTGTGAATACAGATCCATAAACTTCAATGGCATCACATCAGCGTGGAAGAACCTACGTCGAAAGCGCTGTACCCGAATGCATGGTCCTTGAAGTCAGGATTGTCATTGAGAGTGATCTGGTTGTAACCCTGGTTTTTTAAGAGCTGCCAAGCAACGTCATAAGCTTGAGTGAGGTAACGCTTCCCATCCATAGAAGGATGATCGGTACTTGGAAGTCGAGCCTTGAGTTTGCTGGTGTAGGGTTGGTGGTTGGTCCAGCTACTGGGCCAACCGGCATCTGTTGAGAAATCGGATGTAGCGGGATACCAGTATAATCTGTAAATCAAAAGGTGTTCAGCAACCAAAAGAACTAGTGAAGTAGAGACTGAGTACTTACGCTCCGTTGATGGAAGTGCCACCGCCAAGTAAACATCCCGCGAAGACTGTAATGTCTGCCATGCTCCCTATCAGCTCTATGCTCACGCTTCCTCCGTTGCACCAAACTCACCTTTACACCAGTACCAAGGGTTACTATCGGAGAACATCGACTCAAAGAGACCCGGAACGTCGAACTTGGTCAACTTTTAAACGACAAAAAAAACTCTTCAGTATACATAGATTCCCCACCCGAGCGCATGAGCATACCTTCGCATTTGTGGTCCAGGGCGCATAATACGTCCCTCCGGTCTCAGCAGTACTAGGACCACCTCGCTCGATCAAAAGAACCTTCTTTCCAGCTTCAGATAAACGATCTGCTGCTATGATACCACCAGGTCCAGCACCAACAATGATATAGTCGTAAGGAGTGGGCTAAAAGACAACGTTCAATGTCTCTTGAAAATCACAACAATATGAAGTATATGCACGCACAACGATGGTAGGCCCTGTAGGTGGTGCCGTCGTCGTGGGGCCGCCAGGGGTGGTAGTTGGCGGTGGAGTACCGCCATCACCGTTCAGGTAGTTCTCATAGTTTGCGCTGTGGGCCGAGGAGAAGTCGATACCAAAGAAACCGACTAAACGTGGAAAACGACTCTCTCAGAAATTGGCTTGCATTGACATGAAATGATGAGAAATGGTGCTTACAGTCAGTGTGTTCATCGAAAGTGCTTTGGGGATTGGAAGGTTGGTCGACAGCGATGTCCGAGTATGCCCACGCGACTGCTGCACCGGAGGTAAGGGGGATACCTCCTCCGCCAGCCCAGGCTGTAATCGAGCGAAGAGTAAGTTACGGAGCATGGGATGCAAACGAGGAATTCTGTCCTTACTTGTACAGTTTTGGCACCTATACACCCATTTCCAGTGTGTGGAATTGACAGACGATGACGGGAGTGTCGTCAAGGTCGGACCAACGTACTGCCTACAGGGAGAAATGAGAAGAAGCGGCGCCTAGAAACAGTAAATGACTTGCGTAGGCAGGTCGTAGGTTCTGGAATAACATCCGCGATAAGTAATCACAGGTAATGATAAAAACTTGGTCAACTCACGTCGTGTAACGTGTCGAAAAGACAATATCACCATTATTAGGCCATGCCACAAGTAGCAAACTTTGCAACATAGCGCCTCCAAGAGAGAATCCAACCCATTTCGCGTCAATTGGGGCAACAATCTCTCCGATGAATTCGGTGGGCGCTGGTCCAGAAGCAGGTAAAGGTGGAAAGACGAGACCATAGGTGACTGAGTGTACGGGATCTGTCACGCCAACAAATTGGAAACCATTGCCTGGATCTGTGTAGGGGGCAGCGGTCTGTGCGAAGGCTACACGACCGAGAATGTCAGTGAACCTGCAAAGAGCGTTTGATGATGATGGACGCCGTACCTAAGCCTGCAAGAGGCAAGAGAGCCAGAAGAGCCCAGCGAAGCATCATGAAACGCGACAAACGAACGCTTCGTCGTTAGCTCGCCGACAAGCTGTACGTCCGTATTTTATGGAAAGTAGGTAGCGCTTGAGCGAGAAACATCCGAGCTGTATCATCACGCCTTTGGAGACGAGCAACTGCGCGGTCTGCCCTCGTGAGCCAATCATGGGCTATGCGTTATTGATTGGTATGAATTGTGGGCCAAGGTACAACATATCGTCAGGGCAGATACGCGACAAGTAGCGGAGACAACGCGTGTCGGATAGAAGTCGGAAGCGCGATAACTCTCGTGATCTGGTGGCGATCGAGTACTTGCAAGACGTCGATACACGCAAAACACCGAGTTTTATACGCCAGTGTCAAGCACAGGTATATTTGCCCATGGTCACCTTCGAGGAACGATGTGAGTTTCTTATAGTGATGCATTGTTTCCCGCACCCGCATGCTCTTCAACCATAGTGGTGACCGATATACCGCCGTCAGATAATCCGAAGCAAGTGAGGATTGACTATCAGCAGAGTAAACCTCTCCTCCACACTTCGAACGAGCAAGAATCTGGAGAAGAAGCGTGATGTCGTCCACAAATAGGCGGAGAAGAGTGTTCCCCACGGGCCCCCAGGTCTCGTGCCATAGTTGTCGCTGGTTGGATAAGGTGAATCCTGGTGAATCATAGTCCCATCCAGTAACCAAGGCCACGTTGACGGATGCAATATGCCTTCAGCCTTGATGAACGCCATATCATCAAGGTCTTCATCGGAGTCTCCGAGGATTAACAAGACAGCCAAAGATAGACGACGGTCATTTTAGCATGTCAGAGGGTACTGAATTGAAGTATTGGTGCCGGCATGCTCTGGAGTCGTTGCTAGTAGAACACCTTTGTTGTGACCGGAGACTCCTGCAGTCTTCGATTGTGGTCTACTTTTATGCTTGGATGATGAATTGAAAATATCGAATTCGGATAAAGTAAGATTGCTGCGGGGAAAAGATGGAAGGTACGATTGGAAAATCGCAGCTGATGATTCCTTTAGTTCTCGTTTAGCTTCTCGCCGGAGTGCTTCTCTAATCTCGATCGTCGGTGTCGGACTTGTGATACTTCGATAGACCGACGTGCTTAAACGAGAGTAGTCAGGCAATTTTACACGATGGGAGAGATAGAGACTGGAGGTTAGTATTGTAGTTCCGTTTTGCATAATCTTTGAATTATTAATGTCGCGACACGCAGTAGAGTGAGACCGATTCGTAGAAACTCAAATAGAAGGAATCTCGTGAATTTAAGACAGAAAGCACAAGGAAGGAGACCATGCGCCCGATTGTTGGTATGAACCACTCGGTCGAGAGTATTAACGATTGAATACGAGAGCCTTGGCGAGTGTTGTAGTAGGTCCCAAAAGGGAAGTTTGTTTGGCTACACCCTCTGAAGTTAACAAGGACAAATATAATCAAATAGGTCTGATGCTATACTCCTTGAACAATGCGATATCAATCCACTCAGTACGTATATATCCATCAGGTACTTGCAGACAGCGATTTCTGTATGGCATCTCAGGATATAGACATCTAGTTGAAGTACAGTGTCATACGACGCCTACACCATTAATGATTCACAGATTATACCGCTCACTCTAGAGCACACGCTTTGCCGTGTATGTAATGCAGTCTGTAGCATTGCAACTGGGTTGGTTTTCAACCTTCAGGTTCTCCAAAGAGCCAATACATGTGTCTTATCTATTGGCTGTTCAATAGTTGCTTGTTGTACAGTCCTAACAACCCATTGCAAGCCGAGGACATGGCCCGCCTCACCCGCGAATTTATTCACCGAGCATGTGCACTCACTTCTATTCATTTCTGGAGAGATTCGGATGTAAGGGGATTTGTTGCGCGTAGCGTTAATCATGAACCCGACGTAGTTCCCATTGGCTGTTCAATATTTCAACGCGTAGCGATCAAGCTAGACATGTTCTGTCGTTTAGCGCTAGTCAGCAGCCACGTCAGTCACCGTCCACCACGTCTCAGAAGCTGGCTCGAAGACTACGTTACCTGTCTTTCGACCTCTCATCATTTCCAGAAGAAGTGTCATAGAATATGAAGGCAGGGGGAATCTCACGACCTGCAACTACCAAGTAACATGAGCACCACTTATGGACGTCAATCTCAATTGCAGCACGTTTTATCATTTGGGCGTCTGGTCGCATCTGATCACGGGGTTCTTTTTTTTGAGCACGGTGGATGAAAAACGATCCCTAAGAAGGGGATCGTAAAGGCTGAGCATCCTTCGCAGTCCTATACTTGTCCTATCTGTGTGTATAATGTTGATAAATCGCACGCATAACATCCTTTGTGTCATCTTTTCGGTACGTTGTCCATATTTTAATCCCTACTAAATAATCAATTCACGCCAAAGCCGGCGGGATTAACATCAGATTGTTTGGAGGTCGCGTTCATTTGTAAGTACGTAGTCCACATTTGCTCCACGGATGCCTTGGAAATATAGTTCACCCCATGCACCGTCAGCAGTCTCTGCATGCACGAGCGGCTCAACGCGTCTGACGGAACTCAACCCTAGATCAAGTGGTCTGATCGTGAGTGATATTTTCAGTGTGGAAAAACGACATCGCTGATATAGTACTTTCAAGGCACCATGTCCAAGGTGTCGCCATGAACCTCCGAGGGACACCGGTGCCAAACAAACTACGCCTCCAACACCTGCTGTAATTTGATGCCGCACGCCCGGCTTTAATTGGGCCTTACAGTATTTACCACAACACTAACTTGTGCCTTTACACGCTTACTGATCGTTGTCCCCTGTGAGACCGGAGCGTATTGATTATGTCGAAGTTGTGATATTGAGATCGATCTTGTGGGTTCCGCATCCTCTGGCGGTGCTGAGAAGGTGCGCAGTACTACGAATAATATTGTTCTCTGCATATACAGTCCAAGAAAGAGCTTAGTCCTTTCAATTGCACTGACGGCATGCGTCGGCATGCTATCATTTCAGCTGCGTTGAATTGGCCTTTGGTATACCAGTGCACTAAAGTTTGGCACTGTCATTGATAAGCAAGGTCTACGCAGTTGCTTCCCTAGAACCGTGCTCATATAAAGGGCGATATGCAACAATGGTCAAAGCATTCACCACCAAACATTAGCCACCATGTCTATTCCTACTCAACAGAAAGCCCTGCTCTTGCCGTCCAAGGGAGCTGATTTTACGTTGGGGACCGTCGAGGTACCGAAACCAGAAGCCGGAGAAGTTCTCGTCCGCGTCGAAGCCGCTGGTCTGAACCCCTTGGATTATAAGATTCAAGAGTTAGGCTTCTTCATCTCCGAATTCCCTGCCATCTTAGGTTGCGATGCCTCTGGCGTCGTTGCTGCCGTTGGTAATGGCGTTACTGCTTTGGCAATCGGAGACAAAGTGTACGTACTAGTATTTTGTCATTTGCAGTCCTGAAGCTATGTAGTACTTATTTTCATACAGATTGTTTGAGACAAACCCCGGTTATCGGAATGCTGCTTTTCAGCAGTTCACAATCATTAAGGCATCTCTCACTTCGAAGGTGATTCATCTTGTAGGGTCTCAATGTTCCTAATGACTGAAGCCTTCACTTTTGGAATCAGATTCCTGCAAAAATCTCGTTCGATGAAGCCGCTACCCTCCCGTGCTGCCTCATGACTGCAGCGAACGGTTTGTATACAGGCTTTGTTCCTCATCTCCTGAGGGGAGGCGCCAGCCTGACGCCTTTCTGGGCAGAGGGTGGACGCGGGAAATATGCTGGGCAGCCAATTGTCATCTTTGGGGGCGCTGCTTCCGTAGGACAGTATGGTAAGTCAGATTATCAAGTAGCTTTCGAGTTGACTTAATTCTGACTCTGGGCTTACACAGCTATCCAACTTGCTCGCATTTCGGGATTTTCTCCCATTATCACCACTGCATCTTTGCGCAACGCAGAGCGTCTCAAATCCATTGGAGCAACTCATGTCATCGATCGTGGCCTCTCCCAGGCCGACATTATCGCGAAAGTAAAAGAGATCACCGCAAAGCCTGTCCATGTAGTCTATGATGCTGTCGGCATTCCAGAGACTCAAAACACAGGTTACGACATTATTGCACCTGGAGGAACCCTTCTTGTCGTCTTACCACCGGCTGTTGATCAGGAGAAAATAACTTCAGACAAACACCTCTTCATGGTCATGGGGAGTGTAGACCTGCCCGAGTACGAAGAGTCCGGTGCAGGATTGTTTCGAGTTCTACCGGAGCTATTGGCCTCGGGACAAATTAAGGTCAGCATTCTTCGGTCATGCACTATCCTTTCACAGTATATCTGATGGGGCCATGACGGTTCTTTCAGCCCAATGTTCCGGGATATATTCCCGGCGGTCTTTCTGGTATAACTGAGGGACTGGAAAAGTTGAAGAGGAACGAAGTTAGTGCGAAGAAGCTTGTTGTTCGTCCTTCCGAGACGATCTGAAGTGACTACTGAGAGCCCGGCCAAACTAGATGTTGATCACTTTGGCTGTGTTCTATCATGGTTTTGCTTAACAGGTACTCCCGGCTGTATTGATTCGAAATGTTTACCATTCACTTCATATATGCGTGATCTTGGAAGTCAAGTGATGACCCTTAAATGAGAACAAATGGGGATGTAGGTAGGGTACCATGCGCTTCTCCGATTTCTCCTGTGCGTGCGTAGGTGGCCACTTGCAACGTTGTGAAGGACAGGGAATAAATCGTCGAGCAGGCCAATTGACAGTGACAAACAATTCGCCCTTCTTTCGTCATCAGTGTCATGGTACCATTGTCAACGGTACTTGCCGTGGTAGCCTAAATAACAGTTGTTAGTCTGGAAATCTAAAGTATAACACCAATGAAAGACATTACCTATGTCTAGTTGCAGTGAAGATGTAAGTTAAGAACAGTACAAGCAGTCCGCTTTAGGCTGTAGATAGTGCTATAGATGATAGTAATGTTTCAATAATTACAGCACTGAGTGGAGATTTTATCCTACGACTGGCACCAGCCAGCCTCATCTGTCCGCACAGAGGATCGGACATCAGTCTCCATATGGCACTTCTGGTCGATGAAAATATACATGCTCAGCCAAAATTTCGGCCTTAGTTAATATCGTACCTGAGGGATATTTTCTGACGATATCCGTCCGCACGCCATATATAGGCTCTGTTAGGATACGCTAAGTTCAGTGGTAGAAGAGGCCTACACTACTACTTGTTAATGATTTACGGATAATACTGCTCAGTCCTACCTCACACACTTTATTGTACAGTCCGAGCAACCCATGGCACGCCGAGGACATAGCGCGCTCCACCTGCAAACTTATTCACGGGGCTTGTGTTCCCACTTCTCTTGATTCTGGAGAGGCTGGAATGAAGAAGGGTTTGTTGCGCGTTGCGCTGATCATGAGCCCGACGTAGTTCCCATTGGCTGTTCAATATTTCAATGCGCAACGATCAAGTTAGACATGTTCTGTCGAATACCTGTGGTTGATCAGTGTCCTTATTCCATATTGAATGGGGGATGCTCCATACTATATATAAGAGACATTGTTGAGTATTTTGGGAGCGAGCCGAGAGTGCGTGATCCAGGCCAAAGTTGGCAAGTGGTTGTTATCTGGGGATTCGAGCGCCTGAATTGGTGTTCTTGCTTTGCCCGGCTGACTGCAGTCGACTCGCACCGGTTTTCTCTTGTCAGGACTCACTCTCGCCAGGGGTGAGCCCGCATACCCTCTGCTGACCTGCGACCATCTTCATACGTCCAGTGCATACAGGACACGTTCTTTCGTTTAATTTCTCCTTTCTCTGGTTCCGTGAGCTGCTGCAAATAACCGACCCGGTTCTCCCGTCTCTTCCAAGTTCATACTTCCCAAGTTTGGACGGTCTAGTCACTTCGAATACCTTGTCTCTGTTTTGAAGTGCCCTGTTGTGAAGAAACGGGAACAATCGTTTTGCATTTACACGACACATAATCTCTGCAACCTCATCGCGCGCTTTGCGGCAAGACTACTACTCCCGCCTCATCATATATACCCATGTCTACTTCCTCGTCTCCTACTCCTGCCGCTTCTGCCGGCGCTGGTCCGAGTGGTCAAAACACTAGACCGTCGCTGGAGAATGGAGATGAGAAGAACAGGTGCGTCTTGCTTCACAACATCGGCGTACGCGTCCTCTAATCCTCCACTTCTGAACTAGTGTGGTGATCAAGGTCGGGATGGTGGGGGATTCTCAAATCGGGAAGACAAGTCTGATGGTGAAGTACGTAGAGGGCAGCTTCGATGAGGATTATATTCAGACGCTGGGTGCGTCTTGAGTTCACTGTGACTACACCCCGTTGCATTATTCATATCATCTCACATGTAGGCGTCAACTTCATGGAGAAAACCATCTCTGTACGGCGGACGACGATCACATTCTCGATATGGGATCTTGGTGGCCAACGAGAATTCGTGAACATGCTGCCTCTTGTCTGCAACGACGCCGTCGCTATACTCTTCATGTTCGATCTCTCTCGGAAGTCCACTCTGAATTCCGTGAAGGAATGGTATCGACAAGCCCGTGGGTTCAACAAGGTATGTCATCATCTTCTGAACTCTACGTTCGAATTCCCCAGGTTCCAGATCTGTGTTGTTGCGAAGGCTCATGTGAACAATTACGTACTGTTCATAGACTGCCATACCGTTCCTGATCGGCACCAAATTCGACACTTTCTCCACGTTTCCCCGCGATGAGCAAGAAGAGATCACGAAACAGGTCGGTCCAAGCTTTGCCTACTGTATTTTTTCCCTTTTCGCTAAAATCCTAACGATCGATCTTCAGGCAAAGCGTTTCGCGAAGGCGATGCACGCCTCACTTATTTTCTGCTCAACATCTGCGTCGATAAATGTGCAGAAGATCTTCAAAATCGTCCTCGCGAAAGCGTTCGACCTGAAATGTGTCATCCCAGAAATCGAAGGTGTCGGCGAGCCAATATTGATATACGTGGACGTATGATTTGCAGTCCAGCCGATCTAACTGACGCTTTTGCATCTCACTGGAGAGGGCGGTGAATGTGCAGCAGAAGTTTAGGGATGAACACATACATATAGAGAGGTGGTGTTATGAGGGGTTAGAGTAAGTGAAAGGACTTGCAAGGTAGTTTGTTTCACTGGACAATTAGCTTGTTAGGACGTGTATTAATTTGTCGGCTTGGAACAGACCTCTAACCATCCAACTATGCATACGGGGCCTTCGTTGGCTTGCCGTTGTATTTTATAGTTTGGCCATTTGGTCTGAAGGAACCCGTTTGGCGTGCCTGCTGTAGCATGTAGGTGGCTTGTCGGATTCCAAAGAGCCAGTGGCGGATGGACTCCGAGTGTCATATATTGAATGAACTATTCTACCCTTTATATATTTCCACCATACATTCTTTTCTTCACCCACGCTTCTTCCTTCCCCTAGCACGCATTCCCCGTCATCCTGGCCCTGATCATACCATCTCGACTTCTATTCCCCACCCTCCGATTCCCCGTTTCTCAGTTGCTTCTCAATATCCTTCGTCTACCCTGTTGTCGTTTGCCCCACTTGCTGCATATCATCCTCGCTCACCATACTCTCGTCGTTTCGCATACCTATTATAATCCCTTATATCGTTTCGCTCGCTCGCGCAATTACGCTATGTGGTTATGTACTCGCTGGAAAAAACTCTCCATCCCCTCAGCTTGATTTCCTGTCAGATTAGTCCGAGTCCTTGTAGGAATTTGCTGCTTTTATATACTGTACATGAAATTTCAGAGATACTTGGAGTTGGACCCAGGCCCTCAAAGGACTGATTCCTGATCCGAAGATCAAGCAGAGTTCAAATCTGATGCAAGTGACCTCCAACCACCATGAGTCCATGACTTATCGCAAAAGCTTACACCTGCTCAGTGCTTTCTACCGAGTCCGTCGTTCCGCGTGGCATCGTTCTGACCTGACCTCCACAGAGCGCTGCTGCCCGAGGAGTTAATCAATTCTCAATGTGCTCTCGATCTCTTTCGAGGCTGCCCTTGGGAATTGTTATGGTTTGTTCAGGCGTGGTACGTATGGTCCCTGCAGCACACATGCCATACGCGATCTTGAAATGTACTTTGTTACATTTTCGGTCTCGTGCTCGGATTTGTTACATTTCGATCTCGTGCGTATCTTTGGTTCAAATGGTCAGTGCGGAATTAGATATCCTGAGGCACGAAGATTGCGTCTCCATCTACTCTGCCTCAAGGAGACTGCAGTATGCGAAATCGGCTGTCGCGGAATGGCTACATTTCTCATTGAGAAGCCCTCATACAGTTGCATTGCTCGCAGGAACGCCACTCTGTGCCTCCGAGGCGAAAGGGGCCGTTGTAATCAAAGACTATTTGGAATGATTTGGAATTTAAATCCTAGCAGGCACAACGCCTAGGACGGAGGGTTCGGGTAGGCTTCTGCGTCGCTGCCCGAAAGCTCAGGTCTCTCACCGTCCTGTCCCCGATATCGACGTTCACAGGTCTTCAACACCCACGCAGAAGGTTACGCATTGATAGGGACTTACCGCATGATGCATGGAGTGCTTCTATCTAGCTTTCGAAGGTGATCAAACATCTGGAATTAACCACGTATGTTTCTCTATCTGTACACCTCAGAGTCGGACCGTACGGTATGCTGAATCCTCTGTCTGTTTCTCTTTTGGACAGTAACATGATTGCACCTCCTAAGGATGCATTTGTCTTGGCGTGAATACCCTTGAGGACAGTTATCCTTTCGAACGACATAACGAAAACAGCTAAGCATATGTTCGGCGACGATCTCTATATGCTTCCATGTGCTGTTCTGCCAGAGAAGTCCAGACCATATGGAATACCCTGAATCACCCTAGCTTCAGGAGAGTCATCTGTCGTTGTCATGCACGATTCGTGTATCGACCATTGCAAAGAGACATCGAGACGTCCAAGAACCTTGGGCGCTGTCGTTGTCTGACCGAGATAGAACCGTTCGGGGAACGATACGAAATGCGGCTGACCATGAAGGTACAAAAGGGACATCATCTTGCGAACATGAAAGTCCCCACTGGTCCCTTGAGCTACACTTCTCTTCAACGAATTAGCTCCTCGAGTCCTCATTCCAACCATGGCACTCTCATACAGCATCAGACGCGTGTTTCTACTCGTCGCTGCAGGCTTGACGGCGTTGCTTGCTGTTAGCGCTACACAGGTCATGCGTCGTCCTGATAACTTCGAGGACGCTCCCCGCAAATTCGCTGTTGGTAACGCGAAGCCTCAGATCGTCCACAAACGTGCCGCCGGTGCTAAGGTCCAGGCCGCGTACTTCACTAACTGGTATGTGCCATCGTATTCACATCTATTTTTGGTGCGCTCAACTCGGCTCTGTAGGGGTATTTATGGCGCAAACTTCCGTATGACGGTCAATCAGCTTTCGCGAAGCTATATGTTGACCCTTGGTTTATCCTAGAACCTACTGACATTGACCCCTCCACCTTGACGCAAATTCTTTACGCTTTCGCCGATGTATCCCCGGATACAGGTTCTATCTCCCTTACTGATAGTTACGCAGATGAACAGGTTTGTGTTGATATCGGAGGTTCTCTTAGCCATATTGACCTTTGGTTCAGAAACATTTTCCCGGCGATTCTTGGGACGAACCTGGAAACAACCTTTACGGTTGTCTGAAACAGGTTCGTCACTTCTAATCTGGTGTCTTTCATCGTCGTTAGGACTCACGTTCCCACTTGTTCAAACAAATAGCTCTACCTCTTGAAGATGAAGAATAGGAATCTCAAGATCACACTCTCCGTCGGTGGCTGGACATACTCACAATCCGGTCACTTCAACTTCGTCACAGATGCCGGCAAACGGACCACTTTCGTCAACAGTGCTGTTCAGCTCATCAAGGACTACGGTTTCGACGGTCTCGATCTTGACTTTGAATATCCAAGCAATGCTGCGCAAGGCCAGGGCTTTGCTGATCTCCTCACTAGCCTTCGTACTGCCTTTGACAATCTTGCAAAGTCAAACGGTGACACTACACCCTACCTCCTCACAGTACGTTTTTCCAACGGTTCTTGCCTTGGTGTCGTAGACAGTCTTCTTACGATGGTATAGGCTGCCGTCTCTGCAGGAGCTGAAAACTACGCCAACTTGGTCATCCCTCAGATGGACAAAGCCTTGGACTACTGGAATTTGATGGTAACATGATTTGCCCCCGTCTCTACATTCGAAGTCCCTAACGCCTATCGTCAGGCTTATGATTACGCTGGTTCATGGTTGACTTTCGTAAGTTTCTCTTTGAGTTTTGCAATGATGAACTAAATGCCGATGCTTCGATAGGCTGATAATCAAGGTATATCATAGTAAAACTGACATCCTTTGAAGAAATGCTCACTCACCATGCAACAGCTAACCTGTTCGGAGGCTCGCGAACTGGAGTTTCCACTGACCAAGCTATCAAGTTCTATCTTGCACGTGGTGCTACCGCTAGCAAGATTACTATGGGTAAGATGTTCTGGTATATTATTACATGTTTATTAACAGAAATAATCTAGGTATTCCCCTCTATGGTCGTGCATTCGAGGCTACAGCAGGTCTCGGTCAGCCGTATAACGGTGTAAGCACTTCATACACATCCTGTACTGCCCAGAAGCTGAAACATCTTTCAGATCGGGCCTGGTACCATCGAAGCAGGCGTCTACTCTTACACCGCCCTTCCCCTAGCTGGTGCTCAAGTAAGTATCGATGGACGATGTCTGGACGAAGAATTAATCAATGCCTGTGATTTGTTATCCAGGTTTTCGAGAACATGACGGACGTTACCAGTTACTCCTACGACTCCGCTAAGAAAGAACTTGTCTCCTACGACACCCCTCACATTGCTACCACCAAGGCTCAGTATGTAGCCACGAACAATCTTGCCGGTTCAATGTTCTGGGATGTAAGTGAGCTAAGAGCACTTTGCAGGACTATATTCACCCCGGCATCATCATAGCTTTCCACTGATAAGAAGGGCTCTGACTCTCTCGTGGGCACCACTGCTGGTGTCTATGGAAGCCTCGATCAGACCCAGGTATGTTTTCCTGTTTTTCGATGTCTTCATTTAACCTGACCTTTGTGGCGCTACAGAATCACATCCAGTATGTTTATCCAGCGGACGATGACGATGTTTGTCTGACGTTTTTTCTACAGCTTCCCCAACAGCAAGTGGGATAACATCCGCAGCAACATGGGTTCGGGCGGATCCGGCACCACGACCTCTGCCCCAGGCTCACCCACCCCTACTGGCGGGACTGGCAAATGCGCTAATGTCGGCGCGTGGAGCTCAGCTGTAAGATTACCTCGATGAAATTGTCGAACGCCGAACTCACTCTGAATCGATAGTCTATATACACTGGTGGCCAGAGTGCTGTCTTCAGTGAGTAACTCTTGTCTGCTTCTTGTCCCGTGAGATATTGATGACCGCTGCAGATGGTCACCTGTGGACTGCCAAATGGTGGACACAAGGCGATACTCCTGGAGGTTCAGGTGCGAATGCCTTTTAGACAACCTCCAATTCCTACCGTATTGACCCTTATTATTAGCTGATGTTTGGGTTGACAATGGCGCATGCTGAACGGCTAGCTATTCAGACGAGATGGCTTCTTGAGCCAGCATGGTATACCCTACGACTACGATTTTCCTTTCATTTAGGGATTAGGCATGTACATATAGCAGATGGTTACCCGCATGACGACGATGTATTATTATCAACACCCGGCACCTAAGTTTCTACACGAGCATGGGTATGCAGATGGACTACACAAAAACATGAAAGCAAGAACAGTACATTGATGCACATCGAAAAGACCCTAAAGATACAAAGAAGAGCAGAAGATGACAGAGTTAGGTCGTTCGAGCATCTCGGACGCTTTATCGAACTTTTCCTGTAGTTCGGTGTTTCCGATGACTTTTGCTGCTTGGCTCATTTGCCGAATGAGCTCTTGCAATCGTCGGAAGACACGAATGAGACTGCCCTCGAATTGGTCAGTGAGCTATAAAGATCACGAATACACGTCAGTTATGATACGACTGATTACATGTCTGTCAGAGCGCACCTTGCAGATCTCTGAAAAAGATGCACCCCTGCACCATTGAACGACAGCATCCATGAGTTCGACCTTGAATGATTGTACATATTCGTCTTCGACAACAGGAAGCTTTGATTCCTTCGAAACCCTCGCGATCCTGCGCGCAATTTCTTGCATGACTCGTAGTGGTGCCGCGAGTTCTTCCTTGAGTTTGGTAACTTGTTCACTCTACGTATAATCAGAAAGATGAGAAACGTGCGCAACGTTAAGCACAAGATCCACGCATACCTTTTCAGAGAAAACGAAACAACTCAATAGTCCCGCACATTGCTCCGGCGTTAGCGGGTTGAATACACCATTGAAGATTAGTTCAGTGAGCAACAATTCATCGCCTGTGCTAATCTCGCAAGCTACACGTCCCTTGACATCGACGATGTCGTCGCTCGTTGTGAATTGCAGACGACGTAGAACTCGCTTTCGGGCTTTCAACTCTTCCATTTGCAGGACATCGTTCGTGGCTTGGATCCTCTTCCTCAGCTCACGTATGCGGTTCTGGCTCTCTTGTTTCCGTACATACAACGAGTACAGCTCCGGAAGGCGAGGATCTTTGTGAAGTGGACTCGAAAAGAGTTTGCTTTCCATAAGCTCGATTTTCTGAAAACCGTTGTTAGACAGGAGAATGGATGCAGATGGAAGATGACGCACCTTCACTAAGGCCTTGAACTTGTCATCCGTAATTTTCATGTTCTGAATCGGATCCAGCAAACCGATACCTTCCGGGAACCGTCTCTGCACCTCCAACACGCTCTTCCAAACCTGTTCCCTTGCCTGCGAAGACCGAATATCCTTGGGCAAGGCAACTCGCAGAAGACTGATAGCATCGATCGTTGACAGAAGAACAGGAACTACCAAGGGTGTGCCTTTCTGTCCTGAAGGGCATGGTTGCACGTCTCCCGGAGTTGGTGTCGTAGCATTTCTATCCTTCGGTACGTTGGAGCCTACCGCGCAGTTGAGCAAAACATCGACCACATACTGCTCGTGAGGAGATATTTCGTCGGGAATGGGTACTGGCCGATTCTACATAATCTTGATGTTCAGCAAGAAACTTATATAGTTAAGGCTCAGACTCACCTTTGGAGGTACACGCTTTTGATAGTTAATGATCACACCCCACCCGAAGTCGAGTTTCTGGTATTTGACCTTCACTAATCGACCTGATTGGAGGAACGGAAGGCTGTAGCTTGGATGTGTGATGACTTCCTTGAAGTCAGAAGCCATCTGATCCAACTGCTGCCTATAGTCGTAGTACTCTGCGACAAGAGGTTCGTCGGGAATGACAACCGATTTCCTCTTCTCCTCTTCCCGTCGTAGTTCTGATAATGAAGGTCAGCATAGAATAAAATCGCGCAAAGGATGCCAATAGACTTACCATCTTCGAGCATAGGGACTCCAGCGCTACTCTGGAATTGGAAGAAACACCTCTCAAGCATATACTCCGGGCTGATCCCTTCCACCTTCAACAGATTGAGTACCATGTTGTACCCAAGGTGGAAGGCAGAATCTAACCTATCCGCCTCTCCCTTGATCATTCCCTTGGCGGCGGCGGGTTCCAATTTCTCGTCAACCATCATGATAACGACTCCTCTGTCATCCAAACCACGACGACCAGCACGACCGGACATCTGAATGTACTCGCCGGAGGACAAATTCCTGAATTCCCGGCCATCGAACTTGCGCACAGTGGTGAAGACGACAGTCTTCGCAGGCATGTTCAGGCCGATGGAGAAGGTCTCTGTAGCGAAGAGGACTTTAATGAGACCCTCTTGGAAGAGAATCTCAATGACTTCTTTGAGAATGGGGAGTAGACCACCGTGATGAATACCGATACCACGTTTGAGAAGGGGAAGAAGATTGGTTATCTGAGGAAGCTGGCGGTCATCGGAAGCAAGGTTGTCGATGGCGTTGTTGAAGATGCTGGTGATCATGTCTTGTTCTTCCGTCGCGTTAAACTCGAACTTGGACATGGCTAAAGCGAGAGCTTCACATTCACGTTTGCTGAATGCGAAGACAATGACAGGGTTGTAATTCTTTTGCATGATCATCTTGACAATCTTCTGGATATCGGATGGACCTGAGGGTGTTTACATTTAATGAGATTCTCTGCACTTATGTTCAGATCTTTGAGAAGTACCTTTTTTGTCCCCTCCACCCTTCTTCGACTTGCCCTTACGTCCCTTCCCACTCCTAGGGTCTGCAGGATCATCGCCTTGTTTATCTTGCAACGAACCCATCGCCTTGCTGAAGTTGTCTTCCCGGAACTCGCCCTTCTCGTTAACAACCAAGTAGATACCTTCGCCGCCTGCAGGGAACAGGTAATGCTGAAGTGGCGTAGGCCGAAAATCAGTGTAGACGACGTGACAAGGCTGTTCGTGGGACTTGCATATCCATTCCGCAAATTGCATAGCGTTAGGGATAGTGGCAGACAAGAAAACGTATCGGACACTGTGAGGCAGAAGGATAATCGTCTCCTCCCATACAACGCCACGCTCTTTGTCGCGCATGTAGTGAATTTCGTCAAAAATGACCCATGCGACTTCACGCATGATTTCTGAGCCTCGGTAAAGCATAGATCGTAGAATCTGAAACAAGGTAAGTAAAGCAACTAGAACATTAAGGCTGTGGCGTACCTCAGTAGTCATCACCAGACACGTCGCAGACGGATTAATCGTGACGTCTCCAGTCATTAAACCAACATCTCCGAATGCGGCGAGCATTTCACGGTACTTCTGATTGCTCAGAGCCTACGCACGAGAATACATCTCAATATTCTATGACACATGATAGACATATATCTAACTACTGGCCTTTATTGGACTTGTGTAGATGACTCGCTGTTTGTTTTGAAGACATTGGGCAATAGCGTATTCGGCTACGACAGTCTTACCCGCAGATGTATGCGCGGAAACGAGGACACTTTCGTTACGTTGTATAGCATATACAGAGACTTGTTGGAAGGGGTCCAAAGTAAAGTTGTATTCTCGTACAGGCTTTGCTGGAGGTACATGTTGCGAAATCGGGATGTAAGGATATCCAGGTGGCACAGCTACTTGATGGCGAACCTGCGAAGTAATTATTAGTCGATATTCGCATCGACTAGTCAAGACACGCTTGTACGAACCTGGTGGCGAAGTTCAAGACGAGCACCAGCATCGACCGTAATCGGAGTAAGACCGGCAATGACAGGAAATTCTCGCTTTGCCTCAATTTCTACTTCATCCACAACGACAGGTTGCGGGGAGGCAACCCTTGGCTTTTTGGGCACTGACGGTCCAGCATCCACTTCCATAGATGAACTAGATTTGTCAGGTTGTGCGGGTGAAGCATCATCAGCCTTCCTTTTCTTAGGGAATTCATCCTCGTCTTTAGGTTGCTCGGCGTCCATATGGGCATTATCGTATGTCTCCTCGATCTCAGCATCCTGAGGGGCCTCGTCGAGGAAAGAGAACAGATCCGCAGAGCTCATGGTGTTCGATCAATCGTCCCTGGTAGCTGCGAAAGAGTCTCGTAGCTGAACAGGGTTCGACGTGTGTCAGGAAATCAGGCACAAGCCTTCCAAGTTGAAGCAGAGAAAAGAGAAAAGCAGAAAGAACGAAGAGCGTAAAGAGCAGACTGGTATTGGTAAAGAAATGCTTTCCGCTGAGGAAGTTGCGAAATTAAGACGCACGTGGAATAGGCGCGCATATATTTTCTCGGCAATTAGCGCCTCTCTATACTTGAGATTCGACCATGATATGTATAGCCCTTTCAGCTTGTCGTGTCATTTCGGGGTCTCTTATCCTCTTGTATCTCTGGCTTGACTCTGGCTCTATACGAATGGTTCAAACAAGTGGAGTCTCGCGGATGTAAGATTCACATTTATGCTGATGTGACTTCATAACTTTTGCAGGAAATACCAAGGTACACTCTGGGTCCAAAGGGAGAGCATTAAAATAGTGTGTCCGAGGAGCTGGAATTCAGCCCGGGCTCCTGTGGATTGATTCTGCTGTGGACAGATTTGACACGCTATTTTTGGTGTCTGCCTATTTCCCCATCTTCGCCACCCTCACATACTGGTCCTATGTTTTGTACAGGAACTTGGCTATAATCATGACCTGTTCTTATGGCCGTTCTCGGTTGTTCCGTATGACACCATGTACACACCGCACAAGTCGTGTTCATGGTTCAATGTTCTTCATTGACTCCAACAGATAGCGTGTGTATATACTACTGATACAGTGCGTCTTGTGTCAGGGTGTTCTCATGCCTACGCTATTGGCTTCCGTCATTGAATTGGCGATAGGGTCAATCTGGAACCTGAACACCTTCTCGGGGAGTTGTGACTGTGAAGACCTGTCTGTCATGTGAAGATCCATGGAGGTTTCCACCGTGCTCTCTCAGGCAACTGCGAAGTCTCATGATCCTGTCTGCGAGGGTCCCGTTGATTGAGATCAGTCAACATTTCAGCGATTGTCAAACCTTGCAGCTTATGGGGTGAGTATTGCTCACTGCATTTCGGCAGGAACTGACTGTCACCTGCAGCTATTAGTGTCTTGCGTGGCCTGGGCGTGCCGTTATGTCGGACACAACTATGTCTTGAATACACTCCCTGGTATGGTATCCCTCCGTCATTCCTTGACGGTGACTATTCAGAAGCGTCATTCAGACGTTCGGTGCCCGAACTTCTAGCTTACAGCCATCTCAGTCCAGATTGTTCCGGCCATTTTCGACTTCTATCTAGGAGGGAGCTTGCAAGGGGCCGCAGCCTGCCCGCATAGCATAATCTTCTTGTGTGACCTCCTGACCAGAATCGAAGTTGCGACAAATCGTTGCATGATGAGTGGCTGCTGAATCATACCTCACGTGATATGCATAATAGAGCAAGTCTCTCAAGTTCTATGATGACACTGAGCCTTCCGAGGCAGTCATAGTATTTATATAGCCCGCTGAGTTCCCAGGTCCTTGTTCGCCTTACTCTCCGCCTTATCGCACCACTCTACTTTGACCCAACCAGCTTTGAATCCAGAGTTCAGCCATGCCATCTGTAACAGCTTTGAAGAGCAAGGACGGCGCTGTCTACACCACTTCGACTGGTGCGCCAGTTGCTGAACCATATGCCGTCCAGAAGATTGGTCAGATTGGCCCGCTCCTCTTGCAAGGTACGTCAATCATCAGTGCTTCTTACTAGTCGTGACTTACTGTTTCTCCGACAGACTTCCACCACATCGATCTATTGGCTCACTTCGACAGAGAGCGAATCCCCGAGCGTGTTGTGAGTAGCCCCTATTCAGGATAATAGAGAAATTGTAGAGAACGTAGGACTGATCTAACCCTATTCAGGTCCATGCTAAGGGTGCCGGTGCTCATGGTTACTTCGAAGTCACTGATGACATCACCGATCTCACTTGTGCTGCGCTCTTCAACAAGGTCGGCAACAAGGCTCCTACCACTGTCCGTTTCTCGACTGTCGGAGGCGAGTCTGGTTCTGCTGACTCTGCTCGCGATCCTCGAGGTGAGCCTTGCATTGCATGCACTCGAACATGATCAATTTGCTGAATGTGATTGAAAACAGGTTTCGCTATCAAAATCAAAACTGAGGAGGGTAACTTGGACTGGGTGTTCAACAACACCCCTGTGTTCTTCCTTCGTGACCCATCAAAGTTCCCTCACTTCATCCACACCCAGAAGCGTGACCCCCAAACTCATCTCAAGGTCAGAGCCTCGGTTTCAGCAATATACTTCCAGTGGTACTTACGTCTTTATTTTCGATCAGGATGCAGACATGTTCTGGGTATGATTAACATTCAATCACGTTCAGATCGATAGTGATAGATTCATTGTGTGCAGGACTATCTGTCACTCAACCCGGAGTCTATTCACCAAGTCATGATCCTCTTCTCCGACCGTGGAACCCCCAATGGTTACCATCATATGCATGGCTACTCCGGACACGCACTCAAGTTCGTCAACGCTGCGGGCAAGTTCACCTACGTCCAAATTCACTTCAGGAAAGACGGCGGCTTCAAGACCCTTGATAACAATCAGGCTACAAAGCTTGCTGGCGAGAATCCCGACTACGGCTTGCAGAACCTGTTCGAGGACATCGAGAATGGCAAGCCTCCAAGCTGGACTGTCTACGTCGTGAGTACTTCTGAACTATATCCGCCATAATGACATGCTAATCGGCACTTGCGTCACTCTCATAGCAAACCATGACGCCAGAACAAGCCGAACAGTACCGCTACAATATCTTGGACTTGACCAAGATTTGGCCACACTCTCAGTTCCCACTCAGGAGGATCGGCAAGATGGTCCTCGATAGGAACCCCGAGAACTACTTCGCCGAGATTGAGCAGGTGCGTAGCAAACGGTCAACTCCATACTTCACCCAGTCTGACTAACTCATTGTATCACAATAGGCGGCATTCTCGCCTTCGCACTTGGTTCCGGGTATCGAGCCTTCCACCGACCCTGTCCTCCAGTCTCGTCTCTTCTCGTACCCTGATACCCATCGTCATCGTCTCGGTCCGAACTACAATCAGCTCCCCGTCAACGCACCCATCGTCCCTGTTGCGAACTTCCAGCGTGATGGATTCATGGCTATCAATAACCAGAAATTCAGGCCTAACTACCAGAGCAGCTTGCTGCCCTTGACGTGCGTATCGCTCACGTCTAATACAGTCATGAAAACTGACGTGAATCATTACAGATATAAGCCTAAGGTTTATGAGAACGCGCAACATGAGCTCTGGCTGGGTTACGCCAATGCCGACTTGAGCTACCTAACTGAACGTTCGTTGTTCATCGTCCCACATTCTTGACTACTGGCTGACGGAGTTGAGTTTCTAGTTGACTTCGAGCAGCCTCGTGCTCTTTGGGAGAAGGTCTTCGACAACACTCAGAAGGATCACTTCGTGAGCAACGTCGCCGGTCACATCAGTGGCGTGAAGAGCCCTGAGGTCAAGGCTCGACAACGTGAGTAACTTTGGATCCAGTTCATCTCCAAGAGATGCTAAGCCGTGTTTCCGCAGTCTCCGTTTTTGCCGCTGTAAGCCAGGACCTCTCAGACCGCATTGCCAAAGCCATCGGACACCCTGCTGTGAAACCCCTCGTCGTCAAGCCCGCTTCTGAATCGGTTCGCTTCAAGCCCAAGGCACTCTGAATGATGTGTGTTCGACGGGGATGAGGTAGTTGAGCAGATATAATGACGTTGTACTTTTAGATAAATTCATCATTGCTGTATCATCATTGTCACTTCGTGTATGAGTAGTTTTTCAAAGCTCACCATCGCTATCACCATTAGCTTCTATGTGAGCCTGCCTGTTCTCTCTGAGGGCCGCCGCGAGCGCAATGGATAGAGACAAACTTGCCCGCTTTTTCCTTTCTCGCCTAACTTCTGAGGAACATGCAATGTCGACATAAACTTACAGAAAGCACGAAGATATTATCTGGGGGCAGAATGAAAACCTTACACTTTCGAGCTCGCCCTTAGTACGATGAGAGTGGCGCAGAGATACTTCCTCATCGAGAAGTTTATGTCACCGGTGTTTGCCGAAAAACTGTACAGAACACACCGGCTTGGGCGCGGCAGGAAACCTTGTGTATTACCGTTTCGGCAGGCAGCAAGTAGCACCAACTCCTCAAGACCTCCAGCAAAAATGTCGAAACGCGGTATGTAATGCTGCCAAAATGCTGCACGAGAGAATACTGACACGAACGAATCGTCGTTTCCTACAGGTTAGTATCTTTCCGAATGGTCAAGATTCATGTCTTCGAGACAAGACCATCCTAACGAACTCATGCCACAGGTTCGGGTGCCTCTGGAAACAAATTCCGCATGACCCTTGGTCTGCCCACGGGTGCCGTCCTCAATTGCGCAGACAACAGCGGCGCGAAGTCGCTCTTCGTTATTGAGCCCTACGGCACTGGCTCCCACCTGAACCGACTTCCCGATGCCGGTGTTGGCGATATGTTTGTTGCGTCCGTCAAGAAGGGAAAGCCCGAATTGAGGAAAAAGAGTGCGTAGTTCATCCTTTGGAGCTGGATGGTGTTGATTGGGAGGAGGACGGGTGGCTGAAGGCGCAATTGTACATTCATGATATTGACTGCGGCTTTCCCCCTTTCCTAGCGATGCCCGCCGTTGTTATCCGTCAACGCAAGGCATGGCGTCGACGAGACGGTGTCTTCCTCTACTTCGAGGTCAGTGCCATTCTCTCTATGAATATTTTTGTTTTGTTGACATTTGTGTGTGTAGGACAACGCTGGTGTCATTGTTAACCCTAAGGGTGAAATGAAGGGATCTGCGATCACCGGACCAGTCGCAAAAGAATGCGTGCGTATCATAATTTCTCCTTAATTCGATAATATTTATTCTTCCACAATCACAGGCGGATCTCTGGCCGCGTATCGCATCGAATGCAGGCACTGTCGTATGAGCACATCTTTTATCCTGTTTTTCCATGTTTGTATTGCGTATATGACACTGAATGCATCTTCCACGCTATGTCTCTCGGTTTCTCTTTGTATCCGGTCATATTGGGTTCTGATTGAACTGTGTGCATTATCGGCTTGAACGTTCTTCGCCCATGCGGACTCATCAAGCTCAGTCATACCAGTGAGAGCAATACCAACCGGTGCTAACACCGCGCAATGAATGTTCATGCTCTTACTGCGCACAGCACCATCTTGACTTCTAAACAAAACCAGCAAAGCAGGTTCGTCCTATTCCTACCGGTTTCCTGCCAAGCCGTTATCATGAATTATGTACAGCCATGCGTTCTTTTACTTCTGGAACAAGGTTTTTCTTTCTTTTCTAGTGAGTATCCTAGGGCTAGTCTCCCACAGACAGTGTAGACAAAGGTTCAACCTTCATACATCATACCTGTCTACCTCGGGCGCCTGTCACTAGTCCCGATACTTGACCTAAAGGCGAGTGCAACTCTCAACCAGGGTATTCCCAACTTTGTCTCGTTCTTTGCCATTATTCAGTCACGCATTAACAGTTTGGAAAAGAATCAGCGGACGCATGTACCGCGCCAGGGGTATCATTCGAATCCAAGAGAGGTATCCAGGAATGATACAGTGCGAACCGCATCAGAGCAACTCGTACAGAACAATAAGGTATGATACAACAAAACGCCCGAAAGCAGAACGATGAAGATGAAGATGCAGCAACAAAACAAAGGCAACTCACAGGTGCGAAAACAAGCGAAGAGAGCAATGATACAAGTTAGAAGAGTTAGAAGAGGTAGAAGAGACACAACAATAACATCGATTAAGGACGGATCTTGTAGAGAAAACGGGCTGCGAGCCTGGGGTGCACTGCCTTCAAATGACGACGACAAGCGTCGCCCCTTGCAAAGGTCTTGTCGCACACCGGGCAAGGAAACACTTTAGCAGGAGGTGCATGTGGGGGGCGCAGAGGGCAGACATCGGCGGAATCCATATGTCGAACGGAGTCCGCCTTTCGTGCGAAGGTATTGATAACGGTATTGTCCCCCTTCATGTGGCAGCCCCAGCCGCAAGGGAATCTGCCTATCTCGTTACGCTCGAGGAGGTACAACGCCTGTAGCTCATCTGCCGACATCTCCAGCAGAAGCTTCGTTCGCAGCTTCTTTGAAGGGGAAGCAGCACCTTCAGGTTGTCTTCCACGCTTGGTTCCAGCCTTAGCGGCAGCCCCCCGAGCCTTAGACTTTTGACCAGACTTCTTCTTTGACTTCTTCTCCTCGTAGTCATGCTCAATGTAGTCTCCATCTTCGTCGTCGTCAACAAGAGCATCGTTAACGTAGTCTGCATCTTCATCTTCGTGATCGCAGCAAGAGTGCTTCTCTTCCTCCATAACAACATCGTTGTCAACAAGTGTGATGTCAGAGCCAGGAGACTTCGAGCGGAGCCTAGACGCAACACCGGCAGGGCTTGAAGATGCAAGCGAAGACGAAGAGGTGCAAGGCGAGCAAGCAGGAGACACAGTCTTAGTGCGAGCTGGCGGTGGCGTACTAGCCAATCTGAGGGCTGCGAAAGCCGGAGTAGCGGCAGTACTACTAGCTGCTGGAGACTTGGATTGACGAGATCGAGAAGGAAGAGGTGCGATCTTCCTGACTGCAGATTTAGGGGCAGCGGTACGCGGAGCACGAGTGGTTCGAGGAGAGGTGGCCTTCGACGAACGACGAGCAGGAGCAGCAGGCTTAGCTACAGGACGAACAACGGGAACAGGTGCGCGAGATGACCGGCGTGCAGGCGCGGGCTTGGATGACGGGCTCTTGAAAGGCAGAGGGATGCATTCAGCCTTCTGGGGGCTCGCAGCGCTGATGACTGGCTCAATCGGGGAGGACGGAGATGACGGCGAACATGATGTATCTGATTGGATCTCCATGGTCCACCACTCATTGGGAGGCGTGATATCGGAGAGACTAAGAGAGTACTGCGATTCACTCGATGAGGGATCGCTGTAGGTCGACGATAATGGGCTGGGGAAGGACGTGAGACTGCTGAAGGGTCCTTGAGGACTGTCTGAAGGAAGAAGTTTCTAAGCGGGGGATATCAGTACGGGCGAGTGGCGAGATCAGATAACATAACTAACCATGTCGCGTAGCCAGAGTGTCATACATTCCTCTGGGAACAGACTGGCCATATTATATTCGCCTGAGTTATATTTGTCGAATACTGTCGAGACAAAATCGTGATCCCACGCATCGAATTCCTCGATGGTTTGGAGGAAGGGAAGCCCTGGGAGGGGTGGAAGGTCCGAGGATATGTCCTTGCGATGGTCGAGGATGGTGTCCAGACTACGGCCTTGTAGCCTTGACAAGTGGAGGTGAGTGGAAGCGGACAGTGAGGTCACACCAGTTGAGCGGCCGATGTGGTGGCGACGTTCCGAGTCCCTCCAAAGGCGCTCGGCGTAAGGTAGCAGAAGAGAGACGAGTTTGCGGTATTGTTCACCGACGATCGGCAGCGTAGGAGCCCAAATGATGAGGCTAGAGTCGTCTCGCTACAACAATACGTTGTGTCAGATGTGGACGCTGATGGATTGTGGGTAGACCTACAAGTATTGCTGCATAGTGATTGGTATGGATATATGATGTGAAGTTGCGGTTGTTGATGATGGGAACTTCATCACCGTTATCCAATGTTAGGACATGGACGTTAGAATCGCTGGAGTCGCGTCGAAACATACGGGCAATCAGCGCACAGACAACAGTAAATGTCAAAAAATAGACTGACCATTGGCGAAGAATCGTACGGATAAGGATTGACTCAAACTTGCATACCATATCTACCGGGAGAGCGTTGACAAAGTTTGCGAAGACGGAGTCGTACTCAAAGTGCTCCGGACAGACTTGCACTTGACGATTATTGTTGCGAGAGCATACTGCGACTAGGCGATCTCTGCCGGGGCATAAAGGCGAGGATTTGTTCGTAGTGCCAACTTGCGTGTCGACTTCGAAAATATTGTCGGATACGTCTGGGATGGATTCCAGCATACTGGGGAGGGAGATTCTGTGAAGAGAAGATGATCCATGAGAAGCCACGACTGAACACTTTAAATCTCAGGAGCGCTTCCAGGAGAGCGCCGTCCGTCCTCGAGGTTACAGCAAGGTACCCAAGAACGACTGCCAAATCAGTCATGGTAGCCGCGAAGATCTGTATCGCCGAGGACCGGCCCATCAGCAATAATTGAATGGTCGCATTCCATGGAATTCAGAGCTGATAAAAGAAGAAGTCTGGGTTTAGGTGACAAAAGATGTGTGCAGATAGCGAGAGTGCCTGATTGATTGAGCCTAGTCTGAGAATTCCGTTGGAAGAATGAGGTTGCGCAAGCCAACGGAAACAATTGTCCAACATCCCTCCCTCACACCGTTATTCGGGCTTCATGAGCACCCATAATGTGAGTACATTGTATCCTCAGGAGGCTATGCCTCAGATGCAGGACAACGTCGACATTGTACACGTAGGCATGCATACTCATTGGACTGCCACAAGAGCACGCGAGAACCAGACACCCCTGAAATAAATAGAAACATGGGTGAAGCACATAAGGCTTCTCGAAGACGTTTCAGCGGAATGCTGTAATCTTCGGTCAAGAGGGGGACAAGAGTAGAACAAGAGCAGGGAGGCTCTGAGCGAGCGTGGGTGATGGTGGGTGATATGTCGCCGAAATGGACCCACAGAGCCAAATATATGCAAAGACGATAATCAGATCTGCGACCGGATCAGGCATTCTTTTCCGTATCCTCCCCAATCTCGTCTTCCCTTGTGACCTTCATTGGCTGTCCTTGTCTTTCTGATTTTTGTTCATGAACGCCCGGCACATCGTCCAGAACGCGGCCATGGGCTGTGCGAGCAATGCTAAAGTACTACCATGCGTCGCTAGGCGTGGGTTCGAGCTGGCATCATTGCCTAGGTCCTTCTGCCTGATATCTACTACGGCTCGGTGGCCGGTTTTCTCTCACAGATTGGTCTTGGAACGTGGACTACAGTCTGAACAGCCTGTTCTCTGTTGGCTTCAAGCACGTCGTATAGCGCACTTCGTCAGGGTCGCATCTGAGCAACTAACTCTGTTGGCAGCAAGTTGGCTTGGTTGTAGGATCTCCTTCTCCCTTTCCTTCGTAGATCTTCGACTTCATCATGAAGGACGATCAATCATATTTGATGACGGAATAGGTGTCGAAAATCAACTACTACTCACGTTGCCCAGATGGCAATCGTCTCCGGGCTGCACGCCTCCGTGCATTCAGTTCCAATGCTGTGGTATCACGAGCTATATCTAATTGTCTGTCCGTGCCGGAGGCGCCTTGTCGTCTGTTGTTCTTTTCTAGTGTATTGCTTTATTGCTGAAGCACCGAACTCGTCGGTGTTCGCCTAGCCACCCTCCGGCGTGAGTGCTATGTCTTTCCTTCCTTAGTCTTTCGCTCACATCATCTGCCACCCATATGGTGGTGCAGGATCGTCCTTACTCTTTTAGCACATATCAATCAAGTTGTACGTGATACTGCCTCCATTTGATGTTCTCAGGTGCTCTACAAACAGCGCTCAGAACAGTCTATCCTTGTCTATCTATACCATGACCTGAACTTCTTGACAACCGTATAACCCGAGTGCGACAAGGGCGATCTTGCAGATCTCATTGCCGTGTCTCAATTCAACGGAGAATGGCGTTCTAGCGCCATTTTGACTGATTGCATCTCGTTGACGGCTCGGTCTCACACCGGCCGTTATGCGCTTCTCAGAGATACTGTATGTCGAGATTTGAACGCCTTCCGGGCTCTCCTTTTGTCTTAACCTCGATGGAAACCATCTGCCTGGCAACGTATGGAAGCTCTCGCGTATAGCAGAAGCTGTCGGAGCATCGACAGTGTCCTTTATGGACCCCAGAACGTTGTGATTCGTTGGCTCTTCACTATTAGTGGGATGATCACGGATGTTTTTCCGCTTTCGTCCCGACGATCCCCGGCTGCAAACTGTCATGTATCGCCTCCAACTTTCATCTCTTCCACAGGTATGAGATCCTGTTCATCTTGCACAGTTGGACGTACTCATAGACGTTGTTAACTCCATGAAGGACTGTCGGCGGCGACGGCGGATTTCTGTATCGGACAACGGAATGGTTGCCAGTCTCCATTATTCCTGTTATCTACCTTGCCTTGCAGATCCCATGACCACATGATGTTGCCCGATCGCCTAAGATAATGGAAAGAAGCATGACTTGTGACTTTTATGAATAAGTGCATCAAAATGCATGAGCTTATTGTGCCCCAATTTGAATGGTGCCAGTAGGAAGTTTTCCGGAGCCTTGGGAGCATATTCCGAGTCGGAGAACTCGCTGCGAAGGAGACATGAAGGCAAGGCAAATGGCGAGTAATAACTCAGGCACTCGTAACGCATGTATCCCTCACCTTTTCCGCAGGGTTTGCACGGCCGGGACATCGCAATGACTGGACTTTTCGGTATGTTTTAAACCACGTCGGTATCAGTCAGTATCTGAGATTCGCAGGATACTAAAACTAATTGTTCAGACACAAAATACCCACTTTCCGAGGCTTTGGCTAAGACATCCCACATGAAGTAAATTGAAAGGGAACACAAAACTACACAAAGTCATTCCCGCGAAGGTGTGAGATGTACTAATTTGGACATCCTTGTACACCGGCGTCAAATATATTCTGGGTGGTGCGAATGTCTCAGAAATTCCCTTGTTCTCAGCGATGCATTTTCACCTTCGACGGCGGGATGCAATGTCTTCCCTCCCGAGCTCATGATTTGTAAGCTTGCAGGCTATGTGATGTGGTACACGGGCTGTTCGAAGTCGTTGCTGCATACAGAGTCATTGGTGAGCGCCATGATACAAGGTTTATTGGCGGCGATGTCTGCGGATATATGACTCTGGCAGGTGCTTCTTCTTCGATACGACTATCATGATGTTCAGCAGAGACAAAGCACTTTCGCCCGGCGATATCTGGCTCGATCCTATCATATACACCACTCAATTCTCATCAAGCCTTCAGAGCCGAATATGGGAACTTCTCTTTGCGTCCTCGGTGGAAGCGATCTCGTCCAATCGTGCTGGTATCCTCGATTTTGCCCAGTATGACTGCATATACTCGGCTACAGTCAATCTGGTAACCGAGGTAGTGGAGGAGGATGAAGACATCATGGATGAGAACGACGCCAGCCACGCCGAAGATGCGCGGAAGAATGACGATGCCAGTGAGCATACCCTCTGGGAACCTTTGCAGGAGGGCGATAAAGCAGATAAGGCAACTCCACCCAATCCTATCATCGGATTCGTGTACCTGGCTTCCGCTCAGTATCCAGGTTCGGTGAACCTCGGAATCGTGATGCTGCCAGAATTCCGTCACAAAGGCTATGGTACGCGGGCTGCGCGTCAGCTCCTGACATTAGCCTTCGCTGAATTCCAGTGTCGTCGGGTTCAAGTGCAGATCGGAGTCGCAGAGAAAATACAAGAGAACCACATCGTTAGGATGTTCACTACACTAGGGTTTGCACACGAGGGTGTCAACCGACGTTGCTTGCTTATCCCATCACCATTCCTAGACGAGCGTCAGGTCGGTGTGCGTGAAGAATCGCGACATGTCATTATTCTTGCTATGCTTGATATGGAGTGGGTGGTGTTGAGCAACCAGAAGGCGTTACCTGTTGCGTTCGTGAAGACACGGTGGGATGAGATGTTCAGGAGGCATCAACGGGAGAGGGACTGCATGCTTGCTGTCGAAGAAAAGGCAGATACTATGCGCAAGGCTCTTCGTCGGACCTCCAGTATGGAGACTGTCAAGGACGTTCTGTTCGTCCCGATCAAAGCTGAGGCGGAGACAACAAGCTTATCCATCCAGGCGAACAGTTCATCGTCACCATCATCTTCCTCTATCTCAAGAGCGTCGGATCCTGTTCCGGAGGACGACGCTCAAAAGAGTCATACCCAAGTTTCTTACGCGTCCACAGTCACAACTAACGATGACATTCAGCCGCCTGTGCGGTATTGGCATCCCCCTAGTGACAGAGGCACGTCTGTAGATTCACTACGGGAGGGGTCTGGGAGCCCGGAATTATCTGATGCAGAGTTTGAGGGAAGCTATGCATCGTCACCTCCACGATCACCTCTGTCGTTCGCCGTTACGGATTCTGGCGCCGAATCCGACTGGGATCTAGGGTCTAACTGGAGTGGTAGAGCTTCACAAAGCGAGTCAGACTGGGATATGTGGGAGACATACTCAGACATCTCAGTGCGGAGACGGTCGATGGTGGACGGATGATCAATAAGTTCTTGCCATTTTGGATTCACTTGGGCAGAATTGGGAGTACTCGATCTCCTTATGTAAGTGCAGGAGACGACGGACACCTTGCAATTCTTGATTATGGTGTAAAACCGAACGATAAACATATTATTTATTGATACATGCTTTATTTATAGGAGGAACTGCTTTAGTGACAGTGTCGCAATGCCGGCAGTGCATGGTCAAATGTTGATGATGTTCATAAAGGGGCAGTTATACATTTGCAGTGTACCTGATGAACGCACGGTACCATTAGTCTGGAATCTACATCTCATAAACCATATGAACACTCATCCAAGTTGAGTTTTCATATATCGTGCTCAGCCGTGCAGCGCTCTGCTCATTGGTGTGTCGAATTTTGGCCTGGACAACCGAAATAATTGTGGTATTGAACATCGCAGATTAGAAATGAGATATTGCGCTTGATAGTGTGTTAGTGAAGCTTGCAAATTTCGAGAACGTCTAGATGCTAAGCTGACGAGAAGTTTCCCCGATAACAGGCGTCATGCGCGAGCGAATATCTTCACTGTTCAGTCACACACTAAGGTGCTGAAGTACGCAGAATGGGTAGAGAATCAAGGTTTCGAAGCACATGTGCGAAAGAGATACCAAGAGATCTCTTATCGGCACGAAACTAGCCGCGCCATTCCGTATACTTCTAAACGGAAGTGAGCAAAGTGCTATGGCTATCGCCGAAATCGAGTTGGGAAGAGGACGGAAAGAGACTTCGAACGGTCACCGTCAAATTCATGGTAGCCCGGACACATGAGGATCCGAAGTACAATATGATGATGGCTGGATAACGCACATGCTGCGACGAGGGGACAATGAGGGACATCCACGAGTATAGTACCCAAAGCCAGGGCTTAGTACCAATGCTTCCAAGAGGAGGACACGACGAATCATGTTGTAACAGATGATGTCGTGACGAAACCTCACGGAAGGACTTTCATATACCATTGTCCCCGACAAGATCAACACCATCTATGGCCAACGCATCACAGATGGTGTTGATATTGCCAGAGGCAGAACCTGGACGTTCATGCACATCTAGGTTCTGCCTCTTGACGGTGCAATATAGTCTTTTAAGGAGGTGTCAGCGGACATGCCGCGAACAGCACATCACTGCAGGCGAACAGTGCATGCCAGGATTGAGGCGATAATCTGAGATACAGCCGATATACAATGTTCCAAATATTGTTCCATCGGTATTCACATTAGTGAACGAGAGCTGACATGGTATCGTAATCTCCGCAGAGCACGGCGGATTGGAGCTTCGGGATGCCTCAGCCGCCTCATTCAGATGAAGCCATCGACTGCCACACTGAAGCCCATGTTCTCATACAATATTAGAAAACGCACGCACATGCTCATCATGATGCATCACTGCTCACCTTGTCCGGATGCAATTAGGGTTCATTTGGTGAGATCTTTCTATAGGCCGTGAGCAGGTCGCATGGTACATTTCTGCTGGCACAATGGTGCCACTCAGGAGCAATATTGAAACAATATATCCGCGATCGCGAAGCCTGAGGTAAGGGGTGACTTAATCTTGGTCTTCCGTCGCCAGAATATGAAAGTTTTAGCATTCAAAAGTTCTACGGTTTGTAGACCTCAAACGATGGTGACAGTTCCAAACAAGCTCCAAATGAAAGAGGGATAAGCGCTCGAGCTTCGACTATCCTTCGACCAAACTACCATGCATATGATATGATTTACTGGTAAAAACATGTACTTCACTTGATGCTGTCTTGGTGGCCCGTCTGAGGGACGTTGTGCATCTTAATTTAGTGAAGGACTATTCTACAGCTGATGCTTGGTCAGTATGCCACATGCATGAGCCACTGACATATGCCACACCGGAAGTCGACTTAAGCAATTCCCCCGACGCTTGCAGGAAATAAACAGTACGTTCCATCTAACTACCTTACATAAATGCTTGCAACATGAGCCATCAGATTTCAATACAGGTTACTTATGTACGTACACCTGACGCTCCAAACGACATTCAGATGAATACGTCTCTTCCCAGTGCAGGTTGGGACGGCGGAAAACGCCTTGGAACGTTCGCAAGTTGTTTGTCCTAGAATCTGAACTCGTTTTGATTTGAATCTCAAGTCCTAAAGCTATAGCTTCTCCTGCAAGTAATCCTATGCATTCCTCGAGATAGGTTACCTCTTTGCCTCCACACAGTCAGTAGGAGCGTAGGCTAGGCCAACACCTTGCGATTTAGTTTCACATGTTGTTGAGACTGTGAGTGCCATCTACACCGTCTGTACTCGTGCTGGTGCTGAACAGGTACTCACAAAGTATTGTTTCTTTACAAGCGACTCTTATGTGGAGGAATGCTGTTTGGACAGCGTATACAGCTCAAATTGTCAGGATGCAATTTCCTCTCATGCACTCTCAGAAACGAAGGTTCAACTAAGCAGGCGTCAGTAGAACCGGTCCGCATTTCCACAACAGTGCTGTCGCCCAATCTCTTCCTGCTGAGAGGTGCTCTGTTCTCGGACACAGTACTTGAGTGTGCACATGCCCAGCGGTATCGCAAGCCCGCCATCAATGTGCTCATCGGTAGTATTGACCGCTCCCGAGTTGTCTAGTTAATGACTCGACGTGACGCTGCTGAGCCACCGGTGGGTCCTTGAACTTTTTAGTTCAAATCCATTCTAGCTGTTCTTGTCTGCTCTCGTGACACAAGAAGCCTGTTCGTGACCCATGAGCCAATTCCCGCCTGTAGACTCTTCCACCATCCACGATGTCCGAACGCATTACCCTTGACACAGAGGTACTCACATCTCTGTACCTTCATGATGGATCTGAAGCGCAGAAGAGTATCGTACGCCTGCAGATTGAACATAGGATCGAACTGGTTAAACTCTGGCGCATTCGTCCTGGAGATACTATCCTCGAGGTCGGTTGTGGACAGGGCGATTGCACCGTGGCTCTGGCTGCTGCTGTCGGAGAAGAGGGACATGTCACAGCGTTGGATCCAGCTCCAAAGGACTACGGCAAGTCAAACATTTTCACCTCTACCTTCCGTCCCCGACTGAAGCCTACTTGACGCCAGGTTCGCCATTCACCGTAGTTGAATCCCAAGCGCATATACATGCCGGTCCTTTGGGACCTCGTGTTCATTTCGTCAATGCTGACATCGTACAATTCCTCCAGTCCACTCCTACGAATTTTACAATTGCTGTTCTTGCCCATTGCATATGGTACTTCGCTTCTCCAGAGACACTGGAGAGCATCTTCACCCAATTGGCCAGACGTGTGCAACGGATATGTCTTGCAGAGTGGTCTTTAACGGCCTCTGATATTCGCGGTATGCCGCACGTCTTCGCGTCACTCACACAAGCTTCGCTCGAGTGCCGCAAGAAGCATACTACGAGCAATATTCGCACCGTTCTCTCCCCCGCTGCCATACATGACATAGCGCAGAAGGCCGGACTTGAGCCCAAACAACAGAAGACATTCGCACCAGTGGAGGGACTGATGGATGCTTGGTGGGAAGTGAGTACTGTGCTGGGTCGTGAGTTCACCAAGGAGGTGGAGGAGCATGTGCAAGATGCGAAGGAGAGAGCAGTGGTATTTGCTCTTCGGGATGCAACACGGAGCAGTCGAACATCGCTGAAAGACAAGGGGTTGCTACTGCGGGCCATGGATGTTTGGGCCGCCGTTTACACGACCCGGAAGACAGCCTAGCCCTTTTTCCATCAAAATCTTCATTTTGCCAGGTTCTCCTTGACGACACCCATTTTGTGCTCAGCCTAAGACTGTCAAAACCATTAAAAAAAAATTGGAAAGAACGAGACGTTAATATTAACGTCTCGTTCTTTCCGTTTCCAATAGCATACGTAACTGAGAAACAGCGGTCATTCATTTGATCTTCACAAGTAAAGAGAATCTGGCGGCGAGCGCTTTGACCTTTGGCCTTGCGTCGTCAAATGCGTTTGACGCATTGCGCTCTCTTTGACCTCAACGTAATCAATTGTATATAAGAAGTCGTCTACCGTATCCAATGCCTCATCCTCAACCGACTCAAACAACTTTTCTTGCGTATCTCAAACTCCCCAATGACGGAACACACTACGGACGTTAATTCCAAATGCACTTGTGGTATCTGTATAGATGGATGGCTCTCTGCGAGGATGAGCGAGCGTTTGGAAAGTAAGGCCTTTGATCAAACATTCGCACATCTGCGACATGCAGCAATCTGACTGTCAATCACATCTTGTAGGTGAAGCAGATTTCCTGCAATATGCATCACTGCAACTCGCAGATGATCTAGTTGCAGATCCTGATATCTTGGGAGGCGGGGTATTGTCTGAAGTCTTTATTGGAGCCGATACCTCCCTTCACTATATTCCCACCGCTCTCCACGACAAGATGACCCCCCACTTCTACCACGGCTACATCTGTGTCATCCAGAGCATCCTAAGGATCTTGTTGACAGATCCTACTTCCAACTCCCTCCCTCTCCCGACTCTGGACGCCGTGACTAGCTACCTCGCGAATGTTGACGAAGAGGCCAAGAATGGTGGTAACTCTAATTATAAGGCGGCCATACAGTCTGAACTCATCCACGCCTACCTCGACCAAGGGGGCAAGATTGAGTACGCATTGGATGCGATCACGCATTTAGCCTACGAGAAATCGCCCATTGGCAGCCTTTATTCTCGTAATAATGATACTCAAGAGGAGAATGCGGCTTTGGAGAAGGAGGCTGACGACGCTGAGCTGCCCACGTGCGAGAACGACTTGAACTTCGAGCTCGTCAGGACAAAGCTCGGTTTGCCCGTTTCTTGGGAGGGCCCTCACTGGTTCTTCCTGACCGACCTCAGCGACTCGGATGAGGAAGATGAGGGGGAAGAGGTCTTGTACGAAGGCGTCAAGGATGGAGAGAAGTCGGAGGAAGAAACGAGCGAAGAGAAGATAGGTCCAGGCAAGGGCAAGGCTTGAAGATTTCGGACTCGGATATATCTACGACCAAGGGTCTGGCTGAACACCGACATTTTGCCTTCATATGCGATACCCTGCACTACTATACTATAGATATCCCAGATTCTTCGGTTTCATACATCCCTGCAACATCTTGCCTTTTGAGAACCCCCGTATACATGGGTATTGCTGAATGATGACCGAAAGTTCGAAGTAGAATGTAGGCACTACGAAAAGGTGTGAATAGCAAGGGGATTGTCAAGATTATCGACACAATGTTCCCGATTCCAAACCAAAAGAAGGTGTGAGGGAAGATATGTGTAAAAAGGATGGAGGCTCTAAAGTAAATATAGTTTAGAATACAGATGGGGCACCAAGACTGCTCTTGAACCTTTGCGCTATTGAGCAAAACACATTGTCCGTATACTTTATAGTAAGTATATTTAGAAAAAAAAAGAAAAGGAATTAACCAAAGGTTGCAAATGAAGTCCGGCTGGTGAGAATGAATGCTGCTATGACAGGATTGAATACCGCCGAGCCACGGGGCCAAGGAGAAGGGGGAAGGAGTGGATATGTGACATGTAAGCCGCCAGTAAGAATAATTGACCGTTCGAGAGGGGGAAAATGCTAGTACCGCAGATGAACGTGTAGATGTTTGAGTTCGACCCATGCTAACAGCCATCGAACTATTCACAACCAAAACGTCAGCTCTCAATGGACGTTGAACCATAACTACGTGACGCACAGCAGAGTTTTTCGGCCAGGAATAACCTGCGCCATCAGGTTGCGGCTGAGACCAGAAAGTGAGATTTGGATCTAAGAGGGTAGATGCATCAATACAGCAGCACGAC
The DNA here is from genome assembly GCA_964035595.1 of Somion occarium. Lineage (NCBI taxonomy): Eukaryota > Fungi > Basidiomycota > Agaricomycetes > Polyporales > Cerrenaceae > Somion > Somion occarium. Next base: position 1,227,532 of record OZ037949.1, on the reverse strand, counting down.
CTCAGACCCATAACAACATACTGGTATATGCTTCCTCATGCTTGGTGATATAATCCGCAGTAGGGTAATCTGGTGGGTCGCATCCAACGTTCGTATGTCCTGTCCTCTGATACACTCGAACATAGTCGATCAAGTACTCTGCCGGAAACACCATCGTCGAGAGGTCGATCTTCTGCCAATTAGCAGAGATACCCAAGTTGAGGACGATAGACTAAATGTAGATAGGTTAACACCTAATGTTAATAACAGGCAAGTAGTCGCGAAAAGACGTACCATGGGTTCCTCTGGAATGAGTCTCTTGGAGACTCCTGATCCGCCATCGCCCTGATCAGCACCGACTGCTGAAGCGCCCATAGTGATCGAAGGCGTTCCGTCCACTTGCCAAGTAATGAAGCCTTCGTCGGGTTTACTAGGGTTCGCCCAGTACTCAAAACCTGACATTCATGTGGTGAGGAAGGTATTTGTGGTACAAAAGTAACAGGGCACACCTAAAGTCTTGAATACTTGACCAGATCCCTGGAACATGTCATCTGGAAGGTTTGTCAGACCAGAAACAGCTTGCTGACTATTGAACCAGTTAGTGACATTAGCATAGTCCTCAAGTCAATCTAAAACTTACACAGCGGAACCCCTGTGAAGGAAGAGTCAGCATCAAGCTCCCAATCCAAATGACATATCATACTTGTAATCATTCGCTCGCGTTCTACTTGAGTCATAGATCCACCAAGCATCCTGGGTGTCGTTCTTGTACAGGTAGTCGTGCGTAAAAGGTGCAAACTGTGCAGACTGCGACACTACTTGTCCGCCCGCACCGTCCGTCTTGTTTCGCTCAGCTTCCAGAATATCGATTTCGGGCGCACCACGTCCCTTAGACACGCTTGGACCGGGATGCTCTTCACCCGGACATGTGCAGGAACTACACGGCAATCGCAAAATCATAATCAGCCATCTGTCACGAAATGCATAAATAAACTCAGGACGTACGAGAGCCTCTGCCCAGGCAGCCAGGACAACTCGAAATTGTACTTTGACCTAGAATCATCGGAATGCAGCGCTGCTTCAGGTCCTGTCTTATCTTTGAATGTTTGGTTAGGGAATGTTCCAACGTCACAGTCGTCGTAGCTAAAAACGGCAACCGCGGTGAGATCATAGACGTCACGATGGTGAGAAGATGACATACGAGTAGGGCCAGGTACCGTCAGTGGTTGCTCCGTATCCAGGTCGCCCGAGGTTTCCCATCGTCCATGCTCCCGGCCACTAAAACAGAATGCTCAGTTGTCAGGTACATTGAATTGACAAAGGCAAACATTACTGACATAGCCCCGAGTGTCAGAGTTCGGTCCAGGAAGAGACATCGATACTTCGATGTATCCGCTGGAGAAGCAGAACTTGTTCCAGCTCTGAAGCATGCCACTCTTGTACTGCAACATGTGGTTCTGCGTGACGTCCGTAACCTGGTCCATTACAATACGGAGGTGACCGTCTTTCGTCGTGACCTGCGAGGGGTCGTACCATTCCTGATCAGCCGTAGCGCCATACCATAAATCCATCGCCTCCCAGAAAGGATCGTCGCCGGGATAAAATGTGCGACCATCCATGTTGAATTCATCTGAGAATACCAACTCATAAGGCTGACCATCGAATCCAGTCCGCGTCTTGGCTTCCTCGGGCGTGTCCAAGTCAATCATCTGAGGCAGTTGAAAGCTATGGGAACACAATGTTACACTGACAGTTCAACGTCGAGCAGATACAGAACTTACAGTACAGGTGCCTGACCAGTGCCATTTATTCGGATATTGCCGTCGATGGCAAGATTCCTGGCGTTATGGCGAACGAAGTAGAGGACAGGGTAGCAGATGAACAGGGTAAGGAGAGCGACAATGAGTATAATGAGAACCCCGAAGTTGAGAAAACCACGCCATGACCAGAGCGTTCGCTTGTTCTCGCCGTAGTCTGGCCTATGTAGGTAGTCATCGTCATCTGGGCCTTCCTTCATGTCAAGATCTGGATCGTATGCATAAGGGATGAAGCCTCGCTGTCCTTGAACAACGCCCGAGGGGTACTTGGAGTCGGAAGACAGAGAGAAAATGGAGTCGCCTGAGGAGGAAGCGACCGAATCACGCTGGTGGGTGATTTTCGGCGGGAGAAGAGGATCGTCGGGTGTATCACCAGCCAGTCGATAAAGGACCATGGAGCCTCTGTGAGCAGAGTTCAATGTTGAGAACTGCGATGCCAAGGCTTGAGACTCCTCAGAGGCGATTCGATTAAAATACGTGCTGCCTCGGGAGGCTGGACGCGAGCGGATTGCATGGCCAGTAGAATTGGGGTTGAGCGGTGAAGAAATAAAGTGGTTTGCTGACAATGAGCGAGACGATGCCCTCGTCGCAGACGAGCCAGGCTCCTTTGCATCTTGGGGTAGGAGAGGGGACTCAAACGTCGAGCTGTGAGGGGTCCTTGGAGAATTGACAACGTTCTCCTCAGGCGGCGTGCTCGATCCGCTAGCAAAAGGATTCTCCCCACTCTCCGCAGACGTTGGCCATGGTGCAGACATTGGCGACTATGGCGTCGACGTCGAGCGGGACGGTGAGCAAGGAGGGGGTGATAAAGAATATGCCCGCCTGCAACTGACCGCCCAGCCTGTCACGCCCATGCCCGTGGGATGGCTGTGTCACACAGGTCACAGCCTTGTCACACACAAGCTATTTTGGCTGGCATGATGTCGATATCATTCCTCGCCTCCGTCGCTGACATCCGCAACGATTCCATTTATCATGCTACAGACAACATACAAGAACGTTAAACTGCATAGCAGACAAAGCGCTTTTTAAGTGAGCAGAACGTTCTGCAACTCGAACAATTTAAAGCGCTTAAATCGTGGGTTCATCTCCCAGGCGGCTTGCAACTGACCGCAATAGCGTCGTCTTCCATTGCTATCTCGAAGGTCGAGTGTGATTAGAAGCAACTGCGTGTAGCATACGAACCTCGACGTCACGGGTACAATCGATGCGAACAAGAGCAGCGGACGCAAATGCAACACCAAAAAAGCCACAAGGTTCTGTTCAACTCGAACTTACAGACATCCGTTTGGAAAGTGAACTGCTGACTTCAGGATACGGAGATCTGCACCTTCATTGCATGCGAACAATGTAAATGTATGGAGTGATACTTACCGTATCTTTGATTGCATGACATCAGACTCGGCGAGCTAGCCTGGAGACCGGCAGGAATTGTACTTCCATGTGCGCGTAACGGACATATTACTACGATTGTTGTGCGACACACTTTATCGTTTGGAGAGGCCCAAAAGGCTAGCTGCTGACGAGTGAATATGTTTTTCAATGGAACACCTCGATGAAACTCGTTCAAGCTCCAAAACTCGGCGGCGGCACCTAGGCGGATCTGACTTGGGCGTAAGAGGATATTGCGTATACAATTTGAATCATGCTAGAGTGGAAGTGTTCCTGACCCTGAGATCTGAGACCTCAAGCTTGCTCTGTACGATTGCAATGGCTAATTCGAAATAACCTACAACAAATCTGTAAGGAGAAAATAGAACCCAACAGCCAAAGAGCTCGCCATAGGAAATATAAGTAAGGAGACAAAAGAGGAAGGCAGATATAGGATAACATACAGGGTCATCAACTATGAGTCTATTAATGGCTAGTGTAACAAAGTGGAGCGTAGGATAAGCAGGTACTGTATATGTCGTCCATGAGCGAGAAACGGTTGATTCAGGGAGAATCATTGAGACATGGAGAGAGAAAATACGAATGGACCGGGAAAGGGGACATGCATTCAAGCAAAAGAGCCTGGAAGAGGAAAATGGACTGTTGGTTGTACATGGGCACACTGAGTTGGTTAGAGTTCACAATGTGAAAATAAGAACCTATATCAACAGAGAGAAAAAGAAAAGGCCAGCATACATCTTCTTCATGGCTTATACGGCATTGTGTGCTTGTGAATCCTTGGGGGCATAACCCAGGGGTCTTAACCAAGTGATACTCGGCCTTCATCAGGCCTTCCCTGTCACCGGTAGGAGTGACTCTAATCGCTCCTCCAGGCCCCTTCCAAGCCCTTCCCGTTCCCATTCGCCTCCAACATCGTTAAGAATGTCGCTCGTCGGATCAGCGACTAACGCGCCGGCCGCATTGTGCAAGCTTCCGGCGCTGGATCCGGATGCTTGAGCCTGAGCCTGAGGCACACCCATCACACTCGGAAGATGCGGTGGAGGCTCGTTGGCAGAGGACAACATGAGCGTCGACAATGGTACTGTCTCTGCCGGAGTGGATGAAAGGAGGTCAGTGTAAGAAATGAACGATAGACGTTTGTTGCTGTGCTTCGGCGATGGCGGGTGTGAACCGGTCGAAAGCGTAGCAATCGATGTTGGGGATGAAGGGGACACGGCGGAGGAGGGGGACAAAGGCGCAGGCAGGGTATGTAGTGGGTGTTCGTGGTGAGTAGCAGTTGTTGGTGAGGATTCAGCGGAGTCAACAGAAAAGTACGCGGACGTAGGGGTTGAGGTGGTCGTGGTAGGAGGAACAGCTTCTGTTTTCACAGTCGGTCTGGGCAAAGATGTACTTCCTGTTGGCTGGGGGAGCTGCTGGAGAGGGAGAGGGAGGGTGAAGCTGGGACTAGGGCTTGGAATATTCAAGAGAACACTCCGCCTGTGACTAGTACCCGTCGGACTCGGACTACGACTGCTCAACCTTGATATCGGGCTGGTGAATCCGCTACGACTACCCTCGATAGGTACCGGGGCAACGATGGAAATGGCATCGAGGCCGTCTTCATCAGATGTAGGAGCGGTGAGAATCTCTGCAGCACTATCGAGCACCGAGGGAACGGATTGATCAAGCTGCTCGGTATGTCTGGCACGGGGTATATGGTGTGGATCGCTACTGAGCAGAGGAGGCGAGGGACTGATAGGCTCGATATCCCGCTCGAAGATGGCAGAGGACGACGAGTGACTGTAATATCATCAGCGAAAGAGAGGTTGCACGTTTATGATAAGACATACACGGATGTTGGTGATGAGGGTATCGAGGTTGGAGAGCGTGAACCCACCCGGTGAGTTCGTAGATGCTGTGAAGTTCGCTTGGATAGTCTATGCTCCTTCGTTGGACTAGCCAAATTGCCGTTCGAAGTAATATGCCGGAGGTCTGTAGGCGGAACAGTTATAGTTGCTAAAAGTTCAAGCTCAGTTACTGCCGAAATGCCTTAAGCACGGACCAGATACACTCACGATTGCTTGATTCTGGTGTAGATGAAGCCATAGCGAAAGTTATACAAAGGATATGGCGGTTGTACGAAGGGAAGATGAAAGAAGATGGTGGAGATGGAGAGAAATATATTCCCCCTTAGCCACTCAAACACACGGCACGTGGGCCGTGACCTCCTGTTCCGTATGACACGGCGTGACAGTAACCTACTGGTCACATTTGCTTCCGCCTACTCGTCCCCTTCCACCATTCATCTAGCCAGCTCTACTGTTGTTCTCTTGCCACGATCTCTCCACATTCTAGACATTCATTGTCTTGGGTGCTGGCCCGAGTGCGAGGAGCACGAAGTTCCGCATCGAATGCACTGCCCGCTCACAAACCGCTTCCGTTTCACACAGGCTTTTGGCAATACACTATTCATTCAGAGTATGTGCTTCGGCCCTTGTTCCTCTCGTTCTGCGCAGTTTCAACACCCCTCCGTTTCTCTCGGAAGGACCTTTCGACGGGCGAAGGGTTACCGTTGGTTTGTTGTCAGGAGCTGCATTCTCTGTTTCCTCAGCCTTGTCCTGCACGCATGTATGAATAGCACCGATCACCCCTAGCTTGCGTTGTATCGCATGCCCAGACTTGCTTACTTTCATAATGGCAGAAATCAGCAGCTTCACCTTGCGTTGTGCCTCTCTGCCGCAGTGTCTTCAACCTTCCACAGCTCTCGAAATGCTCCTAGAAGCCGGAGTCTTGGTCTGACTATGTTGCCTAGGGGGTTCAAGCGTTCATCATCTATACAATCATCGTTGTACTGATGTCAGAGCCTACTTGGAGTGCACGCATGCAGGCTCGGAGGGTTTTACTTCGAGCGTGTAAAAGCGGCTTGTTAGAAATCCCTTGATATCGGCGTATCCTGATTCTGATCATTGTCTCGGTCACAATGATAACTCTATATGACAGTCATTGTATCCGAATGCAATTGTATAGAATGGTGGCTGCTACTGGTTGCATTGCAGCTCGGATATGCTTCGCTTCTCATGCGACTGGCTATGTTGTAACCTGTTGTAAGCATTGATTGGGTTTGTCGGTCTCAGACGGTCTTTAAATCTTCCATCCGGCTCGTCGTGGGCTCTGTGGACTGTATATGGACTGTAGCGTGCCTGCATACATATTGGATCTGTCACCTATCGGAATATCGATGTAATGTCGACACTTGTTGAGTAGCATCAGCCTAATTTGTTCCAAGGCCTGTGACAGGTGCTAATAGTGTATCGGACCACTTACTATCAGTCGAGCAGCACAATCAGGAATAACAGGTCAGGATGTTCGTCAAGCCACATAGTCTGTACCTCCATTAGAAAGGTTAGCACGTTCTGTTGCAGATCTTATTGCACATGTGTTACGAGTTCGTGTTCACTCAGTCACTATTAAGGGCGATCAACCTCTGCAGATATCAAACATCACTAGATCTCCCTGCTGATGGCGCCCATGGATGTATCACGGATATAAAAATGAAAACGGAGGGGTTCACGTCTCCCTTGGTTGATTCCCATCTTTACCGTCCAGAGTTAGCCTGGTGCTAGCTAGTATAGTCCTTCCACAGCACTTCCTGTTTGATCAAAGAGTGTTGCGTGTTCGTTGCTACGCGTCAGTCCGTATGATAAGCTCTTTATGTGATGGCTCGAGGGTTTAAGTTCGCTGACCAGAAGTTCTCGTGATAGGTGCTTTCCCGTTCGTTCTCGAAATCTCATCTCAAGGTTACTACTTCGCGCTTCTCCTCAGGCCTGAAACGGATATGCAATCATACACAATCACATTCATCCTGGCAACCTTATTGATGATCATGACGTTGGCATCCGCTTCACCTCTTCCGTATGTGCCCATCTTCGTACTCATGATACTATGATGTGTACTAATATATTCCTTCAGTAGTGTTGCGGACCTTTCCGACGTATCCAAGCGGCAATTCGACATATTCCAGTGGCTCCAGGATCTAGATCGTTTGCGAAGAATTCACATTGGTGTTCAAGGGACATCTGCTGTCACCGGACTGGTCGATGAGCAAGTCGTCTCGGCATCTAGACGGTCCACAACCGAGCCTGTGGCGCTGGCTCCCGTTGCCACATTCACCCTTTCTTCAGCGTAGTAATGAACGACAATTCATTTCGTACAGTTGGTTATGTTGTTGCTTGTTGCATGCATTGATTAGGCTTGTCGATCCTCGACGGTCTCACGGCTTTCCACTTTCCATTTCTTATCGTGGGCATTGTATGGGCTGTGGCGCGGCTGTATATCGGACCTGCCACCCATCGGAATGTCGATGTAATATCGACAGTCCTGGAATAGGAATATCATGCAAGATGAGATATTGTGATGCACGAAGGTTGCGTCTCTGTGTACCCTGCCTCAGGAAGACTAGCATATCATCAGAGTTTGTTCGAAGGCCTGTGACATCCATAGCACTACGTTGGACCATGACGCTACATGTAAGTACCCGCGACCATAGATACTGCAAACTTACATACTATCTTAAGAGCCTAGCCACTTCAGACGAACTTCGGTCTGTACCTCTAAGTCAAGAACATCTTAGTTCGCGCTCACTCAATCAGTCACTGAGGGTAATCAGCCTTCCCAGATACAACACATGGATCTCCGTTGGTGAGAACATCCCCGGACGTATCACGAACCTAAAGATGAAAAGTTCCTTCAGTTGATTCCCATCTTTACTGTCTCGTAGTATAAATTAGTCACCGTACAAGGGAGTGAATGACAGTCGAGTATAAATACCAAAGTTTTTCTCTCTTTCCCATCTTTGCTATTCAAGTCAGCCTGGTGCTAACTGAGACAGTCGACAGCACTCCTTGTTCAACTGGAGTGGTAAGTACGCATGACCAGCCTTTTCTGTGGCGGTTCGAGAGTGTACCGTTTGCTGACCGGAAGTCCTTGCGATAGGTGCTTTTGCCATCGTTCTCATTTCAGCGTTATTACTTCGTGCATCACCTCCAGAACGAATATGCAATCACACACAATCACGTCCATCTTGGCCATCTTAGTGACAATCATGACATTGGCAACTGCTTCACCTCTTCCGTATGTGTTCATTTTCGTACTCATGATACCATAATGTGTATTAATATATTTCTTTGTTAGCGTTGTGGACCTCCATAGTACATCCAAGCGACAATTCGACATCTTCCAATGGGATCTAGGTCGCTTGCGAAATCTTCACACTGGTATTCAAGGGAGCTTAACAGGCATAAAGCCGAATCCTCCTTCAGTGCAGCAGCAGTGAAATGACAATGCATTTTTCAATCAGAATTAACGCAGCTGAGTGGCCGATGCAGCCACGATAACATTCGATGGTTGTGAAACTACTGTCAATGGACTCAAACATACTATGATGATCCGAGAATAAAGGCAGACGTGTCAGACAATCATAGCGCCTTCAACAGCATCGCGAACGATACCGCAACCAGTCGCATCACCCACCGGATAGCAGGGAAGACGATACGCCTGCTTGGGCTGATTGCAGGTGGTATAATAATGGCACCAGCCAATCCCCGAGTAAACCAAGCGTCCACTAAGACAACAGCACTGTCAGCACCTGCATGCAATACGCCTTCATGAACAGCCACGTACTGCACATCTGCCCGAGCCCTATGATCCAAAAATACGTCCACAACGTACCAGGTATACCTCCGACCCTCTTTCCAGTCACATACCTATAAAACTCCTCCATCCAAACGCCCAGACTTTGCAACACGAAGAAAAGAACAACGCGATAATCAACCCCCCTGCCCATCAGGTACGTTCCACCTTCGTGGAATAGTCCCGAAGCCAAAAAGGCTCCAAATATAAATCCTGTTCTCCCATAAAGATACTCTCCGGGTATACCGCCTAGTACAACGAAGATTCGTCTAAGAGTCTGGTGCCACCTTTGAGTCCAGAAATCGTGTAGCGACTCGGAATCAAAAGGCTGATCGAGGATGAGAGGCCACTCGGTTGGAGATTGGCCTAAGAGACCGACCCCGATGATCGTCAATAAGAGGTTCAGGCACTCTACGCCATTGGTGAGTGTGATGCCCGCGAGGAATTGAATACCTGTGGAGACGGCATAACGTTTGAATACGGGGTAGTTTGAAAAGAACATGCTTCCACCGCTGGTAGAACCGATTCCAGTTATTGACTTGATAAGAGACTCAAAGATGTCGGCGAGGATGAATTTCTTGATGAAGAGACGTGCGGTTTCGCGGAGAAACGCCTGACGTTCCAGGGGCCTGCGTTCCCTGGGAATATACGTCGATTTTCCAAAGTTCCAGCCTATTCCTCGCATTGTGGAGAGTGCCTCAACTGCGTCTGATAGCCATGCAGGAAAGATCCCATTCTGACGCCGCTTCTTCACGTCTTCTGAGTCGTCCAAGCTTTCTGGTTCGTTGATCGCTGGTAAAGATGTTTCGCCGACTTTTAAACGCGCAGTTTGTGAGAAAGCAAAGTCCACACTCAAACCGGCAGCGGCCAGTCCCGTCAATCCTGGCAAATAATTACTGGTGAAATCGAGATAGCCTGTCTAGGAGTCGGGCCAGCGCACCTCGTAACCAAGTAAAGAAGTAATAATCAGGCTCAAACCAGTCATATGCATAGGTGCCTCTAATGGCCATGACAAGGCACGTTGGTAACAGGAGTAGCCGTATTATTTGGGTATCTCGTCTTTGACTGAGGTATGCCATGAACAAGAGCGGCAGGAGGTATGCGTAGGCATACGGTGCCGTCTTCCATGTTAGTGGATATCGCTTTGGAGGTTCTGGAACTAGTTCCCGGAACGCCCTTTCAAGTGTGAGTAGTAACCTGTGGAGCAGCTGCTAAACATGCATTGTTGCCACCACGAGGTTGCGGAGAGCACTCACTCTGTTCTGAACGACACTCTAGCCATTTCCTGCGTAGAAACAGTATTATTTTGTCTGGTATCGTCTATAAAGGACACTCTCGTGTCAAGTCCATGTACTGCTCTCCGATGAGCTGCAGGTGTGGGTATGTGGATTGAAACTAAATCTACAGTACAGCCACACTATGTTTGGTGTGTTTATATCAATCCCGACAATTTCCATATAAAGTGATGCCGACTTGATGGTCAGGTGCGGTCCGTGGGGACCGAAGCCGACGCAGAACGTCACTTGAACTTGGACAAGTTGCCAACGTCTTCCCCACACTTTTCACTGATGGGTCATATCCGCCACAGTCTAAGCTCTAGACCTCAAAAACCGATAGCTGTAAAGGTTTCAAGACATAGCAATACGTGACTAGCTCAAATTTTCCTAAACGACATCGGATTCAGCTAGTATCACATTGAAGCCAATGCTGAATCTGCGCAACCTTCTCAATGTGTCAAGGACTCAGTTTCCGAATCATGTTCACCCACCATCGAGGGTCTCCTTGCGACAGAATATCCATACAAATCACTCGTCTGTGAATACACTTTCACGAAGAAAGTGGGCAATACGGTTTGCCTGCAGCACGGTACTTGTCGGGGCGATATGGCAAATCGATAAAAAATTCAATGCATCTGCCATAGGAAGGAATTTTCGGACCTTTACGACAGTACGTCCATTGCATATGAGCGAATTATAGTGCTACAATTCATACAATATGAAGTGCATGCTGATCGCCTTAGACTATAAATGGAACTTCACGCACGCGAAAAGTGACCAGATACCTGCTCTTCATGAGCGTGTGGCGGAGAGAATATACCACCTACTCACAACCAATGGCGGACTGTACATCAAAATTGGTAGGTACTCCTAACATCTTGTATTTGAACGTATTTGCAGATGATAGGGCGCGCCGGGTCTTTGAGAGTGCTCTGAGGCATTCTGCTCAATCATGGCGCGATGCACTAGACTTCCTAAAGTTTCTTATCATGACACTGAAATGAGAAATCTTCCTACGGAGGTGGGGGTTGAACCGTTTACGTTGTGCCTTCTCGATAACTGGTCTACTATTATGGGAAAACTAATACTATAGTGTCTGCGAATGCGCTCACAAAAAGTTATTAACGCTCCCTGTTTCTCTTACAGGACAAGCTATTGCAAATAATGCTGCCTTACTTCCTCGCCCCATCCAAGAAAAGTTTACGAAGCTTTTTGATGATGCTCCTCAGGTCGAATATGAAGTTGTTCGACAAGTTTTCGAATCCGAATTCGGTAAACCAATGGCAGGACCAGACGGTATCTTCGAGATATTCGAGGAGAGAGCTGCCGCTAGTGCCAGTGTTGCGCAGGTTCATCGTGCCAAATTGAAAAGTTCCGATGGCGATGGAGTTTGGGTCGCTGTGAAAATCCAGAAACCTGATGTCGGTAAACAGGTGGATTGGGATTTGGGTACTTTTGGCATTGTCATGTGGTTGTATGAGAATATTCTGTTCGATATGCCGGTCTATTTTGTCGTTGGTGAGTGCATTTCATATGTTATACGTACAAATTTGTTGCGAACATGCCACTCTAGATTTTATCTCGGACCATCTGCGCAGAGAGCTTGACTTTGAACTCGAGGCAAAGAACGCAATGCAGACAGCAAAGCTGGTGGCCAATGAGCCTCGTCTAGCAGATCGTGTCTACATCCCAAAGGTGTATCCTGAATATAGCACCAAGAAAGTCATGACCGCAGAATGGATCGACGGTGTTCGACTTAGCGACCGAAGAGGTATCATGCATCTTATGGGTGAAGAAGACACCGACCTTGACCTCAGTCCGACTACTTCGCGCACTCCACCTGCACCTCCCTTTCCATCCCCATTAAAAGGTGGCGTTGCGTCCATCATGTATACCATGGTTGAACTCTTTAGTGCCCAGATTTTCAGCTGGGGCTGGGTGCATTGTGATCCTCATCCAGGAAATATCATCATCCGACCTCACCCCGCTAGACCTAAATACCCGCAGCTCGTTTTAATCGACCACGGACTGTATGTTCGCCTCTCCGACGACTTCCGGAGACAATATGCAACTCTGTGGAAAGCACTTCTGACTGTGGACGTAAATGTTATCAAAAGTACTGCCTCGGAATGGGGCATCGGAACTCCGGATTTGTTCGCAAGTGCGACCCTGCTTCGGCCAATGTCGTTCAGTAGCCAGGATTATCCTGAGGCTGCAAAGTTTGCCGCAGACCTGGAGAAGATGGATCAATATGAGAAGGGTGTCATGATGAAGCAGAGACTGAAGAATTTCCTGACGGATACGGATAAGATGCCCAAGGAGCTGCTCTTCATTGGAAGGAATATGAGGTACGCTCGGAGCAATTGAATCACGACATTGGCTGACGTATTTTCGTCTAACAGAATTGTTCAAGGTATGTAACACGGGAGTGGCAGGTGCTGAATTCTTCGTCTGATTTTCGTTATATAGGGAATAACCAAACATTCGGCTCCCCTGTGAATCGAATACGTATCACAGGATACTGGGCCTCTCGGTCGTTAGCCCGGGAACCTCAACCAAGCCTTCCCGCCCGCATCCGTGAATACGTTGATTACTTTATTTTCCTCACTATGACATTCGCTATCGACATTGCCTTCTACTTCACCAAATTCAAGGCTTGGGTAAGAACCAAGCTGGGCTTGCAAAGCGAAGGATTTGAGGATGTGCTGGAGAGGAGTATGCGCGAGTTTGCGAAAGCTAATTTTGGTCTGGAAATTGGGGATAACGCTTTCTTAGGTTGAGCGCGGGCATACTCTGGGATTTTTGTATCGTAGCTAATACATAATCGATCCTCTGAACCATCTTACTATGCGAAGTTCCTTGCTTGTCGTGTTCGCCGATGTTCTAGACAACAATCATGAAAGTTGTCACGTGCGCGAGGGCCTGCCCGCGACGCTCACCGCGCAGCCACCGTACACCGCAACCCTCATCATCCATTGAAGCAGGCTTCACGCTTCCTCCCGTTCTCCTGCTCACCGTCCGTGACGATGAGCGACGACTTTGTACGTCTAGTTTCACAAGCAAACCCTGCGCTGCGACAGTATCAACCCGCCAACAACGGTTATCCACCTTCTCAGCAACAACCGAATTATGGCTCTTCATCCAACTCGCAGCAGCTAGACCCCTTCTTTGATGATGAGGACGACATACCGGACTCTGCGTTTGGCCCGACGAGGATGGACGCTATGCAGTCCAAGGAGAGCGGGCTGCCTCTTGCTAGGAATGCTGCACCTCCGGCGGGCAATTCACAACTTTCATTACCTGAGAACCAAGACATGCTGCAATGGGATGATTATACCCCGAAAACCGACACATCTCGTCCCTTTGCTGGCTCTGCCTCGTTCCCAGGCCCCTCGTCATCGTCCTCGCAGGAAAAGGGTTTCCGTAAAGCAGCCCGGAAGTGGAAATGGCCATGGCATAAGGAGGAGAAGGTTCTGGCAGGAGAACGGCTTATTGCTTTGAACAACTCAGAAGCGAACGCCGGGTTCTGTTCCAACTACGTGTCGACGACCAAGTATAATGCTGTGACATTTGTACCAAAGTTCCTGTTTGGTACGCATACATCCTATATGCCTCAACCTGGGGATATTCTGATGAGCGAACTCGTTAGAACAATTCTCAAAGTATGCCAACATGTTCTTCCTGTTCACCGCATGTATACAGCAAATCCCGGATGTCTCACCGACGCAGCGTTATACCACCATTGTGCCGCTATCAGTTGTACTTCTCGCTTCGGCGTTTAAGGAGACTCAGGAAGATCTGGTACGTCATTTATCTTACTACAGAGCGTATTAGATGTGAAGAAATACAGCTATCCCGACCAGCCTGGCGGCATCGAGGGATGGGTGGAGTTTTGGCAGGGCGTGCAAGGGACCCTATGTCCGAGAGAGATTTGTTGACATGGTCCCAGGATACCCACATAGCGTGGAACCTGCCTCTCAGACAAACAGACCGCATAAGTGGTCGGTCAGTCACCCATGATCTTTTGCCCCAAGCCAAGGTCTTATGCGGAGCAATAACGATTCTTCGCATCGAATATGTCCTAATCTCTACTTCTCCTTCTATGCTGACCTCCCAAACAGAAACGGCACCAGTCGGATTCAGAGCTTAACGCACGAAAGGCTAAAGTGTTGTCACCCAATGCTACCTTTGAGGACAGGAAATGGAAGAACATTCGAGTTGGCGATATAGTTCGACTTGAGAGTGACGACTTTATTCCTGCTGATCTCATTCTATTGAGCTCGAGTGAACCGGAAGGATTCTGTTACATCGAGACTTCCAACCTCGATGGGTACGTTTCCTGACATGCTTATCTATTTCACGCTCTCATCCCCTTCGCCAGTGAGACCAACCTGAAGATTAAGCAAGCATCACCTCAAACTGCTGATCTGACCTCGGCACACCTCATAAACACCTTACATGGCACTCTCCGTTCTGAACATCCCAACAACTCCTTGTATACCTACGAGGGTACACTCGAGCTCACGTCTGATATGGGTCCTAAGCAGGTCCCTCTAGGTCCAGATCAAATGCTTCTTCGTGGCGCACAGATCAGGAATACGCCATGGGCATACGGATTGGTCGTTTTTACCGGGCATGAGACAAAGCTGATGCGAAATGCAACGTAAGTACATGACTGGGCGGACATCACAGTATGATGCTCATGCGTTGCCGTCATTTTTCAGCGCGGCCCCCATCAAACGAACCGCCGTAGAGCGCCAGGTCAACACACAGATCGTGTTCCTTTTCATTCTCCTGCTCGCCTTGTCAATCGGTTCAACGATTGGGAGTAGTATCAGATCAGTGAGTGGTGGTTTTGCGACCAAGGATAAAGCTAAGCTTTGAACTGTACTGTCAGTGGTTCTTCTCGAGTCAACAATGGTATCTCTTCGAATCCCCGTCAATAGGAGGCCGAGGTAAGTGGTTATTCGGCGATTCTTAGTTGCCATCTCACTCGTGTTGTCTCGTAGCGAAGGGCTTCATTGAAGGTTTGTCAATTCCGTTACTCTTCTCAATAAGGCTGACGTCGCCACAGATATCCTGACGTTCATCATTCTCTACAATAACTTGATCCCGATATCCCTGATTGTCACGATGGAGGTTGTCAAATTTCAACAAGCGCAGTTAATCAATACAGATCTGGATATGTACTACCCCAAGACGGACACTCCAGCTTTGTGTCGAACATCCTCTCTTGTGGAGGAACTAGGCCAAATTGAATACGTTTTCAGTGACAAGACTGGTACCCTGACTTGCAACGAGATGGAGTTTCGCTGTTGCAGTATCGCCGGAGTTGCCTACGCCGAAGTTATTGATGAGAGCAAGCGAGGCGAAGACGAAGACGGAAAGGATGGTTGGAGGACTTTCGCACAGATGAAGTCGATTCTGGAAGGTACCTCAGATCCATTTTTGGATGGCGGATCTGGTTCCGGCGGCCCAGGAGGGGAACGGGAGATCATCCAAGAATTTTTGGCTTTGCTTGCCGTCTGCCACACCGTCATCCCGGAAGATCGTGATGGCAAGATACACTATCAAGCCAGTAGTCCTGACGAGGCTGCTCTGGTGGCAGGCGCTGAGTTACTCGGATATCAGTTCCATGTACGTTCATGCACACAGTTTCCCATTGCTTCTATTGACACATTGAACCAGATGCGGAAACCGAAGTCAGTGTTTGTCAATATCCAAGGCGCATCTGTGGAGTATGAGATTCTGAACATTTGCGAGTTCAATTCCACTCGGAAGCGGATGTCGACGGTCGTTCGTGGACCTGATGGGCGAATCAAACTCTTTTGCAAGGGCGCTGATACAGTCATCTTGGAGCGGTTGAGCGACAAGCAGCCACATACGGAGAAGACCTTGGTACACCTGGAGGTTAGCACGATCGTTATGGTACGCGCAACCTCACAAGTAACGTCTTTTTGTGCAGGATTACGCCACAGATGGCTTGAGAACGCTCTGCATCGCATACAGGGACATTCCGGAAGCAGAATATCGACAATGGGTCACGATATACAACCAGGCTGCAGCAACGATCAATGGTCGTGGCGAAGCTTTGGACCAGGCAGCAGAAATCATCGAGAAAGACTTATATCTGCTTGGAGCTACGGCTATCGAAGATAAACTGCAAGATGGCGTCCCTGACACCATTCATACTCTCCAGATGGCAGGTATCAAGGTGTGGGTCTTGACTGGTGACCGTCAAGAAACTGCGATCAATATCGGCATGTCATGCAAACTCATATCGGAGTCGATGAACCTGGTATGACCCATTCATGGCTGTCGATAGTTGCTTGCTTCTAACTAGATCGGGTCTTACAGGTCATCGTTAATGAGGAGACATCGCACGATACAAATGATTTCCTCTCCAAGCGATTAGCTGCCATCAGGAGTCAGCGGAGCTCTGGCGAGCTGGAAGATCTCGCACTTATCATTGGTACGGCTACCAATTCCGCTAGTTTGTATGCGATGTAGTTTCTGAATCATTGAAACTAGATGGCAAAAGTCTCACTTTTGCATTGGAGAAGGAAATGTCGAAGACGTTCCTCGAACTCGCCATCATGTGCAAAGCTGTCATTTGCTGCCGTGTATCCCCATTGCAGAAGGCATTGGTCGTGAAGCTCGTCAAGAAGAACCAGAAATCTATCCTACTAGCGATCGGAGACGGAGCAAATGATGTTAGCATGATTCAGGCGGCACATGTCGGCGTGGGTATCTCTGGTGTTGAGGTACGTTCTTTGTAGCTTTGGGCCCTCACTGTCTTTTGATGCAGCTTATCGTAGGGTCTACAAGCTGCTCGATCTGCCGACGTGGCCATCTCCCAATTTCGTTACTTGAAGAAGTTACTCCTTGTCCATGGGGCTTGGAGTTACCAACGGCTTTCGAAGCTAATTCTATGTTTGTCTTATTTATACATGTATCCATACTCAATTACTCACTATCATATCCAGACTCATTCTACAAGAACATTGTGCTCTATATGACACAGTTCTGGGTGCGTTGTATACTTCTTCAATTATTCTTTCTGAAATGTCCTAACGATTATGGTCGCGTTGCAGTTCTCATTCTTTAACAACTTCTCCGGTCAAATTGCCTACGAATCATGGACATTGTCGCTTTACAACGTCCTCTTCACTCTTTTGCCACCACTGGTCATCGGTGTCTTCGATCAATTCGTTTCTGCGCGTATACTCGACCGGTATCCTCAGCTGTACATGCTTGGTCAAAAGAACGCTTTCTTTACACGGACAGCTTTCTGGTTGTGGGTGGGCAATGCCTTGTATCACAGTATTGTGAGTTTCCCTTCCACCATGGACCGAGTAGATGTTTGCCTGACGCATGCCTAGATTCTATTCGGCTTCTCGGTCATTCTCTTCTGGGGTGACCTGAAGCAGTCATCAGGGTTGGATACAGGACACTGGTTCTGGGGAATGACTTTGTACTTGGCTGTGCTTCTAACTGTTCTTGGGAAGGCTGCTTTGATCTCTGAGTAAGTGTCACCTTCGCTGTGTTTCGTTACCGGGAGGCTGACGTGCACTGTTTAATTCAGCCTTTGGACAAAGTACACTGTAGCTGGTTAGTATAGCATCTTTGTTAAAGGGTGCTTGAGTTGACACATTCTTTAGCAATACCCGGATCTTTCATTTTCACCATGCTCTTCCTACCGTTATACGCCGTTGTTGCGCCCGCGATTGGATTCTCGACCGAATATCGCGGGATTGTTCCTCGGCTTTGGACCGATGCTGTGTTTTACTTCGTTCTTCTTCTCATTCCTATATTCTGTCTTTCTCGGGACTTTGCTTGGAAATAGTAGGTCTTTTTCTCCGAAGTTATACTTGCGCGTCTGATTCACAACTTGTTCCCAGTTATCGCCGGACGTATATGCCAGAAACCTATCATATAGCTCAAGAAATACAGAAATACAATATCCCCGACTACCGACCACGGCAGGAGCAGTATGTCTTTCCACTTAATTGTCTCATGCAAATTTCTAACTATAGCTCTCTCTAGATTCCAAAAGGCTATCAAGAAGGTTCGTGCGGTTCAACGTATGCGGCGGAACAGAGGTTTCGCTTTCAGTCAGACTGAAAACGCTGCGCGACAAGACCAAGCACGGCTGATTAGAGCGTACGATACGTCGAAGACGGGTGCGAGACCTTCGGGCTACTAGTATTATTCTCGCTATCTATCATCATGTGGACTATGTAGTGTACCGTTCGTGATATCCTGCTGTCATAAATAAGACTCGCAATTAATGGACGATGTCAAGTCACGCAAAGAAAATAGAGATTTATTATGATTTCGGATGGGGCAAGGTGCTATAGTGTAGTGGTTATCACTCGGGATTTTGATTTGCATGCTTTCCCGGAACCCAGGTTCGAACCCTGGTAGCACCTGTCGCTTGATGCATGAATACTCGTATGTGCTTAAATTTTGACTTCCAGCGCGATGTCATGATCTACAGTACCTTACGCCTCGGAGCTCAGTGTGGCATAAACTGCTGGATGGCAAAACAAAAACGGTGCTCCTATGTAGTGCGGAAGGAGGAATCGATGTCACCACCGAAGCCATGGTCTCCGTTGGAAATGCATTCGGGGCTGCAGTGGTAGATCTACCGATACGAAAGATTGAACCCTTTACGAGAGACACGAATATTATACTATGCGATCTATATGAATGTTGAAGGTGTTGGATTACTACTTGGAGGAATCCGCAACACTCACGATGTATGTAGTTTCAACACTGGTCTTATACCAAACCCTGAAGGTGTGAACGAGACAACGCGAAGAATTTTCAAAGTTCAACATTCCATTTCGGTGAGCGTCCTGCACCAAGCGATGTCCTATGTAGGTTCAACAAAATATTCAATCGCTGTTAGCGACCATTCCAGGTGTTGAATATCCTGAAGTATCCTCATAGTGATAGCTGTTGTATCCGTTCACCAACTTCACTTCCTCCGCCACTCTCTCCGGAAGAACGCAGTACTTCTTCAGGGCCTCGATGACATGTGGAATAACATCCTGGTGGACGTTCTTCCCCCATATGACGTCCAGATGCTCATACCCATGCAACCGCTTCGCTATTGTATGCGAAGGCAGCTCGCGCAACATCTGTTCGATATCGACCAACGAGTCTGAATCACCGTATAGCAATACAACAGGTGAAGCGATATTACGGGTGGGGAATCGCGCGGGCAAGTATGACGAGACTCCGGATGGCCGCGCAGTGGTTCGTGCCAACATGACATGTTGTACGTCGTCGTCGTACATTTGGAACTTGCCTGTACGCATGATTTGGAACCAATGCACGATAGACTTGACAGAAGCATATGAGTACAGGTGCGTATATGCGGCGAGTCTCTGGGCACGACTGATGTTGTGACTGTCCCAATTGAAAAGCCATTTCAGTGAGAGGTTGATGGTGCTCGCAAAGATCGGCGGGTAGAGGATGTTCTGCCAGGAAGGAGCGGAGGATAGGATCGCTCGACGTCCGAACATGAGGAAGAGCAAAGTTGGACTACAAATACATCGTGAGATATGTGATACATCGGAGAAGACGGAGAATGCACGTACGATGCTTTCATGAGTCCGTCTATAATGGGAGCCGCTAGTCCTGCTGGACTCATAGCAGGCGCAAGCGCAATGAAGACATTGACCCTTTGGTTCAGCGGAGGATGTATACTAAGCGCAGCGAACGCCTGTGCGGTCCCTTGGCTGAACCCGATGTAGCTCAGACTGGGTTCCTTGGTGACATCCAAGACATACTCAATAGAGTCCGGAATGTCGTTCCAGGCAAAGTTGTCAATACTATAGTCCCAGAACTTGGTCGAATGCGGGTCATGGTAGATGCTCTTCTTGGAATACTTGTTGCCTCGGTTGTTGCCTAGCCAAACGTCGTACCCGAGCTCTACGAGTACGAATGGAATGTTGCGCTCGGCAGACGTCAGGCAGACCCAAACTTCGGAGTTCATGAGGAGTCCATGGTGCAGATAGACGACGGGCTTGCCTGTGGACGTTCCAGGCATGCGCTGCTCGCCCTTCTTCTGACACAGACGGTGAAGGGTTAGGAGATATCCGTCTTTGGTTAAAACAACGTGGTCCTCGAATACATATCCGAATATCGTGCAGAGCTCCTCGAAGTCTCTCGCGCGGCGGATGTGGTCCACGAGGCGAGATTCCTCCGACTTTGGCAACGGGGGCCCAGCGATGTAGTGGAAAAGGGAGCGAGAGCGGTCATAGAACCAGCGAATGACTGGTTTGGGAAGGAAGGCGATAATGAACGAAATGAGAGTCTCGAGGACGACGAAAAGTGAGCCCAAGAAGATCGCAACATATTCTCGCCGTTTCAGACGACCGAGCAGCGGGATCCTGGCCATCTTCAGCTGTAACAGGCGGTCTTTGCTGTGGTATATATCGTCCTGCGACGTAAGTTATGTCCTGAAAACAGTGAAAACAGCAAGCAAAGCCATCGGCGCAGCAGTTTCGGTGGGTAACATTTAATGGGACCCACTGAAGAACTGCCGCCGCCACGTGGAAATGCGATTCAGTGGTCCGGAATTTCGTTACCATTCTTGTTTCCAATTCTTTCCTCGCCATTTCGTTCTATTTCCTTCGGGTTATTGCCTTGGTATACAGTTGTTTCAGACTGTTATCTTTCTAGTTCGGAAGCAAGAACCATAGGAGAGTTGGATATTGGACTTGCAACGCGATTCCCTCGTTGCGTTGATCATCTGGCGCCGCCTTTCAGCTTCAGCACCGGTCTTGTCACCTCTGCCTGTCTTTCTCCTGGTCTTTACCACGTCTTTCAATTTTGGAACCTTGCGATATAACGCGCTTGCTCTTATCGTCTTTTCCCTCCCCTCTGTGTCCCAACCTTGATCACTTTCCAGAGTAGCGAGATGAAACGAAACGGATCGGCTTCCCAGAGAAGCACTAGAGTACCTTCACCCACAAACACTACGTACTCTGGTTTCTCAAACTATAGGACAGAAAGCTATCGTCCGCTCAAAGAACCTGTCCCGCCATTTCCCCCCGTCGACTCTCGGACAGTGGCGCGGACCCATTTCGATCAGTTGCACCGATACCTTGCATCTTATCTCGCCAAAGGTATGTCACTACCATCTGTCCTCTCTCGAGTTGCATTGATCGTGTGTTCGTCTAGAGCCTGCAAACTCACGTTCTACTGCGAGACAGAAACTTACGCGTTTGACACGGCAACAATTCCAGGAACTCTCTACGGATGTCTACGATGAGCTGGTCCGTCGTCAGAACAACACCACGGAGAATGAAGGTATACCTCAGACTAGTGTATATGAGATGTCGGACCTTGACTAATGATCTTCCTGTTACGACATTAGTTCCTTTTTTGCCCGTCCGCGATGACTTTCATCCGAAGCGAAATCAAGCTCGTCAGAAGCTCGCAACGCTTCCGACAGGTCGCTTCAAGGATTTATCTAGCGACGTATACTATGAACTTTCCCGACGATACCCAGAATTCAAGGATGATGTAGGTGTCTTATCATAATTTCTACGACCCTCTTGAAGCAGACCCATATGCGTTCAATAGGTACCGGATACAGCTAACTTGACTTCACCTGGATCTACTTACGACGACTATCCTTCCCCCGAATTTGCCACAACACCTCAGACCAAGGCGATTCCTCCCTCAGCTCTTCGGTCGAGTCGTGCGTCAGAAGACAGACCTCCAGACCCTTATGCAGGCGGTTCTGCTCGCAGGCCCAGCGAGGACTTCAATAGTTCCCGACGCAGTGAAGATATCTACGGCGGTATGGAATCATACAATTCGTCTCCTGCGCCAATGCCGCCCTCTGCTTCCGTTGCGTCACGGCGCAAGCCTTCACAAGATCTTTACAGCAACGATCGACGGAGACCATCACAAGATTCCAACATCTCTGGACGTCGGTCAACAGATCGAGACTACAGCAATAGTGCTGGACGACGACCAAGTGAAAGTGTGAGCGTGACGAGTGATTCCACTTCAACTACAAATGCACAGAGCGCCACGGCCGGTATGGGTATGATTATACCTAATAAAAGCACAATTGCCGAGGAAGAAATCGAAGTACCCTACGGAAGAGAGGTGAGAGATAGCACAGGAACCGCTGTTGATGAACGAGGCCGTGATCGTGATCGGACAAGCCAAAGGGACCAAAGTCGAGACCTTAGTCGAGGGACTGATACCGATGCTGACGGTGATGAACCTGGTATTGGTGGTCTCTCTGGTCTCAGTGCGCGTTTACAGCAGGTCGAAGGAGACGATGACGAGGGAGCACTTTCGGGCGCTGGCGCTCGAAGTGGTGACGATTACTATGAGAAGATGTCATTTGGACGGGCATCGGTCGCGTCGGATAGGTCTGCAGGTGGCACGAGAAACTACGGTGGTAGGTCAAGTGTTGCTGCTGAGGATCAAGAAAGGATCAGGCGTGACTATGAATACAAGATTGCGACTATGCAAACCCGGATCACTACGTTGGAAAGGGATCTCGAGGATTCGCAGCATCGCGAACAGAAGGCTGCTGAAAGTGAGCAGAGGGTCCGGCAAATGGAGGGCGAGTTGGAAGAACTGCGTCAAGTGAGTTTTTTTTTTGTTTCTCAAGAGATAACTTATGAACTGCTCGTACTACTTAGCATTTAGAAGAGAAGACATCCGGCATGCGCACTTTGCAGAAGGAGCTTGACGAGCTGCGTGAAGATCGTTCTCGAGAGAAAGATCTCACCGCTCGACGGGTGCGGGAAGATGAAGAAGAGATTCAAATTCTACGTGAACGATGCGAGCGACTTGAAGCACAAAATAGTAACCAGGTAATTAAGCCTGCATACATTTTCGTCCTATACTCATTATTTACTCTTTCTATGATATATAGGGTGATCTCGATATCTTGGAGCAGCTCCGTTCTGACATGGAAGGCCTGATAACCGAGCTCTCTGACCTCCAACGGCGGAATGACGAGCTGATGACGGCTAAAGATTCTGATCTTATCGTCATACGGGATCTCGATGCACAGCTCAAAGAGTACAAGCGTAAGTACGAGCAAGCGAAGACAGAGCTACGAAGTGTCAAAGGTGCGCATACGATTCACCAACCTCTGAATGATTTGTGGAATTGTACATCCTAACATTCTATGTGAACCAGCGACTTCCCAATTGTTCTTACAACCTCCAAAGACCGACGATCAACTCCCCGTGTCGCCGGATGGTGGTCTCCTTGACATTCATGTCACAGCTTTCGTCTCGGCCATCGATAGTCTACTGACCGCTGGACGTTCCAATGCTCCTACACGAGTACTGACACCCATGAAGGCTGTCATCAATGCGGTAACGACAATTGTAGAAGATGTGCGACTATTCGACCGAAGACCTAGACGGGACCGTTCTGAAGTCGATGTCGAGGCTCTTCGAGCTCTGCGAGAACGTGCTGAAGCTACTCTCAGTAACCTCGTTACAGCTTCAAAGACCCACGCAACGAGCAGTGGCATGTCACCTGTCAGTCTCTTGGATGCCGCAGCAAGTCATGTCTCCTCTACTATCACGGAAATTGCAAAGACTGTTTGCATTCGCAAGGCGACGAAGGCCGAACAAGATCAATTCGTACCACCACCGTTATCCAGTTCATCACCTGCAAATGGTTTCTCGCCTTCTTTGCGGTCGGTGGAAGAGAGATCGTTGCATTCACGGGGAGGCAGTAGCGCGAGTGTGCGAAGTGCTGGCGGCGGCGAAGCTCGCTTTACAGATATGCCTTCTCCGCCAGCGCCTCCACGTCCATTGTATGGTCGAACTTCGAATGAAGATAGGAGACGGCCACCCTCAAATCCCTCCAGTTCTGATGCAAGTGCTAATTCTCCTCCACCGATCTTTGACCATCCAACGTCCTCTAGCACTGGTATCACCAGCGATGATTCTGCCACTGCAGAGGGTCCTGAAGATGCATGGATGGAACTGAAGGTGAGTTCAACGGTTATTATAAGAATATACAGGATCTCAAATTCCTTTACTGTGTAAGCCCTACCTGGAGGCGCAGACCGAGTCAATCGTCTTTGCTATTCAGAGTGTCCTCTCAGGCGTCCGCAGTCCCACACCTTCACCGACACTCAACGAGAACATCACTCAGATTATCACCATTGTTTCCAGTATCGTCGCTGTATGCAAGGACAGCCTACCTCCTGCGTCTGCGACACAAGGCGAGGATATCTTGCGCGAATTGAGCGAGCATGCCAATACATTGAGCGAGGTGCAATCTCTGCCGGAGGTTACCAAGGAGTCTCGCCAAATTATGGCAAAGTCGAGTTTCGCTGTCGCCAATGCTATGAAGGGTTTGATGAAACTATGAAAGTCGTCTATTTAATTGGAGTATGCAAGGATATATACCCAATCCCACTCGCTGATACTGTACATATGCATTCTACTGGGTTGTAATGATACGTCTCCGGTTAATCAAATGGCTTGGTTTTGGATTGTACTTAGAGTCTGCCTCTCACTGTTCCGTCATTTCAGTTTGTTGTGTGATATGTGATAGCCTCGAAATGGGAGCTGGTACGTATGTCATCGCAGTATAAGTTAATATATAGTAGGACTTGCACCGAGGATTTCGTAGCAGGCGATGTACACAAAGAACAATATTGGGATACAAGAGTAGCAGTGTGTTAGCCAAGGCGCGTAGCAGAACATCATGGATACCGCAGACATGTCTAAAGCAACCTCGACAGGTCAACTCAGCGGATATAACACATACATCGAAGGATAATCAGGAGAGCTAGGAGCCGTTCTACTTGGCATCTAATCCCTTCGCCGCGTGGACGAAGGCACGAATCTTCTCTATGTCCTTACCCTTCCCATCCTCAGTTTCAACACCTCCACTAACATCCACGGCCCAGGGGCGCACGTTCTCCACAGCTTCCTTCACATTCTCCGGAGTTAGTCCGCCAGCAAGTATAACCGGCAGAGGGTAGCTCTTGCCGCCAGAACTAGTCACTGTAGTATCGGCGTTTGCAACACCAGTTGAGGCCTTAATACCAACTTCGCCGTTCTCAATGACGCTCTTGGCAAGATCCCAATCGACCTTCAACCCAGTGCCACCACTAAGTCCATCCTTATTAGCAGGATGGACGGCATCCAGCAGAATGTACTTGTGCAAACCGGGACGAGTGATTCCCTGGACACCTTGGCCTTTTTCGTCAATGTGGAAGACGCGAATGACAGGTACAGGGATGTGTTTAGAGTACTCGAGTGGTTCGTTCCCGTGCAATTGAACCAGGTCGAGATTGACACTGGCAATGGTATCAAGGATAGTCGAGAGAGGCTGGTTCTGGAATACACCAACAAGGAGGGGACGAGCAGGAGAACCAGATGGCACAAGTGCCGAAGACAAGCGTTCGGCATGAGCAGTAAACCAGGGCTCATTCCTGATACTTTCCTCCTTGCTATCCAGTACAATCTCGGACTTCAACCTCTCTTTGTGCACAACTGCAGAAATCTTCTTCGCCTGCTGTACTGAAATACTCCTCTTGCTTGACGGCACGAACATTAAGCCTAATAACTCTGCACCAGCCTCAACGGCAGCTTGAGCCTCTTCCTCTGTTCGAATACCACAGATCTTCACAAGCGGAACAGCGGACTTGCCCTTACCCTTTGCGTCCTCAGGCTCTGGCCAGCTGAGGAGATTCCTGATGAACGCTCTGGTATCTGTAGCACGCATGAGGGCTTCTCCAACAAGAACAGCACCGACGCCCTGTTCGACGTAGGTGTTCACGTCATTGGCATCCTTGATACCAGAGAGCGCGCAGAGAATGATGCCCTTCTCTTTGACCATGTCGGCAAGTCTGCTTGTGTTCTCCATGTCCACTTGGAAATCGTGCAAGTTGCGGTTGTTCACCCCAATAACCTTGGGGTTGAGCTTGAGAGCGATCTCCATCTCCCTGGCGTTGTTGACTTCGACCAGAGGCTCCATGCCCAATGAAACGGCATATTGGTAGAGCGCATGAAGACGTTCCTCGGAAAGACATGCGACGATGAGTAAGACAGTATCCGCACCATGAAGACGGGCCTCGTCAATCTGATACTCATCCAAAACGAAGTCCTTGCGGAGGATCGCAGGGCGGTTCGGGAGAGCGTCAATTGCCTGTCGGGCGAGACGCATATCTAACAACGATCCCTTAAACCAGGTAGGCTCCGTGAGCACGGAAATGACAGACGCCCCAGAAAGCGCATACGTCAACGCCTGCTGAGCAGCATTGGTATGCATCGCGATGGGTCCCTTGGAGGGACTGGCTCGCTTGATCTCTGCCATTAGCGCCGGCTTCTTCTCGGCACTCTTGAGTCTGTCGACAAAAGAGGTGAGAGGCGGTGAAAGGTTCATGGAGAGGAGAGTCTTGATGTCCCCTGGCGTCGTACCAGGAGTCTGTTTGGCCTGGGTCACATCCTTCAAACGCTGCGTGCAGATCTTCTCGAGGATGGTGGGTATCTTTGCAGATGTCGAAGCGATGGGACCATCAGGCAGTGGAGCGAATGCGGGTAGAGAGCTATCCAAAACCCTGAATTCCGGGTTTTCTTCCCAAGTGCCACCCTTGAGTTTCAAAAAGTTGTGGCAAAGGTCGTCGCCAGACTCCGAGAGGATACTTTCTGGATGATACTGCACCGCCTCCAGAGTGTACTTTCTGTGACGAACACCCATAATGACACCGCTTTCTTCGGTAACAGCAGTGATGGCAAGTTCCGCTGGGAGTGTACTCACACCAGCACTAAGGGAATGGTAGCGGGTAGATTTGATGCCTTGAGGAAGATCCTTGAAGCAACCTCGGCCGTCATGCCGAATTGGCGAGACTTTGCCATGCATGATCTCGCCAGCATAACTACAAAACATAGCGTAAGTTAGCATGTGCAAAATGTGATCATATGAGACGATCAGACAAAGGGAGGATCAAACAGAGATGCAATATTGCAATGGATATCCACGCGTTTGGGCGTATTGACAACGCGAGAGCACGGCGAGTGCGGACGATTCATTCATTGACACTTGATTCTGGGGTACCCTGGGGAGGAGAGCAAGCAAGTTCGCAGCTTGTAGTACCCTGGTTGACACCAACATCCATCCCCGATCACCTCGGGGACGAGAGGAGATATCGGGGAAGTTAAGTTGCTCGACACTGACTAACCAGAGGATCCACAGTAGAGTGAAATAGAATCAGGCACGGCTTAAGAGCATCATTTACTCTCTGTAGGCTGGCAGAAACCACGAGGTGTCGATGGGAATGCACACCGTTGTGGCAATTCTCAACAAACATCCTTGGCCCAAATACCGTAGAATGTTGAGGCAGCTAAGATCATGCTGAAGCCCAGCCCCTTGAGGACTAGTCGCAAGACCCAGCTGGTGTCCGGAAGTGAGTCGAACAAGTGACAGAACAATCAAAGTTAGAAGTGCATTGGGACACGATCAGTGCAGCTTTAGTGGAGCAGCCTCGACCGTGTTGACCAATTAATAATAGTTAATGCACCGGTAGTTCAGCCAAACAAGATGTGGCTCAAAGAACAATGCGAATCATTTATGAATGCATGGAAGCAAGGTTGTCTAACCGGTAAGCGATTGACCAACGATTGGAGGGCCCGATTGAAGCGCAGAACAAGGAAAGGGAGATAGAACGAGATACTCACGCGATGTCACCGCCAAAGACGTCGACCAGACATTCCAAGCCCATACATACGCCGAGAACGGGCACCTTCCCGGCGAAATATTGTATGGCTTCTCTGGAGATGCCAGAATCTGAGGTAGGGTGGCCAGGACCAGGGGATATAATGAGACGGTTGATCTTGAGTTCAGGAAGAGCAGAGGCAGGTATTGCGTCGTTACGAATGACCGTTACATCTGCGCCAAGAAGACAGAGTGACTGGTATAAGTTCCAGGTGAATGAATCGAAGTTGTCTATAAGTAAAACATCTATGGGCTGCGCAAGGTGTGCCGGGAGGGCCATGTCACTAGACTGGAGATGAGAGATCGGGTGAAGAGTAGGTGAGAACAATGTCTCAGAGGTAAAAGTAGCGATGAACGACACCTGTGCAGCGAACAACGGGAAGATGATAGACTTTGATACTTGTTATTTTGCAGCACCAACTCACCAAAATGACACAGAACTTAGAAATCAAACGCCCATACTGATACGAGCTTATGTAAAGGTGCGTTATGCACTGAACTTCCATTTTTGGGCTCTTGCTAGGAACCGCGTCTACAAGCGAGTCTTATGAAGACTCGGACTTGTATAAATGACCACATAATCATGAAACCCCTTTGCCATCTCTCGTCTTCCCGCACTTCTAACCATCACTTTCTTCAGTATAGACGGCCATGAGCTCCAGTCGATCTACAGACCTCCCTCCTGCACCGGGCCCTTCCACGTTCTCTCGTGCGCCAAAAGGTAAAGCATGCCTCAATTGTCGCCGGCGAAAAATGGTCGGTTTATTCATCTTCAACACGGGCGGCTGTTGTATTCACTGCAATTCAACCAGAAATGCGACTGTGTTCGCCCTGTATGTGGTCAATGTGTGCGCTTCAATCGAGAGCGCGATTGTGAATATACAGATGGCGATCAACGCAGTCGAACTGAAATCCTGGAAGAGCAAATTGCGACCCTCCAGGCCCGCATTGGCACCTTGGAGAATCCTGTCGACCCCGTGGCAACTATACAGGTGTCCCAATTCCGTAATGGATCCAGGAGGTCCCCTTTCGAAGATCCCGCTGAGTTTGGCATAGGTATGTTGTTCATCCATACTTGTCAACCATAATATTTAACGTGGCAACACGCATAGACCACATGCGCTCTAACAGCCAGGTTCCCTATTACCCTGACGTTACTCAAGGCGCTTCGGACGTCTTGTGGGTCACTTGATGATGATCAGTTTCACATATGAATGCTAAGACGCGTTCATCTAGAGTTCAGGCCTTCTTGACCTATGCTGAAGACCTTGGTTGTTTTCTGAATGTCCCTCGCCTCTTAGCTCATACCGAGTTCATGCTTTCAAATGTTGTCAATGGATCTCAAGACCCTCTGTTGAACACTATATACCTTTGGGGTTCCATTCTGCGTGGCGATCATAACGAGAGCCACTTCTTGGAGCGTGCCTTACACAACTTACCCAAGGCATATGCCTGTAACCATCCCAACATTCTACAAATCATTCAGACAGAAGTGTTGCTGGCTAACTACTTCTTTTACGGCAACAGATTTGTCGAGGCGAGGGCGCATCTGTCGGCAGCTGTCTCTACGACCCTGACGCATAGGTTTCATAAAATTCGAAGTGCCAATGAAGTTATATCGCGGACACTGGACTTAACCGACATAGATACCCAGTTGCTTCCTGCCTTGGATAGCGTCGAAGAAGGCGAGCGCATACACGCATTCTGGTGGGTCTATATCCTGGACAAGTCATGGGCGGCAGCCTTGAACGTCGAGTCGTTTCTGGTGGAAGATGGTTCACCTGCTACCAGGATTGAAACGCCGTGGCCATTAACTGCACAGGTATTCCAAGCGGTAAGTTAACATATCGCTCGATGGCTGCTGTTGGGGCGTGATCACTGAATCATTTGGTGCGCGTTCTCGCAACAGGGCCATGTAGGGGATGAATATCGTGGCAATAGGACCATCCAGAGGTTCCTCAACGAGCCTATCGTAAATAACACCCCGAGTGTACTATCTACTCTCGCGCTACGAGCTCAGGCCACTGCTCTTCTTGACCGAGCCAAGTGGCTTTCGTCAACCTGTAGTGCAGGTAAGCCACATATTCTACACCTTCCCAGTGTAATGTTGAATGTACGCTCACTGATCCGTCAGACCTCGCACTTCTCAATATCCACCAAAATGCATTCAACATGCTCGACGCCCAAATTGAAGACTTCATTCTCTCTCTGCCTCCCTTGGACGTCTTACGCATTCACCCGCCTGCACAAACCCGCAGTCTCGTTACCACGCACATGGTTGCCCGTATGGCGATTATGCAATTGCACATAGCATTTGCGGATACGGATGTGACAGCTTCTATAAAGGCGTTGAGCGCGAGCAAGGCTATTATAGCTGCTTTTAAAGTGCTATATCCTGAACGGCCGGAGTTTGCGGAGGAGTTATACCTGCATGCGGAGCCTTTCCTCCTGGTACGTCGTTGCTAACATTCATCTATGTGTCGCTTCGAATGCTCATGAATATGGCGTGCGTAGATTCTTTTGACGTCTTCGGCCCGAGTCATGATCATCGAGCAGAACAAATACAATACGAACCAGGCTCTGTGGCAAACCATGGCTACTTGCAAGAGTATATCATACATGCGTGCCGTCTTGGGCGAACTTATCGAACAAATGGGCAAGGTCAACCCTAAATCCCGCCTCACTGGTACATCCTTTGTTGTCGTGCTTATTTGCGTTTAGTGCTGACGTTTCGATATAGCTCTCCAAGTGCAGAAAGTGGACAACTCCAGAGTCGACCCGCTCCAATCTCTCCCTCCCATGATAGTACCCTCGCACTGACCGCATACAATACCCAATCGTTTTTCATTTTGTTCTGCCGACGATTACGACTCAATGACTTGATGACCACCTCTCAATCTGTTGCATTCCGCTGCGTCCATGCCATCTATGATACTCGTGTTGTAATTCAACTTGCAATATTCACGACATTTTACGTCCCTCTGAAAGTGCCTTTTACGTCTCAGATTTCTCAGGTAAAGATTTCCTGTCTCCGGGAAGGCATGATGCTCAATCTCATCCTACCGATTATTTTCTAAGCAAACTCAAGACGTGTTTACGCTTTCTTCGAAGCCGTCAACGACGTTCATCGTCGGCATTAACCGTCGTCACCGGATCTAACGCAATCATTTTCAGTGTCCTGCACACTATGAAACCAGGACCCTCGGCCTTCTGGTTGTTTCGGTATCTGGCGACGGAGAGGATCGCCAAGTACATCATCTCTTTTTCACACTCTCGTTTATCTTGACTTCGGTTCCCGTGGATGGCCGTGTGCCAAATCTTCAATGTCACGACAACTGGCATCGTGGCGAACCGTGCGCATGTCTCGTGGACGAGCACAAGATCACAATAACGACCTCAGCAGGTCTCCATCCCGCCAATCCGTCAAGTGGACCAACACCAGAATCCCACGTCGTGCGTGTTGTTCACATGGGTGCTTGCAGCCGGCGAGATTTTCCACCAGCAGTGATGCTGCCGCTCAATTTTACTAGAGAACCTCAAACGCACCGCTGAGTTTGTCTAGATTCCTGTCAAATCGGTTCCAATACCAGTATCACGAGGTCCTATTTGGAACAGGGTTGGTCTACCGCCGCAAGCACACGTATTGTATCCTACTGCCGAACGGACGCGTACTACCTCCGCCACGTGTCAATGTGCCTTTGTAGGCACATTCGAGGCAGCACTGCCCTATCATGTGAGGATTTGGTGGGGATCGTCATGGTCCAAATGGCGATGCTTGCATCGATCTCCAACTCATCGAGATTCAAGGCAAGCACCGTCGGTAATTATATATTATTTGGCGGTAAATGAGAGCCAATATTGAGCGAGCCAGCGAGTGGCAGGGCAATCATGGTGGGGTGTGCACACGTTACACAGGTTCGCTTGACCGGTACTATGTTGCCAGCGTGGCAGAATAATAATGTAAGTACTGGTGAGTCTATATGTGTCGTGGCATTTGACGCACTTCAACAGTGACTGATCCACCAGTATGTCTTGCTATCGTAGGATTTGGTTTAACGTCAATTTCGAGACGACTACAGCAACCATCTTACATTTCGCAGAGAAACACTCGCTCAAATTCGATTCCGCCTGTTTGACGGTCAACACTGGCATTGAGAGGTCGAAATGTCTAAGCAGCTATGGTGAGTTGTTGCATCGCTGGCTTCATTTCTTTTCACGTCCTTGCCTTTGCAAGCTGTCTTCCAATTTCGCGCTGATATCTTCGACAGCTTCAGCCTTGAACTCAACAATCCGACATGATTCTTGCGCTCGAGGTTACAGCCGCAAATTCATGTCGGTGGAATGCTTTATGAAGAAATTATGCCACAGTAGGACACCGTATAAGCTCGCCTACGGCAGATTTTGGTCAGTAGATTCAGTCCCCCAGCATGGGGAATTCCAGTCTTCAGTGTGGCTTTCCGTTTCTTGGCATTACACTGGCCAGTCCTCGAATGCATTATAATGTGCTCCGAGTCGGAAATCCTGGTTCCGTCCCCTCCTCGTTATATCTCGAACATGTGAGACCTGCTGAATCTGGGAAGGCTTCGTGGATAGGCCGCTGACCTGCGATTATGGGTACTTTGTATTCATGCTTACTATCACTCCGAATGCCGGTAGTACGTGAATTTTTTGGTTGTCTCTGGTGTATGATCTCACCTTCACCTTTTTCTGTACGTTTGACGTTCTCAAAGATACTAGTCAGACTTCAACTTTTTTGTATCTTTCTACGCGCTATCATCGCAGAGGTCCTCGGGCCGAGGTTCCCTCTAGTCAAGCAGGTATTGTGACCGTCAGTCGTTGACAAATTCACGACTTCGACGATGTTTTCAACGGCTTGTCAGTTACAAACATGACTTCACCCGTGCCCATCTAGCATCCCTCTCATGCAGTTTTTATCTTCCTCTTCGCACCAGAAATCCATCGAGCTATTGTAGCTCTTACATTGCCAAGTCGGTAGGTGCACAAGAGGGCGGGAAAGGCTGGCAGTCTTATCGGGTGGGTTCAAGTCAGGCTGTGGACTGGGGACACATATTTGCTTGGTTAGTTGTTGCTATTTTCTACAAAATCTCACTGTTCAATCCCCATGAAGGTGAGATACGTCGCCAAGTTGACTTGCTAATAGTACCACCCCCCGGTATTTCTTGAAACATAGGCTTAATTTTGAGTTCCCGGAAACTATCTGTTATGTCGGGACCTTCGGTTCTCCTATTGAGGGCCACCGTCAAGCCCGATTGTTGCATCGTCGATCATAGAAGCTCCTGAGGCGCTCAGCGGTTTACAGTTAAAAGCATCTTTTGGCCCATTCGCACTATTTCCCGGTACTCACCAACTCGGCTTCAGTTATTTTTCAATGACTTCATTTCTCTCACCATACCCGCAATCCAAGCCACATGAAGTTGGTGTAGAAGTGCCGTTTGCAGATTCAAATGTGGCGCAATGCACATATGACTATATTGTTGTTGGTGGTAGGTTGTGGCGTAACAGGCTCTGTTATATTGTGTACTCATAGGCCAACTAGGAGGAACGGCGGGCTGCTGCCTTGCCTCCCGACTCTCTGAGATACCTGGCGCCACAGTGCTGCTCATTGAGCGCGGCCCAATTGCAGACACCTGGCTTAATCGGAATCCTTTACTTTCAGCATATTTCTTCCGCAGAGATGCACCTTCAACTATCTATCTTGCCGCGCCCATTGCGAATGCCAACAACCGTGTCATCCAAGTCGTAGGTGGAGAAGAGCTTGGTGGGACCTCCCGAATCAATGGGTGTTTGTATATGCGAGGCTTCAAGGGAGACTGGGACTCTTGGAACCGGCCTGGATGGAACTACGAGGATATCCTCCCGTACTTTGTTAAATCAGAGAATAGCCTCAATCAACCCGAATCACATTTCAGGGGGAAGAATGGTAAATACAACAATTCGAGTGTCGCAGCGAAGTTCACGCTGACGGTACTGTCCCTCAGGCCCTTGGGTTAACCAAGTACTGCCCGATATGCCTTTCAAAATCTTGCGCCGGTGAGTACTAACAGATTTAGTCGCGTAATATATTTTTACCATCCAGGATGTCGCAGGGTCTTGGAGGCCGGAAAGCGCAATGGTATCCCCGTAGTCTCCGATATCAACGCACCGGACGTTCCCTCCTTGGCCTCTGTCTCTGTGGATTTTTCTATCGATCGGAACAGGACTCGTGTATCTACATTTTCTGCCTTTCTACCGAAGAGTCTCGCCCTTGCACGGAAGGACCGTCTCAAGATCTGTACAAATACCCTTGTGACCAGGGTCGCCGTAAATGCTGGACCTAATGGTCTGCAAGCCAATGGCGTGTACATTCAAGCTGCGACTGGCTCAGACAATGTATACTTTGCACGTGCGCGTAGAGAAGTTATCCTTTGTGGAGGTGCGATTGCCTCTCCGCAGATTCTTCTTCTTAGGTATGTCCCTTCAGCCTCTCCCATTTCGTTACTATACTTATCGCTCCGTTCATAGTGGAATTGGCCCTCGTTCATATTTGGAGAAGATGGGAATTAATGTGATCTTTGATTCGCCTGGCGTTGGAAGTGATCTGGTACGTAGAAAACTGGTATATTTTCGATCAAAGACAGTTCACTAACTTATTTCAACTAGATGGACCACTACTCACTTCCAATGAGCTACGAGATTCCGAAGGAAGACTCATACCACGCTCTATTCAGCAGCCCGCTTCTTGCACTGATCGAGTTCCTCAAGTACCTCTTCTTGAGCGTCGGCTTGTTTGCATATCCCCTCATGCAATTCAGCCTGTTTTTCCGAACATCCCTCGTAAGGAACGACGGCAGTCTTGACACAAGCAGCTCCGTAGAGTTTGACTCTGGCAACCAGGACAAGGTCCCTGATATGGAGATCATGCTATGCCCTAACCAGGTTCAAGAATACGAAACTGACCCAATGGACTGGAGTATTGGAGTCTTCACATACCTGAGCTGCTTGATCAAGCCACGTTCAGTCGGTTCAGTCCGACTCTCCTCCACGAACCCTCGTGATCGCCCAATTGTGGATGTCAACTACTTGAGTCACCCAGACGACCTGTCTGCCTTTCGTTCTGCTGCCCGGTTTGTGGAACATCTCGCAGAGGATGTTCAGAAGAGTGGTTATCCCCTGGGAAACGCTCGTCACCCTCGAACCACGGATGTTTCAGAAGAAGAATTCGATAATTTCATACGGAAGAATGTGCGCAGCGCGTACCATTATAGTTCAACCTGTCGGATGGCGCCTCTCGATGATTTGAGACCGGGGGTTGTGGATGACGAGCTTAGAGTACACGGGATAGGCGGTCTTCGAGTTTGTGATACCTCGATCTTCACGGAAACTCTGGCTACCCATACTATGGCACCTGCAGTGGTGGTTGCAGAAAAATGTGCTGATTTGATCAAGGCCTCTCACTGACGCGACTTTCAATGACATTCACCTCTGACGTCGACTTTATACGTGATTGTCATTTTCGGGAAATTCATCTTGCAATTGAATCAATAGGAAGGCGATAACTTGGAAGTCCATGATTGCAGATATAATACAATGTAGAGGCACTTCTTTTATATCCCCTTTTGTTGATTAAGCAGACCTACTCCTGGCTAACAATAATAACACTCTTTCCCTTGTTCAAACCCTTCTGCACTTCATAGATTGCCTGTCCGGTGTATTGCAATCCAAATTTCGGGTCTTCTTTGTACTTGATCTCGCCGCTCGCGACCCGTTTAGGCCACTCGCGGTAGAACTCATCTGCGTATTTGGAAAGAAGGGTGAAGACGAGGAAACCGTAAAGCTTCAGCTCCTTGGCGAAGATGTGAATGAGGTTCTTGACGAAGTAGGGCTCGGTGTTATATTGGGTGATCGCGCCGCACATGAGGAAGCGGGCAGACGGGTTGGCGTACTCGAGAGCGGCCTCGAGGGATTCGCCACCGACGTTGTCCCAATAGCTATAGGCGTACGAGTCAGCAAGAGATGCATATACGAAACGCGACGCGTACATGTCAATGGGCCCCTCCTTGGCGAGGACCTCCGCAGGTTTGGTCGTCTTGTAGTTGAATGTAACATCAGCGCCGATTTTCTTCATGAACTCAATCTTCTCGGCGGAACCGGCGGAGCCAATGACTTTCAGACCGTCGCGTTTCGCGATCTGGATTACAGTTGAACCAACGGGTCCACCGCCAGCCGTGATGAAGATGGTCTCGCCTGGTTTAGCGTGTGCGTACTCCTTCCAAGCGCAATAGGCCGTTTGGCCTGCACTCGTGTTAGGATTCTGATCGACGCAATAGAGTTCATATCAATTTACCGGGCATTCCGGCAACGCCAACATAGGCAGACCAGGGGAGCTTCTCCTTGTTTTCGAGGATACGTAGGCCCTCCAGATCCTTGAGAATAGTATAGTGTTGGAAGGCTGTCGCATTTATAGCAACTGAGTGCGAGATTAGTGCATGAAAGCAACAGCTTGAGCTCACGGAGCAATCCGTAGATATGGTCGCCCGGCTTAACTGAGGGGTTCTCAGAACGAAGGACTCTACCAACGCCGTAGTTGTCGAGAGGTTTACCGAGAATTAAAGGGGGCTATACCATGAGGCGCAGTCAGAGAAATCATGGACGCGAGGGCAAAATAACACTTGCCGCATAGCTCTCGATGTCGGGATCTCTCATTCGTCCTCGCATGTAAGGATCGATAGAGAGCACGAGGGTCTTGATGATGTACTCGCCATTGAGAGGCACGGTGTCTGGGTCGATAACCTGCGGCTCATCGTATATAACGGTTCTTTTGGGATCCGGAAATCCTAAGTCAATGACAGGTCGTGGATCCTGTACAACAGTGGAAAAGGGTTGTGACATACCCGTTGGGATCTCGTTAAAGACGACTCGACCGTTCTTAACTGGGGCCATTCAGGATGTGAAATGATAGAAGATAGAACGCGACGGAAGATGGGGAAAGAACGAGAATCGTACAGACTGTGTAGAATCGTTAAATAGTGCAATCCTAAATTCTATCTTTGTCAGGCTTGGCCTGGGCATTGAAGTCTAGAAAGCCATCGTATCCTTTTCATGACGTTGGATGACGGAACTGCTTACCTGAAGTTGACCTCAAGACTCCTATTTCTCTCTTGCCGACTTCTGTGTTCAGTGCGTATGTCCCAGCAGAGACATGACCACGTATGAAACACGATCATAAACACCGAAATCAAGTTTCATATAGGGAGACCTGCTAATCCATCATTTGGAGAAATTCAGTAGGAATCCGGGCCTTAGGGTTTTGAGGAACGTCGACGAATGAGTTTGGACGAGTTTTCCACTTCCATAATGGTAACAGAAAATTAGTCTACAGTGTAGACCGAAAGTTCAAAGCTCAACATCCAACAGTCGTACCTGAGGATATCTCTGTCACAAGTTCTGGCAGCCTGAAGGCCCTGAACAATACTAGAATGCTTCCGTCCGTCCGAATTCGTCTACTAACTTATGGTTCGGCAATACCCGCACCAAGCAGCGGATGCTCATTATGGGCGCCTCAGCAACTGCCCTTCAAGCTTCAAGTTCAACGTTTCGACGGTTTCACCGTTGCAGCTGTCTTGACATGGCCGCTGCATACGGCCAATCTTTCAATGACCTCGAGTCAGGGGAGAACTATAAACTAGCGGATAGCGCGGACGAGGAGCAAGTTGCTCTCCTACCATCCCCCACGAAGGAGCAAGACGCTGCATCTGAAGATGATATCCCTCGAAAACGCTCCGCTGGCCCATTCTATTCTCGTCCTATCTTCCAGATAGCTTCGTCTTTCGTTTTGGGTATTGTTGCTTGCTTAACGTTACAGTATATTGTTTGTGCAATCAACCTCTCTGGCGTGTGTGATGACGCGTCTTCAGCTATTGGACGTCTTGCTTCGCCCGAGGCAGGTTCCACCGAGGTTCACAAGTTTCCTCCTTTGTCACCCACCAACGCATCCCCTTCCTTATTCCCTAGCTCTGTCGGCTATGCAGGACCTACTCCTACAGGAGCTGAACCCGGACTCATACAAACAGCGCCGTCATACCCTCTACATACTGGCGCTCCTCACCTCGTGGCGCCTCACTTCAAGTCGAAACATAATAGTTCAGAGTCCTCGTCAAGCCGATTGGATGGTTCAAGCCGATTTGATCTCTTCAAGCATTGGGGCAATCTGTCTCCTTGGTTTAGCGTGAAGCGAGGATCCTTTGGTCTCGACTCTAGCCCTGAGGCACCCGACACCTGTCGCGTAACTGGCCTTCACTTCTTGCACAGACATGGTGCTCGCTACCCCACGAGCTATGGTAAATAACTCTACAACCACCATTAAGCATCTCTGAGCTGTCTTCACAGCTTCATATGGTGGACCTGCCAACTTTTCCTCTCGTTTGCATCATTCCGCTGCTAAGTGGAATGGGCAGGGTGACCTAAGTTTTATGAATGACTGGTAAGTGGACATTCAATGCCTTTGTCCTTCACGGTCTTCACCGTGTATAATATAGGACCTACAAGCTAGGAGAAGAAGGTCATTTCCTTTCATCCTATTCAGAAGGTTCAGTTACTCATCATGCTCAACAGTGCTCACTCCTTTCGGGCGTCAGCAAATTTGTAAGATTATGTTATACAGGAATGCCCTTACCTCGTCTTAAATATTTTAACGCAGTTGACCTCGGTGTTTCAATGCGTATCAAATATGGCTATCTGCTCGAGGTGAGACTCAAATGTGAATAACGTATTCTGGATATAATACTTATGTTATGTCAGAACTTCACTAAAACCAACACACTGCCTGTGTTCCGAACTGAGTCACAGTATGTTTTCATGCTCTTGTTCTTCGGATTTATCTTCAGTTGTGTATAACTGGATATCAGAGATCGTATGTTGGCTTCCGCGCTCAATTTCGCTATCGGTTTCTTCGGCTTCCCATATGAAGGCCAATATCAGCAAAGTATCACCATTGAGGCACATGGGGTTAGTGCATGAGTCTTTGGCCACATCAATGTTTATTGCTCACGCGTGCATTTAATAGTTCAATAATACACTCGCGCCATACAAGACGTATGATATATGTCACTTCTCCGTCCCAATGATATGACGTTTACTTTGGAATCCAGGTGCCCTAATGCAAGAACCTCCGGGAAGTCCGACCGGTCTCTATACTATGTCCGTGAATGGGCTTCGAAGTATTTGGCGGATGCCCATGCACGATTGGCACCTCAACTGGAAGGATACGACCTGAGTATTGAAGACGTTTTCACGATGCAGCAGCTGTGTGCTTACGAGGTATGCTCATCTCGTTTGATAACGCTTGGGAGACTTACCATCCATAATCTGATATTGTAGACTGTTGCCATTGGATATTCCAGATTCTGCGAGCTCTTCAATGAAGAGGAGTGGAAGGGCTTCAACTATGCGTAAGAATTACTCTAACGGTTACCCTTCTGACTCTGACCAATTTGCTATCTGATGTTTAATTTAGGCTCGATTTGTTCTTTTGGTACGACTCAGGTTTCGGATCGCCAGTTGCCCGTGTCCAAGGCATAGGTTATGTACAAGAGCTCGTGGCCCGTCTCACTCATGCCCCTATCGCCGTCCATAATTCGTCTACCAACGCTACTCTTGACGATAACTCGGTGACATTCCCTCTCGGCCAAAGCCTCTACGTCGATGCTACCCACGAAGTCGTCGTGCTTAACAGTAAGTTGTCATAGATACCGTCGTGCTCCCTCGTTATCTCACCTTTCTGAATTTCGTAGTTATCACTGCTTTGAATTTGACCAATTTTGCTGCGGATGGACCTTTGCCTGCCAGTCACATTCCAGAAAATAGGGCATTCAAAGTCTCGCACCTCGCGCCGTTTGCGACTAATGTCCAGTTCCAACGTAAGCTTCTTTCATTCTTATCCATCCTCGACCTTCTCACACCTTCTTCTTTCACAGTGCTTTCTTGCGAGTCTACACCTGACCCTCAAATACGAATCATCATTAACGACGGTGTCGTTCCCTTGACATCTATCAAGGGATGTTCCGAACACAAAGACGGTCTGTGTCCTGTCTCTACGTTCGTAGAAGCTCAGAAGGAAATGATCGCGACAACCGATTGGGAATGGGGATGTCATGGCGGTTGGGAAGTTCCTGCAGGCCCTGAGTGGAATACTACTACTGGATACCCACCTGTTCAGGAGGATTAGGGGTTGACTTTTGCTATTGATCTTTACTGTTGATTTTTGGGTAGATTATGGACATTCTGGATACCTATATCTGTTTTTGGGTACTTTGTCCGGTTCTGATACCATATACTTTACATTTTATGCTACTACCAACATTTCTTTCCGGCGCTGGTTAGTACACAAGCCAACTCTCAGCCTTGTTCAGCGCATCATCCCACCCGCCGTCCTTGCCGGTTTCCCAAACTTGCACACTATCAACTTCATCTTTACCCAACTTCAAACCGTTATACAAGTGAGGAAACAACCCCTCTCCTCCCCTTGGTCCACACACTTCCGCCTTTGGATCTTCCCACTTCATATCCTTGTCAATGGCGTCATAAGGTATCCGCAGCACATAAACGCGAGAGTCCTCTCGAAAGAAGTACTTGAGCGTTCCAGGGATTTGTTTGGCTGTGGATAGGTGGATGAAACCTGAGGTTTGGTCAAGCTCGCTAACTGGAAGTCTCTCTGGTAAAGGATCGGGGGGAACAGCGGAGGATGGGATCAGTTTGTAGACGTAGCTAGGTTTGGAGGATGCCTCGGACATGGTGGATGAAGTTTAGGATCGATCTGAGATCAAGAAGTATCGTTTCGCATTCGCCACTCTATTGAGGCTCGCTTCCGGCCGCTAATATATTCGTGGTTCATATATAGAATCTTAGTTCCCTCAGTCAAGTACAATGCCTGCTCGACTTCTTTCAAATATTCTGAGCAAGGTATAATTTCATTCAAATCGAGTTGTCCAGCCCAAGCACAGTTCTACTATGTAGTAGACATCGAAAGGACTCAGCGGTATATCGCAAGAACCAGAGTTCGAGCAGAATCGGATGAGGGAAACGAGTCAGAGAAATCTACAGCTACATGAATTTCCAGTTTTCCAACGGACTCAAGAAATAAATAAGGGATATCCAAGCAACACGGGGGAACAAAGTTAATGATACATACTTTGATACTGACCTACGCCCTGTGGCCCAAGTGAGTACCTGCAAGCTCCCTCTCCAACTCAGCACTTGGGTCGTCGAGAACAGGGCTTGCAGCACGCTGGTCACCAATAGTGGTGTAACCGGAGGTAGCTCCATTTGGTGGCGCATTGTCCGTGACCGGAGAGCTCAAGATCTCCTCTCGTGTGGGAATCGGTAGGCTGTAAGAGTATCATATAGTGTTATTGTCAACCGGACATGGCAAAACAAGAGTGCGCACCTGTCCTGACGGCGGACTTGGCCTGACGCACGAGCTTGAGCACGAACTTCGGCGCGGAAGGTCTGAACCTCGTCGACAATGAGGCGCTTCATGCCTTCAATGGAGTCCTCTTCTTCGAAACCGAAGTCGAAGCTCTGTTTTCAAGCATACACTAAGCTCATGAATCCTGCAAAGGTCACAGACTCCACGTACCGATGCGCATACTGGCTCATCAGCAGGATCATGCCAGACAGCCAAGTACGGGTGGTTCAATGCTTGTTCGCATGTAATACGCTTGGCCGGATCGAAGTGAAGCAGTTGGGAGAGAAGGTCGATTGCGAGGGGGTTGGCACGAGGGAAAAGAGTGGAGAAAGGCACTCGAGGCTTGATAGGGAGAGAACGAATATAGTCTTGAGCCTGAAGTATCACGAGGTCTTAGTTAACGATTATGGGCTGGTGTTTG
The DNA here is from genome assembly GCA_964035595.1 of Somion occarium. Lineage (NCBI taxonomy): Eukaryota > Fungi > Basidiomycota > Agaricomycetes > Polyporales > Cerrenaceae > Somion > Somion occarium. Next base: position 1,185,781 of record OZ037949.1, on the reverse strand, counting down.
CTAGGGAAAACTTACGCGAGGAGAACCGACACGACGCAAAGTGTCTTCTGACGGAGTTCCCAGGTAATGCAGAATCTGGTTCAACTGATCGACGTAACTGAGAAAAACCAGGGTAAGCGCAAGTACAACGAGCTATGAAGATTGACATACTCCCTGCCCTTGAATATAGGTTTTCCAGCAAGTAACTCAGCGAGGATACATCCGACGGACCAGACATCAATTGCGGGGCCCTGTTACAGGGTTGTATTAGGAAGCTGTGATATAAGGTTCACTGATATATCTCACATAGTTGGCGAAGCTCAGCATAATTTCGGGTGCTCTGTACCACCTCGTTGCGACATACTCGGTCATGAAGCCCTGGTTAGCGGCAGAACGAGCATTGTTGTTGCTGTTGCCAGGGCTGTAGCCACGGGCCAGACCGAAGTCGCAGATTTTAAGTTCACAGTCGGCATTGACCAGGAGATTTCCGGGCTTGAGGTCACGATGCAGCACGTTCGCGGAATGAATGTACTTCAGGCCACAGAGTGTCTGATAGATGAAGGATTGGAAGTGAGCATCGGAAAGTGGTTGTTGCGACCGGATCTGCAAAAGAATCACAAAGAATTCGTGAAGAGATCTTGCAATGGGAACTGACAATGGCATGGAGATCAGCTTCCATCAGCTCTTCCTAACAGTTACCAAAATAAATTAGCAAAGAAGACAGTATGATTCGAAAACCACATACATAAAGATACACTTCATCGAAGTTGCCGTCAGGATGAAAGACAATGTCCATATCATATAAACAGGTGATCTGTTATGCAATTGATAAGACGAATCAAAATCCGATAAAGCCTTATGACAGACATTCTTGTGGCCACGAAAGTGGTGTAGTAGCCTTGTTTCATCTGTCAATACTATGGTACTACTTCCGAATACAGAATACGCACTTGATCTCGCGAAGGCATCGTTTCGTCAAGATTCTCTGAGTAACAGTGAGGTTTTTACGTGATCGAAGATGTAGAGACCGGCCACAGAAAACATGCCTTTGTGTTAATGTTGGTGATCTTTTTGATTGCACAACCTTCACCGGACCTGCGGTGCTTCGCAGCTACTACACATCCATAGGCACCCTGCCCAAGCTCCTTAACGAACTGGTACTCAGAATCTACCACAAAGGTGGAGTTCAAAGCTTGAAAGGAATGCCTTTGCATTGTCGTTGTCTTGTGGGTAGTGGTAGTGAAGAGAAAGAGAGACTGGCAGCCTTGGCAGGTTTGTGCGGTTTCAGCATGGATCGATGGAACTGCTTTATGGGCGTTTAAGTAACACCGCCCATCCTCGAATGGCAGCTAAGGTCGATTGCCATCAACAGGTTCGGAACTCTTGATCATGTACTTGTAGTACCCGGATTTGTTCAGAAAATTGGACCTGACAAAGGTGCCTTTGCTGCAAAACATCCAACTGGTAGGCAAGCACGCCATGGAATTTAATAACTTGTTGCAATTCCCAAGTTGTCTTCGGCCAATACGGTGTCGCATATTACCTTCAAATGGATATGCTTCTGACATCGTATATTGACTTGCGTGGGAGATATCTGTCAAGTTAATACAGACCGGCTGTCGTACTTGTGGTGATGGGCTGCTATTGCAGACTGCGAGGACCTTGTACATTAGCGAACAGATGTACTCGCTGTTGTGACGAAACACATGAGCAATACTCAAGGAGGAAACCAATTCAAAGGCTACGTGGATCTTGGTAATGAGATCTCCTCTGCTAGTACAAGCCGTACCATGGGTGTTCAGAGCACGGATGTATATCATGATATGTTCGTATCCAGGGTTTCCTGCTCTCAGACGATAGCCCAAACGCAAAATGGAGAGGATGGCGTACAACTGAGGTACAATCGCATTCGTTAATTTTCACTGTACGCGCAGTTCCAATACACAGGATTCCCTCAATGAGAGTACGTTATTTTCAGAGTTAAAACAAGTTACAGTAGGGTGCGAATAAAGTCTGGAGTCAAGTGGCATCAAGACTCGGCTGTGCTGAGGATCTAATCTTATCATCCCTGTCGACTGGAGGCTGTTTCAACTTCGCTCATGTTATTTGCCCCCCATGACCAGACCAGTTATTCAATTTGTATCCACAAGGGCAGCTTTTTTTCCATATTGAAGTGCAGTTGGTGCATATGAAAGTCCAAGGCTTCTGGCCTTTATCCCGGCCGCAAAAGGATTATTGTCAAAGTCGACGATAGGTGAAACAGCGATATGATTAGTTGGTACGCTGCGCTTGAACATGAATGCCTGATATCGTAGCTCAACCTGAGTCTTGACAGAGGTTCCATCTGACCAAGTCATGGGAGTAACATACCAGGGCATACGCCCCAGGCTTCTTCAACTTCTACTGTCAAGTACGTATGATAGTATGATACTACGTTCAGGCAGTGTATCAATCATCCGTGCTCCTTGATGGCAATGGTGAGTCTATGGCTGGCCTATTTCCGTGACCGGAATAGCTTGCCCATACATGGTACGAAACCTGATATTCCTGTGGCACATCTATGATTGAGTCCGGAATCGTTGGAATCAGCAGGAGGGGCTGTTAGTGCATATATACCCTTTCCTCCTTGAAAGAATGCCTCCTGATCCTCCGTATCATACCGACCCGTAATGCTCTCGTTAAAGAACTTGAGCCGACTCGCAAAGAATGCGGCTATGGGATATTCTGAGGCTCAGTCGAAAGTGAGAATGGCCACCTCCAATGACCCTCAGTCGCCATCACCTAAACAGTTGGACGAACTACTTCGGATGACATACAAGGCGTAGGTGGCCACGATCCTCAGAAAATATTACCCCTAACGTCTTCTCCAGAGAGCTCTTCAATGAGCTTATGGAGACCCTCTTCAAGCGGCTCGAAGAGCGCGGAAAGAGTTGGCAGCATGTTTACAAGGTAACTATCTCGAACGCGCTTTCCTAGTCTCTTCACTAAAAATATCGCTGTGCCAGGCCCTCATAGTGATCAACCACCTGCTACATATCGGACCAGAACGTACGCTCTACTACTGTACAGCCAAGTCTGCCACGATCGAGTCCCTTGCGGGATTCCGCTACACAGACTCCAGCGATGTCGACCTGGGCACACACGTCCGCCTCAAATCACAAGAAATTATGGGCCTCTTGTCCGACATCCTTACTCTCCGTGAGAAGAGGCGAGCTCGTCTCATCTTGAATGCCAAATCTTCCATCTTGCGACCATCTCGCTTGGAAACCAACTCTAATTCTATTCGCGCAAAACTTTCTTTCTTGGATACCAAACTCCCCGAAAACGAGAAGTCGGAAAGGCGAGACGGTGGCGTATCAGAGGAATCAGACCAATCAAGGTACTCGCAAGATCCCTTTGATCCAGAAGTGGTCTTGATCATTGACGGTGGAGCGGGCGAGAGCTATGGTGCTCGCAAGAGTGATACTGCTCGCGAGAGTGTGGGTACTCTGAGTACGAGTACGGAAGCAGAATGCGAGCGCAGTCCGGTCCATGATTGGATTTCCGCCGTAGCCATGGCACGGGATGGAGAAGAGGATGGACTGTTGTCAATCACAGATGAGGAGGCCGAACAGGAGAAGAATGCAGGGCGGGAATCAAGACAGGGAAGAGAACAACGGTTCTCTACTCGGTCCCGGGAATCAGCCTACACTCAGGACTCCTGGTCTGCGTGAGTGCATTTGATTTGCATCTAAACCGGTAGCGACAGATCGACTTATGATGGATGTATCTACACAGTCATGATCATCATGTTCTGCCAAGGCCATCTGCACCAACACCTGGATTATCACCAACGAGCGACTCGGAAGATTCCTCGACTCGATCATTTGCATCTGGTCCTCCAGACAACAAAGAATCTCCTCACCAGGGGATTCGACCGCTTCCAACCCCTCCACGGCGAGTGTCGGAGGACATCGACGCTTCCATAGCATCACTAGAACGACTGAAGGCTTTGCGCAAGTTACACTCCGCCCTCCCTGCAGACTATGGCGAATCACCTCGGTCCAGCATTGCGCCATTGAATGTGAGATCGAAGAAACCAAGACCATTACCAGCCTTGCCTGGAACGATCGAGTAAGTTATGATTTCGCACATGATATGATGTACGCATAGCAATCTTGACATCCTGCCATTTCAGTTTATCAAACCCGTTTGTGACGGTTCTGGACTACTTTCCCTTGGTACCATCACATATACCGCAGAGACCATGCATGTGACCATCTTTAGAAATTCGTAGAATGCGGATAGCGGGGCTCTGAGCATATGTTGTTGATCCACTCAACTGCCAGCTCACTATCAACACCTACTGGACTTGGCGACGGCATTCTTGAGTGATTAGCGGATTCCACCTTGGTTTAGAGTGGGGCTACGATATCTGACCTGATTGAGATATTTGGAGGACAGATAGGCAATGATGAAAAGTTCCTTGTGGTGGGCAGAGCCCCAGATAGACGGCACCTGGCTTTGCGAGCAGATTCCAGACAAACTGAAAGACTGCGTGCTCAAAACTGCCATATTCTCACGGTGAATAAGAGACTGGAAATGTAATATACACATCATGCATGCCAGACTTTTGCAATGAGTTCCGTCAAACCTATGTGGCGCGAATCAATATCTTCCATATTCCATAAGATAGTGCGGGACGTATGACGTACCGATATCGTTCGTGTTGAACTGGTAAACTCCCACAAGGACCGCAGCAGTGACCCCTCGCAGGAGCCACGAAAAGGTGGGTCCGAGAATGGGGAACTTACGAGGGTGCAAGTAGTCGACCAGGATAGAGTCGAACTGATAGAAACAAGACGATCAGCCAGCGCTTTGTACGCACAAACTTAAATCCAAAACAACTGCGAGATACTCACTCCAATGTGGCTATGCACAACCAAACTTATACCCAAGAGTCCATCCACGATGGGGTAGTTACTTCCGCTTGTAACGAAGGCGGCGACAGTGAGCGGGACGAGACCTGCGGAGAGAAGGCGCTCGAAGGCCCAGTGATAAGAGCCATGCGTTCGGGAGGGAGGTGGGAAGGTGGTAGGATCGTTAACTGTGCCCCTGTAGATGGCTGTAGCATGATAGTTCAACGACCGTGCAGAGGATTGAAAGCGAGTAGGTACTCACGTCCACCAGGAACGTATGCGAATTCAGAATCTTTCTTGACTGAAGCTATATCAAGGTGGCATCGTAAACATCGTAAACATCGAATTGAAAGCAAGATTAACACCCAAGAGGAACAAACGGACGAGATATGAGCTCTAACTCATGCAATTGTTAGAAGTGAACAAAATGACGCACAAGTAGTAGTGATCGGCCTCAACGCCCTCTTCGCGAAAGTGGTGGCAATTCGCCTCTTCAACGCATTTCTGGCAACAAGTGCGGAGGACATCGTGGTAAGAGGTTAGGACAGGTCAGCAACACTTCGTCGTCGTCGTCGTCGAAGATGTTGAGCTCGCGGAATGCACGCCCGACGGGCAACACAGGAGAAGGTAATCACGTGCGGCTGGACCGACTATCGCCGCACCTTTCCGGGCAGCCAATTGGAGGGCAGATATTCCGTGAATTCAACTCGATTAAGGGATTTGAACAGGATTTGAAGACGACACAAGTACACGGATAGACTCGACGCGTTTCTCTTTAAAACAAACAGCCTTGAGGGCATATTAGGTACATTGAACATATTGTATGATTTGCAGTCACAAGCTATTCACCGCTTGGGGTGAATAGTGTCAAACTCTAAGTTATCCGACCAACTCTCATACTCATCCACATTCTTTCCAACCATAGCCAACTTCTCCCTAGCCAGCCTTACAGCATCCTTGCCCAGAGGTAGACGGAGCGGAGGGTCCGCAAGCTCACTGAGTCTGTAAATGGCGCGACCCCCTTTCTCTGGATCGCCGGTGAATGGTATTGAACTGACAAATTGCCGCGTTTGGATGGAAGGCAAGCTCGTATTGACATATGCTGGGAGAACAGGTGCTATTACGAGGTTTGTGGTACGTGCAGGGGTATCAAACAGTGCAGGCTGCAACAGGGTGATCTGTGGGGGGTAAATTCGTCAGTGGTCTAGTGAAGTCGAACAAAAGATACCTTTATATTCCATGCGGGATCCAGTTCTGAAGCGAGGGTCTCGGTAACGCCCTCAATAGCTAATTGCAGAATGCGGCTCAATTTAGGGCATGTATTCAGTTTATATTGTACTTACCATGCTTGGATGCCGTATATATACCTTGACCAGGGAAGCAGTACAGTGCACTGACAGAGCTGTTCTGAATGATTCTTCCTCCCACAGCAGGAGGGTTAACGTCACGAAAGAATTTGACAGCTTCCTGTATGACATGCAAAGAGCCCCAGAAGTTCACTTCGAACAACCTCCGTGCGTCCTCCTCAGGCGTTCCCTCGGCTTCCGCGAGCATAGTAAACCCAGCGTTGCTAAACACGACGTCAAGTCTGCCATAGACTTGCTTGGCTTGTGCGAATGCATGCTGAATATCTGAGAGGCTGGTGACGTTGGTTTTGACTAGAAGTAAACGAGGCCGAGGATACAACTTCGATAATTGGGTGAGTGCGTCAGAGTCGGTGTGGCGTGTAGCGACGACAACGCTGTCTCCTTTGGAGAGAGCGCACTTTGTAACCTCATAGCCAAAACCAGATGATGCACCGGTGACTGGGACGGATCAATGGATTCACTGATCAAACATATTTAGCGCAATATACAAAGACGGACGTACCAAGCCACACCCGACCTTTTGGTGTTGGTGTCGCCTCCTTTCCTGTCCTTGTGTCTGACATCGGCGCGGTCTAGACTCACTTTATGCTATTCCAGGTATTTCAATTGTGCTCCAAGGTGAGTGAACGGGGAGATAAGCATCTCTCATTTGCCTTCTCCCGCCGCTCGGGAAATTCAGCGTCAACTCGTCGCCACAACTCGTGGCGTACGGGATGCACATAGTCTGAGGGCCCGCGTAGTCGCTAAAGCTGGGTATCGTTTGCTAACACCAAACTGGATTATTGTTGAGAAAAGCACCAGGTGTCTTGAATGGTGTTGGGTACTTGAATACTTAGTGGTCAATGCCTTGATGGGGATAGACAGATTTGATCGAAGAACAACTGCTGGTGCTTATTCCAATATTGTCTGTTTCTACAGAACGGAGGCTTCGAATCACAAAAGACAGTCGATGACAGCATGATGCAAGAAGACAGAAAGATGGTAGAGCGCGTTTCTCCGACAGTCAAACGTTGAGCGGTTTCGCTGATGAAACCGTTTTGATCGCGATCAACTGCTAGGGCTTTTTCAAATATTGCTTGTTTCTACAGAATGGAGGCTTCAAATCATAAAAGGCAGTCGACGCCGGCATGGTGCAAGAAGACAAAAAAAAATGGTAGACTGCATTTCTCCGGCAGTTACATAGAACGTACGCCGGTGCGTGGGTGAGAACATTCGTAGTGATATCCAAATGGCCATTGTAACCAGAAGACCTATTTTCTACATTACGATGTGATCCTGAGGTGATACCTTATCGCATCGTGGTCCTCGAAAGCAACGAAGGTGCGTCATTTCCATTGATTTTGCAAGGCGTGTGAGCGGATACCATGAAGTTGACGGTTGGGAGGTGAATTACAAGGTGATAAAAAGAACAACCCACCCGCAGCCTTGATTAGGTCGCTTTCCAACGGACGCGCAGCGTTTACACGGTGGGGGTACACATGTGCTTGATATGAGCTCGCAGTACCTTCTGAGCAGACCACCATTCGTGCATATCTTGACATCCTGAGAAAGTTGCATGCAGGCCACAGACAATGGCGTAACTAGGTGGCCTGTTGAGGATCGTGCGATCCTATTCTGCGAACAAACTTGGCGGAACAAGGGCGTACTAGAGGCAATGAGATCGCCAGATGAGAGACCTTCCTAGACTGTTCCGGGCTAACGTAGGCGAACGAAGACCGGGCTGGGTGTATCACTCCCAAGAATTGTGGTACCCGTTGACGTTGAACACTGCGCAGCTGCCACAGCAAGACGTCGTGTTCATATAGCTTGAGACGGGTGAGAGAAGACGGAAAGGTGCCGATATTAAAGTTGTATGACGAAGTGTAAATACTATTACAGTATCGGGTATTCCAGCGAAGCAAATGCAAAGCGGATACAAATTATGAATGGCGTCTGGATGGCCGGATAATAAGATCAAGGGAACCGAAAGTTTGAACAAAAGGCTGACACTTGCCTGGCCTGCAAAAGCCACTCCCTGCACCTCTTGCTCGGCATTGTCGCTGTCTATCTTTCATTGCTCTACATTGTACACGGCGACCCCGACGTCCGCCACAGTCACTGATCAAAGCGACGCATCTTGATCAGCGCTGGGAATTTCATCAGATCCTGTCTCGCACGGGGGCACCGCCTACACGACGACCACTCTTCACAGAGCTTGCGACGTATCCTCTCTTTCCCCTACCCCCACACCCTTTTAATCTTCTCTGTCTTCGTCTTCTTATCCTTGGGTTGAGCCTGGTGCTTCATCTGAGTCTTTTTCCTGAGCTTTTTTCTTCTCCGCGTCCGGCACGTAGATCCATCACCATCATTTCCGCCCTCTCTGCGTGCAATCATCGCCCGGAATTATAATACACTTCCTCTACGGCCTATAACCGCTCACTCCTTCAAGCTTTTCTCTCACCGTTCTCTCCTTAACTGTCATGTCTCTCAAAGCCGAACTCGAAACCTGGGCTGCCGCGCTCGAGGCCTACGATGCACAAGACTTTGAGAAGTCCCTCGAGCTTTTCAGTTCCATTGCTGATTCTTCCAAGATCCTTACGAACATGGGTCTCATCTACGCGACGCTGGGCGAGCATGAAGCAGCCGTAGAGCAGTTCATCGGCGCCACTCAACTCGATCAATATCTCGCTGTTGCATACTTCCAATGCGGTGTATCTAATTTCCTACTCACTCGTTACGATTTGGCACACAAGGACTTCGATGAAGCCCTCCTGTACTTGCGAGGCAACCAGTCAATCAACTATGAGCAGCTCGGATTGAAATTCAAGCTCTTCTCGGCGGAGGTTCTATTTAACAAGGGTCTCGCGCAGATTTACATGGGCAGGCTCCAGGAGGGTTTGATGGATATGGAGGAAGGGAGGAAGGAGAAGGTTACCGATGAGCACAACGTTATTGATGATGCCATGGCCGAACGCGGGGATGGTTACACTGTGTTTAGCATTGTGAGTTCAATCTTCTTTCAAATTCTTCGTATATATTTCTGAAGCTACTGCCTATTTAAGCCTGTCGGCGTATTGTACCGTCCCTCAGAGAGTAAGCTAAAGAATGCGAAGGCGAAAGACTACATGGGAAAAGCTGTAAGTTGACCTGCCATTGACACCGCATTCACCATCATTGAAATTGATAAATTCTCCGTAGAGACTCGTGGCAACCAGCGACGCAAACGAAGCCTATACAACCTTCACCGGGGTCACACGTTTGAAACAGGGTATCGCCCCTACTGGTACCTTCCTCGAAGATGAGAGCCGCGCCGCAGGACTTAACCGTGCTGCCACAGTATCCGTTACTTCACGTACGTCCTGAATATGTGCGCATATATACAGTATACTGACCCGAATTATCATTTGTAGGACCTACTGTACCTGATGAAGACAGGCCACAACCTACCCTTCAACGTGCCAAGACAACCATCAACGTCCCTACAGATGCCCGTGACCGTATCCGCGCAAACAACTCTCCCATGACCACTCCTCCGAGCGGTGCTGTCATTTCACGCAGCGCATCATCTGCTGGTTCCGGTAGGGGACAGATGCCCGGACCTGTTCGTGGTTTGAGCGTTCGTCGACCAGGCGCGCCTGCACCCAATCTTCCAGGTGTCAACAATATTGCGGGTGGTGCTGTGCCACCTCGTGCTTCCCCCCAAAGAGCACCTCCTTCATCATCCCGTGTCACCGAGTTCTACGATGACTACATTGATTCCTATGGCGATGACACGACTAGCCCGCCTGCTAATCGGGTCTCTGCCTGGGCAAGGAACAATGCAAACCCTGGTGCTGGCGTTGCAAGGTCAAGGTCTATGGCACCTAGCTCGTATGCACCAAGCTCTGCTGGTGGTATGAAGAGGCGTATTACCAGACGGGGCACGACCAGGAACACTAGCAGCCGAGCGCAGAGCATGTACGAAGAGGAAGAGGAAGGCTATGGAAGTGGTGGCGATATTTTGGACGATGATATCATCAGGATTCGCGTCAAGGTCTGTATCTTCTGCTCAATATCCCCTGATCATACCTTTCTCACATGTACGATTATTCATGGGTCAGGTTCATTACCAGGACGACGTCCGTGGAATGGCCATTGACTCTGGCATGCCATTCGACGAGTTCGTCGAGCGTTTGACCACCAAGTTTGAGAAGTCATTCCAAGATCTCGCAATCAAGTTCAAGGACGAGGATGGCGGGAAAGTCACGCTTCGTGATGAGATGGATTATGAGCTCGCCGTCGAAACTGCAAGGGAGAGCGCTAAGGGCAAGTCCGAAGGTCGTCTCGAGCTTTGGTGCCTCGACAAGTAGACGTTTGCACCCGACATCTCACATTCACCTGCTCTTCCTCAGTTCCATTCATGACTGCAGAGCCGTCGTCTCCATATCCTTCTTACTTCCCTAGACTCACGATTCCTCAGTTTCTCTACTCATAGGTTGTGCTTGTATCCTCATATCTGGTTTTTCCGTTGTGGTCAATTGTTAGTGCAATCTGCTCAGGTTCTGTACGTGTATGCTCTCTTCTTGTCTCTCATCATTTCTCTCGTGCTTCTGATTGTGTACTGCTGCTGGTAGTGGGTTCAAAGCGTATATTATAAATACCATCGTGCGACTCGACAGGCGATAATCCCTTGCCTTGGCTTGCTTTCGGGTTTCGTGTAATTTATATTTATCCTCTCATTTGCTCTTTACTTCATTGTTCCATTCTGCTCACAGGTAGAGGCCTAGAGAATATAACTCAATTCTCTTTCAATGCATGTAGCTCGGCGCTTGTCGTGCAATCATCCTTAACTCTGAACGCCCATTCTCCTCCATCCTCTCCAAGTGTGTGCATCATGTTCTTAGATAACCATATCATCTTCTTGAGTCAATACTCATTCTTATTTCTTCTTCCCCCAGTCGTATAAACAATTTGAGATTCCGCTGTGCGTCAGCACGCATATAGTCAAGACTCAAGCTACAAGTCTATTCCTCAAACCTTGACTATCCTGTACGTTCGTCCTCCATATAAATCTCCTCATATTTCCTCAATCCTTTTTAGGCACTTCAGAGATCTGACGACGGTGTAGTTGCACAAATCCCACTAGCGTCGTGAGTATCTGCGACTACGAGTTTGCACATATGCTAACTGTTTACGACCAACATAGCACCATGACGAAAATCAAAAGACGTCAAAAAGCTGCCTCTCAGCGTGCCTCCCAGCCAAGTTTGTCTCCAATCACAAGACTTCCCCCTGAACTATTATGCCACATCTTCCTCTCGCATTCTGAAGTACATGGACATCAAGAAACTGTGGTGGTCTCTCAAGTATGCCAGATTTGGAGAGATCTTGCGCTGAATATGTCAGACCTATGGGTGCATATTGATTCACAGCTTACGAATTTGGAATACACCAAGGCCTGGTTGCTGCGCTCGAAGGTTGCCCCGCTTTACATCATAGCTAATGCCGAAGACTGCATTAAGAAAGACGAATTCGATGACGATGCATACGACGAAATCTGTGACATATGGATCGAAGCCCTGCGTATGACGTTGGAATGTCTCCCACGCATACGCTCTCTGAGCATCAATGCACCCTTGTACATGCTCGACCACCTTTCGATTGTTTCCAAGTCGATCCTGACCCTCCCAACTTCCCTTCTTGAAGATTTGTATCTAGCAAGTGAAGGATGGAATGGGAATGCACCAGCTCCAGCCATGGACTATCTCCTCGTCTTCCTTCGCCATGACGCGCCGCACATGAAGTTCCTCAAAACCGTGGACCTATACTTCTCCTGGCCTTCATACATTCCTTCTAGTCTTACGAAGCTTGACATTGATCATACTCTGGAGCTTCCTGCGCCAAGCGTCGAAGCTGTGTTCGATGTCCTGGAGAGTCTCACATCACTAGAGGAGCTGTATCTGGGCGACGTGTCCCTGCCCGGCCCCATCCCATTGTCACGTACCGTCTCTTTCCCTAGGCTCACCGTCCTGAAAATTTGTTGCTACAACACTATCGATCTTTTACAGCACTTCTCCCTGCCTTGTGGACCATCCCTCGAGCTGTCTTTCGAATCGGTAGAGGCCGAAGATGTTCAAGAAATTTGTCAAAGTCTCCGATCTGCCTTACGTACATGTCCCCCTCTTCGTCACGTTCTCATCGAGGCGAATACCCGCCGGCGGTTTGATGGCGGGCCCGACCTTATGCTTAGTGGATATACCTCAGCCTTACACAAGGTCGCACAACCCGCTCACATCATTCTGCGCTTTACAACCCAGATGGATTTACCCTCGAGGGACATCACAACCTGTCTATGGACACCAGTTTTGGACATATTCCGGGATCATTTCGCCTTTTTAGACTCAGCTTTGGTGGATATCTTCGATCCGGACAGTTTCCTGAACATCCAACCAGAAATCGTTGTCCATATGTTGGAACTTTTGACGAGCATTCGCCAGCTAGGTGTCGCCGAGGCAGAAAGAACGCACAATGCGTTCAAGTTCGGACTATTTTCTGCTCTCAAAGACGATTACATCAGTATCCTCACCAATCTCGAAGAACCGTATTTGGACTCTCTGAAGCATGCAAATCATCCCTCTTTTGTTTCACCAATCTCTCTCGCTCGTTACGCTCAAGATGCTCTTACGATTCGCCAAAAGAAGAGGTCTTATCCAAATATCGACTTGAATGTCAATGGTGCCATTACAAAGCAGGGGAGATACAAATGGAAGTCGCTCGCAGCCATTTGGGCCGAGATAATTACAGGTACGGAGGTGTCATAGACGTTATAATGCTGTATATGTCGCTGCACATAAAGCGAGTTTTTAAAGCTCGCCCTTGAGTTGTGTGGATGCCTTGCGAGTTTCCACTCAATGGCAATGTGAATTCTCTTGGCTAGTAATGCTTCTCACCTTGTGTCGCGGAACTTTTCACGCATCACAAGCACGAGCAACCTATTCTTCATCAAAGTGGTGGTGGATGACAGTCATCGGATCTCTCACTATCGCCCAGGTCCGTACGTACTTATTATTGTCTCTGTTGCCGTCCTAACGGTGTGCTAGGACCGTGGCAGAACTGGAGATCGATCGCAAGCCAGGCTTTGCTGATATATCCCAAGGATAAGTCTCAGCTGTTGCCATACAAGAGGTACCAACTTTCATTGAAGTTCTCAACAATCCATAGAAGATGTCGAAGAGGCTTGTCCATGAGTTGCGTTGCTCAGTTCTCATGTCAAGCGCGCGGTGCCGAGGGAAGCAAAGCACTTCGGAAGCCGGTTTTACGTCGGATACCTTTCACCTTGAGTAACAGGCTTTCCACGATCGTGGCACGTCCGTCTGGAAATGTTAGTTCCGTAGAGATTAGGAACAGATATAAGTTTGGACAACAATGCGAGTGATAGAGCCCTCTTTCTGGATTGTCTACTGGCCAAACAACGCTATGTCCGCTCCTCCTGCTCTGACACCCCTGCCTTTTTCTAGTCTTGATAGTACCCTCGGTGCTCTTTATGTAGGTAAGGTTAGTCCTGTGACTCATTTGGCGATAATTCTGATGACGCTCTCAGGCAATGTGTTGGTGGCGTTGTACGCACTCCTATCGTGCTGTTAATGGAGTAAATTAACTTGACGCTATTCAGCTTTTGCGGCATCACAAGTTTCCAGACCTACGTTTACTTCGTTCGCAATCCGAAAGATAACCTTGCACTCAAATCTGCCGTACGTTGTATCTCAGGTCACTTGTTATGTCACGCAGCTGCTAATGCTCTACTCTCGATCACAAGATCTTCATTCTCTGGTATGCGATGCGTGCTGTTGCAGGGACACCTTAAACTAAAGTGCCTCCAGGGTCATCGATATGGTACATTTAGCATTCCTGTCTCACTCGTTCTACATATACACCATCACAAACTACGCCAATCCCTTGGCATTACTGAAGGTTCAATGGCAAGTCGGCCGTTCCAATGTATACGAGTCCGAGAGCTGCTAAATGTTGGCCTGGGGGATATAGGGGACTCAGCGTTCGTAGCTTGCTTGTTCTTATATCTTAGTTTGCACTGATGCAATGTCTCCAGGCGTTAGTAGCGCTGACAGTATGTACCTCGCAGCTTAATGCAGAGATTGTTGGCTGATTGACTGTAACCAGGATGTCAGTGATGCCATCGTCCGAGGGTATGTGGCGCGACTCTTAGATGCTGTCATCTTTGCTTATATCTTTACTAGGATATTTGCGCACCGCATATGGAGTCGTAAGTTATGCTCTCTGCCTTGATGTGAGGTTCCAAGCTTGAATGAGTGCCATAGTGAGCGGTCATAACTACTTTCTCACTGCGCTTATCGTAAGTGTTCCCCCCTCTGTCACTTTCGAAGTCGAATCCATTAATACGCATTTCATAGGCAGTTGCGTCTCTCGTCGTTTTCGGTGAGTGGGAAATCCACACGCTGTCGTATCAAGGATAAGTAACACTGCCATTTGTTTAGTTAGTGGGATGAGTTAGTGTTCTACATCATTCACCTTGAGGTTGAGCTGACTTTTCATCTTATCAGTATTTTCTGTGAGATGGTGAGTGTCTTGTTCATGTCGGCCTTACTATTTTGACCTTGATCGCAGTGCTCAACTAGGAGAGTTCCTTAAACTTCAATCAATATCAGTATGTAACTTGATATTCCTTTGTGTGGAATTTATGTGTTGTTTTTGAGCAGATCCTCACCTCTGGTGATTTTATAGTGGCTCATGTACTTGAGTCTCGGGACCATAGCTCTCGCAGACATTATCATAGCTGCGTCGCTATGTATCCTCCTGAAGAAACAAGTTACGGTATCGAAGAGGTAAGTACTAGTACCTGTGTGTCGCGTGCGGTCTTTGTTTGATGCTGTATGCACAGAACGCAGTCAATCATGCGCACCTTGATGCTCTATAGCATCAATGCAAGCGCATTAACAAGGTTCGGCATCTGGGAACTTCTTCCATTGGTACTTATAAAACGTGGTCAATGATAAGCATATTCTCGATCGCATGTCTGGTAACGGTACGTCTTGTCTTTGTTGTGCCGAAGACTCCATTGCTTCATCACACTCTCAGTATGCAACCATGCCGGACAACCTCGTCTTCCTGGCGATCTATGTCGTAATACCAAAGTGTAAATGAATATGGTGCTGCTCTATATATCGTTTCCTGATTTATTTCATTCCAATCAGTGTACTTCAATTCCCTCCTGGCGATGCTCAACTCTCGCAAGGCTCTGAGAGAACATCCAGGGGACCCTGTATCAATACCGCTGTCGCAGAGCGCTGCTTCAAGAGTACGAACATTCGCGACCGACCATCCTTTTGCTACTGGTGGAAGCATTGTATGTGAGGCTTACCGGGCGTGACCGTCAAATATGCTGACATGACTTCTTATATAGGTGTCGGGAATTCAGATAGAGACAATAACTGACAGAAAGTATGATCGTGAAGGGTATGATGGTGTTCCAGAGTCGCCTGGATATTTGGTAAGTCTTCTTTCATTTATGTGGGCACTTCGAGGAGCTCATGGCCTTGCCAGGACCATCGACACAGTCGATTTTGACGACTGTTGTAGTGGACAGCAAATATATTGTAAAGAGTTTGATTCCTTCCTCAAATTATTTATCTTTCATCCATTATGACTTTCACATTTGTCTGCCTTGTTGTTAGACACTCTCACATTGCATGTCAGAGCCTGTATGCGAATCAGTCGCAGACTGTTGTTGTCCAACTTTATATTTAGGCAGTGTATAAAAAGAAATCTCCGATACGGGGAATCGAACCCCGAGCTGCCGCGGGCGTCTAAAGACAGATGAAAGGCGGCAATGTTAGCCGTTACACCATATCGGAGTTATCAACAAATATATAATTTTTAAGATATTGATACATATCACACGCACAATTCACGCGGAGAATCTTAAGCCTTAAGGACGAACACATAGCGACGACTTGACCAACGATTGCGAGAAGACGGCAATATAAATGAACATACAAGGTTGGTGTGAAGCGGAGGCCGTTAAAGACAGCTGTGTATTTGCCAATATTGGACGTTACACCATATCGGAATAGCGCTCATCCAGGAGTCGCTAGTCGGCTTTCTGAGAAGGTCTAGGACCTTGGGCAAGATAGGAAGCTGCGTAGCATATTTATTTGCGACATGGAGAGTATAGCGTACAGAGGTGTGCAATCGATGCAAAAAATCGCAGGAAAGTGGACGACGAAGACGAAATAAAACGAAGAATATAGACGACGAGGAAAAATACACATACAACATAAATCATATACTGGCGAGTGAAAGTCTATCAACGAGGCGACGTTGCAGAGTTCGAGGAACTTGTGGCAGGTTGCTGTTTAGACAGCTCTTGTTGACGCTGCCAAATAAGCTCTGCCCATAGGGGTTTGGGAGGTATGTGACCGACGAGCGCACGCAAAACTTCAAGCCTGTGGAGCTCATCAGTACGTTATGCTTTAGACAAACGGGAACATGCTACTGACCATCTAGCTTTCTCTTCATCGCTATCCGCATAGAAGAGAATCTCTTCGTTAGCAGGGAAGATCAAGCGGAACGACCGTTCGACACCATATGGACATTCGTACTCGTCCATATAGCGACTTGTTCGTGCTGTTGACCCAGACGCAGGACTGAGAGCATCACGAGCCTCTTGGTCATCTTCCACGGCGACAGCCTTTTTCAGGTCGATGGTCGCTGTTGCCCGCTTGGTGACGTCATTGAACGCTACGAGATTGGCACCGATGACACGAAGGTGTCTTCGCCGCCATGACTGTCGGATTCAAAGTCAGAAGCGTCTACCATAGCATTAGAATTGAGATACTTACTGTGCAGCCACCGCCCATTTGCGTCAAAGTCCCCTCAAAGTAAGTCAACTTATGCCAGTTGATATGTCGAAGGCCGCGATGACATTCCTCCAAACTCTGCGGCAATTGATTTGGAGGTATCCCGGGTAAAGGTGGCAGCCGGAACACTTGGAGAACTAGCTCTCCGACTTGCACGCTTCTTGACGTCTTTCCGGCTTCCAGCTTCTGACCGATCAATGGGAAGCTTGTCTCGAAAAGGCGAGTATCGCAGTGTTTCGCGATATCCTTGAACATGACGAAGGCACGAGCAAGCGTGCCGTCAGGCGTCAAGTAGCGAGCTAAGTTCTCTTGAAGACGGTGCACTGGTGGCGATGCTGGTGGAGGGGTGGAAATCTTAGGTGACTTCTTTGGTGCACCTCGGAAAAAACTTCGCATACCCCCACCCTTCGATGCAGGTGGGGGTGGGTGCACTGGTGGAGGTGGTGGTGGAGTGTTTGCCTTGAACTGAGCGATTATATGCGGGTCCCGTCGAATCTTCAAGGTGAGAGTGATCTCGAGCTTGTTTGTCTCGATACTAAAAAGTATGTTAGACAGTGCATACGCAGTGAAACAAAGGACACACAGTTCAAACTCTTGCTCAATCCGAGAGTCGCGTGATAATCGACATTCTGGTGTTGTCACAAAGTGAATACCATTGTTCAACGTGCACGAAATGGCCGTAGGCTTGTCGGGTAATGGAACGTTGAGGTTCTTGACGCCAAGGACTGAACGCGGACAGAGCTCAGTAATACTTCTAGGTCAAGAACAAATTTCACCTACCTTTAACAAAGACCTTGCCGTGAGCTTTCCCGATACCTTCCTTCGCCCTAAGCTCTTTGATCTGCTTAGAATATTCGTTCTACATCGAGGCTCAGCTTGTCTGGATACATCATATCACGAATAGTGCGTACCATATCAGAAGGTCTCCTAACGGTTCTCCAAGCCTTGCCACCATTGAGGTCACCCGCGCCGTCCATATGGGATACCCTATCATTATCTGAGGAGGCATAGATGGTTTCGCTATGTTCACGAACATGGTACTTCTGAGAACGTCCGGAAAGTTGAGTATATGCGCTATCCACGGGGCGGTTAGGTGAGAAACTCACGCTAGTTGACGCTCCTAGTTTGCGAAGCTCACGATCAATGCTATCAGCTAAAGGGTCTTCCTCGTCAACGGGCATGACGTCCAACAGCCCACCGTCAGTAGTGGACTTTGTCCGCCGTTTGGCAGCGAGACTTTGCCTGGTGAAAGAAGCATCGGCCTCTGAAGTGCTATGACTGCGCTGTCTCGCCGGTCGCCCAAGAGGATTTCGCGGCGGTGTCCTGAGACCCATGTCCTCATCCTCCTCCCTCCGTCGAGCTTCGCGTTTCTTCTGCTTGATGAGTTCTTCACGCTGGCGAATCGCATCTTTGGCAGGAGGTGGAGGAGCTATTGCAGGTTTACTGAGTTCCGGTGCGGACAAAGCGAATTGTGGATTGGACAGCACTGGAACTTTAGGACCGCGACGCTCTGCTGGGTGTTCTTCCGGTTCGTCGCAATCCATCGAGTCTTCCTCTTCTGCTTCGTCATCATCCATAATAGAATCCACTTCAGCCAATGAAGGGTCGGCAGCATTAGGAGGAATTTGGAATTGGCCAGCTTGAACACCTGCTGTAACCGCTTCTACCTTCAACCCTCTTACACCTTTACCGTCCGGAGTGAGCGTGGCTCCTCCCGCGACGTCCTCCATGAGTCTATCTAGCGCACTACGCATATCGCCTAGTGGGACATCGCCAATGGACTTCGCGAGGTCATTCCCCATATCCAAACCACTGTCGCCAGACTGAAACCCAGAACCGAAGTCCAAGGTCAGACCAGTGAAAGGTTTACTTGAACTTAACCCCGGCTCTGATGGTATCCCATCTATAGAATGGGAACGTATGGGAATATCTGGTCGAGGAGGGTCTATGGGTTGGGGGTCAGGGTCGATGGATATTATGCCATCGTATGTGGGGTTCTGTCTGGTCAATGGTACTGCTATATGAACTTTAGAAGCACTCGGAGAGACGGGTCTGCCTAGGTCTTCTTCGTCAGTGTCGTCGCCCTTGTCAAGCTGAAGATTGACGATGGTGTCTCCTACATCAACAACCTCCCGAAGGGGGCTGTCAACACTGCGTTTCTTCATCAATCTTCTTTGGACATCTTCGCGGCTGATCCTGGGGCTCCGACCACTGGGACTGCCGTTCGGGCTGTTCAAGCTAGCCGAACTGGCGGCCTTGACGAGGCCCTGCTGCAAAGACGAAGAAAATTGTAGGGGAGAGCCGCTACGAGATGAGATACCGAGACCTGGAGAACCAAATCGCTGGGGTAGGGTGGGAGATCCCGAACGAGTGAGGCTATCGTTATTGTAAGAGCCAAGCCGTCCAGGTGGAGGCGGAGAGTCAAGATCAAATTCGATCGAAGGTCGGTGTCCAAGTTCAGGAATATTACGAGGAGGCGAAAGGGGAGGCGTGGAAGTTATCGGGAGTTCTGAAGGATATGGAGATGGGTCGCGCGCAGGACGTGAGGCTTCAGAATGTCCGACGGGCGCGTTGACATGGTCCATTCCTGGTTCCCGGGAATCAGTCGAGACGAAAGAAAGTTCAGCCGGTCGCGGCTCGTCCTTAATGAGTGGCATCGCAAAAGGATCAACCCCAGCAGCTAGAACAAAGGGCGTAAATAAAGGTGAACAATAGAACACAAACCTTGGCCACTCACAAATTTCTTTGTCATCCGGTTGGGGAACTTCGAGCTCGAACTTGGGCATCAAACTCTCCATGTGAGGCAACGTACTTGTACGTTTCGCTGGAGAAGGCGAGGGAGGAAGCATCTGCACATCCTCCTCAATGCCATCCTCCTTATGTGCCTTCACGCGTTCGGAATGTGTAGAGCGGCCCAAAGGCATCTGCGAGCCTGGAGAAACAGGCCCAATCGGCGTAGCTGAACTGGAGTGTGGAGGCGTAGAGAACGTGTCGGAGGGACGAGGGAATATCGGTTCGTCCACTTCTATATCATGCATATGATGAGCTGCTACTGCGCGCTCAGCGTGATGCGTTCGACCATAGGGCACACCGTCTTCTGCTTCCAGGTCGTCTGGAAGAGGATGGTCATCATGGGGCGGCGTAGAAGGGTCCGCATCCTGCAACATGGAATCCACCATGCCGGTAATACTATCATCACCGGCTTGAGAACTATCATAACTGTCGTCAAGGTCATTACTACTAATGAATCGTACGTCATCTTGATCTTCGTCCTCGTCCGTGACCCAATCAAACGCGTTCTCGTCGAGCTCTACGTTGTCGATTGTGAGGATATCGCAGTGTTCGCTAAACGAGACCGTTTTACGTCGGGCCCTTTTATTGCTATGACCTAAGCTAGCATCACGAGGGCCATGGAGACGTTTCGACACGAGAGATGGTCGAGCAGGTGACGCCGATGGATTGGGAACACGAGAAGGTGATGGAGAATTTCTAGGTGAAAATACCTGCTTGGGCGGTGGAGGCGGAGCAAGTTCCTCATCATCATCGTAAGTAGGGGCTTTCTTTCGGTACTTTCTGTTCGAAGTGGGTGTGATCGGCTGGGAGGGCTCGTCGCTGGGAACGCGTCTGAATGGGCTCTTGGTGACAGGCTCCTTCTCAAGGAGCCCTTGGAACGCTTTCGACTGACGTCGCTTGAAGCCAAGCGGATGTTCGTTCTCTGCTTGATCATGCAATGAGATCGGACGAGCCCTCTTCTCTCCACTAACGCGGCGGGTAGGGGCAAGAAGAGGAAAGGGTTTCGCTGGGGTTGGAATGTGAGACCTAAAGGGAGAGCGTGTGACAAGATTGTTTTTCTTCAAATGATTATAGCTAGAGGATTGTCTGCGGGCGAGTTGGACACCCCGCGGTTGAAGCTGCGGTGAGCCCCGCTTCGCAATTCGTAACGGTGTCGTGGTTGGAGAGCTCCATTCGGTATTCGTGTCAGACGAGTTCTGGAGTTGATCTTTGGCTTTGAGAGGAGTACTCGAGCTCATCGTGGCCTACGACGGCGAGAAGGGCGGGAACGGTGATGAGAGTACTTAGGGTCAAGCGTGTGAATGTTCGACTTCAATGTTCGACTTCAACAGCGCGTCTGCACGTGATCGCGTCTCGGCTTCATCCGGCCTCATAGGGAGCTTACCGTTTCGAGCAAGTGTGGTTGTTCAGGTGTTCTGCGAAAGCAAATCAATTAACGTATCGCATCAGGTACAGTAGGCACATTGGCTTAAATATATTTCTTCAGAGTTATTTTCGCCTCGGGTTGGCTGTTACTTGTGGTAGATGACCCGAAGTTCAAGAGACTACTGTTTATCATTCTTGTCTGGCTGCAAAGATTATTATAATCCTGCATGTATGCATAGAAACCGAAGTGTTTACACCTTTAAATTTATACTCCCATGTCCGTCGCATCAAAAATGCTGTACTGTGTGTCCAAACAATATCAATCGGTCGCCGACTCGATGACTCTTCCGTCGTGACCGAGGGGCCACCCAAGCTGCTCATACGTCCATCCAAAGATGCGACCTTCCGCTGCATAGTGAGTTAAGAGTGACCGATGCATTCCTGGTTTCTTGTGAAGTAAGTTAATGGTTTCCATTTCCTCTTCAGTGAGAGTGACCAACTAAGCAAACACATCATCCGTCAGCCGCCGAATTATAGAAACAGCGTGGGTACTTACGCTAATGTTCTGTTTCATTCTCTCGAAATTGGAACTCTTTGGTATCACAATCGTGCCTCGCTGAACGGCCCAAGAGATAGCAATCTGAGCGGGAGTGGCTTCATGTCTTGACGCGATGTGAAGGAAATCGCTATCGGTAAAGAAGAGCGGATTGTATTGACCTACAGGACCGACTCGTTAGTTAACTCCATACGAAACCCTGCGAAGAAACTTTACCGAAGGGAGAATACGCCGTGAGAATGATTCCATGATCTTCACAGTAAATCTTCAGTTCCGACTGCGGCAGGCATGGATGCAATTGAACCTGGTTCGTCGCAGGAACCACTGTGCATTGCGGGAGCAATTTATCGAGCAACTTGATACTAAAATTGGAGACGCCGATCGCTCGAACTTTGCCTGATATCGTCTGTCAGCATCTCATAGTGCATTCCGCCGTTTGGTCATAAACATGGAAGTTACCTGATTCGAGCAGCTTCTCCATGTCCTTCCAAGTATCAATGAAAGTGGGGTGCTCATCCGGATCCAAAACACGATCTATCGTGTGGAGGGTGAGAGCTTGTCATTCTAGATGCAAATTCCTCTCACCATCAATTTCAGCCTGAGGCCAATGCATCAAGTATAAATCGATGTAATCGAGACCTAAGTTCCTGAGCGACATCTCGAGTCCTTCTTTAACGCAATGGTGGTGCTTATTACTGTAGTAGTGAAACTTAGTCGCCAGGAACTCCGAACATGGAATAGCGAGCTCACGTTAGCTTCGTCGTCACAAAAATCTCCTCCCGCGGGATTTTAGACTCCCGAATGGCTTTGCCAACATGCTCCTCGTTCCCTATGAAGCGCGCTTTTAGGATCACTAGGAGGGAGATTGTGCACTACCACATACCATATCCGAAGGCCTAAGGACAGAAGGCGACGCTTAGACGCTTACAGCAGACGATCAGAAGCAAATTTTACGTACAGTGTCAAAATGACGATATCCGACCTGCCCAAGTCATAGGCTGTCGTTAGCGTTCGAGATGGTCCTTGAAAGCCAAACATGCGTACCTTGAGCGCATTCTTGCACATTTCTTCCACGATTTCTCCACCACCTGGCTGTCCCATCCAGCAGCTAAAATTACTGTGTTAGGAAACACTCCGACGCTTTACGTGACGGCCACTCACCCCATTCCTACGGATGGCACTTTGACACCATTGTTAAGGGTGAAGTGAGGTATCTTGGCAGCGACTGCAGTCATACTGGTGCTGTATAAAGGGAAATCAGGTTAGCTGATGTTCGAGAGGGCCGCTATGCAAGATTTTTATACAGTTGACCTCGGCGTCCGTGATACATGACGCTAGCACAATCGGCAACGCGTACATCGTCGGCACACCCGAGTCATAACTATCCGGTGTTATGAGATAGCTTTTCAATCACATCGTAGCATCCCCAGATCAATGACAAATGTAGCAGGTGTATAATCATCGGTTTCGCAAGATTTTGAAGATTCACTGGAGCGCGAAGGCTTGACTCATCGGCACCAGACTCTTTCTCTGCTCATGCGCAGATTCCGAACCGGTGCCAACATTTCTTTCAATCCGAATGGTCAAACCACAGGTAACATCCGCAGAGATGTTCCGCAGTGGGTGGTTGATAGGTAGAGTCCCTCGGTGTCAGCGAGTTGGGCCGACCATTCTATCTCTGTCCACCGATAAAAGGACACCTGCTTTCCGTTAGGGCTGAGATCTTATCATGATCTCTAGCAGGCCCTATACAGTCAGCAATGCTGTAGGAAACATCGAAGGGCCGGCACGCCTCCGATTCAAGGAATAGGAGCGCTGAACGGGGCGCGTTTCCGCTCAATGGTAGGTCTCATGACCTAGGACAACGAAGCCCTATAGTCTATGTGAGAGGAAAATGCCTGGAGAATACGGTGCTCGGATGATGCGAAGAAGAAACCGTTCTCCAGCGCATGGCACACTACAGATAATGTGCACTCGGCGATAACGTCATCGACTTAAAGGAAAGGATATCTCTCACCGAATAAAAACGGACGGCTCTTGCGTTTGAATGCGATTAAGCACAAGCACGGTGACTATAGGAGTTTGCTTGCAAGATGTGAGTAGTAGTCAATGCAGAAGCGGTAGCATAACTCAACTATAATCGAATCGATTTAATACATGTTTTTAACGCCAAGTCAATGATCGGATCGGCATCAATTCGTTGCCTTTAGTAGGTTGTTCCTTGAACTCGTTATTTTTGTTTCGTGTATCTTGATTTCCATCCGGCGCCGTTATGCATGGGTTTTCAAGAGTCGTTGCTCAATCAACGCATTGTCCTAACCGTAAATTTAGTATGCGGAACTGAAGAAGTCTGCTCGACACATGCTGCACCCCTTCCGTACCCACCTCCGCCATCTGCTCTTGGGATCCAGTTTGAAGTTGCTGACCGAAAAGACATGCCATGTGCGTATCCTGACCGGCCCACTTGCAGGCATTCTTGCGTTGTATCAGGTGGGGAACAGTATATAAGGCGTTGAGAAGAATGGCTGCGTCGGGAAACTTTCACTGCAATGCGTTTGAAAAAACTTCCCAGCACGTCCGCCCTGCTTTCGATCTGGTTTGCTTTGGCATCAGCTAGGACATTCTCTGGCGGTGCTATTGAAGGATTTGAAGAAGCTGCTAATTTCCAAGCTGAACAAATCGAGAATCTTCGTAGTTTTCTAGGTCCTAAGCAGGAAGACTCAAGTACTCAAAATGTCAAGAGAGAGAGCGCTATCACCTTCAGAAACCCGAATGCCCGACAGTTCTTTGTCGACGGGACAAAAATTCCAGATGGTGCGTCAACTACGTGCGACTTCCGGTCCAAACTGACTGATATGTATGCAGTGAACTTCGATGCCGGCCCGTCGTATTCTGGGTTGATGCCCATCTCTCCCGACCCTAAGGAGACACGAAAGCTCTTCTTCTGGTAGTTATTGCGTTGCTCAATCTCTTCACGTGCATGCGTTTAGTATCTAACGTAGGTTTTGGCCTACTACGAATGCCTCGAACGCACGAGACCTTCTTTTCTGGACCAATGGTCGGGGTTTTTGTTTCCGGGATCATGCTGAACATGACCTATACATTTTTGGTTTCAGGTGGACCTGGTTGCTCGTCCTTGGAGGGCTTTTTACAAGAGAATGGTCCAATTTGTGAGCTTGGTTCCAACAATGGTCTGATGTTTTCGTATGCTGAGGCATATTAGCTTGGTCTTGGGGTCAATCCGAGCCAACTCCGTATGTCTGCTTACTCTTTTACACCAACTATTGCAGTGGTTCTCACTGTTTCATCGATCTACTAGTAACCCGTTCAGCTGGACGAACCTTGCTAATGTCGTGTGGGTTGAACAACCCGTTGGCGTAAGTTACAATGTTTGCAATGTCTTTGCGTGGATACAAACTCACGTTGTATATAGACCGGTTTCTCTCAAGGAGCACCTAACATCACCAACGACGATGAACTAGCTGAGCAAGTGGCTGGTTTCCTTGGTCAATTCTTAGAGGTTTTCGACGAGTTGAAAGGAAGCAACTTTTTTGTGAGCGGGGAAAGCGTATGTTTCATTTTTCTTTTCGAATTTGCGACTTGACGTTCATTTCTGATATCACTCTTGACCAGTATGCTGGCTTCTGTGAGCGTCTGTGATACCCTCATATGAGTGACATACCGAACTACTTCATCACAGACGTTCCCTACATCGCCAACTGGATTTTCGAGCATACAACGAAACGTACTCTGGACCTGGACCTGCAAGGAATCTGGATTGCTGACCCTACTCTCACTTGGGGACTGATCTCTCAAGAAATTCCTGCGCTTCGATTTGCACAAGTATGCTTTCACTATAACGTGTTGCCTAGCATCGTATCCTCGCGCTCATGAATACTATACAGGCAAACAGGAACCTCTTCCCATTCACTCAAGCATTCTACGACCAGCTTCAAAGCATCTCTGATTCATGCGGTTTCACGGATTACCTCGACAAGTTCGTCAGTTACCCGCCTACTAGTCAATTGCCTATTCCCGCTGGCGGTACCATTGATCCTGTGACCCGAGCGGTTGGTGTTCGTTCGGATTGTAGGCTGCACAGTCCAATACAACGTGCTGTCGCTGTGTAAGTCCTCTTTGGTGATTTCCGCGCATACCTGCTGACTCTGTTGTCAGACTGAATCCTGTATTCAACGTCTATCGGGTGTCGGATACCTTCCCTAATCTTTGTACGTCCGTGAACTATACGCTTGGCTAGACGACTCATCAGTGACAACAGGGAGTGTCCTGGGATTCCCGCGAGATACACAGCAGTTCACTTATTTCAATAGGTGTGCTCGCCATCTTCAACTATCTTCATGAAAGACACTGACAGCTGACATATTCAATAGGACTGATGTATGTGTTTATTGACTGGCGACTTATTGAGCAAAACTCTCATTTAGTTGTGCCCCACTATAGGTGCAAAGAGCTATCCATGCACCTCACATCGAATGGCAGTCCTGCACGGACACATCGGTTTATATCAACCGTACCACCGGTGGTGCAGGTCGTGACCAGAGTATTCCGTCGACTCTGAGCGTACTTCCAAATGTCATCGAGAAGAGTGTTCGTACCGTCATCGTTCATGGTCTCGCGGTAAGTCCTCGCTCGTTAGTTCATACATGTGGTGTATTGACGTGAGCACATCCGGTAGGACTTCATTCTGACCGCTGAAGGAACACGCATCGCTATCCAGTCAGTGTCGATCGCATGCCCAATCATCTTATTTTTACCATCCTCACCAGAAACATGACTTGGAATGGATTACAAGGGTTTCAGACTCCCATTGAGCCCGAGAGCTTCATCGTAGATAACATGGGTGCCTTTGGATCCTTCCACCAGGAGCGTAACCTGACCTGTAGGTATTCCCCAGTCCGACTTTCGACCAAGCGCTGATGCTTGGCCGTTCCGTCATAGACGTCGAGTTCTCCTTCAGCGGACATATGACTCCTCGTAAGTGCTTGACCGCAGCATCTGATCTGTTCGTTAATGGTGCATTCAGAATTCGTCCCTTGGGCAGCGTTCCAAACTATTGCTTTCTTGCTCGGAAAGCGGCCCTCGCCCTCTGCCTAGAGCTTGCTGCTGAAACGACTTTGTTAGGCTCTATGCGGGTCCATTTTAGTCAGTATACTCGCGGCACGGCAATGTGAAATGCAGTTTTGTGTCCTATTAATAGATGATCGATGAATATGGTCAAGTCTCCAATGAAAAGGTCTATGCTTCGTGGGAGCCTCCTTTGTGTGTTATACAGCCAATGTTCGTCCTCGTTGGTATATGCTTCTCATTACGAAGATGGTTGATAAGAAGTCATGTTATGGTGGAAGCAGTGTAAGTGCTATTTTTGGAACGTCGATTGGCATAGACGCTAAGTCAACCTTCCTCTGTCGGCTCCACCACTGACCATTAACAATAAACAGGTCCTTTCGAGTCATACAGTGACAACCATGCATCAGTGTCTTTGTCTCACGGTAACGATAGGTATTATGATGTGACTTCACCCTGTGAACTGTTTTTTGAAGTTCGGACTCTGCAGATTTCGGCAGTATGCTGTAATCGGTGTATTACATCCGAAAGTTGACACATCGGCGCATATGCTTGGTTCGCTCCCGAACAGCAGGGGGGTATAAAACCAACATGGGCGAGGTCGCATGATGTTGCACACGCCCTATGGATTCGTCTTGGCAACGTTCTGCACCTGTATTCAGGACTCAACCCGAAAAAGGTAACGAAGAAAATACTAAGTCAGTCCTGATCGAAGAGATCAAACCCTCAATTACACCGTCAACACCGCAAGAGCTTACTCAAGGAGGTTCCTGTACATCTTCTGTGTCTGCGACTGCAAAAACGTTTGATGACAGTCATGCGAATCCAACGGAAGCCGACGAACTAATCGTTGATTGGGACGGCCCCGACGATCCGCACAACCCTCGAAAGTCAGTCAGGCATAATGTCTTAACGTCGGCTCCAATCTGACTTTGATTCTCAGCTGGACGATATACAGGAAATGGGCGGCGACTCTTGCCGTGTCAGCTTCATTTCTTCCATTTCATCGTCGATGGTGGCTCCTGCGGCTGAACAGATCTCACAAGAGTTCAGCATCCACAGCGGTGTTACATTATCAATGGTGGTTTCCTGTTATGTTCTTGCATACGGTGTGTTTTGATATATTATATTTGACTTTATCTGTTCAATCCATGATTAGCCGTCGGCCCTCTTGTTCTAAGTCCTCTCAGTGAAGTGTACGGTCGGTCCCGTGTCCTCCAAATCGCTAATCTTTTCTTCCTTGGTGGGCTTGCTCTCCCTTCCTGGTGCTCAGTATCTTGATGTGTTCAGTACTGTACAGCGTTTAATCTTGCGTGTGGGTTCGCACAGAATACAAGTCAACTTGCCGTATTCCGATTCTTGTCGGGGTTGGGTGGAAGTGCACCGCTCTCGGTAAATTCATTGCTGTTCGATGCGGGCAAATCACTCACCTCACTGTAGGTCGGTGGTGGTACCCTTAGTGACATGTTCGCAGCCGAAGATCGTGGCAAGGCTATCTCCATATATTCGGTGGCGCCCCTGGTTGGCCCAGCCATCGGTCCGATCGCTGGAGCTTTCATCGCACAAACTACCACATGGCGATGGGTCTTCTGGTCATCGACGATAGCAGATGGTATTGTGCAACTTTTCGGATTATGGTTCTTGCAAGAAAGTGAGTGACTCTCATTGAACTCCATTCTGCATCCCTCATGGTTAGTGTCTATATAATGTTTTTCTCAGCCTACCCACCTGTCCTTCTTGAACGCAAGGCGGCCAAGATCAGGAAGCAAATGGATTCAGAGAAGAGACTTTATACGAGTTTCAGGACGGTCTATCAATCCAAAGGTGGACGCAGGTACAATTGTCGTGCGCTCTGGTCGCATGGAGGCAATCTAATAACTACTTACAGCTGGGAGGAACCCTTCACGGAAGCTCTCATTCGACCGTTCATTCTATTTGCCCAAGAGCCAATTATCCAGCTGTTTGGGTTGTATCTAGCGCTGTCGTATGGAACGGTTTACTGTGCGTAGATTGTTACACATTCTCTTGTTCGCTCATCATTTCCTTTCCAGTGACAATTACTACTCTCCCACAGATATACAGTACTGTCTACCATGAGAAGATCAGCATTGTCGGACTTCATTATCTCGCTCTGGTGGGCTTTCAACCAGCTGACCTCCGTCATTTTTATACTGGGGTTCTAATATATGGCTTATAACTTAGGGACTCGGATTCAGCTTGACTTCACAGATCAACTCTCGTCTCCTTGACCGTGTGTACGTATACTACAAGGACAAGAACGGTGGCGTTGGGAAACCAGAATACCGACTGCGTACGTTGACGAAAACAACACTATCTGAATCAACGTTATGATGACCATGTTGTAAAGCTGTTAGCATTCCAGTATCGTTAGGTTTACCGATCGGCCTACTCATTGCGGGATGGGGGGCTCGGGAGAACGTGCATTGGATAGTCCCAGACATAGTCAATTATCTTCTTTTGATATTGCCAGACTCGTTGTTGACGTGCATTGGGCTTTATAGGGCTTTGTCTTGATTGCGGCGGGCATTGTAGCAGCATTTCAAGCAATGCAGACGTATATAGTCGACGCATTTACATTGTATGCCGCCTCAGGTATGTATCATGTTATCTTCAGCTTTTCTACAAACTGAATATGTCTGCGTGAAGCTTTGGCAGCTGTATCCTGCTTCCGGTCATTAGCAGGCTTTGCTTTCCCCTTGTTTGCTCCTAATATGTACCAGGCGTTGGGGTATGGTAAGGGTAACACAATTCTTGCAGCAATCTCGTTCGTTCTTGGGCCTCCTACGTATGTTTACCAATTTCCTGTAGACTTCTAGCCCTGACTTATTTTCTCAGACTTTGGCTCTTCTGGAAATACGGAGAGCGAATACGGAATATGAGCAAGCGTGCAAAGGATGTGCGTGTTGCGCCCATGAAGTAGTACTTCATGGAAAATATTGCGGCGTATCACCCACCATCCGAATTTTTTTTACCTCTGCAGAAGGACAGACGTTGTCTGCATTCAAATCTTTCCATATTTCATATAATATTGATGGCTGAATTTAATGGCTTATTTGCACTCTTGGGAGGGTACATGCAGACTAAATCTAAACGGGTACGAATATCAGCCAGTTTTTCAATGAGTGGGTGAGGATAAGCGTAAAAGCAATACGGCGTATTTGAAAAGTAATGCCCAGGTTTCGCCATCCAGTGTTTGGAGCTCGAAATTTCAGAATATCGGAACACCACAGCAGCCAATGGACTGGAGATGATGATCGAGTCGAGCATCTGGGAACGTTTGGGCTGTTAGTGACATGCAGATTCGAATATACGTATTGGCATCGACCTGAAATTGCTCACTTACGGAAGCTGAGAGGACATGAGATGGAAAGCGGGTCAGGATATTTATTTTGTTCAAGGACAGCGCCTTCCTTATAAGTCCGCACTCTGATTACGTAATCCAAGTTTCGTTGTTTCCTGCCCACTTTTGGTCTTCGTGCTTAGGCTCAGTTTAAGTTTCTCAGGGCTTCTCTCGTCTATTGCCTTTCTGAACTGCCTGAAATAGTATGGGTCTCTCTGGTCGGAAAGTGAAGCAGCGAATAGGTCACGATCCTCGCAATTTGTCCTGGGCAGATGGTGCGTCCACAGTCTTATTAGCCCTTGCTGGCTGCAGGCAACATTCTAATGTTTGTTTGAATGTGTAGACGCGAATAAATTTGGTGCAGCATATCTCCAGAAACTAGGATGGTCTGCTGGTACTGGTCTTGGTACATCCGGCGAAGGTCGTACCTCGCACATCAAAGTGCATCAAAAGCTCGACATGATGGGCATTGGAGCTGCTCATCAAAAAGACCCGAATGGTATTGCTTGGAAGCAAGCTAGAGATTTTGAAAGTTTGTTGAAGAGGCTCAATGGAGAGAGTCCTTCATCAACGCCTGTTGATGGCTTCGTGCAGGCAGGCGAGGAAGAAGAGTCAATTGAGGGTGAGAGAGAGAAGGGAGAGGACATCGGGAGGCTAGACGAGACGAATACAAGTAAGAAAAACAAGAAGGACAAGAAGAGGAAAAAGTCAAAGGATGATGACGAGAGTGAGGAGCCGGTAAAGAAGAGGAAGAAGTCAAGGACGGAGGGAAATGGCGATTCCGATGACGAGTCAAAGCGAAGTAGCGAGAAGCAGAAGAAGAGAAAGGTCAAACCAGAAGATGAAAGAGTCGAGGAGATTCCTGCAGCATCGACGTCGCAACCTACACCTCAAGCCGTGGTACCTAGACCGTAAGTCCTTGGCTTGCATACGCTGCACCGAACTGCTTTTATCATGATTGATCTTATACTTCGATTTCATACAGACATCGTGCTCATAGAGCGCGATTCCTGGCTGCGAAACGAATGGCTCTCAGTTCTTCTGCCGCCGTGGATGAAATCCTAGGCGTGTCGCGATCTACATCTGGGACTCCCCTACTATCTGCCTCAATTCCCGGCACACCTGCAGATACCCAAGGCGACCTAAAGCTACAAGAGCTAACGACTTCATCCAAAAGCGTCATGGACTACTTCAAGGAGAAGTTACTTGCGAAATCCAGCTCAAAAGCTGCTTCTGCGTCAATGGTAGCAAGCCCACTTCCCGAACAGACGTCCAGCCAAGATGATTATGACGACTACTCTCATCGTCCGCGGGGAGGCCTTGGGTTGGGCGCATCCCGTGGTCTCGGCTCGAGCTTACGCCTAGAGAGCACGTATGAGGAAGAAACAGAGACCCAAAAAACGGGACTTGGCGCTTCGTCACGTATGTCGGCGATGTTTGCAGCTGCATCTTCTTTCGTTGGTGCGTCGGGTGATGTGAAAATCACTGAAGAGCGCGCCGTCGCTCTCAACGAGACTATTGATATCTCATCGAAGGCTGAAGAGATGCCGAAAGAAAAGGCGAAGAAGGAAAAGAAGCACAAAGGAGTGGGGAAAACGACACAAGAGGACGAAAGGAAACGCAGGAGCTAAAACAGCAAAGACATACGTCAGGAGAGCGATGATCATCACGAAGCCGATAACCCGCTAGAAATACCAGTTGAAGCCGCTTCTTCAGTCAATGAATCTTCTCGCAAGAAGGAAAAGAGGAAAGTTAATTCCTCGGCCATAGAGGGGGAGGAACGTCGTAGAAAGCGGAAAAAGGACAAGGCTGGGGAAAAGGCCAAGTCGCGATAGGATGTGTACTGTAGCATCAATTGTGATCTGTGACTCGTTTATATTTACTATCACTGGATCAGGTGCGGCGAAACTGCAACAGTTGAATGGTATGCGGACATTGGAGGCCCTTCTCTTCATTTTGAGCTTTATAAAAAGTATGATTACGTCGTCAACTTCAGCGATTCTGTTTCACTTTCCATGAGTCAATCTAGTGAGAGTTGTTGCATAGTCAAAATACTGTACAATCTCGGACGGCCCGGCATGGAATTTCTCTCCTTTGTTTGTTCTTGATGCGCAAAGCCTTCGACCTGACTTCCTAAAGAAGCCCCGGTGTCGTCACATTCATACCGGGCGCTCAACGCTCACTTCTGCCAATAACTTGTCTCACTCACCTTCTGTTCTCCCTCCCTCTAACTCTCAGTCCCTCCTGGGGGCGTATACTCTATCTTCCTTTTATCTCACGACACGAACGACACCTGACACGACATACGCAACATGGCTGACGGACTGAAGAAACGACGCGTCAGTCAAACTCGGCATACTTCGGACAGCGTGCTATTGCAAGATGAAAAGGAACAACACCATCGGAGCGAAGTCCACGGGATGAAGAATGAGTTTTTGCATAAAATTGAGGCATTGAAGAAGAACAAAGATGTGAGTTTGCTTATAGACCTTCCATGACAATCCAGCCGGGCAGGTGTAGATCAACTTGGAGCAACTCACTCTCACATGCAAGGCTCGATACTGCCGAGGTGGTTACCTTTCTGCGACGTGAAGCTGATACCTTCGTTTCTCGTAGGCCGATCACTGGTTTTGGTCTAAGAAACGTTTCATATTTCCCCTTGGCATTATGGGTATGAATTCCGCTCGGTGTTGGCCTTTCTCCCACTAAATTCATGCTCTCATGTAGTCGGAGTTCTTATGGGCATTGCTCTCATACAACCCAGTGATCTCCCAGATATACAGACCCACCTTGCCCTTCTCCTGGACGAATTTGGCATGTCTCTTCCACAGCTCCCGGACTTATCCCGCGTAGAAAGCGAATGGAATCGACTACGAAGCAATATACCTGAACCTTGGAAACTCAATACCAATGGCTTGGAGTTCAAGGTTGGTGAAGAGATAGCAGCGAGGAACCTCAGTGCGAAGCATCCGGTGGTTCTTGTTCCCGGTATCATCTCTACCGTAAGTCTTCATTTGTTTTACTTCAAGTATGCAGCCTTATCGGGAACGCAGGGTCTTGAATCCTGGTCAACTGCACCAGAGTATCGCACTTTCTTCAGACAGAAACTCTGGGGCGGATTTCCCATGATTTCACAAGTCACGTTCAATCGAGAAAAATGGATGTCGGCTCTTATGCTTGACTCGGTAACCGGACTTGACCCTCCGCTGGCCAAAGTGCGTGCTGCGGAAGGGATTGATGCAGCAAGCAGTTTCATTCAGGGTTATTGGCTATGGTCAGTTTGAGCGTTGCTCGTCTGGGAGTATTTAAATTGATTGAAATATCTACTCTCCTATAGGTCGAAGATTATTGAAAATCTCGCAGTGGTCAACTACGATACGAATAACTTGCATCTCGCACCTTATGATTGGCGATTGTCCTATCACAACCTAGAGGAGCGTGACGGATATTTTTCGAAACTGAAAACAACCATAGAGGGATTCAGGTATTTGGTCCCATCTCAGAGGAGTGAACTAGTTGTGCTGATATCGGTATTAGAAATCGGGACAATCGAAGAGTTGTGCTTTGTGCGCATTCAATGGGAAGTTCGGTAAGATTCTCTGGCATCTGACTATATGTCGTCATATTGACTAAGTCTCTTCATCAGGTCATGTTGGTATGTACATGAGGTGGCATATTGCCCCCTTGTCTAGGCTGACGCTGAGCTTGAGCGTTATAGTATTTGTACGTGTCATTACAATGGGCCATTCATACTTACCTCACTTATCCCTTTCAGCTTCAAATGGGTCGAATCACCGCGTCATGGTCGTGGAGGGCCCAATTGGGTGGAGGTGCGCACTCAACCCTGTCCTACTTGTGAGATTCATTCTGAAGCATGCAGTACACCAGAATAACATAGAAGCCTTGATTACCATCGCGGGTACCCATCTCGTGCGTTATGAATTGTTCGACACTTCACAACTCATCGACTGATAGTCTAATCTAGGGTGTTGTTAGTTTTATCAATCTCTTCTTCCAGGGAATATTCGTCTGATGCTTATATTGATAGACCAAGGCAATGTCTGCTTTCCTCTCTGGTGAGATGAAAGACACCGTACAGATGAACCCTGCGGGTGCATACGGTGAGTCCAAGAGATCCTTTGCACTGTTGCTGTTCAATTAATTCATGTCAAAAAGTACTTGAAAGATTCTTCTCTCGTAAAGAACGTCAAAGGTTGTTCCGGAGTTGGGCGGGAAGCGCGAGCATGTGGATCAAGGTTGGTGTGCTGACCAAAATACGTTCACTGTGGAGGTCTGACAGTTATCCAGGGTGGCGATGATGTTTGGGGCAATGCAACGTTCGCTCCTGACGACATGCCAGGAAGCAATCAGACTCATGGCGAACTTATAGCCTTCCGGGATGCAGTCGCACAAACCGACTCTACCTTAAGCAACATGACGTCTGATACTGCCGGGAATTGGATTCTGGAGCATACACCCCCAGACTTCCAGGTATGTCACTTGCTACCTCGTGCAGAATCACGAATGGTCTTATATGTCCAAATATATAGCGCATGCTTGCTAGCAACTACTCATATGGTATCGAACGAGATGAGAAAAGGCTGAAGGCGAATAACCTTGATCACCGGAAGTGGACAAACCCTCTAGAGATTCAGTATGTCGTGGTGTCTGCGAGCGATTTCGCACTTCTTATATTCCCTCAGATTGCCAAATGCACCTTCGACAAAGTTTTACTGCGTCTACGGTCATGGTAAGGAAACCGAGGTATGTGTGATCCGATGCAGTCATACTAATGCTCACTGACATGATTATCTACAGAGGTCATACTGGTAAGAATTTCTTCCCCGGTGTATCGTATAGCACTGAATAAAAGTGATCAGGTATACTCGCGGCGAATACGAGTATGACGAGATCCACCCTGATGACGTTGCTGGAACATGCCCAAATGGTACCGACTGTATAACCAGACGCACGCCTCTTGACCTGCCTATGTCTCGCAAATCCTTCATCGACTCCGAGTACACGGACGAGAATCTTAACCCGAAGGTGCTCAATGGCGTGAAAATGGGCGAAGGCGATGGCACTGTGAGCCTACTGAGTCTCGGCGCAATGTGTGTCGAAGGTTGGAAGAGAAAACGTTGGAATCCATCCGGAATTCCTGTTGTGACTGTTGAGGTATGTTTGAATCGTTCCAAGGTTGCAAAATTGTCTCGTTGACTCTGTCTCTTGCAGTTACCTCACCGCCCAGTACCAACGATACCTCGTGGCGGTGGCACAACAGCAGACCATGTCGACATTCTGGGGTCAACGGCTCTCAACGAAATCATTCTCAAGGTTGCAACTGGTGTTGGAGACGAAGTTAAGGATAACTTCGTGTCGAACATAAGAGAATACGCCAAAAGGATACGTTGGGATTGATATCATAGGTTTTGGGGCTGATTTAGGGTAGTGACATTAGACTAATGCCGTATAATTACACGAAGCGTTGCAACAGCCGGGCACTCGATTAGGCGCAGGATA
This sequence comes from Somion occarium, assembly GCA_964035595.1. NCBI lineage: Eukaryota > Fungi > Basidiomycota > Agaricomycetes > Polyporales > Cerrenaceae > Somion > Somion occarium. The sequence continues at coordinate 1,150,004 of OZ037949.1, read as the reverse complement.
TTCATGAAGGTGGTATGACAGTTCAAAATGCTGAGTAGTCGACATGTAGCAGACTGCAAGAGAAATGATACGAGATCCGTCACACAATGTCAAGATTTACCGGACCCTATTATCTCCATTTGAATTCTCCCGACGACCATATCGATTCTCCATTTCTATTGCAAACGAAGGGGCACTGATAGCACTTTCAGAGGCAATGCGAAGGCCAGATATATCTGACTGATTGATGAATGAGAGCACGTCTCCTTTTCCTCGGGCCACTGTACGCAAATTCAAGATAAGGCGGGAACCCTACATGACGAGTGTGTTATGTGTCAGACCCAAAGGCACAGTCACGAACATCACGATGAAGAGACCTACAGCTTGGGAGAAGGCAGTCATTTGCCAGCTGCATGCAAATATTAGAATCGAAGAGGAACCTGTCATTTATGTTTGTAAAGTAGCACTCAACTTGTATGGGACGAGATACCATGGCAAGAGTTTCTGAACATTGATGAAGATGGTGCAGATGAGTACGATACCTATGCATCAAAGTCAGGCTTAGCATGGATGCATTCTTTCCGCAGAGCACATACAAAATGTCCTGAGAAATACTTGCAATTAAGCGGCTTCGTATACGGCCTACAGGTGATCACGTACAATAAGAAGTAAATCGTACCATCCTGAAAGAAGGTATCAAGCAGCTCGGGAGACCGCAAATTGAGCACAGAGCGGAATTGATTGATCTGGACAAACTTGTACATCGTCATCAGGAAAAATGTCACTAGTGTGTGGAGGAAGTCAGCGATTCAGATGCACTGCAAAACATGCAGAAGATGCATACGGGAGACTGTTAGGGCAGGAACCCTTGATTGGTAATGAATAATTGGTCGCAAAGAGTGAGATGAGACCTACATACCATGCCATCAGAGTCACTGAGTGCGACTGAGGGGCGACATACAAGCACCCCTGCCAATACATATCAAGTGGAAGACTGGTCACCGAAGTCTCTTTGGCTGAGACGACACAGCTGTAGACTTCCAGCTGCGAAATAAAAGACACATGGATAAAAGCTCATTGGAGGCACTACACCAGTGCCAGTTACATGCAGAAATACGCACACTGAAGTCAACTGATTTGGGACAAAAATAAGATTATGCGGCGCTGAAATGACATGACAGCAATCAGGACTTACTGAACATTAGCACCGATAAGCCAATAAGCACTGCAGTATTCCATACGCTCAGCTGTATGATAGCGAAAGGGCCGATATGTCTCACCCTTTATACTCCCGTTATACAGCGCACGGATCCGAAGAACCATGATGATGTTGACTGTTGTGGTAAGGATGACAGGCGCGGAGCTGTGAGTGAAAAATAAAAGCTCACAGTAACTCACGTGAACGTCACCAATAGACATATAATAACTTACAAGGACGAAATCCACGCCGATCCCATACAGCTTGTTGCGGTCATTCAGAATGCATGCTGTCGCAAAAAGTTTGGAGCTGCTCACAACTACCCAATGTCGAGACAGTATTGGTGAGCTTATAAATGTTTCTAACTTCTGATGAAAACTCACGCTCTCAGAGGGACTGGGCATAATTGAAACTAAAACGTGTGATATCATGATGAATGCATCAGTGACCATTGAAGTCAGAAAGACACACCGAGAAAGAGATACCTGAGGGTGTACATGAAGTAAATCAATCAAGGACAGGGAGATGATGAGAGGCTCACAGTAAGACAACTGGGTTCAAGTATCGGGCGATGTAATACAGAACCTTAACGAGGCTAAAGCGAGAGCTGAACGACGATGAGACAGATGTTCACCTTGAGAGTCCGTCTCGCGTACCTCCAGATATGCTCGTACTGTTTTCAGTGTATCAGTGTCAGGTATGGAAAACAGAATGTATGGCTGACCTCTTCTGAAAACATGAGGCAGATATCGTAGATAGGGATTACAGTTGCAGCAACTTTTAACGAGGGGCGACACTGAACGATACAAGATACTAACAGATGAGAGCCTACTCACGAGAAAAGTGACTGACAGTACGCGACGTTTGCATTGCATTGAAGAAAAGCTGTTCATCTGTGGGATCCATGACGAGTGCAGAAACTCCTGGTATTCTTCATCCCGTGGCTTGGGACCCATGATATAGCCAACCCCTGGGATCCAAATTTGGTCACGTTGAATAGAGATGTACGATCAGGTCAGCACCAAGATGGAATTCATTTGTGAGTGGATTCTATGATAAGTTTGAGTTTGCACTTGCGATAGTTTACCTTCGATATGCACCCTCGATTCTTGCGATCTCGGGGAACACTCATTACTGATGTATGATGGCTCCCATGACATACATTCCCAGCTGATATCCTGCTAGATACTGGCTAGATACGAGGCCCCAAGCTGGACGTAGATCTTTGCAGCAATGATTGTCATCGTCACGAGTCTTTGCAGTGGTTTGTATTATAATATCGGCATTAGCATGGGATATAATTGCAGCAATGTGTTACATACGGAAAATTTGGATCAATCCCGGCACCGTAGGTCATCCATTCGAGCTTTCTGTACATCTGTCAATCAATCGAAGTGGTATTAAAGATAGAAGTCGAGCAGAACAAGAGCGAGTCTTACCTGAAAGGTCTTTAGGTGGTCTCTGGTTATGCGCGACATCGGACAGGTGGATCAACGGCGAATGAGAGCGTCCGTATGAATCATCACATGGTCAACTCGAAAGACTCTGATGATTCGACGTGTGCTCTTTGACAACAGAAATGTATCAAACTCCAACAGCCCTATGATTCAAAGCACATGGCAGCTATGTAGGTGTCGTTCAATACAATCATAACGGGATGTTACAATGGCGAGCACTTGAACTCACGGAGCGACGCATCTAGTACTGTACAATTTCGAACGGTTCGTCGGCCCTTGTGACCTGTGACATGGCCTGACGAAATGTTGAATTCGTCAGAGCGTCGAGACTCGCGTGACCTTGAGATATATTCAACTGAAAATTAGATTTTCCTTCAGCAATTGGCTCTGGAAGTCACTCACAGTCTATTACAACTCAGAAAGATGAAAATAGGGGGAAAGAACCTCTCCGAGAGGTATGGATTTTTGGCGCTTAATATGAAGTTCTCCAAACTCATTCGTTTTTATGCCCAGTGACCTGTGACTTCGGCCAAATTTCGTCGCGTCAACTGCCCCTGTGACGCGTGACTGACGAACCGTTCGAAATTGTACAGTAGTAGTTACAGTATGGGAGATTCTGGCAGTGGTTAAAGAGCTAGCCTGGGTTCTGGAGCGAAGAAGAAACTTGCGACAATTTCCTAACCACGATTTCAGCACATCGTTTGTACATAGACATCGATTGCGAATGACAACTCACTGCCACCAGCTGCAACTCGGAGTAGACTCTAGAAAGTTAAACGTGGGAACCTTTATGTGTATGATCATGATGACGACGGTGTTTCTCCCATTAACCGTGACATTGCCAACGCACCGATTGGTACTTAGACGAAATACTCCTCATCTGATACCATACCGAAGCTGCGCATCTGTTCTTGATACATATCCGTATCAGCTGGTTGTCCTGAAATTAACCACCGCACTTCTTCGGACAGAAGTTGCTCCTTATCGCCAGCCTGAGTAGGCACAGGTTTGAAAGAGTTTCATGCACATTGCCATGATCAATCTGGATCTTCTGATATCTTTCTTGTGCAGTGATTATTCGCGATGCGAGCTCTTCTGGGTCTTTGATCTCCTGTCAGACCGGATACCTCAGGCCTGTCCTAAACATAGTTCAGCGGGGACGATTCAGTCATGGACGTCCTGACCTGCATATCTAGACACTTTGGATTGTGAATGTAAGGCTCTCACTTGATTTCGCTAACTGCAAATTGTAACGTGCGACGTCTACTCTGGAAGGATAACTACAAGACTCTCTTCGCGTCTCTGAATTTCCCAACGTGGAACCATGATATTCGTCTATTTGATTGCCTCCCTCGTCATTCTGTCATGCATACGGTCCTTCTGTAAAATCTCATCTCAATCCCTACCTGTAGTCACCTCGTCAGTTCCATGGATCGGGACAGTCATAGAACTCTTCAACGATGCTCTTGGACTCTTGCAAAGGAACAGGTACATACATCATCTCTCCAAAATTAATACTTACCTTACAATTAAATTAAGGGAGCGCTACGGTTCAGTGTACACGATGTCCATCGCAGGCCATCAGGTCATCGTTGTATGCCACAGGGAAGGTGTTGTTCGCATTATGCGAGACGCCCCCAAATGCCTCACCAATAGTTTCAACACTCGGATGCTGGAGGCAGTCGGGGGCGTGAAGAGTAACACCATCACCCATGTCTTGTTTGGAAAGCTTTCAGGCTTGATTACGAGATCGTTCTCAACCCGCGCAATTTCCAAGCTTGCGCCGGCATATACTCAACGTGTCGTGGAGGAGATGATGTCGTTAGTCAAAGGGCAGACGCGGCAGCCGATACACCTCTCACAATTCGTTGGCGAGTGTCTGTATCGGGCCGTTTCCTCCATGCTATTTGGGCCACGATTCCCCTTAGACACTTATGCAGATTTTATGTGCGTGGATTCGCAGATCCCTCGACTACTCTCTCCAATTCTGTTTCCGCCTCGACAAGCCACGCGAGCTCGAAAGAACCTGAAAAAGAAACTCGGCGCATTCATTCATGATTGCTGGGACGATATTCACGGTCTTCCCGATGCCGCCCTAGCCGGTACAGCCATAATTCGTACCCTTCGTGAGGCTGCGTTGCCGCCTTGTGATGAGCAGGGGGTCTTGCTAGCATTTTTACTCGGGCTACACGCCAACTCATTGCGCGTCACGACCTGGTTCTTAGCATTTCTGCTGAGTGACCAAGTCGCCTTATCCAGGATTCGAGAAGAGATCGATCATGTTATCGACACCGAGTTCGGATCTCTCGACGCACTTTTTTCCTCGCCTGTTCAAAGTCTCGGAAAGGAAAACTTTCCACTCTTGGATTCAGCGTTGAAGGAGACGATGCGTTTGTCTGTACCGCCCGTATTCATGCGTGCGGTGAAAGTCGAAACCAACTTCCCTATTGACGATGCCACCAATATTACCGTCAAGCGAGGACAGTATCTTGTTGCGGATGGTTGTTCCTTGAATATGGGTCATGACATATTTGAGGACTCAAACGAGTTCCGCTATGACCGATTTGTTCAGTTCGACAGCCATGAAGATGCTGAAAAACATACACACCTGCCTGTTTCTCCTTTCGGTGGAGGTATACATGCGGTGCGCGAGTTCTCCCAGGCTTTTACTCACATATTGCTCACGACATGCTCTACAGTGTAAGGGGCAAGATTTTGCAGTTTACGAAATGAAGGTGTTTGCCATTGTTTGCCTACGGCTACTTAACGTCACGGCGGAGACATCAACGGGTACCAGCATGCACCAAGTTCATCCCAAGGCCAATACTTCCATCCCTACTCCAGTCATGTATCTAGAAGACGGGATTTTCGTGAGAGTTAGCAAACGTGACTAGGTGTAGGGTGACTTTTCTTCGCATTTCTCTTAACATGCCACTTTTCATGCAGATGTCGACTGCATGTATTTGAACGATAGTATTATCAATAGAATTTTCTTTGACTTGTGAGTGCTCATCTCAAATTAGTGAATTGCTTGAAGCAAACCTTGGCTCACCGTTTACTTTGAAGGCCGATATAGCTGCGGAAGAATTATTTGAACTGCATGTTGCGAATTCTACCGACATGCCATTTCATCTCATCACGAAGCAAAGAACACCTTCAAGTTGACATCGGCCAACCATCATGCAGTGGAGCTTTCTCCGAGGGCAGTAGAGTGGTTCACTTTGAAAGTTTGAGCGATCACCGGGCTTCGTGATGCAGCTGTTCATATCATGACATGATTCGATGTTCATTTCAAAGTTTCGCACTTGACATGCGTCTGTTGGAAGGCCATATCGGGGGCACTAAAGCAACCTATGATTTCTCCGTGTACCTTGAACCTTGCCGCTTCATTCCAGTGGCATCTTGTTGCACAAATGCTCTATAAATATCTCGGCAACCTACCGACAGCCATCGTTCATCTGCAATTGAACTTTCCAATGGGCTGGCATGATCATCACTGCTCCTTCCATCACGGAAACCCACGATGCTTCCGTTCTCCGAATACCCTGCTCAGGGTCTCGAATACTCCATGTGTATATCTTGATACAGGCATAGCATTCATCCGATATTTCCTTGGCTGTTCTTGCCTCTCGCCTCTAGTCAATCCTAGTTGGAAAGTATGACTATCTCAAGTCTCACCTTTCTCGACGTTCTCATAACACTTGGATCTATACTGGTACTCTCGTGCATCTATCGCTATAGCGCCTCCTTGAAAGTGACACAAATTCTGCTTATGTATGATCTTTGACATTTACTGATATTTTATCCTTCTACAGCATGTTCAATACGTTCCTGGTATGCGTGTATTGTTCTCGCCGTTGACCATCTTCGGCGCTATGATTCCGACAAGGTCGTGGAACCCCGGTCTAAATTGGTCTTGGATATGGCGTAAAACTGGTAAATCTTACATTTATCTCTCCTCTCAGCTTTTTACATGGATATCTAGCCTACATGAATCGTACTCATGACATCATTTCAATGGTCCCCATTCTCTTTGGCAAGCCTTCTATTTATGTGGGCTCTCTCGATGTTGCACGACAATTGTTGGTAAATGAAAACAAGTTACGCCTGGAGAAACCTGCAGATCTTCGAAAGTCTCTCCTGTACGTGACCCAGTTATTTCCCTGAACATCTTACAAATTTCACTAGTCTCTGGGGCGAAAGCCTCTCCACCACTAATGGGGAGGATTGGAGACGCCACAGGCGTATCCTTGGTCCGGCCTTTTCTAACGAGACGTGTGTGCTTTTCATTTTTTTTGGAGTCCCAAATTCATGGAGGTTTCTTTTTTTTTTAATAGCTATGTAACGGTCGTGAAGGAGACTGCTTCGATTTACCGCGAAATGGTCGCTGCGGAAGGTTGGATGGACAACACTGAAGTTGTCGTGGAAGAATTTCACCGTATACCATCACACGTTAGTCATATATCAATACTCTGCAAGGCCGGCTAATGGTTCAGAACAGGTAGCGTTCGTGGCATTGGCGAGATGTGGGTTCAATGTCCGTCTTCCTTGGGCAGAAGAGCGTGAAAACGAAGACCTGTCATTCGGCAAAGCTCTGAAGACGGTCATACGTACAAACTTAGCACGCTTGGCAATACCCATTTGGGCCTATAAGCTTCCACTTGAAGGGTATGTACAAGTCCCAATGATGAAGCAGTATGCTGACGAGTTGCAACAGTTTACACAAGATGGATCAGGCCTGGAAGTACATAGGTGTCTACATGCATGACCTTGTCGCTCGCCGTAGGGAAGAACTTAGAGGAGAAGTACCTGAAAATCTGCACCAGAGAGGTGATCTTTTCAGTCGTCTAGTTGCTGCATTAGATGAGAACGCGAAGATCGGTCTGAAAGAGCAGGAAGTGGTAAGTCTTCCTTTTCTGACTTTTCATTCTTAGGTTCACTTGACCCAAGATCGGGAACACATTCACGTTCATGTTCGTTGGCCACGGTAAGTACTGCTATGCGGGCATTCTGTCGATGGATTCTGATGCATCTATCTAGAAACCTCTGCTCGTGTTCTCACGGAAGCTCTCGGATTTCTCGCCATACACCAGGATGAACAAGATAAGGCTGTTAATGAAATATCAAGTGCTCTTCCGGCGGGTCAGGATCCAGTTTGTACCAATTTAATTGGCACAACGGGACAGTGATTGATCTGATTTCAGACATTCAATGACTTATCAAAACTGGTGCATCTCCTTGCCTGCTTCCATGAGGCTCTTCGCATCTATCGTACATATAACATCCCAGGATGGTTGAATTGTACTCACTCACTTTTGCAGCGCCAAGTCTCATGATGGGTCGAGACACGACCAGCGAAATTCCCATTAAAGTCACGCATCCATCGCCCCAAACCATTCTACTCCCCAAAGGCAGCCGCGTAGTGATGGATATGATCGCTCTTCGTAAGTATCTGGAGTACCCGAGGCATCTCAGAGAACCATAACGCTCATCCGTCGTTCCCAGATCACGACCCCCGTGTCTTCCCGGATCCTGAGAAGTTCAAACCCTCACGATGGTATGGGAAGAACGGAGTCGGGGACGAAGTCTCCATGTTTGGGCTCGGACCTCGTGTTTGCATCGGCCGTAAGTTTGTAGAAAGCGAAGCGTTGACCTTCCTTTCTATGTTCCTGAGGGATTGGAAGGTGGACATTATTCTCAGTCCTGGTGAAACTCGTGCGCAGTATGAGGACAGGGTGATGGGACGTGCTCGTCTCATTGGCCACGCTTTTGGAGTTGAACCCTTTCCGTTGAAAGTCTCTAGGCGGGTTTCGGTTTGATAGGATGTCCTGGTAACCATTACACTGACAATTGTAGGGACAGTAATCAATATCATTGTGCACCCTCTTACTGTGGTTAGCACGTATATGCATGGTACAGGGGCGCAAATTCTCCTGTAGCAGCCGGTCCAAAAAATAATGTTGTACTCGAATGATGATTGAAGTACTGCCACGTCTTCGATAATTTCTGTCGAATCTGTGCAACTGTTTCTACAAGGAGTCAACACTCACAAGTACGTATAGGCACATGCGAATGAAGATTGAGGTATGGGACTACGGGTACATTTAGGAGACCCTGTGTTGAACAAGTAGGTGCATGAGAATTCGATTGGTGACTGCTCTTTATATTCAGTAGGAGATTATAATCGTCTACGTATCTTCACCGGCACTTTTTCTACTCCAAACGCCAGACCAAGTAAGCGAGACCGATCCATAATACGCCTCTCAAAAGCCTGCCTAGTTTCCCCATCTTGGAGATCAATATCGACCTTCCATGTGCGCAGGAGAGTCACCAGGAAGGTGAGAGCCTCTGTCTGGGCGAATTTCCTTCCGAGGCACGCTCTGGGTCCCAAACCGAACATAGCGACATCATGGTCAGGAATGTTCCGCCACCTTGATGGTCTGAACTCTTCCGGGTCTGGAAATGTGTTGGGATCGTGAACTGAAAACCGTCAATGTGAAACTATGGCTGTGAACATACGGATACAATCACTCACGTGCACCAATGTAGTCCAGCATCACATAATCTCCTTTCTGGAGATGAAGAGCCTGGGGCTGAGGCCGCTGAAGGTGGAGAGTCACGTTTTCCATTATTACACGACCAAAGCCTGGTCCAGGAGCTGACAATGGTTTGGGTTGACAATTAATCAGCGCGAAGAAGGGAGGACTCACGATGTAAACGAAGACCTTCATAGAAACAATACAGAAGATGGTTCAGTTTCTCCAAATCAAACAACGTCTGCGACGGAATTGAACTATATCCATAACTGTGGGGTGTCCTGGTTACTCACCGGGTCGCGATCATCGGGCAGTATGTGTTGAATCTCGTCCAAGACCCTCTGCTGTTCATCTTGATGTATGGCTAGATATCCGACGGTGGCAGCAAGTGCCCGCGCAGTAGTCTCTGCAAATTTAGTGAGACTCAAAACCTAAACAGCGAGGTTAGAGTGCGGCTCACCATGACCTGTGAACATAAGTATGAAGGTATTTCCGATCTCGGGTTTAATCAGATATAAAAATCGAATCATCAAGCAGCTGAGAGACTTACCACCTGCTGCTCTTCGAGTCCAACTTTGGCATCCTCCGATAAGCCGGCAACAAGGCGAGTAAAGATATCTCCTCGCTGTAATTGAGCGTCAGAGCCGCTGGCACCTAGCTCCTCCTTGCGTTCGACGATGAGTTCCCGCATGTACGTCCCAAGAGATGTCCATGCAGCATCGATGAATCGCAACCTAATGACATTGAAGCAAACCTCGCTGCTTATACATTGTGTCCACATACCTCTGTATGGGCAGTCTATACAGCCATCTTGGATAGAACAGACGCTCAATGTGGGACTCGCATGAGGATCTGAGCGCGTGTTCAAATGTCAACTTATCTTCTCCATCGTTCCTTGTATCAGCCCATTGGAACGGAAGTCCGAATACGCATCGCCCCAGTACAATCATAGCCGTCTATCAAGTGATCAGCCCCTGAGAGAAGGGTCATCAGGAAACTGACTGACATGTGCAGTGATTTTGTTGAAATCAGGTGAGTTCCCTTCGTGTCTATCCACCCAGCCCTCGGCGACTGCCATCTCCTCAACTACTGCCTTAGTCTCCTTCAGGACCATCTGGAATCTATATTTAGAGGGAATGAATTGCTGCAGGCGGGCTCGGAGTATCCCACAAACGTTGAGTGAGTGAAGGCAGGCCCCATGATGCGTCTCTGTCGTTTCCACACATCGCCATTCGCAGTGAAGAGATTGTCTCCGAATGCACTTCGGTAAACTTTAGAAACTGAATGAACCCAGATGAAGATGAAAGGACGAACAGCATGGATTTCAGCATGTCCTGAGGTTTCTCAATATGCAGTTTGTTTTCCGCGAAGAGAAGCTGCTTGAACAAATTCAGAGAACCGAGGTAATACATGCGACGACCGTAGAGAATGGGAACTAGTGAGATGACTTCATGTGTATGGTTCACGTAGGCTGAGACGACATAAGTGTTGAAACTTGTTGTTCGATAAGAAGCACGCCCACCAGTGGCCCGTTGCTCCCAACACCAGTTTAGGCCTGGATTCCATCGAAAGGTTGGAGTGATAGCGCCTAGAACCGTCATTGGAGAGAGCAACACTCGCATCTCAGACGCATCGGAATGGAACTGAAACATGAAAGTTAGTCTTAAGGTTACATGGGTACACAGTACGACATGCCCACCTTGAAACGCTTCAGACACTTGTGGATATTGATGATGGCGATGAGAACCAGGAGAGCAGCTGTTGTCGTCAGAGACCAGTCCAGCATTCCGTAGAAAGGAACTAAGGGGATGTAAACTACAAAAAAATGCACAAGCTTTATTCGCAGCTGGTATGCTTCTCTGTAAGAACATCATGATTCCGTGATTGGGATGATGGCGGAGCACACTGAAGAGCAGAGCATTTTGCCGAAACTTAACCCAGATTCGCTGTTCGGCCATGCAACGATATCGGTCCATGTTTACTCGGACAGAAGCTGCGATGGTGCAACGGGAGCGTCAGCGACATTCCACTGCACTCCACATGAAAAGTCAGGCATACCTTCTTATAATTATCTCGCTATCTCTCCGAAAGTGAGAGAAAGCTTGAATGGAGACGCAGATTGAAACCAAGAGAGGGCGGAGGTCGGCAAAGAGAGAGATTCAAGACGTCGACTTCGATACCAAAGCGTGGGTGAATAGCCCCAATATCTATGGCCTCACATTCCGCAAAATTTCACGTCATTGAGAACGAGCCGTGCTCAATTCAACGAAACTGATGCATCCTTTCTCATTATTCTTCAAGACCAACTCGGGGGATTGTAGGGAGTCCGTGTCGCCATCAGCACCCGTATGACGACAAAACACCTTGAAAAATCCATACAAGTCAGCATAATCACCGCCTCGATACCTACTACTTTACCTATTTCTCTGAGTCTCAGGAACTGAGTACGAGATTGGGTCAGGTCCCCAGCGCTCAAAGTTAACGTCGGACCGTTGATGCCAACTGCACTTCCCACGCTTAGACTATGACGACTTGTGCGTGAGTACTCGTCTGCATACATGACATATGCCAGCGGGCTAAGCACGACACCTCATCCAATTACGCCGACGAAATGTAAGAGTACAAATCTTACGGAGCTTGCGGGCAATGAATTAATGACGCCACAAGCTTTCCGAAATGTACTATTACAATGGTATCCCGTTTATATGCTAAGTTTAGGCATCTGGTCGCACAATGGCAAGGTCCGGGAACATACAACCTTTCGACCGTGCCCCCAAAATCCCCAGGCCTCTCGTCATGGACGAATTCAGTCTGGCTTCTTGTGTCAGTATACTACAGCTAGTATGGGGTTGAAGGAAGATGATTGTGAGCGAGAAAAGGTCGTAGTGCGCAGGTGACTAACCGGGAAAAATAAAGATGGTACTAGTGGAACCGGAAGCACAGCTGTGGTGGTGTACATAGAATGCAGAGAAATGTTGACTCACAAGTCGCCGGCCTGTTGCAGCAGTCATCGCTTGTATTTGCGCCTGTTGATGGCGTATTTGTGAGGATGGTGAGTAGCCTAAGTAGGAGAGGACCTTTGAACACTCGTCTCTTACAGTAGGGCCTTTGTTAGACCCAGCGGTTCAAAGAAGGCACCAATGAGTGAGCGAAGATAGAAGACCGACACCTGGTTCAGGTTGTGGGCATGCACCCAGGACCCTAGTAGATGTGGTGTGAACAAAGAGAGGGGTTGACAGCAGGGAGACTCTGAGGAGACATTTCCCTCAGCCCTTTCGCCGTGATTCAACACGTATAGTCAGGCTTTGGAAACACTCATTGCGGCCTCGAAGCTGGTGGGAGTAGGGAAGGGAGGTTTTCAGATAGGGTTTATATACCCTTGATGAAAGCCGTGCGTAGTAATCAACGCGACGCGCAGCCGTGGTCGCGTTGTTGGCTCTTGATTGGTCCCACATAACGCCTGGAGCTGGCCTGCCGAAGTGAATCTGAACCCCCCGAATGTTGACGGTCCCCGCCCGAACGGGCAACTCGGCCGATCCGCCTCGGGCAACCAGCTCGCGAACCGAACGAGACCAGCTGACGTGAGCCCGATCGTTGTCGATCAACGCCCCACGCCCAATCGGGGCAAGCAAGTTGGGGTCGTCGTGTCGTGGCAGCGTGGCACACACGGCTCTCTCCTCGCTTCGCTCTCTCTCTGAGACTCACCTTTTTCTCCGGCAGGAAAACAAGAGAGGGAGGAGGAGGAGGAGGAGGAGGAGGAGGAGGAGGACGGAGGGAAGAATGGAAGGAGAGAAAAGGTCAAGCGCCGAAGCGGGTGAGTGTGTGAGCTGGCAGGCTGTGGGGAGGTTCGAATGGCTCGGTCGCTAATGAGAATTTCAAGCCCAGATGCAGGACTCAGTGGGATCAGCCACAGCCTCCCAGTTTGCCGCGGTCTGGCCGGTAGGACTGTCGTTTGGACTGTAAATAAGGCGGCAGTCAGCGATCTGCGGTCCTCCCCTCCCTGCGGTGACATTTCCCCTGGTCGACGCGTTCAATCGCATTTTCGGGACCCGTCATTTACAGTCCCAACTACAGTCCCATCCGACGAGGTTCGTTCGACGCTCTCTCCCCCTGCATTCACCCTCATCGGTTCACACCTTGCTGCAGCCCTTACATAACCAGCATCACTCTCTTTTTTTTCACGCATTCGCATCTCTCTCACTCACTCGCTTTTTTCCTCGCATCCACCTCCCCATCCTCTCGCTGTCCTTCATCCCGCCTCTCTCCCCCCTCACACGTCAAAGGCCAGAATATCAAATATATAGACCGCTCGCTTTCACTTTTCCCGTTGCCCTCGCCCTCACCCTCATGACCACCATCCCTCTTCCCTTCTTCGCGATCTCCCAGTACCCTGCAGAGTCTCTCTGGCCTTCCTACCGCCTCTCTCATCTCCTTTGAATCTCGCTCTAGCCCGCTTGCAAACTCGAATCGCTTTCCCGTCGTGACCTCTCTCTCAACTAGTCTGAGACTATTCACTACCCTTTTGCACCTGCAACCTACAGGTGTCAATGGCGTGCATTCCCTCTATCTGCGATACTGAAGGTGGGGGCATCTTGCCTGCCTGCCTTTTTCTAAACTTGTTTACTAATGACCCTGGTTCTCAAGGTACTCTCCTGATATGGCATCTTCAACTGCGCTGAGGAAGCCTTCACATTTCGCATCGCCGGCCCTCCAGATGGACAAAGCGAACGACGTCCTCTTTCACCTCTGGGATCCCATAGAGGCAACAGGGGAAGTTCGACTGCCTCCTCTCGAGAACCCTTTGAGTCTGCTCATGCATGCCGATATCTGGTCCCAAATTGGTCACGTTTACGAGCAGCAGATGTGTGTGAGGTACGTGGGTCTGCGCTATTAAATGACTGGTTTTCCGCTGTCTTCTAATCCATTTGACTACGCAGCTCATCCGTGCGAGAGAGACACCTACGAACGAGTCGTAAGGGATAAACCCGAGACATGCCAAGGTTCTCCAACAACTGGGTTGGCTGTACCATCAAGATGGATCCTCCTTCCAGAATCAAGACCTTGCTATTCAATATCTCACCAAGAGTCTAGGAAGCAGGTATGTGACTTCCATATGCTCTTTCTTATTCTGTAGCCACGTCCATGCTGATCATCTGTTGTTTCAGGAATAGATCCATCAGATGCGCAGAGCTGGTACCTACTTGGACGTGCTTACATGGCTGGACAGAAATACAACAAAGCGTACGAAGCCTACCGGCGTGCGGCGTACCGTGATGGCCGCAATCCTACCCTCTGGCATTGTATTGGCATCCTCTGCTTCCAGATCAATCAGTATTGCGATGCTCTCGATGCATACTCCCGTGCGATTCATATCAATCCTTACATCTCAGAGGTTTGGTTCAACCTTGGCTCAGTGTATGAGTCCTGCAATAACCAAACCTCAGCTCAGATGCCGTTGGTGCTTATGCCAGAGCTGCTGAGCTAGACCCCTAGTAACATGGCGAGTGCCCAGCGTCTTTAACTTTTGAAGACAGCTCAAGCAACTGGCGGCGCTTTGCCTGCTGCAATGGGACTGCAGGATGTCTGTCCTACCAACTACGCCAACCCGCTCATCCCCACGCCTACGGGATTAATGCTATTACATAACCACCACTGCTCCTTTTTTTCACGCATCCGCATCTCACTCTTTTCTCGCATGCACCTCTCCATCCTCTCGCTGTCCTTCATCTCACCTCTCTCCCCCCTCACGTCAATGCCAGAATATCCAATATAAAAACCACTCACTTTCAACCTTTTTCAGTGCCCTTGCCCTCACGCTCACCGCTCACCGTCCCTCTTCCTTGTGCAATCTCTGAGTGCCCTGCCTTCCACTGCCTCTCCTCTCGTCGCCTTTGCATGGACACCACAGGGCGCAAATCTTGCTCTAGCCTACTTGCAATGCAAGCCGCTTTCCCACCCTCATCATACCTCCAACTATTCTCGCGCTATCCACAACCCTTTCGCACCTCTAACCGACGGGTGACATCTTCAACTCGTCTCTGCTGCATCGACTGTTGTTGATCATAGCACCTGCACTCTCTCTCTATCCGCAATACTGAAGGTGGGGCCTTGCCTACCGTTCTTCTAAATCTATTTACTGACCCTTCCAGTTCTCAAGATATTCCTGATGCAGCTCCTTGGATCACGCTGAGGAGGCCTTCGCATTCCATGTCGCCGGCATTCACATGGTTGAAGCAAACAAGATTGTCTTTCGCCTCTAGGATCATACACAAGCAACAGGGGAAGTACAACAAAAGCCTGGAGTGCTTCAACCATATCCTCTCAAGAACTCTCTGAATCCACTCATGCATGCCGATATCTGCTTCCAAATTGGTTATTTCTATGAGCAGATGTGTGAGGGTGTAAGTGGATCTTTGTTATTCAGTGGTGAATTTGGCACTGACTGACTAATTTTGAACCATCTTCTAGTTCATTTGACTTCTGCGGCTCGTCTGTGCGAGAGACACCTGCAAACGAGTCATGAGGGATAGGGATATTCCGGGACATGTCAAGGTTCTGCAGTGACTGGGTTGCCTGTACCATCAAGATAGGTCTTCCTTCCGGAATCAAGACCTTGCTATTCAATATCTCCTCATCAATGGTCAAGCTAGACAGAGATACAACAAAGCATATGAAGCTTACCAGCATGCAATGTATGTGATATACTACAATGGTGGCAATCCTACCTTCTGGTTGTCTATCAGAGGAGCTTATGTAGCTGATGAGGAGAGTACTCTTGCTATTGTTACACAATTATCTTCAGATCAATCAGATGTATTTTACTCAGTACCAGTAATTGCAGTGCCTATAACATAATGTGTGTGACATTTCTAGACAATAAAATGTGCTTCATCAAGGCACACTATGAGCACCAGCAGGTACGTCCACAGTCTCTACATGGATCGGCTTTCTTCCGATTAGGATTGAAGTAATCCTCACGAGTCACAGTGGGTGTGTCTGTTCAGGAAAGCAGATACTTGAATATGGTGCCTGGGTTATCAAAATTCTCTGCCCAGCCTCCCCAGGTGCAGATGTCCCTTAAAGGCCAGCGAAGCTCCATGGCAAGATGCTGGCAACCACCACGTCTGAATGAGTGAGTGCTAAAAGGGCGAGGATTCACTCCAATGTCAAGGAGATTATTACGAAAGTAGTCCATGAATGCACCTGCAGACTACCAGTAAACAGTGCACCACCAATGATCAGCATCAAAGCAATGACACAATATAGAGAAACACTATACCAGTTTGTGTTGCCCATCTTGACTGAATCGTCCACCAACCTTCTTGCAAAAAACATGACCAACTAGACCCTCATGTCTATGACACTTCATCCAGCTGACATATGCCAGGATAGGGCATAACCAGGGTTTGTCATAATTTGGATATAGGTAAAAGGGTGCGATACCTAAGTGTACTCAGTAAGATGTCAACACCATGACAGTTACCAGCATATAACAAACCTCCAGTTTGATGAGTTTTTCTGAAGGGAAGTGAGAGCTTCAAGCGATATGTCTCACTTGGAAGCTTCTCGAACTCAATCCACTGCCATTCAATTCGAAGGACTTCATCAAAGCGCAATAAGCAGAGAAAGGCCACAACGTAACAGAAGTTAAGCATAAGATAAAATGAGTTGCCAGCCTTCCAGTCAGTTGGCTCATCTGCCTTGCGCTTCTTCTGTGGTGGAGGATCATCAACATCCATTGTAGCATAACGGGAATCAATATTGAGGTAATACAAAGACTTCAGGGTCTCAGAGGTAATTGCACGAGCACTGGTCACAATGTCTTCACCATTACGGACCTTGGTGTATTATTTCAGCACTGAGATTAAGAAAACTGGTAACATGGTGACATACCTTGCAACGGCAGAGACTGACCATGTACTGAGACACAGCAATGGAGATTGAGGGATTTCCAAGGTATGTCCCTTGCTTTAGAACATTCTCAGTCCATGTCTGAGGCCCACGTCCCAGCTCACGACCAAAGCGGTGGGTCATTGCAGCCCGCATCTTCTGTGCTTGACTGTAAGTTGCTCTCGGAGCATTGAGAGGCTTAGTTTCACCTGTCTTGAGATCGGTATCATCGCACCTTGAGAAGAAGCATGAGTAACAATCACATTGGCAGTCAGATGAAAAACATACTTGTCCATGATCCACATGGCAATCCACCGAGGCATCTCAGCTGGAATATCACCTTTCTCACAGGCCACATTCAGCTTTGCGCTAGTTCGGAAAGGGACAAATTTCAGAGTAACACAGAACTCCGTGAATTGTGTCCACAGCCTGGAAAAGTCATCAGTAGAATTCCCCAACTATTGTAGACTAGCATTTGCAGTAATCACCTCTGATAGTCCTTGAGAGTCCCAGGTGTGATCACCTGTGCCGATGCCTTATCGAGACTTTGGTTATAGACATCTCCATCACCAATTTTCACCTTCTTGCATGATGGCGAAGATGAGCGCAGCCTGATACCATCATCATCGGATACTTTATCGATGCCTTCATTGCTCTCCCGAGCCTTCTCTGCAGCAGCTTCAGCAGCATCATACTCAATAGCGGCACATAATTCCTCGGCCTCTTCTTCATTATCCTCATAGACTTCATATGCACTTGCCTCTTTGCTGAGTTCATCAAGATGAGCAGAGGCAGCATCTCGCAGCTGCTGTGCATGAGCTTGAGCCATTGGAAGGATGTCCAGGAGTTCAACAGTGGTGACAGATCACTGGAAAGGTGCCGTAGTCATCAGACGATCGGATAGTTCAACTCTCGATCACTTCACGATCACGTTCATACATGTCTACGCGCCGCGCCATGTTCTATTCTTCTAGCCCCAGACACACCGCCCAGCCTTATGGGCTTCACGGAAATCCTTACATTGCCGGTAATTGGTGCTACCTATCGAGAAGGTGATGAAATTCCGACACAGGAATGGCGCGTGTGCGTGGTACACCCCTAATATGATATCTCATTCAACTGACAGCAAATACTCTCAGTGACCGACATTTTACCAAGGAGAAGATATCGGACTTACTCAAAAGCTATGGCCTGATGCATACAGGCAAACGGCAGTTATTGCTGGATAGGTTGCGTGAGTACGCCAGCAACCGGAGTCGCTGGACCGGCAACTACCAACCTAAACAACGCCATGTGCATGGTGGTGGCAGCGCGACAAGTGGGACCGGATTGCGAGCACACCATCTCGTCATCAAGAGAACAAGGGAGATGTTCCCTGATGACGACAACAATGGTCCAGCAGAATATCCAAGCAAAAGAGCCGCCCAGTCAATTCCCGATCGACGAACAGCACAAGACGTGAAAGCCGGTTTTGCGCTGGTAAGCTTCCAAGTCCATGTAATCACCTTCTGCGACTCACCTCCAATTGGATCCAGGCTGACGGCTTTCTTGCTCATCGTGAAGCACATTCAGCTGCTCGAATTCAGTCCCAGCAGGGTGCAGTTGAAGGCAATACCGAAATTACACACCTTTCTTCCCATGCCGCCAGTGGTGAAATGGCCTATCAAAGCGGGGTGTGTTGATTTCAGCTCTGCATTATCACAAGCAGCTAACGGAAACTGCAAGCCTTTGAATAGCAACGTACCTCTGCGTCGCATGGAGCGAGAGGTCTGTGGCATCAAGATCTCGATGGATCGGGGTTTCTACCAGATCCATCAAGGACTAAATGACGTCCGCTGTCTTGTTGAAAGCTTCCAGCGTTCGAATCCCATCTTTCCGAATGGTCGATTTGTGCTGCCATCTGTCATGATGCCCCAATACACGAGAGCAGAGAGTACACCCACCTGTTTCACTCACTCTGACGCTTCCCTCGCGCCTCCAGCTGCCCATGGCAGGGAAGACGGCTCTGGCTCATGCCACCTGCTGCATTCTGCCCCAGTACAATGGGAAACGGCCAGTCCTCCGAGTGCCGCCTTGGTGCATCAAGTCCCACCAGCAGATACCGGAGGTGACAGTGTACATGAATCACACATGCTTCGCCTCAAAGACAGGACGATTACGTTCAATCCTCGAACTGTGCCGTCACCGCCGGTTGGGCTGTCCTACAGTCGAAGTGAGATCAGCAAGCTGTTCCATGATTGGTACAACTCCTCTCACATCGTTGTTGGCAGTCACGGCATTCCCATCTGCTACTGGGATTCCCTATACAAGAAGCGGGTCGGCATCAAAGGAAATGTCTGGACTCGTTTTCGATCAACCTGGCATAACTGGAAGGTGAGCATGAACTGGAACTTTGTGACTCCAAGAGACACCTGCTCACCTGTCGACCCTCGAAGTACCTCGTGCAAGAACGCGAGTCTCACGCAAGTGAGGCTGCATTCTGGAAGAAGTTCTCTGACCCCCGCGGAAAGCGCATGACCTACGCGCAAATCTTGAAGGTCCTCCAGCGGCAGCGAGAGGTGAGCGTAGCAGACGAGTCAGTTGGTCTTGCCCAACAAGCTCGGAAGTTCCTCAATGGAAACCTTGAGCACCCCGACATTGGTCGCACATTCCTCTATCGCAAGAGCAACCAGTGGCACCTGTGTAAGACCGATAAGGAGATCACCAAGCATTGGCAGAAACTTCTCGCCGAAGATGAAGACATCCGATCGAGATGGAGGCATCCTTGACTGTGATGGTGGACGACGGTGAAGACGGTGAAGACGGTGATAGGACCCCTGATAATACCCCAAATATGCCGTTCGGGACAAGGGGGTTTTGGATCCGGACGCATATCCGGATTTTCCTCCGGACTTCAGACTGGCCTTCCAAAAAGTGCCAAAATTCCTCCGGATATCCGAACGGCCTCCAGAAATTTCCCAAAAATCACCAGAGTGCTCAAAAACTGATCGAAAACTGTTAAAACTGCTCAGAACCTGTCAAAAATGCTCAAAAACCAGTCAAATTTGCTCGAAAGCACTCAGAAGACATAGATAGTACTACGCATATAATACTAAGGCTTAGGCCCTGAATGTAGACTACACATGTAGTACTAAGTTCTAAACGTCATCGCCAAAAAGCTCTTTATTCTTCTTGCGTGAGCGCGATAGCCGCATGGCTTCAGCGATTTGTGGAACTGCCCCTTGCAGGGCACTGAGGATGCCACTGTCAACCCCTCCCTTCCATAGTACAACAGAGCCAGAGGGATCGGGTATCAGTATGTCAATCAAGGACAGGAAAGAGAGCGCAGGAACAAAGTCGAAAAGATGTGTCCGCAATGGTGTCAAACCCTGCATGAACTGCTGTCCAAAAAAGTGGTCTTTAAGTTGGAGACCGACGTATGAGACTGCACCGATGGAATCGACCTCTTCAACAGAACAGTGTTTGCCGTGTTGACCACCTGATTTGACGTACAGCGCGATGACTACAGAATCGTGTGAGCGGAATTTTACAGAAGAACAAATGTGATCAACAAGCTCACCTTGACCAACTGTGATCTTATTCCGGCTTGAATAGACAAGTCCCCAGTTTCCTATCTTCAAGGGGCGCACAGGTGAGATCCTTGCAGTGCCTAAGTACTGTAGGTCCGGGACATGTGTTGTTAAGAATAACGCTTGCCGTCGTTTGACAGCCTGAGAAGCTCTTCACTAAGTGGGGATTACTGCGAAGCAAGATTGTAAGACTCACCGCCGCAGCTGTCGCATTGGCAACAAGTTTCGCATTCTTCGCATTGCCTGCAGCTGGTGCTTGAGCTTGCCATCGTACTTTGCGCTCCAAACCGGTACCAGTGCGCTGAACCTGATGATCCTTCAGAAGCTTGTGAAATTCTTTTAATAGCTGTCATTGAGTGGATTTCTCTGGTGGCTCGGTTTTCTTTTGGGACTTGGTTCGAACACCCTCTATCGCCTGTCGGGTCTTGTGTAACTGTCGCAGTTCCACTAGGCGTCCCAAGTCAAGCTCATCCAGTATGACTGTACCTTGTCCAAATGGTTTCTCCCATTCGTCCACACCCTTAACAGGAGGAAGAGCTGCCGCAATTGATGCATGAATGAGTTCACATTCCTCGGCGAAGATTTCATCCTCCATCTCTCCATCGATGTCCAGTAAGTCCTCGCTAATAATTCGTCAGAAGGCTGAAGAAACATATAGGGGATGGAACACGCACACCGTGAGGTAGTTGTCAAGTGCAAGTGCCACCGCGGCTGATGCAAGGCTTGTCAGACGATCCTCCTCACTGCGCGTGAGATCTGTCACAAGTGAACCCATGTCCGAACTACGTAGAAGCTCCCGCAATTCAATTCCAGCTGCAAGATCATCCTCATCCTCGTCCTCGTCCTCGTCATCACTACTGTTATCTCCGTCAGTGCCAGAGTCGAGATTGGCATCTGGGCTAACGGTGTTGTCATTGTACCATGAGTTAATAGAGGGCAGAAAGGCCATAGCGTCATCGGGCGCATGAAGCATATCTGGAGCCAGTCCAAGTAATCCAATGACTGACTCAGCTTCTTGCATTGCAACATCAGCAATGTCAGGCAAGTCAGAGTCGGAAAAGTAGGTTGCAAGCATGGTCACGTTGATGCCCCTGGAATTGACATATGTGTGATTGTAACTCATTGCGCGTCCCTTCGGATCTGCAGCCTCTGCAAGCATGGCAGCCTCTCGAGTCTTGAGCCGTAATTTCTGGATCATGTAGTGGAAATTGAGCATGGTGAAGTCTTTGACAACCTGACGCGCCGATCCAAATGCATGCTCGCAGGGTTCACTAGAGTGAAGCCATGGCAAGAGAGGGAAGGGCTTTGAGTCGGTAGTGTAGTAGTCCCTGTAGATGAAAATCAGGCCCGCCAGACCTTCGACGAGCATCCGCGTGATATCAGTAGCCTCCGGCGAGATGAAATAATGACTTTGTTGGTATCCTGCTCTTTCAAGGAAGGTCTTCCACATGCAAAGGAAGTAATATGCCCGCAAAATCAGTTTGAACTGCTCAATGAGTGGGATATGCCTGTTTTGATATGCATCCACCAACTCGCCGAAGATAAAGAGGTAAATGATTTCTCCAAGGAAGTCAGGGTTCTCTTGAACCAGATGCTCCAATGCATGAGAGCTGAAGAGACGAGTGGCAGCATTGTCATCTTGTCGATCCAACCTATCCACGTCACGCACATAAAGCGGTGATGCATCTTGATAAGCCATGGTGTGAATCCGTCGATAGAGTGCTGTGGCGTTGCCGATTACAAGCAGCCATGCACCAAAGAAGAGATTGTTACGAAATGTCTTCAATGCATGCTTGGAGTCCTGGATCATGATGATAGGACAATCGCCGTAAATTGCCACTCGGATAGTAAGCTCATAGCCATTACCATGAGGACTTGGTACCTTGTAGACGCGACACTCATCAGCAAGTTCGCAGAGCAGCTGTTGAACTTTACGCTCAGTCTCCGTCCCGTCGCATGAGTAGGAGGCAACTTTGATACCCAACCCAACAAGACCACGGATGACTTGAACCGAGTATCCAACTAGGTCTTCAGCCTTGTTTGACTCGCCGATAGGCAATGCTGCTACCAGAATTGGACCGACACCAGGCAAAGGAACTTGAAGCGTGAACAACCGAACCTGGGTCAAACATGTAAATTCGTGTGTGAGATATAAAGATAAAATGTACCTTTGTTGCTTCGCTGACCTTACCACTGTCTATTATAGCTTGGGCTGCCGCTGGATCTGGCACACGAATGGGACCACCTATGCCACCTATCAGAAGAAGGCCTTCATCCTCGCTCTTTTGGACCAAGCGCCAGGATGCAGAGAGTTTAGTATCATCACAGCTGAGAGCGACAGGGCCATCGTAGTTGAGAGACTTCAAGTGTTGATGAACCAACTCAAACATTTGCGCACAGATGGTCATCAGGAAAGAGGGTTCCTTTGCATGCAATGCACTGGTGAAGGTACAACCATTAGTAGGGCTTTGATGACTCGAGAAGGAGTTTACATATGCAAAACTTCGCTCAGAATGAGCTGGCAAATACTTCATTAGAACACGGTAAGCTCGCGGGCTCTCAATTTGAATCATATGAAGAAAATGATCATATTCCAGTGGCCATTTGAAGTTTTGCATACCCTTGCCATGATTTGTCTCTCTTCCTTCATAACAACACTTTGAAGGAGACCAGCGAGAATTTTGTTATCTGAATACTTCCCTGCAATGACACCTATTGCATAGTGGAGAAGCGGGCTAGTATTGGCAGTGTCTTCAAGTAGCTCCTTCAGGCCTCGCGTCTTTGCATATAACTTCGCAAGAGCAGGGTCTCGGTAGAGGTGATTGACATAGATGTAGTTCTTATCAGGCGGAGAACATCCTTGCAAGGTGGACATGGTTGTCGATGCTCAAGAGCCTGAAGGTGGGAACGACCAGCGGCTATATCAACCTTGACTTCAACCTTCACCTCACCACGGCACCTTGTTGAATAAACTTGTCCTTCATGATGCCTGTTTCTCCATCTGTGACCCTGCTCCTGTATCTCTCGAACTGCAGCCTTCTCCTTCAGCTTCAGGAGTTTGAAGGCCTTCTTGAACATTTCATTGGCTATCTTCGACACAGATCTCCCTCCGCCTCCAACTGCGCCAGACTGTCGCAAGTATGATCCAATGCGCGTGTCGTCCTTTTCAGATAGACCAGGACATGGAACACTTTTCTGTGCAGTCTCTTTGGTCTCAGACTGGGTGCTCTTCGCTGCTTGTTTCTTGAATATACTCTTCAATGACATCGATCCGTTTCATTTGCAGTCCTTTGTGTAATGAGTTCTGTGAGGAGAGACAGCATACGGTGTTGACACAGACAACCATTTTCCACATCCGCCACACCATACGTCAACAGGGTTGTCTGGTTTGAACTCAACCTTCTTGTCGAACGCACGACAGTCCCACTGCCACCTTTCAAGCTGAGCCTGGTTAATGAGCAGTGTCCCAGCCTTCCATTGTGCACGAAGCTCTCTGTCGTGAGTCGCTGATTTGCTTGTTCCAGGACCCTTGGTTGATTCACCATCAGGATCAAATGGGAGTGCAAATTTGGTACACTTCACTCGTTGCTTCTGCGTTGGTGAGTCACCTTGACCCTCAGCTTTGCGGCGCTTTCCCCCAGAACTTGAGCCAGGAAAGAGGGCCAAAAAGCATGCTTTGGGGCTCAAAGGGCTGCTACGCTTTTCCTCATTGACTGACATCATCTCCCCTTCACTGCGCTGACCCAGGTCTATATCAGGAGTGACGTCTACATCTCCTGTAGATACCAGCTGTGATAGGTTCTTCAAAGATCCAATTTCGATGGCTCTCGATGTGCTATCATCTCGAAGGTCAATATCATTCAGGTGTGCAAGCAATGACATATCTGAATGTGTGTCGTCATCAGTCTCGGTGGGTAGTATGAGTGATGATAAGCTGGACGGAATGGTCAAATCATCTGCCATTGGTATGTCTTCGACAACAGTCATTGATGTGAGAGCCTGAGGTGTCGTGGTTTTATTGATAGGGTTCAACAAGTCAGCCAGTGACTGATGCACACGCCCTTGAGCAAGGGAGCAAAACCATTTTGCACGGTATGCGGTGACATCTCGTGGTTCTAAGAGGTTATCTCCAAATACGGCATGCTCTATGGAATTAATAGCATATAGCCCGCATGAACTGACGTCGACCTGTCTCCCATGTTTCAGAGAGTCCTTGTTGATACGAAACATCTGAGGTAATATTGCCTTCATCCAGTTTTGGATTGCCATAAGCTCTGTTTTAGGTTTATGACTATCGCTTGGACGTGAATTGCCTAATCAATGAAAGTGAGTTTTCCTCCTCTACAAATAGTTCTTTTGCACAAAGCAGCTTACCATATTGTATGTAGAGCATACAAAGTCAATGTGAAAGGTAATCCAATGGCACCCATCAACGAGCAGCAGAAAATAGAGGTGCTTCAGTATGTTGCTCTGAGCCTGTCGGGTGATCCGGGATAGTAGGGGAAGCTTTCGGGTGAAATCTCCACTGCGATGGCCTCGAAGAAGCTCTCCTACAATAGCGAGGGGGGCAAGCATGATATCTGATGGTGATTCGTGGGTCGTGGTAAGTCTATTGACTAGGACCTCGAGTGTGAGATCCATGATCGAATCTGAAAGCCAACCTCTCTCTTCAGAGTCCGGACCAGAGCCTATAACACGAGTGAGCTCAGCGGTGGTTGTCTTAACCCCTCGAGTCTGGATTACAACATCCCAACAAAGCTTTTGTAGAAGGTTTCTGGCCTTCAAGATGCTCTCCTTCTCAACGTTTGTAAGCTTTTTGGTTTCCTGCGAAGCTAGCCAGTGATCTGCACCCCTCCAGCTCGCAAATTTGACTTTGGCAGCTGCAAGCTCCTTCCAAAGTCCGAGAGCCCACAACGGGAATCTGTCACATCCTGCATTGAATTGCGGGTCCACAATTGAGATCTTTCCATCGAACCACTGTTGACCGGAGATCTTCTCCAGCCATTGTAGCACATAAGGAGGTGGTATTGGTCATGTAATTAGTATATGGATGATGGTGTTTGGCCGTTCTGAGGAAAACCAATTTGCTGGTTTGGCAGTTATTAACTCGGAGGACTGCTTTGGGAGGGTGAGCTGGAGGAATTCATGTACCACAATTGTGGGAACAGGTACGAGGCTCGCCTGCTCCAATGCAGGAACTGTGAATGATAAATTGTGTGCATCCGAGATGTATCTTGGAGTGTCTTCTGTCGGATAGTGTTTTTTCTGTCCAATCCATTGAGAAGCAATAAAGACTGTATTGTCCTCATCGACTTCTATAGTGTCACTGAGAGAAGCTATAGAACCAGGTAGTGATATTGTGACTTACCAAAGAGAGGAAATTGTCATACCAAAATTTTACCGAAAGCATAGTCGGATGTCTCACATTTTCCTCCTACTCTAGGGTTGACTATCTGGCTACAATTATATGCAATTTATGAAGTATTATGCCTCACTAGTATTCTTTTCCTCATCCATTCCGAGCAACGAGGGGGGGCATCCATGGGTATTTTCATCCGGACTCACAGATGGCATTGCCAGAAATGGATCTCCGGATCCGGACTTCAGCATGGCTGTTGACCACTTTTCGGCCAAAATCCTACGGATTTTGAACATCCTTCAGCCAAAATTTGCCCATTTTCGTCCGGATTCCGGGACGGCCTACTTGGGGTATTATCAGGGGTCCTACGGTGATGCACCCACCTTCAACGAAGGCCACGGCGACGGCGACGACACCTTCAATGCCTTCTGATCACTGTGTCAGTCCACTCTCACACATGTTGAACCTTAAACCCAGCTGCATTCATTTCCCTGAAAGCTTCCAGCTCCTTTATCACCATTCCCCCTTCAGTGGGAGTTCTTGTCTCCCCTGCACCCTTCCGTACATATCTGACACCCCAGCACCCTCTGGTTTAATGTTCCTACTCTAGACTTTGCAGTAAGTTTACCTGTATAGCGGTTTTTCAATCAGTACAATAGAACTTTCTATTTATATCTATATACATATGTTGGCCTAGTTATACAGTGTCTCGGCGTGCACAAACACCGTCCGCGCACCGTCCCCGACGATGCCCAACAACGCACGACGTCCGCACAGCGAGGATACAACGCCAAGTTCTGCAGCGATCTCAAACCGATCGTGCGAGAGTCCCCGCCATGTGGCTTGCGCCCGAAATGGCAGGCATAAGCGCCGGATGGACTGTCATGTGGGAGCGCCGGACCGTCGTTGGACTGTCAACCTGACAGACGAAGTCCCTCTTTGCAGCACAACATGTTTTATCATTTGGGCGTCTGTCTGATCACCGGGGTTTTCTTTTTTGAGTACGGTGGATGAAAAACGATCCCTAAGAAGGGGATCGTAAAGGCTGAGCATCCTTCGCAGTCCTATACTTGTCCTATCTGCGTATAATGCTGATAAATCGCACGCATAACATCCTTTGTGTCATCTGTCCGGTAAGTCATCCATACTTTTAATCCCTACTAATCAATTCACACCAAAGCCGGCGGGATTAACGTCAGATTGTTTGGAGGTCGCGTTCATTTGTAAGTACGTAGTCCACATTTGCTCCACGGATGCCTTGGAAATATAGTTCGCCCCATGCACCATCAGCAGTCTCTGCACGAGCAGCTCAATGCGTCTGACGGAACTCAAAGCTAGATCAAGTGGTCTGATCGTGAGTGATATTTTCACTGGAGAAACGACATTGCTGATGTAGTACTTTCAAGACACCATGTCCAAGGTGTCGCCATGAACCTCGGAGGGACACCGGTGCCAAACGAACTACGCCTTCAACACCTGCTGCAATTTGATGCCGCCCGCCCGGCTTCATTTGGGCCTTACAGTATTTACCACAACACTAACTTGTGCCTTAACACGCTTACTGATCGTTGGCCCCTATGAGACCGCAGCGCATTGATTATGTCGAAGTTGTGATATTGAGATCGATCTTGTGGGTTCCGCGTCCTCTGGCGGTGCTGAGAAGGTGCGCAGTACTACGGATAATATTGTTCTCTGCATATACAGTCCAAGAAAAGCTTCGTCCTTTCAATTGCACTGACGACATGCGTCGGCAAGCTCACGTTTAAGCTGCGTTGAATTGGTCTATCTGGTATACCAGTGTATTAAAGTTTGGCACTGTCATTGATAAGCAAGGTCTACGCAGTTGCTTCTCTAGCACCGTGCTCACATAAAGGGCGATATGCAACAATGGTCAAAGCATTAACCACCAAACATTAGCCACCATGTCTATTCCTACTCAGCAGAAAGCCCTGCTCTTGCCGTCCAAGGGAGCTGATTTTACGTTGGTGACCATCGATGTTCCGAAACCAGAAGCCGGAGAAGTTCTCGTCCGCGTCGAAGCCGTTGGTCTGAACTCCTTGGATTATAAGATTCAAGAGTTAGGCTTCTTCGTCTCCGAATTCCCTGCCATCTTAGGTTGCGATGCCTCTGGCGTCGTTGTTGACATTGGTAATGGCGTTACTGATTTGGGAATCGGAGACAAAGTGTACGTACTAGTATTCTGTCTTACGCAGTCCTGAAACTATGTGGTACTTATTATCATACAGATTGCTTGAGCCAAACCCCGGTTATCGGAATGCTGCTTTTCAGCAGTTCACAATCATCAAGGCATCTCTCACTTCGAAGGTGATTCATCTTGTAAGGTCTCAATGTTCCTAATGACTGAAGCTTTCACTTTTGGAATCAGATTCCTGCAAACATCTCGTTCGATGAAGCTGCTACCCTCCCGTGCTGCCTCATGACTGCAGCGATCGGTTTGTACGCGGGCTTTGTTCCTCATCTCCTGAGGGGAGGCGCCAGCCTGACACCTTTCTGGGCGGAGGGTGGACGCGGGAAATATGCTGGGCAGCCAATTGTCATCTTTGGGGGTGCTACTTCCGTAGGACAGTATGGTAAGTCGAATTATCAAGTAGCTTTCGAGTTGACTCAATTCTGACTCTGGGCTTATACAGCTATCCAACTTGCTCGCATTTCGGGATTTTCTCCCATTATCACCACCACATCTTTGCGCAACGCAGAGCGTCTCAAATCCATTGGAGCAACTCATGTCATCGATCGCGGCTTCTCCCAAGCCGACATTATCGCGAAGGTGAAAGAGATCACCGCCAAACCTGTCCATGTAGTCTATGATGCTGTCAGCATTCCAGAGACTCAAAACACAGGTTACGACATTATTGCACCTGGAGGAACTCTTCTTGTCGTCCTACCAGCGGCTGTTGATCAGGAGAAAATAACATCAGACAAACACTTCTTCATGGTCTTGGGGAGCGTACATGTCCCCGAATACGAAGAGTCCGCTGCAGGATTGTTCCGGGTTCTACCGGAGCTATTGGCCTCGGGACAAATTAAGGTCAGCATTCTTCGGTCACGCACTATCCTTTCATAGTATGCCTGATGGTGCCATGATGGTTCTTTCAGCCCAATGTTCCGGGATATATTCCCGGCGGTCTTTCTGGTATAACTGAGGGACTGGAAAAGTTGAAGAGGAACGAAGTCAGTGCGAAGAAGCTTGTTATTCGTCCTTCCGAGACGATCTGAAGTGACTACTGAGAGCCTGGCCAAACTAGATATCGCTCACTTTGGCTGTGTTCTATCATGATTTTGCTTAACAGGTACTCCCAGCTGTGTTGATTCGAAATGTATATTCTTCACTTCATGTATGCATGATCTTGGAAGTCAAGTGATGACCCTTAAATGAGGACAAACGGGTATGTTTGTAGGGTACCATGCGCTTCTCCGATTTCTCCTATGCGTGCGTAGGTGGCCACTTGCAACGTTGTGAGGGACAGGGAATAAATCGTCGAGCAGGTCAATTGACAGTGGCAAACAGTTAGCCCTTCTTTCGTCGTCATCTATGCCTCAGTTGAATCCCCATTTCCTGGTGTCGTGGTACCATTGTCATTTTCATTCTGATCGCGCTCAATCATATTGGAAGACATATCTGACATCACTAAACTGAAGCATTTATGTGTAATATGCTTGAATGAAATACCTTCGCATGCATTCACGGGGTCAAGGAGTGCATTAGCTTCCAGCCTGAGGGAATGCGAAAAGAGCTCTAGAACAATGTCTACACAATGGAACGCCTACTCAATCTGAGAGGGAAAGGTTCGATACCAAAGGCAAGACCAAGCAGCCTTGCTCGCTCCATCACCCTCCCTTCATATTGAAGACGTGTTTCATTCGGCTCAGGTACTATGTCGACTCTCCAATCCCGCAAGAAGACAGCTAGGAATGCCAACGCCTCAGTCTGGGAAAATTTGCGACCGATACAGGCACGGGGACCAAGACCAAACATTGTTATGTCGTGTTCATGTGCTCCATACCAGCGAGAAGGCTTGAACTTCTCAGGTTCGGGGAAAATGTGAGGGTCATGATCTACCGCAAGGACAAATTATGAGCGAGGCATTGGTATAAGTGAGACTGAAAGGATACGTACGGACGCCAATCATATCAATGACTACACGACTGCCTTTTGGCAGTGGCATGGTCTCCTTTCTAGGATGCTCCACTTCAATCACCATGTCCTCCTGCATGTCTCGATTCACGATGACACCCGCAGCTATATCCCGACGTCAGCTCAGTAGCACGTAAAAATGAATGCTACATACGATAGATTCGGAGAGCTTCATTGAAACACGCCAATACGTGTACCAGATTCGACAGGTCATCTAATGTCTACATCAATGTCAGCTCCTTCGTCAAATGTCTCTCTTCTTGAACCGCACCGGATCTTTATCCTTCGGGACATGTTTCAGGATCTCTGCGACAGCCTTGTCCTGCTCCTCTTGGTATATTGCAAGATATCCAAGTGTTGCCGATAGAACGTGAGCAGTCGTTTCTAACCAATTGTCATTCAATCTTGGGTTAAAGGTGATATAAGGACGAAGAAATTACCGTGGCCCGCGAACATCATGGTGAACGTGTTACCAATCTGTGACAGGCCTAAGCATCACCAGGTATTTCACGCGAGAAAATTACTTACAACTTCCTGCATCGACAAGCCGACCTTCGTCTCTTCATCGAGAGCGCCTACCAAACGACTAAAGAGGTCGCCCCTCGATTGACCGCCATTAAGCTCTTCCGCGTTCAATTCTTCCTTCCGAAGAATCACTAAGTCATCCATTTGGACTGCGAGCGACTTCCAAGCGTGATCCATGCGATGCAAACTAGGTTTCAACTATTTAAACCTGCATGAAATTATACATAAATCGTATATACCTTTCGATAGGCAATCGGTATGCCCAGGTAGGCAGAGCTAGACGGTGTATGTTGGTCTCGGAGACAATCTTCAACGCTTGGCCAAAAGACAAGTCTGACTTGTCTGGACTGTGGTTTTCTTCCGTCCATGGTAGGTGGACGTCGAAGCCGCATCTGGCTATAACGAGGAAGGCCATCTAAAAAAGGTTTGAGCCTGAAGACAGAAACTAAGAAGATGACAAGATGACGGACATGTTGAGGAATTCGGTTGAAACCGTCAATGACAAAGTCAGTCTTTTCAGACCAACCCTCGTCATTGACAATTTCACGGTACAATGAACAAGTCTCTTTGACCACCATGGAATAGCTGGTGAAAATGTAAGCTTAACATCAGGGGGAAATGACTGTTAAATTCATCCTACGTCTCGCGAGAGAAAGCCGGGTTGAGTACGCGTCGATGTCGTTTCCACATATCCCCATTTGCAGTAATCAGGTTGTCACCCCACAGACTACAACGTGTTATTAGAGCCACTGGTCGCACGAGACAATGCGATACGTACAGTAGGGCCTCACCTAGCTCGGTAGGTTTCTCCATGCACACCTTGCCGTCGTTCAAGAGAACTTGTTTGGCAACATGCAAGGATCCTGTATAGTAAAAAGGCCTGCCGAGAAGGAATGGTACAACCGATATTACATCGCGTTGCCGATTCATGTACGCTATCATAAACCATCAGCTGAAGAAATATACTGCTAATTCCGATATACCCGTCTTGCGCCACTTCCAAGTCCAGTGCAACCCAGGATTCCACCATGTTGTGGGAAGGACTGCGCCAAAGACGGAGATAGGAGAGAATGGCACTCGCATGCCCGGGACATAATTGACACTCTAATGGGAACGACATTCATTCGGTGAACAGCATACTGTTCGGCACTCTTACCACGGGGTTCAACGTACCTTCAAGCGAGAATTGTACCAGTGTACTAAGAAGGCAATCAAAAGCGATATACCAGTCGCCACGATGCCATATGAGGACGTTCCTAGTAGGGACATGTTGGAGATCCTACTGCAATGAAGAATCGGGGACGGGTGGGAGGGAACCGAACTCTGGATACAGTCTGAAAGATATTAAACGGAGGACGAGGGCATGTGGGTGCCTCGCCCCCTAAAACGGCGTGGGAATGGAAGTTAGAAGTACTGCCTCCTTCAATTCATCATTGGTAAAGACACTGTTCTATCGATCCATTCGATGTACTTGGAACCTGGGAGATGGTACGTTTGTCAGTTGAATTTGTCGGTGACAAAACAAGACAGCCGGCGCTTCTAGCACACGGAGGTAATGTCCAAAACAGGCAGGTCTTCAATATTGCAACGGAAACATATTCCGACGAGGGATAAGGAGATCTTGGAGCGGCCTGGCCAGAGATACATGGGGTCCACCTTCGAAAATCCATGATGCAGAAAATTACCCATGCGGATGGCGGAAACAATTCAATTGCGAACATGTTGTTGCAACTTCGATATGACCTGATGTCAAGCACTTACCGAATACCCTCGGGCAGAAGGACTAAGGCCCAGAGAAGTTGTGATTTTGGTCGTCATGAAAAGCGTGTTTTATCAACATCACGAAGGCACAAGTAATCGGCAAACCGTAGATAGCCATAGGTAGATCTTATAACCGTGCACATGTGGAAACTCGGTGTTGGCAATTGCAACGGCGTAATGGACTTTCACTAGTCACTGATGGACAAGACTATCTCATACGGTGAAACTATAAAGCGAGGGATCTTGTGTATTGTTTTGACAAAAAATAATCTGATAGAAGGGGACAAAAAAAATCAGCATAGCATCTTTCGCAGCCGTCGATCGTACCTAAGCAAGTGTGGGGCGTTTTCTAACCCTTACGAACACGCCATCCTCCAAATACATGACAGGGGTGGGGATAGAGGTAGTAGGTTTGAGATTTGATTGCTGCACACATGCACCCATCGACGTCTCCACTGTAATGTCAAACAGGCGACATACGATGATGAATACCCTCATTTCATACATCGCAAAATCCTGTCCCTTGCACTGAATACACAATTCCATAAGCATAGATTGAATCAAACAAAATGGCACATCGTACTCACTGGCACTGCGTGTACACTTCCTCCAAAAGGAGATATTAAGAGAGGAGTGGACTTTCCATTCTCATGTTGGAATATGGATGAAGTGGCGAGCGTCGCTATGTGCAAGGAATGAGAGGAGCGGGACGGAGTCCCGCATACTTGGCGTATTCTCATATATAAGTAGTTACTTACCTTGTATGTACCTCATCTGTTTGCCTCAGAGCTCAATGAGGTCAAACGTACCAACTCGCTTTCCTCCTGCGTGACATGTATTTCAATATCTCGCCCTCAAACTGAGTGAACTGATCATATTTGAACTTGCTCGGCTCTTCGAATATGTCATGAGCCATATTGAGATTATAGCCATCGGTGACAACATATTGACCTTGCTTGAGACCTATGGTGGTAGCATCATCAAATGGGAAGTTGGTGTCTGCTTTGACTTGGCGCATGAAGACAGGTGGGACGATCAGATGCATAGTCTCCTGCAATGCAGAATTCAATAGAGGAAAAGTGCCTGTCCTGAGAGATTCAATGGGTGAGGATAGAAGGATGCTCAATGATCCAAATTTGGTTTTGATGGCATGATCAATCTCCTCCTGAATGCTGTGCACAGCAATAGGATGACTGAGCAGGAAGGCTAGGAACCAAGTCGTGACCCATAAGGAGTTTGTATGTAGCCCAAGCAGGAATGACAGCAAAACACCCCACTCATCAGATGGTGACAATGAAGCCTGGCGGAGAGCATGAACAATGTCATTGCCAGCCGACGCGGTGCCAGCAATGCCATGAACCTCATCCCAGTGCTCTTCAAGAAATGCGCCCAGCATACATTTTAAACTGTTGCAGGCTTGAGTTGCTCATCGAGGTGGGAAGAGAATGCTGGAGAGAAGTCATGGAATCTGTGAATCCATGTATTTGAACTTGGCATAGGTGTCGAGAGGGTACTGTGATCCCCAAAGTGTGAAGGAAATGGCATGGTATAAACTCTCACCAATGAATTCTGAGATGGGCACAGGTCATCCATCTGCGAATAGCATTATCTCTTCGATGATGCGCTGAGTGTACCCAGGTGCAAGCTTGAAGATTGCATGGCTTGAGAAGGACCTGATCACAAAGAACAGGCTATGTGTGATTGTGCTGCTTGTGACACACCCCACAGCCTCCAGCATCCAAGTGTTAAAGTTATTTGTAAGGCATTTGGATGTATTGCGCATGACACAAGCAACACCTTTTTTATCACATATCACAAGGACTCGATGGCCCACAATGGCCATCGTATACATTGAACCATATTGCTCCCTAAAAGTATGATGTACAGTGAGTAAAACCCTTCAAATGTGACTTCATGCATACCTGCATCTTCGTAAAAATCCAACAGCATCCCTGAAGAGCTCTATGGAGGTGCCGAACCAGGAAACAAATGAAGTGATAACAGGGAGTGAATGAGATGAGCGGATGAGTGAGCTTCATATACAAAAGCACACAAGCATAATGACAATAAAAGAAATGACAAACATTATCAAAAGTTGAAGAAGTAATGAAGAAGCTGGCAAGGGTGCTAGTGGGAAGCACACATGGAGTCATCAGGAAAAACCTCCCTTGATATTTTGCACCTTTATAGTGCTAAAGTAATGCTAAAGTTGCTATTTTGCCTATTGTTTCTATTTTGACTATAAATACTATTTGACAGCTATATAGTACTATGATAGCACAATTTATAGCTAATATTGTACAAAGTCAGTAACTATATAATAGTGTGAAAAGCTTGTCTGTCTGAGAAAGAATTTACATAGAAAGTATCACATTCATCAAGAACAGTACTACTTGTCCAATGGCGTGAAGCTACAATACCAAACTTTGGAAAAAGATGAACACTTTGATGTACACTAGACAAAGGAATTATGCTTGCCAATCTCTCTCCATTACGAGTTGACCATTTAATCTGATAAAGCAAGTGATTGGGTTTTGGTGAACGATTGAATGGTTTAAACTATTCCACATATGCAAGATACTTTGGTGGTTGTCAATTTGCTGGAAATAGCTTTGCTGCTGCAGATTTGG
This sequence comes from Somion occarium, assembly GCA_964035595.1. Classification (NCBI taxonomy): domain Eukaryota; kingdom Fungi; phylum Basidiomycota; class Agaricomycetes; order Polyporales; family Cerrenaceae; genus Somion; species Somion occarium. Next base: position 1,114,944 of record OZ037949.1, on the reverse strand, counting down.
GAATAGAGAATATAACTCTTAGCTGAGCCACACGATGGCCTATTATTTTAGTTACTAAGATATTAGCTAATATTTGAAGAATTTTATTTACATACCTTCAATACCAACATATTCACCATATCCATCATTAACAAGTACAGTGTCAAATCGACCAGCTATTACTTTATTTCTGGCATTGAGTCTTTGAGGTCTTGCATGTGCAACATCATATTCATCAGATTGAAGATGATGAACTTCTTGATGACTAAGCCAGAACTTTGCCTTGTGATAGACAGGAACTTTGACAAAAGGCAAGTCAATATGACAGGCTTCAGCTTCAGCTTGCACAAAAGTGAGTTTTGGATTACATCGCTTGGCAATATAGCATGTAAGAGCATCAGAAAAGAAGGTAGCACCATAGTCATCAATAAGAGTATTGATATGTACTGCTTTTTTTGAAGAATGTTTAGTCATTTTGAGAGATGCAGAATGCTTAATAGGAAGAATTGGATCTATAGGTGGACATCCAGCAAGACACCATTCAATATACTCCTGATGATGCAGAATTTTCTCTTTTCGTTCTAGCCATATTGTCATCTGTGGATATTTCTCCTTGCCATTTGTTGCTGACCATGGATCTTTAGCATATGGAATATGTAGTCATTCAGTATTTTCTGTATTATAGTTATCTGTTGTTCCAAAGCGCTCAATAAGATATTGATAGTGAACAGCTGCATGAAGCTTGTTGAATTCAAAGTCATCCCGAATTCCTAGCTGAATAAAAATATCCTTGTCTTCATGAAATCGCACAAGTGCATCTTCAAGCTGATCCAAAGTTTTGGATGTATGAACAGGATATTGTGCAAGATATGCAAAGTCAAGCATAGCTCGCACTGCTCTAATAAGCTGCACTGTAGATTTTGCACTAACATTCTTGAGAGGAATATCAATAATGATACCAAGAATAATGCATGCAATATCAGCATGTTCATGCCCAGTAAGTCGAGAAAGAGAGCAAAATCCTTTTGTAAAGATATAAATATGATGATTTGGAGGTAAGCAATGACAGCGAGCATCAAGTTCTGCTTCTCTATGAGCAGCTTTAATCCATTGAATTAGATGCTTAAGAACACCTTGATAGAGTTGATGAAGAATATCAGGAGTGATAGAGAGAAATGGATCTGCATAAGGCAAGTCTTTCCAGTATGGATGAAAGATAGATTTGATACCTGCATCTTCACATATTTTGGTATAGTGATGAGAATCAACTTGATGAAGAGCTTTGAGAACTTGAGAAAGATCATAAAGGGGATATTCTCTGTCAATTGAACCTAATTGTCCTTTGGGCACTTTACAGGTTGTACACTTGCATGTCTTGACACCAGTTACTAGAACCTGCTCAGGATAGTCTCCAACATGAATTGCAAAAATAGGATGACAATGTCGAATAACTCCATCACCACTATGCATATTAATACCATGCTCTCCAGGCTCCTTGATAGGTTCAAGAATCTTGCCCATACAGTTATAAAAAAGATTTGCAAGAGTACGTCGATGTGCAGCTTTATTAGTAATATGCTCAAGATGTGTAGTGGGCAAGTAGGCAAGAAGAATTTGACCTTGATAAGAGGATTTACGATGTATCTCCTTAGGTAGATTGCCAATAGTAAGATAGACAGGATAGGCAGCCTTGTTACGAAAGAGGGTAAGTTGTGTTTTATCTGTAGAAATAATCAGAGGAATAACAGTTGCTCCTTTTTTTCCATTTTCCTCTAATGCTTTCTATATAAGAATTATATAATAAATTCTATTTTAGATTATATTGATAACATACCTGAGTTGACCACCACTATTTACCAGTATGCATATCATGATACATACACATAGTCATATCTTTATCTGCATAGTGACGTTCAGGTGCAAAGATAAGATGCTGTGCAAATTTGTGATTGCCATAGAGTGATTTGATACACTCCATAATAGGTCGGTGATAAACTTCAAAGACTTCACCTGCAACCACAATCTCCTTGCATCGAAATTGTGGACGACCAGGAAGTTGTGTGTCAATGATTCTATTCAACTCCCGAGAGTTTTTGTAGTTCAATTCAAGGCCTTCTTGAATCTATAGCATATTTAGAGATAATTAAAAAGATATATCTATCATAGTACATACCCCTTCAATACTTAATAGTTCAGATAAAGCAGTTGAACCAGGACCTCGAAGTTTTGCCCATCGACAGATCTCCCAACTCAATCGATTAGGAAATGGTGAGTATGGATTATCAGCAGAACTTGGAATGCTAGAGCCATAAATTCTGAAAGAGTCAGGTTCTGTCTGTGATGCTGACACAGATGTACCAGCATCCTTTGATGGATACTTGACAACAGTGATTTTTTGACGTAGACTATTTTCAATATTACAATGGCCAGCAGTAAATTGTTCTTCAGCAGTTTCTGAAGATGCATCAAGATCAAGCATATGAGCAGCAACATCTACACTTGGAGCAGGAGGCTCCCATCCAGTGGTATCTTTATAGATGACATTGTCATCTGCATCCTGATAGCCATCATCATTTGGAGTTTCTTCATCCTCACCCTCATAGTCCAATTCCCATGAGGTTGTCTCATTCTCCTCATCAACATCCATCTGCCATGGAACCTCATCTATTCCCTCCACCATGATATCACCAGCAGGTGATGAGGAATGATCAAGAGGCGGATCAGCATTATCTGCATGTTCCTCAAAGCCAGGGAAGTCTTCAGGACCATAGTCATTGCTGAAGTAATCACCAATAAACTGTCTTGGTCCTTCACTGCTTTGATCACCAATCTCACCTTCCATGGAAATATCATCATTATCGGCACCATCATCATCATCGTCAGAGTCAGAGTCATATAGGCCTGGGAAATTCTCATAGCCCTGCTGCCGTAGATACTCTTTCTTGCATTTAGGATTGGTTGTTTGCTTCAAATAGTGAGCATAACCAACAACAGACAAGGGTCTGTCGCAGCCCGGGCAGAGGATGGACTCGGACATTATTCGTAGCATCCTTGGTAGTGTCCTTGGAGGTCAGAGGCAAGAGGCGAGCATTGAGAATGCACCGCAACTTGCAGGCAAAGGCTGTCCGGCAAGTACCAGACATAAGCGCCTGTTGAACTTCAACCGCATGCTGGCGAAGTTCGTCTGCACTGACTTCCTCGCTGCACCATCTCACACTCTCTTTGCTCCCTTTCCCCTCTTCTATCCAAACACCCATCCTAATTGATCACCCACATTCATTCTACAAACACCTCCCATCAAGATGGCACTGACGAAGCGTACCTACAGCTGGGATGACCTCACACCCGCAGAGAAGGCCGCTCGCATGAGAGCGGCAAATAGGGCACAGCAGGAGGCTGAGGATCAGATGCTGATTGAAGCAGCATCCAGTAAGTTCTCATTCATGTGTGTGTAAACCAGTTGAAGCAACCAGGACCCAGGGCCAAGGCATGCGAAGTTGAAGGCTATGCAGGACCCCGGTGAGTCTAAGCATACCAATACGCCGTGCATTAACCAATGCAATCCAAACACCTCCAGTTTGGAAGAGTCAGAAACACGCCCAGTCGCAGTCATGCAAATGCGCCACCCAGTCTGACACAGAAGAGCCGGTCCCAAAGAGAAAGTGAGGGAGATCGAATCACGATGAACCTACATGCTTAGATCCCTCAGACAACCAGGAGGATACCATTATGCACGGTAGGAAGGGGGGACATCAACGATCGACGGCGGATGTGGAAAGTGAGTGTTTTAGTTCAATCAGGTCCCCTTCAGTGTACTCACATCAACAGTCACTCGTCCTATACTCAGGCGTGATGACGATGATGATGATGACAATGTTGAGGATGGCAGCAATGGCAATGACAATGGCAAAGGCAATGGCAATGGCAACAACAGCAGCTACGGTGAAAATAATGATGAGGAGGTTGATAACCACAACGACGACAATGATGACAATGACAACGACAACCACTATGGTGATGACAACCACTATGATGATGGTAACGACGGTCATCCCCAAGCCAGCATCCACCAATCGCATTCACACACAACATCAAACAATGACATCGATAATGCGAGTCAAGCTTCTCGCACAATTGCGAGGAGCTTGAAGTTGAATGCATCTCAACACCCATCCTCGACATCTCGACAACCCTTGTCGACGTCTCGACAACCATCGTCAACACCTACTGAGCCATGCTCATTGTCGCAACCAGCTGGCAGCAACCAACGGCACACTTCATCGGAATCACAATCAGTGGCTTTGAGCCAGCCAATGCCAGGTATGTAGTTGTATTCTTAGTATCTAATCATACTAGCTAACTGCGAATACATTTGCAGCGAGCTGTCGTGCTGTCCCAGAATGTGACCTCCACCTTGACCTCCACACTGGCAAGGCCGCTGTGAAGATAAAGCATCCTCGCCGGCAGGTGCTTTCGAGGGACAACTCTGAGGATGAAGTGCATGTCCTAGATGATGCACTCAGGGAGATTCAGGGATATGGAGGGGATTCATCTGAGGAATCGTCAGATGATGATGGTGCGAATGTGCAGCATCTCAACAATGAGGTGAGTAGGCTATGCTAGCGTGGTCAAATATACTTGACTAATGGCAAGCAGCGACCCTTCTGGAATCTATCTCAGCAAGCACAGGGCAGCCCCCCATCATCTCCACCAGCTGATATTGCCAGATCAGCTCCCTCTCAGTCACGCCGTGGACCAGAGATCGAAATGGCTGACACTAGGGTCACTCCCATGCATCGATCAAACAGCGTTGCCCAGGAACACTTCCAGGATAATGCCCAGCTGCCCATGGTTGATGAGCCAATGCCCAGTGCTGATGAGGAGGTGTGCCACCGGTGTCCCTTTCTGGGCAATCTGTACTGACATACTCTCTCTAGTATGTGCCGCCCCTACCACCTCGCAAGTCCAAACCAAAGCACTGTGCTGGCCAGAAGGGCTCAAAGAAAGCACAGGCTGTTGCTGATATGTGTGATGCACTCAATGACGAAGTGCCATCATTTGATTCTCCCGCACTGCAACATCAGAAGAAGAGTCAGAGCAAGATGAAGAAGAAGTCGAATGCTCAACCATCACGACTGCAACCCAGTCAGAAGAATCAAGCTATGCCACCATCGGCATTGCAACAAGCCCGTGTTGGGCAATCTACTTTGCATGGAAACCATGGTCAAGCTGGATGCCGTAGCGCTCCTCAAGGTGATACTGGTGGCAGGCCGTCTGTTGAATGCTGTGCTGTGGCAGCTGAACCACAACAGAATCGGCGAGCTTCTCGGACATCATCACAGGTACTCTCTTGCTATCCTTTGTATGTTCTATCTAACTATTGTTCTGTCAGTCTTCAACCCAACCCTCTAAGAACAAGGGCACATGTCGACAACAACAACGGTGTATAGAGGTACGGCATCAATCATCTTCTTTGACACTTTTTTAAACTTACTTCACATCCTTAGCAACCTGTGTGGGTGAATAATACCCAGGAGAATGAGGATGATCCCAATGCTGATAGTGAGACTGGTGCTGCTCACACTTGGCCTCTCAACACACAGTGGATATGAAGTGATGCCGGCCATATCAATATCAAGCAACAGCCTCGTTGTCTTCAACTAGTTCTTGATGGTGCCAACAAGTTTGTTACATTCTTGGCCTACTTTCAGGATGCCTACCCTGAATTTCCCCAGAAGATACGATACTTTCAGCAGGTTCTTGTTGATTGTGCTTTGAAGTTAGATGATGAGATGTTGGCAGATCGACTTCATGAGGATATGCCTTATGCACGCAAACTGACAACTGTGGTATGTCTCTGCATTTTGTATGAATCTTATACTGACTATGATTAGTTGGATACAAAACTAGCCAATATTTGAGGCCGAGTTAAGAAGATTGTTGCACCACAGATTTCCACCAACTATGGCCTTTGTCCTGGCTGTTCTAAATGAGTAGAAGACTTGCTGTACCATCGACGCTATATTTTTCCTGGTGATATTCATGTAAGCTCTCCTTACTTTCTCATTGATATTGAGCTGATCATTGTTCAGAAAGGACTTAACACTACTTTACCCTACCAGAATTCTGTTATTGTTCAAGGTTTGGCCTCCAGTTTTCTTAGTGGATCTCAGTATGTTGCCTCTCGCTATGTGGAACACTTCAAGGTTCAGTACAAAGGCAAAGTGCACTATGAGTGTTCTACCTCAATGGTTGCTTTGATTGCTACAGCTATCATCTCTCATTTTATTCAACTGATAATTTATATATGTAGGTTGAAGATTGCATAGCAGACTGGAAAACAGGCACTTACAATCTTTCCAAGTTTGAGGCAGGTAGATGTGTTGGAATTTTCAAAGCTCATATTGAGTATTTGAAGGATATTGAAGTCAGTAAGCCTGGTACATATCATTATATGATGTCCAATCTCTACAAAATGGCATGGTAAGCCTATCATACTTCTAATCTTTATATAAACTAATATTTTCTTTTTTCTTTTTAGCAATGGCCAGATTTTTTCAGCCTCTAAGGCTAGTGCTGCTGATATGTTGGAGGAGTTGGATCTTGATGCTATGCCTGAAGATGATGATGAGGAGGAGGATGAGGAGGATGAGGAGGAAGAGGAGGTAGTGAAATCAAAAGAAAAGAAGAGAATGAATATGATAGAGGAGGAGGATGAAGAAGAAGAAGAAGAAGAAGAAGAGGAGGAGGAGGAGGAGGAGGAGGATGAAGAGGATGAGAATGAGAATTAAGTGAGTGTCAATAAGTATCTCAGAGTGATTCATCTGACTTGATATTAGCTTTATGCCATCTTTTGGATTTTCTTTTCTGCTGAGGTGAGTTTGAGAGTTTATAGCTATCTGGTGATTTCTTCTGATATAAATTTGTACTAGCAATCTCTAGCTTCCTACTTCATACAATTTTTTTAATTTCTTTTCTTTTGCTTTCTTGTTAGTTATTCTAATATGCATTTTCTCATTACTTTACTAATAGATCTTCCTTTATGCTTTCATTGATATTTCTTCATAGTTAGTATCTGTTTAACTTACATCATTATATTTACAATCTATATGAGTTATATCAAATTTGGCTCAATATAGATAATTTACAGAAGAGAATTGAAATCTGCCTTTAGTGCTAGCTAAAGAAAAATAAAAGCTATATAGTGATATGGTAGCACTCCATATATATACAGTAGCACATAGTTAGCACCATAATAGCATAAGATTGCACTAAATTAGTGACAAAATAGTGTTCTAGTAACACTAAAATAGTGAAAAATAGTAATACCTAGAGGAAAAATAGGAGGATCTCGACAGTTTGCGCTATTTTGGCTACTGTAACTATTTAGCACTATCTTGGTTCTTTATTGTGCTTTATAGTAGGGGGAGTTTTTCCTGATGGAATCTGAAGACTTTGTAGGTTACAAACAGTCCATGCTGGCAAGGCAGTATATTACTTAGAGTAGGTTTATCGGATTGTATTTACCAATGAGAGTGAACCAACCTTAGTAATACACAACCAATGCTTCAAGTTGGTATACTGGCATGAAACCACTGGAACTGATGTGCTGGCTATTCCGAAGCCAGTCCTGATCCACGGCTCCTCTGATCATACAATCAAAGGCATTCATCAGAATTCTGTTACACGATCTGATACAGGGTATGGATGATAGACACAAAATGCACCTCGCATGCTGTATCATCCTGGCAGAGCCCTGTCAGTCAATGTAACTGATGTACTTGGACAGCTGAGCCTGACATTATAGGCAGGCTCTCAGACCAGTGGAATCAGCTGAGGCTGAGATATGTCATAGAGTGGAATCAGGGCAGCTGAGAGCAAGAGCTTGTATGCAGTGTAGACACAGTCATGAATAGCATGCAGTCAGCTGGGTGCAATAGAGAAATGACACACTTCAGATTGTGCTCTCGGATGAGCTGAGAGATCATCTGAGGACATGTCTCAGATTGCATTCTCATCTCAGCTGAAGTACCTATGTCAGGACAGTCTCATATAACATACTCCACTCAGCTGAGTTGGAATTCACGATACCTCAGATTCCACCTTCGACTCGGCTGAGCTGCGGTGCTGAGAGACATGTAAGATTGCACCATCATCTCGGATCCCACCTTCGACTCAGCTGAGTGGTACATGCGAAGCCCTTCTCGAATGCTGAGGTCTCTTCAGCTGAGTTGGACTTCCGAGAAGTACCTCAGTTTGCTTTCTCGACTTCACTGGGTAGTGTTCTCAAGAAGAGCCTCAGATGCTTCCTTCGACTCAGCTAAGTGCTACTTGTGAAGCCCTTCTTGGATGCTGATGTCTCTTCAGCTGAGTTGGACTTCTGAGAAGAGCTTCAGATGCCTCCCTCGACTCAGCTGAGTGCTACTTGTGAAGCCCTTCTCAGATGTCTACTTGGCTGAGTGGCACTTTTGATTAAATTCTAAGCTGGTTCATGCTACATTGAGCCAGATTAGGCTGAGTTAAAATCATGATTGAATCTATATTTCCTATGGTAAATTCAGTCCAGTGGAAGGTCAAAACAAGTTCACCTCTCAGATGTGTATGTAACTCAGCTGAGTTGGGTGTCACAATAGAATGCACTGTTCCTGAGTTCGACTACTATACCAAGTGTTTTAAATGACTTAGACCTCCACTATGGTTTAATCCAAGGAATATTTCTGAAAACCTATGCTCAGTCGAGAAAGCAAACTGAGGTACCTCTCGAAAGTCCAACTCAGCTGAGTAGATATCAGCATCTGAGAAGGGCTTCACAAGTAGCACTCAGCCAAGGTGAGGAAGGCATCTGAAGCTCTTCTCGAGAATACCACCCAGCCGAGTTGACATAAAAAACAGAGGCACCTCAACCCAGCTGACTCAAGGGTAGAATCCTGAAACCCAAAGATTTGACAATCTGACTGTAGAGTGTATACTGGCATGCAAGAGCATTTCCCAACTGGAAGTTAGCCGAGTTGAAGATAGAATTTGAAACCCTTCTTAGAATGGATAGGTTTTCTCAGAAGTGCATCAGATCCAGCATTCAACTCAGCCCATTTTCGCTTTGGAAATGTCTCCCAGATTGTATCTTCAAGCCAACTGAATCAACTTAGGCCTGAGTTACATGTTTGAAAAGATGATTTACTTGGCTGAGACTCACATGGGCAATATCACAGAAACCTGCTACTGAAAAGCAGAGACATATCAACTCATACAGCAGACCATTCTCAAGATGATCGATCATGTCCTCTCTACATCCCAGGTGCTCCACCATGGATGTCATCTGAAGTGCATGATACTTTAGCTTGATGGAACAAAGTTCAGCTGCTCTGTGTTTTTGATCCTTGGTTGCTAATTTTTCCATTGCAAAGTTGTCATTCTTTGCCACCATTTCAAGAGCCTCACTCTGAAAAGGCAGTTGAATGACCCGTTCATCTTCTGAATCAGAATTGTTCTCCAAGGCAGCCATTATGAGGGTTCAAGGATCTAACAAACTACAAAAGCCTGACTGATTGCGGTGATAATGCAGATATTATCTGGCCAAGCCATTCCAGACATCAGTCTATGGCTCTGATAGAATCTGGGTCTTCTACAGTAGATACAGTTGGATTGAGGGTAGGATCTGAGGAGCATATCAGTAATGCAGATACAGATCAGCTTTATGGAAGGCTGCATCCGGTACTGAGAACTCGAGAATCCAAGCACTCGAGAATCTGAGAGCTCAGGAATCCAAGTGCTCGAGAATCTGAGATAGCTTACTCCAATGTATTCATACTGCTACAGGGTATGTCATGTCTACATTGCTATCTTTTCAGTCCATCTCATCATATGCCTGTTCACCTTGTTTCTTTGTTAGCCGTCACTTTTGACATTTCCATTCTATTATTCTTCTATGGTCTTCATCTACCTCCAGGACCACCCGCAGAAAGCATATCTTTGCATGCATTTCAAACACCTTCCATATACTCCCTTGGTGAAGTGCATAACACTTAAGTCCACTCATACAACCCTTGAACAGCATCTTCCATTTATCTGCCTGATGTTTATAGTAAAGGGTTATCTGCAACATCTCACTAAGGATGATCTCCTTCTCCTCCTGGCATCTTACTGCCCTGGCTCTTGTCCTCAGCCAATTCACCCATTGGACTATAAAGGAAATCATCTATATATTACCCATCAAAAAATTTAAGAATTTGGAGCATCTCATCTTCTTTCAGATAGCTACCATCTTTTCCATCCAATCCAACATTCTGCCACCATATCCAGGACTCATTCAGACTTCACTGCCCCCTACTATTCAGTCCAACCACTACTGTCACAGTTTTTAAGTTATTCTTCATTAGAAGTGGGTATCAAGGCATGTCAGTGAATCTGAGGCGACCTAGGGCCTTCCAAGCGAGATGATATATCTGAACCCATCTTTGGGTGGCAGCCTCTGCTATGTGCACATCCCTGTATGCTCTGAGCCACTTACTTGTTGTTGAAGCTGGATGGACTCTTCTAACAAACAGAAATGATTTACCAGCCAGAACAAGGCAAAGCTTATGCAAAGCATCATTTATCTGCCCCTTGCATAGCTCAATCTCCTCCTCGGCAATGTGACACAACTCCCAGGCTCGACACTTCTCCGCTTCATAGGTTGAGGGTAGTGAAAGAATGCTCTTTTCAGGTGGATCAGTATAGGGCTCCTTCGGGGTGGGTGGGACATCTTCTATTTCTTCATCGACGAAGTCTCCCTCTCATTCTTTCAGCAATTCATCATTTATCCTCTCTCAGCTTTCTGAGTCATCGTTGAGTTCATCAATTTGTGGAAAATGCTTTGCAGCTTTCCTGTGGAAGCTTTGAATTCTTGCCTGGAGGCATTGCCACTTGTCCTCTAGTGCAATTCGCAATTTGACTGTGGAGGTATCTCGAAGTTCTCTTGCTGCCATGGCCATCACAATTCTACAAAGCTGTTCAACATTTCAATATCACAATATATCTTCAACATGTACTGCTGCTCTTGGATCTGTAATCCCAATGCAAGCCACCCTGCTGTCTCCTTTGCATTTTTCTCCATTGTTTCTCGGGCAGTTAGACTTAGTCAGATTTGAGCTAAAGTTGGGGCTTTCATGGGTATTTATTGAGTGTATCAGAGTTTCTGCTGAGAAGAGCTTACCTTTGTCTTGCTGAACATCATATATATTCATTGCTTCTATATTCTCAAGGCGCTGCGAATATGCCTCACTTTCAATGGACATCCATTGCTCATGTTGTTCCAATGTCATCTGGTGCTCCATCCTTTCCAGGATCTTCTGGGCAACATGAACCTTCAGAAGGATGTTTCTGTATCTAGTGATAGTAAATGGCACTGCACAATTGATATTAAAGTAGCAGTGGCACAGATGAAGAGTGCTTACTTACCTGAATTCACATTTTTCTTCCAGTTTGAATTATTACAGTGATCATCAATCAACTCTTGATGAGAAGAATTGAACATTCCTCAGTAGCTTCCTGTGATCCCCCGAAATCTCGACTATAATGTCTCCACAACTTCACTATGAATCATTCCAGCACCTATAATGAATAATGGTGAATATCGAGGATAGCAGATGTTTTGATGTCTGTGAACATGGAACAACCCAATTCCAGTTAGGTACCAGATATTCATATTGTCCAGAAGCTGAAGGTGCTGCCTGTTCGAATTGACACGGGAGAAAAAGTTCTTAAAGAACTGGCAAGCAATGTTGTAAAGGATGAGGACAAGAAGTATTGATCCAAAATTGTACTGTAAAGTCTTCATTAGGCAGTAGTCCATATTCATTTATCTATATGAAGCAGGGCCATATGAGGAGAGAGTTCAAGGCATGTCACAAATCGAGAATATTTATTGGCCTACCGTTCTCCCTTCTGGAAGTCTACCACAGAACCTGGATAGAAAACACCATAATGCCCACAAGCACATGCCCCAATGCCAGTAGATTCAAGATTGTTTCTGTCTGCATTTACCTGATTCACTGCTCGGTGATCATTGCAGTCTGATTTCTAAAATAGGCCAAGTCAGGTACCCAATCATGCAGATACCACCACTACTGGCTTACCTCTCTTGTGTCCTGGGCAACCCTGAGATTTTCCTGATATGGCTTTTGCTCAACTATAAATTCCTGCCCATCAGATAGAGGTATATCATTTCAAAGATGCTTTATTTTCATATGCTCTGCATCAAAGAAACCGTTCAAGGTGTATATTTGCATGTACTTTCACCTAGGGTGTATTTAGTTTTTTGATCATGACATCAAATCAACACTTACTGTTTTGGATCATTTTTCCACTCCTCTGGGAGGTTAATCTCCGGCTGTGGACATGCAGCACAAAACATTGCCAATTCGCCAGGTCCAGAATCTTGATTCTTGTGGACAAAGCTGTGCCATTTCTGGGCTTTTATATTTCTTCATTGCTGCGAAACACTTGAAGGCTTGCATACTCGATCCTATATTCATGGCATTAATTGGTCAATCAGAAGACTGTCAAAGAATAATGGGAACTCGCCGGTACCAAGTGTGGAAAGGCATTACAAGTTGCCCTTTTGAGTCTCTGACAGAGGCTGTATGCAGGTGTGTGACACTCCTTGTGCTGAAGGAGAAAGTCATCCAATACTTCAAAGGTAAATACTGTCTTTGGACTTTTGACACTGGCTGGGTATAATCCAAGATGAAGAAGCTGCATGTAGTGAGGCTCCGCATTAGCACATTGACACCATTGAATCTCCATAAAATGTATCCCATTTGTGTGTACAATGACCAAGATTGGATTTTCCATTTCATCCACCAGTGGAGGTTCAGGATACAGGCCCTCCACCTGATCATAATAGTCATCTTTTGGATTCAATTCTTGGTCAAGTTCCTGTTCATCCCAGTCATCATCCATATTGTTCAGTTGAGCAAGAAATGGATTGTGCCCCCCATCAACAGTGATATTATTTATGGAGCCAGATGATTGGGTTCCACTTCCAATGGAGGGACAGGATACACCACCATGACCAGCGCAGATGTGTACACCTGCTTTGTATGCCTCTGAGTTTTGAAAGAATTTGCCCACCCAATATTCCACTTTGTAGTATAGCTGATGCATACTGTATGAGTATCTCAGAAACACTTGGTATATTGCATGGGCCAGCCAAGGCAGCTGTGGCATCTTCAGATGGCCTCAATGCCACAGGCACATACCCGTTCCCCCAAGGGACTTTCCATCTCAACCACCATCTGGACAAAGATTTGCCGCACATGAAGCCACTCCCACATAAAATCCATTTGGCTCTGAGGATTGACCTAAATCATTTTTATAGTCGAAAGAGTTATGATGGGCACTCTCACTTTTGAAGTTCAGAAGTTTGGTTGCTCCACTATATCGAAATTGAGAGATCCCATCATGTCTTGGTCTCCCATATGGCCTATTCGGGTGTTACTCAGTGTTCCAATTTGACCTGAAGGGGTGGACAGCTAGGTGGAGGGCTCTGAACATGGAGATTGCTCCACGATGTATTGCTTGCTTCCTCTAGTTATTTGACAGTACTGATAGCTAACATTTCAAGTAGTGCCTGCTCTTACTCTTATAAATAAAGCAAATTTACTCTTGCCTTTTCCCATTGTATGGAGAAGAGATGTAGTAGTTGTTGAGAAACAACAAGTCCCAATGCATTCAGAAGGTAGCTCGAGACTATTTCTATAAACAAGCTAATGTAATCACAATATTTTTTTGCTCACTCAGCTGAGTCGATGTTGCATGTTGAAAGTGATTCTCATTAAAGGTGAACATTGGTTCCTACAAAAGTTGAAATCTCACTATTCCAGGGGAAGTCTGAGCATCCGAGAGCACTTGCACTCTGGGCATCTGAGAGCGCTTGCACTCTGAGCATCTGAGAGTATTCAGATTTGGACTATCCCAATGTTCGAGTTCAAGATGACATGTGAAAGAGGGCTGGCTGAGTTACAAAGGGTGTGTACAGTTCTGTACTACAGCCTAACATTTGTATCACCCAATGCAAAGGTAGGATAGTTCTCTAGATGGTGCCATCTTTCAGACTTCTTTAAAATAGAAGACATCCAGTGCCCTCTGTCTGATGCTAAAAGACATGCAACAAGTATGAGTCAATTCTTTTCAGCATGTATTTAGCTTAGAAACTCACCAATAACTCAAAATGCTCTATCCCAAGCACCTTCATGCTCTTGCATTCGAAGTTGCATCTCTTGATGATAGAGCACAATTATTTGATGAAGGCTGTGAAGTTGAGGATCCTTCTTCTTATATCTGCTCTCCATCAATGCCTTTGTATGCTGCACCACCCTGTCCCTCAGTTTTTCAATCTTGGGAAGGTAGTATTGTGTCCATTCATCATCAGACTCAAACAGGTTCACATCCTCTTTATTTTCAAACTTCACCTTCGCCTTCTTCTGCAGCTTCAAGCAGTGTTTCCAAACTTTCTCTTCTTTTTTGGCCATTCCAGGCATTCAATGAGGATCTATTTGATGTGACCCAGTGACAATGTTATTGATATCATACCTGCATGGATATTAAGCTAATCAATCCCCAGACATGGTGAGTGTTCTTTGATATGTACTTTCTCTCAAGTAGTCTTGACCTGATTTCCTCCCTGACTTTCCTTATATCCTCTCTCATCTTCTGCCGGTTGCACCTGAGGATCTTGTTGTACTGATTCTGATACATCAGATGTGCCTCATGATTTCTGATCTGCCCATCAGAGGTTGGGAAGAGTTGAAGTGTTGAAAGTTGTACTGCTTGTAATATGTCTCCTTGTACCCTTTTTTCTTTCAATTTAAATATCCATTTGAAGTCCTGGTTCCCATCTTCATGTTGACATATCAAAAGTAGAACCAAGATGTGTAGGAGACAAATGTTTCGATATGAAACAAGGGGGAACAAGAATTAAATAATAATCATAGCCAAACTGAGGTGTTTCAGTACTGACACAAGTGCCCAGAATGACTTTGGTGAATCGATGCTAGTTGACCTGTGACCTCCTCTCACTATCAGCTCTTATTCAATATATGAGGAAAGAAAATTGGGGGCAATATAGGAGACTTTGACCATCCAATTCATGAGTTGAATGGATCAAAACTGAGCAAGATATGCTTTGGTCAATGTGTTTTGTCACTTTGTTCGAGTACAAGTGAAAGTGCCAATTAGGATCCGGATGCACTGAACAGCATTTGATATGCAACATCTCTACACTATCTCCTGTTATATCACTGACAGTCATTTAAAATAGGGGGCAATATAGTGGACTTCGACCATCCACATTTTAAGCTGAAAGACTCAAAACTGAGGGAGATATATGATTTTCAATGTGTTTTTTCCTGTTTGGAGATGAACACCTTAGAATATTAAAAGAGGGAGACACCCTGTTGGTACTGTTTCTATGTAGTTCATAGCATGTAGATGGTAGCATACTGTAATCTCTCTGGACCTTAAAATATTCTGACCTTCATATTGCTCAATATGCCTATTGTATCACTGAGCATGAATCTGAACCTTTTCAGAGGTATATATGCCAGTGATAGTTTACAAGTGAGATTTATGTACTTATACTATCATCCAATGGGGAGCAGGTACACTAACTGAATGATGAACAGAGTCTCTCATAAAATAGGCATAACAAACTCGCTCCCCATTACTATGATGTGCACTGTGCCGGAGCACCTGGCCGGTGAGAAATACAACAGACCCTCATGAGTAATCCATTCAGACACCGGCACCTGGAAGGTTAAATTTGGCAGATTTTGCAGTTCCAAGTGAGATAAGCATGTCATACCATGCAGGTCGTGAATTTGAGTCACGGTGAGGGGGACATTGTCAGTTTGCGATAATGGACAAGCCATTGAAGGGTGAGGCCCATGCATTCACCACATCACACATCCCCCATCTCTCCCTCATTCTCACCAATGTTTCCCATCTAGCAGCAAACAGCTCTGAATGGGTAATCTGAAGCGCAGCTCCTAGAAGGGCAGACAAGTCTGAGATACTCTTCAACCACCATCTTTCAGGGAGGCAATCTTCAGCAAGTGTTGTAGAGATTCCTGGCTCAAACTCTGGAAGCTAAAAAGACTGGCCGTCAGCGTCAGAGTCTATTCCATGCAACTGTTCTCCCAACCTTCTTCCCAACCTGATACCATGCTGGAGTGAAGTTGACTATTCCAGGGATAATAGCCTTTGCTTCGGACAGAGGTAGGAAGTATTTCAGATCTGTCCTCCAGCTCGAACATTGAGGCTCTGGTCCACCTTGTCTCAGCAAACCACTCAGGCCTACAGCTGCATTCTACATTTTCTTCTATGCCAATCAGCTTCTATTAGACATTGAGTAATTTCACCCATACCTGGCAATGATCTGTGAGAAGTTCTGGTAACATCCATGCGAGAATCCACCCCATGTTTATCCACCACTATACTGGGATAAGTAACATGTCTCTTAACAGGAGGAAAGGTGCATTTCATGGTTTTCTCAGAATGTTCATTCTATCTATTTGAGCGTGTGACTGTGCGATTGGTATATCTATCCACATCCCAATCCAATACAACTGATTGACATGACAAGAAAGCAGCCTTTGTTCAAACAAAATAGAGATGCACTTCAGTTGTTGAATGCATCTGAGAGGTCACCAGCAATCAATCAACACTTAAGCGCCAGAATTGGATTGATACCATTTGGAACTTCAATGGCTTTTGCTTTTTCCTTAAAGCCTTCCATCATTCTGTGAGTTCTAATGTGCCACAGTCTCGAGCAGAAGACCTCTGTCATATATGCGCTCAAGACATCTGTGAACTCCATGAGCCAGCCATTTGACATTTAGTAGAGTGGTGTACTGAATTATATCAATAAGCTGCTCTTTGTAAGCTCAATATGGGTGTGCTCACTCAGAGTCAGACAGCCAGAGGCTGTGAATGATTTCATTCAGTGAAGACATGTCATCTTCTTGAACGGGAGTTTTTCTCTTAGTCTGAGACTTCACCATGACTTTATTTGAGAGGAATTCAGATGGCGGAGGAGCAGTAGAGATAGTTCTATAGGGCTATAGGGGATGAAGAACACATTGAATATCAAGAGGGTATCCCCTTGCCTCATTGTAACCTCACCTTGCAAGCATGAAGTTCTGGATTCCTAAGCGCTGGCATACACTCAAGACATGTGACTCAATTCTTTGTTGATTGATCGATGCGTGGAAGATAGTTGGTTCGAAGCAGAACTCGATCACTTCTTTTTGCATTCAATTCAAAAGGGCCTGACATATCTCATAATTATGGACAAGAATGATCATCTGCCACCCAATGATCCTTCCACATCATCCAAGATGCAGAAAAGGCATCCCTCGCCAATGACAGGTGTAGAAAATAGTGCTCAAGGGCCTTCAACAGGAATCGAATCATTGCAACTCACTGGAGCACAAACATGTGACCTGCAGAAGGAACTTGGAAGCTTACCAACAGAATCCAAAGTGCAATCGAAGGCATCTGAGCAACTGAACGAATTTGTGAAACCTAATGAATTCATAAAACCTAGCAAGTTCACAAAACCTGATGAATTTGCGAAAGCAACTGAGTAACTGATGGAATTGCAAGGGGAAGGTGGGAAAGTTGATATAATGGATGAGCAATATGATGACAATGGGGAACAGAGAGAGGGTACATTTCTTTCTCTGTTAAAATCACTTCAGTCACTAATATCAAGTTAATGGTTTAAAGGATGAAGAGAATGCAGAGGTCCCAAACAAGCTCACTTTCACTACTGAGCAAACACAGTATATGAAAGGCAAGGAAGATGAATATAAACAGATTTCAGGTCTGAAGAGGGATGCACTTGTAAGGGAGGTGACAAGCTTTATTCAACAGAACATGCCTCATGATCTGAAGGTCGCCAATGAGAAGATGCTGAAGGTAGTACTTGGGCTTCTCAACTATTATATCAGGGCTGATTAGTTCCAGTCTGTTCATAATTGATTCAGAAACCATGCAGGAAGAAGCAACCATCATAAGCTGCTGATAAAAATTGGAAAGGAATGGACTGGACAGAGTGTCTTTGAAGCATTGGAGAAGGATAGGATTGCTGAAGCAGTGACTGTCCAATGTGGCTTGAAACTGGGAGATAAGCAATGGCTTGCAGTGTATAGCAGAGCAAGAAGCACATTGTGGAAGGGTCTTGGTGAAGTGAAGGTGAAGGAGTATAAGAAGAAAGCTTCTGAATGGAATGCCAAAGGTGCTCCAGATCCCATGAAGTGCATGTAAGTCACTGTAACCTAACAAATATATTATCCATCTGAATCTCAGCATTCACTAGCTTTGCAAGCACCCATCTCCTCAATATGGTAGAGTATATGGCAGAGAGATTATGGGAGACTTGCGGGGTCAGGATGGTCATGTTCACTGCCATCAAAGCTGAAGATGGACACTTGGATCTTGGGATCATTGACTACAATCTGAAAGTGGGTGTATCTGAAGACAAGGATCTTGAGGGGATAGATCAGCATAATGAGCGAACAGAAGATTTCTGAACATTCTTTGGCAAATACATAATGAAGACATACTATTCAGGTATATCTGTTCCTTCCAATTTTACTCATCAATCTGTCTCACTGAACACAGAGGAATCGGAAGAGACATCTGAGAAAAAACAGAAGAAATGCAAGTCAGAATTACAGATCATGAAGCTGTATGAAAATGGTGACCCCAAGTTGCCTGACTGGATCAGAACCTGGAAGTTCGCTGTGGATCATCAACAGATTGTTCGCGAGTTTCTCAGGTACTGTTGGAGTATGCATAGAACACAACCTATAATGATGGTTCACTAACAACATACTTCTAGGACTGGCAAGCGGGGACCAATCTAGAACTGTTCCTTGGAAAGTCATTGGCGAGAACAACAGAACATTTTTCAACCCCATGTACTGGCCTTTGGAAGTCCCATTTTGTGATCTATCCTGTCTTGACTGTAACCAAGTTGCAGATGTTCTTCATCACTTCACAATACATGCTGAGGACTCTAATGCAGAGCACATCTTCTAGTTCAAGGCTTACTTCCTGAAGAATCTGAAGAACATCCGTAATGCCCACAATGACCCTACTATGATGAAGAAGTATCAGGATGGAATGTCGGACTTGGACCTGGAAGACATAGTAAATGTAAGGAAGGAAATGGACAAGAGGAAGGGAAAGGAGAAGGGGAAGGGGAAGACTGCACATAAGTCTGTTTTAACTTAGACATTGTGAATTGCTGACAAGTGTTCATATGTCTAGCGGAGGCACAAGAGACAATGTCAGGAGAAACTTCTATTGACAACTTCCAGAGTAGGTGTGATTTGACTGAAGCTCATCTGAGATGCTTACTGTATTGCATTAGAGAAATAAAAGAAGAAGGCAGTTGCTGCAATTAATGCAGCTGAATCTGAGCAAGGAAGGGAAACTGCAGTGGACAGTAAGTGATGTTTTTTGCAAAACAATGGAATGATGACACTTAAGAAACATGTAGGGTTTGGTTCAGGGAAGAAGCAGAAGAGCGATTCAATGACACAGGCTTCTCTTTCCAATGGCCAAGCTCAACAGAAGAAGAAATGGCGAGGTCATTCCCACACAGCATCTGAAACTGAAGACAATGGAAAGTACTCTGTGGGCTCAGATATTGATGATGTAGACAACAATTATATTCCAACTGCAGAGGAGAGGAAGGAGGCAGATAATGCTAGACATGAAGCTGCCAAGTCTGCACCACCATTATGGACGAGAAAGGACTCATTGAGAAGAAAGGCTCTTTATGAAGAGTTGTCATGTGAATCTGAATATCGAGATTTGATCCACACAGCCTGGAGGTGCATGCAAATGGCATGTAGTGATGATTCAATTGTTCTTCGACAGGCTAACTTACTGTTCTTTAGGGAAAGCTAAACTCCTCCTCCTTAATGACATACTGGCCATAGATGGAATAGATGGACTGGAACTACAAATCAAATGTGTTACCTTTACATTGGCACCAGGACAAGGAGATGATCGAGAGAACTATGGAATGGATAGAGTCTGAGCTATTCATTGGTTCAAATGGGCAGCTTCTGGATTTCTGAATATTGGAGTTGAATGTGCTAGCTATTGGAATGCTTCTTCATGAAACAAGTCTTATTCAATTCTGCCCAGAAGATATCGAGGACTTGGATCCAGACTCACAGGACTACATGTTCACAATCTCAAAACTAACCTTTGACATTACAGGCCAGGTCCTCCTTCCAGCATGTATGAAACTTGAATCCCATATATGATCCAAGCTTAGGGATCCCGCTGCTCATCTCGGAGCCCAAAGGCAGTCAGGCACTGTGTCCAAGGAGCCCGCAACTTCTAAATCCCATAGTGATTCACCACAAGGTTCCACAAACATTGCCACACATCCTTCTGAACATGTAGAAGAATTCTCTGAGCCAGCTACATCCACACTGCAACCTTCACACTCACAGTCACTCAGGGACCTGCCCTCAAATGATAACACAGCAGATTCTGCTACCACCTCTTATGTGCCTGCAACTGTAATACATGAGGCACCTAGCATGCTACCAGCTCATGAGATGCAAATCGAACCTCACCATGCTAGGCGTAGATGTGCAGCATGACAGTCTACTGTGCCAGGTATTGCCACATGACAGTGGGTGAAGGAGCAGGGTGATCGCTATATATTTGACCATTCACCAATGCCTGAGTTCAGCAAGGCTTCGAAGAAGCATTCTATCAATTCTGAAATACAGGAGCAAGGTAATAGCAAATGCTGGAAGCAGTCAAGCTCGACTGGTACAGCAGCTCAATCTGAGAGCAGTTCAGGAAGTGCAGAAAAGGCTGCAAGAGGAAGTGGTCTTAAGCATGGGGTTCGGAGGCATTAAGGGTCTTGTAAATATTGTGACCTTGTACATATTAGTCCAATGCTTTACAATTTCAGAATGTCCACCTTCTCAGATGTCCATACTCTCAGATGTCATACTCTCGGATGTCGATGCTCTCAGATGTTGATACTCTCAGATGTTCATACTCTCAGATGTTCATACTCTCAGATGTTGATGCTCTCGAATGTTGATGCTCTCAGATGTCCATACTCTCAGATATTGATGCTCTCAGATGTCTATGCTTTCATATTCAAATACCTTCTCATTCTCATGCTCTCAGATTGTGGTTGGATTCTTGCACCATGTCCAGCTGAAACAATGGAATACAACACAAGAGGTAGTGTACACATCAAGAATAGGATATATCTACAACTACATGGGGGTTTGCGACCTTGGAGCTTTTTCTGAGACTCTACTCTTGTACTCTATCTCAATGTCACTACTCAGGTCTTCCTTCTCCCCCAGGGCATCGCAATCCATATCTTCCAGGTCATTCATGGTCTGATGAGATTCTACATACTCTTGGTCTTGAGTATGCCCCTGTGCTGTTGGCAGTTGGGATGTAGCTGTGAATTGCTGCAAGGGTATACGGGTAAGGCTCATTATGAATAGTAAAAGCTTGAACGACTGACTGCTGCATTTTCCACCAATATCACGAGGCTTTCTCTCACTTCCTGCAACTTGAAAATGCAATCATCTCGAAGCATTCCTTGAAGCTGCAGGACGGTATCTATATGCCTTCCGACCTCATTTGTCTCTTCAACTCTTTGGTCCAAGGCCTCATTAAGCAATTTTATGCCCTCCTTGAACAGCTGCGCAGTGGTGAGGCCTTCATCTAATGGGTTTATATTAATGTGAAGACAGAAAGATGAAAAGATTTCAAATTACCTTTATGTGTTGACAGGCCTAGTTGGAGCTGGAGGGCCTGAATGTGACACTCTGTCAAAGACAGCTGCTCTGTGAGTGAAACCTGATGCAACATCACCTCTTGAGTGACACCAAGCAGCTTCTCAAATGTCTTCATCCAGTCATCCCTCTCCTTTATCCACAAACTGACATACCACTCGATCTCGATCTCCAGATACTCTATTCGACTCAGCACCTCATTGCATTGCAACAGCATTATCTTGGCCCTACCAAGTTGCTCTTCCAGGTTCTGAACCTGCTATCAATAAACCACATTGGCCTGGTGGTGTGATGCCAGTTCTGATTTCAGTCAGCTAATGATCATGTGAGAACATGCAAGTGCCTCCAATACTTCCAATCTTGGCTTGGGGAGCTGCAGACCTTCCAATTCCTGCTGAACAGGGGTTGGCACTCAAGCCATGGGTTCTGGCAGAGAGGTGAAGAGAGGATTCTCAAAGTCTTCCTGCTCAGGAGTCCTCAGATCATTAGCCTGAATATCACCAGCAGCCAAAGAGGCTTGACAGTCCCCAACTTCAGATACGACCTCGAGTTGGTCTTCAGCGTCGAGAGGCTGGGGTGAAGTGTGTGAAGATTCAGAAGATGAGCTCTCATCTGCATCAGATTCCTCAGATCGCTGCCAGTTGTGTGAAGAGAGTAGACCTGCAGATTGCAGTTTGGTGTGCATCTTGCCTGGATTATATTTTAGAATGAAAATGTCAGTTGTATAGGATGCACTTACTCATACCTGGAAGGACTGCACTGGGTTCTGGTGATGTTTGTCATCTTGCAGCTGACCTTGTTATCCAAATAGGAGTCTCTGAGATGTTGTGAGTGCCTTGTACTTCAATCTTGCATTTCTTCACCACTCTCTTCTTACTTGATGATGGCTCTTGCATAGATGTTCCCTCTTCTTCAACCAGTGGGACATACTTGGGAGTGATCTCGCACCATGTAGGTTTGGATGCAGTTTTGCCCTGCACCTTCAACCTTTTTGCAGAATCAAACCAAGCAGTGAACTCCATCTTCACAGACTTGGAGTTCCTCTTGAACTTGCCATCCTGATTTTGTGGATGCAGAGGGCACTGCACCTGCCTTTCATGACAGAAGCTGCAGCTCATAGTTATCAGAGAGATGAGACATGGCTTTCTTGACAGTGAGCAGGCCTTCAAACCACAGTATATGCCCTATACATAATTAATCAGAGTTCGCATATGAATATTATTTGAAGAAACTTATCACATCTTCGTAGTCTTCAGCTAATTTGGACTTTGTGTTTTCTCCAGCTGAGCTTCCGAAATGTCTTCTGGTTGCTCAACCAAAGGTGGTCTAGCAACTGACAAGGGCCAGAGAAGCATAACCACATCCATAAGTTGCAAGCCATCTCTAGGCTTAGCTGACAGCTTGCGAGCCCTCAGAATGGACTTTGGCCTGCTGCTCATAGTGGGCTTTCCAGGTTCATGTGAGGCTGAAGGTGTTACGGGTGAAGCCCTTAATGCAGATTCAGGGTCAAAGAGTAAATGTAAGGGTAGATTGCCTAGGTCAGGTTAAGAATTCTAAGTACATGTATGGAGTCTATATACCTAGGCAGAGAAAGAGATCATCCAATGAGAAAAAGAGAAAGAGTATGGTATGATATGAGGACTCAGCCAATAGGAAAAGAGTAGTATCAGTAAGCGAGTCTGAAGTATCGGGAATTGCTAAGTAATACTGACTACCAGGATATGACTAAGAGGTCACATGATCATTGTCTATAAGGGGTAAGAAAAGCATATGAAAAATAAGTAAAATGTAATGGAAAAGGTTATCAGTGTAAAAGAAAAGAAAAAGTATAAGTCCGTATGATGAGTTGTAACAGAAGGTGATTTTGAAGGCAATGATCCTTTGGATTCTTCAGATTCTGCAGGGGGTGCTACCAATAAAGTGGTTGTGAGAGGAGGAGGATTCGACATCATTGGTACTGCAGATGGCATGGATTCGACGGAAGGATTGGATGAGGCTTTCATAGTCTCAGAAACTACAGAGCTATCTGCAGTTGTTGATAATGGCTCTACAGCCAAAGCAGAGGGCTGTTCCTGTGGTGCCAGTTGAGAGTTTGATGGTAAGGTGGCTGCCACATGTGTGGAAGCTATCACTGGCTTTGCAACATATTTTCCTTGCTTTGCTCTCTTCACAAAAGCTTGGTCTATTATATCAATAATGTAAGTAACTTTTGATGAGGTTCAGAACAGTAAACTCACAGAAAATGTCCCACCATCTCTGAACCAACTTAGTGTTCCCTGATTCCTCTTTCATGGTACCTGGCCATGACTTCTTCAGATCATTGACTCTATCGAGGTTGATGTCCTGCAGATAGATGTTTGCCTGCCCTTGGCAGCAAAGCTCACATACAATGAGGGCAGTGCGAGTGATCTTGAGGGTATGAAGTTCAGCCTCGAGCTTCTTCTCGAGGCCCACAAGATTTATCTTATATTCAACCATTAGCTAGTATAAATCTGATATAGCTGTGAGACTTACCACTTGGGCTGCCCATCCTTGAATGTGCTTCTCGATCTCAGCCTCACCCTTCTTGCACTGGTTATTAAATGCTCACTCCAGAGCATCGATGGTAACAGACCACTTGTCAGCATTCGTGAAAGCCTTGTTGAAGCTAGAAGACATAATTGTGCTTTAGGGAGATAAAGTTGAAGAGAGTTGAGGATGCGAGTGTTTCGAGGATGCGAGAGTCTCAGAAAATGAGAGCTTCAGGAAATGAGAGTTTCAAGAAATGAGAGCTTCAAGAAACCAGAATCAGAAGGGTGCTAAGTTAAAGGCAAAGTGGAGGACATTTACAGATGGATGCATGCTGGCAGCTTATAGACACCACAGTCTGGCCATACCTGAGTGCTCAAGTGCCTAACAATCTGAACCATTCTTCAACTTAGAAGACTGCAACACTCATCAGAGAAGAGTGTACATGAGCAGTAAGTCTTCTTCTTTTCTAATTTTATGTCCAAGTAAGTAATTTTGTAATATTTATATTGTAAACAGCATATTATCTTTGGGTTATTGCTATGGTATAATGAATAACATTCACATTCCTGTCAGCATTTGCATTGGAAACCATTCGAGTTCTTCTCCTCCTCCCTTATGGGAAGTGCATGACAATATCACTTATATGGTTAGTTCTGAAAGGCCTTCTCATGAGAATCTCCCCCCTTGCATGAGGCATTTCTCCACTCACCAGTCAGGGCATCACAGTCAGCTGACGCATTCTGCAGGTTCTTCCATTTCATCTCCTGTCTCACTCATGGAGGATATGGATTTTGGGTCTCCGGTCTCACCTGCACATTTCTTTCCATCTCCGGTCTCTTCAACCCATGAAGAAGCTTGCCCATCTCCAGTCTCTTCAATCCATGAAGAGGCTTGCCTGTCTCCCATCTCATCAACCCATGAAGATGCCTTCCCATCTTCAGTCTCTTCAATCTATGAAGATGCCTTCCTGTCTGCAGTATCTTCAACTTATGAAGAAGTCTGCCTGTCTCCAGTCTCTTCAGTTCAGGAAGAGATTTGCATATCTCCTGTACTTCACACTACTGAAGTGTTATTCCAGAGCCCCCCTGATGCTCTGGACTCTGCCGGTAAGTTGAATCTTTCATTTGTTTTCAGCTTATACTCAAAGAAGCAGAGCTCCAAAGGCAATGGGATGTTGTGACATTTAGGAGAGTCGAGGAGAGGGATGTACTGGGGAGGTTTGGCTTCTACACTTTGCAGCTTGATTGCCTTGCAGAAGACATATACGAGGAGTCTGCATAGGTACAACATTTGTATAGATGTGTAGAGATATAGTGCATAGAATAGTTCTATAAGACCTCAGAACTGCTGTCAGAGAAGAATTGGATTGGTGAAATTAAAATCATATATGAGGTGCTCTGAATGATTCATAGAACATGTTGTCTTAGTGAAGCATTCAAAATGAAATTTCTAAGGCTTCAGATTACAGGTGAGCTGAGTGAAGGATATTAGACAAAGCATGTGATCTTACATAGGTCCTTTAGCTGATCCGAGAACACAATCTGAGACAGGTCTTCAGATTATCCTCAACTCATCTGAGAGCACAGTTCGAGACATGCCTTCAGAGTGTCCTCAGCTCATCTGAGAATATGATCTGAGACATGCCTTCAGATTGCAAGTGGGCTGAGTGGAGGATATTATGCAAAATGTGCCCTTACATAGATTCTTCAGCTCACTCGAGAACACAATCTGAGACATGTCCTTAGATGACCTCTCAGCTCATCTAAGAGCACAATCTGAAGTGTGTCATTTCTCTATCACACTCAGCTGACTGCATGCTATTCGCAACTATGCCTACACTATATACTCATGCCCACAATAAGTAACCGGCACTAGATGCTTGGCATATCATGTTGCATCAATTTGCAGAGTGCGCAATATAATGTACACTCAATGGATGGTCCTACAAATGTATATACAGTATAATAGAGACCTACTCTACCTATATAAAATGTTAAAATTATTTTTGTCCACTGTCAACAGCCAGGACAGCCTGAACTATGTCTGGCATCCAGCTGATGTGCCTGTTCACTCTTTTATAGGTAATTCATTTTATATATAATGGACAGTAGCTTGAAGTGTTTTAAGGTATTTATAGGATGCTTTAGATTGTGCAGGGCTGAATTGAGCCCATCCCAAACACATTCAATTGGATTGAGGGATGAATTACTTATACAAGATGTGAACAGACACATCAGCTAAATGCCAGACATAGTTCAGGCTGTCCTGGCTGTTGACAGTGGACACAAATAATTTTAACATTTTATATAGGTAGAGTAGGTCTCTATTATACTGTATATACATTTGTAGGACCATCTATTAAGTGTACATTATATTGCGCACTCTGCAAATTGACGTGATATGATACACCGGGCATCTAGTGCCGGTTACTTATTGTGGGCATAAGTACAAGCTCTTACTCTCAGCTGACCCAATTCCACTCCATGACATATCTCAGCCTCAGCTGATTCTGCTGGTCTGAGAGCCTGCCTACAATGTCAAACTTAGCTGTCTGAGTACGTCGATAATATGTACTGAGCTATGTGCCTGACAGTTCACAGATAAGAACTTTCTGATCAGTCTGATTGATCACCGGTGCTCCTCTGCCCTGGCAGCCCACTCTGCCCATTCACCTCAGGCTCTGAACCTACTACACTGCTCTGCCCGTATTGCAACCTAAGGCTCGGCACTTCAGTGCTCATTACAAGTCACGCTGATGATAGACACCTCAGGATGCAATGAAGAAGTATTGTGGGACAGAGACCAGAGATTCGTCACACCATCTGCCAGTGCGAACCTGTTTTCTTCAGCACTAGCATGCAGCACTGAATCTGAAAGCTCAGATTTGGTATGTTCTCACTGAACGTAATGAGAGCTTGGTCACTAGATGCTGAGATGCTTAGACCTCTGAACTTCATCAATGGCACATGACCATTGTTATACTGGCATGAACCTCACATGAGCATCCCGGATCATAATGTTTGCTACATACAATATTCACAGGTCTCTTCCAATGGATGCTCTCAGGGAAACTCCAGGCTGGACCTGCTCATTTTATGTGTCAAATCTGAACATTATCAACTGATGATCACAACAAGATGATATTGTGGAAGCAGGCCAGCCCTTCATTTTGTATTCACCTTCTTGGCATCCAAACCTTAGATGTACTTATAGTGTTTATTTTGATCATGAGCAAAGAACTGTAGCTGGATTTCCGGCTATGCTGCTGGCACGCAGGGTAAGTTTTTCAATCTTTTTGATAGATAGCACCGATGATCTGTCACCGATAACAAGAAGCTTTGTTCTGCAGATTTCAAAATATCATTCATGCTCAGTGCTCAGTGTGCAGGGTCTAGGTTCATGATGCTTTTCATCTTTCACTCAAGAACATTGGGCTACAGGCCGATAGGGCACTTTATAGGAATCAAGGACACTGCAACTCATTATGAATTGATCAGGACAGAGATATATTAGGCAGCCTTTATTCTGTATGTCACTGCATATTTCACTACAATGGCAATACCAGAGGCCCTCAAAGAACTCTTTGACGCGATGGAGACATCTCATGATGTCAGGTATTTTATGCGTAAGTAATCTTCCATTCCGAGTGGGGTGAATATATCTAATTCTATGTTATCCTTTAGTTGCAGCTATGGTTATACTCATCTATGACATATTATTGAATTCATCTCGCGAGGTCTGTGTGCTCATTACCTGAATAATTATATTACTGGATACTCACAGGGGATGGGTTAGATCGAGCACATCTGGCAGTCAGTTATTTCCTTTGCTCAACCCATCTATTTCTTAACACATTTTTATACAGTGCCAAATTCAGCCTCGTGAAACTCTTGTACTTTATCGCTAGATATTACAGGTTGGCATTTCTCATGTAGGTCTATTGTGATTTCATCTGCCTTTCATCTCATATTATTTTCACCCCAATAGTTTCATTGTCATTGGTCGGTCTTTTCCTCATTGATTACACAATGCAAGGGTAATGACTGAACATATTCCAGCTGCCATGTTACATTCTCCATCAGAAAAGGTGTGCTACATTATCATGCAGTGTACTGAGGTATACTCATGCCTTTTCACTATAGTTGTATGTCAAATATCATATATAGAAATGATATCATTAAGAGACATTCGAATTCAGTTGTGTCGCAGCTACCTGGGTGACCTCGTTGTAAGATAATCCAACTTTTTTGGTTATCCCAATTTCTTACACTCAATAGGGCGGGACCTGCCATATTTACTACCACTATTAACATTATTCTTACCTTACGGCTTCATGCACTTTATGAACAGAAATGCCCCAGTGAGAAGTCTAGCAGAGTATGTGTATGACATGAAGCTCATGGTTTCTCATAGTGGTCATTGGGCTATCTGTGCTCGTGTTTGGTAAGTGAAAGTAATTAATTGAAAAGTATGCAACTCACACACCTTGAATAGCTGAATTTGTGATATGTTCTGAGCAGTTTTATAGACACTCCTCATTTAGTCTTCATTTCCTTTAGCTATAGGTCTATAGCTGCATCAAGGCAGGTTTAGAAACAAAACCACTTTCTTCACTGCTGGGACTGCCCTGGACTGGATGTTTATACATCTCTCCACCTTCAGCATGCAAAACTTTGCTGGCTTGGTAAGTGCTCTATTCTGTTGTCAGATTTTCTTCTCACTCGCATTCCAGGATATCCTGTTTAACTATAGCCTGTACATCTGGCAGTGTCTGCTGGAAATTTTCTTTGTGACTAATTTTTCTTCATCTCAGTAATCTTCTTCCTGATGATGGTTTACAAGTTTGTGATGATGGTGAAATTCCATGGACGTGACATGAGAACCTTTTCCAGTTCAAAATCACTCTTAACTATCTTCATCTGTGATGGAACATTTTATTTCTTTCTGTGAGTTTGGATAATCCAGCTGGTCACTCAAAATATCTGATATTCACTTGCAGCATTTTTGGTGGGTACCAGATGCAGTTATATTTGTTGTCATCATTTATAAAGGTTCTCTTAGTTATAGTACTTTTATGCACAACCTTCATCAATGTCACAAGCCTCAAAGCTCGATACAAAATTCTGTTTGCATTAGTACCTTGTATTTCATACTTACTCGAGTACAGTATGTATTGAACATGTTCTGGTATTAGTTACATAATTACAGTCTACTCTATTGCAGTAAGTGTACAAATAGCATTCTGGATACTTCATTCTTAAACTATGGACTTTTCAGGGGTCAAACTTGATTCTGAATTTACGGTTGGCCACTCACGGATGAGGCACAATGCTCTCATTTATGGCCAATAATACAAATGTATCAGATTTAAGGGTTGCTCGCAGGTATAGCTCTAATACTTTCAACATAGCAACAATGACAGTGGAATTTGAGATGGAGAGTCTTGACCAGGGTAAAGACAGATAGATCTGAAAACCAGTCATTTGAGGCATTTCGAGGACACATGCCCTTTTAGGATACTGTACTTAGTTTGATCAATTGAGTCAATTTGATGTACTTATCTGCCTGGATCACTATAATGTATACACCTTCCACGTAAAATACTATACAGCAAACCAACATTCCTCATTGAGACCTGGCCCAGTGATTCACCTACTTACCTATACTGTGGATCCTCTGTCTGAATGTAACAGGCTATACAGGACATGCCCTTCTGTGACATTGTACATCTGCTTCTGAATGGATGCAGATACTGTATCATGATCTATCTCTGGCTCTGATCCAACATGTTTCCATCTGGTTCCATTGTCAAGACCATGCTTTGACTATGCTGGAACTCAGAGTAGGGTTTCATATGATAGGGATTTTTCAAATTGCTCTTTTTTGCTTTCCTGTGGGTCTTGGCTCCTTAGTTCTAAGTTGGCACTGATACACCTCACTCCCTCTCACTATCAAACATGTTTCAACATCTCCTTTTACCTATGAGGCAATAGCACTCATTACAGGACACTCCTCAGTTTCTAACAGACATGCATTTCTGTAGACTATTTTCTGGGAACAAACTGTCCATTTCTCTCATTTGACATGAATACTACCTATGTAGAAAACTATGCCTTAAACTGGAAATGAGGGTTCTGCATATCAGCAATGGGACTGGTACAATCACAGTCAAGCTCGTGCAATTTTCAAATGCCAAGATTGTCAGCATAGAGACAGATTGGGAAAAGGTATGTTAAACTCAATCACGATGAATATATTGATTGAGGGTGCCAAGCTTCTGTATGCAGTTGCAAGAGTTGAACAACTTCACACATCTGATAGGTTGATTTTCATTAAAGGTGCGCCCATCTTTAGTGTGAACAATAGCACTTTTTATTGACTGTCTGCTTAGTCGACAACTATTCTGAACTGAGTTCTGTGCTACCTTTGGAGTCATTCATTGTGTCTATCTCTTCGGGTATGCCGGGACTTTTATTCTGAATCTTTGACTACTGAACTCAATACCTTTACACAGCACGCGCCCATGTATTCTAATGTCTATGGTGAGATGTGCAGAATGCTCAAACCTGGCACTGGCAAGGTAATTTTTGAATGCCATTTCAAACTTTTTCAGAACTTATAATAATAATAGTTACATTCACCATATTATCCTTTCTAGGAATTTGCATCAAAGGGTTACAAGGCCGACTCCGACAACTTTCATTGATGATACATGTGTACTGAGGCCTGAAGTCCTTGTCAGACTACTGAATATTGAATATTGATATCTTCAGTGCCCCTTCCCCGGGTAGCCCATCCAGTTGTCAGAAGAAACTGTCAGAACATCTACTCCATCACATCGTGTCTCAAGGAATTGGACTGATACAGTTCAGCATATTTTAAATTCCACTGATTGTCCTATTCACTAATTCTGACTGGACCTTCAGAATAAGCCTGTAGTTTAGTGTCCGGTGAACCATTCGAGAGCTCTAAATATGTTGATCTTTAGGTATCCTATTGCTGAACTGTATCAGAATGGACCAGCAGTGACATCTAAACATTGACTTGACATTTCTGACATTGTTTTGAAGATTTCCCAGAACCTTATAAAGAAAACTGGTGACCCAAAGAGACATCGTATTCTACATAACCTCCCTCAACAATGGTACATTGAGACTGATCCTTCCGTGAACCTGCTTAGTACCATTCATTCATTTACTACATCTCAATCATGGCAAGCAGCTCATGACTGTCCTTTACTAGGTGATGAACTGACTAGAAATCTCCATCATAGTTCAGATCGCCCACAGTCTCACTCATTGATTATTATCACCTCTTGATTGAATCCTGATCTCCAGATTTCAAGCGAAGATGGACCCAATGAGCAGCTGGATCTTCTGACCTTTGGACATTTCAAAGGAACCAGTGCAGCTGCAGTTTGAGGATGTAACAGCAGTGACCATTACAATACTTATGAACTCAAGAGAGAAACCTCCATTACTGATCTGTCACATCACATCTCACCCTCAAAACATCAGCATTCATATCATAGCCTGTAGTGGTGGTGCTGTCAGGTGGGTGTGGTGCCTAGTTTGCAAAAGTCCGGTGGCCGATTGACCGATTGAGTCCTGCAATCATTCAGCATCTGGCGAATCCTACACACTAAAATCTGAGCTCCAGCTTGAGCGAATCATTTCTCAGAAGCCTGCAAGTCCAGTTGCCTCCAGCCTCGTTCATAATTTGGGATGTCTTCAGGTGATGTCCTCAAACTGCTCTTCGATGGGATACATTTAGTACAAGCAGCTGACTATGTTTCAAGTGAGCTCTAATGGTGCACACATTCACTGCGTCTCACTTCTGTTTGACCTAGTTGCCGTGCTTGCAGTGCTGGTCTATGACTACATACTAAGTTTCTCTGTGGAGGTTCATACTATTCTGCACTCATTTGTTGCATCTTATTGCTTACTGACAGATGCAGATTTGCAGATTGAATACGTCTGAGGGTCTGTGGTTGTTCTCCCATTCAGCATATACAGTATCACTACGGCGAAGTATTGTGAAAGTCCTTTACTACCTTGCTCAATACTGGGGTCTGGCCCATGTCATGTGAGTCATGGTTACGTCTTCGTGGCACCTCATATTCATGGCTGACATTGTTGTTGTTACCAGGTTCACTAGTACCGGTATGATATATCTAGTCGATACAGCTTCTTTTCATAATATTTTTCTTCAGTTGGCATTGTGATTAACCCATCTTTGAAGGTATGTTTCACCTGCCAGCTTCTGGCTTTCAAGTGCTAAGTGAGTGATAGATGTAAGACCAGGGGATTCTCTTATCGCTTCATTCACTTCTCACCTCGCCTTCAGCTGTAAAGCATTGCTATGGATCAATGTTATGTGAGAATGTGTAACCCATGCATGGTGTATGTGCATGCCGGTTGATAACATCTGACAGGACTGGTCCCATCATTTTCACAGCCGTGATCAATCTTATCTTCATTCTTCGTATCTACGCATTGTATGGACAGAGCAAAAAAGGTGAAGTGGAAGCGTGACAATTGTCGGAATATAACTGACACCTTTGCATTGTAGTGCTTGTTCCATTGCTGTGCCTGCTTCTCAGTATTTGTTCTTTTCATTCACTCCGAGTCTGTTATATTCACTTGATGATTTTCATGACAATATGGTAGTTGAACTGGGAGTGAATATACAGCCTTTGGTTTGTGCTACATTATCCTGATTGGCCTGTTTTCAGTTAGAGCTATATGCGTCCATCGAGGAAGTCCTCTTGGAGACCATATCGAGCCCTCCATTCAGCCTGCCATGGTCAGGATGTCTATTTGATGTGCCACCTCGTATTGTGCTAATGCCATTTATCTAGTATGTAATAATGTTCTACTATTTTTGATTGTAGAAAAATGAGCGGATTACATTTTCAGGTCATTCAACATGCTAGTTTCCTGTATGTTGTTCTGTTCATTCATATGTGAATGATAATGATACTAATACAATGATTGCGGGTCCTTGAAGTTGCAATTTTTGTGTTAATGATGTACAAATTTTTGCAGATGACCCCCATCGGCCACTCACACGAAGTAGGTGTGCCGGGCAGGAATCGGTCCCTTCTCTTCCAGTTTGTTCAAGACGGGACACTCTTCTTCCTTACGTAAGTTCGCTACATTGTACTTGTAGCGAATTCTCACAATTGCATCACCAGCATTTTCTGTATGTTTTCAAGGATCACTTCGCTATACTACCTGTTCTCATGGTTAATTTCCAGTCCTGATATTGATGTTGACACTTTTCATGAACATCGAGAGCTGGAAGGACAAATTTATTTTCTTATCACCGTGAGACGTCACTTGATGCATTCACCGTCTAAAGACTCACACACCCTTCAGTTTGATTCCACCCGTATACTCAATTTGCGTGAGTAATCAGTTGATATTGAATGTCTTAGCCACTGACTTGAAGAACCTATCCAGGGTTCCCGTCTTATCCTGAACCTTCGCTCAGCTGCCGATCCAGACAATGTCACTCTGGTCACCGTAGCTGAAACTCAGATCTCTTCATTGTGACTTGCGGACCATGCTCTCATAAGAAGGGGCACCAAAGTTGAACTCTCCGAAATGGAATTTCGTGATGGGTTTGCAGATCAGCAAAACATTACAGCTTAGAAGTGTAGTCATGCGGGCTTTCACGCAAGCACACACGGTGATGAGATGGGTCCTAGCTTGACGTATACACTACAATCACTCTGTGTTATGAATCAGATGTGAGAATTAAATGGAGTTGTATTGATTGCACCCAAAAGCCAGTTTAAAGTTGCTGAGGGAAGCTTCTTCTCAGAGTCTCCCTGCTGTCAACCCCTTTCTTTGTTCACACCACATCTACTAGGGTCCTGGGTGCATGCCCACAACTTGAACTAGGTGTCGGTCTTCCATCTTCGCTCACTCATTGGTGCCATCCTTGAACCGCTGGGTCTAACAAAGGCCCTACGGTAAGAGGCGGGTGTTCAAAGGTCCTCTCCTCCTTAGGCTACTCACCATCCTCACAAATACGCCATCAACAGGTGCAAATACAAGCCTTCACGATGACTGCTGCAACAGGCTGGTGACTTGTGAGTCAACGTTTCTCTACATTCTGTGTACACCACCACAGCTGTGCTTCCAGTTCCACTAGTACCATCTTTATTTTTGCTGGCTAGTCACCCGCGCACTACGACCTTTTCTCGCTCACAATCATCTTCCTTCAACCTCGTACTAGCCGTAGTATACTGACACAAGAAGCCAGACTGAATCGTCGGACCTTGCCATTGTGCGACCAGACACCTAAACTTAGCATATAAACAGGGATACCATTGTAATAGTACATTTCGGAAAGCTTGGGGCGTCATTGCCCGCAAGCTCATAAGATTTGTATTCTTACATTTCGTCGGTATAATTGGATGAGGTGTTGTGCTCAGCCTGTTGGCATGTCATGTATGCAGCCGATAATGCTCACATGCACAAGTCGTCGTAGTCTAAGCGTGGGAAGTGTAGTTGGCATCAATGTGCATCAACGGTCGACGTTAACGTTGAGGGCTGGGGACCTGACCCAATTTCGTACTCGATAAACAGAGTTGAGAGAAATAGGTAAAGTAGTAGGTATCGAGGCGGTGATTACTGAGTCTCCAGTATGTATCTTCTGAGTGTTTTGCAGTGTATCTGAATCACTGACTTCCTCCACACACTAGTGACATTTTTCCTGATGAAGATGTACAAGTTTGTCCAGATCAATCAATTCTGCTCTGTGCTCAATTTGCGGTCTCCCGAGCTGCTTGATACCTTCTTTCAAGATGGTACGATTTACTTCTTATTGTACGTGATCACCTGTAGGCCATATACGAAGCCGCTTAATTGCAAGTATTTTTCAGGACATTTTGTATGTGCTCTGCGGAAAGAATGCATCCATGCTAAGCCTGACTTTGATGCATAGGTATCGTACTCATCTGCACCATCTTCATCAATGTTCAGAAACTCTTGCCATGGTATCTCGTCCCATACAAGTTGAGTGCTACTTTACAAACATAAATGACAGGTTCCTCTTCGATTCTAATATCTGCATACAGCTGGCAAATGACTGCCTTCTCCCAAGCTGTAGGTCTCTTCATCGTGATGTTCGTGACTGTGCCTTTAGGTCTGACACATAACACACTCGTCATGTAGGGTTCCCGCCTTATCTTGAATTTGCGTACAGTGGCCCGAGGAAAAGGAGACGTGCTCTCATTCATCAATCAGTCAGATATATCTGGCCTCCGCATTGCCTCCGAAAGTGCTATCAGTGCCCCTTCATTTGCAATAGAAATGGAGGATCGATATGGTCGTCGGGAGAATTCAAATGGAGATAATAGGGTCTGGTAAATCTTGACATTGTGTGACGAATCTCGTATCATTTCTCTTGCAGTCTGCTACATGTCGACTACTCAGCATTTTGGACTGTCATACCACCTTCATGAATATCCTCCGCCTAATCGAGTGTCCGGCTGTTGCAACGCTTCGTGCAATTATACGGCATTAGTCTAATGTCACTACTCTAAATCAGCCCCAAAACCTAAGATATCAATCCCAACGTATCCTTTTGGCGTATTCCCTTATGTTCGACACGAAGTTATCCTTGACTTCGTCTCCAACACCAGTTGCAACCTTGAGAATGATTTCGTTGAGAGCCGTTGAACCCAGAATGTCGACATGGTCTGCTGTTGTGCCACCGCCGCGAGGTATTGTCAGTACTGGGCGGTGAGGTAACTGCAAAAGACAGGGTCAACGACCCAATTTTGCAACCTTGGAATGACTCAAACATACCTCAACAGTCACAACAGGAATTCCGGATGGATTCCAACGTTTTCTCTTCCAACCTTCGACACACATTGCGCCGAGACTCAGTAGGCTGACAGTGCCATCGCCTTCGCCCATTTTCACGCCATTCAGCACCTTCGGGTTGAGGTTCTCGTCCGTGTACTTGGAGTCGATGAAGGATTTGCGAGACATAGGTAGGTCAAGAGGCGTGCATCTGGTTATACAGTCGGTACCATTTGGGCATGTTCCAGCAACGTCATCAGGGTGAATCTCATCATACTCGTATTCGCTGCGAGTATACCTGACTGCTCTTATTCAGTGCTATACGATACACCGGGGAAGAGATTCTTACCAGTATGACCTCTGTAGATAATCATGTCAGTGAGCATTAGTATGACTACATCGGATCACACATACCTCGGTTTCCTTACCATGACCGTAGACGCAGTAAAACTTTGTCGAAGGTGCATTTGGCAATCTGAGGGAATATAAGAAGTGCGAAATCGCTCGCAGACACTACGACATACTGAATCTCTAGAGGGTTTGTCCACTTCCGGTGATCAAGGTTATTCGCCTTCAGCTTTTTCTCATCTCGTTCAATACCATATGAGTAGTTGCTAGCAAGCATGCGCTATATATTTGGACATATAAGACCATTCGTGAGTCTGCACGAGGTAGCAAGTGACATACCTGGAAGTCTGGAGGTGTATGCTCCAGAATCCAATTCCCGGCAGTATCAGACGTCATGTTGCTTAAGGTAGAATCGGTTTGCGCGACTGCATTCCGGAAGGCTATAAGTTTGCCATGAGTCTGATTGCTTCCTGGCATGTCGTCAGGAGCGAACGTTGCATTGCCCCAAACATCGTCGCCACCCTGGATAACTGTCAGACCTCCACAGTGAACGTATTTTGGTCAGCACACCAACCTTGATCCACATGCTCGCGCTTCCCGCCCAGCTCCGGAACAACCTTTGACGTTCTTTACGAGAGAAGAATCTTTCAAGTACTTTTTTGGATGTATCAATCGAACAGTAACAGTACAAAGAATCTGTTAGACTCACCGTATGCACCGGCAGGGTTCATCTGTACGGTGTCTTTCATCTCACCAGACAGGAAAGCAGACATTGCCTTGGTCTATCAATATAAGCATCAGACGAATATTCCCTGGAAGAAGAGATTGATAAAACTAACAACACCCTAGATTAGACTATCAGTCGATGAGTTGTGAAGTGTCGAACAATTCATAACACACGAGATGGGTACCCGCGATGGTAATCAAGGCTTCTATGTTATTCTGGTGTACTGCATGCTTCAGAATGAATCTCACAAGTAGGAACAGGGTCGAGTGCGCACCTCCACCCAATTGGGTCCTCCACGACCATGACGCGGTGATTCGACCCATTTGAAGCTGAAAGGGATAAGTGAGGTAAGTATGAATGGCCCATTGTAATGACACGTACAAATACTATAACGCTCAAGCTCAGCGTCAACCTAGACAAGGGTGCAATATGCCACCTCATGTACATACCAACATGACCTGATGAAGTGACTTTGTCAATACGAGACATGTAGTCAGGTGCCAGAGAATCTTACCGAACTTCCCATTGAATGCGCACAAAGCACAACTCTTCGATTGTCCCGATTTCTAATACCGATATCAGCACAACTAGTTCACTCCTCTGAGATGGGACCAAATACCTGAATCCCTCTATGGTTGTTTTCAGTTTCGAAAAATATCCGTCACGCTCCTCTAGGTTGTGATAGGACAATCGCCAATCATAAGGTGCGAGATGCAAGTTATTCGTATCGTAGTTGACCACTGCGAGATTTTCAATAATCTTCGACCTATAGGAGAGTAGATATTTCAATCGATTTAAATACTCCCAGACGAGCAACGCTCAAACTGACCATAGCCAATAACCCTGAATGAAACTGCTTGCTGCATCAATCCCTTCCGCAGCACGCACTTTGGCCAGCGGAGGGTCAAGTCCAGTTACCGGGTCAAGCATAAGAGCCGACATCCATTTTTCTCGATTGAACGTGACTTGTGAAATCATGGGGAATCCGCC
The DNA here is from genome assembly GCA_964035595.1 of Somion occarium. Classification (NCBI taxonomy): domain Eukaryota; kingdom Fungi; phylum Basidiomycota; class Agaricomycetes; order Polyporales; family Cerrenaceae; genus Somion; species Somion occarium. Next base: position 1,076,731 of record OZ037949.1, on the reverse strand, counting down.
CCAGAGTTTCTGTCTGAAGAAAGTGCGATACTCTGGTGCAGTTGACCAGGATTCAAGACCCTGCGTTCCCGATAAGGCTGCATACTTGAAGTAAAACAAATGAAGACTTACGGTAGAGATGATACCGGGAACAAGAACCACCGGATGCTTCGCACTGAGGTTCCTCGCTGCTATCTCTTCACCAACCTTGAACTCCAAGCCGTTGGTATTGAGTTTCCAAGGTTCAGGTATATTGCTTCGTAGTCGATTCCATTCGCTTTCTACGCGGGATAAGTCCGGGAGCTGTGGAAGAGACATGCCAAATTCGTCCAGGAGAAGGGCAAGGTGGGTCTGTATATCTGGGAGATCACTGGGTTGTATGAGCGCAATGCCCATAAGAACTCCAACTACATAAGAGCATGAATTTAGTGAGAGAAGGGCCAACACCGAGCGCAAATCATACCCATAATGCCAAGGGGAAATATGAAACGTTTCTTAGACCAGAACCAGTGATCGGCCTACGAAAAAAAGAAGGTATCAGCTTCACGTCGCAGAAAGGCAACCATCTCGGCAGTATCGAGCCTTGCATGTGAGAATGACTTGTTCCAAGTTGATCTACACCCGCCCAGCTGAATTGTCATGGAACGTCTATAAACAAACTCACATCTTTGTCTTTGTTCTTCTTCAATGCTTCAATTTTATGCAGAAACTCATTCTTCAGCCCATGGACTTCGCTCCGATGGTGTTTTTCCTTTTCATCTTGCAATAGCACGCTGTCCGAAGTATGCCGAGTTTTACTGACGCGTCGTTTCTCCAGTCCGTCAGCCATGTTGCGTATGTTGTGTCAGGTGTCGTTCGTGTCGTGAGGTAAAAGGAAGATAGAGTATACAGCCCCAGGAGGGACTGAGAGTTACAGGGAGGGAGAACAGAAGGTGAGTGAGACAAGTTATTGGCAGAAGTGAGCGAAGTCAGGGCTAGAAGTCTACAGGAAACGGTAAACATACGTAGGAGGCCCAAGAACGAACGAGATTGCTGCAAGAATTGTGTTACCCTTACCGTACCCCAATGCCTGGTTCATATTAGGAGCAAACAGGGGGAAAGCAAAGCCTGCTAATGACCGGAAGCAGGATACAGCTGCCAAAGCTTCACGCAGACATATTCAGATTGTAGAAAAGCTGAAGATAGCATAATACATACCTGAAGCGGCATACAATGTAAATGCGTCGACAATATACGTCTGCATTGCTTGAAATGCTGCTACAATGCCCGCCGCAATCAAGACAAAGCCCTATAAAGCCCAATGCACGTCAACAACGAGTCTGGCAATATCAAAAGAAGATAATTGACTATGTCTGGGACTATCCAATGCACGTTCTCCCGAGCCCCCCATCCTGCAATGAGTAGACCGATCGGTCAACCTAACGATACTGGAATGCTAACAGCTTTACAACATGGTCATCATAACGTTGATTCAGATAGTGTTGTTGTCGTCAACGTACGCAGTCGGTATTCTGGTTTCCCAACGCCACCGTTCTTGTCCTTGTAGTATATGTACACACGGTCAAGGAGACGAGAGTTGATCTGTGAAGTCAAGCTGAATCCGAGTCCCTAAGTTATAAGCCACATATTAGCACCCCAGTATAAAAACGACGGAGGTCAGCTGGTTGAAAGCCCACCAGAGCCAGATAATGCAGTCCGACAATGCTGATCTTCTCATGGTAGACAGTACTATATATCTGTGGGAGAGTAGTGACTGTCACTGGAAAGAAAATGATGAGTGAACAAGAGAATGTGTAGCAATCTACGCACAGTAAACCGTTCCATATGATAGCGCTAGATATGACCCAAACAGCTGGATAATTGGCTCTTGCGCAAATAGAATGAACGGTCGAATGAGAGCTTCCGTGAAGGGTTCCTTCCAGCTGTAAGTAGTTATTAGATCGCTTCCATGCGACCAGAGCGTACGACAACTGTACCTGCGTCCACCTTTGGATTGATAGACCGTCCTGACACTCGTATAAAGCCTCTTCTCTGAATCCATTTGCTTCCTGATCTTGGCCGCCTTGCGTTCAAGAAGGACAGGTGGGTAGGCTGAGAAAAACATTATATAGACACTAACCATGAGAGATGCAGAATAGAGTTCAATGAGAGTCACTCACTTTCTTGCAAGAACCATAATCCGAAAAGTTGCACAATACCATCTGCTATCGTCGATGACCAGAAGACCCATCGGCCATGTGGTAGTTTGTGCGATGAAAGCTCCAGCGATCGGACTGACAGCTGGGCCAACTAGGGGCGCCACTGAATATATGGAGATAGCCTTGCCACGATCTTCAGCTGCGAATATGTCACTAAGGGTACCTCCACCGACCTGCAATGAGGTCACCGATTTGCCAACGCCGAATAGTAATGAATTTACTGAAAGCGGCGCACTTCCACCCAACCCCGACAAGAATCGGAATACCGCGAGTTGACTCGTATTCTGTGCGAATCCACACGCAAAATTAAATGCTGTATTAAATGCATCAGGATACTGAGCACAAAGGAGGAAGAGAATGCTCACCAAAGAAGAAAAGATTGGCAATTTGGAGGACACGCGACCGACCGTACACTTCACTGAGGGGACTTAGAACAAGAGGACCAACGGCTAATCGGGGATTGAAGAAATAGAGGTAAGTGTGATATATCAAAACATACCGTATGCAAGAACATAACAGGAAACGACCATTGATAATGTAACGCCACTGTGGATGCTGAACTCTTCCGATATCTGTTCAGCTGCAGGAGCTACCATCGATGACGAAATGGAAGAAATGAAAGTGAAGGCTGATACAGCAAGGGTCGCAGCCCATTTTCTATACACCGTCCAGCTGAAAATCGAAGTCAGATTGGAGTCGAGACGTTAAGACATTATGCCTAGCTGACTTTCGAGGGTTGTCCGGATCGTCGGGGCCGTCCCAATCATTGATTAGTTCGTCGGCTTCCGTTGAATTCGCATGGCTGTCACTAAATGTTCTTGCAGTCGCAGACACAGAAGACGTGCGGGAACCTCCTTGAGTAAGCTCTTGCGGTGTTGACGGTCTAATTGAGGGTTTGATCTCTTCGATCAGGACTGACTTGGTATTTTCTTCGCTACCTTTTTCGGGTTGAGTGCTAAATACAGGTGCAGAACGTTGCCAAGACGAATCCATAGGGCGTGTGCAGCATCATGCGACCTCGCCCATGTTGGTTTTATACCCCCCTACTGTTCGGGAGCGAACCAAACATATGCGCCGATGTGTCAACTTTCGGATGTAATACACCGATTCCAGCATACTGCCGAAATCTGCAGAGTCCGAACTTCAAAAAAAAAGACAGTTCACAGGGTGAAGTCACATCATAATACCTATCGTTACCGTGAGACAAACACACTGATGCATGGTTGTCACTGTAAGACTCGAAAGGACCTGTTCATGTTAATGGTCAGTGGTGGAGCCGACAGAGGAAGTTTAACTTACCGCCTATGCAAGTCGACGTTTAAAAAATAGCACTTACACTGCTTCCACCATAACATGACTTCTTATCAACCATCTTCGTAATGAGAAGCATATATCAACGAGGATGAACATTCGCTGTATAACACACAAAGGAGGCTCCCACGAAGCATAGATCTTTTCATTGGAGACTTGACCATATTCATCGATCATCTATTAATAGGACACAAAACTGCATTTCACATTGCCGTGCCGCGAGTATACTGACTAAAATGGACCCGCATAGAGCGTAACAAGGTCGTTTCAGCAGCAAGCGCTAGGCAGAGGGCGAGGGCCGCTTTCCGAGCAAGAAAGCAATAGTTTGGAACGCTGCCCAAGGGACGAATTCTGAATGCACCATTAATGAACAGATCAGATGCTGCGGTCAAGCACTTACGAGGAGTCATATGTCCGCTGAAGGAGAACTCGACGTCTATGACGGAACGGCCAAGCATCAGCGCTTGGTCGAAAGTCGGACTGGGGAATACCTACAGGTCAGGTTACGCTCCTGGTGGAAGGATCCAAAGGCACCCATGTTATCTACGATGAAGCTCTCGGGCTCAATGGGAGTCTGAAACCCTTGTAATCCATTCCAAGTCATGTTTCTGGTGAGGATGGTAAAAATTAGATGATTAGGCATGCGATCGACACTGACTGGATAGCGATGCGTGTTCCTTCAGCGGTCAGGATGAAGTCCTACCGGATGTGCTCACGTCAATACACCACATGTATGAACTAACGAGCGAGGACTTACCGCGAGACCATGAACGATGACGGTACGAACACTCTTCTCGATGGCATTTGGAAGTACGCTCAGAGTCGACGGAATACTCTGGTCATGACCTGCACCACCGGTGGTACGGTTGATATAGACCGATGTGTCCGTGCAGGATTGCCATTCGATGTGAGGTGCATGGATAGCTCTTTGCACCTATAATGGGACACAACTAAATGAGAGTTTTGCTCCATAATTCGCCAGTCAATAAACACATACATCAGTCCTATTGAATATGTCAGCTGTCAGTGTTGTTCATGAAGATAGTTGAAGATGGCGAACACACCTATTGAAATAAATGAACTGCTGTGTATCTCGCGGGAATCCCAGGACAATCCCTGTTGTCATTGATGAGTCGTCTAGCCAAGCGTATAGTTCATGGACCTACAAAGATTAGGGAAGGTATCCGACACCCGATAGACGTTGAATACAGGGTTCAGTCTGGCAACAGAGTCAGTAGGTATGCGCGGCTATCACCGAATTCGGACTTCCATTCCAATGGCCCGGGGCTGATACCAGGAACGATGGAGAAGACAACCTGACATTTGAACATGCACTGAGATGGAGAACGTCTGGGATTTGGCCATTCCGCCCCGTCCGGACAGCACTACCACATTCGAACGGGAGGGTCACCGTCCGCCCTATGTATACGATGTCACAGGCGCGCATCTTGGGGCAGATTCCAGATTCGTATTCTTCGATGCTCATTCTTTGCTAACACCCACGATAAAATTTTGAACTTAGGCAACAGACTCGGGCGGACATCGGGCGGACACCAAAAAAAAATGAAAGGTACCGCAATACAAGTAACACACCCATGGCCTCTTGTTCGTCGTTCCCCCGTCTGACCAATGACAGTCGGATAAGCTGATCCACTTTTGAAAGGAATCTTCCACAGGTCGTCTGCATCCTGGATAGCGTGATCATGCTGAAATTGTTATCCTCGGCAGCATTCAGACCCAGCATGTCTTATTGATCTCACTGAAAGAGCGCTATCAACTCATGCCGATGGAAGCTTGGCTGGCGTTCAATTTGGTTGGCACACCATCGTGGGATATCAGGGTCCTGATGATCCCAACAAGGGTTCTGAATCGTTCGTGAGGTTTTCATACAATTGAACCCATTTGTTGCCTGTCATTTGCCGCCGTTCTGTTATCACACAGATGACAAGGCCAATTCACCGCTTACCAACAGCCGCTCACTGCTGAAAGCACAAAAGCAGACTACAGTTGACCATGAAAGATGTAGTTCAAGTTCAACAGCCCAACGTCACCGGTTGAATTCATCTTAATATGATACCACTCGGACTCTTCATTCTTCTCTTCCCAGCTGCATATCTCATATTTCGACTCTTCAGGAGGCAGGGTCGTACAGTGCACTTGCCCAGGGCTCACACTCTCTGGCCTTGGCTAGGAAGTGGATGGACTTTCTATCATGACGCAATTGGGTTTTTTGAAAATTGCCAGTGCGTTTTGTGCCTAGTTGTCCTCAGGTGTCTTCCCATAACGTGCAACTCGTTTAGAAAGAATCTTGGCTCCGTCTACAAGGTGTTCCTTGCTGGACAGGATATTATCATTTTCTCTGATCCAGATAACATTGGGCCTGTACTGCGAGACCCATATCGTGGATTAGATGGACACGATTTCCAGTTTTATGTCCTAAAATGTGTTGGCGGTCTTCAGGATGACATGCCCCTGAAACTTCTCGCTCGGCTGACCACGACCGTAGCCAGAATGTCCTCGAATCGATCCATTCCAGAATACTCCTCATCATTCAGCCAACATCTTCTACGCGAATTCGGGAAGTTGGCCTGCGGCAAAGAGGAGCGCGTCTCAATGCAGATGTTTGTTGAACGTAGTTTGCACGATGCGTCCTCGACTGCTTTATGGGGACCTTCCTTTCCGTTGGACACCTTTACAGAATTCAAAGTTATAGACAACTATTTTCGGCTTCTGACGCTCCCCCTCCCACTTTACTTGCCCAAAGCAAGAGCCGCCCAGAAATCCCTTAAAGCTAGGATCCATGCATGGATCGAGGGATGCTGGAAGGAGGACATTGGTATTCCACAGGCTTCATCAGGAGCAACGGATATTTGGAGAGTATTGCGTGCAGCTGATTGCAGTTCTTCTGACGTCGTCGGAATTTTCATGGTATTCTTGATTGGTCTCCACTCCAATATCGGTCGCCTGGCTACGTGGCTGCTGATCTATCTGCTCCGGGACCGTGTCGCTTTCCAGAGGCTTCGCAGAGAAATTGATCACGCAGTCGATGTGCAGTTCGGGAGCATAGAGCAACTCCTAGCGGCGAATCCATGGTCCTTAGGAAGCGATACCTTCCCATTGCTCGACTCGGCGTTGACCGAAACTATGCGCCTCACCGCTGTGGCCGTCTTCGTACGCTCAGCTGTGCGTGACCTCGAGGTACCTACCAAGAACGGAAGCGCAGTATCGCTGCATGCCGGAGAAATCCTGGCAACTAACGGATGCGCCATGAATCTTTCTAACGAGTACTTTGCGGACGCGAAGACATTCATTGTTGATAGATTTATTGACACCGGTGATCGGAAAGGAGCACCTCGTCCTGTATCCGCCTTCGGTGTTGGGGTTCACGCCGTGGGTTCTCCTTTCGTTCTCCATATGGGCTTGCACTGATGATCACTTTCCAGTGCAAGGGACGTGACTTTGCATTATATGCAATAAAGACATTCATGATACTTTGCATCCGGTCGTTTGACATCCAGGCTGAAACGGCTTCAGGCGTGGTCTTGGACAAGAACTATCAATTTACCCCGGATCATGTCCGCACCACGCTGAGCAGCATCCAGTTCTTAAAGGATGAGCTCTACGTAAAAGTCCGAAAACGGGATATGTCGTCCATCTCCTCGGCCTAAATGACCATGACTTATTATTTAGAAGGTAACGTCTCGTCCGATGTCAGTTAGGAACCTGACACTCAAGTCTTCCATGCTTCTCTTCTGTGATTCAAACTTTCAGGCCGTGTCAGAACCCGTTATCAATCTATTCGTTTGATTTCTCCTTATGAAGACTACTTGTACGTAGAGACACATGCTATCCAATATCTGATGTGATAGATAGGACCCTTAGCCTCCGGAAATTGAAAATCAATGTTCCAAAAGTGGGCTATATATCACTCTGCACATAGATTGCAGACCGACTAGGATTCTGAGGAAGGTCTGAAGGTGCTATCAAGATCATTCCGCTTCCGATGCATTCCCCCGTTGTTTCTATTGCAGCCTGCAGGCGTGTCAGACAAAGATATCCTAAGGTACGAAGCTTGCGTCTCCGCACACACTGCCTGTGGGAGACTAGTGGACATCACCCTATGCCCAGGACGCATGTCAAGCATCGGACAGCAGACTCGGAAGTGCATTGGTAATATGATATCTAGATTTGCATCAAGAAAATGGTGAAGTATGCCCCATGGAAGGTGACATGAAGATGAGGTGTCCAAAACCATCAACCGGTGTTCAATAGAGTTGCCCAGCAACCACAGGATAACCTAAAAGTACGCCTTCTGGTGTGTCCTTTCATATGCATTGTATCAGATTCCGAAACATCTCGGAGGTCGACGTTGCTTATGACAGAAGTGCAAGAAAACGGAAATCCGTTATACGCGGCCAGAAAGAATACCATTCCAAACTCGGTAAATGCAAGCCTGAGCGGAGGCCGGAGTCTGGTACAGATGTACTAGTCAGGGCCTGAGTTGCCTTTGCATCCTCACTTTTACATACAGGACAGTCGGATTGTAGCCACGTTATCTTTTCCGGATCCAGAGAGAACACACGCCGTGCAGAACCAGGGATACTTCTGAAAGATCTATCCAGTCAATTACGTCGGCCCCGGAGAACCACAGTTTGCATATGCATGAGGAACGATGACAAGTTCTTCCATGGCTTGACGAGAGACTCATGATATGTTGTAAGGGTCTCACAAGGAGTATAACATTGCATACGGGTATCTATCCTTCTCGTATCCCGGTAAAGACAGGACACAAATTGTCCTGAACTATTGACCAGGCGGTCTACAGGCTATATTTAAATAAGTATGCACAAACTGTTCGGCGAGGAAACACAAGGAAGACGAACATCACTCTCAGGATACCAGCGTAAGCGTCAGTCCAAGAACACAGTCTCAGGCGGGCGAAACTGTCCATCGATTGGGCGTTCACAATGGGTGTCGTCGACAGAACTTAATCGGTACAGTCTCTACACCGAATGCAAGCCCGAGGAGACGGGACTGGCCCATCACCCTCTCTTGGTAAGTTTGAATTGTTTCGCCGGGCTCAAGCGCAACTTCGAGCATCCAGTCACGCAAGAAGAGTGCAAGGACTGTCACAGCTTCCGTGGTGGCGAATTTGCGACCGATACATGCCCGGGGCCCCCACCCGAACATGGTTACTTCGTGCTCAGGAACACCTTCCCATCTTGAAGGCTTGAACCTTTCTGGCTCAGGGAAGGTATGAGGGTTATGATCTATCAAGGGGTTAATGGGCGTCGAAGAAGGCAGTAAGAGAACGCAAATAACTCACGAATACCGATCATGTCGATAATGACACGACTGCCTTTAGGAAGACACATGGTTCGTGGGTATGGATGCTGAAGTTCGACGTAGACGTCCTTGGTCAAGTCTCGAGGAAGCATGGGTCCAGCCGCTTGAGACAAGTATAAGGGGGGTGTAGAAATGCTTAGGTTAATGTACCCACGATGCAAACGAAGAGCCTCGTGGAAGCAACCATGAATGAAGTCCATCTTCGTCACATCTTCAAGTGTCTATCAAAGTGGGTTAGAGTCATTCGGGGTTGAAACTGGGTGCTGACCAGTTCAGTACGACTACCGAGTAGTTGCACAATCTCTGAATAGGCCTTAGCTTGTTCGTCCTGGTATAATGCGAGATATCCAAGAGTTGCTGTCAGAGTGCGCGCCGTAGTTTCTGCAACGCGCCGATATTGAATATACAGTCACCGGAGTGGTAACGTTGAAACTCACCGTGGCCGGCGAACATCAAGGCGAACGTATTGCCAATCTGCCAGGGGGTATGCTGCAGCTTAGTTTCACAGGGAAATTGGCAGAGCTCACCACTTCCGATTCCTCAAGGCCTATTCTGGCATCTTCGTCTAATGCCTCTATCAGGCGAGTAAAAAGATCGCCCTTTTCGGTTTGCGCCTCTATACTGGTGGAGTCAATTGCGCTTCTCCGTGCAGCGATGAGTTCGCGCATGTATACTCCAAGAGCTTTCCAGGCTTTATCCATGTGTTGCAGTCTGCAAGAAAATACGTGAGTTACAAAAAGTTAACTTAACAGGTATAACAAGCACCTCTGAATTGGAAGCTTGTAGGCCCAATTCGGAATAACGAGGCGTTCGATGTGGGTGTGACAGACGACATTGAGGGACTCGCCGAAAGGTATGGAACCGTCCGTAGTGGCTTCTTCCGACCAAGACAATGGAACGCCAAAGCCACAACGCGCTAGAACAACTAGAGTCATCTGAGGGTGAATTCGCAGAGTCTGTTAGGTGGCAATAGGTCAAAAGTACTTTACACTTACTCGCAAAGCAAGTTGCCCCACATCATCGATGGCTGCCTCGTTCTCACGATCCCAGCCTTGTTCAGCAAGCATCTCGCGATAGATAGCGACAGATTCCCGAAAGACAAGCGAGAATCTGGTAGAGAGTGCGATGAGACTGGATGGTCAAGGATATCACGGCGGCTTGTATACACACGTCTGAGGAGTGAACGCTGGTGCTAGCAGGCGTCGAAACTTCTTCCAGAGGTTGCCATTCGCGGAGATGAGGCTTTCACCCCAGAGACTTGGGAATACCAAAGATGTAAACCACTTGTTCGATTGTTGGATGAGATACTCACAGAAACACTCTTGACAGCAACTTAGGCTTTTCTAGATTGACTTTCGTCTCGTTCGAAAGCAAATGCTGCGCGACCTTTGATGAACAAGTGTAATAAAGCGGTTTACCGAATACGAAGGGTACTATGGATATGATATCATTCTCATGGTTCATGTATGCTGAGTTGTATGAGTTGCGATTAAGATATTCTAGAAAGGAACAGCCTACCGGTCGTGCGCCACTGCCAATACCATCCGAGGCCCGGATTCCACGAGGAAGTAGGCAGTAATGCGCCAGGCAGTGAGAGAGGAGAGAACGCTACTCGTAGTCCAGGCAAGTGATCAACACTCTGGCGTAAAACGTAAGTCATGGGGGTATAGGACTATTATCAATGCATACTTTGAGTCGGTTGCGATACCATTGCAGGTACAGTGCCACAAACAGTACGGTAGCGGTGAGAAGAGGGTTGTGTGACAGGAGATCGAGAACCATAGTGTTCACAATTGCGACCACGCGGGGCCTGACACTGAGACCCAACGCAAGGACCGTCCTCAGACTGAGTGGGTAGAAGGAACGAGGCTGGAGAAAGGTGTGGGCGTGGCAGCTGGCTCAGAGGTATGACAGAACCATAGCATGACTTCGGCCCCTGATGCGGGCCTCCTAGCATGGAAGATGGACCCTGCACATTGTGCTAATTCTAGAACAGCGGCAAGCATACTAGGCCGTTGATTCATTTCCAAGGCTTCTATCATCTCCGAACTCGATATTGTCATCAACAACGCTTCAGCGTTTCAACAATACGTGACCGAGCTAGATTTACGTCTGTAGACGTTGATATTCATGACGATTTGTGGTATGCACAGGTGGCTAGTAAGTTAGAGACACTAAGAGGAGGACTCCTGCCCGGGTTTAGCAGAGTTGGCGGCATGCGACCGAGAGGAGCGCTCGTTCCTCTCGGTAACTAAACATTTTGTTCTTCGAATTAACTATTCCCAGAAACGAACATGCGTGCACACGCTCACCCATTTGGTCTTGGCATTTGGTTTGTCCAAGGCTGTTGTCTTCTCTTCTGTATCGGAGGATTACAAGGCCAACTTCTACTGACGAACACCAAACCCTGCAGAGGCCCGACTGTTGAATATCGAATGTTGAATGTTGATATTGAAAGTTCAATACCTTCGGCCGCAGTGCCTCTTCCACGGTGCCCTGTGCATTTGTGGCAGGACGTTGTTAGAACATGAACTCTGCATCACGTTGTGTCCGAAGGAACCTGCCGGTATCTTTGAATACCTTCTGTATCTGTCGGATCAGATGTTGTTGGATGGATGCGGCGCATGAGTGCGTTGATTCTGGCACATTTTAAATCCCACTGACCGCTCTCTTCACTGCTTTTGACTGGTCCGTCTAGGGTCTGGTGAACCCTGAGATGCACCCTTCGAAAGCTCTAAACGTATTGAGCTTTAGCTTGCCTATCGCCGAATGCACCCAAAGAGAGAAACCGCCGTAGCATTCAGAGACCCAACTTTGAACTTTGAGTTGAATTTCCTGACGGTACTTGAATTTTGCCAAGAACGTCACAAGGGGAACTCGCGATAAAAGAGACGTCAAATCCTACACACACCCGTCTACTCAATAATGGTAACTCGAGACCAATCCTTCGGTGAACCTGCTTAGACCCATTTACCCATTTATCACATTGTAATGATTGCAATCGGCTCACGACTGTCCCTTTGTAGGCAATGAACTAGGTGAAAATGCTCATCACGGACGGCCAGTCTCGCTCAATGATTACCATCACCTGTTCGGTGAACTCAACGTGCAGTTGAATCTACTGATCTTTGGACATTTCAAAGGAGCCGGTGCTCCACGACATCGGTGGAACTTCGAGGGGTTTCAACAACAGTGACCTGGAAATGTTCTGATGTTTACGGGGAGCTATCTCTCAGGCTTACTTATCCGTCACATCGTGTCCCACCCTCGAGTTATCCGCATCTGTATCACGGTCTGCTGTGATGCTGTCAGATGAGTGCGATACTTCTTTTGCATACTTTCGGCGGTTGATTGACTGATTGGATTCTGTAATTATTCAGCGTCTGGTGAATCATATCATAGGACACTGCGAAGACTGAGCTCCTGCTTGAATCGTTTCTCAGAACCTGCAAGTCTAGTCGCCTTCAGCCTTGTCGTAATTTGGGATGTCGTCCAACGATGCTCTCAAACCGCTGTTCGACGGAATACGTTTAGTACAAGCAGCCAACTATGTTTCAAGTGAGCTTTGACAGCACCTACATTCACCGTGTTTCACTTCTGTTTGTTCTAGTCGCCGTTCTCGTGGTTTTGGTCTATGACTACATCATAACGCTCTCTGAAGAGGTTTGTATTATTCTGCAGGCCTTTACTGCAGTTTATCATATACTGACAAGTCCGGGTTTGCAGATTGACTATGTCTGGGGGTTCGTGGTCATTCTTTCTTGTTTGGTATATACCACCACCATTTTTGGCTGAATTCGCTTATCCAGAGCACGCCGAAGTCTCGTGAAGGTCCTTTACTACTTTGCTCGATACTGGGGATTGGCCCATGTCATGTGAGTCGCGCATACTTCTGTGTGGCGCCTCATGTCCGTGGCTGATACTGTCGGTGCTACCAGATTCACTACCACCGGTATGATATACCCAGTTGATACATCTTATCGTCATAACATTTCTTGTTCAGTTGGCGTTGTGATTGACCCGCCTTTGAAGGTACATTCCGCTTACCAACTTCCAGCTTTTCAGTGCTAAGCGAGTGATAGGTGTAAGACCGGGGGTTTCTCTTATCGTTTTGTTCACTTCTCACCTCGCCTTCAGCTGCAAGGCGCTATTATGGATCAATATTATGTGAGAACATGTCACTCATTCATGGTATATATGCACATTGGCTGACGATTTCTGACAGGGGTGGCCCCGTCATTTTTATAGTCACGATTAATCTTATTTTCATTCTTCGGATATATGCATTGTATGGACAGAACAAAAAAAGTAAAGTGGGGGTGTGCCAATGTGTGGAAGATAACTTATGCCTTTGCGCCACAGTGCTTGTCTCATTGCTTTGCCTGCTTTTCGGTATTTTTTATTTTTTATTCCCTCTGGATCTGTTATATTGATGTTGACGATTCATGATGATCTGACAGTCGAATTTGGGGTAAGTCGACAATGTTTGCATTATGCTTCGTTGTTTTGACTGATCCATTCTCAGCTCGAAATATACACATCCGTCACTGAAGTCCTCTTGGAGAACATATCGAGCCCTCCTTTTGGCCTGGCGTGGTCAGGGTGTGTCCTCGATTCGGCACCTTATATTGTAGTGATGCCACTCGTCTGGTATGTAATCGCATTCTACTATTTCCGATTGTAAAGTACTAAGCCGATTACATTTTCAGGTCCGTCAACATGCTAGTCTCCTGTACGTTGATCTATTCTTCCATGTGTGAACGGTAATGGTGCTAATACAGTGCTTGCCTCTTGAAGTCACATTTTTCGCATTAATGATGTACAAATTTCTGCAGATGACCCGCGTCGACTGCTCACATGAAGCAAGTGTATCGACCAGGAATCGGTCCCTCCTCTTCCAGTTTGTTCAAGATGGGACGCTCTTCTTCCTTATGTAGGTCCGCTGCGTTATGCTTGCAGCGGTTTCTCATTGTTGCGTTATTAGAATTTTCTGTATGTTTTCAGAGACTGCATCGCTATACTGCCCATTTTCATGGTTCATTCCCAGTCGTAATCTTAACGGTGGCCCTTTTCGTGAATATCCAGAGCTGGAAGGATAAATCCGGTATCCTGTCGCCGTGAGTTATTCGCCTCGATGCACACACCCAGAGACTCACACGTCATTCAGTTTACTTCCACCTGTGTACTCGATTTGCGTGAGTAATCAGTTGGTATTAAATGTCTTAGTCACTAATTTGCAGATCTCATTAAGGGTTCCCGTCTTATCTTGAACCTTCGCTCAGCCGCTGATCCAGACAACATGACTCTGATCACTATAGCTGAAAGTCAAGTCTCTTCATTGCGAGTTGCGGACCAGGCTCTCGTAAGAAGGGGCACTGAAATTGAACTTTCCGAAATGGGGTACGATCGCCACGAATTTGCAGATTAGCAAAGCATCATAGCTTGAAAGAATACTTATGCGACCTTTTAGTAACAGACATGGCGATGCGATAGGTTCTGGCTTGACATGTATTATGTATGTACATTATGAGAAGATCCATACGGACATAACTATCAATGTGTTATTGATCGGACATGAGAATAAAATGGAAAGTAGTGGTGATTGTACCCAAAAGTCGGTTTGTAAGTTGCTATCATCTTCCGAGAGTATCTAGAGGCTGGAAGCTCGCCTGATCATGATTCTACCATTTCGGGATATACACCATGATCGCACAGCTTGATCAGGGACCTGATATTCAATGTTGAATTGCAAATGCTATATTATCGCAGTATGTATGGTACTATTTAGCTAGACCCCGTCAAACCTCAGGCCTCAAGTCTCAGGCTTGATTATGATGGTCCGTTTGCATCTTCCTTCAAATCAGAACCGAACAGGCTATACGACAAGGTTGTTCGTGACATATTCTTGATTATCTAGCTCTGCCTCTGATTCAACATAATTTCATCCGGTTCCAGTACCATGACTGCACTTGGGATATGCTGGAACTCTGAGACGCGTCAGATATTCATATAACGGGAACTTTTCAAATCGCTCTTTCTTGCTCTCATCGCGCGCTTGGCTCCTCAGTTGGCTCTGATACGCCTCACTCTTTTACTATCGAACATGTTTCAACGTCTTCTTTTGCCTATGAGGCAACAGCACTCGTTACAGGAAGCACCACAGTCTCGAGCAGACATGCATTTCTGCAGACTATTTTCTGGAGACGAATTGTCCGTTTCCCTCGCTCGACACGAACACTATCTGTGCGGAAAACTACGCCTCAAACCGGGAATGACGGTTCTGCATATAGGCAGTGGGACTGGTACAATCGCAGTCGAGCTAGTGCGATTTTCGAATGTCAAAGTTGTCGGCGTAGAGACTGATCGTGAAAAGGTATGTTAGACTCAGTCACGACAAAGTTATTGATTAAAGGTGCCAAGATTATGTCTGCAATCGCAAGAGCTGAGCAACTTCATATGTCCGACAGGTTGAGCTTCATTAAAGGTGCCCTCATCTTTAGTGTGAACGGCTCTTTGCTGACTCTCCGCTTAGTCGACAGCTATTCCGAATTGAGTTCCATGTTACCTTCGGAGTCGTTCGATATCGTTTATGCCGTTGAGTCTCTTCGGGTACGCCATATTTCTATTCTGAAACATTTGCAATTTGACTCAATTTCCTTACACAGCACGCGCCCTCATTTTCCGACGTCTACAGTGAGATGTGCAGAATGCTCAAACCAGGTGGCAAGGTAAAATTTGAACCCCATTAGACTTGTCCGGACCTTATGCGGGATATCTTAGTTGGGGATATACGAATGGTGTTGGTCCGCAATGTTTGACCCGAGCGACCCTGAGCATGGCCGATTTACGGAGGTTTTCGAAGCCACTATAGGACTCCCTCAAAGAGATCCTAATGGCCGTTCCATCGCTGCTGCTATCACCGCCATTGAATTATGTGGTATGCAAGTGCTACTCCATGAAGATCTTGCGGAAAAGCAAAATTATATTCCATGGTATTCCATCTTAGAGAAGGCTCTATCTGACCCCTTCCAGTCCTCTGACGAAGCCTTCGGTCAGCAATTCTTCAGCCTATCTCGTAGTGCTGCATATCTACTCATCCAGTCTGCCAAGTCGAAGGTATCTTCATTGCTTATTGTTTACGGACGTATCAAACTGATGAGTATCTAGCTCTTCACCCCAATGGCATTATTCGTAGCACAGAGACCGATGGAGTAATTCGAGTTTGGACATGCTGTGTGTGACAACGATCCAGCTGTATGGGCTTGCTCAGGTTTCTCTCTTCCGCATCTGCCATGTCATGACCCGCTAGTTGATAGTTCTCGGCAAATATCTGTTTGCCTTAGCAGTCTGCAAGACCAGACGATGCTGTCATTCAACCAGACGCTCTGCCCGCTGAATATTGATGGATCGAAGCGCAGTCATATGGTATCTCCCATCTCCGCCTCGAGTGCCGTTCTTGGCCGGGAATCGAGATGAAGATCCGGTACTAAGGTATCGATACTTCCCCAACTAATGAATATACAGGTGGCACTAGGGCTGACTGATACATCGATAGACCCTTGGTGCTGTGGTTGCGCTTCTAGACTATGAATTTCCAGGCACCCCCTGTACCTGCATGGATGCCCCGAGATATCTTATTGACGTAATAGAACATATTCAAACCACCTGCCTAGTACCCGTCATTCAGGCCTTCAAGCTTCAGGGTTTGCCCGCGATTACACTCTGTAGGGAGGCAAATATTTGGTTTTGGGGCGTGTGGCCCACATACTTCAGCTCAGGCATCTGGGGCTCCGGAAACCGGACATAAATATATACTATTGCCTCACGTCCCATGCCTCGGGTTCTTTCCGGTGAACTACTATGCAACCGCGTTCACATCCCGCAGTCTTCGCTGTTGATGTAAAACGCACGGACTATTCAGAAGGTCTAAGAAAGGGGCCATGTCTTCCATCAGTGGACCCTTGATACATTACACGGCGTGAGTTTCCAAAGTGAATCTTAAAACTTTTCCAAGGTCCAAATGCATTCTGACGGAAGGTTCGAAGTACATGCAGGCGTTTGTCTTGACAGAGCCTTACTTCGAGACCTGCGACTCGTTCGACGCCTGCATTAGCTCTAGCGGCAAATCCCCCACCAGTCTCTACTTGTTTCGCCCACATACTAACTGAAGTCGCTCCGTTGTAGTCAGTCACAGCAGCCTTCAATACACTAGTATGGACAATCCGAAAGAGGACATCACTCTGCAAACGATGCAGGAATCTGGCGTAGTCTTTGCTGAGCGTTCTGTAGAAAACGACGCCGGAGAACCGAGTTCGTATCTAATGAACGGGCGTAAGCTGGGTGTTGTCTGTGTGTGAGTAGCTGAATGGCACCTAGTAACGCCGTGAACTCAGGTTTTTCTGCAGGGCCTTCATGATGTCCTTCGCGCTCATCGCTCTCGATCAAACAATTCTGTCGACAGCCTTAGCTACAATAGTCTCTCATTTTCATGCCGTATCAGATCTTACCTGGATTGCCAGTGCATACTTTCTGCCTCAGGTATGCAGGATGTCTACAATATCCTCCCCACAATTAATCACGTTATTAATGACACAATGTCTTAGGCTGGTCTCATGTTACTTTTTGGGCGCATCCTCGCCATAGCTCCAGCGAAAGTGGTATACCTTCTTGCCATATTCATCTTCGAGATTGGCAGTCTCTTTTGCGCTGTTGCGCCTTCTGTCAACTTCCTCATCTTTGGGAGGGCTGTGGCCGGAGTTGGCGCTGCGGCACTATGGGTATCGATCATGGCTATCATTGCTCGAGTACGTTACAGCTTTCATTTTTATTGTTCGATAACTGAGCATTGTACAGATAACGACGATGTCTCAGAGACCGATTGTACTGGGATTATTTGGCGGCGTGTTTGCCGTGGCTTCCATAGCAGGACCTTTGATAGGTGGTGCATTCTCAGGTAAGATTCAACATGTCTGATCTTATTATTATTGCTCAATATTGCCTAGATCATGTTTCATGGAGGTAAGAGTTGGTCTTGTCTCATGAATTTCTGATCTAATCTCCTCCATATTCAGATGGTGTTTCTGTAAGCTTTCTTTCAATCATCTTCGCTGTAATGCTTCATATAATCAATTATTCAATCTCAGGGATCAATCTTCCTGTATGTTATTCATAATAGTTGCAGTGTGAAAATTACTCACCTTTAGCTAGTGTGGAGGAGTAGCTATAGCTGTGGTCTACTTTACACTTCCTTCAATGTCACCACCTGATTTCAGTGACAAAGGCTGGAGAAAATGGCTGCAACTTGATTATATAGGAGCTGTTCTCAGTGTTGCAGCAATCACCTTGCTTCTTATTCCACTGCAATGGGGTGGAAATGTCAGATCTTGGAATGATCCTTTGGTAATAGGTCTACTAGTGGCTGTAAGTGAATCATTACCTTTCAAGTCAACACTGCTAATATCTTATAGTCTGTGGTACTCATTTGTCTTTTTCTTGTATGGGAACATAAACAAGGATCTAATGCTATTTTACCAATTAGCATATTGGTAGATGGAAATATGCCTGGGGCTTGTATTCAAACAGTGAGTTTCAGTATTTCTTACTTGTTTGTCTACTTATTATTCTTATACAGCTCTTTGTCTATATTGCATTTATCACAGTGAATGTGAGTTTTCTTATTCTCATCTGATTACAAACTATTTGGTTGACAAGTGTTGATAGTATTATTTGGTAAGATTTTCAATTTGTGATGTTCAAGAAATTACTTACCTTCAGATTAGCCACTTCTCTATCAAGTAGAAGGGCATTCTGCAACCTCTTCAGGAATTTCAATTCTACCATTCATGATGTAAGTTCTTAAATATTCTTAAATTCTATCTTCTACTTATCTCTTATAATTGAAGTGCTGGAGTTCTAAGTAAGTGTTAGAGATGATCTTTGCACTGGGTTTTTATTAAATATCATTTTATACATTGTTTAGCTTCCTTTATTGCTGGTGCAACTATTACTGTAAGTATTTGACTTCTAATATCTTGAAATAATAGTAACAAATACTGTGTATATGTATACTTCAGGCTACTGGACATGTTTGGCCATTCTTAGTGGGGCCTCCACTATTGGCATCAGTTGCAGCTGGACTTCTCTTTGCTGTGACACCCAGTACCAGAGCAAGTGCAATTATTGGTTATCAAATTTTGCTAGGAATTGGACTTGGTGCTGTTACTCAGAATGGAGTATGCTTCAAGCTATCAATAAGTGATATTTCACTAACACAGAAACTACTAGCTTATTGTTGCTCAGGCACAATATCATAACAAGCCTGAAAGTGTCCCTCAAGCAACTTCAGTGATTACATTCATAACTTTGATTGGTTCATCTCTTGGACTAGCGTGAGTTCCTAGAAAATCTGATCTATCACTACTTCTTACTGGCCTCTAGTATCTCAAGTGCTATATTCTCAAGTCAACTTGATAAAAAGCTAAATGCCATCAATAATATTTCCTCAAACAGTATTCAAGCAGTTAAAATCAGTATTCAAGCCATTTTTATATTACCAAAAGATCAGCAGACACCAATCATAGCTGCTTACATGGCAGCTGTAACATCTATCTTTCTTATGACAGTACCATCAGCAGCTTTGGCTTCCATATCTGCATTTCTCATTAGTCGAGGCAAAATAGCTATAAAGGGGGTAGTTGCCACAGGTTGATTTTGTATTACAAATTTTGGTATGCCATATAAGTTTCTTAGACAGTCTTTGTTACTATGTATTCAGTGTTTACAGTCATGAAACACTATAATACTGTTCTAGTATGCCATGATATCTGCATGAAAGTCAAAAGCACAAGCATCTGTCTTTGCAGATGATGTCCTCATGTCTAATTCTTCTTAATGTAATCAATATCACTCACAACATTGCAAAAAGCCTCACCTTAACTGTCCCAAATTAACAGCCTCTAAACTAGCTAAGTGCTCAGCGTGAAGCTCTATCCCAATTTGCTCTTAGGATGTATACTGGCATGACTCCATTTGCACATCAACTGTAATGATTTCGTGGCAATCAATTGCATCAATCTAGACTGGAAAGTTACATCCACAGTACTTGAAGTTCTATTTCTTCTTCAAAAAAATACCCTCTCTCTTGGTTCAGCACATTAGTATGAATGTTTGCACAATAGAAATTGAGTAGTCCTCAACATTCCTTGCGATCGTTACTACACGTCGCATGATAACAAAGTAAGGTTGCCTTCGTTTACACGAAACTCATTTGTCGTGCACTATCCGCACACGAAACCAGGTGACTAGGCTAGGTTTAATGAGCAGCATGCCGCAACAGTAGATCCAGTCACTAGTAGCTCTCGACCAAGACATCTTCATTAGTCTCGTCTGCACTACGACAAGACGTTATGTTACAGTTGAACAAACCTTGCCCCTGCTGCCCGCTTGCCAAAGGAAATAATCTACTTGATGTCAGGGAATGTCGTACGAGACGTGACTAACGACGGTTTCCGTAAGCATTGTCCGGCAGGTTGAAAACATACGGTGACTTGGCGGATGTCCATCCACCCTGCATAGCGGGTGAAGCATCGTAGGTGGTGCGCATAACGGGCGCAGTCTCGGAGGGCACATTGACGATAACCGGTTGCTGAGGGCGGTGTCTCTTCTCCTCTTCCTCTTCCTCGAGTCCGTGTTCTTCGTGAAGCTGGCCAACGTAGTCGAACACGATGAAGATACCGGCTGATTATAACAAACTGTCAATTACCAGGTCAGGTCAACGGAGCATCCGATGTTCACCTAGCATAAAGATCCAAATGATCACGAAAGCGATGACGATGAGAACGCGAATGAGATCGAAGCCACGTTGACAGAACCAGTGCGTTACTTTTACTCCGTCTCCGTCGCCATTGCCGTCACACTTGTCGAGGAAACTCTCCTTGCTGTTGTCTTTATGGAATAGAGTCCAAACGAAGAAGATACCGATAGCGATGTTTACGAGGGTATTGATCGTGGTTGTGTACGCATAGGAAGTGATAAATGCTCGGATCTTGAAAAGACAGCCAAAAAGCCTATGGACAGCATCAGGTACGAGGTTCAGTCAGATAGCAACGAGATACGCACCCCATCAAGGAAATGAGTGCTGTGAAAGACCATGCAACGGAAATGAACCAAAGCGCTATCTGTTGACGGGATTCGAGCTCCAATTGCTTAGTCACTGAATAAAGAGGCAGAGAACCGAAAATAAGTCACTATTAAGCAACGAACAACAGGATGGTACAGACCAAGCTTGTGGACTTCCAGCCAACCGAACACACATATTACGCCGCCAGCCGCCAAACCCAACAAGGAATGACAGAAAACGCCAAATCTGACCGGCAGACAGCAGCAGAATTTGCGAGAAGCAACGTAACCCATTATGAGCGTTCAGAAGGTCAAATTAAAGAAAGGAGATGCTCTAAGGTTCGTTGATTCTCCTTGTCGTAAGCTTCGTGAACTCGAAACGTTAGAAAACGCGAAGAAAGCGAGGGGAAGAGAAGACTGCAGAATAAACGGGTCGTGAAATGAAGGTCGAAAGTGGGACCAGCCTGAGAGACATAACATCGCCATCGAGGAGGTTTATATACTCCCGTCGCTACGGGTGGCTGTTTCATGTTGATCGTTTGATCAATCATGGGGGATGCTGTACTCGTTTAAGCCCCTGCTGGACTTGGTACACACATGGTTATGAAGTTTTTATCTGTGGGCTGTATCGGTATTGGTCAAAATGTAGTTGGTAGCGACGCTGAAACAAGCCTACATTCCAGGAGAACGATAAGACTCAGAGGAAAGTAAAGCTCAAGTTGAATCGAAAGTGGTGTCTCTCTATTAGGCGCCAAATCAATTGCAATGATCGATAAGTTCATCGTTCGTTGAACCAACAGGCTTTGTTCAGAAGGTCGCCGCAGGTTCACTTCTTTGGCAATGTAGCACTTGACAACAAAATCAACGATGCAACAGCCAGCATTCTCTGCCTTCGGATAATCATCGTACAGAGAACTTACATCGAGTATCGTGATTGGCGGTACAGCCACTTCAACATCTTGAGGCCAGCTTGAACGAACACTCTGACTTGCGTGTGTTTTCCCTGGCGCAAGGTCTTACAGGTTCCACATCGTCATGGTCAGGGTATACCAACTCCTAAATCCGCAGACCGTGATTGGCTCGTTGTGACGTCACTGGAGAGAGCACTCGATTGCATTACAGGCTCGCTCCATCGCAGCGTTCATAAGGAAGATCAGAGTGCAGGTGCCGGTGATTCAACGACTATAAAGGCTTACCGGAAATTTCATTATCTTTCTACATGCTCTCCCGAACTATTTTGTCCAATACATCTCGCTTTATCAGAAACACCCCATTTTGTACCGCCTTCTCGAATCGCATATGCTTGCGCGCCATGTCATCCAAGACCCTCACCCAGGCAATTAAGGAGGACCACGAAGAGGTACGATCCAGGTAGTAATTCTGAGCGACTATCAAATGATGATTCCACCAGATGTATGAGTATCATGACCAGTATACACGTGCCCATGAAAATGCCGATGTCGATGCGCAAGCACGTTGGGCCACTCAGCTTCGATGGGAAATAGCACGACACGCTGTTGGAGAAGAAATCATTGTATATCCCTTGATGGAGAAGCACCTAGGAGAGAAAGGCAAGAAGCTAGCAGACCATGATCGAGAGGATCATCTTGTAAGTTGTTTGCCTTCCAGATGCACCCTCTAGGCTCCGGAAATTATGATCAATGATCAAGCCTTGTTTTGCTTCCCAGAAAGTAAAAGATGACCTCTATAAGCTGGAAGCAATGAAGCCCGGCTCAGATGAATTTCATCGTCTGCTTTCTAGAATGATGGTGGATTTGCATCGCCACAATGACGATGAAGAAATCGATGACTTACCTCTCTTGGAACCTGCGATCGGAGAACAGGCCAGTAGACAGTCCGCCCAGAGCTTCAAGACAACGAAAAAATTTGTTCCGACAAGGTTGGGGTCGACCATTGACACATTCTATGCCAAAATCAGTACTAATGTCGCCTGAATGTCGCCTGTAGGTCACATCCTTCAGCCCCTAACCAGCCTCCGTTCGAGACCTTCGTAGGTTTCCTTGCTGCACCCTTTGACAAGATCAAGGATGTCTTCGCGACCTTCCCTACTGAAGAGGAGATGGCGGAGGCTAAGTCCGAGCTGGAAACCCGAGATCATGATGCCGCAGCAGGTAGAGTTGCAGGGAATCATTGAGGAGCTTGGTCGGGTAGAATAACAAAACTGACCATATTTACACCTTGAAACGCCTCTTTCTTTTCCTGAAGTCGGAGGCATGCAAACTGTCGGCAACTACTGAAATCTGGATTGGTCATACTCACATTGAAGTCCTTGCACAGGTGGCATCTACACGTCCCAGAAAGGGGCAGCCGTAAGTACGAATGTGGCCTTCACAAATGAAGACCTGAGGAGCGTGAGTCAGTTACGTTTTCTGATCCAGCGCCCCACTTGTTTAAGATATCTTCAGCCAATCGAATCGAGCATTAAAACGAAGTCGGAGAACATTGACAAAGAAGGAAGAGCAGCAAGGAGGACAAGAGGGGTAATGAGTGACATATAGAGCACAAAGATAGAAAAACATAGTGTTGTATGTCGGAACAAATACACTGCTGCCAAAACGGATCCACGACGTCGAAGAGAACGTATCGAGTTCGATCGTTCGAATATCCACATCTTCATTACAGAGATGTCATCTTGTTCAGGGTCGCCGGCGTGCACGAGAAAAGCCCAGTAGGAGCAGGAATAGGGGTACCGTTGTGCCGCCGCCTAGGGAGCTGAATGTCAAAGAGCCTTACTAGGCCCAGAGCTTGGGAAATCTTTGAAGGTCGCGCAGATGATGGCTTGGGCACTTCAGGTGTCGGCAGGGCCTCTGTGTGACATACATGAGCACTAGGAAAGCGAGGGGACACTCCACCCCGGTGAGTCCGGGGTGTAGACGATGCTCGGCAAGAGGCAAGACGAGAAGGCGAATGAGAAGCTAGAGAGACTTTTCCTGGAGCCTCCAATCCTAGAGTCTGGACAAGCTTTCGGTGGCGCTGAACGTTGACCAACTCGGGAATACTACACAGTGAAGGGGGAAGGGCGAAAGACGGAAATGAACGCGAGGCGTCTTCTGACATGTATGGCAATGTTTCAAACTGAGAGGATTGGGTAGTTTCACTGATAGCGGACTCAGACGATGAACGCCCCGAACCGCCACTGTGATAACAACTAGGATCTTCAAAGAGGTCTTCCGAAGGCATAGAATGCTGCGTCGCGTCTGTCTAGTAAAACCGAATGGCAGACGCTAGAAATTGAATACGCACCAGTGACGTGTCGCCAGACACGTCCGTAGCACTGAGAACGATGGCATTCCTGTTGCTATTGCCGCCATTGCCTGGAGCTACTATGACGCGGATGTTTAAGGCACGTCCCCATTCTGCCAGAGACATCGACACAGATTTAGGAACAGGTAGTTCCCTCGTCGCAAGAGCCAAGCTTTCCAACTCATCGAGGATATCTGCAACATCCGTGATATTGTTGACGCACCCATCGTTGCTCAGTTCGAAACAGCCCGAGGCGGGAGTGAACGGCAGATCTTCAGGCTCTTCTTCTATAGCAATCAACGAAAGGTCGTGTGCGTTGGCCAGGAAAGGGCGGTGGGCCAGGGACATGTTGAGAGCAGAGGAGGAAGCGGAGGGAGAAAGGATGTGAGAGGTAAGTGAACAAAGGAGGCCATGGAGTGGAGTGGCGAGTAAAGTGTGGCCCTTCCCTTTGTCCGATTTATGGAGTTCCGCATTGGTACTAAGCCATCACCAATATTCTCAGCAACGAAAGAGGTATCCTGTGTGTTGAACAATCGCAAGGTCGTTGGAGTCGCCAAGGTAGGACCTTCGAGTTAGATGTTGCGACACGATCCCCACGATAGTCTAACAAGGTGAGCGTTCACTACAAACAACTTAAGTGTTGAAATACAGGCCACCGCACCGGCTGTGTGTACTCTGGAATGCGAGTGCAGTCGACCGAGTAACGTTCAGCCGACCAGCGAAACTTTCCAGCTATCATTTTCTTGCCAGGATATGGTACAATCTCACCGGATAGCCTGGTACAAAGGAGGATTTCTTGAACTCCAGATTAGGCGATGTGCTGCTTAATATTGGGAAAAATCATCGCGTCAACCTGGGCATTCTAGAGATGGAGCTTCTAGGACGTGGGACTGAAACGTTCCCGTTCATTTAGAAAACCTTCGCCAGCCTTCCAACAAGAGAGCAAAGTTTGGGTCCAGGCTTATCAGTGCAGCGAGTGCCATCTGAAAGTACATGGTTTAAAACAGGGTATGCAACATAGCAATGAGATAAAGCGAACAGATGGACGAGGT
Source organism: Somion occarium (assembly GCA_964035595.1). Classification (NCBI taxonomy): domain Eukaryota; kingdom Fungi; phylum Basidiomycota; class Agaricomycetes; order Polyporales; family Cerrenaceae; genus Somion; species Somion occarium. The sequence goes on along the minus strand of OZ037949.1, from coordinate 1,051,464 downwards.
AAAACTTGAAGAGTAAACAGACCTTACTCGTATATGTATATCTGTTCCTCCAAGAGTAGCGGCCTGCATAGCCAGAACGAACATCTTCAGCACACGGAGCACGAGAAGGCTCGAAGGAAGCTAGTATGTGGACTTATAGCTGTGTTGCGGGCAATGGAGTCGATCAAAATCGATACTAGCGACGGGGGGGAGCCTAGAGTGGCTCAGCCAGAGATAATACAAAGTTCAACCTTTGTTTGTAGGAGGCGATATAACTCGATATAGACCGGGTAACTAAGAAATAGTAGTGTGTTGTAAGAGTGAGCCGTAGTACTAGTAATCATGCTTATCAAAATTGTAAGTGAGTATAGTACAGAGTAACAAAACCTAAGGCAGGGTTAGGAGCAGCCTCCTATCGATGGCGATCGCCGAACGCAGGAGATACGCTTCATCGCCTGTACGGACGGACTACTACTTCAGCTACGCTCACCTTTCTCTCTTAACCTTCATCTTCCATCTCCTTTTCACGACTAACTCACGATGTCCTGGCAAAGTAGATATCCATGTTTCTTTGGTGTACACACGCTCATCTTCTTCCCAGCGTATGTCGATTCCAATCTCGTCGGAAGCGGCAAGATCTCGAGGGCCGCCATCATTGGCCTTCAAGGTGGTGTCTGGGCATCATCTCCTGGATTCACGGTGCGCACTCTACGTCGTTTGATAATGTTCATCTTGCATTGAGTCATTACTTGCCCTGCTCTGCAGTTATCCACGGAGGAACAGCAAGCCTTGATCAATGGCTTCAGCAAGGCCGATCAGATTCAAGCCAGTGGTATTCGTCTAGCGGGCCAGAAGTTCTTCACGCTCTCCGTGAGTGATCGTAGTATCTATGGCAAGAAACAGGTGCGTGCCACATGCCTGATTTCATATCAAGATTGCTGAAGACTAATGATGTTAACAAGGCGGATGGAACCATCATCGTCAAGACGAAGCAGGCCATTCTTGTCGCCGAATACGATGCACCAATTCAGGCCCCCGAGGCTACACCTATCGTTGAGGGCTTGGCGGACTATCTCATTAGCGTCGGATACTAAGTTTGACAGAACGAAAGAAGATACCGGATTGTACATTTTACTGCCTAATACTGAGCAAATAAGACGGTCAGCAAGCTACATGTCTCGGGTTATTATGTTCGATCTGTGCGCTATGCAGCGAGTTCTAACATAGGCATGATGGCTGATCATGAAATCATTCCCGAGTGCTACGACGTTCATCCTAGGGACCGAGTACTCAAGTCTTTTCAGTTTATCTCCAGAGTTTATGTGGTGGATGCCATTATCAGTACGTGTCCGAATTGACTTTACTTCGAATATGTCTCACCGACTGATTATGGGTTTCCATGATCAAAAATTGGGATCCTGCTCTTGGTAAGCTGCACTGTTTTCAGCTTTCCTACTGAACGAATCATTTGGGTTGTGTTGCTACTTAACTTGCAGTCGGTTATACGGTTCAGCTCAGCGATATTGACTATGTGCCCTTGGAAGTATATTCCAGGAATATCCACATTCCCCTCACTCGTTGCACAGTTGCATGTTTATATAGGATGCAGCAGTCAACAGGCAAAATTAATCTTTCCTTTAACATTCTATCGTTTATGATCTTGTCCCTCCGAATGGAACACCCGTCCTTTCTTCCGTAACGCAAGTACAACAACTGGTGATGTTAAGATGATCACCCTTCATCTCATTCGGCGACGCACAGCAAGGTTCTCCGATTTTTGTAGTGGCTATTTTGCGACCTGATCCGCAGGTCACAATTTTGGACGGAGAACAGGCAGGTGCATGGAATGTCGGTGTGTGCTTTATACCATTTGCTTTCCGCAAGTCTCATGATGCCCTGCGTAGGGTACTTCTTAGGTACCGGCTGTAGTCGTTGGACCTGTAAAGGTAGATCTGTCCGGTTATCGAAGTACTGTTAACATGTTGATCTTTTCTAGGTTTATTAGCATGAACTGACGCAGGGCCTATCCCCCTTGATTATGTCTCTGATCAGGTTTGAACGGTATTTTCAAACCATGTCTTCAGCATTGGGCAGGTCTCCCAGCAGTAGAACGGATAGGTGGTACGCCGTATCGTACGGATTCACGTTTATCCATCTTTGCATGCGAGTTGTGAGTCTAATGATATCGATTGCAAAGTGCAGGAGGTGGATGTTTATCTTTGCTGTATGGAAATTGAATTTCCAGCGTTGGAGATAGTGACTTGCGTCCTAACTCAGCGTAGGCGTCTCAACGCTCTTTCATGGGCATCACAACATTTGAGAAGCACTGACACGATGGTTTCAGATTCGGTCGATTTGCAACGTAATTTCATCAATCCAGGAATTGTCAACCACATTCTGATTTTTTTCTTTTGATAATGAAACGGCAGCAATTCTGGCGCGATGGAAACAAGTTAACGGCTGGACTTGTAAATGCTGCATTTGAAACGCTTCCTCACCATCATTACTAGAAGATGCTGTACACGACTCTTCGACTTCTGGACCCTAGCTAGCCTGACACCGATTCTGAGACCGATATCTCCCTATTGGACTGCCTTTCTCACGTTGACCTTCGCGTTGTTTAGGGACATTCTTGCATTTGCGCTGGCCCAAGTGTCCAATTGGCACCTCTCACTCACCTCACTCACCTCATGTCCTCCGTCGTCCGCGATATCTACCTTGTCATTGGAGGCAGTGGCTTCCTTGGCAGACACATTGTCGAAGCTTTGCTGGCAAGAGGCGACGTGGTCTATGTGTTCGACGTTGTACAGAGGTACCACGACGTCCCGTTCTTCTCAGGAGACGTCAGTGAGGAGGACCAGGTTTCGGATGCGTTACGAAAAGTTCGTGGGTTCCTCCGGTCTGAGAGTAGTCGCAAACGTCTGACCTCATTTTCACAGTGTGGCGCAACGTGCATCATTCATACTGCCTCACCACCCGCCGGCTTGCCGACCCCTGCTCTGTACTGGAAGGTAAATGTCGACGGTACTAGTGCCGTAATCCGTGCAGCACAGGCTGCTGGTGTACGGAAACTAGTGTACACGAGCTCTGCAGGCGTGGTATTCAACGGAGAGGATCTCATCAATGTAGACGAACGACGGCCGTTCCCGGAGAAACCCATGGATGCATACAACGAGACGAAGGTGAAAGCTGAAACCCTAGTTCTGCAGGCCAATGGACAAAACGGTCTGCTAACCGTTGCTTTGCGACCTGCAGGGATTTTTGGGTACGTCTCTATGCTCGTGCTAGTCTTTCTCGTTACATTAAATACCTCTGGGCTAGACCTGGCGATCGACTCATGATTAAAAGTCTGCGCGATGTCTACGATTCCAACCGAACTCACTTTCAAGTCGGTGACAACACGAATCGGTTTGACTACACTTACGTTGGCAACGTCGCTCATGCTCATCTCCTGGCGGCCGATAAGCTCAACGAAGAACCTCCGTCTGAAGCTGAATTAAGACGGCGCCGAGAGTATGTATCTTCGATATCGCTTCCCCCTCTTCCGGTCACCATGATCAATCATGATGTCCTGGGTGTCGAACAGCCGACCACGGACAATCCGGCCGACAACCCTACCAAACGTAGTAGCTTTGACCAATTCTCCGAGATCGCCCTTGATCGGGGAGAGGCTCCCTTGACCGTTGCAGGTCAAGCGTTCTTCATTACGAATGGAGAACCGCTTTGTTTCTGGGACCTACCCCGGCTTGTATGGTCACGCCTAGATGATCTGACAGGCGAACAACGGACAAAGAAGAGAAGAATTGTTTTGTCTAGGACTGTTGGATTGGTGTTGGCTTTCGTTGCAGAGTGGTGGTGTTGGCTTATCGGGAAAGAGCCCACATTCACGCGCTTTCGTATCACGTTTAGTTGTGCCAACCGATGGCATAACATCGATAAGGCACGACTGTTGTTGGGCTACGAACCAATCGTTGGCATGCGGGAGGGATTGGATCGGATGTGGGATGTAAGTGTCTAGTCCGTCGGTGCGTATCATACTCACACCGTTACTGCAGTGGTATGTTTCTGAACAGCAGAATCCCTCTGCTTAAAGAACAACACTTTTGATAGAGGTTCTGTAATTCTCTGGATATTTTCACCGATACGTCGTGAAGATTGATTTCACTGTCTTCTTCATGATTCTTACCTACGGGTCTATTATTAGGTGACCAGCTATTGATACGTGAAGATATTATTGACGCTGCCCTTTCAGTATCTCCTTAAGGGGGGCGGAAACAACGTAACAATCCCTGTCACGATGGGGTGAATGAATCGGCCTGTGCATGCGGACAATCTGTCTTCGAATGTTTCGATGCGACTGCTCGGAATCCTGGTTAGAGCCCAAAGGGTTGTCCGAACTGATTGTTTTATCAACACACAGACACCACGATGCCTGGCATGAGGAATACGTTTGAAGAAGTTGCGCCTTTCCTCTATAGAAAGTCCCAACAAACTGTGATACATCACGGGGCTGTCCGTGATAGAGAAGCTTCGACTTGAACTTGGTGAACCTTGTGGCCGAACCTGAGTCAAAATGCGGACGCTGAGACGGCCCTGTAGGGTCACGGCCCGTACAGAGTCCCAATCAAGCTGAAATAGAATCAGTGAAGATTTGCGAAGCTTCACAGATGCAGGGAAGCTGTCGCGTTAGCATATGTAAATTATTGCTGTTCGCAGGAAAGTTGGCGCGGGCGGCTTTCGCGCGTTTTGAGGCGCGTTCGAACGCGAAACTTCTGAGCCCGTTTTCTCGACAACGCCTGCACGTAAGATAGAAGTTGTATATATATTCTGAATCGTAGAGACGAGGGCTAGTGCGCCCCATACTTTATATACAATTTTGTCCAACGTGAAACTTACGAGTGGTGACCCTCCTTGGGGGGTCTTAATCATTCATTATCTCCGTTAATACGCAAGTTATGATGAAGCGGAAAGCGGTCCCAGGCTCGTCGAGATGTACCTGAGTGAGCTCGACCAAAGAGAGGATGCGAAAAAATCATTTCAAGGTTCTCGCCGTGCACCTCATCGCGCACATTGGGCGCTTAGCATGTGTTCGACTCGTTGACCGAAACCCTCACATACGCTCTGTACTCTCTTCAATCTTTGCAGCCAAACATCTCCAAATACTACCATGGTGAAGGGAAAACCAATTTCAGATGATCTCCGTGATGTTCTTGTGCATATGGGTTACAAACTTGGTGTTGACTCTATCGCATACTACACTGGCTGCAAGAAGAGAACTATTCAGCGTGTTCACACTGAACACCGTCAAGGTGCAGGGCATCTTGGAAGCCGCGTATGTGAGGGTTTCGGTCAACGAGTCGAACACATGCTAAGCGCCCAATGTGCGCGATGAGGTGCACGGCGAGAACCTTGAAATGATTTTTTCGCATCCTCTCTTTGGTCGAGCTCACTCAGGTACATCTCGACGAGCCTGGGACCGCTTTCCGCTTCATCATAACTTGCGTATTAACGGAGATAATGAATGATTAAGACCCCCCAAGGAGGGTCACCACTCGTAAGTTTCACGTTGGACAAAATTGTATATAAAGTATGGGGCGCACTAGCCCTCGTCTCTACGATTCAGAATATATATACAACTTCTATCTTACGTGCAGGCGTTGTCGAGAAAACGGGCTCAGAAGTTTCGCGTTCGAACGCGCCTCAAAACGCGCGAAAGCCGCCCGCGCCAACTTTCCTGCAAACAGCAATAAGAATAACTCATTCGGCGTCCTCAGAAGCAGTTGTAGATATGGAGTTCTCGGCGTCGTGGTATTCATAGTGTCGAATGAGCTTGATTTTCCTGGTCGCTATGAAAGTGACTGTGACTCTCGAACTTCATGACATTGGTGTTCTGTGTCGATTCTCGCTACATCATGATACGACTCGGAAACTATAACGGCATACAGACATTATTCTCCCGCGTCAGACCCGACATGGAACTGGACGACATTACATACTACTCATGCGTTGCGGCCGAACACTGACTGTACTCCGTGTTGGCATGACCGCACCCCACATCATCTTGCATTAGTATATTGGAACGTGGGGCATAATCCCTGGATTATGGCAATACTGCCAAGTAGGAGTCACTATAGGATAGGCGGTAAGACGCAGCATATATATAGTGCCTACTGATCGAAGATATTGATATAAATTCAACAAGAGTGACCATCAAGCTTTCTGCAAAACAAATGTACCAGTGACGACGCCCTCCAGCTGTAGTAAAGATGTCCAGCACTGTCCAGCAGTCGTGGTAGTTCAGGATCAAAAGTGGGCGCTATTGCGAACATCGTAACTTTAACTTGAACGTTCTGTCAATGCTGTCTGGCAGCCCGTGATGTGGCACGGGCACGGCATCCAATACACTTCGTTCTTTACCAGAAGTTCCGTGACAGAACCTTATACAACATATACATAGAAGCCGTATGTACTCCCATGATCACAGCCTCAGACACAAGCTACACTATTCCATTCAAGCACTGTCCCTTCCGTTCGATCTAGCTCTGTATGTAGTTATACAACTGCACTGGATGTTTAACTGACCCAACCGAATAAGTCATACCCATGGATCTCGTCCTTCGGGTTCAGACCGAAGATCACTTAGCCCTTGCTCTTCAGGACGATGAACACAGCCCAGAGTCTTCTCGGACATATCAGGCCAAATTGGCTAAGGTGTTGAATAATTTGGGTCTACCTATACCAGACGAATACCATCCAAATTGGAAGAATACCTATGTTGATTGTTATTACAAAAGGACCCGTAGCGACGCCGTACGCATCAGACATATCAGCCTTGCAATTTCTGCGTATTTCCTGATTCCTTGGCTGCTCAGAGGTTCTATGACATGTTCGATATCGGCATCAACAATGCCAGACGTTCGAAGAAGCAAATGGACAAGTTAGGCATGTAAGTAGGATTGAATTGCTCACTTCTGACATACCGTTTCATTCTAGCAATATACGCCAGATCATCCATATCTCTTCGGCGCTATGACTCTCTAGAGTTACTAGACTCGTCGCACTGGACATTGCAACCGGACGTCCGACTTTTGCGACGTATGGAAGGATCAGAGCTACCATCCAGTTCGCGAGGTCGCTCTGCGTCTCCCCGCCGTACGCGTAAAGATCTCTCGGTTGAGCTAACATCCTCAAGGCGGCGGCGACGACGGCGAGAACGACGACACGCTCCAGTTCTCGATGATTCGGAATTGTCACTTCCCATTCGTGACAATAAAGATATTCACTCGAATCCTGGAAAACGCAGGGATGCTCAGGTGGGCAGTTATGTCTTGAACCCGGCGCAAGAGTCTTGACTAATCGAGCACTCATAGATTTCTTCCGGAGACTCCGTATCGACATCAGAAGGGGCCGTGATTACGCGAACCACCACAACTGGGATCCATGGCCTTTCTGCTAAGCCAGTCGACTCTCCCATTCCAAACGCTCTCATTACTTCCAAGCAACATTCGCAGCCTTCCTATCGAGACTCGGAGTTGAAACGCGAGCTGTGGGACGTGCGTCGTCAGTTGACAGCACTGAAAGCGAGAGAAGAACATATACTTCGTCAAATAGACGATTTAGGCTCCTCCAAGGGCCGAGACTTCTCGCCGGGTACTCTGTCCGAGGCAGAATCTTCGGATTTGAATAAAACGCTCGAGAGTGAAGGCGACCATGATCTACGCGGTATGTCGCAGCAACATTGACTTACGAAATACCTTTCTCATAATGTGTACAGCTATTCGTAGAGAACTGTCTGAGGAGCGTAAAAGCAAGGTCGAAATACGTGAGGACCTCCTTCGCGAGCAAAAGCGTCGACTCGACCTTGAGGATTGTCTTGATCACGCAAATAGGCGACTGGATGAGTATCCCGTGATGGTGCCCGCCGTCCAGGAAGCTCTTGAAATGCTATCCCTACTAACTGAAGGCGTGATGCTTGCTGTGCATGGCCACGGGGTTTGATTATTGCTTTTACAACCTGGCCTGCAATACATCGACGATGATTTAGCAACCATTTCATGACATATTTTGTTTTAGATCTGTCTCATTCATTGCTAGCGTGTTTTATAGATGCTGGTTTCCATCCGTTCTTTTCGCCTGTGCCTTTTTAGTACTTAGCTTTCATACACGATTCGAAGGGAATGATCTGTGGGCGCTCGTTCCGCCGGATGTTAATTCTGCGGCTTTGATCATCATGATCACCAGCAAAGCGAACCTCGAAATAATCTATTTCAACTAAACTACAGAACGAGTGCGACCAACCGCATGCCATTGCTCACTCATTACAACTATCTATTACGAAGGCACAACCCGACGATAATATCCTGCCAAACGGGACATCGTGGACTTACTGCTCGGCGGGACGTCTTCGTTCATCCTAAACTTGACTATCGCCACACAACTTCGAGTTATGTCACTGTTTCTCCATATCCAACTGAAGGGCGAAGCTGCAAGGTCGCTGGTCGATGACCAGTATAAACGTGTACCAAAATACCCCGATACTATGAAGGAGGTCCTTGGATCCTTAGGCATACCACTTCCTCACAAGTATGCGCCGATTTGGAAGAGTGGAGTAATCAAAGGAATATACTCGGAGCATAACGAGAGCACCGTGAGATGCTTCTTCAACATTGAATGTACAATTACAATCCTCTCTGACATGACGCCAACCAGAGTTTTTATAATTCGTTGGATTCTGGATTTTCACGAGCCAGGAATTCCGCTTCAATGTTGGAGAAGTATTCAATGTGTGTCAAGTTTCCCTTCTAGAAATACGGAGGGCCTCCTAAACATACGAGCTTTGGGGCAGAAAATATATCAAGTTATGCGAATTGTGAGTGTCGCTGTCTCATTTTAAATCGACCTCGACGTGCCCACTTTTTTGCTACCCAGAGGCTCTCAGAAATGGTACCTCAACACCGGTGACAGATGGTCAAAGGCTACGAGTATTCCTTTAGCTCTCCGCATACGGCCAGTATCGTCAAGTACACGAAGGTCGGCTTCCCCTCCCAGGAGAAACCGACCCTTTACTCAAGATCCTAGAGAATTGAACTCCCCTAGAGAGCCCCTGATCCCCCAGACATCCGCTGCTGGATTTCACAAGAATGACAGAGCTGATGATTCTCCAGCTGAAGGTTCAGCCATCGACTCTACAATGGAGAGGCTACTGAGTATCAGTCGTTCATTGAGTGACCAAACAATTGATGTCCAATCAATAAAGCCTGATGTGAGTGCTCGATACACTATTGCAGCTAGGCACTGGGGATTCGACGTGATATCTGCTTAGCCAGATGCCAATTCACCTATGGAGTCACCGCCCATGAAACGCACCCGATGGGGTGGTCCTCAAGCGCCGGTCCTACCATCTACTATACCCCCATCCGCGGAAAACCGCAATCAAGTCGTAGAAGCGCATCGCGCACTGTGGGATGTTCGCAGAGAGCTCGCCACACTTCGTTCCAGAGAAAAGGCTTTATTTGCGAGGATCAAGGCGCTGGGAAGTGCCGATTCACTCACGGATCCGGAAGAACGACAGGAAGATACTCTGAGACATCGGCTTGAACTGAGCGAAAGTCTAGTTGTGGGTACGTTCCATTCGTCTGCCGCTTTCATTTTCATTGTTTAAGATTGCGGCATAGCGTTACAAGACGACTTGCATCAAGAGCGACTTAAGAACAAAGAACTGCACTGGCAATATGTTACTCAATCCCACCGTCTGGAGCACCTTGAGACGGCGCTAGAGAAGGCAACTAGGGACATGAACGGTCGTTCCCTGGTCCCTGCAATTATGAGCGCTATGACCAGAATCTCGTATCTTTCAGATGAAGCTCTGGATGCTGCACGGAGAGAAGCTGTTCACGGGAAGGGTTAAATTCGCCGTTGCGTCAGAGACCTTACATTTATGTGGACGGTGTATACTGTGCCATGTTATCCTGCTTTACCTTGCAGATTTTTTGGGTAGTTGGCGGCCACTACTTACATAGTGACCTCCATGTATAACGCGATCATTCCTACGTTTGGAGTTCTATTTCCACGTTCGACTTCTCTTGCTATTTTGGTAGCTGCCCACATGTTCAACTTGTGGATACTTTCTCACCAACAGACATTTCCAATGTTCCTTGCGCAGGTTGTCTTCGCACAACCACCATCGAACAGAGCTCGTTGTGAATACCTTGACTTGCAAAAGACGTCTCCTATCAGATAGTCGCCATGCCTTGGGATGTTATCAAGTTGAACGACGGTCAGCTGCCTTCGTTCAAGACGCCATGGGGCACATACAAACCTTCTTTTTGATCCAGGAACCTCCATCCCGAATATTGCATTCGGGACCTGGACGCTTGGAAACGGCCAACAGTCGACTGACAAGGTCGACCAAGCCATTTCTGTGGGCTTCAATCACATTGGTAAGTTCAGCGACAGGCACTTGCCGCGACTCGTAACCTGATTGATATTGTGTAATTTATAATTAGACACAGCGCAGTCCTACCGGAACGAGTACGAAGCTGGAATTGCAATCAAGGAAAGCGGCCTAGATCGCAACGATCTGTACATCACTACTAAGTATTCGGGTCTGAATGGTCTCGATATCGAGACATCCATTAATAACAGTCTCAACAATGTACGTTTCGACCCAACTTTATCACTGACCTTCGACATACCCTGACGTCTTTTTCGTTACACTCCAGCTCGGTGTTAAGTATGTTGACTTATATCTCATCCACCATCCGCGACTTGCCCAGCCAGACATACCTACCGCTTGGAAGCAGATGGAGAAGGTCAAAGCAGACGGGCTAGCTAAGTCAGGCGTCCCGTGTTATCCATGACTTAACCCACCTTCTAATATCTTCGCAGGAGTATCGGTGTCAGTAACTTCCAAATTGCTGACTTGGAGATCCTTCTTGCCTCTGCGAAGGTCAAACCGGCCGCAAACCAGGTTCATTCTCACTTGCTTTGAAGACTGCTGGTAGTTGTTGATTATTTATTCAATCAATAGATTCTTCTTCACCCCTACGTCGTGGGTCGCCAAACCCCCTTGATCCAGTATGCTTTCGATAACAACATTGCCATTGAGGCGTACAGCGTCCTCATGTACATTCATAACATTTTGTTCCATAATCTGACAGAATGCGACTCACATTGATTAAATTTGACAGCCCTCTTACCCATCAACCAGGTGGACCTGTCGATGGCCCTGTGAAAGACATCGCAACGCGTTTAGATGTTAAACCTGAACAGGTACTTCTTGCCTGGGCGAAGGCGAAGGGCGTTATTGTCGTGACGTGAGTTCGGGTTGGACTTGTGTTCGATATGCGACTTATCTAGGCATATCGTAGCTCAAGCTCGAAGAAAGAACGCTTGGAAGGATATCTTGCTGCTGGCGATATTGGTATATTTCTTCATTTGCTCGCGCACAGCCAAAATTTACAAGATGTTCCAGACCTTACTCCCGAAGACGTGAACAACATCGATAACGCTGGCGCCATTGGTGCTCGCCGAATGACTGCGCGAACCGTGATCAGGAGAGCTGCAATTGCAGCCCTCATCGTAGCCGTCATATTCGGGATCTGTAGCTACATGGGTTTCCTACCCTCTATGTTCTTGCTTCACATATCCCAGTCAAATGCTTTGATCGCTACGGTTGTATTCTTTATCTTGTTGGCCCTCAAGCTTTACTTCTAAATGGACATTGTTGTCTATCGATGGCCTGTCTATATCCCCACGTCTTTTCCCTTCAGTTTATCAGAGAATGGGTAGTCGGTGTAACCCTCAGCTTCCCCTATAGCGTAGAATGTTGAACGATCGTATGAATTCAAAAGAACATTTGCTATGAGTCGTCGGGGCAAGTCAGGCTGTGATAAAAGAAAAATCAGGGAATGCAGTATGACGAAGACTGAAGTTACGCGCATTGGCGATGAAGTGACGACCGAACGCGATGAGTTCACCTTTGGTATCCGCGGCTTCAATGGCGAGATCTCGAGTGAACCCACCAGCACTTATAAACGGTCTAGGAGACCAGATGGCTCTAATGAAATCATTAGACTGTAGATGTTCAGTATTTAAAATAGCTTTAGTCCTTAAACAAATCACTTACTTCACCCTCCTTGGGTACTCTATCATCGGCGCCGGCAGCTCGTGGTTCGACCACATGGAGGTAGGCCAGGGTAGGATGTAACTGGGCAAGTCGAGATACAAAATAAGTGAAAGTCGGGACTGGATCCTTCATCCCCATGCCTTCAGACAGAATTAAATTATGGTCGATTAGGGTTGGTAGAGGAATATACCATTGACATCATTCCATGGGCTCAACCTCACACCAACCTTGGTTGGTCCAACAGCCTTCACGATTGCATTGATGACTTCCAGCGGAAACCGCGATCGATTCTCTATCGAGCCACCATAATCATCTGTCCTGTTATTTGAGACGTCTTGTAGAAATTGGTCCATCAATAAACCGTTGCATATATGAAGTTCGATGCCGTCAAAACCAACGCCCTTTACGGCATTGGTTGCAGTGGTAGCAAAGAGATCAACGTATTCCTTGATTTCTAATGGTGAAGTCGTTATTGAAAAAGTTCCAACTCAATGCAAATCGGTGCAACTCACCTGGAATAGTCAAAGGTCGTGGTTTCGGACCGCCTTCGACAGGTATGTCGGATGGACCTATCAGCTCGAAGCCACCTTCAGCTTCAAGAATCTTTGGATCGGCGGCGCGACCTAGAGCCGCGATCTGAGCCACAATGGAGGAGCCGTTTGCATGTACCACGTCGACAACCTATATGCAAGAGTGAGCCAAGTCTTCACTCATCTGACCAATACTAACCTTCTTCCAAGCAGCCAATTGTTCTTCGGTTTCAAAAACCGGTATGTGTGGGAAACCACCTGCCTTCGTAGCAATAATGGTACCCTCCGATATGACGAGAGTACCGGGAGTACTGGAGCGTTGCTTATAGTACTCGACGGCCAAATCGGTAAGAACGTGTTGTGATGTAGTACGGAGACGTGTCAGCGGCGCAAGGACAACTCGATGGCGCAGAACGATATCGCCTATCGTGATAGGCTGGAAGAGCTTGCTGGTAGACATGGTGATTTCTGTTTCTGTTCTAACCAAATATGCAGAGCGAGCGGGAGAATTTGCATACGAACCATCTAGTATTTATACCTTAAAGGCTTTGGCATGTTGCGCTGCGTATACTCAGAGACTTACGCGTCGGACTAGTAAGCGATCTCCATCCGGTCCCTAGTCCGAGAAGTCTATCGCGGTGACACCATTACGCCCAAATTACCAAGCACGCCGACTAGTGTCGTCCTCGCGGGCAATAGAGATGCATTTACTAGCACAGCACAGATCAGTATTTTAATTAGGGACGTATGTACTTACTTGTTGGGTAAGAGGAAATTTTGCAAACCTCACCTCGGAGCAAAAGGTCTCATACGGATAGCTGGGGAGATAGCTAATCAAAAACCTAGAATCTTGATAACTGTAATATCCCCCCCCCTACTACATCTCATTGCCTAAGGATTGCCTGACGCATCCCTGGACTCTCGTCATACGAGTTCTGACCAAGCAACAAGAGTGCCTTAGGACGGAAATTGACCATAAATCCGACAGGAGTCGGATATACCGTCACGCATCTGAAGACGTCCTATATATCGCATGAGCATGAAAGACCTAGAATTGTGAGATAGTATGCTATATTTACCTCGTGGCAATAGTACCAAACACACGTCTCATTATGAGTGGTACGGCTTCTAATGAGCGACGCGCTATTTTGCCTAGGAATCGGGGATTAGCAAGCAAGTGCATATAAAGATTTTGAAACAAATTCACACATGGTAACAACGCTTACGCTAGCAGGTGTCTCTCGAGCATGGTGCACCATAAAATCACCAGCCTCAGTGCTTGCCAAGGCGCCAAGCATCAAATACTACACTTGCATCCCGAAATGGACGCTTCTCTACCCCATCGATACTTCCTCCGTCTTAGTCTAAGGTGCTCCTGAGTATGTCAGACAAGAACAAATATCTTACCTACCCGATCCCAAACCCCGAACTCATCAAGCAGCTCAGTCTTCAAAAACACCCGGAAGGCGGTAAGTTGGCTAGTTCAGAATAGCATCCGAGGTCGAGGTTCTCATGCGGCATTGAGTACCCAGGATACTTTGCCGAAACCGACAGGCAGGAGGAACAGATTCCTTCGCCCTTTGCGGGTATGCAGGCCTTCATCTGTAAGTTACAACTTGGCATCATTGAACGATCTTCGGTACAGATGGGGCATCTCGATCTCTTGCAACGACGATCTACTATCTTCTGACCTTTGATGACCCCGATGGCGTATTTCATATGAATAAGTCTGTGGTAAGTTGAGTAGCGATCAGTGTAGTTTGATTTTACCATTATGGGACTTATAGACGATGCACGTCCTTCATCAAGGTCGCGCTGAGTACACCCTGATTACTCCGGGGAACCCGCCCCGCGTGGAAAAGAAGGTAATGTCACTATATAAACTCCTACCTCTCACAATCCTTAAGCTTGAAGAATCATTCAGGTCATTGGTCCTAACATCCATGCCGGAGAGACTCTCCAGCTTCTCGTCGGATCGAACGTCTGGAAGAAGTCTCGTCTTCTTCCTGAAGATGTATCTGCCGCCAGTATGTCTCATCCGCGTATCCGATCTCTAATCACCTATAAATCTCAATATTGATAGAGGAAGACCCGTCGAAGCAGCCTCACACGGGTTGTCTTATAACAGAGGTCGTTTTTCCAGGCTTCCACTGGGAGGATCATGCTTTCCTTACTGAGTCTGGACTGAAAGCACTTTGGAATGGAAAGCCTGGATTCGAAGAATTCCTCCCGTTTGTAAAGAAGGATGCGTGATCTGTAACACATCATATGTATATATGTATAAGAGCGCTTCATTCGTTTGATTAGCTGTACATTAGTGAAACTCTTTGACGACAAGCTCTACGAGAGTGCTTTGCACCCAACTATTCCAGATATATGCGCGTAATGGGATAAGAATCACGGCACCGTCTACCATAACGTTTGTCTCCATAGTGCACGGCCTCATATTGGATATGACTCAGAAATGAGCAGCCGCAAGACCTAAAATCAAACGCAAAGGGAGTGTGTTACCCTTTTTCTCACGAGTTACTGTCGATATCCGACGCGATTGGATGCGAGCCAAAATTCCGTTCCACCTTCCTCGCACCAACCTAATGGTCCTAAATCACATTCAGCACAGAGTAGAAGCTGAAGCTTCTTCCCATTCGGCGACACTAAATGAATCAATGAGACAGTCGTCACCAAGGTATCGCTCTGAAGGACGCACCTTGCGAACCTACGGGTTTAGAGAAGCCAATGTTCTCGAATGCCATGGCATTAGGTGTAACTCTCCACCACTTGAGAAGCGGGGCCCCTGGAGTGGGCAACGGGTGCAGGAGAGGGTTCTGACGTTCTGGTGGCTCCAATTGCACACTCTCCTTCTCTACGAGAGTCGCAACTCCATTCTTTAGGATGATGCTGCCACAACCGTCTCTTGGGCAAAGCAAGTCAACCTTGTTGACAGACACTGAAGTATCCGTAGCAAGTTCAGACACATCGTCTAATCCGTTCGGCAGAGAACTGAGCCTGCGAGCAACAGGTCGATTGCGAGAAGTGGAAGCACGTTGGAGAGCTTCCCAAATGCCCGGCGGAAGAGCTTGTGATGGCGGTGAAGAAACAGATGATGAGGCTTCAAGGACCCTTCGCATTTCGAACCATGGCCTAGAACCATGTACGACCGCACTCGGTCCAACGAACTCAAAACCGGCTTTCTCGTATAACGGCCTCAGTTCTTCATGTGTAATGAGGAGGATCCTCTCATATGGAGCTCCGTCAATGTGGGCTTGTTCTAAGCGAGATATGTATGCTTTCAAAAGCCCGACGGCGATCCGCTTTCGTCGATGAGTGGCGGAAACACAGATGGAATGAATGCACACCGATGGTGAGGATGGTACATGCGTGCTCATGGACTCATGTGTTAGGGAGGGAGATGGAGATAGCGTCGAGCAGACATAGCCAACGAGGGTACGAGTGTCTCCTTCTGTAAGGTAGGCACCTAGGAAGAGGTCCGGAGCCTCTCGCTGGCGATACCTTTGGAGGGGACCCTTGTTAGACCATGACTATTCGAATCATAGTGTTGCTTACTGGAATGCTTGTAAACTTGCAGCCTCCTCAGAAGGGAAACCTGAAATACGACATATACTTTGAGCAAGCTGGCAACTGTGAGCATATAAGGATAACGTTACCAGCGATTTCTATAGCGTAAGCTGCCTCAATATCGGATGGAGGAACAGGCTGGTATACGATTGGCATACTGCAGCTATAATCCGGTGAATGATAAGGCAAATTTGGATCAAGTGGCTTAGAGGTTGCAACTTACATGATGTTGGTTGGTGATCAACTTCAATTCCTTCAAATTCGCCCTCTATATAGCGATCGATCATTCCGGGACTCCGGGACTCATTCACGGAAGGGCCTAGGTGCATCCTCTCGTATGGAGAGCGTGAATTCATCGGAGGTGCTACAAAGGTTCACAACTTGGTATATACATAAATAACGGGGCTATAGGGACATATGCCAATGATACATTTGAGATTGACAGAAAGTCCATGTTGTCAGAGCTATCGCTATAGTAACTAGCGGCAAAGAGAGTGGAAGCGTGGAGAGCGAGGAATGAGAGACGGATATGTCATACAACAAAAAATGCGTGGATGCAACGGATGAGATGTACATATGTGAGGAACCTAGAGCAACAGACGGCGAAGACAAAGACATGTAGGTGGGTGCCGGTCGGCAGGAAACCGAAGTGGAATAAATACTGGACGTCTAATGAAGACGTGAAAGAACCCAGATATCGATGGAGAAACCGGGAGAAAGGGAACCAAGAAAGCACAACAGAAGCAGATGTGTGAAACACTGCGTTGGTAAAGCGGAGGACGGCAAATGGGCCATGCCGAACGCTTAGCCCATGACGCTCGGGTAGCTGATACTCTCGCTGAGGTGTTCGTTGCCTGGGTTGTAAGTGAAGCCTCGAAACTGATCTTGCATCGTCTCTGACAAAGGCGTATCATCGACATGCGAGTCCTGAGCTTGTTCAGCCGTAAACTCTTGGTCAAAGTTTGCAACATCTAGCACGGATTCCTGTACGCAATGTTGAGATGCCTAAATAAACCTATGAGCAAGGGAAAGTACACACCACACTCGGCTTGAACGGCGGTTGGATCTTCTTCGCCAATAGCCTGGAGCAAACGTCAGCCAGGGATACTAGGATTCAAACCTAAAATTAAACCAAACTTACCGATTCCAATCGATATGCTTGGAGAAGAAAGGATGCCGCTTAATCTCCTCAGCGCCGCCTGCACCCAATCGCTTTGCAGGGTTTCGCTGCAGGAGACCAATCATGAGGCTCATGGCGTCACGAGGCATGTCTTCTGGGAATAAAAGAGGGTCTGACAGGATCCTTTGGTACATCACATTGACATTCTCGTCGAAAAAGGGTGGAAGGCCGGTCTGATGTTTCGGTCAATCACGGTGAAATGAGATGATGAGATGATAGCAAAGGAAGCAATGACGAACCATCATCTCGTACAGGAGCACTCCGAGCGTCCACCAGTCGACGGTCTTGGTGTACCCCTGATTCTCGAGAAGTTCCGGCGCTATGTATTCGGGGGTTCCACAGAATGCTATCGGGAATGTCAGATGTCCGCCGCTCATTTACGGCGATAGGGCATTGAAAACTCACTGTTGGTCTTTTCCGTTTCAGACATATTGAGTTTACAGAGACCGAAGTCGCACAGCGCGATATGACCGGTATAGTCTAGAAGGATGTTCTCTGGTTTAAGGTCCCGGTACACCACGTTGAAACCGTGTAAATGCTCGAGAGCACATAGCAGTTCGGCGGCGTAGAATCGACTGCGTGCCTCGTCGAACTTACCCTCCCGTTGGAGGTGATAGAACAATTCGCCGCCGTTCACTGCAACATGATCAGAAGGGTCTTCGAATAGATAGCGTTTAACTAACATACCGAAAGACATGACCAGATACAACTTATCCGGAGTTTGGAAGGAGAACTTGAGCGGCACGATAAACGGATTATTGACCAGCGCCAAAACAGTTCTCTCAGCAAGGATATGGGTGATCTCTCCCGGTCTCGAGGCAATATTTGCTTTCCTGATAGTCTTTAGGGCGTAAATCCGCTGCGTGTCCTTCTTGCGTACTTGCATGACTTTGCCGAAGGAGCCCTTGCCAATTACTTTGAGCAAATCGAATTGTTCGATGGTTAGTGATTCGTGACGGGCGGGCTTGAAGTCAATTTTGAGGTGGAAAGAACCAGCGCCAGCAGTTGCGTTGTACCATCCATCCGATGCATGCTATAGTAAATTTCAGTCAAGTTAGAACTGACGTCAAGATAGCCATAGACGAACATGAGCATCCAGGGTTGGCGTCAGGTCAACACGGGCCATGAGAATGTCGTTTCCCATGTCATCCTGCCCGTGGACACACTGTGCCGTACGGAGATATGCAGAAACGACGATAGTCGACGTTCGAGACACATCACTGTGGACCAAATGAACAAAATAAGAACATCTGGGCGATCAGTGAACTCACAAGTCAGCTCTATAATTCCACTCTGGCTTTGACAGATCACCGCCGAGTGCATCAATAAGCACTTCGTTCTTATCGTATTCCAGTACGACGTAAGGAAGCCACCAATTCCGCTTTCTCTGCATACTTTCTCGATTGCTCGTCGATCTGCGAGGCGGAGCTGCATCGAGAGCTTTCTGTACAATGTCAGGCACCTTCACGCCTGGGGGTAGGGCCAGCCCTCGCCCTGTTTTCAAAATGAAGTCAATCAACCTCTGAAACCGATCAGAGTGTCTATGCTGCACTGACCAGAGAAGACGCGAACTGTCAGCATCCCCGAACGAAACGTATTCTCGGATCCATCGGGTGGTCGAGGCGTTACTGAGCGGGAGGGTATGGGGGTAACGGAGCGAGAGATAACGCCCTCCTTGCTCTCTTTTGATTCTTAATAGCATGTTAGTGAATTTCAAGCGTACACCGTAACATCGCACGGCGCTAGGGGTGTCGTTCGTATACGTACTCTTCGAACCAAGCTTCCAAGACATAGTTAACGACGACCGACGTGGCTGCTGATGTCGGGAGGAGGAGAGAGTAGAAAGCGCTGACAGGGACAGCGCCCAGATATTTGTTGGTGGCGGACTCTGTGAGAGTGCAAGATGTATAATTGTTTGACAACGGCACGTTTGCTCGCAGCCATCTTATCAAATTTGGAAACCCCGTGCCGATCCTCTTGATCTAGCCGGCACAGCCGAATCGATCTCCAGAAACATACTAAAGCCGATGTTTTGCTTTGACTTGCTTGAGAAAATGTCTTATAACATCTACATGTGGTCAGAAGAGCTCACGCAACGTAGAAGATGACAGCACCAAAAAGTTCTGAAAGTCGACTTCCGTTAAGCAGTTGGAATAACAAATATCTATGAAACACTATATGCAACCCGAGCAAATGCCTGTCTATGCTGTTTTGCCCGAAAGAATTCCGATAAGAGTTTTATTTCCCTGGACATCGTCTGAACCCGAGGGACACATGAGTAATCTAATGTTGAACTACCGTCATGCCAGAGCCCAACCGAATGAAAAGACAAAGTGAGTCTACACTTCCCTCTACTTTCCGGATTTTTCTTCCTCATGTTACTTGTGATATGGATACACCAGGATACAACGTACATTGATCAAGTTTCCTAGATTTGAGCCAATGCTACTTCGTCACTGTGGCCGCTCACCTCAAGCCGCTCACAGAAAAATCCGAAGGTTCCAAGTTGGCATACTGGGATTTTGAGAACATGTATAAGACTCAATGTAAACTATGATGAGCCTTTTGCGACATGTTGCAGGAAATCTTGTTACTCAGTCAGACCAGTACGCGACCAAATTCAAATGAGACGCGTCCACACGTGCTGAGAATAATCTGCCTAATTTAGTTGCCGATCGCTTCACGAATAATTTCGAGACGCTTCACAGCGACAGCTTCGCAGAACACTCAGTAAGTACTGAGCAATTATACCCTTGTGTTATTTGCTTTCCAGGGAATCTGTCAAAAATGGATGAAGCATCCACCTCCTTAGGAAAGCGGAAGGAAAGAGAGGAAGGATCCACAGAGTCCAAACCCCATGGGTACGAACAGTCACATTGTAATCACGAAATCTGGAAAGTTACTGAATTCTTCATTTCCTTCATAGCTCGACGGTCTTTGTCTCCAACCTTCCATACTCCGTTACCTCAACAGATTTGAATACTCTGTTTTCTGACCTTGGTCCCGTCCGATCGGCGTTCGTTGTGCTTGACCAAGGTTCAGGATCTTCCAAAGGTGTCGGCTATGTCTCTTTTGCTATTCGAGAGGATGCAGAGGCGACCTATGACAAGGCCAATGGTGGAAGTGATCCAATAGTCTTGGAAGGTAGGAAACTACGTGTTCAATGGGCAGATAGTAAGGTGTGTCGCTATCTTGTTACTGTATGAAGCGGATGAGCTGAATTCACGGACTCCAATAGCACCATAAAGAGAAGCATGAAAAGGACGGTGAAGATGTCAAAAAAGAACCTAAACCAGCACGCATATCTAAACCTATTCACCCTGCGGGTCCAAAAGATCCACTCGCGATTCGTACCATAGTTGTTTCTGGTCTACCGACTTCGATCGACTCGAAAGCACTTTGGAAGAAGGTCCGCAAATATAAAGGTGCCGAAAAGGTCGATTGGCCGATTCAAAAAGATGGATTGGAAGATAAAAGCACCGGTGCGTTGCCATGTTATTCACGATTTGCGCGACAATCACTGAAATTCATAATTCGGATGCTTCAGCACACGTCCTTTTCTCCACACCGGCTGCTGCACAGGAAGCAGTCTCAAAACTTCATGCTCATGTCTTTAAAGGCGCTCTTCTCTCAGTTACTCTCAAAAAACGTCTTGACGGTCTCGCAAAGCCAAGTACCAAACCCTCAAAATCTTCAAAACAGACCCCTGCTCTTGATGCCGACATGAAAACGCCCGCTGCAAATGGTGCCTCTGGCCCAGCCCCAAGTCGAGCAAGCCGTCTGATCGTTCGTAACTTGCCATGGAACGTTACAGAACAGGACCTCCGCGCCGTCTTTCTTCCCTACGGTCCCATATACTCCATCCACATTCCTGTCAAGGAACCCGAAGCGAAATCTGAGGACTCCTCGGAAAGGTCTAAACTTCGGGCCAAAGGTTACGCTTTCGTATGGATGCTCAGTAAGAAGGACGCCGAAGCTGCGATTGAGGGCGCGAATGGGACGAGAGTAAGAGCGGGTATGGCTGAGGCGCTTGTTAGGGATAAGCAGAAGAAGAAAAAGTTATTGAGAGAAGAGAAGAAGTTTGAGAAGGCTAGGAAGGAACGAGAGGCCAAGCAGAAAGGGAAGGATGGGAAGGTCGAAGATGAGGAAGAAGAGGACGAAGAAAAGGGAAGTGATGAGGAGGGTGAAGAGGACGAAATGGACGTTTTGGCGCCTTCAGCTGAGCGAGTTATTGCTGTTGATTGGGCGTTGAGTAAGGATAAGTGGGAGGAGGCTAAGGCGAAAATTCAGGAGGAAAACGATGAGAAGAAAGAAGCGGACGAAGACGCAAACGAGGACGAGTCAGGATCTGACGCTTCTTCTGACGAGGAGGATGGCCACATTGGTGTCCACCATGGCGATTCCGATGAGGAGGGAAGCAACGGAAGCCGAGACGATGACGAGATGAATGTCGACGAGGAAGAAGAGAATCCTGGTAAACCTCAACTTCCACCACCCGAGACTGGGACAACTCTGTTCGTTCGCAATGTTCCGTTCGAAGCGACCGAAGACGAACTCAGGACAACGTATTAACTCCACCTTTCGTTTTAATGTTCCATGTTGCTAACTACATTACCTTCATAGATTCCGAGCATTTGGACCACTTCGGTATGCACGTATCACTATGGATCATGAGACGGGACGTTCCCGAGGAACAGGATTCGTCTGCTTCTGGAATAAGGCTGATGCAGACAAAGCTATTGAGCAGAGTGATATACTCCGGCAAGAAACTACCGGCGGTGACACTTCTGCCGTACGTTCTGACACCTCTATACTAATGACCTAAATAGCTCATTTCTCTTTTTGTTACAGCCCAAGAAGAATCCGTTCACACTACCATCCCTCTTGACACCAGATCCTTCCGCATCTATGGCTCAGAACCTCGTCTTGCAGGGCAGAACTCTGGATGTTATCCGTGCTGTTACAAGAGATGAAGCTGGGAAGCTGAAGGAAGCGGGTGAACGCCAACGGGAAAAAGCAGACAAGCGTAATTTATACCTTCTCCGTGAAGGACGTAAGTCTTCCGCTCTGGTTTAGTCTAGAAACTCGGCTGATTGAATTCGTAGTCATCCTTCCCAACACTCCTGCTGCGCAGTTGCTCAGTGCTACCGAAGTGGAGAACCGTACTCAATCGTTCAACGCTCGACGCGCTTTGCTACGCTCCAACCCATCACTCTACGTTTCCAGGACTCGCCTCAGTGTCCGACAACTCCCCTTGTTCGTGTCCGAGCGAATGTTGAAGCGTTTGGCCATTCATGCCGTTCGTGCATTCCAGGCCGAAGTTAAAGCTGGTACCCGTACCGGCCTGACGGAAGACGAACTGACCGAGATTGTTGAAGGCCCTGATGAGGATGAGGATGAATCTCATTCTGTCAAGGGCAAGGATAAGGCCAAGGGAAAAGCTAAGGGACGGAATACCGGTGTCAAGCAGGCCAAAGTTGTTCGTCAACAAGATCGCGTTGATCCTGTCACTGGCAAAGGGCGGAGTCGCGGGTATGGTTTCCTCGAGATGGGCAAGCACGCCGATGCGCTTCGAGTCCTCCGATGGGCGAACAATAACCCTGAAGTGAGCAAATTGGTCGCGGAGTGGTGGAAGGAGGAGTTGGAGGATCTTGTCAAGCTTGAGAAGAAGAAAGAGAAAAAGGAGGAGGGAAGGTTGGAAAGATTAAAGAACGAGTTGGAGCAAGGTCCGAAGAAGAACGCGAAGGGGTCGCTTATTGTTGAGTTCTCTATTGAGAACGTGCAGGTCGTCAAACGCAGGGCCGCTCACCAACAAGAACAGAAGACGGTAAGTTTTCATTCATATCGTTGAGTTTATTAGATTTCGAATCCACTCACATTCGTGAATAGGTTCCGTCGGATACCAAGAAGCCCAGTCGACGAATGTCTCTTACCTCTGTGAAGACTGAAAAGGAAGAGGAGCAAGATCATCCTCGTAAGAAACGACGTACATCAGAACCTCAGCCGAAACCCAGCACATTGAAGTCCGATGTTCAGGAGAGCCAGGAGTCTCCAAAAAAGCAGGGTACCCAGATTGGTTCCCTGATAGGGAGGAAACGAAAGGAGAGAAAGGGAAAGAAGCGTACTTCATAGTCTGGCATGACTATCCTCTTCCTATAATGTTATCACATGTTATCATTGATCTAGCAGGTCGTGAGGGAATGACACGAGATTACTTGTCTTTAATGAATGGTGCAAACAGACCTACACTACTATAGTTCATAAAGTTCAATGGGACGGTCTGTACATAATTTATTTGAGAAACCTTGGCTATTGGGTGAGGACGTCAGTGCCCAACTTGTTCGTCAAATTCGAAATCCGTATGAAGGCATCCATGACGGCAGAAACCACGATAGGATCCTTACGTTCGCGCTTGAGGTCGTCGATGGTCTTCAACAACTCGGCCTCCAGTTGCCGCGCCTCCTCTAACCGTGCTTGCAGTCTTGTACGTTCTCGACGTTCGTTATCGAGCGCACTTTGCAAGTCAACCAATTTGCGAGCAAGGTCGCCATCTGCTTCCATCCTACTGCCCTCTCGGTTGTTCTCAAACTCTTGATGTTCTGTGTTCGTGGTACTGGCACAAGCAAGTGTGCTGCTCTCGTTCACCAACACTTGTGGGGCCCTGTCGCGGCTTTCTGACTCTCCCATTTTTGTTCGCTGGTGACCTCTGTCTATAAAAGGCTTTGCTCCGTCCTCCAGTGAACCGTTCTTAGCAGGCAAAGAAGTATACAGGTCCCCCTCTTTCCCTAGAAGAGCTTATAAGCAATGCGTTGAGCACTTGGAATAGACAATTGCTTACCCGTTCCGCTATCGTCGGACTGCAGCTTTGACGTTGATGGCCTAGCTACAGCAGAGGATACTGGCTCGGATTCTGGAATAGGACGGCGACTATAGACGTCGGATACGGCGATCATAACGGAATCCCTCTGAGCTGTACCAGAAATGATATCCACTTTTTGGCGTTTTGATGGGTGCGGAGTCGATTCAGAACCCTCAGTGTGTTCAGCCAGTCGTTCGACCATCTTGCCTTCCACAAAGGTGGAGCCACCGTACGATCTTTTAGTCCCAGCGACGACATCGTCTCGTGGTTTGGACGTTGAAGGCGTCTGTTCATATACGAGTTAGAATGCACTGGTGCGAAGGTATACTAGTAAATTTCCTTACCATCGCAGTATCGTCGACAGGTGTTTCAAGTGTTCCCACAGAAGTGTTCGGCTGAAATTGCGTCAGACGTACAACTTGCGGTAATGCAGCGTTTGTAGGTTTCCCTGCGACCTTCTCATTGCTTAACGACGATCCAGGTGAAGTGCCAAGACGAGCATCAGATTCTCTGGAGAATGATCCCTGAAGCTTGATGGGGCTCTTATTCAGCTTAGCCTGAGCAGCTTGAACAGTTGGTTGGTTGTCGTTCGGAGCTTTCTTGTTAATAACGACCTTTGCGCCACGGTTACTCTTTCCCGAATATATGTGACGGACACTGACACCACTGTACCGACAAAAGGAGTTAGCGAGAGGAAATTCTTGCTGATCATGACGGACTTAGTTCTCATTGATATCATGGCACTAATAGAGCAGAAGTAATATGATCGTTAGACCAGCGCGTATAAGGAAAAGCAAAAACCATGTACATGCTCCGGTTCAACATAACCGTTCGAAGGTAATCATCGCTCATGTCGTTTACCAAGGTGTTGAAAGATGTCTGAGCCTCCTGCCGGTCGACAAATAATGTGAACATATATCTATACATCGTGCAACGGATATTGCAACTTACACTACTACCCTCAACAGTCCATGAAGCTGTAAGGCTGCCGATTTTGTATTCGATTTCTGGATAGGCAGGAAGGTATCGCAAACTCTTGAAGTCGTCAATCACGTCCGTGAACACCTTGGGGGCCAACTTGTCTCCAGCTGCAGCCGACAAGGCTTTTGCACGATCACCCCTGTACTGCATATAAATGATGTTGACACATTTTCCCCTAGATAGTGTGGCTATTTGTGCCATCCAGATTGCGACCCGAAGGAGTAGGCAAAATCAGGCTAAAGAGCTAAAGAGGATGCGGCTAAGTTCAAGTTGGGGCCAAACAACGTTGCCTTAAATAGGTAACTTACGTAGTAACTAGGAATGCTTCTTCCGCCAGCATTGATCCACATAAGGTGCTTACATTTTCGCCTTATCCGGGTGAAGACAGTGAATACAGCGTAAGTTATGTGCATGACATTGCTACCGCTTCTAGATAGTTGCATTGCAAGGAAAAATCATACTAACAATATCTAATACTTAGCCGGAAGCACCTATGCACTCTCCAAAAGCTCAAAGTCTGGCAGCAGACATCACGGGATCGTCCGGCCGGCCGGATTGAAGCATGTCCAAGTACTCATTCAGCATGAATTTGGTAGGTCATATCGGATATTTTCCGAGAGACCCGTATATCTGCAGCAATTAGCATGGGGACAGCGTACAAGACATATACCGTGGACCATACGTTGACCGGGGTGAAGGTATCCGCCCTACATAGCTGGAGTCTCCGTACATATGCTGCATGAATCTGCCAGCGAGGACTGGTCCGCTCAGGATGTAAGAATTACCCGTTCGAGCGAGCTGCTTCCTTATGTGCTTTGCTAAGTCTCCAGAGGTGAGAAAATTGACGGATGGTCTGCATATCCATGTCATGATTCTTCAATATGGTCTCCCTTTGTAAGTTTTCATTCATAGCTTTGAGTTTATTAGATTTCGAATCCACTCACATTCGTGAATAGGCCCCGTCGGATACCACGAAGCCCAGTAGACGAACTCTTTTACCTCTGTGAAGACTGAAAAGGAAGAGGGGCAAGATCATCCTCGTAAAAAACGACGCACGTCGGAACCTCAGCCGATAGTCAAAGCAAAGTCCGATGCAAAGGAAAGCCAGCCTGAGGAGTCTCCAAAAAAAGCAGGATACCCAGATTGGTTGCCTGATAGGGAGGAAACGAAAGGAGAGAAAGGGGAAGAAGCGTGCTTCAGTCTACCATGAATATCGTCATCGTAGAATGGTATCGCATGTTTTCATTGATCTTACAGGTATACACTATGAGGGTATACGACGAGATTACTTGTCTTTTATGAATGGTGCAAATAGACCTGAACTACTGCAGTTCGCAGAGCATACAATGACGTGGTCTATACACTATTCATTCAAATAACCTTGGCTATTGGGTGCGGACGTCAGCGCCCAAACTGTTCATCAAATTCCAAATACGTACGAAGGCATCCATGACGGCAGAAACCACGATAGGATCACTGCGTTCGCGCTTGAAGTCATCAATGGTCTTCAACAACTCGACCTCCTTTTGCCGCGCCTTCTCTAACTGTGCTTGCAGTCTTAAACGTTCTCGACGCTCGTTATCGAGCGCACTTTGCAAGTCAACCAATTTGCGAGCAAGCTCGCCACCTGTTTCCGTCCTACCCTCCCTCTCGTTCAGCAACTCTTGGCATTCTGTGTTCGTGGTACTGGCACAAGCAGGTTCGCCGCACTCGTTCACCAACACTTGTGGGGCCGTTTCGCGGCCTTCCATGTCTTCCAATTTGGTTCGTTGATGACTTTCCTCTGCGAATGGCTTTGCTCCGTCCTGTCGTGAACAGTTCTTATCAGGTAAAGGAAAATGTAAGCCCCCCTCTTTCCCTAAAAGAGCTTGTAAGCAATGCGTTGAGCATTTGGAAGAGACTGTTGCTTACCCGTTCCGCTATCCTCGGACCTCAGCTTTGATGTTGATGGCCCGGCCACAGCAGAGTATACTGACTCGGATTCTGGAATAGGACGGCGACCACTGGTCTCGGATAGGGCGATCATAACGGAATCCTTCTGAGCTGACCCAGAAGTGGTATCCACTTTTTGGCGTTTGGGAGGGCGCAAAGTCAATTCGGAGCCCTCAGTGTGCGTAGCCAGTCGTTCAACCATCTCTCCTTCCACAAAAGTAGAGCCATAGTACCATGTCTTACTCTCATCGACAACATTGTCTCCTCGTCCGGATGTTGCAGGCATCTGTTCATATGCAAGTTATGATTTACTGGTGTTTGGTGCATTAGTGATTTTCGTTACCATCGCAGTATCATCGACAGGAGTTTCAACTGTCCCTACAGGAATGTTGGGCTGGAGGTTCACTAGATGTGCAACTTGCGGTGATGCAGTGTTTGTAGCCTTCCCTACAGCCATATCATTGTTTAAGGATGATCCGGGTGAGGAGCCGGGACGAGCACCACATCCCCTGAGCAGTAATCCCTGAAGCTTTGCGAGTGTCGCATCCAGCTTAACAGCTTGAACGTTGGCTCTATTGCTCCCAGTCATGACCCTGACGCGTCTACGGTGTGCCGAATACATGTGGCGGATGCTGACACCACTGTACAGAGACAAAAGAGTCAGCGAGAGGAGGTTTCTGCAGATCATGACGGACTTGGTCCTCATTGATATCATGCTACTGATAGAATGGAAGCAATATGTTCGTTAGACCGGCGCGTATAAAGGAAAGCAAACCAATTCCTTTTCAAAGTCCATACGTTCAAGCTTATCAAGCTGTGCCTCGAGCTTCTGTATGTGAAGACGTTCCTGTTTCAGCAGTTTCTCCGCGAGATTACGCTGTCTGCGCTCTTGGTCAAGTTGTCCACGAAGGTCTGCATGAAAGAGTGTTCAGTATGGAGCCATGCAACAAAGGATAACAGTCCAACCCGAGGCAATCTGTTCGTATAGTTCTTTCTCCGCTAGTAAGCGGCTTTCCTTCATCGTAGATGAAAACCCAGCATTTGGAGTGGAAGCGGCGGTATCGTCGCCATTATCTGTATCCCGACGCGGCATGCTTGTTTGTTTATATATCAGCCAAGCTTCCAGTCCTCGTTTCTTGGCCTGCACAGGTAACGTTGCGATGGCGACTGGAGTCAGGTTCGAGGCAGGTCCTGCTTCGCCTAATTCGTCACCTTCATGAGCCTGCTTTGCCTCCGTGAAAAGACGATATCCGACTTCTTTTGATAACGTGGATGATGCCTGTTATCGATATATGTCAACCATTAAGCAAGTGAATGTATCGTGACATATTTAGCACTTCGTGTCATCCCGCACTCACCTCTGTAGCATAGTCCGACTCCGATTCGGTAGAGTCCCATAACATATCGTCCTTCGCTTTGTTATTTTTTACAGCAGCGTTCACCTCCATGAATTGCAACCTTGTCTCGTGCGAGGTGATGTCAACATTATCAATCACTCGTTCTGCATGGTGAGGTCCGGAAGTACTGGACTTCAACCTGGCAAGCTTGGAGGGGGCGGGGGAAGATTCCAGTGATCCATAATTGAGGCCCGGATCGCGGCCTCTCATTCTTATTCCCGGTCCACCCGTCTTCGCACTCTGAGCTTGGTCGAGAATGGTGATGCCACTAGTATGGTTATTGGAGTCAGCGACATATGGGTGCAGACTGATCATAACATACTTCACGTTGATCTTTACTAGAGAGCTAAATATATAAAGAGAAAGAAAACAATGAATATCCAATATGTTCGGAGAAGACATGGCATACATGTTCAGAGACTCCATAACAGCCTTGAGTTCCCTTTTGCTCTTCTCTTTTGCTAGCAGTTCTAGACCCTGTACCTCCGACTTTGCAAATAAATTTGGGTTAGTGGGCGAATGAATTAGATAGGAATCTATCTTACTCCACCTTCACTCGCAACCCAAGATGCCTGAATACCATCATTTGCGAGTTTCAGAACAGGAATCTTCAACTCCGGCAGATAGTAGCCTAGCGTTCTCAAATCCTCGGTTATTTGGGCAAAAAGTGGGGAAGGTAAATCACAAGGTTGAGGAACACTGGAGAACTTTATTCCTGCAGCACGATCATCTCTGTACCGCAAGAAGATGTCGATGCATTTTCCTTTAGATAGACCCGGTATGTGAGACATATAACTTTAAAAAAGTTTCTGCAAGGAAAAGTATGATAGAAGTAAAGCACAAAGATGTCGTGAGAGCAAAGACGCTACTGCGTCTTTCCTCATGGTATCCTGCAGGCCACAACGTTAACGTTAACCCGCGTGAGTCGGTTCTTGACTTTGCCATATTTGGATAACGCATCCTATAAATGGCAACTGCTTTAGCTTCGCTTGGTTGAGTAGAACAGACAGTCATGAGTACGGAGTATCGTACATCGGTGGTAAATAATGAGTCTCATTATGTGATGGAACCCATCATGTCCCATGTACAAGAGGTCCGCATGCTATGGCACAATCTCGCGCTTATAAATCGATATTGATGAGGTGTCTAGATCGCTTCAGGAAAAAATGACGAATTTCTTTGTTCCGTATCCAAACCATTGTAAATCGGAATCCGCTTGATGTCATGATTGTGGTCCGTGGTGTTCCTGCATCTCAAGCTGGTGAGAGTCAGATCTGACGAAGAGAATGCCACGGCTGTAGATCCAAGGATCATCTCATGTAAAGAGCTACGCACAAGGATTAGGATATGCATTCAGTCCAAGCATCGAACTCGGATTCACAGAATACAGGGTATCTTCCTGTTATTTAAAGATCTACCGACCCAAACGAAGGAAATGCTAGAATGCAATGTGGACGAAAAAAAAAAAGAAAAGAAATAGCTAGATAACAAATGTTCATACAAAAGAGTTAAAAACAATCCATAACGATATGCATATTCACAATTGTGCACTGATGAAAAAGAGAGAGCGCGAGATGCAAGAGCAAAAACCAACCATAGAATCCAGAAAAAGTACCAAGTATGTAAATAACTACCTACTACTCCTCATCTTCATCTTCCTCCTGAATGGTTTGTCGAAACGCAGGAGCAGAACGCCCCGCAGGAAGCTGACGTCTTCCAGCTCTGGTATCCGGGGGTTCAAAGGAGCCTTCACCAGGTAACGGAGAGCTTCGTCCCGCCGGTGATCGACCACCCGTCTTCCCTCGTCCTGCCCGACCAGCCGTTGTCACAGGCGTCAACCCATTCTGTGCATTCGTCCGTTTAGACGACGCACCGGAACCAGAACGAGCAAAGCCCCGAGGCGGAGGAGACATCAAGGGCCCATCAGGTGGTTGTGGATACGGCGTCGAGGCGGGCGTTGGCATCTGGCCCAATCCACCAACATACCCAGGTGAATCATCATCCTCATCAACCCAATCAGACTCATCGCCCATACTATGTCTACCTGTAAAAACATCACGAATGACACCCGACCCATCCGTAGGCGGTAAGATTTCCAGAACCTCAATAGCAGGATGGGCCGAACGAGTTTGCCAACCAGGTGGTTCGAGTCCCCAGGACTTCTTCCAGCTACTCCGGCCGAATGAATTCAGGTAGTTGCTGCTGCCAAACGGTGTTTGGCGCTTATGGGCGACGAAGGTGGAGGTGCCATGCGCTGCGCGTCGAGGAGTATCGTCTAAGGAAGATCGAGACTGTCGCTTGATAGGAGAACCCTTCCGACGCGACTCAGTTTCCGAGACATCGTAGAGTGAGCCATGACGTGAGGAAGCCAACGAGTGATTTGAAGAGGCGGAGTTCGACCGTAGATGAGATGAACCTCTCGAGTTGGACGGGTGCATTTGTCGTATCACTCGCGTGGACGACCCTGATCCTCCTCGTCGATGATACTTTGGAGGTAGAGGTGAGTTCCTGCCATGATACATGGATCCCGACGAGCTCGCCGAAGGTGATTTACGATGTCGATGGTGGAAGCTCTGCATGGACGACGGCCTCGACACGAGGTCCTCGAGATCAGAGTTAGGCGTATGACTGCCAAATGACCTCCTACTGGTCACAGGAGTGATAAGATCAATGGGAATATGCGCGGACGCAATTGAAGATCTTCTTGAGTTAACACTACTGGACCTCCGTGACGACACCGACGCCCGTTTTGCACGATGACTTGTGCTCGTCCGTTTCCCACCAGCAGTGATTGTGCGCCGTTTGATTGAGCCGCGACCTCTCCCATTGACTGGACTTGAACCTGGACTACCAACCTGGTGACTTCTCGCCGGCGGAAGAGCTTCGGTAGTCAACTGAGGTGTTTCCTTCCTCTTCCCCTTTGCATCCTCTTTAAACCACATCCTAAACGCAGACAAAAGGCTAGCACGATTACGGTGCCTAGTACCATGCTCGGGGATATTGGGCAAAGCACCAAGCGTATCTCCAGGCGAGCTCACCGGTGTCGTGGGCGGAGACTGTTTACTTGTGATGACCCAAGGTGAGCCAACCTGACCTGACGGGGTATGCCCATCTACGCTTTGTGGAGGAGTTCCCGGGACAACGATGTCCTTCAGAGTCTTCATAGGCGGTGACTTTGTCAACTTGCTTGAAGCACTTCCATGAGAGTTCCGAGGTTCTTCTGCGTTAGCCAATCGCTTCTCGAGGCTCTTCTCCTTGTCTTCTAGGACGCGTTCGGCAGATTTCTTCCGCACCAGTCCGGCAGCTTCAAGTGCAGTCGTAGCCCGCTGCATGATACTGACACTTCCAGCCCGGGCCTTCCGGCCTTTCGAGCCCTGATTGCTCTCCTTGTCCTTGTCCCTCTCTTTGACACTGCCCCCTGGTGTGGAAGGATGTGACCTGACTGAAGGGTCCAAGGGAGTCGTAGAAGATGTGGGCGACAGCAGAGGATTTGTTGGTGAGTGAGCGCGAGGTGGAGTGACAGGTCGAATGGTAGTTGCAGCTGTAGGAGTAGGTGGAATGAACTGCAACTCCGGAGCAGAGCGCGTCATAGCCAGAGAAGGAGGAACGGTTAACTTGCTAGACTCGCCCTTTGAGCGTCTTTCCTTCTCACTCTTCCTCCTGGAGCTCTCCGCTTTAGCACGTTCTAGGGCCTCAGCAGCCTCCATGGGGATCATATCATCCTGAGGACCCTCCAAACCCTTCCTCTCCGCTCTCCGCTTGAGCATCCACCATAACGCACCCGTGGCGTCACAAGCGTCTGTCAGAACGGAGTGCACGATCTGACCTGTGTCGAATCCTAGAGAAGAGAGGTCATTGAGCAGGTCGCGCTCGAGCGGCGTGGAGAAGATGATAGGTGCGGGTGTACTGAGTAATGATGAGAAATCCTGAGGGGTGTGACCACCTTTGAGTTTGTCTTTGTCAAATCCTGGGGGTGGCGATGAAGGGTCAGAAAGCGTGGAAGAAACAGAACGCCGCTTCGTCCGAGCTGGCGTGCGTGCAGGGTATTGCGGCGGACCTTTTGAAGATGTAGTGGTAGTTCGAGATATTGATGGACGTGATGGTGATGCATCGAGATGCGCATCAGAAGGTAAGTCTTCTTCTTGCACTGTCTCCGGATGTGCCCGAGAATGCGAATGTCCTTGAACAGATCCAGTGAGTTTCCTCAGCGTATCCTCACTTGCTCGCCGCTTCATTGCCTCTTCAAGGTCAGAAGCAAGTGAAGATTGAGAAAGGTTAGCTGCTGAAATATGCTCATCGGGGGTAGTAGGATTGGACGGGAAAGGCTCATCAGAGGCAGAGTGGAAAGTGGTGTCCGACGCTACGGACGAGGAAGGCTGCGGATCCACTTGGGGTGAAGACGACGTTGCGAGAGTTGGGGAGGCCGGGGACGTTGGTGGCACGAGCCCCTGAAGTGAGAGAGGGTCTGAAGGAATGGAGGCGGCCGTTTTAAACCAAGGATGATCGAGAATTTGGGCGATGGTCAGTCGTTTAGTCGGGTCAACGACAAGTACGTTCTTGATGAGATCGCGGGCCTCTGCGCATGATAAAAGAATAATGAATACTGGTTTCGAGACATGTGGAATTCTGCACGTACCATCAGTGAGCCATTCTGGGTCCTCGAAAACACCCGTGATGACTTTCTCCCGCATCACCAATTCGTCATCATCGTCAAACGGCAGAGTACCGGTCAGGAGTGTGTAGAGAATCACGCCCAGAGACCAAACGTCAACTTCTGTTTTCAAGAATACATGAGGGTCAGAATTGTGAAGCTATTGGCGAAACATAGGACGCAACAAACTGAATTATGAGAACTTACCTGGACCTGTGTACTTCTTAGCAAGAAGCATCTCAGGGGAGGCATACCCCGTCGTGCCGCAGTAGGTCTCTAGCAGACTCCCCCGCTCGAACTCCCTTGTGAATCCAAAGTCGCCGAGTTTGACGCGACATCGCTCGTCGAGCAGGACGTTCTCCAGTTTCAGATCTCGGTGGACGATGCCCTTCTCGTGCACATACGCGACGGCCAGGCACAACTGCCCAAAGAGCACTCTGACTTCATCTTCGGCCAGCCGGCCCTTCTCAGCAAGATAGTCAAATAGTTCGCCTCCAGAGCAAAGTTCCGTGACAAGCCAGATATTGGACTCTGTAGCGATAACCTCGTACAGCTGTGTGACGTTCGGATGATGCAACTGACGATGGTGGTGAATCTCGCGAGTGAGGGAAGCCGACATGGCTTTCGGGATTTGCTTTATGGCGACTCTCATCCCAGTCAAGCGGTGCACCCCCATCCGCACCTTGCCATAAGTGCCTGAAAGATGGTAAATGAATGAAGGGAATTTGGGTGCGACAGTACCGACCTTCGCCGATCACCCTGCCCAGGGTATAGTTCCCGACGACCCTGATCTTGTGTGACGACAACTCCTTGCCTAGTTCATTATATGCACTTGCGAGTTGTGCTTTGTGGTTCTGGACCTGTGAAACCGAGCCAGTGTGCCGATGTCCGTCTGCAGCCATGGGAGCATTGAGAGTAGCAAAAGAACGACAGGAATTAGAGAGTGCTTGTGTTGAAGATGTAGTCGAATATCAAACAGTGCTTGCATCCGGAGTAGCGCTGCCTAATCCCTGTATGTCATTGCCATTCAGGGTAATTACGTTATCAACGTTAAATCTCCCAATAAACTCGATACCATTGTCTATCCACCAGCCAGCACTTCATGAATGACTGTAAATCCTGCAGCCCATTTTAGTGTACCTACTGTAAAACTTCGCTGTACTGTCAGCGACGGTTAGTACATTAAATACATTAAATGTAAAAACCTAAATATGGCGGGCCGTGTGCGAGCGTTTCGGTGGCGGTTACGCCGTTACAGGTCTGCCGCGCGCAGCGTCACAGCTAACAACTTGCTCACTCCCCACGACCATCCTCAACGGCCTCAACGACTTCCATCCGCCCTCGTCCTCCACCACCTCTCCGTTGTCACGGTGAGTAGCCCATTGAAAGCATCGAAGATATACCAGTTACTGACTACCCCGCCCTTCAACAGACTCCCATTCCCACGCTCTAATCATGTTCGTTGTACTCGCAATGTCTCGGTCGCTTTCACAGCTCACTCTGTGCGCTTTTGCTACGATATGTTCTCTTTAGGTCTGAACCGTACGACCCTTATCTTCCCCGCACTGGCTCGTCCCCGAATCCGGCTGGTCCTACTGCGGGCAACTCCAAAACGGCCGCCATTCAGGCGCAGATTGACGACACCGTCGGTATCATGAGAGAGAACATCACCAAGGTTGCAGAACGAGGAGAGAGGCTGGATCAGCTTCAGGATAAGACTGGTATGCGTTTCATTTGACTCAGAAACGTCTTTCTTGTCCAGAAACTGCATTTGGCGGCATTTTCAACACAACTTCCCTATCATTTGACTCTATCTCACGAATTGTTCTTCACACTAGACAACTTGGCTGTATCCGCGCAAGGATTCCGTCGCGGGGCGAATCGGGTCCGCAAGGTATGTCCATTCTGCGTAGTAAGAGTCCTCTCCTAAGCTTACCATACTTGTTGCTTCTAGAACATGTGGTAAGTCCGGACATCCATCGCAGTTATTTTTTCACTCAGAGTTCTCTTTCACAAGGTGGAAAGATATGAAGGTAATGCTACTAATCACTATATTCTGCTCCCTATTCTGAACCTTCTTTGCTGAACAGATGCGAATAATTATCGGGGTTGCCATCGCTATTATTATTGTGATCATCGTGGTGTCTATCGTGAAGGCGACACACCATTAAATGCCGTATTTATTCTATCCGCCATCTCCTTCCGCCTGCCTGGTTTCCTGTGTCATGCCCCCGCCCGTTCCTCGATTGCCCTTCACTTTTACGATTAGCTCGGACATTCTAACGAGTTTATCGTTGTGTTGTATCTACGTCCCTCTTACTGTAATGTCTGTCGTTGCCTCACTTTGCAGTGGGTGTTAGGAAGATATGCAATATTCTCTTTCCTAGTAGTTCTTTATCATATGTTTTCTCTCGGATTTTGATGGACGCTTTCGACAATGATATCTTGTCTGTTGAGACTTGGTCGTGGGCTTCCAAGTATGTATTTTGTGAAGAATCGGCTCCTCCACATGGGCACAAACTTTCGCAACCTAGGCCTCCGTCTTCGCTTAGCAACTCGATCGAGTGTTCAAAGCTGCTGGCGCCGAAGGCTAAAGTTGCGGTTTCGGCAATACACAACTGAATCCGCTGTCCTTATAAGCACCCTCTCTCCGACTAAGATTTACCGTGCCCCTTATGTCAGTGTAACCCAACAGAAAGAGGCTACACTCAGATCTGACTGAAATACTATCTGTAGGCATGAACCATGACACGTTCTCCCAGTCCCTCGTCCTCACTCGACAGTGAAGTCGATGGTGGGGAATCACCATACTTGCGGTTTGAGAAGTTTCACCATCCGTGAGCATTGCAACATCACCAGTACTATCAGACCTCTTATTCTGATAACCTCTAATCGTGCATAGAATACGAGCCCCATCCTCTCAACCTCCAAGCCTCCTCACAGGCTCCATCATCCTCCTCAGCTCTCTCACATTTCTCGTCCTAGGGGGTTACGCCACCCTATTCAGTGCTTTCCTACCTCGAACAGGGATCTATGTGAGTACTTCTTCGTTCAACTTCCTTGACAGACATATCTTCAGAAGTTGTCGTTTGTTCGTCGCCATGCTGACAAAAAGACGTTTCTGATCGTTTGTAGTTGTTGGACGTCCTGGCGGATGATAGGCACTACAAATACTTTGTGGTATTGCTTATACCCACTACGGCGTATTTTGTCATTGCGAATTGGGTTGGGTGGCAATATTATCGCAATTCATGACATTGACAATCGTAATCGGGATTAAGGACTCTCACGCTATTCGACAATCCTCGCTGAGAACGGTACCTGCCAGCAAGGCCACGGTGGCTTACTGCGATTCACAATTCACAACATCGTGGCTTAAAGTTCAAGGGAACTGTACCACCTTGCAAGTCACCTGGAGCATTTTTGGGCACTCGTTAAGAACTGCAGTTCCGAGGGTTTATGCATGTTTGGAATGAGCGCAGTATGTGGCCAGAATTGGTCTCAGCTTGCCAATACAACGCGACTTCTACATTTGTTGGATCCGTCTTGTCAGCACGTCCCCTAAAAAGTTGACGGTACAGAAGTGCCTTGCAAGGTTGTGCACGAGTTTTCCATCATGCTTTCGCAGTCTGGTGCTCCGTGGCGACTTTTGCATCCATGACACTGTAGGTGATGTACATAGGTGCTACTTTGGTGAGGTAGTACTGTTCTCGTGTTAGTCTGCCCAAGGATTCGTGGCTAAGAGCCGGAAGGACCATTGCTATTCTACAGTTGCGGACAAGCCAAATCGACAAAGTCAGTCGACCGTTGATGTAGCGTTCAACACATGTCCGATAAGCTTTTAAACCAGTAGTACAATGATTCTGAACTGCAATGAGCAGAACTGCACGAGCCGATTCTTCAAAAAATAAGTTTTAACTTTTGGAACGTCAAAATTTTGGCCGACCCCCTAAAAAAATCCCTAAAATCATGAAAATATTGTATTCGACGCCATTCGATGAGTATAGAATGTTGACGACATCATTTGAGTGAAATGATAACGGATACACCTAACCTGGCGTGAAGTTCGTACGGGCGCGATGCACTCCCTTAGTGATTAGGATCAATTCCAATGGTCATATTATGAGAACGGCATGCCGGGAAGGTATTTTCTCTGTCACTATGGCCCCTAAATATCCAAAGAGAAGAGCTCGGAGAGACATCTCTGGCTTAAAGAATCAAGGCGGAAATGTAGCCAGTCTGACAGCTTTAGGGAGCACACTGAAGCATGCATCCAAAACTGTAGAGTTTGAAAGCCGTGCTTTAGATGCGACAAACTCAACAGATGGCTCGTTGCGCCGCTCTCGCGCACCAAGTCCAATGGAGGCCGTGCTTGACAGTGATGAAGGGGACGGCTTGGATATGGGGGTCTGTTTTGATAGTCTCCAGCCTACCTTTGTCCAAGATGAAGAGGATGAAGACTGGGAAGGTGACGTTGATGAGCTCGGGTGGAAGGACATTGAGTCTGAAACTCAATGCATGCCCGGTGGAAGTCATACGGCGGTTCATAAATCGGTCATATCGATTCATGAGTGCATATCGGAGAGGTCTTACTGGGATGGCTGCGGCATGGGCAGTACGAAAGCAAAAGCAACGTCGCCAGGTCTCAAATACAGCCATGATGTCAATTCTGGCTGTTGTAGGTGAGGACACACCAGTTGTCACTTCACGAAGCGCGGCGGAAGGGGTGTAGACAATTTTATTGTGGTTGTAGTGTAGCAAATCTTCAGATTTCTTGGCCGAAAAATTTGGCCACCCCAACTTCTCGCGGGAGAAACTTCGGAAGCATGTTTTCAGACGTTTTCGGCCTCCCTGAGTTCGAATCCGAAATCAGTTTCGCCCCAAAGTCTGCCGTTCTGGCGCTACCAGACTTGTCGACTTGGCTTGTCCGCAACTGTATGCAATGACCAGCTTCTAAAAGCGTTCATGTGATTGACAGCGTAGAATGATTGTATAGCTCCGAGGATCTGACATCTTTGTTGAAATCTCGGCAGCCACACCTGAGAAAGTATCTCATGGCCCAAGTTCAGGTACCTCATTGACAGAGCCTGATATTTCAGCTTGAACTGTAAGTGGAACTCGCACACAAGAATAGGCACCAACGTAGGTATAAACTATGTATGGCATTCGTGACATAAAGAAGCCGTGATATCGTAAGTACGATAGCTGTACGCGTACTGTGTATGTATCGTAAAGCCCAAAGAACGTCGAGTTCTAGGAGAGAAAAACGTGAAATCCGTGAAGCATCGTAACAGGAATATGGGAATATCCAAAACCCCTGCAGGTATGGAAAAACAAACGACGAGAGGACAACGAGACGAGACGGAGAAAGCCGAGAGCCAATAAACAACATTGCTACAAGGCAGCGAGGTCGCTGTCGGGAGGGGTATGGGGGTGGTATCGAGGTAGCAGTAACTGGAGAAGACAAGACTGGAAAATCAGAAGGTGTCGCAGAAGATGAAGGTGAGAACGCACGGAACCCGTGAGGGACGTTAGGCAGAACGTTCGCAAGAATTGGGAACGGTGCCTGGGGATTGAGACCGAGAAGGGAAAAAGAGGAAGAGGGAAACGGAAAGGAAATAAGAAAAAAGAAATAAAGGAAATAGAAAGATAGCGTGTGAAGTACGCATCTACAGACCCCGAAAGAAACCGAAGCCCAACTACCTATGAAAAGGGGAACTATACACAGTCACGAACAAGGGTACAACGAGGATTAGTCTCCGTATTAATCGTAGATTATAGCAGGAAATCCGGAAGGAGAAAGTTCGATAGCAAATAGATAAATGTAAACAGAGAATCCTCAATAAGAGACATCTAGCGGGGAGCTGGAGTCCTAGTGGATCGAGGTGGCGTCATGGTAGACGTGGTACGCGCGCGCATGGCAGTGGAAAGTGCACCCGTCGGAGGGCTGGCATTAGGCCCAGGTATCCACAACTGCGCATGCTTCGGACGTATGGGGTACTGTGCCACTTTGTCCTTTTGGCTCTGAATCTCATCAGAGCTTGACTCGTTCGAAGACGAACGAAGAATTTTTGGGACTGCCGGACTTGAAATCGACAGCGTGCGCGACTTCTCAGGACGCGCAGACTCAGACCGATGCATACCTACCGCCGGTGTCTTAGAGCGAACCGACGGCGTGGCAGATCTATAGCTATGAACAGTAGGTGGAGCCACGGAAGCAGACCTCGCGTGAGAAGCAAGGGAGGTGATCCTAGAAGCAAGAGGCGAGTGCAGCATAGGCGTCTTATACGAGGGTGAGGTTGGCGAAGTAGCCCTAGTTGTCGACGGAGTCGGAGAGATGGAGGGCATGGTCGTGGATGGCCGTGGAGGGGAAACAGGGCTATTGTTCCCTGTCTGAGACATGAGAGCATATTGAGCAGCCGAACTCTGGACATTTCCGCCGTATGCCACAGGTCTCACCTTGTAGCGACTCAGCTCTGAACGCAAAGAATGGTTCTCTTGCACAGTATGAGAGTACTGCGAACGCTAGGGACATGTTTCAGCATCGAGCTTGGCATGATCCAACAAATATTTGCTCACCAAGCTGCGTATTTCAGTGTCTAGCTTGTCAGTCGTCGCACGCAATTCCTCGATCTCACCCTTGAGATGGCCCTCAATCTCACGAGCATTCTTCGTAGCCTCGAAATGCGCGTTATGATTCATGAGAATGGCGCGAAGAAGAGCAGCGCTAAGATGAATAGAAGTGGCCTAGGAGAGTGAAAACGTAAGGCTAGACATTCTAAGACAGTAGGTCAAAAGTGCGCACCTTGTCGCTATACCTCCCTTGAGTCGAGAGCCAATCCTGCAGCTCCCTATGGAGGGCGGCGACTTCTTCAACCGAACACTTCTTCGCAGCAACACGAGCGACTTTCTGCTCAAGTCGCTTCACCTCAGCACGCTTGTGCAGACTCGCAGACAAAGGATCATCGTCGTCGCCAGTGTCATCGACAATGCCGTGGGCTGAAACGGCCACACCGCACTGCTTAGGGGTCGACCAACCACTACTGCTGGGGCTAAAATCAATTCTAATCAAACGAACGGTGTCGCTAGTAAAGTGTTCGCGACAGAAAGGACAGGAAGGGGTCAGTTTCGGTGCTGATTTTTGAAGGATGGAGTTGCAACAGCTCCTGCATAGTACATGTCCTGTGTTTCATGGAATATTCTACCGTCAGATCGTTCATCAATGAAACAATTAGTTACGGCACTCACCACATGGAATACAATGTGGGTAGTTGTGAGGACCGTATTCCTCTGCGCAGACGTCGCAGAGCGAGCCAGGACTAAGGGTGATCATAATGAATGACCTTTAGGAAAGGTAGTAACTGAAGAAAAGAATGGGAGAGCATTGAGCAAGACCCGAAGAATCAACGGAGTGGTATATAAGCAGAAACGGCTTTGACATCCCAAATAGGATGACACAATGCACAGCCGCGGGGCCAATTTTCTTTGCCCTTTGCCCGTCGACTGTGCCGGGACCTTCTACGCACACGAGGACCAAAGTCCACTTACCACCTGGTATTGTTGAGTCAAAGGGCCCTCCTCCAACGTCAATCCGAGAGTCTCGCCGCTTTTTGTCGCAATTTCTTGAAATTTAGCGTCAAATTGGCGGTGAAACCATAAATTTTGTTCGTGCAAAGAAATGGTTCTAAATGTAAAGCTGGCAGAGGAAAGTCAGCAATAGAAACCTCTCTGAAGGCTTCAGAGAATCCAAATCTGCATGAACACTCGGACGAGGAACGGACGAGGGGGAGGAATATCGTGGGTGAAGGTGGAAAGCAAAAGAGTCATTTACCCGGCGTTTTGGGTACTGGCAAGATTCAAACTCCGATGACCTAGAATAAGGTTAGGGCTGATTCCGAGATTCCCGCTCGCAGTGCCCCTCCAAACAGATTTTTCTCACTAGAACACCGTGTACGTCCCGACGTCGACGAGATGATGGCGCAGCAGCAGCAGAAGTGATATGCAACGACGGTGAGCGGGATTCGTGGCTTATGTATATCTACAGGTTGCAAACGAACCCTCGCATAACTTGGGTTACGTTCTAGGTAAGCCTTGCCTCGAGTTTGTGTAACTTATCTATGAATCTCATCAGGATCAGTACACAGATGCATTCACACTTCACAAGGAGGCACAGAAGAACGCTCCCTGAGATCGTATCTGTGCCCTACCTTGTGGTACAACTGACGTACGTGCGGGCTCACCATACATCTTCGCCGTTCGCAGGTTTCCGCCCGTCAATTCATGTCGTCCAGATACCTGAGAATTCACGGGAATTCACACCATGTTACAGTCATACATACCTGCAAGCCATGACACGTTGCATCGATAGTCATTTAGCAATAATCTCTCTTCTTCCGCCTGGAGCATTCTATGACTGCCTACTGCTTCTGCCCGTTCTCCGAGGACACGTCTATGTGCCCTATGCCCATCTATTCATTCGTTATGCCACTGGCACTCATCTATGAACGCTTCCTACCCCGCAAGGCGTCGTCTTTCCCCACAGGGATCCACGATCGCTTTCCACTCTGTTTTGATTCGGCACGGAACTCGGGGGTGTCAATCGCAAAAACACATACATATCCCGATCTCCAATAGTTCACTGTTGCAACCGGACTTTCCAACCTGGGAGACTTATCCGTGGTATTCAGAAACTTATCATCCTCGTTCAAAATTGTCCTTTCTAGTCAAGGTACGCATGCAAGGACAACTCCCTCAATGCACTGAGCGTTTCGCAAGTCGTCTACAATCATGTAGAATGCAACTTCAAAACCTGATCGAACCCATGACATGCCAATACAATGACATGAACGCCTTCTTTTGACGCAGACCTGCCCCGGTCGGGCTCTTCGTATTCTATGAGGCGCCATTAGGCATTCTGACTTTACCATTGGTTTCCAAGTCCTCGAACTACTCAGATGTCAGGATGAAAACCCTCTGTACGATTATCCTGGAATTCAAGCGGAAGGGTTACCGAATGCTGTGTCTTTCGCTGCATCTCTGTGGTGAGTCTGGCGAATCATTGGAGGACACCAATTACCAACAGGTCGCATGTGATGAATACATTTTCGGGCGATTCAAATCCGAAACTGCGCGGAGATTCGATTCGACTTGTGATTACCTGACCTAACGACTCGAAGCTTCGAAGAAGAG
Organism: Somion occarium; assembly: GCA_964035595.1. Taxonomy (NCBI): domain Eukaryota; kingdom Fungi; phylum Basidiomycota; class Agaricomycetes; order Polyporales; family Cerrenaceae; genus Somion; species Somion occarium. The sequence goes on along the minus strand of OZ037949.1, from coordinate 1,009,063 downwards.
CTTAAATCTCACAGCTGGTCCATTCGCATTCAAACCACCAGAAAAAAGTCAGGCACCACCACTAACTTCGGTTGCTAGGAGCACAGTCATTGGTTAATATTCGGGACCCCGTCGTTTCCAACGACGTACAAAGGCATTTGTCTCAGAATTTGTGCTAGACACAGAATCCTCAGGAACAATCCCAAGGAAAAAAAAACATATGCATGTTGTCTTTGCTACACGCGGCATACACGCCTGTCCTGTGGCGTGCCTCGTTGTCAATGTCTCTGCACCTAAAGAATGGATACACTGTTTATCGAGTGGCGGCTACGCAACTATCGCGCCAAAGGCGACTCTATCAAAAGAACGATCCGACACGAGTTTCCCTCGATCTCTCGGCTTTCAAATATTCGGGTCCGAGTTGCCTGAATATTTGGATATGCCGCATTGACGTCGATCGCGTTGATTCACATGTTTGCAGACAATCCAGTTTCTATCGATGAAGGCGTGGTATTCCTCCGGAGAAGTGCGCCGGACCCATTCAAATACCTTCCTAATGCGATATTAGCCTTTCAACTGACTTTTTGATCTTCAATGTATAGCGCAGCACGTTTATCAGGTGCGTTTCTCCTTTGATTTGTTTGCTACTTGGCCATTACCCTGTCCAAAGTGGCCTCCGACGATGGCGCTGGCCGAGCTTTGGCGTCCGCGGGAAGCCTTGCTCGTGTGACCTTCCATTCACCTTCATCTTCTCCATCGTAGAGTCTCGTAAGGGCGTATCGCTGAGGGTGCAGGATAGTAACCCACGTTCGAGCCTTGCCCCGGTTGGCGATCGTCTTGCGCATTATCTACCAGAGCGGAGGCCTAGACTTCGAGTTCTGCTTATCTTCATCCGTCCGAGTTCTGCATCACGGAGGGGACGTCGAAGAGCGAAAGTACTCGCAGAGAAATGTGTTTGCTGCATGTTTCTCGTAGCCTTATCTTTGGTGTTGCAGAAGAGAAAATGGGGTGCTTGTCCTCGATATCCTCCAGAAACACACTCTGAATGCCATAAGCGAGCACACGACGAACACATGCATTCCTTATCTCTTGCTTCGTTGTCGTTGTTCCCATCACTCTAGAGTACGGCATTCCCTTTGTAAGATGACGGATGCAAAGTTTTCTATGAAGTTTATACCTTATCTTCAGGTTACCTCACGCAAGCGGAGTCTCAGTTCTCTTCCGAATCTGATTATTTGGCCAAGGCGTCCGCTTCCACTATGCCTTCCTTTGCGAGCCACTCGATCACTAAGAGGCGGATCAGCGAACGGCGCATCACTGATCGACCGAGCGAACACTGTCATTTGATCACAAATCAATGCCAGCCTACTATCAGCCTCCGCTTTGACTAGACTGTTCAGTAACTTAGTCAAACTACACCAAGCCGACTGCTGCTTACAGTACCACCTCGGTGGAAGTCAGGGAAACAATTGTAGAGATGATCACTAAGCAGGCTTTGTCAACTTTCCTGAGATGGCGTCATTGCTGAATCCCTCCGCTAACGGTTTTGCCGGGGCCTTGACGAGAACAAACGTACTTAAAAAGAGCTGGGATGAGTGTGAACGCTGTATTTCAACGCATTCTACTCCCATCCGGCTTGTCACTGTATCGTACCCTCTGTTAGCTATGTCTGCCAGCACAAGCAAGCTTTTCGAGCCTATTCAAGTTGGCGATCTCAAGCTCAATCACCGAGTTGTTTTGGCACCCCTTACCCGTCTTCGTGCGAACGACGAACATGTTAGCATCAGCGAACTCACATCGGTATACTATAGCCAGCGAGCCAGTGTTCCCGGGTCTCTGTTGATCTCTGAAGCTACGTTCATTCATCGAAGAGCTGGCGGCTTCACGAATGTTCCAGCATTGGAGACGGAAGAGCAATTGGCGGCATGGAAGAAGGTGAGGTAGCCAGCTCGGCTTTAGCTTGCACAAGTGGAAATTAACACACGACTTCGACATTCTCAAGGTTACCGATGCCGTTCATGAGAAGAAATCGTACATTTTCTCGCAGTTGTGGGCACTGGGGCGAGCAGCGGAGCCGGATGTTCTAGAGAGCGAAGGCTTGCCATACGTGGCCGCCTCAGACATTCCATTCGCTGATCAGCCCAAACCTCGCCCACTCACTTCCGACGGTATGTACCTTTTCCTCCATCCATATTTGCATATGGAATTCTCATGATTGTATATTTTCAGAAATCAAGGAATTCGTCCAGTTCTATGCCACAGCCGCAGCGAATGCAGTCAACAAGGCTGGCTTCGATGGTGTTGAAATCCATGGCGCGAACGGGTATCTCATTGATCAATTCCTGCAAGACGTGAGCAACAACCGAACAGACGAGTATGGTGGTTCTATAGAGAATCGAGCACGCTTTGCTCTGGAAGTTGTAGATGCTGTCGTGAAAGCGGTTGGACAGAAGAAAGTTGGCATCCGGCTCAGTCCTTGGGGGACATTCGGAGGTAACGTTGTATCCAAACTAACGCTGACATAATGCTGACATTCTATTTTACATCTAGACATGAGAATGAAAGACCCAATCCCGACATTCAAATACCTTGTCAGTCATATAAAGGAACTTTATCCAGACTTTGCCTATATTCACGTGGTCGAACCACGAGTGAACGGTAACACTGATCGCGAACCTGAAAAGGGCGAGGTACGTCATGCAGATCTTTGTTGCTCTGCAAGCTCGAGAAGCTGATCACCTACACAGTCGAATGATTTCTTGAGGGAAGTCTGGAAACCTCGGCCGTTCATTAGTGCTGGTGGATACAACCGCGAGATTGCATTGGAGGTCGCCGACATGACCGGCGACCTGATCGCATTCGGACGTTACTACATTTCGAATGTAAGTTTTTGTTAACTGCTAGCTCTTACAGTTTGTTAGCTGGATCCTTATGCGCTTCCTTCTTTCACAGCCCGATCTGCCTCTGCGACTGAAGGCGAACATACCCCTCACGCCTTACGATCGATCTCTGTTTTACAAGAAGAAAAGCCCTATAGGGTATATAGACTACAAGTTCGGCGTTGATGTTGATAAGGAAGTAAAGAAGTGGGGACTTTGATTGCAGGTGTAGTGCATTAGGATGAGAATACTTACTATAGATGTCTATAAACCAAATGTTTCCAATGAATGGCCTGTATTACACGACAGCATTTAGGCCGAGTTCCGTAATGTAAAATCCTAAATTGACGACCTTTGACAAAAGGTCTTGAGCCTACGAAAAGCCCTGCCAAGCAGTCCAAATGTAGCCGATCGGCAAACGTCAAGTATGAGCGTTAATAGACGCCTTAATAACGTTTAGCATAACATGCATTCGACTTGTTCAACTACTTACCTCCCTTGACATTTGCAACCTTATTCAGTCGTTAGGATTGATGTCTTTTTTAAACATCTTCCCAAAATAACTGGTTTAACCCCGTCAACTGGTAGACAATGTCAACTTCACGCTCGGAATCTCAAGCACCGCAGTTTGGCGGAAGACATAGGTCAAATACTGCTCAAAGTGTCTTGAAAGGACCCCCTGTTGTTCCACTGCGCTTTGGAGACAGCAAGTTACTGGTCGCATGGGTCCATGACCCAAAGGAGTCGCCTACGATTACCTTAAACCAAACGTGGTGGCCCGGGGTTGCTGAAGGAGATTTGCTTCACCTTTCGTCACAACAGCAAGATGAGGAACCCTCCCGTGGTCTTCTTCATCTTGTACCCAAGGATGAAGGCAATGTGAAGCATCAATTACAGGTGCGATCCTTGCTCTCTCATCAATGACTGGCATAACCGTGCACTCAGATATCCATACCTAGGCCAATAGCTGAGAAATTTGGCTTGAAGACCTCGAGTGAGATAGTCTTAACGAAGGTATATAAATTTATGCGTTGTCCGGCTGATTTCCTGAACACACCATGCACTCTAGGTGAATCCCGTTGACTGGGCTGCTGATCACATCGAGCTCGTATTCCAAGATCAGTACCTTGGTCGTAATGAGATGTGGCGACTTGAGCGCCACTTGGTCGGCCAATGCGTCTACGTAGATCAGGAGATTTCATTCATAGGAGTCATTGCTGCAAAGGTGCAGGCAATATATATCAGGGGTAAGAAGGTAATCATGAATCTGTATATTCATGCCAGGATTTCAGGTTGACCTGTTTGCAGGTATCAACGGGATGTGTAACTCCTCAGACAAAAGCAATTTTTCGATCGTTGTCCGCAAAAGTCACAATCTTCATTCAAGTTTGCCGCGAATTATGGAATTTTGCTGGCGATGGGGAACGTTACTATGAGAAAATTGTTCATTCATTCCTCCCAGCCCTATTCACCAAGTGGCATGATGCTGGCACGACTCACATAGTCACCATCGTTCTGATTTCTCGCGTTTATTATGATGATCAAGAAATCACCTACGCTGCAGGACCGGTGCGCCAAGATGATGAAGGCAAATGGTACAAAGATTTCTTCAAGGTGATCACGGACCTTGAGATCGTATATGATTGGAAGCCGACACTCGTCAGCCTGAAAGACTCTTTTTGGGATTTTCAACGCGATATCCTCCTCGCGCACCATCATCACAGGTCACCTGGAGGCGCATCAGACCAAGCTCGGCTGGTTGGCCGGCTTTCGAAAGCTCACAAAGGGCCGATCCTTGAAGCTCTTAATCTCGGTTTCAATCCTACAGAGACACATTACATTGACAGATCACTATCACTAACAGGTTCGGCCACCATCATCATTACTCCAGGCACTGGCTACTTTCGGGTTGACAAGCAACTCCTCCGCCTGACAACTACGCGGTTGCTTGATCAAGGATTTTCCATAGAATTGGTGTCTTTGACAAAGCCTCCACTTCACCAGAGTCCAGTTTTTTGCTTCCGTGGAGCCGAGCCTGATCTTAGGCCAGAGTACATTGGCAGGTCTGGTGCGCGGTCTCTGGATCCGTTATGGAGTGGCGACGATCTATCTACCAAGGAGATGAACCTCTTCTGGTGGGAGCCCTTTTGGATGTCTGTGTCGTTTTGGGACAAGCAAATGGACCTTCCTTTCAGAGAAGACAGGTAGGGGCTCATTTGGGTATAATGTTCTTGGACGCTTCTCAACTCTTCTTAGGTTTATTGCTCGGGCGAGAATGCAGGAGATTGAAATGATGGGCCTGCTGGACCACGATGTTTTATCGAGCACTGCGCTGCCATACCTTCCTGACTTACGAGATCCCTCAACAGTGGCGGATAGTCCGCGGATTACCACCATTTCGAAGGAGGACGCGGATCGATATGACATGGACGTTTTTGCCGTGAAGCATGAACCGAAGATACTCGGGGTTAGTCGTAACTCGGTCTCCTCCACAGCAAGCGGATCGTTTCTTGGCGGGTCTGTGAGGTCTGACGACGTCCTCAGACGTTCCTTCTCCAATAGAGCAGTGGAGACCAAGAACATTCCGCCTATACAGGAGAGTCCGCATCGTCCAGTGACCGATTTGCCTTCAGATACCCCTCCAATGGACTCGAAAAGGCAGTCCGCTTCGAGCACTGCCGGTGTAAGTAGTTCGCGCTTAGAATCATGCATGCGCTCAGGCAAGTCAGAGAAAATAACAAAGTCCACTATTCAACCGGCAACGCCGGTTTCGCCTCCCTCAAGGCCAAGCACCGGTCGGGCTACAACCAGATCTATATTCTCCCCCAGCTGGTTCTTTAGTCAGTTCCGAGGTTCAAGTCAAACACCGTCTCATACCTCTCAGGCATCTGGTTCTGTGCCAATGAAACAGGATCAACCATCCTTGACATCCGCTTCGGCGTCGCTAGGTGCGAAGTCGATACAGACGACCGGTACTTCGACAGTCACGCAACAGACCCCTCGTTCACCAATACCAATGAATATCAAATTCCATTCTGTAGGCAGGTCGGGGTTGAGGCACTATGATGAAGACAGTTTGCATCCTCATAGGGCTTCCTTACCAAGACACTCCCCGTTAGGCACACCACCTCGCGATGAACCTGCCTTTGGCAAACGACGGAGCGGAACTTTGAGTTCAGGCATGGCTCCTCTAGTGGCCACCTCGCCGCCGATTATCAGGACAAATCCTTTGAAACCATCCATCGTTGTGCCATATGTGATTTCCTCATTAGCCCAACGATGGCAGCATATGTTCGCTCAGCCTTTGTCAAAACATAACATCAAATGGAAAGCTATGGTGACCCCGGGCTGCCTACCTCTAACTGTGGAATACTTCCCTTCCTCATCAGAGTTGGAGTCATCTTACGATGTCTTCTCATACGAATTTGTCGTTGACCCTCCCGAAATGCGTTCATTCCTGATCCGCCCGCCTAGTGTCACTGGTAACTCAGACACCATCCGTCGTGCATGGGCACTAGTGGTTATGCGCGGGATGGTTGCTTTACGACTAGCCCAAGGGTTTCAATTTGTCCTACGACCTTCTAACGACGTGCACAACGGCGATAGCTTTGCACAAGTTGCTCGTCGCAGTACTATGTACGTTTCGATGGATGATGTCAATCCCAGACCTGCTGGGGCGGCGGAGGTTCTGCAGTCTCCTGACGATCCAGTGTATCTGAGCATGAGCAACGAGATCCACCGCATCTCGTATAGATCAGATACGGTCCAAGTCAGGCGACATGTCAGACGAATGCCTCGGGTCAAGCCATATGAATATGAGTGCTTGATCTGGCCCAAGTTGGGTGTTGGCTATACTGAACTCACGACAACATTCCAGTCACATGGTTTGGAGAACTACGGATGGAACAGGTGAGTAGTTGGATTGAAGCGACGTGGTTTCATACATTGAAAATTTTATAGATTGGATATGCTTGTGGCTGGTTACGAGAATCAGTTCAGCGAGTCCTTGAGATATTGGCGAACTCGCTTCCTTGTTATTCCTTCGGACGATCTTCCCATCTCGGGTGTGAGCACCCTAGGGCCCGCAGGAGAGAGGCTCAACGACGAAGAGATACGTTTGCTTGGCATGGACAAGCTCGCCGATTTGTTTTCTCGAGTTCGATGGGTACCTCCTGAGGATAAAGGGAAAAGTTTACCTCCAGTACGATTCATTCCGACCGATTTGGAGCCCGTTTCCTCGGTCTTAGACGAGCCTCTGGTTGCCCGGTTGGATGAGATACACGCATCCGGCCCCCTCAAAAAGAAGATGAAGAGCGAAAGGGATATTGGTGACATGACTCTTTCAGCGATTGCAAAAGCTATGCGTGAAGAGGACGGCGTCCCGATCAAGGATCACAAATGGCATAGGGCCAATTATCCAAATTCTTTCACCGGGGCGGATTTTGTCTCCTGGTTGGTGCGCGAGTTCCGAGACGTCTCAACTCGAGAGCAAGCCACAGAATGGGGTGTGAAACTTCAAGAGCAAGGCTTGTTTGAACATTGTCGTGGGGCGCACGGATTTTTGGACGGGTAAGTCCTCCTGCACCACCTGGAAGCGTCTTCTAATATATCTTTAGACATTATTTCTACGTACTACGGGGTGAATACAGCGTCGCCATGACTCCTCGTAGCGGGGGTTGGTTCCGATCCAATCGACACGTCTCTGGAGAGGAGCAAAATGTCCGTGCAGGTGGTACCTCCTCACTGTCTGGTAGAATACCAACCTCGGGTCGTAGGGCAAAAAAGAGGCTCATCCTCAGTCAGAGCATGGTCATTGATATTGACCCTAACAAGGTGATTATTTTTGTCTCTATATAAGATAATGCAATAATAAGGCTTCTTGTTACAGCGGAGCGATCAGGCGGAGTGCATTCTATTGCATCATGATATTATTCATAACCCGGCCACTTGTTTCCATTTCGAGTTGCAATGGATCGGTACAACTGCCCGTTGCATCGATGATATCCTTCGTCAATGGAGTCGCACTATAGAAAAGTATGGGCTCAAATTGGTGGAAGGCTACGTTTCAGAGATCAGTGATATTCGAGATCGCAATCCTTTCCAATCCTGTTGCCCTATACCACTTGCAGTCAGCCCGCCGTCGATCCCCGATCTCGAGAATCGTATCCCGGACGGTACTCAAACTGTCAATTACTTCGAGTCGGCCTTGTTGCGTCGCTTTGGTTTTGTGCTTGACATTGAGGCCGGGAATCTGTATCCAGAGCAGATCGACGTGATTTACTCCTATCGACGCGTCCCGTACACGTACTCCCAGTGGGTGCATCGCTCTGGCGTAGCTTTCGTTCAAGTCCTCGGTGGTTCGAAGGGGTACCTATTTCTCACCAATAGGCTGATGGCGGCGGGAAGGATAAGCACAGCTCAGAAGATACAAAGGCCAGCAGCGGCAGCAGATGAACTTCGTTTGCAGCTGCAGAAGTTTTGCTCTGATCCAGTCGAACTTCAAAGTTTTTACGACGAAGAGATTGCTCACTTGGACAGCCATCCATTGGAGGATCCACCGCCACTTACCCTGTAGTTGGTAGCTCGTTATTATGTTGTACACGCGTGCCATTTGAGTAGGGAAGTGCTGTCTTCGTCGGCAAAGACGTGTAATGGTCTTCGACTCAACAAAGACAAGCTCAGAATTATTAAGCACAGCAAAAAATGTATTGCATTTTTGTCCTGTCTACCGCCAGCGAAGAATTAAGAAAAATGTACATGAAGTGAATCTATGAATGGTCCGGATGGTCTGGTGACCGAAACTTCCGCAATAATGTCGGCGACCCCCTGCGAGCATGGTAATTTATCATGCTTTAGACGCTTCACCTGCTACGATGAATTTACCACCACCCTTCGCGAAGACATCCTGTCAAAATGTGTCAGGATTTTGTTAGACTAATGATTCGGCACTTGAAAACGAACCTTTATGATACCTGTCGTAATTAACTTGAGGGCAGACCGACTTTCCCACAGAGGGTAGACCACGACCGTAAAGGCCGAGAAGAATGTCCAGATCATGCCTATCACGACCCAAGCTGTTAGACCCCCAACGCCAAATATCGTCTGGGCAAAGAAGAGAGGAAGAGGGATGATCAGGAGCATCACAACGAGCTACAGGATGAAGCAGGTTAATTAAATCATGAAGTTATGAATGAGTTATTTTGGAGTATAAGATGCATACTAGTATGATCGAAGACCAAGCTGCGAATTTGAATGCCTTGTTCAAGGCCGCTGGATCAAGTTCATCTTCTTCGGTGGGCTCCGAAGCGATGGACACAGTCTCGCTAGACACTTCATGTCGTTTCTTCTCATGGTCGGCAGTATAGTCCAAAGGTTGTTCCGTTGCAGGTTCCGACTGTGAAGGGACATTAATGGCACGCGTAGTATCGAAATCAAAGTTTTCGGGCCACTAGTTCAGTGAGCGTCAGTGTGAATGTCTACGGCCTAGAGGGCGGCGTGCACGGAACTTACGAAATATGACGTAACACATGTTATGATGCCTCCAACACCAATGGAAGCCAAGTTGCCTGAAAGCATTTCGAGGTCTCCTCCACTCGTCTGTGCATAAATGTGTCAGAGGACGAACAATGTAAATATAGATGTTCTTACCGTTACGTTGACAACGCCATGATTCAAGGCCGAGGTAGTGATGAGCCATGTAGTGATACCTGCACAGAAGCCAGCGACAGCGCCTCCTATACTCCCCCATTTATTCGCCCTCTTCCAACAAATACAGACGGCGATAGGCACGACTGCTGATCCCAATACAACCCCCATAAATTCCTACGGACCCGACCTCAAACCGTGGTACAGTGTTCGCAAATGAACGTTACTCACATAAAGCCACCCCATCGAGATACCAATGTAGAAGAATATTGTTCCAAGAACACCCATCAGTACTGCGAATAGCGCGACCTGCGTAGACAATATGAGATTTTGTTCATCAACTGCGAGCCTTATCGTAAACATACCATGGCATGCGAGACCCGAAGGATCTGTCCATCTGTAGCTTTCGGGTTGAAGTATTTCTGCAAATGCATTGTTATCCTCGAATTCTTGCTCCGCATATAAGATATTCTTATTCTTACCTTGTAAATGTCGTAAGTCAAGATACTACTCACGGCGATCAATTCAGCACTAGTCGCGCTGGTGACGGCGAGGAACAGGACGATGAGCAGAGCAGCAGCACCAGATTTACCCAGAAGTGCTGCAGCCGCCGTAGGGGCGGGCAGACCAGCTGAGACCTCCGCTGGAGTTAGGATCCGCATTGCCGGGTCTCCTCTTAAGGCGACAGCGGAGAGGCCCAGAGTAGTGGAGAACATGAATGGGATGGCAAACCTATGGACAAAGCTTAAGACGGAACCGCATATTAATCGAAGATCAGGTGCTACTCACCAAGCCAGACCTCCAAGAAGATAGGCTTTGACACAACTAGCGGGTCGACTTGCAATTGCACGTTGCCAGTACTACGTAAGTTGAATAAGCATACCGGCAGGTAACAATACAGGCATTGGCTAGGACTTACTGCTTGGTCTTGGAACACAGTAGCAAAGTTCCCAATCACGTTGATCACTCCAAAGATCAACCCATTCTTGGACCTCATAGTGACATATGATCCATGGGCATTCCCGGCTACAGGCGCAGCCTCCGAAGCGGCTTGCAAGAGCGAATGCATCACCGCTGGAGAGCCTATTTTGGGCGAAGTAGCGTATACAGTGAATACGAAGACAAAGATAATGGCAAATAGGACGGCGGTGTGAGTACTGTATCATTAACAGGTGAGAAACATGTGGGTGGTGGTATGAAAGAAAGACGTACTAGTCGCAGAGTAGAGTAGCGCGCATACCGCCGACCACAACGTAGATGGCAACACCAAGAGGGATCAAGAAGCAAGCCTAAAACCCTGATATGAATATCCGGATAAAAATGATTAGGTTATGCTTACAGCAATAGTGTTCATTCCCGTTAAATCCGTGACGGTAGCCGAGCCGCCTAGAATGAGCATAGAGGAGACGATGATGTTCGTCGCCAATCTGGTAATAGTTAGGCACGAGGAAAGACACATGTTTTCCGAACGTCTTACCCGAAGAACATAAAGACGATGTGTGCAACAGTACCCCATCGAGCTGCTACTATCTCCAACCACGTATGCGCGTAAGGCGCGTTAAGCTTGAGCTTGGCTGCAAGCTACGCCGGGCGTCAGGTTCGCGTATAACAGCACAAAGGGAAGAAAGATGGTACGTACTTGCGCGAAGAGCAGTACTTGAACCGTAGCACCCGCTCCATACCACCAGGGACCTGAGATGCCATACTTGTATGCGACCGCACTTGATTGCAACTAGTAAAGTTATTATCGTGTGACTGTGTATAGTAGTAAGTAGAAGCTCAACTTACCAGAGTCGCTGCCCAGGTCCATGCAGAGACAATTCCAGATGCAATCAATCCAGGCTTGACACTTCTGGACGCGCTGTTGAACTCTTCGGAGCTCTTTGGAGAGAATCCGGTGTAACGAGCTTGAACGGCGGTGAGAACCACCATAAAAGCGCTGAAGAAGAGCCCAATTCCTATGGAAAATTATATACTTGTTCACGTTAAGTGTCGTTGAGGACATACCGACCACTGTATATCCAGGCAGTCAGTCAATGGTTACCGAAAAGTTAATTCGCGTGACACACCAACGCCATACCCGGCTCCTTGAGGAAGCACATGTTCATTAGCACTAGACATGTTGCGCGCGGTGTATGGGGAATGAGAAGCACGAGAAGTGAATGCCGCCTTCGTGGACTTCGAGTGGATCAAAAAGCCTCCAGGAGGAGAACCCGGTACCCCGCTGGAGACTTGATACCATTTATACACGATAGCCCCCCAGCCATTATCTTCCAGGGCATATTGATAGCCTTTCTCAGAGAATGTTCCCCGAGGGCTTATCCAGAATTCAGTTGGTTCGGCGGCAAAGCGAGGAGTCAAAAGATAAGAACATCTCGCCAATAATGTTGATCACCCCGCATAGCAAGCATAGAGATAAGTTTCCAGTGTGTACCTATGCCAAAAAGGTGCACTAGCCAAGCCGAGAATGACATTGAATCGGTGCTACGAGCTTCCCAAGTAGTTTAGTCTGAGGTACTATCCCTCTGACAATGTTTCTTCCTAGTCGGGGGCGTATGATTTATCCACGAATACTTAGGAGCCTTGACTATGTCAAATCCCCCAAGAATATACGGTCGAGTGTTATCAGAGATAGCAAACTTGGTGAAGTGATGATCCAACAACCTTAAACTTGGTGGTAAGAGATCGAGAAGCCTAGTTCTCAAGGCGATTTGAAGCATCAATTGATCGTCCGATCGTTCACTTCCACCACCATGGCTAGTCCCATTCATCTTGCTGTCTTCCTCTGCGATTCGCCCATTCCTTCTGTGCAAGAGACAGATGGAGATTATACTCAGATATTTACTTCATTATTGCGAAATTCATCCCCGTCCACAGAGTTTGTTCTCGATCCGTATGACGTCCGGAATAAGCAAGAATACCCTGATGATGTCGATAAATACCAAGGCATTATCTTGACGGGTTCTGGTTCGCTGATTTGCTTCGCTTTCCCGGGCTTTCCGAGAAGCTGAGCTTGAGTACGCAGCTGCTTCCGCGTACGAGAACCTTGATTGGATTAACCTGCTTGTGTCGTACATTGCCTCCATTGCGGAAGAGAAACCACAAATCAAGCTTCTAGGTGAGTAGCTTCAAACGTTCACTTTGAGCACCGATTTCTGTTTAAATTGGCGGGTTTTAACGTTGGATGCAATACTGGGATCACCTATTAGGAAACGTCCAAAGGCCAGATTGAACGTTATCGACTGACTTCTCTAATCTACAGGAATATGCTTCGGTCATCAGATCATTTCGCGGGCTCTGGGCTGCGAATGCGTCCCAAATGACGGAAAATGGGAAGTAGGCGTAACTCCTGTGGACTTAACGGAAACCGGCAAGCAAATATTTGGCACGAGTACCTTAGTGCGTCAACTCCGTATCGTGTGATTCCTCAGTACATTGGCTTAAGGCCTGTGTAGAACATACAACAGATGCATCGAGACCATGTACCAGAGGTACCTCAATCGTGTCATCTTCTAGGGTCCACTTCAGTCTGCCGCAACCAAGGCTACATCCGATTCACACCAGGTTCTCCCTCTGCACAATCCACCGCTAGCCCACCATGGTCTGACACGCAGACATGGAAGGATATTCAGATATTCACTGTGCAGGGCCACCCGGAGTTCACGAAGCGCATCGTAGAGAAGATTGTTGATGCTCGCGCCGGGACTGGTGTGCTAGATAAAGACACTGCGGAAGACGCGCGAGCTAGAGCAGATTGGCGAAATGATGGCGTGGACGTTATCGGGAAGGCGATGTGGCGTATCTTGGGGGCCGATTCATGACTCGAGAAAGGCTAGTACAAGAATTCACAAGAGAGCTCCTTCCAGACGGTGGATCTATCCCTCGTCGACTCACCAGTATCTTATAATAACATCAGTCATGAAGGAACAACGAAGCATTAGTGTGAGTTTGATTATAGATGTCATTACAGGATTGCTAGTATTTACATAGAATATGAAGGTATATAGGCAGTAAATTGTGTATTAGAACAAATCTCCCGGACTAGGTACAGAGAGAGACCTCATCTCCATCGCCGTAGCCCCTGGCAAACAAACTTGGCGAGATAAACAAAAGACCCACGCCGGCCCAGTCATGCCCTTGGTGATCGCAACCGCAACCGCGCAGACTCTGAAATCTCACCTTTATCTGCGCTTTTTCTTCAAATTGAATTTCGCGTACTCGATAACGCTAACCCAAGAATGGCCTTTTTGTAGCATCCTATGCGCATTCGTGCATTCCCGACGGAAATCTTGGACCTTTCTGTGAACGAGCATGGCAGCGGTATTCTGCAAGCCGAAGGGTGAGTACTGAAGCACCGAAATGTGACATGATTCTTCAGGACTAACTTTGGTTGGGATGAACGGGTCTACCACAACGATCGGGTGTCCGATCCATTCCGAAGGTTCTGCATCTGGATGAGGCATGCCATCGTCGTATCTGTCAGGGGCTGGGAGGTCGAATTCGTTGACCTCGTCCTCGGCCATATCCAAAGGTGGCATCTTGTCATCATCCAAGCATGTGGTTTCCCCATCTTGCTCATCAGCGTCAGATATAGAGTCAGTTTTGAGTTCAGCATCCGACGATTCCTCTGTCCCGGTGCATTTCAACCCCCAGGAAGGGTTTTCTTCAAGACTATCCACATCCGGTTCCTGATTGTCGTCTACATCGTCGTCCGATACAGCAGCAGTGTTTGGTACGGAGTACCCATTGCGACCCCTAGCGACTATACCGCCATCCTTGATGTTAACTAGCTCCGATTCATACTGAAATTCGTCACCCCAGAATCTAATATAAACAAGGAATCAAAACATATATGGCGAGTGATAAATGTCAATCAACATACTTGAACCAACTAAGGAGAGCCTCATCAATGGACACGTCCTTCGGCTTCCATTCAGGCATCCTCTTGAAGCTCGTATTGCACAGGATGCGGCCGGATTTTGACTTGAACCAATAGAAAGATTCAGAATCACCTACATCCTGCTGTAGATTCGGCAGCCATCCTTTAGACTGATCGTACCCAAAATCATGTCAAAATCGTTTAAACAGGAAGAAAAGAAAAACAATCCCACTCACTTGGAAGAGCCCAATGGTCATCAAAGTGAGGGCATAACTGCTGAAGGTTGCAGAGCTCGATGCAACACCCGAAGGGTTGTTGAGACCGAGGGGCTTCGCCCACGATTTAATCGCGTACAAAAAGGGGCGCAGGATTGGTAACATGTCGCAATAATGCTTGATCAGAGCGGTATTCAGTAGACCCAATCGTTCGCCTACTCCCAGATCGCAATTTATTTTCGTGTCGGGATCCCTGAACTTGACTGCGAATGGGATGCGGTCAATCCTTTACACAGTTGAAGAGAAAAATACGAAAGGTACCTATAGGGACGGTAGCGGTTGCGCGCGCTTCAATACTCCTGAAACCAGCCTTCTGTAATACTTTGGCCAATCTCCTGCAGAACATTGAGATAACCAACTGTCAAAGAATCAGAGCGACATACTTGATTGCATAAATTGCTTCAAGAATAGTTGTCAGATTCATTGACCTCGTGAGAATGTTACACTGTGAGCTTACGTGCCAAGGATTTATTCTTTTCATAGGGCGAAAAACCATCCGGCCTTGCTGGATCCTATGATAGCTACCGTCAACGACAGCTTCATCCTGAGGCTAAGTCGAAAGGACGTACGAGAACGACAAGGTCAAGATCACTACTGGCGGAATCCAACCCAATTGCACTGCTACCAAAGACTTTGACTTTATACCCCTTGTGTCGCTTCTCATAGTTCTCCTTAATCACACGCTGTACCTTTGTGATGGTATCAGTGCGTCTTTTGTGGACATCACGAGTTGGCCGGGTATTCTGAACACGTAGGACCAAGGCTGAGACGTCGTCCCATTAAATAGGCCAAGGAAACGTACCTCGTAACTAGTCATGATGTAAGTATGAAGGTCTTCTATAGGATCCAGCCCTTAGCTTCACTAGTCACACCATTGTTTTAGGAACAAGAGATGTACGAACGAATTGGCGTAGCTGGTTGTCCTGGTTGGAAATAGGATTCAGGTAGATGTTGGCCGAAAATCGCAGTCAGTGGCTTTTGCTCAGCTAAGACGAGGCGGGCGTTATCGCAAAGCTTCGAAAAGCGAGCCCAGGATTCGGCGGGTATAGTTTGCGCATGGTTCTACAGCGAAAGAATTAGAAAGGATTATGCGGTAGATAGACACTCTTAGACAAACGTGATTATGGATGAATGGGTCAGGTAACACCATTTCCTCCCATGACCTCAGCCTCGAATGAGGTTGGTCACCATGAATAAGCAACACATTTGAACGAAGGTAGTTCTCGTGACAGCGCCTAACATCGGAGATTCATAATGAGATTATATTCGCGCAGCATGAGACCCAACATACCTGAAGAACAAATCCACTAATTGAACCAGAGGCTCTTTACGTCGAGTTGCACGTCTGAATCTGGTATCAACTTGATATGCAGTTGTAGGCGGTTGATCATCCGGGCCAAATGGTCCATATACCCATACATCACTGCCTTTCAACGTGCCCGTACCTGTATCTCCTTGAAGTGGCTCTAGTATACGAGCAAATCTCTACCCCAGACATTCAATTCCAGAAGACGACACGAACAATCGGAAACGTACCTGGAACATATGTATAGCTATGAATGCCAAAATTCTAGGTGAGAACACGTCTTGTAGGTTATGGGATCGAGCCCAAAGATGCAAGATGACGAAGAGCTGAGATAGGCGATGGGTAACTGATGCATATTGCTGTAGTAAAACCACGGTCGGCTCGAGAGTAGGCCCAGGAACCGAGAGCACGAAGGGTTGCTCAGACGAACAGATAATTTCTCCAGGAAACTGGGGACCGGGTACTGGACCCGTGGACGGATAGATAGCCTGCATTCGAATGTTTGTAAAACCTGAATCTTGAAGCGCGACAGCTACCTGTCTAAACACGAGTTAGAATCCACTGGTCGCTCAAAGGATGTGTATCACTCACGCTGCGTTATACGCATCGGAGTAAGCACTTTCAACTGCCTCGGGAGGAATACCACGAGGATATTTAGTATCCTAAAGCTAGACGTGTAAGATACAGAGACTGATTGGCCATTGCATTTGCTTACTATTATTGAGAGCTCTACAGGAGCGCCTTCAACATCATGGGTCCATCTCCGCATGCTCATGTCGCTAACAGCAAAGCGAGTACCAAAGCGAGACTGCACGAAACGCCTTAATTGAGAGTAAAGAGGTTGACGTTGTAACTTGGTTTCTTTCGTTGCAGAGAACGCCTGAACGAATGCGTAAGCATATGAGTACTACACGAAACGCAGGACAGTCTTACGATTAAAAGATCAGTTATTTCACTCCTGCGTTTATGGTCGTAGTCATCAATGGTCGTCGGAGACCAGACAGTGAGCAGTCTTGTTCCATGTACTCCACTCAGACTTGGATGAGGTAGGAGGTGGGTTTGCTGAAATTTTCGCAGATGTGACGCATGTCGGCAGATGCGTCGCATTCAAAGTTTCGAGGAAAAATCGACGTTTGCTTTAGAATAGGTGAAATTGAGAATGCAGCACGATGAACCTTAGACAGAGCCAGGACGAAATGGAGGAACAAGGTTGGGAACGGGTCATCTACGTTGTAGATGTTAATTAAACTGTCTGGGGTCTTTCTCGCCGCATTTAAATTAATAATTGTTGTAGAATCTCAATGTGTCTTTGCCTGTAGTAGACTCTGGCAAGGCAGGGATCAGAGTAGAATGATGTATGTGAAAAGTAGCTTATTCATTATGAGGGTACTTGACTATTCAGAAGATACTGCAGGAAGTAATTGTCCATTAAGCATCATACATAAGTCTTAAGCTTATGGTGCGTAATTAGCCTCAGCGCTCTACGGGGTCCTCACGCCTCTTCACGAAAAACATCCACCGCACTTGGTGGTCACTGCTCTTGGTCCTCCCTGCCTGACTCTATAGGATCTCTTTGGCTAATTTAACATGAGCCAACAACGAAAAGCTATTTGGGAAGCAGACCTGGACGAAGAACTTCAGGATGTCGACCTCAATCTCGCGATTGGCAGTTATGGACAGAACGACCTCTACAACGATGGTACGCGGCCAGCATCACTCGCCAATGATGTACTGAACAGGCCCTCAACAGTCCAAAGCCGAATCGATGAAGCCACGCTTGTTGCCGTGCAGCAGCAAATGGCTCAACAAGCCGCGTTTGCTTCGATCCCCGATGTCGTAAAACGAGTGAGTATGCATTATTGGTACGGTGATATAGCGTTCTAAATTTTGCTTTGAAAAGTTCATTGTGCACTTCCATCAAGCTGTCTTGGAGAACAACCTTGCCGAAATTACTGTTGCGTATGAGAGCGGATGGAACCGTTTGACGGAGAAATTCTACGCGAAGACTGAATGGCCAGAGGCAGAGGTCATCGCTCCTCTTGTAAACGATGGTGCGCACTTCCGTCCATTTCCATTCCCGACGCATGTTCTCATATAGCTGTCTTTGCAGACCAGATCTTCTTGATCCTTTACCGTGAACTTTACTATCGACATGTCTACTCGCGGCTTCAGCCCGACATCGACGACCGATTCCACTCATATGAAAACAGCTGCGAATTGTTCAACTACCTTCTCAGTAAGCTTTAACCAATTTCTTGCGTATGTCATGGTCTAACGCATTGCTTTAGACTCTGATGGTCCCGTTCCTCTGCAATTGCCCGAGCAATGGCTTTGGGATATCATTGATGAATTCATCTACCAATTCCAGTCCTTCTGTACTTGGAGAACGAAAGTGAAGTCCAAGACGGACGAGGAGTTGCAGTTGCTTGGGGAAGGTAACCAGGTGAGTTCACCTCTCCTCTGTCTACAACATTCGTATTCAGGTTAGCATAGGTCTGGAGCTCGTATTCCGTCCTCAACGTTTTGTACTCCCTTATTCAAAAATCCAAAATCAACGAGCATATTCTCGCCCTTCAGGAGGGCAAGAGCACCGAGGAAATCGCGTATGTCATTTCAGGCATTAAATTGATGAGAACTCATTCAACTATTTTCATAGCGAGATTGTTGGTGAATATGGCGTTCGCCCACTTTATCGTATGCTGGGATATTTCAGTATCATCGGGCTCTTGCGTGTCCACAGTCTTCTTGGAGACTTCACGCTCGCTTTGAAGGTTATGGAGAACGTTGAACTTAACCAAAAGGTACTTTGCCTACCTCGGTTCTTATGCTGGAACTGCTATTGACGATTTCGTTTATGCAGTCGCCCTTTACAAGGGTAACCGCTTGCCATGTTACGACTTACTACTACGTCGGCTTTTGCTATATCATGCTCCGCAGATATTCTGATGCCATCCGTGCTTTCGTCTCTATCCTCAACTTCATTCTTCGCATGCGTCAGTACCACACTAGAAGCTACCAATATGACCAGGTGCGCATCAACCTGCCATGTTTCCTACATGTTATTTATCGAAGTTGTCAGATTAACAAAACTGCGGATCGGATGTACGCGCTCTTCGCGATTTGCAATGCCTTGTCGCCAAGCAGGCTGGATGATAATATCTTCAATACGGCCAAAGAACGATTCGGAGAGCAGATCACCAAGATGTCACGAGGGTGAGTTACAGCCTCAAGATTTGAGACCGTCTTCGTTAACCCATTCTTCAGAGAGGAAGGTATTCCCGCCTTCGAGGAACTGTTCATCTATGCCTGCCCTAAGTTCATCTCCGCAAACCCACCACCATACGAGGACCCTGAACTCCTTCAAGCATACATTGACGATCCTCCCGTTGAACCAATTCAGCGTCATTTGTCCCTTTTCCTCTCAGAAGTCCGGGCACAAGTTCCCGTACCTACTCTTCGGAGCTTCTTGAAGTTGTACACTTCGTTGGATGCAAAGAAGCTTGCGAACTTCTTGGATGCTGATGAGGAGGAAATGGTTCAGCAGATGATGGTCATGAAACAAGCAAGCCGAAGCATCAGCCGCGTTGAGAATGGGAAGGGTCTGTTGGATGGACAGACTATCTCTACCAGTGACTTGGACTTCGTCATTGACGATGTAAGTTGTATTGCTTCGACGTTATCCTCAAAGGTACTCATCTTCCTCTCCAGAACATGGTCCATATCGCTGAGTCTACTGTCGGACGACGGTACGCGGGCTGGTTCATCCGGAACACCGAACATGCTCAGCGCGTGTACGACACTATCAAGAGCAGTCCTCTTCCACCGAGAAAGGTCAATGTTACTCAGACTCAGCCTGCTCAGGCTGCACCAGCGCCGCCAAGAAATGCAGGTGCAAAGGTTGCATGGGGAGGAATAAAAGTTGCTTGATTTGTTCTTCGTAGATATTGACGATGTGATATATTCTTTCCTGATGGAGTGCCTATTATATTTTTGACCACGGTCTCTGCCCAACGTTCAACAATTGAGTATTCGACACCTATGGTAGTCCATACCAAGCCTGCTTTTGAGACTGTTTGACACCTGCGATTTGGTATACGAGTAGGCTCAGTTCTAAGCGCCCATTCTCACCGTTGTTGAAAGTGTCGACCGCGCCGCAGAGTCCAGACCATCCATCTCCGTTATTCTTTTATCATTCTAATTGTCGTCCACCATGGCCTCTTTGGCGAAGCTAACCTCTATATCTACGCAAACACTGTCACTTCTGCTGGAACGCCAACGACTACAGACCCTTTCCTCAGGCCCGAGTTCAAACTCACTACATCTGCCCAAGATCACACGAAACCTGAACCAGCTGCGTTCAGGCGTTCTTGAGCTAGAAGCGAAGGAGGGCAGCTCTGAAGCTGTACGATTACTGAAAAGCCAATATGAGCGGATGCGAGGAATGCTGGGCCCCGATGCTGACGCTGCTGGTATGCATAGGTATGTCGAGCAGTAACATATCACGTATTCACTGTGGCCCATGCGAGTGTGTATATTTTCAGCTTGGACTTGAAGAAACCTACGGTGGAAAGCCCAAGTCCTACACCTATACCTTCATCTTCGTCTTCACCGCGAGCCTCAGTAACACCTCCACCTCGTGAACCTACGTTGAAACCAGTAGAAGGGCAGTTTGCGCCTTATACCGATGACCCAGAAGCGGGGTATACTTCCCATGAGGAAGTACTACAGACACAACGGGAAATTATAGATGAACAAGATGTTCATCTCGACAACCTCTCTTATTCCATCAATCGCCAACGAGACATCTCGTTACAAATAAACGGCGAGCTGGAAGAGCATACGGGTCTTCTAGAAGAGCTCGACGTTGAAATGGACAGGACCGGTAGCCGAATGAGTGGGGCACGACGGCATCTCAACAAGGTTGCGAAAGGTGCCAAGGAGAATGGTAAGATACTCATTCATTTCAGTATTTGCTCTAATAGACGTGTCTTTTCTCGTAGGCTCAACCGTGATGATTGGCCTCCTTATTCTCGTACTACTTATCCTCATCATCATATTCAAGACATGACTACACGCTCCTGTCATTATACCCGTTTCTTTGATTCATCTGGCTTGCACTGCAATACCATGCATACCCATTGACCCGGCGTATTCATTGACAGGCTCGGTTGACCTGAGAGGTTCTCATTCCGTTCTTCCTGTCATCGTATAGCACTTGTACTATGGGCGGCTATTATGACACTCACCGCATGTACTATGTGGTGCATGCTTGCACAGGCTTCACTCTCACCGCCACTCCCACTGCTCACAATAAGAGCCGCGGCAAGAGATTGAAAGTTGCGTCCCATTTACAACTCGGCCTTGTCTCTTATCATGTCTGTTGCATTCACTTTTGGTTCTTTCGGCGACATCATCTCTTTAGTTCAACTCAGCTCGCAGGTTATTCGAGTTCTGACAAGCACCACTGGCGCCTCTGAACTTTATCAAGGACTCATCCTAGACGTTACGCGCCTTCAATGTTTCTTACAGCAACTAGAGACATGCATTTCAATGATGCCTCGTGTCCCCAACACTGGTTTGGTTTCCGAGGACGATGCCAAGGATCAGATCGCGGATTGTCTAAAGACACTGCAACAGATATTAGATCGGGCTTCCTACTACCGATCTGTAGTAGAGATTAAGACATCCGGCAAATCGTCTATGAAGACATGGATCAAAGCTGGTTGGATGTTATTCAAAGTGGGTGAACTCGAAGAGTTCAGAATGAAACTGCATCATCACAATACAATTGCTGCTCGCTTACTGGCATCCATGCAATAGTAAGTTACGCTCACGACCTCTCCTTGTACCTGCGTACTGCTCACACGCCTTACCTATCAGCGACTCGTTGCAAGTGGTACATCGTACTACAAAACATACTGGGCATGCTATTGAAGATGTCCGGGCCTCAACGTCTGTCATCGAATGCAATCTTAATGTTGCCTTAGGAATACTCCACAGAGTGGAACGTCATATGCCGCACACACTCGGATATTCCTGGGAAGGCAACATTTCATCCGCAATATCCTTTGAAGACGCGCTAGGTAGAAAATACCTGTTGCCCCGCGAATTCTGCCAAAGTCCAACAGTATGTACCTCGCATCATTGTCTTGCCTCCGATAAGACTGATTTTTCAACTACGTGCAGTTAATACGCGATCTCATGTCAGTTGCCTTGCGAGACGTCTTACCTCCGGATCTTCGCTTTATCACCTGGGAGCAAGCTCACTTCTGGATCTCTGAACCCGATGATGTAGACTCGTTTGCTTCAAAGGTGCATTCATGGTCGGATGCGTTTGAGGAATATCCCCAGTCGACCCTCCAAATGTCACTTCCCGTCTTGCACTACGACAGGCCGACGGACTCCGTAACCGTGAAGGAACTTTCAGGATTAACTCGGTAAACATTCTTTTGTCTGATATGGCATGATGACTAACAAACTGGTAGCATTCCTTTGTACTTCACGCTGTACTCTTGTTCGTACGGACAAGCTCGCAATCACTGGGAAGCCGATGATCGTACACGGGCGCTGGTCAAGCTCAGGGGGAAGAAGAAACGGCAGAAGTATGTGCCTTTATATGCTCCTGACATAGACTACTGTTATTGTGTTTCATCGTCCTGAATCAGGTATGCAAGTATCGAACGAATTATGTGAGGAATGAACGCTGATAGCAACCTACTTCAGGTGTTATACAGTCTCCGTAGATGCCTTCGTTGCGCGCCAAGAACATCATCTTCATGTCTAACATATCCTGCCGACGTTTGGGGGAATAGACCACCTCATTGGCTTTATACGTCGGGAGTAGTCGGGGTTGCATCACAAGAATGTCAGGATCCTCACGTGGTCTCTTTTAATTTACGCGTCCGTTTTCATCATCAATACAGACTGCCGTCTCAAAACACCTGCTGCAATGGGCTTGCAACCCATATAATTCTCCATCATAAACATGCGTCCTATTCCTGCGCGGGATCGCTGAAGGCTCCTCAGTTTATACGCATGTCTGATATCGCTTCGTGAGTCTGGATCCCTTCAGGTCTCACAAAGGAACAAGCTGTACATTGACGGCAAAAGACCGAATATTCCCTATTGCCGTACAAGGACAAGAAAAGCCGTGAGTAAGTTCATCACAATACGCCCACAATACTAGAAACTAGAAAAAAAATGGATAATAAGTAGTATGTATACAGATGGAGAGAAAAAGGAGAGAAATGAGAAAACCGTCCATACGAGTCATCCCATCCCATGATATACACATACACGACGCACATCCTTCAAAAATATACAGTTCGCCCTTGGTTGTTTCACATTTCCATCTCCATTTCCATACCGTCCCATTCATCATTAGTCTTGTCCTTCTCGGCGTCGCCTTTCCATTCTTCGCGAGTCGCACTCGTGCGTCCGCGTGATATAAATCCGTATGATTGGCTGGGTATGTCACCCCCGTCCACGTCGACAAACTCGACATCATATTCGCTGGGAGGGATCGACCCTGATCGTGAACGCGAAGCAGAGTCGGAACCAGAACGAATGGAAGAACGCGGTAGTGACCAAGCGCTAGTCCCGTATGAGTTTGCTTGAGGATACGAAATAGGTGACCCCCACGACTCTGAGGTACCGCTGGCGAGACTGTAAGCACTCTGTTCCCGGTAAACATGGTTGTTCACAGGAAGCGGCACAGGAACAGCTCGGGCAGAGAATGTTTGCTCAGAATCGACCGCTTGAACATCAGAACCTGTAGGTACAGCAACGACGCCTGGACGGACATGGGTCAAACCACCAGTGACGGGTAAGGAGTAGTCATGCATACGGGGGCCGGTCGATGTCGCGCGAGTCATAGGCGAAGCACTGGAATTGGCAGGTACAGAGCTCGACGTCGGGAACGCCGGTCGCACTTCAAGGGAAGATGCTCTAGTACTCTGCCTTACCGTAGCATTAGCTGATACGGTTGCCGACGAAGGCGGGGGCATGGTCCCGCCAGAGAGGAAAGAAGGCCATAACGAGCGATCTTCAGGCAAGGAGGTTCCGCCAGAAGCAGAAGGCGAAATGTGGGAAAGAATGGCGGCAGCCTGGAAATAAACACTGCGCATTAGGATTGCTGACGTAAGCAAGAATTTGTCTCTCATTACTCCCCTCCAGCAACTGTACTTGCTGATGCTTGCTGAGCAAGAACTTGGAAGCCTCGCGCCAGTGCGGAGAATGTTCCCAGCCTGAACGAAGGTATTGAGATCCACGAGAAAGGAAAGTCACTTGCACTTACGGTGCTTGATTAGGCAAGAAGGATGACGGTACATCTAAAACTGAATTGAGCATACATACAATGCAGCGAAGAACCATGCAGACCTTGGAGCAGCTCTCACACTGGAAAATAGTGCCCCTTTTCTTCCCAGTACCATTCTTGATAATGATACCGCCTACACTAAGCTCACCTTTACCGGCGCCAGAGCTGTCATGGGAAACCTGGCGGTCGACGTCCTCCTGCTTCACTGACAGGTCTACGGACGACGTAACCTCTGTCGAGTTAGGTCTGAGAGCATCCGACGCCGCCGCGAATGAAGTCGATAGTTGAGCGGGGCCTGCCGGCGGTGGTGAACTGGATAGTGAAAGTGTAGCGAGTGACGACAAAGCTGCAGCTGCAGTTTGGATGGTTACAAGACTGTAGAATGTATAAACATTACATTGTTTATAGTATGTAGGTACGAGACACCCACGATGGTCTGGCTGCGGCCTCTCGTGCATCACTCAGCCTGCGCTTCATGATTCCAGTAGATGACATCCGGCGGTGCTTAGGCGGCGCGTGAAGTTTGGAAGCAGTGAGACTATTTCCAAGCCCAGAGGTGGATAGCTGACTAGGAGCATTGAAGCTACTAGGAGCAACTGTGGGGTTGGCAGGCGACTCCCCGCTGACAGGAATACGTGCTGCGCTGGCCGCTGCAATCGACAGTGACAGCAAACTGGAAGAGGTTTCACTCTAATGCGCAAGCGTGAGCGAAGACACCAATGCGGTTGGTACTGTTTTGACGCACCGAAACATCTTGTGTTCCGGACGCCATGATAGATAGTCAGCAAGGGTCAAAATGATAGAGTTGGTTATATGGAGATGGCATCCAAGACGAAGAACGAAAGTGCGAATTCGTGCGTGGTGATACAATACCAGCTATACAGCGCTGCAGCGCAGAATACTATGAACAGAAAACTTCACGAAGAGTCAGACATGGTGGTTGAGAACAAAGACCTGAGGCTGAGGACGTCCCCAAAAGCACGCCCAGCCGTCTTCCTATTTCCAAGTCCGCCCAAATTTGGGCCCTCGGCGTCTACACCCGAGCTTTCTCCCTTGAAGTCTCTCCTCGAAAGCCATGCCCTGAACCTCGGGTACAGTGTTATAGCTTATCAGCATCCGAGACAATGTGTCTATTCATTCTGCAGCCAACGTTTATCTTTATCCAGGTCTATAAGGTTTTCAAGTATTGCCTTTTACATACTCGAGTATACCCAACTAGTGCGACTTTGAACCTCCTATTTCAAGATTGGCTTATTTTCTAGGTAACTCACTTTGACGCATTTCATATGGCGTACACAGGGTTACGATGCTGTCTACGACCAGGTGACAGTGCATATCTATCAGCTTCCTCGGCTTTACATCGATAGCCACCGCTCTTCTGCTTGAACGGACGGTACTATGATTCTTTATAATTAGTTTCTTACATGCAGACGAATACAGTTTACCATCTTCCCCATGCCTAGAGCTATAGCCCAGTTTTCTTTTGGGTCGTTCGGCGACATCGTCACTCTGATCGAGGTAGCCCTCATACTCAAGGACTGCTTGGTCGACGGCGCGTCAGTTCAAAGGGACGTGCTCGAATTCGCACAGTTCCTTGACATCTATGTCGAGGTCCTATACTGTATACAAGCAGTCCTGCTCTCCCCTCGAGCGCGGAAGATTCAGAAGTCATCAAAGAATGCCATTGAACACGCATTAACGACTTCCACCAGACTCGTCGAAGAGCTACTGATTCGACTGCAGAGCTTCAATTCTGCCACCTGGCCTCTTTTGATACTGCAAGCGTTTCATTGGGCATTTTGTGCCAAAGCAGAACTCTCGAATTTACGGAAGAAACTGTTGGAACAGGGCAATCTCATGACACAGATATTGTCCCTATCAGGCCTGTAGGTAGACGTTCGTATACAGGGATTGCTCATGCTGATATAGCATTCTGCAGAGAAATCTCACTAGACCTCGCCCAGAGTCCTTGTTATGCATGGCTTCCATCGCAGCCGCAAACCCATAGCGTTGTCTTGGTCGATATTCTCGATCAAGTCACATTCGTTCCTATCGAACTCTGCCTGAATAAAGTAGTAAGTTCCATGATAATTTATCCTCGTTACATGAAGTAAAAAGAACTGAGGAACATATCTTCACCAGGTGTTCCATAAATTCTTGCAACTGTACTTTGAGTCCCGAGCTGGCTGGTCATTCATCAGGCGGGGAGATTATGACGTGGTCCTCAGGTCTGACAACGGGACAAGTCAAAGACCATGGGATGTGGCACTAAGAGCTGGAGCCACGATCAACATGAGCGCAATTCTACGTTCCCAACGGATAGATCGTCGCCGGTGCCCACGCTGTCACAGGCTCAATCCTCCACCTGCAATTGACTTGGATGGGGAGATCAAATGGTATTTCACTATTACTGTCCTGAATGAATGACAGTCCGTCCAAGTTAACGTCTATCAGTCTCCATTGTCAGACGTTCTTCCGCGCCGCTCAGGGGCGCATTCGCGCTATTCACGACGTTGACACTTCGAATCATCTCCAGAGATGTGATACGCCAACGTCTTATGCCTCTGAAGACGACTTCCAATACGTCAGGCGATTCCTCATTGAGCTGCCCGAAATTCCTGCCAGGCAGCCTAGCTCAGATGAAGGTTCGTCTTAAGTCAACCTCTCCCTCAGTTTTTAGAATAAATTTCGATTGTGTGTAGGAGGCTGGGGCATGGTACTGCAAAGCTACCTCCGAGCTAAAGGACGCTTACGCAGAACCTGAGTCACCTATCTCTACCCTACAGTAAGTGATTGACATGTTTTGACTCATAGGCCTGTTCTAATCGCTGTTCATTCATCCAGAGATTTATGGTTCAAAGATATCTCGAGAAGATTGTCATGTTACTTTGACATGTGTAATAGTATGCAGGTCAGGACGTAACTTCCTCGCTGACATTATCAGATCGCCGTCCACCTCCCTTCATATTTTCTTCTTATCTTCTGTATTTACTTACTGTCACCCTCGGATCCTACGAATGCTATTTTGTAATAGTATGGACGGTTATTAGGCTTTTAAGTTTTGTATTTCACATGTTTCGCTTTTCCGTTTTCACGATAGGTTTATTTTATTAGTACAGAAGCGTAACATCACTTTATCTGTTCCTGAGTCTCTTGTTTTTATCGGGCAAGTGTCTTTTTCTGGGTTTGGATAGTGCGTTACTTGGGACGTCGGCAGTGTATCTGTGTTTATTTGTACTATTAGGCTACTCGGTGACTTCAGGTGAGTACATCAAGAGCACATACTATTGGTTTTGTTACTCACCACCGTGACCAATTTGATGCGCCTCCCCACGATCGACTTGATATTGACCTGTTATCTCTGTCCCAGGTTCGCTTAACGCATTTCCAGCCAACTGTATGTTTATGTGTTCCGTATGACATGTCTAGCGTCATGATTCTCACCGCGAGCGGGAGCCTTTGGACTCACTCCTGGCACTGCTCCACTTTCGAAGGGCAGACCTTCTTATATGACAGTTTTCAAGTAAGTTACTGAATATCTGTTTCCTTCGATTTTCCATCTCACCCAAGTTACCTCAAAGACTCTTCAACTAGAGATCTCCTACTTATCTCAAACGACATTTTCTGTGGGATCAAACGCGGTCATAATGGACTACAGAGCACTCCGCCAAATATATTCTTGTAGGATGAGCTTGAGGGTCGCGGTGTGCTGCAGGACATCCTTGGACCTCTCAAAACTGCCAGGGCTCTTAAAAGCTACCATCCGGGTAATTCGACTCCATCGAGCCTCACGATGAGGAACCATTATCTTTCCACGGCGAAGCGAAACGGCCCGTGGAGTGATCATCTATGGGTCGCAATGGCTATTATATTAGTTTGTCGTACACTGTGCTTTCCCGGTGCATGGAGCAACTGAACCAAATGTCACTTCCTCAGCTTCAAGCTTTTGCTTCTGCTGCACCTGACAGAGGCGTTTGTAGTATAGCTGTCAGATACAATAACTCGACTTCGGCGAACTTATCGATTTCGTGCCTGTTTCCTAAATCTTGGTAGTAGTGCGTTATTTGAACGGTCAGTGGTGTGTGAACATTCTCTTGAACTCTATCATGGCATGGACAACGTGCTTAATATACGTGGACCTAAGGTGAACACATACTGGCTTTGTTATCAGCCGCCATGTCCAACTTCGGTGCACCTCCCCCAAGTACACAACAAGCAGGAGCGAACGTTGGTACCGCTCCTGGACTGCAAGGTTCAATCGGTGGCAGCAGCAGTGGTGGCAGTAATGGAGGAGCCACAGAGTCGGCGGGGAGCAACTGGGGTCAATGGAGGCAACAGCTGCACAACCTTGTACAGAGTTCCTATGGGGGAGATGCATTGCAGTGGATTGACCAGAGACACGGAACACAACATGCAGGAACTTGGGAATCCACTGTTCTCGGTAAGCTTCGGACTCTGGGTATTGGTGATTGAGCTGAGGAGGGTATCGCAGTCTATGGCCGGGAGTGTGGAAGAGGGACGGGACTCACCAGATATGATGCAAGAGAGGCAGCAGCTTTCCGTGCACTTGCCATCCTTCATCATAATAGAGGCTGAACCTCTCAGATAAGGGTCAATCACAAGGAGCGGTAGGCACCTTCAGGGTCGTATCAGACATCGTAATGGAACGTTAACGACACCTTCAGGTATCCCCTGTATTTGATGATGGACCGGAACAACAATACTTATACACAGCGAATTCAAAGTGAGCTGACAAAGCAGTGCGAATAACACATAGAACACGAAAAGAGTCCATTGATTGATTACGCAACTGTGTACCATACCTCTGCCTTTTTCCCATATTTAATTCTTCGCCCATATTCTGGCTTTCGAACGAGAATAAATGAAAAGCTTTCATAACTGACATCATAAGACGACGACATTCTCAGCAACCTGGCTGACAATCTTGAGTGCCTGTTCCGACCTGGGACGGATGTCCACCTTGAATGGTGTGGGAGTTCTGGAAGAAATTAGCACATCTCATGGGTGTTTCCTTTACAACTAAGCGTACCGGAATACGGAGTTTTCGAACTTGACGATAGGCTCCACGATGTTACCCTGCTCGTCTCGGGCCTTTGAGAAATCAAGAGTAGCAATCATGGTAGCCATAACGATCCAGAGTGACGATTCGATGAGGTGCGAGCCGGGGCAGCGTCTGCACAAACCTTTCAGAAAATGACGCTGAAGTGAGAACGTTGGATGATTCTCACCTTCGGCCGTAACCAAAGACGTAGTTACGAGGATCGCGACGTTTGGCAGTAGCCTCGTCGACTTCAACAAGGTAACGTTCGGGTTTGAACGAGTTGGGTTCAGGATAGAGCTCCTCGTTGCGAAGAATGTTCCTATTGGTCAAAAGTTAGTTTTGAAGACACGATTCGATGTTCTCAAGAAAAATATTTACCAAACGTTTGCAAACACCTGGGCAAAAGGACCTGAGTACCATTGCAATTCCATGAAATAAACCGTGAAATACTCACCAAAGTACCCTTCGGAATAAACATGCCCTTGTAGACATCATCCTCCATGAGGCGATGAGGAAGACCTGATTAATGATAAAGCAAACAATTAAAAACCCCCATTCAGTCTCTTTAGTTCAGACGAAGTACGTACCCAACGGAACAGCGGTACCCCAACGCAAGACCTCACTCATGATACATTCAAGGTAAGGCAAATCCGCGCGGTCGCTGAAAGTCGGAAGTCGGTTCTGATCAATAACTTTCTCCATCTCCTTCTGAGCTTTCTGCAGAACTTCGGGGTGGAGTAACATCAGAAGGATGAAGTGCTGGATACCTGTGATCGTCTGTAGGAGGTATGTCAAATGATATCATGATGAATGAAGACAGGAATGTTACTATACGTACGGTATCGAGACTGGCAGAGTACATAGAGTTGGCCGTCCAGCGGATGTCAAAGTCACGTTGAGGGTCGATGACGTGATCTTTCGAACGGATATCTTCCAGAAGCATGCTACAGAAGCAAGGCAGAGCAGTGCCATCCCTCTACACATATGAAACGGAACGTCAACCTATTTGCGCGCAGTAGAAGAAGTAAGAAATAACTTACCATGCGCTGCAAAAGATGTTCGTAAGGCTTGTCGACGAACTCTTCCATCTTGGCACGCCATTCGACAGCTTTCTGCTTGAATCCTGAACCAGGTGCCCAGTTCGGTAGGTACTTTACTGTGAATCGGAAACGATGATCAATTAATTAATCGTGGCAAATGAAAGAAATGGCGTACGAATCGGGAGGACATCGACAGGCCAGATGCCACCACCAGATGCGATCCGGTTCGACAGGATGTCAATGCACTCCTCGGCAAGGTGCAGATACTTGTCATCCTTTGAAGTGACACGGTAGCCGTATACGACATGTAAAACCAATGACCCGGCGTATCTGAAATAGACGGTGTGCCAAACAATAAGACCGAAGAAGCCAGGAACCAAACTCAAGATTTATGATGTACCTAATAATGTAGTCTAAGTGATGCTTTGGGTCCGCAAGAACAGCTCTGACAAGCTCGTGGGCTTGGTACTCCAGTAAAGGTTGATAGGTCTTAATAGCGGAGGTGCCAAGAGCTTGTTGCATCAGCTTACGCTGGCGTCTGGACTGGTCACCATAGCGAGTGAAAGCGACCATGTTCTCGCAACCACATCTGAACCGGATGAAACGGAACGACATGAGACCCTTTCGACGATAGGAAATGACAAAAAAGCGAAGACGTACAATTCACCAGCCATGACCAGGGCGGGCTTGTCAGAGTAGATGGAACCTTTCCTGTCCATGAGATCGAGCGCGACTTCATGTGTATTGAGGAAGACCAGTCCTTGACCGAAGACATGAAGGTACACAATTTCACCTGCACGACGTATGATGTATTGGAAATGAAATGTGGCGCGATGAGCAGAACGACTCGGCGATGTGCTCACCA
Organism: Somion occarium; assembly: GCA_964035595.1. Lineage (NCBI taxonomy): Eukaryota > Fungi > Basidiomycota > Agaricomycetes > Polyporales > Cerrenaceae > Somion > Somion occarium. The sequence goes on along the minus strand of OZ037949.1, from coordinate 977,816 downwards.
TATTGATGATACCATTGTGTAGCACGGAGCCATAGCTCGCGAGCAGTCAGATCCAAGATGTTTCCGACAACGGGAAGCGCCTTCGGACCAGGAGGGTAGACGAGATTCTTGGACTTGTTATGCTTCGACCACAGGTAGAGACCTGTGATGACGAGGAGGCCCACCAAGACAGAGTTCATAATGTTCAGAGGAAATGTAAAGAGAGGAAAAGCGGAAGTCCGGACGTGGGTGTTGGAACTCAAGTCGAAAGGACGCGAATAACGTTCGCGCTGTCAGAAACCAGGGGATATGGATGGCTTCGAAGAAGATCTGTAAAGTCGGGAAAGCGGACGGGCGGGTTGACGCCACACGCAGAATATGGCAAGAGGAGGGTCAAACGAAGGACTGAGGGTCAGCAAAAGTGATCTTAAAGTGCTCAGGTGAGCTGTCGGAGTTTTGGATAGACACAGGGCAAAAAAGAGATAGTGAAACTCAAGCGCATCTTGACTTTTTATCGCAATGAGTTGCCGGTGGGACGGAAGCGTGAACCCAAAACAGGTTGTTTAGCGACTTCGTGGCAGCAGCGCGGAACAAACGCAGATGGAACGCTCGCCCGCATTCCGACAGTTTCTGCCCGCTAATTATGACAAAACACAAAGCTTGTTTCCCCACAAGAACGCAATCATAACCAGGATTTCTCTCCGTGCAAACGGTCGCGAGATGTTCATTGGAGCTGCCAGTGGTCTGCCTCGTCAATGTGGATTCTGGCAGAGGGCGTCTTGGCCTACGACAGGAAGACGTAAATGACGCTTCTTTGCCGAGAGCTTCTTCGTACACGCTTTTCCTTTATTTGATGACCTTCGCCAGCGTAATTGAAAATGGATGTAAAGCAACTGCTGATGGCAGACGTTTCTTTGGTTTGTGGTTTCGATAGACCAGAAAGCGTTCAGAAGATTATGGGTTGGTATATAATAAAAAGACAGGGACAGGAAGATCTAGGCAAACGATCGAATGGATTAGGTGACGGGCCGGAAGGGCAACATTGTTCTAGCGGTACCCAGAGCATCCGAAATTGCCAACAAATGAGTTGAGTATATCCGCGGCGACGTTGTTCTGCATTGTCAGCAACATTTATACTGTAACTGTAACCAGACCTGCAAGACATGCACGACATGCACGACGTGGCAAGAGTGGCATCTCGGGCGAACTAGAGCGAACTGCGACCTAATCGGTAGTATTTTAGTGATATTGTGTGGTGGATGCCGTTGTAATAACATTACAAAACATGCTTAGAACACGAGAAGGCCGGAAAGAACAGTCAGAGATGTTTCTCTGAGATGTCCAGAGAGTTGACATCAACGCCGTCTTTGAACCAACGCTCCTCTTCCGTGATAGGGACATCGTTTCCGCTCATTTGGCGTTTACGCATCCTGCCGTCATCACCGAAAGTCCAATCCTGACACAAATTTAAAACTAGTGAAGAGAAGAGGACATGAATCGGAATTATGCTTACCTCGAGACCATACGTACGATACCATTGCCTGCTACCGTCCTCCTTAGTGTCGAACCATTCATAGAAGAACTGCGAAGAAGTACATATGAACTCTCCATTCATCTTCCGAACAATGATCCACCGCAGAAGCACGTACCTGAACGGCGATCTTGTTATCCGTGAATGCAAAGAGATCCTTCCTTAGCCTATATCCGTTCTCCTTCTCCCATTTCTTACGAAGGAATTCCTTAACTTCTTCATGTCCGCGCATGAACTGATCGCGGTTTCGCCAGATTGTGTCAGACTACATCAACAAAGAAGTAAGCAATATCCGAGGCAGGAGTACAATGAGGGTCTCGAGCGATCGAAGGCGAGATACATACATTGTACGCAAGAACGACCTTCTCAGGGTCCCTAGTATTCCATAGGTCCTGAGCCATTTTCACTTTCCTGAGCGCGGTCTCAGCTGTGAAAGGCGGAAGGGGTGGTTTAATATCAGTTCCAGACATCTTAGACAGAGTACGATGAATTTGTTGCGGTAGAATCGACCACAAAAGCCAGAAGAACCCAAGACGTTCCACGGTCGTATATATATTGTACATGGGCAGGCGGGAACAGACGAAATGCCTCGAGCTCCTGACCAGTCAGATTACACTTCTCCTCGGATTTCTATGGTGGCTTCGAAACTCGCACCACCATCCTTTGCAAGCATCCAGGCCACTAGGTCTTAGAACTCATGAGTCCATATCTTGTTTAGCCAATCAAAACGGAACGAAGACTCCAAAACGTTGTATGTGCTGACTGCATCTGGCCGAACCACTTCACGTCAGCAGACATGTGATCGTGGAGAGCTTACAGAAGTCTTGTCAGCATCAAGCACAATCCATCAGCAGGCTGTATAGGTGTTTGCATCCCCCGGACTGTATAGAGACCGACAGTGAAGTTGAAGCTTGAGCTGAAAGTTAGCACGAAAATGTTGGAAACGAAGAAATGATGCAAACACTACGTTAGAAGGCGTGGGAACAATACCATCGGTGTTGCCTTTTTGGATATGATCGCGCATTTCGGTGATTGCCGTAGATGACTTATTGAACGTTGGATGACCGTCGACGTTCTGCTCTGAGGACATCTTTGAGCATTCTTCGTCCAAAGGAATTGTCGTTCCTCATCATACTTCAGCACATCTAGGTGGTTTCAATGAGTAAACATTGTAATCCGGTCCTCATTAAGGCAGAGCGCTGTCGATACATAGTACCGCATTACTCATTTGTGAGCCGATGTGCTCTGAAGGATATCCTGCACATCCTTCAGCAACGTTCTGAATATCCTTAGAAGGGTAAGTCCAGTATATTTAGGTGAATGTAGGCGATGCGGGGGTCACGATGTAACTGCTAGATTCTTACTAAAAACAGGTCTCCTCCCGAATCCCGACGTGATGCTCTCTCCAAATCGGGCAAGTCTCTTACTACAACAAAGAGGCTTTGCGCTGCTGGATCCCTATGCAGTATACTAATGTACGCTGACATATACTGTATGTGAGGACATTGTATAACTGGTCATCTATTCTAGACCCTCGTCTCTCCGGAACACCACAGCATGTGAACTATTCTATCGTTCTCGGGGATGTAACTTGTTACCAGCGTTTGACCATGGCCTTGCCGACACTTCGAAACGGATGACTCGACGTTAGAGGTTTGCGAACAGGAACTAGTCTTCCTCTTTGTTCTTGCCTTCGTTCCACAGCTGACGAAGCATGCTACCGATACTCGCGATGTCTGTTGATATCAACCCCTCATGACGCCCTCATTATACCATAGCCATCGACGAAAGCACCAATAACGGCATTGGACTCCCCACCATCCCCTTTCCATCTCCTACCCGAATGTCAAAAATGTCTAGAGAACCTACACAAGGAGTCCGTCATTGTTCCGATTGTCCATGACCCAACCACGAAGGTATGACGAGGAGATGTTAGCGCAACGATATAAAACAACATTGGTGATTATGGTACGTCATTCAAAATACCTAGACACCTACGCAGCGTAAATTCGAACCGACAATGTCTACTCAATCGCAAGGATTCGCCAATTCACCTACTGAAGGTGGTAGCACCTTACCCAGGTTCGTATGGATCTCTTCCAGGAACACATAGGCACTAATCCTTGTTCCAGAGGTGCTGCGTGTCTTCCATGCCGCAAACGCAAAATGGTGAGCGCCTTCTGACTTATTAGACAAATTTCCTTCATTACTTCGGAGTATTAATCACCTTTGTGACAGAGGTGCGATGGAAATCAGCCCGCCTGCGGCCAGTGCGTGAGCAAACGGAGAGAAGAAGACTGCGAGTATACCACGGCGCCCGGTCTTACCAGGACTCAGATGCTCGAGGAGAACATTGCTCTGCTTGAAGCTCGCATTCGTGAACTTGAGAATCCTGATGAGCGTCCGTCGGTCAAACTTCGCGACCCTCATGCACCCAGCATTCAGCTTGGACAGCTGGACAGTATCGCACTGCCCAGCGGTGCAGGGAAAAGAGATTCTGCCTTCATGGCTGCGCAGACCGGCGGCTTAGGTCGGTCTCAGTTGGCATTTCTATGTAAACGTTTTGTAACTAGACCTATAGGTAACATTCCGCCTTTTTCCAACCCCATCACCACTCAAGACAAATCCCGCCTGTAAGTTCAACACTTTCTCGCCTCAAATTCTGCTCATGATCTTTTGGTGAATAGGATCGATGCGTTCGTACTGCATGCGTCACAAGTCGGATTCTTTCTCCACGCGCCTCGACTTCTAATGGCGGCCTACGGTCCAGTAGCTCGTGGTTCTCTCTTAGAAGCTTTGCTGAACGCGATCTACGTTTGGGGCAGCCACTTCTCTGTTGACCCAACATTGCGTGGTCGCGAAGCCGAATTACTCGCTCTGGCTGTCCACGGTGTCTCAGGCTCACTCTTCGTCTCCGCCACTGCTCAACGTGGTCAAGACATCCTCTATGGCATTCAAGCGGAGGTTCTCTTAGCTAATTACTACTTCTCCAATGGACGCTTTCTCGAGGGCAGATATCACACCAGTGCCGCTATCTCTCTAGCTATCAGCTGCAGGCTCAATCTCATTCGCAGTAACCAAGTAATTAGTATGGAAGGCGGTTCGGCTATGATTATGGTCAGTACTCAGACTGCCGCTCTGGTAGATCCTTTAGATGGTATTGAAGAAGGCGAGAGAATTAACGCCTTCTGGGCGGTTTATGTTTTGGATAAGACTTGGGCCGTTGCTTTGAAGTCTCCCTCTGCCATTTCGGAGGACGGGTTATGGGGCATTCAGATCGATACACCTTGGCCTCTTGCCATGGAAGCTTACGAACGGGTATGTACATTTGCCCCATCGCCTGCCTTCTATTCCTGTGACACAGTTTCACTGAAATTATCAAGGGTGCGCTGGCAAACGTATTTAGCAGCAATACAGTTCAGACTTTCCTTGCAGGATTGGTCGTCACACCCGATATGGGACATGCTCCTCTTGCTCTCCGAGCTCAAGCAACGATTCTATATAGTCGGGCTTCATGGATGGCTTCACAGTATAGAGATGGTATGTTGTCACCATTGATTCTTGTAATACGAAGCTACAATCTCCTCGCTCTTCCCAGGGATGCCGAACATAGCCACCTTGCAGGACGAATGTCTCGCCTTCGACGGCTTTGTCACAAATTTCATTAGTACCTTGACTATCAACCCTCGGAATCGAGATGACCTGGTCACCTTAACGCTTGCTCGCGTAGCTCTGATTCAGTTACATGTCAATTTCGCAAGCACGGAGAGAAGGTCCCGCGATTCATGCATGGCCGCGGCGAGGGCTGCACTCGCTGTCATTCGCGACATTTGTGCCGCCGAACTGGGGTACATCGATCCTATCATGGCAGTAAGTCCAGTCACAAAGTGAACGCCGGGATTTTTACTCACCACATTTGCATTGCTAGATATTGTGGACAGCCATTGGCCAAGTCTTCATTCGCGAGATCGATAGAGTCAAAGCCAAGGGCACAGGACAGGCTGGTGGAGATGCGTACTTGAATGATTTGACTTCTTGCGTTGCCCAAACCACAGCTCGTATGGCCGACTTCAGCTCTATCTGCCCAATCATGGGTTTGTCCCCCCTTGGATTTCTTATGTAGGTTCGATAACTGATAAAACACTGACAGCGATCCAGGCCACTCAACTCCAGCAGGCTTACCAGGGCGTCATGTAGAAGTCAGTCCAAGGATGCAGAGACAATGTTCCCATAAGAGTCGAGCGCAATACTTCCTCGGCAACAAGTCACTGAGTCAAGAATCAAACAAATAGACAACAAACGGGCAGTTTCGACGTAGATAATGAATGGTAATATGATGAGATTCTGCATTCTTCCATAGACTTTGAATAGACATAGACGGGGACGAGACGCAGCATTATCTCTCAACCAATAGATTCGTAGCACATATTCTTATCAGGGCATCCAGGATGGGATTATCTGAGATCTTCAAGTAGTTACGATTTGCAGAATCGTGAAGTTACGATCAGTTCTTTAGCCGTATTTCATAGAAGTCTCGGTTAGATCAAAGATACGCAGACACCTATGATTTGGCCATGCCCCGCGTCGTCCTCATGGCTTCTCACGTCGGCTGGTCTCCGCGCTTTGTCTCCATTGGAACGCGTTCTTTTCAACTCGGCCACTGCACATTTCTACCTTTCATCCTTCTTGTTTATAACCCTGTTGTCTCCTCTGCGTCAGTATGTACACACCACTCCTTTCCGCGGGCCTTGCGAATAGATTCGAACGTGAAATGCAAGAACACCTCTCGACGAAATTCCAACATAATAGACAACCGGAGAGCGTAGAGATTGACGAGTGGGAGTCAGTACTCGACGCACGGGCTTCATCAACAGTTTCTTCGTCCAGCACAACGAGCTCACACGAATGGACGGAGAAGGAGGAGTCCCGAGGTCAGAAGACAGAACAGAACTCAAAACTATCATCAAACGGAGCCCTGGCAGGTTCCCACGGTATGCCTAACATTTCTCACCGTCGCAGCGTGATGGAAAGAGCTAAACAGCTTTTCTTCTCCCAGCACTCTGGTCGTGGACGATGGCTGTCAACGCACGCACTTGGATTTCCCTCTGGTATTTTTTCTCAACGTTGGTCGAGTTTTAAACTGGACTGACGTTGCGGTGAAGGTTCCTTCTTACTATTCCGGTCATTTTCTGGGATGCTGGTTATTGCTTCTTGCGGTAAGCCATTGCGCAGCAACCCATCCCTGTGGATTGCAACTGAGCGAAGAAAAATCTCATAGTCCCCGTTCCATGAAGGGGGGAGACTTACATTGGATCTGGAAGCCTTATGAGCTTTACCAAGAGGTCGACTATGTAGGTCACTGTCCATATTATCTCTGACGGTATTTTCCGACGTCTTTTTTACTCAGGTCTACGGCACACATGCGCTGGAACGCGGTGATGGCTTTACTAATGCACAATGTGAGCTCATTGCACTGACTTTATATCCCAGATTTAATATTACCGTTCTTCAATAGCATTGCTGAATATTGTGGAGAATTTCATGAACATTGGTTATCTATATCTTGCTCACATTGTCGAGTCTCCGGTTGCACCACTACTTGGTTTTGCAAGCGCAGTCATGACCTTGTCCAAGACTGTACTCTACTGGGCTCAGGAATATTATTGCGGTGGTAAGTTGTCCCGAGGCTTTTTACCGACTATACGAAACAATTGAACTGTTTGCTCCCGTTCTTCTGCAGGTTGTGCAGTCGGCCATAATGACCTCAAGACATTGATTGTCTACTGGATCATTCCCAATGGGTAAGAAGTTCCTACCTCTCCACCGGAACGGCAAAGTGATTCACCTTCTTTGATTCAGGCTTTGGCTTGTGGTACCGAGCTTCATCATTGTGCGCCTTGCAAAGGATATTGCTTCCTCCTTGCGCACTGCTGATCAGGTAGCAAAGAAGGATAAATTGGGGAAAAGGTTGTGACATATAGAAGAATAGGACTCTGAAGACATTTGCATGTATGTCTATGTAACATATTTATTGGATATACCCTGCTTGTTGCAAAAATATGTGTTAACATCTTGCTATTTCTCAAATAATTGATCCACCCGAGCTTCTGGAGAATCTGCACTGCGATACACTGACAATCTTATCTTATCTATGTGTATGTATCGAAAGATTAGATTAGATCTGTGCAATATTCTGCTCTGTCGTTCCTTTCTGGAGGACTCGATGCGATTTTTGGCTTCTCGAGTCAGATCTCATCTTGTCTTCAACCACTGTTTTTACAGATTGCATTTCAGGATGGCGAGCAGCTCGACCACCGTAAAGAAGGATGCTTTCCCTTTCGATAAGCAGCGGCTAGAGGGGACTTTGCTTAATCGATTCTTCTACGCCCCAGCGTTCGAGATTTACGGCGGTACGTGCATCATTTTGAGCAAAATTCACCTTTCGATATCTCAATAATTGTGTTAGGTGTTGCTGGGTTGTATGACTATGGCCCCCCGGGTGCTTCGTTGCAGGCCAACATCATCAATGAGTGGCGAAAACACTTCATCATCGAAGAACACATGCTCGAGCTTGACACTACTATCATGACTCCTGCACCCGTCTTTGAGACTTCCGGTCATGTGGCTCGGTTCATGGACTGGATGGTCAAGGACTCCCAGACTGGCGATGTCCTTCGTGCCGACCATCTAGTTAAGAACGTCCTCGAGGCTCGTCTTGCCGGTGACAAGGAAGCTCGTGGTCTCGCTGTTCAACCACCGGTGGATGACAAAGATAAGAAGAAGAAGGTGAAGAAGGTGAAAGGGAAGGTTGGTGTAAAGCTAGAGGATGAGGTTGTTGCAGAGTACGAAAACATCCTCGCCCAGGTACGGTGATCAGCGTCTTGCACCAGACATTGTACTGACAAATTCCTTCCGAAGCTGGACAACTATACGGGTCTAGAACTTGGCGAACTTTGCCGCAAGTACAAAATTACCAACCCCGACACCGACAATGAGGTGTCAGAACCACAACCGTTTAACCTCATGTTTGCTAGCAGCATCGGTCCCACCGGTCAGCATCCAGGGTATGTTCTATGAGACATGTTCTCTTTCTTTTCCGAATGCAACTGAATTGTGATCAGTTATCTCCGACCCGAGACAGCACAAGGTCACTTTATGAATTTCTCTCGTCTGCTCAGCTTCAACAATGGAAAACTTCCATTCGCGTCCGCACAGATCGGGCGGTCATTCAGAAACGAGATCTCTCCCAGAGCCGGTCTCCTTCGTGTGCGAGAATTCACGATGGCGGAGATCGAGCACTATGTCGACCCGGAAGATAAGACTCACGAACGCTTCCACGAGGTGCGCGATGTGGAACTCGATCTTCTACCTCGAGATGTTCAGTCGTCAGGCAACACGAAAGTGACCCGAATGACTGTGGGCGAAGCTGTCAAAAAAGGCATCATTGCGAACGAGACCCTCGGGTACTTTGTCGCACGCATATACTTGTTCCTCACTAAAATCGGCATCAATCCTGCGAGGCTCCGGTTCCGCCAACACATGAAAAATGAGATGGCCCACTATGCCTGCGACTGCTGGGATGCGGAAATTCACAACTCGACCGGTTGGACGGAATGTGTTGGCTGTGCTGACCGGTCGGCGTACGATTTGACAGTGCATAGCAAGAAGACCGGGATTCCTTTAATTGCTTCGCAACAGTTGGAGGAGCCCATCGTGATCGAGAAGGAGGTCGTCCAATTCAACAAGAGGACGCTCGGCAAGATGTTCGGGAAGGAGTTGCCTGTGATCCAGAACATCGTCAATGACATGGATGAGGTCAGCTTGCAGAAGCTCAAGGGCGAACTGGCCCAGGGGTACGTATTTTTCATTTACGGCTTGTTAAGATTCACATCACGCTGACCCGTGTGACATCAATTCTAGTGTTGCCACGATTGTTTCCTCTGAAGGCCGGGAGTTCAAACTCACCCCTGACCTCCTGACCATTGAAAGACAAACGATCAAACAGTCAAGTAAGTGATGTATGGAATGCGCAGGCTATCATCTGACTTGTTACTATTCAGTTCGTGAGTATACACCAAACGTCATTGAGCCGTCTTTTGGTCTGGGCCGCATCCTTTACTGCTTGCTCGAACATAGTTTCTGGAGTCGAGAACAGGATGTCGAACGTGTGGTATGTGCTCATAGTCGCTCCAACGCCATGCATGTCGCCAAGTTCTCACCTCGGCCTCTTACCATCTCGTTTACCCGATCTAGGTCCTCTCATTGCCGCCTATAATCGCACCCACAAAAGTGCTCATCGTTCCCTTGAGTACTAAACGGTTCGATCATCTTGTTCGTGACGTCTGTGAGTCAAAGGCCAAACAGGGCTCCCGTCTATTCAATTACTCATATATGTTCATATCGCCGCAGCGTCGAAGCTTCGCAAGTCTGGCGTGTTCTCTAGTGTAGATGATTCTAATCAAAGCATCGGGAGACGCTACGCTCGCAACGATGCATTGGGGACACCATATGGCGTGACACTTGACTTTGCATGTGAGTAGTCGCCTAGAACTCTAGACCTTGGTTACCCCAGGTCGTGTGCCCTTCGTGCGAGTGAGCTGACAACCGTTTTATATTGGCAGCATTGCAAAAAGGGACTATGACGCTTCGGTGAGTCTCTTTACCATTTAGTCGTGGCGTCCTGCCGCCGGTTCCCCATTCATTTTTCAATGGGGGCGTCATGCGTGATGTTTTACATGCTTCTGAGAACCTGTCTGACGCGATCTTCTTGCAGGGAACGTGACACTACTGAACAGCTCATTGGTCCTATTGACGAGGTTATTGCTGTTGTGACAGAGCTTGTCCAAGGCACTATAGATTGGGCCGAGGCTCGCCAGCGACTGCCAGCTTATGACGGCGTCCAAGCTCTTGATTAACATGCTGCAAACGCTGCCTTGGGATCGGACGTCCAGGTTGACTGAATGAACTGAAGGGTTGTATTGGCGCAGCTCAGGATATCCCCGTGGACATATGGACGTCTCTGTTTAACGAGGCAAGAGCAATTGAGAAAGCATGATTAGACTGGCTTACTAGGCGTGTACTAGATGTATCAACAAGTTACCCATCAGATTTCCGTCCGACGACCTCATCCGGTCTATGCGGAAGTTACAATGAATGTGCATCGCGCCGATATGTCGCGCAAGCTCAGATACAAAATGGAGTAAGAGGGTGTCTCTCCTATGCCTTGGAACTATTCACAGGAGTAAACATAGTTCACGGAGCGTAGGCTTACAATCCCAGCTAGATGTCCTCCTATGATGATGCGTAGCTTCCCGCCGCTACTTGGACTGAGTGGTCAGAATTAGGGTAAGGCTGTGAGACGGCCAACTTCGGACGCAACCGACACTCAGCGCGCGATGGATGTACAAGAAAGTCAATACAGAACCAGGCGTTGTTATTCGGTGCGTGATGCCATGAACTGGGTGCAATTGGCGGCAGCGTCATTCCCCTATGTTGACACGTTGTATTTCATGTGGCGGGGACGGAATGACGAATGAAGACGGCCATCGTATGCTTGGTCGGGATTGCATGCTCTGTTCGTCTCAGATACGCATTACACGAACGGATCACTCACTAAGATAAATGAATGGATAACTAAATCTCTGCAACCATGCGGTTATCGAGAACAACCTGAGAACATATCCAGACACTGTCTCCGGCTGGACATTGGCACCCCTGCATCAAGGCATTAGAGAAGCCGAGTACCGAGTTCACTGGCCATTAGATCCATCGTATTTAATGCGACATTTGCAAGTCAACATTGAAAGCCACCGCAGGTCTCAATGTTATGGCAGCGCGAGTGCCGAGCCTAAGCCGGTATTCAGCAAGTCAGCAGACTCTGTTGCGAGGAAATGGATAAGAGGAATACGTGAGAAACTGATTGATATTATGGTAAGTGAGACCCAAAGCCTGGACTCGAAACATATGGAGGGAAAAAACTTGTACAAACATGGACATCCAGTGAAGCTTTGCTTTTCCCGGGGGATTGCGTAGTCCGGGAATACCAGACATGAAATTGATGAGCATTTCAGAGATTGAGCGAATAAGAAAAGGGACATCACCATACTCATGATGTTGAGCGCAACAACAATCAGTCAAGTGACAATGCACGATAACAGACTCGTGCATAGCCAGGACTAAAAGTAAACCATAGGAGAGCAGCAGAAGGGATCTGCGGAGACCGAGAGTAACAAGACTGTGCATGGCCAACTTGCATCCGGCAAAGCAGACTGATCGCCTGAGACCGAGACGGGGCCGAAAAAGGCAGGATCCCATTGTTTAGGGAATAAAAGAGATAGAGGATGAATCGGGTTCTCGGATTAACTTGACGATGAGAGAAGCACACAATACCCGCGCGCTTCTCGGTGGGATCCCACAAGCCATGGATGCCGAGTACTTACAGATGAGATACAATAAAGATACCGATTGACAGAGGCATTGCACTCCTGAGCAGGTGACTCGCATAATTGTGGGTGATGGAGAGTCGAGCCTGGACTGTTGTGCGCAACCTATTGTCATTCGAGGGTGCAACTCGCATGTTGCTCGATCCGGCAGAGTTATTGAAGGGGTTTAGTGCCAAGTCTCACCATTTCCTTCATACAAGCTTCAGGAGTCGCACGGTTTGCCTTTTGTGGCCGTTGGTGAAGGCCGCGGAAAGAGAAGGCATGAAATGGTCGACGGCGGGGTGGTAGTCAACACGTTACGACATAGCTGCAGTAATATGTCAAACTTGCTACGGATTGTCTTTTGATTCCCATGAGTGTGAGTGTGGCGCGCGATAGAGGAGACCGGGCAACATACAACGGCGGAGCGCCGTCTGGTCTCCTGATCTTGTGTAGCAGATACAGCAAGTGCTAGCGACCACCCTCAGGGGAATGTGCGAGCAAGACGAACAAGAATGGTTTAGACGTGATGGAAGGCAACATGAGGACTGAAGTTTGGTTTGCGATGACGTTCGGTGAAAATGCAAGTCAGGTGGAAGTAGAATTCCCATCCTGCGAGAGAAGGCCTGAGAGGTTCGAGAATGCTTGCATCATGTCCCTTCTGCGGGTGCCAATGCGACCGACTGGTGTTGTACGTATAGATCTATCCACTCGGTGAGATCGAGACGAGACGACCTTGTACGACGGCTTCCGCGTGCCCTTGCATTTCTTGGGCATTGAGAGAAAATGGACACATGCGACTCCCGTTGTCTTCACACAAGTAGCAATCTTATCATATTCTTGTTGCTAGAGAATGTCGTGAGAGAACGCAAACTGTCACGATGCATATAATATTTTCCTCCGGATGGACTCGACCGGGAAGGAGGCCGAGTCTCACAGTGGGCGGCTCGGAGGATTTGGATCAGAATCTGCCGCTAAGTACCGCAAGCATGTTGCCCTGATTGGCCCATCAGCCACCCAAAACTCGTGTAAAGCCTTCGCAACGTCCTAGATTCCCGATTTCACTTCAAGCCGAACAGATTCTGGGCCCTGGCATATATAAAACCACTCCCCCCTCCCATGTTCGCTTTCCTCACCCTGCGTACCATCTCTGCGTCAGTTTGCCAGTTCAGCACGCGCTACCCTTCTATACCTCCTCACTTGTCGTATACCACCCACATTCTTGCGCCCCATACCCTGAACTCTCTTCTAACCGCATCAACATCATGTCTTCTCAAGCACCTACTTCTAATTCCTCTCGTTCCACCACATCGAGCAGGTCCCTCGCACACGAGCAGCTCATAGCTCTGCCAAGCTTAGCATGCTCGCTGTCATCATTACCCCAAGCTAAAAGCGTCGACTCCGTATCGCTGCATCCAAGTTCGATGTCAGCGCAACGAGCCGCCGAGAGTGAAGCCAAGGTAAATGAGTGTTGAATGTATTATTTGAGAGCCAATAGTAATTGTTCATTACGTCTAGTTGAGAAAGGTCCTCTCGAAGTCCTCACATTCATCTATACCCTCTGCCTACATGCCTGTAAGTATACCACGTTTGATTGAAGTTACAATGGCATGACTGATGGTCGCCACATAGGCACCGTCATACTCTCCGGGCTCCAATGATCCCCAATTAACGATGCGGAGAGCTGTGCGTCTATATCTGCATATTCATTAAAGACCCATATTAATCTTTCCTCTCCAGCAAAAAGCAACAAAGATCCAAGTCTGATCGTTATGCATTCTCTATCCCTCGTCTCTCCTCTTTCCTCGCGCCATAGAACTCCGGCTTTTCTCTTTCTCGTTTTGGGACTTTGCAGCACACCTTTCCCCCCTTACAAAAGCTCTCGACCCCATTCTCATGCTCATCTATCGCTCGTTTCTCTTCCGCATCTCTAGAAGTTCTTTCGTTTCCTTATATCCATGGCATCGATACCGCACGCTTATTCCCTCTCACTCTCTCGCATCGCTTTCTTCGCATCCGTATCTATACTCTTCGCATCTGGCCGGGGCCAACTGGGTTTCTAATTCTATTCGCAATCCTCTATCGCTAGTGTTACTCGCATCAATACATACAGTCAAATATCTTTAACAGTACCGTCTCTTGCGCCCGCCTAAGCTCCTTTGCTCAGTCCGGTTTGTAACTGTTCGTTGGTCCGTCTAGGCACTGAATGATCACACACCAGCGAACTCTCTTGCTCAGTCCAGATTGCAATAGCTCACCTTTCTGGTTAGCTAAGGTCACTCGGCGAATAGAGATCCACAAGACATTCCTCAAGTTCGTTATGGCAGGGTGGCATTAAAGCGATTTAGTAGCGAAGTCTTCCCCGCAAATGTATCCGTGTTGTCTCCATCATGACTTCCCGCAAATGAACTGAAGGCGGAGCTGCCGCATCGGGATCACACAGTATGTGCTTCTATCCGTCTATGGTCAGGTGCGCTGGCTCATGTCTGCAGAGTTGAATTGACGTGGTAATTCTAATGCAGGTGAAGTCTTTTGACTGAAGGAACGTTTATCAACTATGTCAACGTCGGTGTCATTTCCTCTCAGGCTCAGGTATGATTTGCTTGGCCGCCCGTGTTCAACTGCTTCGTCTCCGGTCACATAGGATCACTCTCGTAAACCTTGCTTCTCGCATTCGTACACTGGTGTCCTATCTGTCGGACGAGACCCTGCAGCCATGTTATAACCCCTTTTGGAAATTCCTCTTTGAAATCCCTCTATATCTCTCAACTCAGCAGCGTTCCTGGTTAGAGGCCATCTTTTGAGCTCAGCAAAAAAGACCGCATCTACAAACGATCTCTGCTTTGGTTGGGATTGCTGATCCGCTTGACCCGCCCGGTTTGCAATGCTTTATCTTTCCGGTCCCATATGATTCTTCACTGTACATCATTCTGGCCTTGTGTCCAAGTGGTCCATGCACGTTTCCCCCATGAGCTATTTCAACAACCTAAACATTATGGCATATGGGTGAGCCGACGTTCCTACGTGGAGTAGGTTGAACAGTCTATATAAGCGACCTAATCCCGCCATCCAGCTCCTGGACTTGTTTGGTGATGCTTCTAAAGCGTCACCGTGTCCGACATATACTTGGATGGAAGCACTGGGTATGTCAGCCCACTTCCCTTATCCCATTTCGGGAGCGATTTCCCGTCGGGCGCAAATGACACTTATCATGACCGTAACGTTCAAAAAATGATCCACCCTTGTTCTCGGGCGACTTCGTTGCTTCATTAGCCAGGATACCAAGAGTTTCATCGTCGGAAATATACTGGAAGACGCCACACTAAGAACTTGACATCGCGCTTTTTCGGCCTTTTCCCCGCACTGCAAGGGACGCAAGAACCCGAAAAACGCCAGGGTACGGTTATCATATTGTGTTCCTCATGTCAAGGAGAATTCTTCAATGCGTTCCGCGTAGATAAGGTGAGATTGAGCTCTATCTCTCTCATGTCAGCTCCAGGATTACCCTCACGAATGCCATTGTTCCTAATCTAATCTCTGAATGGCAACTAGAATTGCCGTTTTGCTTTAGGGTTTTATGCTCCCTAAAGGACCGTCGAACGCTATATGGAGCAGGTCCGCGTACCCAGAGTCACATCTCCTTTCTCACTTCCTGCCTCTTTGCATAAGAAATGCCGTTGCATGGTGAGCGTTACCATATGCTTGGTGAATGATATTTCGGTGTCGCGGTGCGTTTTCCTATCTCTCACATCAACCTTTTCCAGTTCATCTCATGCTATTTCTTGATGGCCATTCGCACTCTGCAACGTCCTTGAGAGCGACTTGTGCTTCGGACATGCATACCGTCAAATGTTACGTCAAGTTATTGCTCGAATTTCGGATTTATTTGCCAATGCATACACGTTGAAGGGTCTTTTGCTAACTTCGGTGTTTTCTCTGAGAAGTCTTGTTTCATGTTATTGGCTGGTTTCTTCATGGCTGCGCATCATGTCTCGCTCCTAGCACGTCTTTCTTGCTTGTTTCTGCTCACGGTCCTTACGGTCGATCACCGTGGATTTTCCGACGACACATCACTCGCTTCAGGCGTTTCATGAACGAGGAACCGGGGTCAAGATTCGCTTTCACGATGAGGACCGAGGTCTGTAGCTGAGATGCCTTTTACGAAGTCATTACATACATTCAGCCTGTTACCATCATGGTCCTCAAGTACGCCATTGCTGACGCCGGAATCACAATAGATGCAGCGAACCCGGAACCGCAGAAGGCAGGAAGCAACGAGGACACACAAATCCTATAACGCCGCGACCAAAAGGCTTCCCATATGAAAAGATGCTCGGACATACCTTCATCATCAACGCGTTAGCAACATTAGCACCTTACAAAGTCCTAGCCGATATCTTACACGTAAGTTCAAGTATGAGTATAGTCGCTCAAATTCGGTGCGTCTCTTCGTTCTCCGTGAATTTTGTCGAACAAATACCGAGTCTCGCCAACACTAATGGTTAAACCTTGTCTTCAGATCCTGCAGGTTCACTTCCAGAGAATCAGAAGTATCAAATGCTCTTGCTTTCCCCGCAACCCTGGCAGACTCATGTGTTTCCCGCTCCCATAATGGGAGTTCTTCTTGGAACGTGCAATGAAGCTGTTTGTATTTCCACCGATATGGAAACACTAGGGAGACACCATGCAGCTATTTAGTCCCAACGCAATGGAGACATTGTATGCAGGTGGGATAGATGGATGAGATCAGCGATGGGAAGGAAATTTCTAGCAACCTTCTCTCGATTCGTGCGTTGCCATTGGCCTTGACCTTGAAAGTCCTTGACACTGAAGTTCTCGCTCGATCGTTTTGACGGTGGACTCGGTCCGAGGACGAAGCACAGGCATTTACAAGCCAATCACAAGGAAGACGTGCTTAGCAGGCTGGCGGTTGTGGTCCTCAAAAAGGTACCCAAAGAGCACCAGTCCAGTCAGCACGTCCACACGTTGCTGCGAGAAGCGGCGAAGGACAATGATTTCGGAGGCTGAAGAGAAAGCAATTTGTGCAGTTGCGTTTTGAGCGGCGCATTCACGGGAGTTTCATGCTGCACAAGCTGCGAGTGTGCTATATCGGAACCCTAGAGATAAGGTATGGTGGAAAGACACATTATCAGCAGGCAATCAAAGAACTGAGATGGGCACTGTGACTCGCACTTTAGGTTCATAGTCGACGCTGGTATCGGCCAGTTGCGAACACGGATTGCTCAATACTACATGTTGGACCCACATCTCGGTGTCCATTTATGCCCAAACGCCGTCAATTTCATTCAACGGCCCCTTGAAGATTTCGCCCAAATCGCGCAGCTCATTCGTTCGCTCTTGGGTACAGTGCGGCGCATCTGCTACTCGAGATCCAAGTTAGAACACTCGCTCGGAGGTATTCAGTAAAGGATCATAGTTCCAGGCTACGCGGGAGCGGTGTCAATTCCTCCTGTTATCCCCTTGCCTGGTTCACTGTCCCCGTATTACTGATGCTTCAGGTCGCGCCTGGAGTCGCGTCCAGTCGAAGTTCTTCTCTCTCCTCGCGATGGTTCATCTAGGTCCGGTCTCAGTGTCGTCCCTTCCTTCCTGGTCGACGACGATCGCAAAACTGTGGCCTGTACATTCTGTACGTCCGCACATGATACTTTTGAGTTTATGAGAAGACAGCCGGAAGGCAGATGGCTAATTGCTCCTGGGACTCAGGCCCGAATTGAGTGCCATCGAGGCTTCCTGGTATATGTTCCGTTTAGCTTTCGTTCTCATCAGAAGGCAGAGTGTCTCCAGGTGTGTCAATTCTTGTTCAATTCTCGTCAACCTCGTGTAATCTTGTGGACTTTATCGATACTTGCTTATGTTATTTACGGTACGGTTCCCCCGTCTTCGTGTAATTTGGGCGTACAATTCACTCACCAGTTCCGACTCATGACTTGAGCTATTATGCTATAGATATCCTGCCCCCGTTTGCTACGGAGGGGAAACATGTGCCAAGAGCGATCTGGAAAGAGGTTTGCCTACCCTGCCAGTCGTCGTCCGGTGGTCAGTTCGCCGATGTGATAAACGTGAACAGTGGGTCTTACTACATCCAATACCCTTCACTTGCTCAATTCACTGACCTGACTGACTTGCACACACTCTTGTAACAGCACCTTCTTTTCCTCTCCTAGAACTCAACGCAGGCACAGGGTCCCTAGTATGAACGACTCAATCCTTTACAAGCAGAGAATAATGTTACCATGACCAATGAGCCGGATATAACAAGTATTTTAAACATCGATGAGGTCCTTAGCAACATTGTAACCGTGACGGCGAGTGTTATCTTATCTTCGATAAAGCGACGGAAGGTAGCGGAATGGATCGGACGCGCTCGGGAAGCTTCGCACGGAATGGCTGGACCAGGCTAGGTTTGTCATTTCAATTTTATACTAACCCACCTTTCGAGGCTTTCCTTACCATCTCCGAATCTTTATGCTGTACGCCAGCTAAGCAGGCCAATCCCTTCGTGGCATTTCATCCAAGCATAATGTACGTGGATCAGTGACAACTAACGACACCCGTAGGGTCTCAGATCATCGAGGTTGCCTTGCCTTGAAACGATGTGGAAGTGACACGGAATGCAATGAAGCACCGTGCTGTAATTCTTTTGTCTTCTCATGAGGTGAGCATGCTGATCGACGTGGTTCATGGTTTCGACTGAAATAGAGAGGTCAGAATCTGTAACTCCATGCCTCCGACTTTCGCCAGACTCGCCTCGGCGGGCGCTGGCCTACCACAGAAGCGAACGTACATTCCGTATATAAGATCTCTCAGTGGATACGCACTGTAATAAACCGCACCCTGTTCTCTCCACCATGTCGCTGCTCGTAGATACCCTCGTCGATGACGTCCTCATACAGCTAATTCTCACCTTGCCCGTACCAGACGTTCTCAGCATTCGCAAGGTACGTGTTGACAAGGCTTCCATATTCATAGCGTATTCAGCATTGGACTTTATTAGACATGCAAGCGTCTTTCCTACCTCACAAAGCTCAGAACCATCTGGTGCACTAAGTTTCACACTGAGGTTGTGAGGCGGAAGCTACCTATTCCGGGAAGTTATCTTCCTTTCACGGATTTGCCTACGGCGGACTTGGAATGGAAGACTCTGCGTGCTCTGCAGCTTGAGAATAAATGGCGAAGGATCTCGAGGCACACTGCTCTGACAAGCGTTCTACCCGTCTCCGAGCCTGTCGAGAAAGTTATCTTATTGCCGGGTGGATACCATACTTTGACGGTGCATACCGATCGCATTGTGCGATGGTGCATCAGTCTTCAGAGCTTCAGCCAGAATGCAGTGATAGAACGCTTGGATAGTTGGATGTCTCCCGGGATTATTACCAACGTGGTGCGTGATTTGGAGCTTCCCGATCGCATTGCAGTTGCATCGCTCGCAGAGTAAGTTGTGTCTTCTATTCCAGAAGGGCTTGAAAACTAACGTGAGGTCAGATCACAGACAATCCTCACTATCTTGTCAGCCACCGCTGATGGTGTCTGTACCGAGTTAGGCCGCTCAACCTTGATCGGAGGAAATCTGGCAGGCCTCCTCGGGGATTACATTCTTCTATCGGATATAACTAGTGCTTCGCTCGTGAACTGGCAGACCGGCGATACGCTCAAACTGCAGGTGCCGCTCGACGTGAGTTCTGAAAGTTCTAGCTGTCCGATTCTGAAACATGCTAACCGTCCTGTCTCCAGGCTGGCGAGTACTTGACGTTCGCTCTATTCCAGGATTTCATCGTCATTCTCTGGTCTCAAGCGCTCGCGATATTCCCCCTTCCTTCCGCCTCAACAAAGACAGTTTCAGGCAGTATGGAATACAAACAATCTTTCGCTTTCCACCAACCAGTTCAACAACCCATCTCCATGACGAATTGCCTTCCTCGCACCCTTCCCAGCACTTCACCATTCCAACTACCAGGCCCCGAAGGCCTTCCCTGTCTATCTGTCATCTCATCATCCCCCGTGCAGAACGCATGGGGTGCGCAAAGCGGTATCACGCGATCCGTTTTGTTTCCTATCGACAACAACAACACGTTCTCACTCTCGAGTATTCCTATGGCTCTAGATTTCGAAGAGTGTTCTGAAATATGTATCGGCCCTAGCGGTCGAGGCGTTTGGATCGACAATGGTAATCTTCGACCGTGTACGCCACGCACGATGGTATCAGGGCTTGGAGAATTGCAGGTCGTTGATTTCGATGATGGTTGCCGACCGCTGTGTCGAGTTCCAAGCAAGGACAATGGGCCACTTTGTTTGGATTTCGATGATGGCATGGGTCGGATAGCGATTGCTCATGGGAAGGAGGTGAAGATTATAGATCTTGTTTGATTCAAAGTCGGATGTTGTTGGTCTACTGGTTACATCATCGGACATATAGAAGTTACACTACAATACTATACATGACATAGACATAGAAAAGTCAAACTATTAGAGTAGCCAGCAATGCATGCAATGCTAAAGAAAAAGAGAATACACTTGTGCGTGAGATGTAAAGGGTAACAAATGGAATCAGGTATACAATGAATTGACTACAGTCCCTTTAGATGTTAGATTTATAACTCAACGAGGTCCACAGCAAACTTATCCAGTATATGCGGAACGAAGTTCTTATTATCTCCAAAATCGCGCGCCCAAGCCTTGCTGAGGCTTCCCTCCCACGAGTACAGCTCCACCTTCCAACCCTTCTTGAGCGCTGTGCGCACACAGCCCAAGAATCCTTCTTCGTTAAACTGTCCTACGTTGCCATCTCCGGTAGCCAACACAATGGTGGCATTCTCGGGCACGTCGTCAACATTCGCGATAGTTTGAAGAAGCTTCAACTGGAGGAGTTCATCAACGCCTTGTTCGCGGTATCGCACTCGACCGTTGTTGGGAGTGCTAGTGGTATTTGTATTTGTATTGCTCCCCGGTTCGGATTCGGAAGTGCCACCAAAGGATGGCCCACGAGTATGGGCTCGAGTATAGCCTCCTTTGCGGGTGTTCTGATTCTGGTTCCTAGAGTTTCCAGACTGATCTCCACTACTAGAACCTTGTTGCCTGTCTGGGCCACTGCCGTCGTCTGGCACACGTCTTAGAATCTTGACGTCGTAACCGAGTTGTTCGGCAGATTCTACGGGTTGGTACAAAGGTGACGATGTCACCAGGACGCGGCGAGTGATCGGACGTCCACGTTCGAGAATAAGTGCAAGTGCAGCATGCGACAAGTATCGGTCTCGTTTGCGTTGCTGCCGACTAGAATGCCTCTTGATATAATTGAGGAAGCCAAAGAGAATATTGGAACTGGATAATTATGAGTAATTGAACAAGATAATAAGAAGACTGACAACGCACTGATCAATGAAAACGTGAATAAGGGTATCTTGTGATTGAGGAGTAGGTCCGCGTGGATCTACGACATCGGAAGGGCTAGGATGATCGTCAGATAGGATATCCGCTAGATATTCCGCGTCTTTAGGGAAGAGCATGCGAAGTTTGTGTGCCAAGTTTCGTAATTGTAGCACTCGAGGATCGATAGGTAATGCAGCGGGCAAACGAAGCGATGGTGTAGATTTACTGTGATGGATACTAGGACGCTCAAATGTAGAAGGAGCTGCAGAACGCTGTCGACGTCGTCGCTCGGCGGCCTCGACCTCTGGGGGTGGAGTGGGGGGTGTTGACTTATAGTACTGCGGAGATGCAGGAGGTTCGAGGGAAGATGAAGAATCGTCAGCGTCGTCAGGAGAAGCCGTGGCATCAGCCACAGCATCCTCTGTTATCTCTGTAGGCTCTGAGCCAGGTCTTGTCTTGTCTTGTGCAGACCGGTTGCGCTTGCGTCGTCGTTTACGACGAGCGATCAGAGGATGACGCCATGTACCATCCGACGTCGTTGAACTATTTCCTCTCTGCCCCATGGCATCCCGCTGGGCGACAAATCTTGCCCTCTCAGCAGCAAGGAAGTCTAGAGCACCAGCGAAGCCTAAAGAAGGTTGTTCCTCTGAATCGAGGAAGCTATCGTCGCCATTGTCCTCCTCTGTCTCCTCTCTATCCGAGTATTCAGACTCTCTATCCACGGTATAGCGATCTGTTTCAGTCCGAGTATAGGAAGAAATGGTATGTGAGGGCTCCGGGGACGACGACGCAAGATACTGAGCGATCGGACGATGGGACCACACAGTGGAGCCATCAACAACTTCAGAATCATAGTCTGAAGGATAGAACGCCAACGAGGAGGTAGGAGTTGTGTCCCCATAGCCGTTGAGCCGTCCGGCTCGTGGTGGATAGAAGGCTGTAAGTTCGCGAAAGACAGTCGGGAAAGCCCCTAGGTCTGGTGCATCTACAGAACGCCACAATTATGCATGTTTCAAATAGGAGAGAAATGAAGACATACCGTCAGAGGTAACACCGCTGGTGCTCGAGTAAGATCTAGAGGAGAAGGGACTGAAAGGAGTGGGTGAAACGGTAGTGTCCGAGACGGATGCAGACATTATAATAGTGATAAATTGAAGTGAAGAGAGTAATAAACAGCATTCAAGGGAACGTGTCGAGGTCGTGCATGAAGCGCAAGGCGGATGGTAGTGGTCGAGTGTCAAGAGAGATGGCCTAGCCTGATATAGCAGCCTCTCTAGTTCAGTGCCACTCGCTTATTCACCCTGACTCACTCCTTTGACTTTGGCCTCTCAGTGGACCAAACGATGCTAAAGCTTTGACACACCCATAGGACAATAGAACAAGGTGGTTTTACGCATGGCAACAAGTACGAGTGCGACTACTACTTGTGCTGACTCAGACTTGAATTTGAAGGAGTCACCTAACATAATACAGATAATGGATGAACTATTGGGTTATAGACGACTGGTAATAGTACAAATGGTCGGATACTTCCACTTCTCAATACCTACTTGTCCCATCTTTCCTGACCGGCTCGAAGCGTGCTCCAAGTTTATTGTTCGAGTCAGCATCCCCAACTGCTTCGCCCGCCACCACATCAATCCGATCCGAAATCAGTCTTCCTGCAGTGTAGCTGTCCAAGCTATCGCTGAACGTTGGCCTGTATGCCCAAGCAGTGATGCACAAGAGCGACAAGAGCCAAACTGCTAGCAAAATATATGCTCCAACGGCGAAAGAGGTCAGCCGCGTGTAAGCGGACACCGTCCTTGTAACTTTCGCTGGATAAGAAGTATCATTGCTTCTGGACAAAATGGCAGTCCCGCTGGTTACGTGTGATGTAGCTCGCCATAATGCCGCTGAAATGTCCTCGGGAGATGGGGATTGGAAAGTCTCCTCGGCCCCGGTATCAGTTCTCGCCTGGAACTCTAGCCCCTGGGCTTTTGCGTCCATGACCATGGACCCGACGTCACCAGCGCCATCTGCTGCTGCTGCTAAATAATAGAACATCGCAAACATAGGATCAAGAACCGGTTCCCCTCCAGTCGACGCCGAGACGTTGAACAAGGGTTGCTCGGAAAATGAGGTATACGTGTGGTTGGTCCCAGAGACGACTGCCGTACCGGTGGTCATTTTGGAGTTGCATTGTATCAGGGCGCTGCCTGGCGGAGACCCTCCTGTGCTCGAATAGTTGTAGTACGTGAAACCAATATTGGGGATTGTTGTGGTTTTATCGTCAGGGAATGGGGAGGCCCACGATTCGTTGTTGCAGAAATGCATCGTAACGTTGAGGTCACCCGGGGCGATATTACCATCACCAGCCCAAGGCAAGTTTGGGATCTTGTTGTGGCAAAATTCTTGGAACGAAGGAAGCGGGTTGGAAACGTCAAGACTGCTGGCGTTTATGGGCGTGCAACGCCCTTGAAGTCGTAGACCTGGCAGAACGGCCGTTGCATCCCTCACATCTCCCGCAAAGAAGAAGTCTTCCGGGTCGCCCTCACGAACAGCGTCCGGAGGAGTAAAGGTGCTCGTGTTATAGACGTCTAGAATCAACAACGCCGTTCCCCAGGATCCCATGCCAGCACCAACCTGCAGATAACCATCCACATGCTCCATCTTTTCGAATGACATAGTGCTCGGACGAATCTGGATATCCTGCACAACGTCGACGCTGCGCATTGGATATGCCTTCGTTAGGATGACTGGGGTAATAAGTGCGATTACGCGAGTCGTCGAAAAGAGGATGAATGTGACCGATGTTCGAACACGCAAGCGCAAGCCTTGATAAGCAGTGTATGCGATACCAACCGGCTCCGCCCAGGAGCGATCAGCCATCCAGAAGAGTTCCCGCCTAAGAAAAGGGTCAGTGAATTATTTCAAGAAGAGGGTAGAGGCAAAACGTACCAAGTGCGTGGGGCACTACTGGGATACTGCAGCGACGAGACAGCGACACGGGCAAGATGCATCGCGGTTATCGGAGAATGGCCTTGCGCGAAGACGGTGAGAAATAAACCTGGTAGAACGGTGAAGCTCCATGGTGGAGAAACGCTAGTTGGCCCAGCAGCTACTGCCTTTTCCAGTAGCCACAGGAGAACAATTATGAAGACTACCCAGGCTGTGAGGATAGCTAGACTGAGAGGGTGGATTTTTGGTGACGTTTCCCTCTCCTCGGCATGGTCAGGAAAGACTTCCTTTCCTTTATTATGGGTTTGGAGACTTTGTTGCGAAGGTGATGCAAGAGCCTGGGATCTAGGTGGCGGCGAGTCGGTGTTAGAAAAAGCTGCGTATGCACCATTTTGAGATACTCGCGACTATAAGGATAATGACTTCTTAACGCAAGTGCAAATTATTACCATTTAGCGTACCTGGGACGACATGTTTCTCTTTGTAGGAAACGGATCTGCAGAAGAGTGCTGCTGGTCTATATAATCATGAAGGGTATAAGAAGGAACGCAGTGGATAAGGTTGTTGCCCATTTATCAGTTCCATAACCCACGCATCATACCAATATATATGCGTTGTCCAAGCGTGCTATATGAATGATGCGGATCACAGTTATTTGCGGAGTGATAGGCCACCTTCTGAAAGTATCGAGCACCCGAGGATCAATCTTCGAAAGTTGATTGCAGTTTTCTGAGCCACTACGAATAGGATTTGGAGCATTCGTGGGGCAGAAGAGTCTGCAGCGTCTCATGAGTGCCACCTTCAGCCGAGAGCGGCTCTCGAAAGCCTCTGTGCTGTATTCTTTTTGCTAAAGTGGCCTATACAAGTACCGCAAATAGCTCCAAACGAAAGGATACAAGGATGTCTAATCTGATGCGGTGGGAAGGCCATTCATCGACTGGAAGTCGATCCCCTCTCTAGTCAGCAGACAGACGATTGAGATAGAGATTGCTCACGGTGAAGGTCTTGGAAGGCAGTGTTAGCATTATAACTACGAGGCAACCAGAGAACCAGCATCCATTATTTACGTACGTACGGACAACCATGTTCTCAAGGTGTCATCGTTAGTGGTTTTCGAGATCAGGTGGCTTCATATCTGAAGAACGCCTGTACCTTGCCAAGGGAATGGTGTATATGGTTCGCAGTAGAGAAAATGTTGTCGAAACCCCCAGTGGTTGACTATGAATTCTGTACGTGTGCATTGAGACTTGTGGCTGTAGTAACCTCGGAGTGCCAGGTTCAGCGCCAATGATCATGAAATCCTTCAAATTGAACGTTTTCGGCGCCCAATTAAGTCGAACTGCATCTTCTCAAGTTACTTCAGGCATCTAGGCGAACTATAAAGTTACGGTTGAATAATTGGTTTTGAGAGAGTAATTATGTACTTGAGCAAAGGTTCACATTCAAGGAGAAGCCGCGGGACGTGGCGACCGCGTTCATGACGATCATAAAGGCGGTTTCTGAATATGCTATAAATAGATACATGTACAATAACCAGTGGTCAATGAGGTCTCAATATGAGTCGAGGTGGTGGTACAAGTAGGAAGAAGCTAGGCTACATCAAGCAGTGAGTTTCGGACCAATCCTTTGGATTTGGTATTCAGAGATACGCACCAATCGACCAAGAAAATATATTACCGCCCTCGCCGCCAGCTACCACTGCTGGATGCGCCTGTGCCACCCCCACCTCCGGTTGAACGAGAGAACCCAAAACCGGTACTGGAACGTCCCGGGGTTTGTCCACCAGGAGGGCTACGCCAATTGGAGCTGGAACTACCCATTCCTCCACGAGCTATTTCAGAAGTTGTTTGAATGCATACCTAGGAATGTGGAAATTGCAGAACAATGCTCACATCTTTCCAGAACAGTCTTGAATTCGTCACGAATTGCGTTGAACTGTTCACGCCATCGGGGCTCAAAGAGCCGAAGAACGGCTGCATGCTCGGCGTTAAAAACGTCCTCATCCCTGCGCCCGGAGATGGAAGGCATCTGTAGCTCTGGATCATTCTCTGCAAGAGTCGCAGGATGTGCAGTGTCATTGCTGGCTTCAATTGCGATACGATCCAGCGCGGTCAACGTTGCTTTGAGCCAGCGAGTATACGTAGAGATGTTGTTTCGAGCTCTGGAGGTTTGAAAGCCTCTGCAGACCAAATAACACGACGTGCGAGTCGTATGTAAAGATCCTTTCATCGTGTCAACAGACCGGAAGGAATCTTTGATCATGGCGATCATCTCGACCTGCCATCTGAAGGGTTTGGTATTGATGACGAAGATAGCAATGCCGTTTGTCTGGAGACTGTTGAGCACTATATAGACCTGGCAGAGAGCAAGTTGAACACGTTGGTACCAAGGAATGCTCCCCTCCAAGGTGGGGAATGCTCCGGCTATAATGAGATCAAATGTGGTGGGTGCGCGGCTATTACCGTTGCTTGCAAGCAAGGAGGAGATAGGATTGGTTCTATCTCTCAATGCTTGCAAAACAAGGGTAATGATATTGGCGAAATATGGTGCATACCGCCTGTTATCAGCCAGAAAGCCTGTTGGTTCATACTTGTATTTCGCTTCGGAGTCCGGAAGAGTGATACCGACACCTGTCGCTCTCGGGTTATTCTCGAGCAGCCAGTTCGAAAATCCTCCCGGAGAGAAGCCAAGATCCAGGAAACGATGCACTTGATCATTACCAAGCGCACCACCTAGATCCTGGCTAATCTCCATGAGAACCCTCTTATAGCCCTCCAGATACATCCCTTGAGGAGCGGACACGGAATCTAACTGTCTTCTACGACGGTCGTTGTAACTTCTCTCGACATCGGGGTGCTCGCGGTAGAGCTTCTTCAGGTGGAGGAGTTTGCGGTGGATGTCGGATGCAGCGGCAAAACGACGTTCGAATGGTGATAAAATCTCGATGGGTGCTGGGCCTTGTGCGACAAGAAGGTCGACTTGGGAGATGGTGGTATATGGGGCAGACATGTCGACGGTGGTATTCGATGGACTTGGTTCTGAGCTAGTGACGATGGGTAGTTAGAGAAGATGGGGAATAGTGGGCTATTGAGCAGGTATTTATATCTGAGCACCAGAGAGAACCCGTTGACCTAGGTCTGGCAGTCACATCGCACTGCGATCCGCTTAGCCCAATAATGCCAGGACTGCGCGCAGAGACGCACAGGTCCTTGATTAGTTATTGGTGTAATTGACAGATGCTGATGAAACCAAGTACATGTTGTTAGCACTAAGCTAAGGCTGTAGTATGAGATTGCCGTACCTTTAAGTGCATGCGATAATGTTACACCGATACAACAGTCCATTTGCCTTTTTGTTTGCTTCCCAGGCTGAAAGAACCATTTGTGAGGCATTCTCAACCGAAAGGGAGATCGGAGAGATAGTTGGACCAGTTACTGTGACAATGACTCGGCGATACAAAGTTTCCAAGTTACTGCGGCATAGGCACTGTGTAGATGTGGGATATGAGGCAGTCGTGAGCATCAATAGGCGTGTCAAGCAAGTAAACATCAACTACGTGTCGCATAAGCAATTGGACGGGCTACGTTCAAATCAGCAAAGCACGCAATTGCGGTAACGACGACGTACTTTACGAGACATTCTTTGGAGCACATGCGCAGCGATATCCTTAGTGTTGCAGGTTGTAGGGAAACACCATTCCAGAACGTTACTAGGGTCCTAATGACACAACACGGCACGGTCTCGTATCCTTCGATGTGGGCTGGCATCAGGGTCGGAATCATCAAGCATGGAAAGCTCGGCAATCTTGCCTCACAAGACGTAGAGGCTGAGTCGTTCAGAGGGTTTGCAGTGACGGTAGATATTGGAATTCGCAGGAGGCGTCGTCAACGATATGCCCTGCGGGAGTCGCCGCTGAGGAGCGGCGACTCGGGGGTAGTATAGTTGACATCCTTGGGTGCTGTTCGTTAGTGAGAGATCCGGGGAATGCAATCTCGTATTGTACCCGCACGACGTGAAAGACGGAAGAAAACAATAAATTGAAATTGACGCTGCGAATCAAATTGAAGTCGGGCATCGCCACAATCCCATTTGCCACGTGGGATTTCAAGCTCTTGAGGGAGTCCTATGGTCTGGGTGAATTTGACTGGTAGGCATGTTCAAGATGTTCAATGGAGGCAAGATGCATAGTTCTACAATCAAGGGGTCAGAGTAGCCAGAATCGTAATCTACAAGACATGAGTAATTGCATCCATTCTAAAAACACATCCGAATATATCCAAACCAGTCCATTAGTACATGAAATGCGAAACCACGGGATAGACAGCGAACCGTGGATAGAATCAGTATCGAGTTCTTTCAATGCCCCGTGCGGGACTCATGACATACTCCCATAACCGAAATGTCCCTTCCCTTTCGTCTTCCTCGGAGAAGGCTTCAACGGGATCTGTTCCTCTTCATCATCATCCACGACAAAAATACTCTCCGCGTCCCTGCCGCCGTTCACCATGACATCTTCCTCCCCGTCGTCCTGAAGTTCCAGATCCTCCTGCGCCCAGCGCACAAGTACTCGCTCGCCTACTCGGAATCGCAGAAGTGAGGGTCGAGACTTCAGATACGAGGAGATGAAACGGCGCAGGACACGAGGTGGATAGTAGATGAAGTAGATCAGGATGAGCACCATGGTGCTAAAATTGGGCATGGCGTCAGTAGATGAAGGGTGCAGAAGTGTAGCGCCAACGGGAGCAGACACGGAAGGGGTAAGGCTTTAGCAGCCCGTCTTTGCAAGCAACAGAAGCAGAGAAGCAAAAAGGAACATGTGGACGCACGTTGATGATAAGAGTATCGTCAGACTAGACCTTGACGGTCTATCCGTTCGACTTGGGATGTTAATGAGGTCATTCTCTCCGTCTCCTGGAGGTGGGGGCTCTTCTTCATCGGCTGGTGATTGTGGTTCTTCAGGTTCATTGGTCGGACCTATGGGACAAGCATGTTTGGTACGCCATGAAAAGGCGTGTGTACCAAACCAATTGTAGAAATATGTCGGTAATGTTGGCTGCAAAATATGTCAATGGGGTAAACGTAGGAATGGCAAAGGCAAACCTGACCTCAGTGGCCTTATGGTCACAATAAAAAAAGAAATCGGCCGCTTGGGCCTTGTCAACATAGTATCCACCGTGCAAGCGAACTTTCAGTATTTCTGAACAGGTATTAGACTTCAGACAGTACAATCATAGCGAGGGCGTACTATGACGTGATTTCTGCCTGCCGTCTGTCAACGACGCCGATACATTCAGTCCAGAGGTGTACCGAGTCTGATCGTCCGGCTGCTGCACCCTCCCTGCTACAGGAATGACCTGGAGGATACGAGGCGGTTCAGATTCATGGTGGGGCCTACGGTTTGACACTTGCAGATAGTGAAGCTTAAGCACGCAGCTAACCATCCTGGAGGTCATGGAACTTACTGATCATGCATATCCACGTCCCGTCCGGGCACTATGCCCCAATCCAGTCCGATCAGCCACCACACTAAACTCAATGCGAATGACGGTACCTGTTCGTGTGCAGGCAGAGTCCCGTCTTTCTTCAATGGTTTGTCTAACGCGAACTTGTACTGCGTCTTCGTAATGGTCGGAGGAGTTTGTCGCTCGGTCTCGACAGTCCATCCATCTTCTCTTTCCCTCGCATCGAATATCGGACACAAGTCGAAGCTCTGGCCGTCTATTGTGAAGCGACAATGTTTTGCCAAGCCTCCTCCGTCGTCGTTACCTGCAGCAAGCACAACTAGGAACACAAGCAGAAAGGCGACATAGACATGGATCATGGCTGCCGGTAAGTCAAGTCATGAGAATCAATACCGCAATCGCCGGCTGGATAGTCTCGAGAAGATGCTGGGCATAGTGCAGGCGCCCTTGGAGCTTGGAATGGGAACACAGGGAGCCCCGGCGGACCGTATACTATGAACTAGGAGCTATTTGGGTGATCCCTCCACGTGTCTCGTATCTTCACCGCTGAATATTCGGCCTCACACTTCCCCTAGTCTCCTTGTAGTCTCAGTGGGCCATAGTGCGATAACGCGGGTGTTTGAAGGTGCGAGTCGCAGACACAGACTGGGCGAAAGAGCTTGTTCCATTGGTTATGAGACAGTTCGGGTCTTTCGTGTCCGTATACCTGAAAAAATATAACCAAATGAGTTTCTTGCGATAGGTGATGCTACAGGTTTCATGATCAGCAACAGAGCTCGTAGTTACAACTTGGTTACGACGTGGTGGAGGAAAACCAAGCTTCGGAAATTTAGCGAGGTGGTCGGGGGACCTGGAGTATGCGGGGGAATGGAAGGAATAACTAAAGGAAGTTGAGACCGTACTAACGCATTCTCTATCTCCAAGAGGACATCACGTTTTAGCCGGGATTCATACCAAAGTAAGTAACGCGACAGTTTAACCGTTCGACTGACCTTCATAGTTAAGTAAGTAACAAGTCACTACTTAAGGCCGTGTGCCAGTCTCGTCAGCAGGCAATTCCAAACAATTCCAAATAACGCGTCTACTATATGTCGCCCGAACTAAACGGTTGCTCCGATCCTATGGACCTATCCATGGCGCACAACTCCCCTTCATTCTTCAAGCTTTCTATTCGTTGGTACATATTTGCTGGGTTACCAGTGTTGCGAATGGCACATGTACTTGCCTACTCTCAGTTTCGCATCAGACGTTTCTTTTCCGCCGCACTCACCATATGACTTCAAAGACGCCATTCAATGGTCTCGCTACTCATATATACGTGTGTAACGAGTACGTGAAGAAGTGAGTACGCTCACCTTGGTGCCTGTCAACCCTTCATATGTTCTTTACTCGTGACTGCCGTTCACTCGCGGTTTAGAAGCCATGCAACGGCCCGTATTATGGACGGACCGTTTGCTTTCGCTAAAAAAAATCCACACGTCGAGTGATCTACATAAATGAGATGTGTATTGCAGTTTCTTTTGCTCTGCGTCAATATTCCCTGAGTCTCAGGAATGGCGCCACATCCCCATGCGGACGATGGTGCAGACCTCAAATGGCTTGATGGAAGAGCACCCAGCTCCCTGCCCAGTGGAACAGCATTCGGGCTACCTTGGTCGAAAGGTGAAATTGACCGAACAACCGCCATGGCAGCAAAGACCTCGGACGGTAGTGGTGTCCCCCTCCAGACATGGCCGCTTGCATAGTAAGTCCGCACAGGCAGTTTATTATGGAATCACTGAGTTTTTTCGTGAGTCAGTTGGCCCGACGGTAGTTTGAAGTGGACAGGGCATGCCATTTCGCCTGATAGTGCCCTGGCTGATGGCTATCATTTAGCCCCGGGGGAACCTACGGAACCCAAGAACAGAGTGACAGTGACCCAAAGCGGCAACTCCATTCAAGTTGTAACCGGGTCATTTTCAGGTGTTTGCTTTCCCAAAGGTTTTCCAAATCATGCCTGACGATGGTGCTTAAGCGACTTTCAATAAGTTGGGTACCACTTTGATTTCCCAGCTTTCGTTAGATGGTCAGGTCAAAGCGCAGGATGGACAACTCGTTGTACATGTTCAGAGTAGTCCCGATGAGCCTGAACTTGGTGGGGATAAACCAAGTGTTGCCATTACCACAGGTAAAATCGATAGTGTGAGCGTGGAGCAAAGTGGCCCGGTTCGCGCAGTCCTCAAAGTGAGCGTAGCATTATTTATGCAGCTGCACATGCTCATGATGAGTAGGTCAGTGGAAAGTACTCTGGTGGCGGCCGTGACTCTTTCCTGCCATTTACTGTGCGATTCTATATCGCTGCAGGAGCAACTGCCTTGAAGCTAGTACACTTCTTCATCTACGATGGCGACCAAAACAAAGACTTTATCAAGGGTATAGTAAGCAATTCCTGCTTACAACTCTCGTATGTACCTGTTGACCCTACCTGCATAGGGCTTGACATTTTCTACTCCTCTTTCGGATGAATTGTGGGACCGTCACGTTCGCTTCGCAACAACTGATGGCGGGATCTGGGGAGAACCCGTTCGCGTACTGTCCGGCCTGCGTCGAGACGCAACAACAGCAGTCCTAACACCGCAGTTTGAGGGTCAACCAGTTCCAGGTATATCTACTTGGCCGACTTCAGTCTCTTCGGAAGTGGACCAGTTAGCCATATGGGCAGAGTTTACGCTTGATCAACTATCTTCTGAGCGTTTCACAATCAGCAAAAGGACAGATGCGTCGAGGAAGGCTAGCTTTTTGACGAATGCCGGATTTGGGACAAGGGCAGCTGGCTTGGGTTATATTGGAGGTGCAAAGAACGGAGGTGTAGTTTTTGCTATGAGGGATTTTTGGCAGGGTGCTCCGAGGGGGTTGGATATCAGGGGTGCGAGTGCAGATACTGCAACGGTTACAGTTTGGGCGTATAGTCCGAGGGTAAAGCACACACACTCTATCCCATCCCTTAAGAGTGAAGATGCTTACTTTTTGAATGCAGGCTCCAGCTATGGACCTGAGGTATGTCATAACATTTTGAAGGCGAATAGGAAGTTTATTTCAACTATTGCAGACACTATGATACCGTAGCACATGGCGTATGTACTGTGAAAAATACTTGAGGGCTTGGCTGACTTCAACATTAGCTCGACTTAACGTATGAAGACGTTGGTGACCCAGACCCAAATCCCAACGGCGTGGGCCGATCATATGAGATCACTCTGCAAGTTGTTTCTGCGACACCTTCTCGAGATGCTCTAGCTCAACTGGCCTCCGTCAATGTGAGCTTCTGGATGTTCCGAGGGGCAAAGTCATCCACTGACTTCTCCACTAGACGCAGGTCCCACAGCTAGTTGCATCACCTGAGTTCTACGTATCTCATAACCTCTTTGGTGGCAGGTGGTCCGTCGCTCTCTTACTTTTCCCCGCTATGGGGCAACCAAAATGTGCTCTATCCATTTTCCAGGAATGTTCCCGACACTTCAACGAGCGGCGCTCGGGACATCGAGAAAAGGAAGAGTGATTTACTTGACTTCTACATCGCAGTAGGTCTTTCGGTTGATCACCACCTGAATGGGGTTTCATACATACATACCAGGAAATTGAACAACGTCAGTTCTATGGATTCTGGGATTACGGTGACGTTATGCATACGTATGGTATGGCTAGTTTCAGGCCATTCACAACTTATATTCACACACTTATCAGACCAAACTCGGCATACGTGGAGATATGATGTTGGAGGTTTCGTGAGTAATTCTGCGGTATAATTCTACAAAACACGGGTACTGACTGGATACTAGGCTTGGGACAATGGAGAGCTCTGTAAGCAGTTCATATAGTACCATACCGACGCGCGAACCCTCAAATCTTCTGATAGCGACCGATTTATGGCTATGGATGTCGTTCCTGCGTACTGGCCGGGCGGACGTTTTCCGTGTCGCTTATGCCATGACGAGACATCTTTCCGAAGTCGATTTCCATCATACTGGCCCTTTCGCAGGACTGGGCAGTCGACACCATGTTACCCATTGGGGCGATGGCGCGAAAGAGGCTCGTATCAGTAGTAGTCATCTCAAACGTCCCTTCTATTATCTGACAGGTGTGCATCGCATATACAGTCTTATATGAGAGTTGCGTCTGACGCTCTTGTTAAGCGGACGAGCTCATCGGCGACATCATGGACTACTCGCTCCAAGCAGACCAAACCGTTGTCACGTGGGAGCCTCTTCGCAAAGCTCTGCCTCCACCTCCACCCCTTGCTCAGAGTCGTCTCCGTACTGGACCAGATTGGACAAGCCTTGCGGGTAATTGGTTCGTCAAATGGGAAAGGACGAATGATACAAAATGGAGAGATCGTATCAAGACTGGCATGGTTCGTCGAAACGATGCATTGCAGTTCTCAACGTTACATTGACTATTCCATTAGAAAGATATTGGTAGTTTCCAGTTTGGTCTTTTCACAGGAAATGGTGGCGCCGTGGGCTGGAACGCTGACAGTGCAACCATGGTCGATGAAGGCGGTCTGGGAGAGGGCTCGTAAGTTATGCTTTCCTGGACCGCACCCAACATTGACTTCCAACCGTCCTTAGATACCACTTGACAATGATCTTCGGTGGTGGGGAAATGCTCATGGAGTTGATGGAAATTATAACGGATGAGCCTGAGTTCGATGCGGCCTGGCTCGACTTTTGCAGATTGTATAATGGCACTGACGCAGAGTAGGTTGATAGTGCACATGACTTGTACATGTAATGATAACCTTTCTCTATAGGAAGATCGCGCGGTACGGTGTCACCTTCAATACTAACAACTTTCCACAGGTATGGAAGGTTTAGGTATATGATATCATTTCCAGTACTTATCGCCTCTTCATTTCTAGTACTACGCAAAACTGCAAGCATATGCGGGTGATGTCATCTGATCCTAACTCACATGTCGCGACACTCACCCTGCTTCCTGTAGGCCAACGGTTGAATGACACGTCCCTGAAGCAAGGAGCCTGGGATGTGCTGAACAAGAACACTACCGGTGTATGGCCGCCGGTTACGAAGGTCGGTGGAACAGATGTCGTCAATCCGGTGAATGAGGTACGGGGCGAGTATGATCTTGAACCATACATGGTTTGATATAATGCATGCATCCAGATCGCAAACCTAGCCACAAACGATGCGGCGCAGTTGTCCCTGAACGAATACGCAGTCCTAGCCGTAGCACCGGAGCTCGCACCCAACAATCTGGTCCAAGATAAGTTGGAGTGGGATACTCAGACACTTGGCGGACCTTCTAGTGCTGGATCACCATCAAAAGGCCCAGGTACTAGTAGCAATGAAGTGCGCAGCCGTCGTATAAACCTTGTCATGGACTGCTTGCGCAAGTTTATATGTCTCTGACGTCTCTCCAAAAGCAAACTGTATATAGCAAATAAATGTCTCTCGCTTTATATGCCTTATCATACAGATGAAATTGCGACAAGACCCGACTTAATCGGACCAACAGCAGAAATATGAAGGACAAAAATGTCGGTCAGCACCGCAATTGCAAACTTGTCAGCTTGTACTCATGCCAACAGCTAGTGTGGTTGGAGCGTAGTTCGCAGCATGATGACGTCCGCAGACCAGCTGATCAAACGGGACGTTACTACTTGAACATAATTTTATTGACTATCGGTCCATATAACAGTATCAAGACTGAGAACTCGCCTTACGGCCTCAGTCCAGCGAGCAATAACCCGAGATCTACTTCCAACATGACCACCGCTATCACGTCCATCGCAGAGCTCAACGTAACCCTTAGACGAGCCAGGGTAACGATTCCCGTCACTTCATTCGAGCAAAAATTCCTTGACCTGCCAGACAAATCTGTCGCCGAGCCATTTAGACGTCTCCTAATCATCAAGCCTCTTTCTAGGAACGATCCGGGAGTCATCGAGTTCTGCAACAAGCAGCGGGAGAGACAGCAGACGCAGCAGACAAGTTTCTACGTTGAAAGATACCAGAGAACCATCGCGGCGATTAGCCAAGACCAAGGGGGTATATTCGAAGGAAATCGAGTACGCCGCTTCTTTGATCTGGGCTATTCACCTGGAGGATTTTCTTCGTGGTTGCTTAATAGAAACCCGAGTGCCAGAGGGGTAGGAATAGACAAGAATGCTTCTGAGGGTTCGATGTTGGAGAATGAAGCTGGGCGTTATACGATTCGGACTGAAGATATCATCACCCTCGTCTTGCAATCAGTGGAAAATGGGGAGGATCCCATTATACCGCTGGCTGCAAATGACGGTGATGGTTCGGCCAATCATTACGACCTCGTCATAGCAGGCGCGTTCCCCGTCGGTGAAGGTCACATCGAATGGTGGATCCGACTCCAGCTCGTGCTCTCTCAGCTTCTTCTTGTCCTGATCAATACCACTCAGGGTGGGGCGTCCATCATATTGGTTAATACAAAGCCATTCTGTTGGATGGCTGAGGAAATTGGTATCCTCCGACACTCCTTTGAGCAACTCACGGCGAAGAAAGGTGACACTCACAAGAAGAGTTCATCCTGCTATCTTATCTGCACGGGATTCCGAGCATCCATGGAGGATGTGCAGAAGTATGGAGCATGGATCAAAAAGATGTTGGTGCGATTGCAAGCTCGTTCCAGGGAGGAAGGAGCAGGGCGCGTATTTGATGCAGAGCTAACGATGCCTACCATTTCTGGACGTACATTCGATGAGATTTTCGACAGTGAGCACCAGAAGGTCTTGGAGCTCTTCACGGAGCCATGGAATATTCAATACAAGGCCCTGAAAGGAATGTTCGAGAATATCATCAGCAGTCAGTCTGTCATCTGGTCGCTAAATTGCGCCATCGTACTTATCTCGAACGGTCAATTCAGAGAATGCAGCAAGTCCTACGTCGGCGAAATCTTTCTGGGGTAGTGCGAGTGCGCCTGCGGGTAGAAACAGGGGTGCGGGTGCTGATAGCGATTCCTGGCTTTGAGAAGACAAACAGTTCTCCAATGGTTTGGAACAGACGATACACGACGACGTAGGCTGGTCACTTTGGCCCAGCTGCCCTTTTACGTTCTATGAGTATTCCACTGAGTCCGATTCTCTGTATGTCGTATCTTCTGCTGCACTCACCTACCCTTCTCTAACTTCGTACATAGTCCCGACTGTTGCTGTACAATATTGCATTCTGGCTCTGTTATGTCTCCGACACGTGATCCCGAATGGAATCGACAAAGCGAACACTTGTCGGATAAACGGAGCTTTCTGTGTAGTCTCAGTGAGGGCAGATTGATGGGGCGAAAGCTTCAGAAAACGTACTCGTTCGAGGCTATGTCTTGGCTGTTTTCATTACATGGCACAGTTTGACCAGACGAGGGAATGTAACACCGGTGATCTGTATGGCCAGTATCGAAACGTTGTGAATTATCACAATGATTGCATATCTTCCAGAGTACTGCGTGTTAAAAGCATTCAGAGTCATCAGCAGAGTGTTCCCCGACCGCATTTGTTGTACTAGTTTCGAGTTTGACGGTGTTGGGCCTCGTTGCTGCCCTCGTCGCTTCTGCGTGTGATGTCAATTGAGGTTACAGTTCAGTTCTATCGCACCTTGTCCTGGATCTGGTTATCCTGATGACAGATTTGCCCGCATGTTCACCTAGACGGTCTTCCCTTACCCCAAGCAACGTCCGTTCTTGCAACAACCGGAACTTGTGATAAAAAGCTGCAAAATTTCTTCGTACTAACCTTGTTCAGTCCCACTTTAAAGTCTCTGAGGAGGCCTGGCGTACTATACCAAGTCGCCTCCTTCGCTTGCAGCCACACATTATGCGCAAATATCCAGAATGAAGCAGCCATATATTAGACGCTATCAACCCCAAGCTGCCGTGGTACTGTCATGATGGATAAGTCAGTATTGGCCACATGCTCATAAACATCGATGGTGCAAACCTGTAGTTGACTATTAGATGACCTTCCGTTGCAAAAGACTATCAAAGGATGTCATGTTAGTGGACATAATGATTGTAGGTGCTGTTATGCGAACTTTGTATAAGTTAGATACAGTATCATCCGGGGCTGGTGCAAAGGCAAGATTGATATAAGTAAACTATTCCAGGGAGATATTAGTACATCAGCCACGCAAAGGTGAACACATGTCGTACCAAAGGATCCCCAGCTTTCCAACCAAGTTCTTTCCTCAAGAACTGTATCACTGCCTGGAAACGATTCGAAGCAGTGATCTTGTACAGGTTCTGCTTCATTATAGGTGCATTCCCAACTGCTTTGAAGCGTACGACGACTATCAAACATGCCAAGCCAGCCGCCGACAGCTCAGTTCCTGTTCGATTTCGCTATAATTGAGGACGTTGCATACCTTTGGACGCATCTTTCTTCTTGTAGGTCTCTAGGGCATCTAGGGCATCTTGGATGTTAACACCCGAATCCATTGCGATCCATGCCGTGGGTAGAGCGCGAGTGTCAGGGCCTCCGGCCATCCACTGTGCCTTTTGGTCGAGTGATTGTCGTCTGCGACGGAACCAGGCTCCTACGATACCCCAGTTGTGTTATCCTTAATATTAGTTACTATATACAGTTACCATCAGGCGCTAGCAGTCTGGTCTCAAATTCTACGGAACTCTACCTACTCTTGACTTTAGCTTTTCACTTTCATATACTTGTTCATGCTGCTCGGCGTTGCTACTCTGAAACTTATTGATTAAAATGACAGGGATGTTGAAACTCTGTCCATGTTCTGGAAACAGCATGCTTCCATTCTCCTAGGATTGAAACCCTTCAAGTCAGGATCCGATGTCTATGCACTCATCGACTTTCCGTGCTTAGAACTTACATGCCATTCTGTAACTTTCCTGCGAGCTCCACACTAGATGACTATAATATCATGGCCGTGCTTGTCGAGCATTGCTGCTAGGTTACTGCATGACCTTCGGGGTTGGCCGAACTTTCTCCAGACATTGTCTGGAGAAAACGCCTCACTTATATAGATCTGGTTGGTATCCACCTCTTCGGTTAACATTGAAATCGCGCGCTTTTGAATTCCTGGGCTCACTGCAAATCTCACAACGTTCTAGAAGTTCTTGCCCAAAGGCCGGAGTAAAATGACACATGTTCCTTTGAATCCATAACAGGTAAGCTGATCAAGGAGTGTTGAGAATTCTATAACCAGTAAAATTTCTCATGCATTTGTCGCCAGTGTTCAAGACCCGAGAGGAATTTTCTACGACAGCATCGGAGTATCAAACCGAAGCTGCTTGCGATTGCTGCCGTGAGTGAAAGGGACGATACCATATGCCTCCGTGACAGTCAGGATCTAGCTTGCAGATTGCGGAAGCATATCACCGTCTGTCAATCCAGGGATCTTGCGAAAGCCCGCTATTTGTGTTGCATGTAACACATTTACATTTTGTCGGCGTTGGTCCGTCATCAGCAGACGAACGTTCAATCGCTGGAGTGCCCTGTGTAGATGCAATGCTATTGCCTCCAGGTTCAATCTGAGTGTCCGCTACGCATCTTATACAAGTTTCATATGTCTGCATACTATATTTCTGATTGATACTTCACTTCATGCATATTATCGCAGAGATTTCCCCTGATTCACGTAGTGGCGGTGAACTCAAAAGAACAGTTCCACTCCCTCAGTCCCTGCAAATCACACCAATCAAAGCATATGTGCATCTATTCGTGACGCCCTGGCTACACTATCACATCTCCGAATGACCCGCAAATGATAAGCCTAGAGTGAGAACAATAAAACGAACAGTTTGCACTGCGGGAATGAAAGGTAGCGTGACGGGTTTCTCTCTTGCGAACTTGAACCTGCTCCCTCTCCCCCCTCGCGACGAGCTTCTGGTATGATGTCCGCTCTGGACATCCCACTCTCCGAGTCCCTGGAGACAGCCATTCGTCATGGGGTAGCGGTTCAGTACGTGTTTAATCCTCGTGTTGATTCATGCGTGTACAACGTGTTTTGATGTTTTCTCCCCGTACAGGGCCATGACGCGTATGTTTTGCAAATGGGAGGTCTACAGCTTGCATAGTTGATCGTTATCTTTCCTTGCAGTCGCAGGGTTCACTATTCTTCTCTACGACCATATCCTCACCGTACGTCAATTTATCTTTCCCTCCGAACTCTCCGTTGAAATATTCTCAATAGTTAAGCCAAGAGGTGTGATTATTATTGTTCGATTTTTTCCAAATGTAATTGAACATAGCCCTACAGGTGGACACAATATGGCGGTCGCCATCGTTAGGTCTTGTCTCGATCATCTTCCTATTGGTATGGTCAAACGATTGAACATTCTGCCTGTATGAAAACTTACGGGTCATCCAGAATCGTTACATTGTGTACGTTCTTCCGGTTTAATGGCATGTGTACTATCCTCAACTGAATCTCCGTTACAGCCCTTTGATGCTGATCGTTGACATATATGGTCTGTTCATGGTCCAGTACATACTAACCTGACACTCATCTTAATGGTTGTAAGAGTTCTTCGGAGTAGCAGATGATTCGGAAATGGTACGTTCTTGACTTCTCAGTACCAAACGACTTCTCATTTTTCAAGCAGTTCTGTAAGGTGTGGACCTGCCTACAGAGTTTCTTAACGGTCGCCTCGTTTATGTCCATCCACGGTATGTATCTTACCGTTATGATTTTATTTCAATGCCAACGGTCTGTTTAGTGATTGTGGCGCTACGAATTTATGCGTTGTATAACGGTAGACGATGGATAGGGCGACTGCTCTGGACCTCTGGGACTATATACCTATTGTCTTCGGCCTCTATCATTACTATAGCCCAAGTTCAACTCATACGTATGTCGTCCACTTCGCTCGTTCTGAATAGTGCTCATCGCGTCGATCACGCAGCCGATCTTAAGCCAATACATCATGCATGTGTCGGGGCTGTGCGTCACTGTTGTTCTACGTTCGAGGACTTGTTTGACAAGTTTGTTGACAGATTCCTTCTTACCTCTGGGCTGCTTGGCTACCAAGGTTCGTCTAACCTGTCATCAATAGTATCAACCGACGTATCTCACGTTTAAGCGACTTTCAGCGTGATCTTTGAGTCACTTTTTTTCGGACTTACTTTGTATGCTATGTTTGATAGCGATCGACGACATTCCTTGAATACCCTCTCTCTCATTTTGTATCGTGACGGTAAGTCTTAAGACATATATTTACACTGTACAAATTTAATCAATGTATACCTCTAGGCATGTTGTACTTTATCGTTGTTGCGTGTGAGTCTTTACCCTGCATGGCTTGGTTCTTGAGATTGACCATAAATACAGTTTGTTCTTTGTTTTCTCTTCTGTGAGCCAATTCATCTTACTTTATTTCATCCCCGTTTTGACC
Organism: Somion occarium; assembly: GCA_964035595.1. Taxonomy (NCBI): domain Eukaryota; kingdom Fungi; phylum Basidiomycota; class Agaricomycetes; order Polyporales; family Cerrenaceae; genus Somion; species Somion occarium. The sequence continues at coordinate 936,720 of OZ037949.1, read as the reverse complement.
TTCCTATCTACAGTGTCTGGGCGATTGCAGACCCTACACTACTCGGTCTAGCTCGATAGTAAGCTTCGCGTGCGGTTTCATCTTTGGATGGAGACCTGACCTGTCGTCCAGTTTCGCTTTAGCTGTTGTCAACCTTGCGGGTTCCCGGATGGTTTTGAACCTCAAATCCTACGCCGCCTCCAAAGACCCATCAACCGTCAACTGGGGTAGCTTAGGACCTTCGTTGCATACCTCCGTACCTGCACATTCCTCAGCTCGGCAGGAGGTGGAGGGCGATGGCCACAGTAGTGGCTCCACTGATCCACCATTCGACTTGGAGTTGTATTCGATCGAACGTGAGTCTCAGCAACTGGGCACACGGCTGATGCATCGGTAGCAGGCGGGCTGCTGCAATGCATCTGTGTAATTTACACATCTTCTGTATCTTTAGCTTATGGAGGTTATGCATTTCGATGCACTTTATTCTGACACTATCCGAACCACCTCCTTCCGTAGTGCTTCTAGGATCTGTGCACCAGTCGTCCCGCATCGACAGTCTCTTCATGAGCGCGGACATCCAGATGCATGGCTCTGACCAGTGCGGGTATATTGGTAGGCAGACCGCGTGGGTCTTCAGCCTGCTGTCAACTTCAGACAGGTTCCACAGTGGCAGTTCGGGCAACTCGAGTCTGCCTCGCAATTTGGAGAAAGCAAGATAATAACAAGAATGGTATCATTCAGGAAAGTCATCTAATAAGAGTTCGTGCAACGAAAGCAGTTCCAAAAAAAAACATAATCTAACGTACGAAAGCATTAATTCATCAATCTAATCATAGTTCCAAGATAGAAGAAAAAAGAGTGCGGCGCCAGACGTATCAAGCCTTGGATCCTCCAACGGTAGTACTTGTCGACTGGGCACTGGCACGAATGCGCAAGATGTCCTGTCTTGTCAGACCCGCCTCGTTGCAGAGTGATCGGAAGATAGAATCCTCCTTGTCGAAGAGATTCAATGGAGTGTCATGCTCGACGACCTTTCCTGCATCCATGACAATGATGCGGTCGTAGTATACTGAAAATTAGGCAGTATGAATGATTTTCTCAGATGTGAAAATATGGGAACCCACCGATGGTGTTGAGTCGATGAGCGATACAGAGCAAGGTTGAAGACGCAAATTCTGACTGAATTGTACGCTGAAGCTTTGCATCTGTTTCAACGTCAACGTTGCTGGTCGCCTCGTCCTGTAGAGCGAATGAATAACCGGTAAAGAATAAGAACGCCCATTACTCACGAGGACAATAATCTTGCTATTTTTCACCAGAGCCCTACAAAGAGCTAGAAGCTGCTTCTCTCCCGCACTATAGTTCGAACCTATCCCAAGTCAATCTCGCATCCAGACACACCATACAAAAAGATCCCACCTTCGTCGCTTACAGACGCGTCCAAACTGAACTTGGCCTCGACGATAGGGTCAACAGGAGAGCCGTCCCTGGGCAGGAGCCAAGCACGTTTGAGCGCCGAGATGAGTTCTGCATCCGTTCGAGTCCCTTGAGGATCACTAGTACCAGACTGAAGATCAGAAGAGTGGAGGACGCAGAGAACAAATAGAGACTCAACAGGTTCTCTCGCAATGTTCCCATGAACAGGGTACTGTCCTGCGGTACTAATGCCAGCCGGCTACGAAGGGTGTCCAACCCAACATCTCGGATGTTGTGACCATCGATGATGACGGTTCCGCCTTGTACATTGACGATCCTGGAGGTACATACAGCCTGAGAATTGAACACATGATCAAACAAGCGTGAGATACATACCTGAATAACGCCTGTAACAACGAACTCTTCCCAGCGCCTACCAACAGTCAGTGGGAGTCCGTACCTAAGAAAACCCAGATGTCATGGCACACAACATACCTGTTCGCCCCACGATACCGACCTTCTCCCCAGGCTTGACACTGAACGTGACGCCTCTCAGCACAAGCGGTAGCCCATCGCGATAGGTCAACTCGACATCCTTGAACTCAACAGCACCCTGATCGGGCCATAAAGGTGGAGGATCGTTGGGTGTCGTAGCATCGCCCTCTGAGGGTAGGTCAGTATAGTAGAGAACACGCTCAACGGCATTGAAGTTCTGTTCATTCTGAGCATACGATGAGACGAGTTCGGCTTTTGACGACATGAGTTTCAAAGAGCAGATGCAGAAACTATGCTAACTCACAAAAGAACTGAGTGACTAAAAGTATTCTTCAGTTCAATCTGTTGCGCGATGTATCATCGAATCACTCACTGCTCAGAGTGTACGATAACACTACACCAATTTTTGAAGGGCTCACTGTTTTGCGGAATCCGGCGGAGAATAGAGCTATTCCAAGGATAAGAAGGTTACCGAGGAGATCCAGGCGAACGCTCAGCCAGCGTTGTATAGAAATGGTCATGTAATAGGCTCTGTTTTCCATATCTAGCCCTTCTTCCGCCTTGTGTATAAAACGGCTCTAGGTGAAGAGTATTAGCGATGTTCAGAGGCAATCTACGCCGCTGCAAGTTACCTGCTCGCCGTAACCACGAACCGTGCTCAGGCCCGTTAAAGTTTCTAACATAAGGAATGAGCGATTTCTCGAGTTTCGTGAAAGCCTATAGGTTTACCTGAGTAAGAGGCATACAGTGCTGAACGCATCAGGGAGTCAAGCCGTTTGGTTTCAACAGATGTGCGCCTGTAGTAAACGGCAGCCATTGTATAGAAGATTCCTAGAGGTGCAAAGAGAATGCCAAGATAAGGGAATGTGTAGAAGACCAGTGCAATGGTTCCAATGACAGAGCTACATTGATATTGAGTTCAGAAGGAGCCGCAGATCCAGTCGTTTGCACATACCTGACGTTTGATAACAACTTGAATTACAAATGAGCCACAACTGCAAACAGAGCGATACATGGGTGCACACCTGGAATGCTGTCATAGCGATTTCGCTGTCCAACGTGTCTTGATCTTTTGAAAGGCGAGACATGATTCTACCTGCAATGGTCTCAGGCTATTAGTTAAGGATGGGGCATTATGACTAGTGACATACCCATAGGTGTAGTGTCGAAGAACGATATGGGTGACCGCAGTACCGAGAGTAACGCAGTCTTGAACATACTAAGACCAGCCGAGAGCGTTACCACACTGGAAACGTACTCAGCATAGGGCGACTTGACGTGAAAATGGACTAACCTGATCGAAAAACTGAGCAGGAAAGAGAAAACAGCAACGCCTGCGCCGAGGCCTCCATATGTAGCCATATAATCCCCTTGAGAGAACCCGTGAATGCTTTCCGATGTCCAGAAGCCCAAGAAAAGATTGTTGGCCACTATTATAAGGAGTGAGAAAGTTTCGTAGCGCGAAAGTGATATAGCGCACCCATTGAGCCTTGATACGCCGTGAGGAGCAATAAAAGCCAGGGCAGTAACAACACGCCTCCAGCATAGCGAAAGTACTTGACGTACACCATTCCTGCAACTGAACCAGTCATACGTTCCTCTTGCTGCATGAGCGCAGCTTGAGCCTTCTTTGCGTCCTTCGGTTCCAGAGCACCAGAAAGGGCCTTCCCTTTACGCTCCTTCACATCTTCTGACCCGGCCTTCTCTTTCTCCAAGCTACCATATTCATCCATAAGGCGTGCAAACATTCCGTTGTCATCCATGAGATCCTAGACGACAGTTAGAAGATGTCTAAATCAATATACATATAGACAAATTGCCCACCTGGAAAGTACCCTGCTCGACAATTGCGCCATTGTCCATCACATATATGTAGTCAGTCTTGTCGAGTACATGTAAGGCATGAGTTGCCATGACACGAGTCTTGTCAGCCAGGGGTCCGTTTAGGAGACAATTCTCGAGAATCTGCTTCCCGACGTAAGCATCAACTGCACTCAATGAATCGTCCATGAGTACGATATCTGCATCCGAATAAGCCGCACGAGCGAGAGAGACCCGGGCCTGAGAAATTCCAGTTGAAATTAAGCGCATCGTTAACGGATCGACATAAACCACACCTTCTGGCCACCTGGTAGCGAAGTGAAAAAGTAAGATTCGGAAGGTAAGACGTGAAGTAATTTACGAACCACTCAAATTAATGCCCTTCTCGCCGATCTCAGTATCTTCACCATGGGGAAGCATTTCGAGGTCATGCTCGAGACAACAAGCACGAATGATTTCTTGAAGTCTGCCCATCCGTGAGGTCAACATTGATATTCTACAGATGTTGCAACTCCTCATACCTTTCCTCATCATCGTCACGACCGAAGAGGATGTTCTCGCGGAGAGTAGCATTCATGATCCAAGACGTCTGCGGGACATAGGCAACAGACGAAGAAAAGTGAGCCTGTGAAAGTACACCAGGGGGATGAATTCAAGAATGGCATCATAATAGGAACGGTATCATACCTCGCCTCTTGTTCTCCTCATTTCACCGATGAGCGCTTGCAGAAGTGAACTCTGTACTAATACTTTAATACTGTCAACCTCATGAGATTGGAAGGACATTACCTTGCCAGAGCCAACGCGACCTACGATTGCAACGAAGGAGCCCTTCGGAATCTGCAACTTCAGACCATGCAAGGCGAATGGCTTATCCTCGTCCTTCTCTTCGATCTCTTCTTGCTTTGACTCCTCGATGCTAGTCGTGGGCAAGACATTCTCATTATTTTTCCTCTTGGAGAACCAACTTCTTTTCCCTGATGACTGAGGCTTCTCGGCATTTTTAGCCTGAACGTTCTTTTGAGTTGTCTTTGCCGCAGCCGCTTTTCCGCGAGCAAACTTCGGTCCTCCAGAGGCAGCCTTATATGCAGTCTCCCAACGGAAATCGGCATCTACATCTACAGCAAATTTGCTGTTAGGCTCGATGGTATACGGCTCGGCGATCTCTTCTGCCATAAGGAACTTGGAGATACGACCCAGTGCAACGACGGCATCTGACGCAGACGCGATGACAACAGGGAAGAATGCGAGAGGGGCTCGAATGATCTAAGGGAGACCAGGGGAGACCGAGCATCAACAGGAGGGAATCATCGCCAAAGGATAAAACTCATCACTCACATTGAAGAATTGCAAGGACGTGAAAATCGTGGCGATGTTCAGTTCATGTCCACTCAAGCCGTAGGTGATCTGTTAAGTAGTTAACCACGGAATGATTGTCAGAAGGGTGTTACAAAAACAAAATAGATAGAAAATAAACGCACGAAGGACAATACAGAGGCGAAGACAGGAAGTGCGATCATGCACGAGAGGATCAAAGACCGAGCAAATCTGAGGATTATAAAAATCAGTGATTATGAAACTCATGCATAACATCATTACAACATACGCCATTTTACGGATAGTCTTCAATTCCTTTGCTCTGAGAGAGCCAATTTGGTTGGTGTAAAAGGATTCCCAAGCATAAAACTTGATCAAACGAATGCCTTGTAATACCTGTTATGTAGCCCTTTGTGTGTGAGAACCTAGACATCTCAAATCTTTCGAATTCTCACCTCCGTCGTGAGTCGCACTCGAGAGTCCGTTATTTTGACACCTTTTTTGCGTTGTCGGAACATGGTGCGAACGAGTACCAATTGGATCGGAAATGCGAAAATCAGGACCTATGGAGATATTATCCTGCTGCCTGAGATGCGAAAGAAAGGTCACGTACTCCAAGACCAACTAGCGCAGAATATCCGAGCTGCGGAGAAGAGTTAGGCGTTGCAGAGGGATTTACTAAATAACTTACATTGCCTATGAGGAGACCAATACCGATGGCGATCTGTTGCAATCGTCACTGAAATTCGATAGCCCGTTGAAGAGCAGGACTCACCTGGATGGGTGCAACCCATAAACTGAAATGAAGTGAATCAAATTGGGTATCGCTTGCAATGACCTTTTAGAAACACATACTTGTGAATATTGTAACTGCTACGATCCAGCCTCGTAGCATCAGCTGAGATCATAGTCGTAATTTGTCCGACACTGTGATCCAAACGAGCCTTCCCGCTAAGACGCAAAGATTTTCGGAATATGGTCCCAATGATCTGCAACAATGAGAATTCGAAAGATTACATTGATGATGATGACTTTGATGACGTACCGCCGTCCGAATAGACAAGCCCGTGGTCATAGTCACTGTGCAAAATGTCATATCTTAGTGTTAAAGGAAAGTACCGTGGAAGTGAAACTTGTTACTTTGCATGAAGTGATTCGTCATCTGTTAATAATTGTCGTAAGTTCAGAGATGGCACAGCAGCCAGGCAATACACATACCAAGCTCGCAGATTCTACATGTTAGAAGTGAGCACATTAATATCTTGTATGATAATAGCTGAGCACACCTTGCATAACAAACAGAGCAAATGCCAAACCGATGCCATAACCGACACCTTGAGGCTTCTCAAGGTTTCCTGCAGCACGCTCATCCTCAGATGCCCGATAATAGATGTACGAATTCGTCAGCCAAGTCAGCAAGACCTTGTTCAAGAGAGGCGTTGTCGTCTTCAGAGTATCTTTCAGAGAAATCACTTTCCATATTCAGTCCGGGTCGTACGATATTAGTAGCCTACCTGAGAATAACTTAAGTGCCCCGGCTCCCCACCAACGCCAGAAAAATGTTCGATGAAGGGCTTTCACCAGGGAGGCGTCGTATTTGGGCGATCTTAGTCCTTTTCTTGTGGCCTTCTCTCCATTCTCAATTATATCTGCGTCTGCTTTCTCCGTTCCAGAGTGAGAACTCGTCGACTGGTCGTCTTCTCTCTGGGACGGGGTATCTCGCATATACGCTGGGCGTTGTTCGGGAGGACACCGTCCATAGAAGTTCTTCTCCACTTCTGCACTCAAGCTGGATGTCAGCCGCTGTGAGGGTAATTGCCATAGATCTGCGAAAGTCTTGTTAGATAAATATAACACCTACCAAGTTGCTTACCGTCTTTCTGCAAAGGGCGCGAGAAGCCGACATATAGAAATGGATCGAGCCAGGAGAATATGAGCTTCGAAAGGATCCTTGGAGAATATGCCGTCAGTTAGATATAAGAATTGCTCGAGGTATCGTTTGCAGTTTCGTGACGTATTTACGACGTGGGGACAGATCTACTACGCCACTTGCCAAGACAGAACACAAAATACAAAACTTACGAAGACCTTTCCTCAGGTACAGTATGCCCTTCGCCGAAAGCTGGAGGAGCAGGAGCTGGATGCAATGGGTTGCGCATAATTACCAGCGCGAGTCGTCAACAGTCCTGGCCGTTTTAGCTAGGAGCACTCAAGCAGCCACTTTTCAGCCCACATACAACCAATATTTCAAGACGTCGCTCGGAACGCTGACTCTAGAGAATGACGAGGCATGGCCGGCCGGGGAATTCGCGGACCAATCGGACATTGCCAATTGCATTATTGCATTATATTTAGAAACGTCCATGTCTCCTTGTGGTAGCCTGTGCACCAAACGCGCCTGTAGCTGTATGCGCAGTACAAATTCAATGCAAGGCGGCCAGTGACTCATGTAAGTGACAATCACCTGGGAACACAAAGGTCTATGAGTCAAGGAGTGACTAGAACACGCGTACTGTGCCATTAATCCGAGCTCGTCGGCATGATAGTTCAAAGACCAAAGACTTATTCGGTTCAACTGCAGAAAAAAGATATGAGTTGGAAGGTATATACAACAAATGTGTACAGACCTCTCAATTAGTTTTGGAGATTATTACTTTGGACGTTGTGGTCAACAGTCAAGTCGTCACCGACGACAAGGAGATTAGATAAGATCCAGATTCTCACGCTTGTATAGAAAAGTTTCATACTATGGGGTTGCTATGGGATTGTGGAAAATATCCATTTGTGACAGAGAGAGTCCGCAGCCGTCAAGCCACGGAAGCAATGCACCCGTGTTTCTTTCGCGCCGTTCAGCTCAGCATGACGCATGACGAACAGGTGGCCCCGAGCACTGGAGATGCTTTACGTTCTCGACTAGCCTGAGCGCCGTCATCTAAAATAAGAATGCTAGAGATGAGTAACAACTTGAGGCATTAATATCCCCACGTTTCCAGCGAGCCTAATTTTCAAGATATTCAAGTGATCTCTCTGAGTAAAATCACTTTGTGGTCGTGGTCGTGAGTGAGGATGCCGAAGGCTCGTTGAACCGCCTAATCTCACTACATAGCGCTTAGATTAGATAACAATGATTGTAGCTATCGATTAACTTTGCTTGAATGACTTCAAGCTCCCCATTTCTTGCGTTCAACAACTACTTACTCTTGCCATCTTTCGTTGAGTGAATTATCATCATGCCTCGTCAATTTTTTGTTGGAGGAAACTTCAAAATGAACCCCATCACGAGGGAGTCGAAGCTCGCCCTCGCGAAGACTCTCAACGATGCTCAGATCGATCCCTCCGTCGGTATGCGTTTCCCATCTCTGCGTGTAACGTGCACCGAGCCGACCATATAAACATGTATCCTTGATCAGAGGTCGTTATCGCCCCGCCGGCTATCTACCTTCTCTCCCTGCGTGAAGTCATTCGACCGGACGTCAAGGTCGCGGCACAGAATGCTCACTATAAGCCCAATGGCGCGTTCACTGGTGAGATCAGGTATGGGCCTTTCCAAAAATTCCAGGGTGTACTTCTGATGTTTCCGTTCGCATTACAGTCCCGCCATGCTCGCGGATGCACAGATTCCCTACGTTATCCTGGGTAACATTGAATACTGATCATCCGAGGAACCGCCTTGAACTCACATCTTCTCAGGTCACTCTGAGCGCCGTACACTCTTCCACGAGACTTCCGATCTCGTAGCACAGAAGACACGGGCCGCCATTGAGACCGGCTTGTCTGTCATTCTTTGCGTCGGCGAAACGCTCGCCGAACGTGAATCCAATAAGACTACTCAAGTCATTGAAGAACAATTGAAGCCTGTCGTCGATACATTGTCTGAAGAGCAATGGAGGTCTGTCGCTCAACAAAAGCCTCCGACCGTTCCTGCTTGACATTCATGTTCCATTCTCAGCAAAATCGTCGTTGCATATGAGCCTGTCTGGGCCATCGGCACTGGAAAGGTTGCGACGGCTGCTCAGGCCCAAGAGACGCACGCTGCCATTCGTGCCTTCCTTGCCAAAGCAGTCTCTCCCGCTGTATCAGAGAACACTCGCATTATCTACGGAGGCAGCGTCACCGCTGCGAACTGCAAGGAGCTCTGTGAGTATTTTTATCATTCATACTGCGGTCTTCCGCACACAGAACGCGCTGATGGTATTCCATGCGCAGCCAAGCAACTAGACGTCGACGGTTTCCTTGTTGGAGGCGCATCCCTGAAGCCCGAATTTGTGGACATCATCAACGCACGTAAAGCGTAAGTTAGCCACGCTGAAGATATTATCGAAAGCCGTCGTATCATGTTTGTACACAAACTCAGAGAAGATGAATAAAGTTCCGTATAAGGAACAAGCGAAGATATGTATACACCAAGGACACTGCAACATGTGGACGTGCAGAAAGTTCAAGGTCCCGGGCGCAAGCACTCGATGCTTGAGCTTGTTGCAAGTAAGTTTCCGGACAGACACACTGGGGACCCTTGATGTTATGTCATGTTCTCGTCCGTGGACCGCTGGCTTCAACAGAAGTTCTATGCAGCAATGTCACCATAATGTGAAAGTCTAACCACCATCATGCGCCCAGGAAGAGATGGAATGCCGCGATTGTCGTACGAGTGGGATTTCGCTTCAACCTTTCAACCGCAGTTGAATCAAAGAATAACGATGTCTTATAATATGTCTACAGGCTACAATCATCACAAATATCGATAAGTTACCAGCCCAGCTTCTCCTCTCAAAGTACAACCACGTAAGTAATACAAACGTGCGTGCTCGTCGCACCAAAATACAATAGTCAAGAAGTATAGTCCTGAGTCTACAGTTTGAACCTCATGTCCCTGAGTTCGTGCATCTCGAATTCAGACAGTCGCACGCTGGAAGCGTTGGACGAATCAATCACCGCCTGTATGGCTCCGTTGGATCGATGCGAACCATGTCTGGTTGGCCGAGAGACTGGATGCCCACCACGGCTTGCACGGTTGTTCCCACTGTATTGTGGCAGATCCTCATCGCTGTGAACCATACCACGGACATTGAGGCAAAGTCGATTGCCCATTACGCAAGACATGGCTACGGAATACCCAATGGCCGCCTCCAGTTGAGTTTCCTATTCAGAATTACATCCTGGTCAGTGTACCATCTAAAGTAAGTAGAAAGTCGTATCTTACGTTGCCAATGATGAAGATGATTGTGTTGCACAAATAAATACCGAACAAACTTGTGTGTCACGTAGTCAGTACCGGCAAAGTTCAGAAGCGAAAGAGGCGTACACCAAGAAATACAGCACGGAATCCCGGATGAGAATCTCGATTAGCTCTCGACCTGATTGGAAGATATTCTTGCGCTTGTAGTAACTTTGGAACCCTCTCCAGAGGGCCAAGCCGCAGAGCAGAGTTTCTGAAACGAGAATAGGAATCCACCAGCTAAAGAAGTGAGAGGGAACGTTTATGGGTAAACAAAACGGCAGTCCGGGTAGTACGTGAGACAAAGCTGGGAAGACAGGGAAAGCATCAGTCATGGTAGTTAACGAACAATGTGAGCTCCAACCTCTGACGTGAACCAGTGATATGCCCATCAACGTAGATGCGGCAGCAACGGAACAGACGAAAGTGAGAGCCATAAAGGCAAGAATCCGCTTATCCAAGAAATACAACGCATAGAGGCGAAGTTGAAGGATAACTATGCCAATTTCGTGAGTTCAGAACATGTATATGCAGTTATTCCGCGTACGCTCTCCGACAACGAAGCCTATGACACCTGTGGCTCCTTGCCAACGAAACCAATGTAGACCTGACACGACATTAGGATCTCCCTGATTGACAGCAAACTGCAATTGGAAACTCACATCTGTCAGGTGGACGACACACGTACTGAGGTTATCTCGCGAGGTGAGTAAGAACAGAGGTACTCACAGCTGAGAACAGATCATCAGTGATCAGCACCAATGTAGGAGAGACGGTACTCACGTCATCGGTAAGTCGATTGGTAAATAAAACTATCAGTGGATGTGTCGGTGACATTAACAAAATGCGGAAGAATCCATCTTACTGTAATTGTTGAAGCTAGTGAACGAGGGTGGCCCACAATGAGTTCTTGCAACTGCTTGATCGCTCCATGTACTCACATGACAACGGCCAAGGTATAGTATCTGTTCTGTGTTCAACAATTAGATCGACACGGATTGCCATCTTTTGACACACTCACGAGAAGAAAGAGACATTTTCCAACGGACCAGCCAGATTTCTGATATAACGAGAGCCGAGGCATATCACGATGTCAGGTAATGTCAATCGGTCATGAACATTTAACATACCCAGATGAGCTCAATCTACAATACCGGGAAGTCGGTCAACACTGCGAATTAACGGAAATGCCACCAGGATGCGACCAACCTCTTGGTCGAGAGTAATGACTGTTCAGATGACTTTCAGCGAAGATCAGAGGGCCAGACACGGAAGTACACTTACGATGATCCAATACAATGATCGTGCTTGAGGCCACTAATATTTTGTCAGAATGTCGATATTGTGGCGCACAGACGCAGTAGGCAACGATACGTACGTTCAGCGTACCGAATCGTCTGAACGTCCTGATAACCGCTTCGCAACAGCTGACCAAGATCCATTGAGGAGGACAATGAGGGGAGGTCCTACGACTGTGAATTCAATGAAGCTTAGCGGGGAGAAGGATGCGGTGATCCATTGACAACGGAATATTGCCCTTGCTATTTTGTGCCTTTGCCAACATCAGGGATCCTTCCTATAGAAAATATCAAGGAACGCCTGAGAATGATGGACTACTCGGGTGGGCACGTCGAAAAGACTGACGCTGTGAATGGTCCCAAGACAACCAGCTTGGTCTCGACACGGCCTCTTCCAGGGATAGTCACCGGCAGGCCCATTACCTCAAGTGGGAAAGAAGGCTCCTGCCTCCGGCACATTAATCACCACGGAAGCAGTACTGTATTTACAGCTGGCTCCCTCAGAGTGGTTCCTATCGTACTAGAATCCTCAATTGCCAATGACCAACAGTTATAGCCAGGAGAGATTGGCTTCACGGTGGTGACAAGGCGTCACGAATCGGAGAGCTTAAGCTGAGCTGAGCATTGGTGCTTGAATCGCCAACAAATGATGACCGCTAGCTGTCAGACCCTTCAAAAATGTCAACGCGGGGTTAGGCGGTGATCAAACGACATTGGCATTAGCATTGTAAGGCAACCTGTCTTATCAGCGATGGAACATGTACACGAAAATTCACCTTCGTGCCAACGATTTCCATGATATACTTGGTATTGCGAGCTTCAAGAACCACAAAAGAACTATCGCATCGGAACCGATGAGAGCTCACCGAGAGCATCACTTCGACTCGTGCCACCATCCGTCTTTCCGGAGTTTCGAACGTGATGCGGGATTGGGCGACATGTCCTGCACGTCAAGGGGCTCATCGTGAATACAAGGTGCAGTGCCCCGCCGACTCGAAATGCTGTTCACGCGACTATGGAGTTGAGAGCTCACTCGCCGGCGGAGATCGATGAGGTATGACAGGTCTGATACGACGACTTCTTGGCCCATCAAGACAGGATATTCCTCTTACGAATGGAGTGGAATCTTGATGAAGGGGCTGGGAATGGAAAAGGATAGGCCACCTAACGGATCAATAAATGTTAGACAGCCTTCGACGCGAAGATTTACGAAAACTTACTCGTGAATCGCAGTTTCATCTGTGTCTAATAATTTAGTAAACCGTCACCGTCACTGATAGCATGGTCCGCGCTTCTTTTGCGTAGCTGAACACTGGAGATGTCGTGCAACTCATCGATGCAGAGGCCTCAAGGAGAGAAAAGCGGAAAAATGCAACTTATGAACTAGAACGAACGCTATGCATGATATGTCCAGGATTTATGTACGTCATTCAACGCTACCTTGGGAGTCGTTCGGGGGTATACTATCAGACAGATGCACATAATGATATTTGGCTGTGCGAAAGGTACCAACGATCAGTAAAACTTGCTCAGGTGAACTAAGAAAGGGACCCACGAGTCTGTCAATGATTACCACGCAGAACACAGCCCTATAGCCAGAATGATTCACATTACGATACACCCTGAACGAATTTCAATTCGTTGAATGCCCATCTTCTCTAACGATGAAATCCGAAAGGCATGATGACAGTGAAGGAATGACACCAACTACCAAACCGGACGACCCGCCCTGTAGAGAGCCCAGAGTATTACAAAGGGACCTTTTGATATCATAACTGGCAAAGCCAAAGACGAAGGGAGGTGTCAATTATGCCACATAGCACAAAGATATAAGAGAAAGTTGGAACAGACGTACCTTCTATTATCGCCACTGGTTTCCGACAATAGCAAGTCTCGATCGATCCTGAATGGTTTTCAGCTAGTTATCGGAGGGTAAAGGAGAATACTGCTTACGGAATAGCCAGAGAGAAGCCAAACAAGAGTATAGAGAATGACAGTAATTGGTAAAGGCGGAACATCATAACGTCTCGAGTCACAGTAGGGCCAAAAGTTGAAATGAACGTGAAGGTTTGAAAGAGCTTGACCAACAGTCATTGAGTCTGACGATTCAAATTCAAAGATAACAGGTGACTTACTATCCAGTACTCCAAATTCTGAGTAGTTCTTCGTGAAAGGGGTGTCCGGGCACGTATTTCCAAGTGCAGATCGACGCGGCCTTTTATTAGAGAATACGGTTGTTTCCGATCTACCATTTGAGAAAATCTTACAATAACACTTCTTAGTAACCATCGGATCTAACTATCACGTACATTGCAAAGGTGATGATCATCCACGAGGATCGTTATGAATTACGAGAAAAATCGTCTGTGAACGCTCAATCAGTTACAGCTGAAATTATTGAAATTTGAATCGCAACTTGCCACAATTCATGCGTACATTTTGCTTCACAAAGTATGTGATACACAGTATATACCTTCCCTCGGCCACCGCTTGTCAATAAACATGGGAATAAGTGAAAAAAGAAGGCGAAACTCTGATGCGCATCGAACAATGAAACGATTTCTATGTGTTCTCGGCCAAGTGACTCATAAGATGAGTGATGCCACGCTGAGCCTCGTCCTGTCTTCATTACGGAAATAGAATGGAAAGTGTACGCTGAAAAGATGAAGCAGATACGAGGACATTTGACCTGAGAAGAAAGATCAATTCGGCAAATCAGGACATAGCAAACCTCGTTCACCATACCTTACATCGGCTGTGCCCAAATCCGATAGACTTATAGCATTGACAGTTGATGCAAAACAAGACAAATAGCTCGTTCAAGAATCGATCATGAACCTGTTCGCATCGTGGTATTTGCAATTGTCACTGGAATGCACATCGATTTCTGGTCATGAGAGTCAAATTCTACAGGTCCTGTACATTACTCTTTCGAGAGTGTGATGAGTACGCAGCAGGTATTGCCAACGAAACAACCACTCACGACAAGATGAGATACATAGCGCAATTATTGTGGGTAATTGTTGATGTTCAAGGGTAGTTGCGATAATCAAGTACAAATGAAAGAAAATGCCGTAATCTCTTAAGGATTCGGGAAAGCGAAGACGGGTAACGAGGCGGGTGGTGGTGACGAGGAAGGGGGTCGTGTGGGTATCTCTTGGCTTGTAACGAACGCCAGTGAAACGCGGTTCGGATACTACGCCACTAGAATTGCATGGACATTCTAGTAAAACCTGCCCATGGCTATATCCGGATCCGAAAACAAACCCTCATGAATCCCATTATAAATAGCCGTGTGGCCCAGAACTTCTTTGCCTTCAATATGCACAGTAGTGGTATGGGGATCAAAGTTCGGAATCATATCTTCTTTCAACAAAGGATGGTAGGACCTTGGGCCCCACCAGGCATATCCATTAACTTTCGAAGTCGGATCGTCCTCATCACGAATAAGACATGGACACGCGAGCCAATATTGAATCTTGTAGCTCACTATAAAGGCGGGCACAAGGGTGGGTCGTTTCTCCAGGGAGAGCACATGTCGCAGCATGTCGGGATGAGAAAGACGGTTATAGAAAAAATACAGTTGTAGGTCAGTGGGTTCGGACACAGATTCCGCCATGCTTGTTATTAGCAAGGGGCACTGGGGCGAAACAAAGGTGGTGGTAGGGGTGAGAGTTGTGAACAAAGGACAGGCTCCCTTTTAAGTGGCACGTTGATATCATCCGGCATTCGGACCGCCCGGTGTATGTTAATAAAAAGGAAGCTATAGTGGTTGGAACTTTGAACACGCACTTTGAAAAGTATTACGGGTAATGACGTGCTTTATTGACATTAAAGTCTGTCGTTGTACCTATCATTGCCATTCTGGGGTGCCCAAAATCATGTTGTTAGGAAATGGCTACTGAAGAAAAACGATCGATGAATGAACTTCCGAAACAATTCAATCCTCGTCCGGTATTACTGCACTGTCAGCTATGTCTTCATCTGTTAAGACTTCGGGATTTCCACACCAAAGGAAAGTATACCCCGGGATCTCCTGTCCATCGACATACACTGTGGTGGGGTGTAACTTATAACCGGGTCCTTCGTATCGCCTCAAGTAGCCTATTTCATCTTCATAGCCATGGTAGGCCATTCCGGATACTACTGACGACTGTGCCTTATCAGAACTGGCAATCCTGAGAGCTCGAAATGCTGCCCAGTATTTGATTTCGAAGCCCACTATGTGGGCTGGGGTTAGAGGGGGAGGCTCGGGAAGGTCTAAAACTCTCCGCAATACTTCGGGCTGACAGAGTGTGCCATAGAAGAAGTACAGGCATCGAGGGTCAGTCTCAGGTAGTATGTTAACGTTGGCACTACCCTCGAGCCTTGATGGTGCAGCCTCGTCATGAGACGCAGCGAGGATCCCCGAGGAAACCTCGGGTTCTGCCATAACGTCTCCAAGCTGAGGAGGCGTCGAGCTATCAGCAGGAATTTGAGTAGACATATGTCTAGATAACAGTAGAGCGGTTAAGCTAGAAGTCTCGGAGAACATTAATTATACCTACACGACTCGAGAAAAACGAATCTGGGTTGTTTGGAAGTGATTGGGGTTTCACACGCAAAAGGGTACAAGCACTGGCAGGCTCAAAGAAATGAAGTGTTAGTCGAGATGAAGACCTTGTAAAACGTGGCGCAAGCTTGAGAGGACTCCGGGGTGAATCAGAGTGATGGTAGGTATTTAAACCAAATGTAAGACCGCGACAAGAACTCCGATGATTGCATCAATTAGCATCCGTTCATTGGTTTACACGGCCGTAGGCAGAGCCTGAGCAGACAGGCCGACACCTAAAGTGTAGTAATCATTGAAATAAAAGGCAGTGTCTAGTATACCATCCTAACAATATCCTGGGTCATCGTTCGAGAAAGTCTTTACTGCTAATCCGACTTCTTTCCAGGCTCCTCGCTTACAGGGAACTCTAGCTCAAAATCCTTCAACCACATCCCCATACTCCATGGTCGGACATCGGGGAATAAAACATCATCGCCATACTTACCACCTTCCAAACCACCTTTCGCCCAGAATAAACCTCCCTTACCTTTCATAAAAAGGTCCACTCCGCACCAATGATCACTTCCCACCAATGCATCTTCTCGCCACTTTGGACTCTGAGGCAAGGGCGGCAACGTGAGATATCCGCTTACGGGCAAGTTGCTAGATTTAAAAGGCACCCAAGCTCGAGAGAGGAACCTAGTCGGTGTGAGGTCGACAACGAAGAATGGATGTTCAGGATCAGGGATGGAGCTTATTGAGACTTTCGAATAGGGAAGATCGTCCGGCGTTGAAATTTTTGGGTTGGGCGTGAACTCAAAGTGAGCTTGATGTTTTGGAACGTTCCAATTCTTTCGACCTGAAGAGAAGCACAACCATGTGGCCTCAACTCAAGAATTGGACGGAAGACCTGCGTACCATTGTAGACCGATTCCTTTGTCGATACATAGATACGCGTAATCCTCTTCACTGCCTTTCCCGTTTGAGGTACGATGAAGGCACCCGGGCACCATATAATCTCGTCGTATGGGCCTAAACCGCCCCCAAACAAGTCGTCATGAATACGAATACCAGCATTAAAAGCAAACAGGAGAAACAATTCACCAATAGGAGTTTCTTTATACCGAACAATCATGAGGGAAGTCAACCCTCCCTTATACTCTCCTGTCACTTTTGAGTCGGCGTACGTGGAAGAGCCTTCGAGGTCGCTGAAGGAGGAAAGAGACGGATACGACCCCTTCGAAGGATTAATGTATCCAAGGAACCATAACGCTTCACCCCTGCAATTCCAGGGGGCTGGGACTTCAGGGAACGGCATTTCCTGCGTTGACATAATCCTGAGGAAGTATAACTGTGTAAGATTGCAGGGAAGGAAACCAGCTTCAAGCCGTATATCCCACAGACCGGAGGCGTTGGTGTACGAAGAGCGGAGCTATGTTATCAGTAGGACCCAACTGACAGGTTGCCTTCTGCCTGCCACTTAACGATCTGCAGTGACAGTATCATGTTTCACGCTGTCAAGAATAGACCGGGGGTCAGGGACTACTACGCCTGGGATGTTCATGACGTTGACAGAAGCTTACAGCCATTTGCAGTCCCAGCTGGGACGATAGGCTGCCTTTTTGGAAATACCCGACACACGAGTTTTACCTCCGAAGGCCAATTTCAGTCTTCCAAGCCGGTTATGAAGAGACAGAGACTTTAGAGTGTTCATGACGCAGGAGAGCTTGCAGGCCTCAGCCATCCTGATCCTGAGTGAGTGCCACCTTCAGCGAATCTCGAAAGCCTCTACTGCAGTATGCAGTATTTCTTGCTAATGTGGCGCATCGGAGTCTTTCCGCAAATAGCTGTAACATCGTGATCTTGACTGAGACCCCAATTGCAACTGCGAGTGTTAATAACAGTCCAAAAATTGCCAAGGGATGCTAGTACACAAAGCTGAACTACCAAAAGTCATGGCTCATTAGTATCGGTTATAGTCCTGAATTCCTAGAACTGCAATGACGTACAAATTAGTACTAGAGCAGATAACGAGGCTGGTGCAAAGATTGCTAACGCCATTACATCCATGTTGTTACAGGTTTCTATATCGGCGCTTCCAACAGGGTATCGATCCATTTTATCTAATGTTACACATCGTCCTGTATGGCCATCACTTTGCTTCAACGAAAGCCCTGAACAGCACAAGTCCTTCACCAGAAGCTTGCAGTTGCACCGGAGTTCCTGCACCAATGAACAGTACCTCACCAGTGATCACATTCAACGTCTTGTCGGCATATCTCACAGTCCCACTTCCCTCTGTTACAATAGCTAAGCTGGGACCGTCGATTGCCCCATGTGTCTCGCTCTCACTCGGAGACAAGTTCAACCCCAAGACGGAGAATTCTGGGATGGGTGGGTCGTAAAGTTGTGTATGGGTCGATCGAGGTACAGGATTGACGAGATGTTTTGACGCGTTAGCGGATTGGTATGTCAGTCCAGAGATGAGGTTAGGGATGTCGCGAAGTTTGGGCGTTAGACCTGCGCGGATAACATTGTCCGACGTTGCCATGCACTCGATGATGTCTAGCCAAGGACCAGAAGTTATGTTACTCTCCGTGACGCCACAGGAAAGATGGGTATATGCTTACCGCCAGAGACGTATGCATGAGGCTCACCGGCGGCAAGGAAAATTGCATCACCGGGGTTCATAGACACGTAGTTTAGGACGAATGCACAGAATACACCGATATCGCCAGGAAATTGACTATTCAATCTCAAGATGAGATCCTTGACGGGCTTCTCCACCTCCTGTTCCGACCCTAGTTCATACCGCCGAACAAGCTTTGTCAATTGCTCCTTGAGGAGAGGCTCCTTGGCGGTCATTACTGCAGAAAAGAGATCCTTTAGACTAACTTTTTCTTCGGGACCGGACGGATTTGAAGAATTCGAAATGACAAGGAACTTATTGATAATCGCCCGTGGAACGAGAGCGGCAAATTCGGGGACGTTGGATAGATATGTGGCAATCTGCGGCAAAGGAAGGAACCCGCATAGAGCTGTGAACGGAGTCAAAGCCAGGGCCATCTCTGGCTTATGGTTGGCATCTGTGCTAAAATTCAATACCAGTGTAGGTGGTAGATCTACGGTGTATGTGCTCACCTTTGTAGATGTCCGGCCTCTCTTTGTGTAGCCTCTCTGCCATGCGCTTGTCCGGGTGCGTCTGAATGCTCAGCGCCTTCTCGATCGCAAGGACTTTGAATAGGAATGGCAAATTTCCATCTTTCGCGCCTGCATCGGCGAAACGCTCTCGAACAGTGTCTCCGATGAGCTCTGGATGGGCGGCCAAGTAGGACGCCAATGTAGTATCGACATCCGAGATTAGCCGGGACGGTGAGCTAGGGTGTGTCCCCATCCAAAGCTGTCTCCGTACAGCATCGGCCAAAATCTACAAGCGAATGTCGGCAAATAACTTACTTCTGCATAAGGCGCGTCCTCGTCTAGCATGAAGCCAGGTATCTTCGAAGCAGCCGCAAACTGAGCGACTTTCGATGACAGCCCGATCTTTCCCCAGTCATATCGTTGAGTTGTTGGAACAACCTTGAAAACTGAAGCAGCCATCGTCGTATCGTCAAGTAAATAAGAATAAGGTAACGAGTGAGCAAGATGAGGGTATTGTACAACAGATGTCGTCCAGCTTCGTGCCAGGTGGTGGTTATAACCCAACGCGCAATTACCCCGGCAAAACAATGTGGAGAACCGAAATTGAAGATCGACGATCGTGTTATCGATCTTTATGGTTAGGATCCAATTACATCGAGCACATGTGTTACATCGAGTATTGAGTCTTGACAAAAAAGCTAGCTAAACACTGTCGAAAGTATTGTACAGCTCGAGAATGCTACAACAGGAGGAGACAATACAGCATGGGATATGATGTCAGTTGAGGAAAACGAAACACAGTCTAGATAGCAAAACTTCAAGATGGGGGGATGAGTCTCTCTTTCTCGCGTACAGTCCGCAGCCATATCTCTCCGGGACGACTATTAAAAAGATCGTCCTTTAGTTTCGGCATTTTCAGAGTCCACATGCTTGACTACTAACCTTCTTTCACGCAATAGTCTGAACACGCTCTTTCTCTCTTCTTTTCGCGTTCGCTCGGGACTTGGATGGGCACCCACAGCCCGTGGAGGGAACGATCCTTTGCACCGAGCTTGCAGGTCGGCCAGCCCTTCGTTCGTCCCCTCAGCTTCTACGACCACTTATAAGACAAATATCAGTGACTACTTTGAGTGAGTCTCGACACTACTTTACGAACCTGTTCCGTACCAACCCGGATCGACAATCCAGGCACCACTTGGAGAAGGGCCAGGGCCAGCAGTGGATGGCACAGGTATCCGGATTGACCTTGAGCCAGGAGCAGGCTTGATGATGAACGATGAGCGATGTACCCAGCGTACGACCGTATGCTGGCCACCTTGGGGTCTGTCATGCATCGATAAATGAGGGTCTTGTGGGAAAAGGAGATGTGAACTTACGTCTCGGTCCTCACGCGATCCTGGAGAAGCTGAAGATTGTTTACAATCTGATCTCCCCAAGAGGCAATGTCAATATGTACGATAGGATTGCCAGCGCCCATGGTCCGGATGACGCGGTGGAAGTATGATGGTGGGAAAGCAAGAGTTGGAAGGTATTTTGGCAAATCACCTACTCTGGAGTATGTGTAGTCCAAATCCTATGTGAGGTATGTTATTAGCACAAATGACGATCCCGGAGTAGGTACTGTATCCCCTTACAATGAGATAGCTTCCATCCCAGACCATTCGTCCAGCATTGCCTTCATCTCCAACTGCAACATCCCACACAACATCTCCTGCACGCATAAGATGCAAAACACCAGCACGTTTCAACTCTCCTTCGCATTCTAACACACTGGCATCCGACAACCAGTCACCTTCAATAGAAGGTACAAACACCTGCAACAATGGTGCACGACGAGGCCGATATAAAGGTGAACGGAACATGTTTGCATGAACAGGAAGTCGACTTGGCGATACGGTGTGAGCATGTGAATGTGAGAATGAGGACGTCGGTGACGGTGCACGACTTGACGATCGCGACGGCCCATGGCGAGCTGAAGGTGAAGACCACTTGCTCGGGCTTCGAGACTTGTGACCAGGGACAGCCATTGCCGGAAGTGACGAAGCCAAACGGGCGTTATGTTCGGCTTCCGCTTCTGCTTGAGCACGTAATCTTAGCACTACGCGAGTGTATGATCGACAAGAAGCTGTAAGGTCCAGAATCTTCGCCGCCTCTACAGTCGAATTCGGTTGCAGATACGCTTCTGCCATGCGAGCATACTGATGCGATGGGATAGATACCCCATGTAGATAGCGGTGAAGGTCCTGCATGAGACAAACCGTCGGTTAGGATTCGCTTCGTCTCGTACAGATGCATGTGACCTACCTGCAGGGTAAGAACCAGGGGTTCCGGCTGTTTCCATACCCATTTTGCGTACCCGACGGTCTGCAGAAAGCGTTCCAAGATAACTTCCTCGAGCTCCCTTTGTTCGTATATAGTGTTTCTGGTCTCCTTGTTCACACTACTCAGTACACACCATTCGTAAAAAGAGAGGTAAACAAGGAGATTGCCTAGTAGCACTGGATTCGTCAAGTGTAGTGCCAAAGGATAGTACTTGGGTTCATCTGGTTCGACCGGTTCTATTGAGGGACTCTGTGACACGCTCGGGGAAGGTTCCGGTTGGAGAGGTGCAGCTACACTGTGTTCCACATGTACGGGCCTAATTTTTTGCAGCCACTCGCCACGCCGATGGGCCCTGGCTTGGACGTATTCTTCAGAAGAGGGGGGAGTAGGCAATTGCCTAGTCCGCCTTTCTGGCGTGACAGGGGATATAGGAAGAGCCGCTTGCAAAGGTTGCACCGCAACCACATTAGGTTGATCTATGTTCCTGAGCTTCTCTAGCTGCTTCTCGGTCAATGCTTTCACTCCAGCCTCGCGATGTCGACGAGTCAACTTCGCATGATCGCCAGACGAGCTCTTCTTATGTCGATGATGGCGAACGGTTTCTTCATCACGAGTTTGGCTTTGTGACAACTGGATAGGCGATCCCAGCTGGGCCGACGGAGCGAGAAGTTCGACAGGTGTAGTCGGCGCTTCCTGATGACTAGGCTGAGGGCATGGAGACGTTTGATCGATTTGCTCTGCATTATGGATCGCAGCCATCACTTCAACGGCATGAGATGCATGCTTATTCGGTTTGCTCAGCTTCCGACGATGGCGCGGTTGAGGTTCTTCATCCTTCGTAGGCACGGGTGCCGACTGTTCAGGCTCTGTTGGGAAGGATGCGCCTGCATCGGGAGAGGTGGGCGACGGGTATGCTTGGGCGGAAGTTTCGTCAACACCATATACGCCTTCTTGCTCATCCTGTGAGTTCTGAGTCGCCACGGCAATCGGTTCAGGGTCGATATCAGGAATGTCTGAACCAGACATAGCGGCGAAGATCAACGGACGTCCACGAATAAATCCGTCTTGATGTGCTGCGATGGCAGTCGGCTGGGGTAGATATGATGGTTCTGGGTATCGAAAAGACGAGGCCTCCTGTTGCATAGATGATTCCGTTTCCGTTTGCCGATGGGAACGAGAAGCTTTGGGTACGTTCCGTGAACGGAACCCTTTTGTGGGCGACGTTCGGCCTGGTGTGGTTGGCAAGGGGATCGAAGGCTGAAATCTCGTGTGTGAACTTCCGGAGTGTAGCATTTCGGACGAGTCCCTTGTTCTTGGGTCAGAAGAAACCTCGTCGCGAAACGACAACGACTGGCTTTCTCTTTGTAGCTCGGATCCTGAATGTGACGTCGGTGAACGAGGTTCAGGCGAGGCTACGCTCGAAGTAGTATTGCTTCTAGTGCGATTATCGTGCTTAGTCGGCTCAATGAATGTTGCCTTATCCTATGGACAAACACGATGTTAATATATCATCTTCATTGCTAAGAAAGCTAATGGTGTGATGCGGAAATGGGCTCACCGAAGTTGCTGGAAGCGGGGGTATTTCAGGAAGTAGTATTGCAGGAATCTCATCTCCGGAGGCTAAATCCCCCTTCTCGACGTCAGGCTGTGCCTGGAACAAATGTTATCAGTATCACCGACGGCAACAAGGAAATTGACAGGTGCGCTGTATAGCTGGGGCGACATCGAACATGGAAAGTGGCTTCGTTGCAAATACAAACTAAATAGACTCCATGACGACTGCCAATTCGGACATTCAGAAGTTCGCACGCGCTTACGACGAGCGTCATGCAAAGATCCTTATTACACCCCCCCAGACAACAATACCTAGACCAAGGATGTGAACGCAATGACTGCGCAGGCTACCAACAGGGAAGGGGAAAACGGACGTGAAATTGAACACAGGAAGATGTGCCAACTAACCTGGTCTGTTTGCGTCCGACTGGATGCGACACTGGCAGTTGAAGTGGAGTGTGACGAGTTCGATTGCGAAACCGGGAGACCAAAAGCAGCCAATGGGGAGTACTTTTTCCTGGAAGTAACTGGTGACGCATTCAGAGAGCGCCCTTGACCAGGTACAGATTGGGCACCGGTGCTAGGCGTCTGAGGTAGTGTCTTCGGAGGGACAACAGGTGGTTCATCTTCATGTACGTTCACCTGAGAGTCGGATTCAACAGTTCCAGCGTTGGCTCCTGTATAAGGTGTCTTTCGGGACGAAGCAGCTAGGAACTCAGCATCATTCTGAACCTCGGCTGGCTTAGACGGATCCCCGAAGATAGTCCTTCGATATGGGTCGTACTCTGCATAACTTGAATTGGAACCCCTTGCCGTTTGAACTTGGTCAAAAGAGGCTACAGGTTGCGTCCGTGAGGGAACCGGAGGCACATGTGCGGGAGCATGTACACCACCACGCGTTGCTTGTACACGGCCAGAGTGTGATGCTTGGCGCTCCCTATACTCAGCAGACTGTATCGTGTCCTTCCCGTCAAGCAGAGCTCTTGGAGATGCAGGGAGATTGACGGGAGGACGATGGGGAGAAAAGTCATTACTACTATACCGATCATCCAACGAATAGCCGACCCTCATCGGGGGCGAACTCGCATTCCCTGCATGCGTCGTCGGATCCCTTAACGTCCGCGATGATGTACGAGGAGGGGTAGATATAAGTGTTTTAGGCAGTTCATTCTGCCGAATTGAAACCCTTGTCGCTCGAGACTCGCTAACTCTGCGTTCATTACCCGATCGGCTGGTGCTCGTGAAGCTGGGTTTGGCAGTCAATGCCATGGGCCCCGATACAATCGGTTTTGTTCCATCTTGAGCCTTGTGTGTTGTCGCGAACCTAGCATACAGAGGCGTTTCCTTCGTAGAGCTTGGAAATGAAATGGCTGTGGTGACCTTGGTGTTCGAGATATTGTCCGAAGATTTCTTGCGGCGGAGGCGTTTCATTACTGAGCATAATATATGCTACAAGAAGCGAATGAAGGTTAATGAGAGAGAGAAACCTAGAGAATAGAGCTCATAGTCAAAATACAACGATTGCCGAGGTTGTGTTCAAGTTATAATTTCCATAATTGAAGCGCAAGGCACAAAGATGTACATTGATTAGATTAGATTTCATTTAGATGGTGGATATAGAGGTGCTATATCCGACACTTGAGTACTTGATGCGACAACGTTCAAGTCGGAGATTTTACACTTACTAGCAGTGCAAAGTAACGGTTAAAAAGTAATAATAAAAGGTCTGCTTTGCTGCAATATCACATGTGGCAATATATTGCGAGAAGCGCGATGAAGAGAGGGAGAACCAATGCCCATCGATGGCGTTAGGACTCCAATTTGAAGTGTCATAAACGAAGGGACGAGCAAGTCTCGGCGAGATGAAAAGATTGTCTAGGTTCCCAATTCGTGAAGAAAGTGAGGCAAATACGTGGGAAGATTTAGATTATACGTGGACCTCTGACGAACCGTTGAGTTGTCATGTCACAAAGATACGTCTTGCATTATAGTATTTGTCTTCAGGAGGGGGCAACACATTATCGACAGAAATTTGAAACATTGCAATCGCATGAGAAAGTGTTAGAGTCGATAGATGTGAAATCAAACGGTCATCGATCATCCGTACCATTAGTGTCAATAGTGACGATTGAGCTGACTCGGCGTTGCCAACCCAACCCAACCCAATCCCCCAAAAGTGGGGCAACCAGTGAGCGCACGAAGGTCACAAAACATGCATTCAACATCTAGCCTTCTGCAAACAAGGCACAGTTTCTCACCATGACCGTACTCGCCAAGCACGACCTGAGACAACAAGCTACGCAGGCGCACAACTACGGCCTTGTCCACTTGGACATCCGGTCGGGCTCGTGCCAAACATAAACCTTACTCTAAACTTGATCAACGCGTTCCGTTGGGGTTGGGGTTTCGGGTATACCATTCGTAGGGATCGAACGCACCCCTTTGGTATCCTATTTAAAATAGCATATCCGGTATCTTGGACAATATGAGTTTCCATCGCTATGCTCGCCTTGCAAGGATGAGTGCAAGAGGCCATTCTACCTCGACTTGGTCAGTATCCCGCACATTACCTCCCTGTTTCGAAACAAGCTCCTTGAGCGACCCCCAAAAGCGCACCGCTATATCACCATCAGGATTCTTTAAATCTTCGGGATATCTCTCGTGGAACGTGTGTAAAGAACTGAACGTGCGGAGATATTCCAAGAGGTCGTTCCAGGTCATATTTTTCCTTAAGACCACGGGGCGCGGTGAAGGAAGAGTGGGATGGTGGTCGCCTACACCCACAGTAACCGGAGTCAGCTCAAACAGTCACGGAATCGTTTACCAATGTACTAACCGACGAAGAAGATCCGTTCAAAGTCCTTGAACTTCCCAGGAACAATTGATGAAGGGTCAGGAATGTCCAAAAAATGGTTGTCTACAGTATTTCGCCCAGGTTGCTCCCAATACGGACCGAGTGATGTCTCTGAATTTGATCCTTGCGAATAATTGCTGATAAGCGGCGTTGCGGATGAATATCGACTGAGGCGGAACTCGGAATAGCCCTGGGACGATCTCAAAATACAAACAAATGTGAAGCAGACACCGACATACCCAGACAGCAATGCTGCCGTCCCTTCGCAGCACTCTAGAGGTCTCTGGCCACAGTCTCGTCCAGTCAAACCAATGTGCTGCTTGTGCTATGGTTAGAAGAATGTACATTTCAGCGCGAAAATGATACTAGGGACAGATCCGCTGCCAACCTGAAATGATGAGATCCACTTCGCCGTCTTTCAGAAAATGGAGATCCTCTGCAGACGACTGAATATATTCTACTTGATTAGGTAGCGTTGTAGCTTGTACATTCTGCTTCGCTTGTTCGATCATTTTGTTGCTAGGATCGACACCTATGATGCGCTGGAAGGGCGTCAACTCAGTCGTGGCTTGTCCTAAGCATTATTCACCGAAACAACCGAGCATTATTGGGCAAGCACAGTTTCATCAACGTTGCACTTGCCTGTCCCACACCCTAGGTCAACTGCAGCTCCCCACCTTGCGTTCGGGGAGCGTGCGTGATACTGGAAAATAAAATCATAAAGTTGCTTAGGATACGTGGGCCTGATGGAAGCATATTTCGCCGCATTGTATGTAGCTTTTCCGAATGTCGCCATATCCGGATTCCAAAGGTTCTATACTTCAGCGACGAATCTAGTGCAGAGCGTGTTGTGGTCGAGAGCGAAAGCTGCATTTATATAAGCGGTCTTTCAGGACATATCCGATGTATTAGATAAGCAATTATAAGTGCTTAGAGATACGTATTCCGTTTTGGTCGGAAGCTGGCGGTTTTTCTTGCACTGAACGCTCGAGGCGGTCAGAGTTCTTTCAGATCTTTAGCCATTGACTTTCAGGAGATACGACGTTCATGGCGACATGTTCCGACAACCGGCTCCGCGTCACACTGGCAGGGTTGCAAGGAGAATCGACCATCCGATGTGTGGTTCTTTGTGCAGCATGCCTTCAGTATTTGTCGCTGTCACGAACTTGACCAAATGACAGGACCCTGTGTAGTGCCTCAGGTGTTCATCTTCAAGTTTCATATATCCATTCAACTCTATCAGTCCACTGGGCGCTACAGGTCACTCGCAAGTAGCAGGAGTCCGACAGATGTGTCTCCAAACATGTCGAACTAGGGTATTCGTATTTCTCCCGTCTGTTCCTACGAATCAGTATCGGATCAACGGATAAAGACGGGTGGTGAGTTAGCTATTGCCGCTCTCACAGTGCATGCAGATCGTGTGCTTACAGGCCTTCTCAAAAAAAGCGTAGGCGCAGAACAGCACGGCATTTACGCGCCATCCTTCTGTCTCCCCTCGGATGTATGTGTAGATTCGGAATTCGGATTTTCGTCGTCCTCATGGCTGGTGTGATGGCAAGCGGTAGTCGTCCACGGCGCTCGAGAGAGGATACCGTCCGCCGCGCTTCACCGATTGACCATGACTCGGTGATGAAATTCCAGCTGTGCTCGAGGTTTGTATCGTTCGGACCGACGTGACTGGCCCCCATACCTCGTTGACGTCCGTGTTTGCGCACAGCCAACTTTCTACTTTCAAGGCTACCGGAAGTGTTGACGTTAACGCACATATCAACTATAAAAGCTGGTTCACGAGACAAGGATGATCAGTATCATCAGTCTTCTCATCTTTTATTTCCTCCTCTCTTAGAGCTTATTCTCCTTTGCACTTCACAACCTACTTAACACTCATCTACATTATATTCATTACTCGACCGCAATGCCTGGCACTATCATCTCCACTTCTTCACCTAATGTTTATCTCACCAAGGTTGCCGGCGAACTTTCGCTTCAACAGGGTCGCAATCCTAATCGCTTTCTCAACGCTGATAAGCGTGTCCTAGTTATTGGGGGTGGTGTCACTGGCATGACGGTTAGTTCCCAATTATCCTTAGGTTTGGGCATACCTTAATCAAGATCAACACAGAATGCATGGGCATTGCTTGATGCTGGCTATTCTGTAACCATTATTTCCGAGAAATGGGCCTCTTTAGATGACCGGATTACCTCACAAATTGCCGGAGCATTGTACGTTCATTCCCTCGATTTAATACATATTCTTCTAACCCTTATTCACAGGTGGGAATATCCTCCTGCGGTTTGTGGCAAGCACACCGATGTCATTTCACTTCGCAAATCCAAAAAATGGTGCATGACTTCCTACCGGGTATTCGAGAGATTGCAAAAGCTCTTCCCTGATCAAGAATTGCCTCACCATGGTATACGCATGCGGATGGCCAACTTCTTCTTCGATCATCCAGTCGAGGAAATACCTGATGAATTGGAGAAGATGCTCGAAATCGAAGCCTCTGGGGTTAGTCTTTCCTTAAGTTCACTGAGCATTCATCACTGACCTGTACATTTTCGCAGATCCGTGGTTTTAAGCACGATTCCACACTTGTGAAACAGCACGCAGTAAACCAGAAAGCTGGTGTTGTTGACTCATATCAACATCTTTCCCCTGCTATTGATACCGATGCCTACATGACCTGGTTGCGTTACATTCTTGCTTCCAAAGGAGCAGAGTTCGTCACCGAGCGCATCTCTGGAGACCTGTTGGATCAGGAGGACAGGCTCCTTGCTCAGTATGATGCTCACGCCATCATCCACGCTACTGGATTAGGCGGTAACGAGCTTGCTGGGGATGAATCCGTGTACCCCTTGCGAGGAGCACTTATCAGAGTAGTCAACGATGGCACAAAGTTTCCCAAGGTCAACGAGGCTCTCGTTGTCGCTCACGACTATGCCAAGCGTGATGATGACGGAGGCATTGTTTTCATCGTACCCCGAAATGACCATACTTTGATTCTTGGAGGTGAGCCTATTTCCGTATTCAGTAGGAGTTTGACTTGAGACTGAGCTATCATTACAGGTCTCGCTCAACCCAACATGGCCAATCTGGACTTGACGCTTGACAGTCCTGAGATCCGCCGTATGCGCGAGCGCTGCAACAAATTCGTACCTGGCTTGGAGAATGCGGAGTACGATCCGGAAGCGGCTCTTGTACAGGGCCTTCGACCTTTCCGTGGAGAGAACGTCCGCGTAGAGAGGGAGCTCCGCCAGAAGTCGGATGGTTCCTCGAGCAGAATCATACACTCCTATGGTCAGGGTGGAGCCGGTTTCACTCTTTCATTCGGATGCGCTGGGGACGTCCTTAGCTTGCTCGAGGAGTTGGAGGCAGGTAAAAAGCCGGCATCGATGAGGTCCACGGCATAAAGGTCACCCGCCTAACTAACCTATTCGAACTTTTTATCCAACACGATCTTTGCGGACGTATCTATTGAAACATATATTTAAACATACACTCCAATAATACATTACTATGATTTTTGTCGCTCGAATTTTTGACACAGAACGAAATTATTCTCTTATAGTTACCGCCGCCCGTCCTGTGTATGCACCTGGCTCAACTTTCAAAGCTCAAGCTAGGTTCAGAATGTTCGGAGTCCAGGCTCAACTGAGTGCGATCTCCTACAAACAGTGAACATATCAATAATTACCAATCTACACCGCAAACGTAAGAGGAGATCTTACCGCTTGTATCCATTTTCATATCGAGTTTCGACATCGGTTGTGACAGCAATGGAGACCATCGGGTCACGCAGCTGAAGAGGACCCGTAGATTGCTTAGCGCCAGGAAATAGGCGATGCGGGAATATCAACGGAGTAGCTGACCTTGTCAAGCACCACGGGGCTTGAAGGCTCGGAAGATTGAGATGGAGGATCTGCATACGTCCCGCGGTTACGAGAATTCGAAATTCTGCTGAGATGAATTGAGACAATGTCCTCCGTACGATCACGGAGAGTCTCGCGCGCATTGAGGCTATGGCAGAGAGTAATGAGTGATAAGCCCAAAGAAGAAACTTAATTAACAAACCTTGCAAGATATGCATTGACATAGACTGGCAGAGAGAACATCAGAGGGAGAACGGAGATTATCGTCGAGCACACCGTGACCTACGTTTGCTCAGCTGCAAGTAGAACGCCACATACATGAGATTGTTCGGCATGACTGCAAACTGTGAAGTCTTGGTCTCCTTGAAACGTTAGATGGCACTGGTCACGCTCACCATGATCAACCCCGCTGAAGCGTCGAGACTGGAATGATTGATTAGCGAACCCATCGAATGACAAGCAAAAGCCATAGACCAACGCAGTCAAGAGGCCTTTATTTCACACTTTCAGCGATACATTAACACAGGCGCAGTGAGGACACTCACCCGTGTTTACGGTGTACAACATTAGAATGTTGATTAGTGAGTCCGTCCTGAAGATGGCTCGTCAGAGCGGTGGTAGGTTGATCAAGGAATCTCGCACTTTCTAACACCAGTCCTGTTGACACGGAGATAATAACACAACGAAACAGCGATGGATGCATCCGCTGAGAATACGGCAGCGAAGTCGAGATACAAGAGTGTCTGCGTATCAAATAACGACTTCAGTACAGCCCAGTGGTGCAGTGAATACGATAAGAGGGGAACACTTACAGAGAGTTGCATAAGCTCGGCAAATGTGTCGTGGAATCTGTCGAAGACACAACGTTCAGTTAAGCTGCATATCATCAATGCGAGACTTACGCCATTACTGTGACGACTGCATGATCACAGTGAAAAATTATCTCCTAAGTTTTACTTGGAGCACATGATGGTACGTACCAACGCTACAGACTATATTACGAGAGTCATGAGTATCTTCTAAGTGTGAAATACAGTAGTAGTATCCACTAACCTAGATCCAATAACGAAACTGCGGTCTGGCACCGGCGGTCAGTGTAACATAGAAACACACCATTAGAATTGACAAACTTACTATAAAGACAGTGAGGATCCAATTTCCCTGGCTTACTGACACCACGAATGAGTTCATAAGGGCGAAAAGATTTATCAATGACACTACTGACATCGAAACACCCGTCTTGTGAACATCCTAAGTGTATCGACATCAGTAGACACCACAAATAATGTGGTCATCATAACCCACCCTCGAACGAGGAAGTTTGTAATAGCCTGAGAAGCTGTCAGACCTATCGTGAATAAACGGCTATAGCTTACTGACTGTAATGGATACATGAAGCTAGTGGATATAACGTTAGCAACATTTAGCAACAGCAGACTGGAGATGCAAATTACCACTAGGCTCCTGAAAGCTGACTCAGTACTGATCTAAGAATTGCTGTCAGAACGACTGACCACACCGGAGAAGTCAAAGCAAAGGGATTGGCAAAATTGGTAACGAGATAATGATACAGGATATGGCCGTTCAACACGACATCCAACGTGTCAAGCAGCCTGAATGAATGGGGTTAGTATTGGCATCCCGTTGTCTAAGAGAACACATTACCACAGAGTTGAAATCTGATGCAACCTCACAATCAACGAGTCAAGAAACGGACGTTAGCGATGTGGCGCACCAATGTTTTAAGAAGCAAACGGTCTCCTTCGCTCTTTTGGAAGTATACAAAGGTCTGAATGCAAGTAACGCCATAAAGTCTATGCGTGAAATTGTCATTGGACCTCCACTACCGCGACGCCACACTTGGCAGAAATGAACATACGCCGTGCTCACAAGACCACCAATCAACAGAGGTCCCAAAGCAGTACGTAGAAGAGACGGATCCATCGATATTCAACAAAAGAACGTCGCGCTGTGCCAGCTGGAGCCCTGCAAAAGAAGGTGAGAGGATGTCTGTGGGGAATCTTTCCTGGCATCGGACAGATTTCTCGTAAGTTTCGGTATATATGGTTGAAAACGGGGAAAACAGGGTATTGATAGCCCGCGGCATTAAGGTGCCTCGAAAGATCGATATCTTTCCGTCTTAATGAAAGGACGAGAGTGGTCTTAAAGCTTCTCAAAGCTGTCTCGGTTTTCCTTTGGAAGACAAAGCGCAAAGGCTTCTCCCGAAGTCAACGTGATTGATCGGATCCTTGCATGATCTCCAAGTTCTCGTGGGCTTGCACGAGAATTATCTGTATGCAAGCCGATTTACTTGTGAAGGCCAATCCCAAGCATGAATCTTGTATTAGTGTCATTCAGTGATCAGAGGTGAATAAGGACTGCACAGACCTCGGAGATCTCAATTCCATCGCTATGAGGTTTTTAGTTTGCTCGATGGGCTCACAGTAAAAGTTCACACATTGACGCCACAGCCGGAGAATTTAAGTCACCGAGAATGACCAATACATCAAGGGTTCCCAGGAAGGAAAGAGTGTTTTCTTTGTGCATGTGTCGAAACTTGCCTCAAGTGGACAGCCTTTTGTGTCCAAGAAACTTCAAGAACCGAGAGCCAAACAAAGAAGGGAGAACGATCTGGGGTTTGACTGCAACCGTATGAATAGAAGTCCTTTCATCTCCGTGAAAAATGAATGGATGATTCTAGGGAAAGCTCCACTGAAGCATGTACCAAACAGAAAGAAATTGAAATTGTTCAGTTCAACGTACCGCATTCGACGGATACATCCCATCACATGGCTCGATGAATTCCCTCCACCCTAACATTCCACCCGTTCTCTGAAGTCGGGAAGCCAGGCGCAGCCGTGTTACTCCCATCCCAGCCAGCGGCCATCATCGCTACTGCGTACAGCAGGGCGCCGGAGCCAGGGAAGTATGGCGTTGGCACACGGACACCCCCAATGGGCATACCAATGTCATCGAACTCGAACAACGGATGCAACAACCAGTCGACAGCTTTATCTTGCTCGCCATTTCGTGCTGCAGACATAGCTAGCATTGGGAAGTCCCACCTATTCAAACAGATTATCAGCTGTTAGAGCGCTTGAAGCCGTGGAGTCCGAAGCTAACCCCCAGCAATTGCTGATATTCCAACTGGTGTAAACCTTATCCGCTGTTGCCTTGGCTATCTCCGAACTGACATTAGTTATTGGAGGCAACCATCCGTGAAGGCCTACGAGGGATGGATGATCGTTGATATACGCAGGGTCCGTCCAGAAGGTATCCTCCAGACCTTCATACACAGCGTAAAGCCCGTTTTCAATAGGGACGGGAGCTAGATTCTGTCTGACCTCAGTCCAAACCTTTGGGATGGGCGCCTGGAGACGTTCCATCCACGTCTCAGCTAAATCCAATCCATGCCGCCAATATGCCAACTCGAAAGCAGGGTTTCGGGTGACGTTCGGACTCGTATCTTCGCTCACAACGTACATCGGAGGACCTAGGTCATATAATTCCGTACTAGCATTGAACCACGCAAAATCGGCCATCCAGTTCGCAGTCTCGTTGACGACGTTCAGCCACTTGAGCAAAGTAGCTTTCGACTTCTTGGCACGATATTCGTATTCCGCGAATACCAGTGGGTGAGGCTGTTGCCAGATCAATAGCTCGTTGATCTCGCCAGGTGCAGAACGACCTGATGGATCTGTCATCTTGGACCAGCGAGCACCAGAGTGATACCTTTCTTGCAGTTGCGCACGTTGAATAGAACTAGTGAGAAATAGGGCGTACACGCTGATAGGACGATCGAGGAGATCCCAGTTGTTCCACAGTGCCCAATGGGCTAGGTGCCAGAAGACCATCTCCATATGGAACTTCCCATACTGGAATGACATGCGTAGACTTAGCATGCGTGCGCCAGAAAGATTGAACGGCTTACCCAGCCATTATTGACGAGTCCTGACTGAAAGGAGCTATTAGTCTTGCACCAATACAAGGTATTGATTACATACCTCCTGTGGTGGCGTATCACCAGCTTCGTTCACGCGCATCAAGTAACGCGACAAAATGATGCGTCTCTGAAGTTCATGAGCCCTGATATCCGTAGAGCCCGTCAAGACGTCGATAAATCCACTGGCGGACCAATACTTTGCCCAAAGGCTCTTGGACTCGTTTGCGACACTCTTAAATGGAAGGACTGACTTGGGACTATCTAATGAATATGCGATAGAGAGAGACAGGGACGGCCCGTTCCCTGTCGGACGTAACGTGTAACGATGTGCGGCATGAGAGTTGCGGGAGATCGTGAATTTGTCGCCACCGATAGAAGTGATGAACGTGGAGTTGACGAGTGAATGTGATATCTCCGCCTCGACGTTTCGTCCCAAGCCGCCACCGGTACGCAAAACACTGGTATGGTTACTCGTGGCACTGAATACACCTACGAATGGGGCAGAGAACTTCGCAGATCCATCATTCCAAGGGAAGTCAAGAAATATGCCCATTCGTCCACTCTTCACCAGCGGTGAGTCGATCTTTATTCCGATCGTGCTGGTGCTCTGGGCGGAATATGTCTGCACAATTACGTTCTCGCCTTGGAACGTGAAAGAGCTGGTTATGGTCCCGGTCCAAAGATCCAATTCTTGCTGTACATTGGTCAAATCCTGCTCCGTGATGTTTAGCACTTCCCCTCGAGCATCGAAGAAAAGAAATCCAACACGTCCCAGATTCACGCGATTTGGGTTCGAGATCAACCACTGCTGCACCGAAGCTTCCCCGCCGAACTCGTATTGGACGAGACGGCCATGAGAATCCCAACTTACGCCTTTATAATTCTCCACGTCTTCTATAGTCTTCCCTGGAGGCAGGCTGTCATTTTTCCATCCCCAAGAAGACATGATCGCGAATGGCAGGAATGTCTGAAGTCCAGTCACGTCTGCACCGAAGGCGAAAGCTCCATTTCCAACCTGCATTGGTGTTATTGGATTCGACGCATTTCGCGTCGGGTTAAAGCGAGAGACCAATGCATGTCTGTCGATGGCTGCTATGGCCGAGATGGACAGAAGTAGCAAGGAAACTGCGAGGTGTACAGGGCGTGACTTCATCGCTGTTGACGTTCAGGAGGACAAGTATGTTGACCATGGCGAATATTTGAGTGCGTTTGGAGTGCGCCCCAAGAGATCAAGCTCGACGGACACATGACGGTGAATACCGTTGTCATGCAGCGCAGAGTGTTCAACCACGATAACACAAGTCATGGTAGTTATTGATCATGTTGTCTGTTTGTGCTAAACTTGCCAACGGATGACCGGAGAGGCGGTCCGCGGTTTGGCAGGACGAAAGTTCACCCTCTTGAACCAACATGAATGCATTCAGTTTGAGCGACATATTCGCGGACTGCAGTAGGCCTAGGGGTGATTGGAGCATTGGAGAGGATTGCATAGTAGAGATTCGGCCGTAACTTGAAGTCTGAAT
The DNA here is from genome assembly GCA_964035595.1 of Somion occarium. Lineage (NCBI taxonomy): Eukaryota > Fungi > Basidiomycota > Agaricomycetes > Polyporales > Cerrenaceae > Somion > Somion occarium. Next base: position 901,441 of record OZ037949.1, on the reverse strand, counting down.
CCGCGGACGCTGCAAACTCAGTTACATAGACACCCAGTAGTAAGCCTGCTCAGTTCAGTTGAGTGCTGGATTGAAGCCAATGCATCGAAATATATAACCTCAGTGAGCACAGTGCTGACGATAATATTCACTTTGAGTCGCCATCCGGAGAAAGTAGGGCTGAAAGCCTGAAACTGATTGAAAATTGTCCCCACCGTTCAGGCCAACAACTTAGTCTCTTGGGCCATGCAGTACAAACCTTAAGGAGCAATTGAAAGGTCGGTGGTTACCTAATTGTATGTGTTTTAGCTGACATTTCTCCATTGATAAGTTGAAACACTTGATCAATCACTTGCATAATTATCATATTCGAAGCATCATCACTGTGTCAACTTGCGGGCCCGCGTTCAATACATTCCAGTCATTCACTGAGTCATAGGCGTCGAAGTTCCGATACGATTGTCATCGAAACGAAGAACTTGCCACCTGCGCAACACATGGCGCAGCGTCTGTTATATACTCTCACCTCAAGTTTTTTATAAATACTACAACTTCAGTAGTGTCCGACACATCACATCCCCGACCGCCCATTTCCTAGTCATCTACTGGTCAGAATATTGGAGGCGAGATTTCGAATTGTTAATAGAATATAGGCCATCTGGTAGTTCCCTAGCTGAAGCAACCAGCGGACACGGGAACTATGCACAATCCGTTCCATCCAGCCCCCGCCCCCCCAGCTTTCGGCGAAAGACACGTTGTACCTGATGAACAGTCTCCGTAAGTCTATATTCTGTCTTCTAAGTAATATTGGTGCGAAAATGCCCTTCATCGCAACCCGACGCGAAGCTGCAAAACATATAGCACGTTTCTCGCGTCTAACTGACAACATATTCTCCAAGGATCCTTTCGAAGCTCATATTCTCCTGGCTCGATCCATTTCTTTATGTCGGCTTCTCGCGCCCCTTACAGAAAGATGGTAAGAATTCTGATGGGTGTGATGTTTAGCTAATTATCCTTTCGCAGATCTATGGCAGTTACCCCCACAACGACTGACATCCAGTTTGAGTGCAGAGGTGGAGAAGAACTTCTATGGACGGTGTCCTCCCGAACAACGCCCAGCGTATATGCGAGATAACCCGGCCCAGCGAGCGGACGATCAATCGACGAGTTCTCGCTCCGGAAAGGGGAAAGCAGATGCAGGTGTTATTGAGAAGGAAGAGAAGGCCGCGAGAAAAGGACCCGAATCACCCGAATACGACGCATCCTTGGTGAAATCTCTTTATCGAACATTTTTCTGGAGTTGGTGGGGATCTGGAGCACTCAAATTATTCTCAGGTAAGCTACTAATATGTTGCGACCCATACGGTGAGTATGGAAATTGATGTTTCTCAAAGATACTCTGAAGACGACAACGCCTCTCTTGAACAAGGTCTTGCTGACTTGGCTGACGAATTCATACATCTATTATCGAGCGTCTGAGGATGAGCGTGCTGCAGGAAATCTTGAGAAGCCTCAAGGAGTCGGTTATGGCATCGGTTTGGCATTTGCTCTGTTTGTTATGCAAGGTATGCTCGGCTATTATCATACAATATCTTTGTGTGCTTATTGCTAATGTACAGAATCTGCGAGCTTGGTATGTGCATCGCATGACTGCTTTGCCATCTCTGAACTCACGACGATTATAAAATAGATGACGAATCACTACATGCGAAGTGATCACATTCTCCTCCACAACACTTTCGTTTGACACTAAGATATAACATTTTGCACAGTATCTATGACCACGGGCTTGTCTGTTCGAACGGCGGTGCGTCATCACAGCCACTTTCGTAAATGTAATCTTTCGAATCCAAGGCTGCAGGTCATTGGGGCCATATTCCGGAAATCCTTGCGTCTGAGTGGAAAGGCTCGTTTGGATCACAATGTTGGACAAATTACGACCATGATCTCCGCCGACGCTACAAGTCTGGATGTTAGCAGCTACAATATACACGAGTAGGTATTTATCTGGATTCTTGAAGGCGACACCTTAGTTGATTTATTTCCCGGTGAGGTTGTGGGTTGCGCCCATTCAGGTCAGTGCAGCCTCTTGGCGGGTTATGAAGCCTTTTAACCATCATAGTAGATCGCTATCGGTATTGGTCTCCTCATAGGCAATGTAAGTTACCCTAATATGCCTCCCTTCAACTTCTGATACCGTTTGGTAGCTCGGATACTCCGCGCTAGTTGGTCTTGGAGTAAGCAGTCTTTCCTCGTTGTCTGAGGTAGCAGTCCAACATTTCCACAGGTCTTAATTTTCGCGTTCCCGATACAATTGATATTGATTGGCATCATAATCCAACAACGCACAAAAGGTATCAAGATAACTGACTCTCGGGTACAACTCACAACGGAGGTGAGGTACCGGAGTCTCCATGATGCCTACTTCCGTCTAACAAGGGTGCTCTGTAACAGGTACTACAAGGCATTCGTTTGATCAAGTTCTATGCTTGGGAAAACTTCTACGCCAACCAAATTGGTTCTCTTAGAACGAGAGAAGTAGAAACTATTCGTAAAATGGCGTATGTCATGGTACTTATTACACATGAGTTTCATAACGATTGACTTGTATGATCCACAGGCTCGCTCAGGGTTTGATCCTCGCGTGCATGATCGTGCTTCCCATCCTTGCTGCTGTATTGTCCTTCGTGAGTTTTAAGGTAAAGTTCTCATTACATGTAACTAATGGCTAGTTCCCTATTAGATCACATACGGCTTAAGTGGACATGAACTGGATGTCGCCACAATCTTCACATCCCTGCAATTTTTCAATGTGAGTGACTGATTTTATCTTCTTCTTTGGCAATGGTTGTTCTTGTTGATGCATCATCTCTCAGATCATCCAATACCCCCTTGCGTTCTTCCCTGCCGTCCTCGCGGTTGCTGCAAATGTGTATGTCGCACTGGGTCGTATCTCCAAGTTCCTTTTGGCAGAAGAGATTGCCGAGCCGTATAATATCGATCCTGACAGCAAGTTTGCTGTGGACGTGGATGCCGACTTCAGTTGGGAGACCGCACATACGGCTGCCTCCGCAGGACCGAAGTTCGTTCTTGACGAAACTGTTCCAGCAAAGGCAGGTCCGACAGTGAGTCAGGGTAAAGAGGAACAGTCGAAGGAGTCATCGAAGAGGAGTTGGTTACGGAAGAACAAGAAGAAGACTGAGAACGTGTTACCGACGACCACGAATGATGAGATCAAGCAAGAAGAGACCAACGAAAAGGATGAGGACAAGCCGTTTGCCTTGCCTAATCTGAAGTTGCAAATCCCGAAGGGTTCTTTCGTTGCAATCGTAGGTCGCGTTGGTTCTGGCAAGGTGATATCTTCCCAATCCCGCTGCGTTAACAATGATTAAGTATCGGTATAGAGTTCGCTTCTGCAAGCGCTCATTGGTGAAATGAGGCGGACAAGGGGCAACGTATGAGACCGTTCCCATTAGCATATCCTTGAACTCATCCCTCTGGTATACATTGATAGGTTCGATTTGCTTCATCTATTGCCTACGTTCCACAAGCATCCTGGATCATGAATGCTACTCTCCGCGAGAACGTCCTCTTCGGTCGTGACGATAATGAGGAAAGGTATGAAGAGCTGCGATATCTATTGATTATCGATGCCTGACCTTATGGATGGGTAGACTTCAAGAGATCATCCGTGCTTGTTGTCTCGAGCATGACCTCGAAATGCTTCCCCATGGTGAAGATACTGAGATCGGCGAGAAAGGCATAAATTTGAGTGGTTCGTAAATTACTCGAGGTCTTACCTTCCAAAACTTAATTTGTCATTCTGCTACTAGGTGGCCAGAAGGTATAATTCATGTCACACCGTTAACGATGCGCTTAATTTCGACTGGAATTTCTCAGGCCCGGGTCTCTCTCGCTCGTGCGGCTTATTCAGATGCAGATATCGTACTCATGGACGATTCATTGAGTGCAGTTGATGCTTACGTCGGGAAGCAGATTCTCGATAATTGTCTTCTAAACGGACCACTGGCTGGCAAGACTCGTGTCATGGCAACTCATGCCTTACATGTGCTCGACAAGACTGACTTCATATATGTGATGGACAATGGCGCAATTGTCGAGCAGGGTACTTTCCAGGTGGGTGATTCAAGTATACATATATAGTGTTTTGGTCATCTTCTCACGGACATCCAGGATCTTATGAGCGACAACGGAAAGTTTGCACGCCTCATGGATGAATATGGTAACCTGGAAAGCGGGAAGGAGAAGACTGAACCAGAAGATGCAAAGGATCTCAAAGGGAAAGCTCCGGAGCCGAAGGACACAAACAAGATTCAATCTGCTCTCATGCAAGAGGAGGAACGCATGACAGGTTCAGTCGCAGGAACGGTATACCTAAAATATTTACGTTATGCTGGAGGCCTGTTGTTATTACCCTTGCTTCTCGTTCTGCTCACGGCGTATCAAGGCTCAATGGGTGCGATATATCGCTTTGACGCAACGAAACATTCTCACTCATTACAACAGTGGCCAACAATCTTTTCTTGGGCTTTTGGACATCGGAGAGCATTCCTGGATTCTCTCAGGGAGATTACATGGCTACGTATGGAGGCCTTGGTGCGGGCGTTGCTGTTTTCTCTTTCCTGCTCAGTTTTTCGATGAGGTTAGTTCATTTATTTCGTCACGCAGGCCACCCTGTGCTAACTACGTGTTCCAGTCTGATAGCGCTCTCGGCTAGTCTCCGTATGTTCAAGACTGCATTGCTCTCGGTACTGAGGTCACCCATATCGTTCTTCGATACTACACCTATGGGTATGTTGGTATTTATGGTGCTCTGTCTTTGACTAATGAACGACTGCAGGTAGAATCATATCTCGCCTTTCGAAAGATCAGGATACCCTGGACAGCGAAACCTCCTTTATAGCATTCCAGGTATGTGTAGACATGTATCCTCCCATTTGGAAGTGTAGCTTACTCTCCATTAATCATTTAGGTGTTAACAACAATCAGGTTTGCGCAAGTAACTAAGTGTAAATTCTTTCTGAACTCACATTTTCCTAGCTCCGTCATTGGAACTGTTGCACTGGTCTTCTACACCTTCCCTTATCTTGGCATTCTCTTTGCACCTCTAGGAATCTTCTACATGGTGGCCGCCATTTACTACAGGCGCGCATCTGTTGAAACCAAGCGACTTGACTCCTTGATGCGTTCAGCGTTGTATGCCTCTTACTCAGGTAAACCTATAGACCTTCGTGAAAGTCGAGACATTTCTGATTTTCGTGTGTTAGAAACCTTAACGGGCCTGAGCACGGTTCGCGGATATGGCGCGCAGGTAAGTTGCTGCAGCGTAGATTTCCTCTGAATGCCACTGACGCTATTCCGCCTAGAACCGCTTTATACACAGGACGGAAAAAGGGCTAGATATGGAAAACAGAGCCTATTACATGACCATTTCTATACAACGCTGGCTGAGCATTCGCCTGGATTTCCTCGGTAACCTTCTTATCCTTGGGATAGCTCTATTCTCCGCCGGATTCCGCAAATCGGTGAACCCCTCGAAGATCGGTGTCGTGTTATCGTACACTCTGAGCAGTAAGTGGTTCGATAACACATTGCGCAACAGATTGAATTGAAGAACGCTTTTAGTCACGCAGTTCTTTTGTGCGTTGGCGTGTTTTCTATGTCTGCTCTTTGACACTGATGTCATCATAAGCCGACCTCGTTTCATCCTATGCCCAGAATGAACAGAACTTCAACGCCGTCGAGCGCATTCTCTACTATACTGAACTACCTTCAGAGGGCGATGCTACGACACCCAACGACCCTCCACCTTCATGGCCTGATCAAGGTGCTGTTGAGTTCAAGAACGTCGAGTTGACCTATCGCGACGGCCTACCTCTTATACTGAAAGGTGTCACGTTCAGCGTGAAACCAGGAGAGAAAGTCGGTATCGTGGGGCGAACAGGTGTGTAGCCTGTCAACGACTTGTAAGTGCCTATAGGTACGATCCACTGACTGTTTGTAGGCGCGGGGAAGAGTTCGTTGTTACAGGCATTATTCAGGTAAGTATCTTACGATTGCTTGATCAAGCTCAATGTTTATGTCCCGTGTCTCTCCAGGATCGTCAATCTACAAGGCGGAACCATCACCATCGATGGTCACAACATCCGAGATGTTGGGTTGGACATCCTTCGTAGCCGGCTGGCGCTAGTACCGCAGGATAGCACCTTGTTCATGGGAACATTGCGAGAGAACCTGTTGAGTTTCCATTTTTTTTTTGCGTCCTTCACTCTTCTGATCTGCAGTCTGGTGCTAGTGATCCTCAAGGGACTCGAACGGACGCAGAACTCATCTCGGCACTCAAACGTGCTTGGCTCCTGCCTAGAGACGGCTCCCCTGTTGATCCTGTCGTAGAGGCCAAGTTCAGTTTGGATGCGTCTGTGAGCGATGAAGGTAACGTGGTTTTGTATGATGTGTTTGTATGCGAGATTGACTCCCCATAGGCTCCAACTATAGTGCAGGGGAGAAGCAGCTTTTAGCTCTCTGCAGGGCTCTGGTGAAGAATAGCAAAATCATTATCCTCGTAAGTACTTGGCGTTCTTAATCCTTACTGGTTATTCATTCGATCTGCAGGATGAGGCTACTAGCAACGTCGATGTTGAAACAGACGCAAAGCTTCAGCGTACGATTCAATCAGAGTTTGCATATTCCACCTTGCTCTGTATTGCTCATCGTCTCAATACCATCGGTCAGTCAGTCTAGTTCATCATGCCAGATATAGCTCATACATCCTTCAGTCTATTATGACCGCATCATTGTCATGGATGCAGGAAAGGTCGTAGAGCATGACACTCCATTGAACCTCTTCGATAAGGAGGATTCTATCTTCCGATCACTTTGTAGCGAGGCGGGTCTGTCGAGACAGGACATCTTGCGCATTCGTGCCAGTGCTCAGTCGACAAGTTCCGTCGTTGGGGAATCCACAACCGCTTAACACATCCTCCTTCACGCTCTTATTTTCTCGTATTTTGGAAATAGAGATTAGACTAACACGTCGATGATTCCACCCCTCAATTATGCTCCAGTATCCGTACAAAAAGGGCTGCCTTCTTTGCACGAGCCATCGTTAGATGATCGTATGGACTTCAAATCTGAGGAAAGTATTTAGAGCTAATCAATTGGACATATTGAGACCCCATGATGGTATGAATCTGGTATGAATGGCCGAATACCTGACAGTGGCCTATCCTTACGAGGGCACTTATATCTAGCTAGAGACGAGTCCGATGCAAAGGAATTTGGCCAATTGTCATTGTCGAGCTCTGCGTTTAAAGAATGTAATGGGAGTATCGAAAGTAACTTTGAAGCCATTTTAACGGGAGGCCGAGTTCTTGAAAGTGAACCACGTTACTTAATACAAGAATATAGGCGCTTGTGTATGCTATGCCTTTATCACCGCATATGGTAACGCCCTATAAATCATGCTTGCCAAGTCTACCATTGGACAATTATCTCGGTCTCTGGCAACTTCGTCGACAGCGGCCGTGATTGCAGGCACTGCACCCTATCATGAGGCCATTGTGTTTCTTCATACACGTTTTCCACCCACATCTTACCCCAAAGTAGTACCTTCCAAGCTTCAGCGCACTCTTCAGCTTCACGCGACTCAATGGAGAGGTCTCATTAACTTTTCATGGTCTCCCGAAAAATCGGTACATGAACGGTTTGCCAGTTCAGACACTGCTGAATGGGACTCGGAAGATACAGAGGAGGTGTATAATGCAACGGCATTCTCTAGGTCTCGCGGCAGACTCGAATTGCGTGAAGTGTCTTTGCAGAACCTGAATGAAGTTGAGAGCAAGCTGAAGACTCATGCGTTGCCTGCCGATCCACCGGCGCCAGTCAATCTGCATGACCCTATTCATCTATATGTCTGCACTCACGCAGAAAGAGACTGTCGATGTGGGACGACTGGCGTACAGGTCTTCGAAGCGCTACGGAAGGAGGTCTTTCGGAGACACCTGACACAGCAGGTGAAGGTGGCTAGTGTCGGGCATGTTGGGGGTCACAAGTAAGTATCACTTAAAATGCTCCATTCAATGTCAAATTAATTGTTTTAGATACGCTGCCAATGTATTGGTGTATCCAGAAGGAGAATGGTTGGGTAACCTACACACGGAAAATGTCCTCCAGGTCTTGGACTCCATTTTAGCACGGCATGTTGACTCAGAAAAGTCTCCGATTCCACTCTGCCCAGCTTTCTGGCGTGGTCGTATGGGACTGCACAAGGAGGAGCAACTGGTTCTCGCCAGTAATTCATAGTTTATTCAGTTAACGACGTATAGAGAAGTGTCAGTCTTTGCGGCTCTTAGAAATGCTGCACCTACTTCGTGAACACCGCCCTTCATCTATGCACTCAAGAATCCAGCACAATACGTTGGTACATTCTTACTTTCTTCTGACACCATAATATGACAGTCTGATGAAACGCGACAGATTCGTTGTTGAGCTCGCGTATTTATTACCATATAGGAAGCTCGCGGGATGTTGTTACAAAGACGCGTTTCATGGCTATCGTTCCTGTTTGCAGCACTAGGATCGGTAGATTGAGTGGGTTCGGGAAGGTCATCCATTAATGTGTAATGCCATCTTTTCGCGCAGTGGTATCTCATTTCGAGTGGATCGTAATCCTGGCAGTTGAAAAGATTCCCCTTCCCGTGTGGAATTACTCTGATGTCTGTTCCCCTCTGTAGGCACCCTTCTAATATTTTGTATTCAACAGTAACACACAATTCGTACAAAGCCCGCCATCGAATGTTACTCTACTTCCGTCCCAGTGAGTCCTCGCTTTACAAGTCCGTATTCTGACGCGCCGATCCTTGACTAAGCCCTTGCTCCTGTTACTAAGAAAAAGTCTTGGTAAATAGCTAGCTCCTTGCTGATACATAGAGCAGAGCGTCAAGGGGTGGCCGAGCAGTGATCGCATCTTACGCATTGCCTGTCGCGACCCGTAGCCTCTAGAGCGGATCTATTTACAGACGCTAAGGCCCCGTCTCCACTAATTCTCATCGGAAATGTGGCGTGAAGCCTCGCATATAAGGCACAGTAGCAATCGCTGAGATACTGCATTGAAGGGTCAGAGTGCTGGACGGTAAGCGTTGACTGAGTTCACAGTGGCTAACGCTCATTCTGTTGCCCAACAGCTTCTGCTCAATCACCACTATACTTGACGTCGTCCAATTGATTCCATCATCCATCTATGGTTGCATTCAAGAGCTTCACAGTCTTTTTCATTTGCCTGACCATGCAAGTGATACTCATGGGGTCAGCTCTTCCGTAAGTGGAGGGTGTTAAAAATGTTGTCCTCGCAGTCTCTAATCATCTAGGGTGTATAGGCTCTTGCCTTACGATTCAACTCATGATTATGTCCCTTCAACTGTTTACACTCATCCCATGTACGTATTTGATCTCTTTATTGCCTACAGAATGATTCGCCTAAGTAACGGTTTTTCGATATAGCAAGAGATTGGATTGCGGAGGTATCCGCAAATGGCGGACTGGCGGCATACTTCACTTGTTTCAACCATCCATAGTAGACAACCAAACACTGGCAGCGCGATCTGACCTCATATCCAGGCTTGATTCCCTTTCAACTTGCATATCGGCATAGTATAGTCTTCGCTGTGCCTTATCTCACTTTTTGCTTACCTGTTCTTAAGGATATATTGCATTTGTGTACAATTATGGTTTGTGCGCTATATTGCAATGACACTTACTATGTCAAGCCAATCGTATACGACGGCGTCCAACCCTTTGCGCGCTGCAATTCTTCAGCCCAATTATGCATCTTTTCCAACAACCAGCGATAGACGCTAAATTATTTGACACTATCGTAAAGACCAGTGAGTGCCTAACACATTTATTGACCGGTTGCAAGCTTGTCCCATCAATGTTTAAGATGCATCAAGAGCTCTTAACGTACCACACCGGAAAGACAGCCATCTGACAGCGGTGACTGATCTTCAGGCCACCTAACCGTGGCCGACTGTGACCGTAAGCCTGTGTACGCCACGACGTAAGGGATATTTCGCAAAACATTTGATTGCCATCTGGCAACTCGACAACTTTTCTGTTTGGCGAGTAGTCGAACATCGCCATCATTCTACTTTTCCATGATGTGCAATCAATAGATAGGGGAGTATCCTTACATTTTTTCGAAGCTGCAGATCAAGAGAAAGTACCGGTGGGTTTGCACAGCGGCTTGGTCCAGTCATGCATATGACACGATCTCAGAGCGAGTGTATTGACCTTCCTTCAGACTTCGATTCCTGTTTTGCCATTACTGCCGCGTACTTCAGTGCCTTCATCTCACTATCCATGCACACAGAGAGAGAGAGAAGAAAATGCGCCGCAATGTCAGCCACTCATGACTGATATCACCGTTCATTGATGTACGCCGGGAATCATATATGAGCAGGGTATGAAACTCTTGGGAAGATCATCTAGCACAGCCTTGCCTGTCGCTGACATCTCTACATAAATTGGAGCAGTATTGGAAGGTGACCTGCCCGTGCTTGGACACATCTCGAGTGCTGGACAGTAAGTTGACACTGATGTTGTGACCGAATTGACTTGACCATCCTTCCCTACAGCTCGTACTCCTCCTTTTTATCGCAAAAGATCCATCAATGCGGACCAATCACTTTCCCTCACTGCTTTCAGTGATTGCCATATTCTGCGCCTTCGTAGTGGCTATGCCGTAAGTAGTCCAGTATTGTTCAGCCTTAGAAGAGCCGATTTTCATGGGCCGGAATACAACTATAGCCTTCAGAAGGCTGCACAGGCACCCGGCTCTTTGCCTGGAAATGGTTCACCGCACGATGATCTACTTCAAGATCCTCGAGTAACGTATGTGTCTGCTTTTTTCCAGAGTTGCAACTCGCGTTTACTTGATCACTGTAGACCGCAGGGCGTTGGAAAGAGAGATTCAAGCAGGTGCGACCTTGATCAGATAGTATCCGGCTCCCAGCATTTTGGGAACAGTAATTTTCCTACACTTGGGTGGATGACGGGCCGATCTAGACTAGAGAGGCGACGATTCTCGTTATGGGACTGCTTAAGGTCGTGACAGCCTTTCATTTTTTTCTCTTAGTGTAGGGATATTCTCGATGGATGGAAGAAACCCAAGCCGTTCATGGGAATCAGATCTACAGTGGTTTCCAGTTCGGCTATTTCCTTCATGCAAACGCATTCTGGTAACGAGAACATAGGATATAGGACTTCATAAGTAGATAACGATGTTAAGTTGGTGATCGCCATGCAAATGGTGTTTTACGCGAGATGTCACAGCACGTGCACTTGTGACAGACGCGCCCATTTGGGGGAGCTGTGACCGACATTAATCTTGACTTATGACCACCACCAGGACCTGCGCCATGGAAGGTTATGAAACGCTTATCTCTCAGTTCTCAAATTTATTGACGTACTTCTCACCGCCATTTGTTTATGTTCACGACGCGTCAAATATTAGGCAGTCCGCCTTGGTGATACAAACAGTGCTGCAGGATCTCAAGGAGAAACCACAAACGACCTTGACAACAGCATTCGTGGATGGGATTGCTTGCTTTACACCACGACTTCTATATGATACAGCACTCAACGAACTCGCATCCTGGACTCCGCTGTGGAACGAAGGATGCAACAATTGGGCTGGGCCTTCGGAATATTCTGGGCAGCGTTTCGATGACAGTTTGGACAGTTTCCTCCACGGCCTACGCGCCCTTGCTGCCTCACGACATTCGGAGAAAATTCAGCCCAATGGACATAGTGATAAGTCCAAAGCGAAAGCAAGAGCGACAGAAGATGTCGAAACAGAAACTCGGATGCTACTCGTTGTACAACATGCGGAACGGTTGAGAGAGAATATGCCTGATTTGGTCGTTCCTCTTACACGACTGGCAGAACTTGTAAGTTTTTACTATCATAGTGATAGGTCACCCAACTGGATCATCAATACTTGAATTTCATCGTGAAGAATTCGTCTGATTGGTGTGGTTACAGGCACAAGTTGATATCACTACGATTTTCATTTCTGACCTCCGATGGGACCAAATGAAGCCTCCTCTTGGAGCTTCCCCTGATCCCTATTACATCGAGGTACAGCCGCTATCGAAACAAGGTGGGACCTCTGCTTGACTGATGGTGACTTGTAGCCTCAATTGACCGATGTTTTATTTTCATTTTTAGCAATGCTGGACCAACTCAGCAGTCTGTACCCTCAGGAACCTCCAACCCACACATCTAAAATATTTGACCCAGACACATACCATCCAGATCTCCGACCGCTCTACGTACATTTCCTTTCCACGCTTTACAGTATCTGTTCTCCCTTCACTACAGATCCCGATGAACTTGCGTATATCGCAGCTGCCCATTGGCCCGGCTTCGTCCAACCTTTGCTAGATGAACGCCAAAGTGTCATCGCGGAAGGATACGATCCACCCTCTTTTACACCCACGGAGGATGCTCGAATACGCCTTACGCGTCTATTTACACCTACCTTCACAGCAGCCCTTGAAGCTCTGTACCCTCGTCTTACATCTGCATCAGCATGGGCCCAGGCGAATCGGCCGCCTAAGGACATACTGTCATATGCCCCACTTCAGGCTCCATCTGTAGCTGCCAGAATGCCCGACGACATCAAAGGACCGGGATTGTTGGAGTCGCTATCCAGGATGGCGAAGTTCATTCTACTCGCGGCATTTCTCGCGAGTACGAATCCAGCAAAATCAGATATGAGGATGTTTGGAAGGGGTCCTGATGAGAGAAAGAAGCGCAGGAGAGGCGGATCCAGGAGGGTCGGTGCCAAAAATAGTGCAGTCAAGGTTCGTCGTCTCTAGAGACTCCTAGTCAATCAACAGTACAAAGTACGGAGGGCCATGGACTTTCTTAGATTGCACAACGGTTACTGGGACCACTTGCATTCCCTCTGGACAGATTAATCGCTATTTTAGGCGTCCTACTCGAGGAAAACGATGCTGAGACTCGACCACCGGCGCCTGAATATACCCTGCCTGGAGAGTACACCGAGATGGAAATCTCCCGAGTCGCTATTTACGCTCAGGTACATACCTCTCTCATCGCATGTCGTTTGTATCACTACTGACAGAATACTGATTTGATAGGTCATGGAACTCGCGTCAATGCATTTGGTGCATCGAACGTCGCCACCAGACCGGTTAGAGCTGTCGCCCACGTTCAGGTGTGGAATATCGTATGAAGTTGCGCTGAGTCTCGCAAGAGGTCTCGGAATCACACTAAATGATCTCATGTGGGAGCCGGCATAAAACATCTCAACGAATGCACATACACAATCTGTGTAGGCAGAGACTACGCAGTTTGTAAGTTATTCACACATATGTACAGTAATCCCGAGTCAGGCAATATTGTCGAAGCCATTGCCCAACAAGCACTAATAAATTGACTGATGTATGATGATCAACGGTTTCACAGTTGGCTTGTAAGGTAGATATCATGTAATGTGAGTAGTCTGCTTAGATATTGAGCCATACAGCCTTTCCGCAAATACGTACATGAGTATTAATCCGGTATTTCAACATACTCGAGTAATCTAAGTACCTCTATACATAGTAGCATGAAATGATCTATTTAAAACTTGAAATGGGTCATTGTCTATGTCGCCAGTCCTTTACCTTCGCGGTTCTTCCTATCTGCTCTAGCGAACTAAACCTCTCCGATCTCCACGGTCTCACGCCGCTTCTCATCCTCCGGCACCTTATGCTTATGATGCATACCGGCTGCTAGCTCACGAGCCTCTCTCGCAAAGTGCGACCTTGCTCGTAAGGCTTCCCCATACCGAATGTAAATGAGTGGTATCGGTAGGAGAAACACGGACAAAAATCCGAATACAGATACTATCAAGAGTGGTCATTTTGGGGAGCGCAACCAAAGGATGATTAGATAGACTTACTGCCCCATTTCGTCCCAAGGTCCTCCAACATAGGGGTTGCGAACAACGGAAATGACGCAGCGACCAATGAACGCACAAACGTATTGGCTGCGCCAGCACTTGAGGCATATACGCCATAAGTGTGAGCATTGCTGCAGAAATGATCAGTTTCCGTCCTTTGCAATCGAGTTAAATGACATACTATGAAAGGAAGGCAAAGAAGACCATCAGGGAGGAGTACCCAAACGGAATGCCAGCCAGAGTAGCCACAATCCAATGTGTCTCGGGTCCGCTTGCCCTGTTCATATATGAAGTAGTCAGTAGGATGTTTCGAGACATCGGGGTAAATTCAACTCACCATGCGAACCAAAACATGGATGCGGGTAACAGGACGCTACAGATGTGGATGCACGGTGAGCATCATACTTCCGGGCGCAAGGAGTTACAACTGACCAAGCGGTTAGCACGACCTTCAAGGTCGACTCTGGCTGCGTTTCATTGCCTGGCTTATCAATGCCAGGTAGCGGTAGTCGTCGGAATGTTTTGATAAGCCAGGCGTATGGGAACACGGCGAGCAACATGCCCAGTGTCACTCCGATGAATAAAAGACCACAAAGTTGAAAGGGAATTCCATGCTTGGGTTGCAGTCAGTCACACTATACTCCGATCTCCCTATCGAGGACATACCTGCTTGATAAATACGATGGGGAAGGCTTGGAAGAAGAAGCTTTGACCGAGTGTCAGAAAATGAAAGCCGACTCGAAACGTCAAATGGTACTTACTAGATAATTCCATATCCCAGTGATATCCATGCCGCCGACCCTTGGACAATCGGTTCTCTGATAATCATCGCTATCAAAATAAGCGCAGTTATAGTGTCGTCCGTCACCGATAGCACATGAACATACCCATGGGTCGGAAAACGTGTCCTTGGACGACTTGCATAGTTGTCTTGCCGTGTAGCTCATGAGCAGCACGGGCGTTAGTCTTCCCTTCTTTTCGCATCCTCTTTGCCCTTTGCAACAATATCTCCGGCGGATATGTTTCAGGGAAGAGGAGAACCAATGGAATCAAAGCAACACAAAAGAAGAAGTGGACCCGGATCACCCATAGCCTGGCGAGAGTTCAATAAGAAATCACAACGGAGCAGTGAAGACGTACTGTCTGCCTGAGTGTGCGGCAATGAAGAACCCAACTAGTGAGCCAATGACTGGACCTTGAAGGGCGGCGGTTGAACTAGGGACGCAAGATCAGTGAATGCTCAGAGTGCCGGCTGGAGAAGCACTAACAAGAGAACAACAGCTGTAACAGAATGCTTTCAGTCTCGCAAAAGGACCGCGACGAGATAGTTACTGACCTTTTCCAAGATTTGGGAGGTCGTGAATGTATAAACTATAAACTAATTAGGTCAATTCCTTCGTACGGGGAGTGCAAGTATTTACTCAGCAATCACGGAGGCGCCCCTACAACACCATTGTCAATAAAATATACCGCTAGATTAGGATGGACTCACGTATTCAATGGACACGAGGCACAGACCCCGGACAAGAATCTAACTAATGATGAAGTTAGATAGAAACCGTGGGTTGTTTTAGGAGAGTACTTACAAACTAATATCACGGCGAGATTCTCAGCAAAGGCGGAAGGCACAGTCGTGGCTGGATTCAAACATCAATATATAAGTATTGCCATGAACATGTGCAGCGACACACACCTATCAGCAGTGCCCAGGAAATGAGATATGGTTTCCGTTTACCATACATCTCAGTTATAGGTCCTGCTCATATACATTGAGCACTATACTTGCCAGAATCAGTCAATGGTATAGCTACCCCCTAGAGACGAAGACGATTTAATATTGATTCAGGCACGATGGTAGATATCACTGACAAAATAGTGGGCCGATACCGAAACCAGCGACATACAGCGCCACCCCTAAACTCGCAACTGTGTCACTGACACCATATAGCATGCGTATCTGCATTGTTCCTGGAGCCTGAAATACTGCATCAGCATGGACGTGCGAGAGAAGGTAATAAAAGATACTTCACATATGATGATGATCCAAAGACAGCTGCGAAGCCTAGCAGGCAGATCATAGTTAGGATACCATTTTTACGCTTTGTGGACCAGTTCGTCGGGTCGTCTGGATCGTTTTCATGGAAGGCAACTATTTCATACTCTGGTGGTGGGGGGCTAGGACATCGAGATACGCTCGTTGATGCCAGAGTCTTGTCGTCGTCGGCGCGCATGTTGGATCGTAAGCAGGGGGCAGCACACTTGAAGAAAACACAAACATGCTGGGTCCAATGATTTTTATACAGTCAACTAGAACTGAGACCGTTTAGTATTCACAAGAGTACGGAATAGCCGGAATATCAGAAGGATGATTACCGATGGATATCGACCATGAGCACCATTGGTTGCCAAGCGCATAATTTCGACGACATATGATTTACCTGTTCAAGCTCTTGGGAGGGTGCAATCCGGCGGTTTAAAATCCGAGGGATCGAGGCAAATTGTTTGACGCGCCGTCCGATTTCCATAGTCAATTGGAACCTGGACTAATAAGGACTTTACTAGACTTCACTCGATCGAGGTTCGGGCGTTGAACGCGCAGAAAACGCTAGAAAACGGCACCTTATTTGCTTGAACGTTGAACCCTCGAGGCGGCTATTAATGGAACCCTGTCTCTCGCCCGCATGGTCGCGCGAGCAACGGAAGATCGCGGTTTCACACATTCCACAAAGTCGGTTGAAGTCAGTGCTAGTCAGTGAGACTCTGACATTTTGGAGCATGGGGCTATTCCAATTTCCGCGAGTAAGTACTACTAAATCTATACAGAAAAAAACATACAGCAAGTGGGCGGTAAAATCCGAGAGAGATAAAGGTAGTAGGCCACAGCTGATTAATAGACGGCTTTATGACCGAAGACGAATGGTTATGGTGAAGACGAACTACTCAGAGCCTGGAGGAAAACTTGGCAGGCGCTAACGACCGAGGTTCACTCAGACAGCGCCACCCCGAGGCACCGGGTGAATCTCAGCATCGGTGAGTAACGTCACGGCCGGAGATAGAGGCTAGATGAGTCTTCACAGCATTGAATGCCACAAATGATACATAGTTAGAATGTGCGGTATAAATTACTCTACAATGTGAAAAATGTGTCTAGTGCAACCTAAGCCTCCATGCTCACGATAAATCGTTGCTCAGTCTGGCAACTCCCAGCAAAACACCTTCCCTGAATCTTCGCCATGATACAACAATTCCCTGTATCACGCAATGAGCATCAAGAAGGTGCGATGATTAACTATACTTACCCAACAAAGCGCAGAGCCGTCACGCAGGGAACTGATCGTCGAGGCATTCTCTCACCATCAGCAGTCTTCACCTTCAATGTTCGCAGCGTTGCAAACTCCCATCGAGCTTTTGCACCTTCCGGTGTGTTGTTTGCATTCCATGTCCGTAAAGTGATGGCACCATCGGGTCCCCCAGTTGCAATGACTGGTTGCCGGGAGTATTCACGTTCATGGAATGCTAACGATGCGATGGGCGGATACGCCGGTGATGCAGAAAGACCAGTCAAATCAAGAGAAGCGATGGGTCGACCGTTGATAGTGTGTAACCACAGACGGTCTCGTGAACACGAAGCAATATTGCCCTGAAATGACGATAAGAAACCGACTGACTCAAGATGTCCAGTTCAATACGTACTGTACTTTCGTTTATGGCAGCCAGGTGAATCGCCCACTCCCGACCTTGGCCATGCCATATTGATCGCACATAGTTCCCTCGATTGAGGTCCCAGAATGCGAGACTTCCATCTTCCGAGCCACTAACGACCAAAGCCCAAGTTCTAGATGCCGCTACGCTAGTGACTGGAGCCCTGTGCGAGCGCATAAGGTGAGTGGGGATGACTTTCAACGGACACTCCCCGTAGCGAGGGGTGTTGGACACTCCACTTCCGCGAGATAACTGCCATAGACGGACAGTATAGTCCAAAGAGCCAGTCACAAGCTACGACGTTTTCAGCATGTTGCATTTGTGACTTTTTACATATTGACCTACCGTATCTGGATCGGCAAAAGTGGCGCACAAACAGAAAGCGGATTCGACAACTTGAACAATCTATAGGATCAACTCCCTTGTTAATGATAGACCTGGGAGGATGGAAGTTGAGATTCACCTTTCGATCAGAAAGTACACGAAGATCGCCAGGTGACGTTCTACCGATGTCCCACTCTACGGCTTCGTGAGGGGCTGAGGGTACAACTAATCGCCCCTGAGTACAAGGTATGACTCTCTCGCCTATGTTGTCGACAACGAGCTCGTGTATTGCGTTCCCCTGACCAAGATCTTACAACGCCGAATTCGGTTGAGCAGTGGTAAGCGAAGCGGCTTGTTAAGCTTTTAAGCTTACCTCTAATCACTTTGCTTCCTTGGGATAATAAATGGAAATCCTCGGAGATACCGTAAATTGTACCGATCGGTAGGGTGGAACAACCATGCATCATTCGATCCGGATGTGGCGAGTTGAACAACTTGCGTGGCGTCTGGCCGACTAGACTTCTAGTGAGTATTCCATGACAAGACAAGTGACACCTGCAATCCTTACAATTGTGGATGATCCCAACAGTAGCTTCTCGTTCAAGTGGGTCTGTGATGGACTCAATGTCTGATACAAGCGCGTTTGAGATTAACATTCGAAATGATGGCCACCAAGACACGTACCAACAGCACCCTCATAGCTCAACGGATGGAAGACATTCAATGCTTCCGGATCGCGTTGCTTGCAACCCCATATCAAGTCGATCCATGCAGGGAGGTTATGGCTGACATAGTCGCCTTCAAGCGCCTGTATCGACATGTCAGTTTGAACCTCAATATATGTTTCAGTCAGATAACAAACCTCTCGGTTGAGGATGATAAATAAAAGCGGATCATTCTTCGCCCACGGAGGTAGTTTCACATCGTGTATCCGCTCTCCGTTATTCTGTTGTATTCCAAAATCAAGATTCGCGGAATTCTCAAGGAACCTGGGTGCAGTTAGCTTCATGTTTTTGCCGAGATATGCATTTAGCAAAACGCACTCTGGACAGGTGTAGAATTCGGGGATCAGCTCCCGGACATCCCCTCTGAGATCCTGAGAGGCTGACTCATATGCTCTTTGCATGTCACTTAGGAGGTGTCCCTGTTAATCAGGCCACAATAAAATGTTTCGGATACTCACACAAAAAGACGATCAGGAAGGTCCCAATCACCACCCTATGCATGTGAATATCAGTATCAGCGACTGACCGAAATGCTGATTGTGAATACTGTACCTGCAAAGTCTTGAACATGTTGGTGAACGGGGCGAGCCGAATGAGGAAATGGCAGACTATCATTGACGAGCTGAAGTGCGTCCCGTAATGGAAGGGTACCTCGTCCACACTCTGCAGGTTCTTGTAACGGGTCTCAGCCGCTTCTCGCCTTGCTGGGGAAAGAGCACCCATAGGCTTGGTGAGACTGCTCAACTAAATAAGCGACTCTCCTGAAGTATTACTGAACAGCAGCCACTCACTCTCGAAAAGTGCTATTCGATTTGAGATTCAAAGTCGTTGACGTGTAGTCACTAATGACCCAAGCTAGGCAAAGGAGATCGAACGGGATTACCATGGATATGGGGATGAGATGTCATGAACATAAAGGCGAGACGTACGAAATACCGGATATTGTGTTGCATCACTTGGCGTACGACCAGAAAGTTGATTCAGGATACTTATGTATGCGTACTAAACAAGCGTTAGCTTCTCAATATTAATGAAGTTGGCACAGGTGACTCACATTCGAGATTTCGCGTGCTTGCCATCTCCGTTGTGCAGTGGACAGCTCGTCGAGTCTGAAACCCATGAGCGCCTTAGCACTGGCTCTGGCCGTTGCAGATACTCTCGCACTCAAACGGTTCACTAGTGGCGACTTGAGGTAACCAGGTGTAAGCGAGTCTGAGGGATGTCGGCCAGAAATAGCGTTATGAAGTCGCTCATTGGTTGCTTGCCGTTCAGCTTTCTTAGGAAACACCACGAGCAAAGATCGACTATCCCGGAAGTAAATCTCGAGCCTTACATAGAATGGTCAGCGATATCTGGTTTGGAAATGTAAAGCACTCACGCAACATCTCGGAACAGGAATGTTCTGTCGCTATAGTTCAGAATTTGATCATACTTCCTAGAGGCATTCAATGTTTGTCAGTTCTACGCCAACTCCTTTCATACCACGGGGCTTACCATCTCTGAGCGGTTTGTGGTCCATTCAGCTCCGGGGTACTGCCGGGAACAAAGAATAATTCTTTTGGGGCCTCGTTTGCGTCGATGACTTCCCCCTCGTGATTCTGAACCACCCCGTCAAACATATAAAGGTGTGTGCGACCGAAGATCAGCAAGCCCGCTATGTGAGAGTATCAGAACCCACGTCCAGACGACCGCTGAAATGTACGTACGATATGAATCAACTCCAGAAATGCGTGCCACGGTAGTGACGGCTTCAATGACGTCGTCCGCTTCAAGTTCATGTCTGATTCTACGATGTTTATCTTCGCGCACTTCATCATCTAACTGACGATCTACAGCAAAGGTTAGTATCGCTACGCTAGGCTTGGTGCCCAGTGTCTCCCTCACCTTCGCTGTCGGCAGCTATATCATACGATTCAGCCCATGGCGGTACCTCGGTGTGCACCACAGATTGGTTATCCAGGTCTGGCCCATATATTCGGTCTTGAGAATGACTCAAGTCAATCTTCGAGTTGATAATCGTCTCAAGGTCACGTTCCAATCTCATTCTATTGTGAATTTGCGTGTTAGAAGATATATTGAACGATGTTCATTAGGAACGCACCTGATACGATACGGCCCTTCTGTTTCGTCTAGCCGCCATTTTGGCTCTCCTGCATGAGTGGGCCATATTCCTCGCTCATCCGTGAGTAGGCTTCGCCACTCAGTGTGACCTGCGACTTGACGATGTTCTTCACGCCTGCAGAAATCTCAATCATTGCCAGGCACGAAAAGGAAGGTCGACCTACAAGTCAAGAACCGTTTGTCGCAATCTTTTCCTCTCTGTTGTGAAGACCGTTTTACGCCATTCTTCGATACGGGTCATGGTACGACGGACAGTCTTCTCGCCGATGTGTATACTAAATCGCGAAGATGCAAAACGGGATCTTCGTGGTCTTTTGGGTACAATAACCGTTGGGTCGATTGTTGCATCATGAGCCGGGTCAGGACTGAGCACGGTTTCAGCTAATTGCAATAGATCAAGAACCTGTCCAGGAGCCTAGTCAACCAACGGGAACGATGAACTATATGTATGATTACCTCTGATTTTTGCTCAGCAGCCACCACGGTATCCAATGCGATGCTGAGACCGAGATGCGACATCTTCTCTAGTATTCTAATGGTTGCTTGGTCCAATAGTGAAGTCGAATTGCGGAGCGCAGCTACAAAGGACTTGTAGGCATCTAGAAAATACGCCGTTGTCGATTGCGATTTAAACACTTGGCGGAAGGTTGAACTCGCTGAATGAACTTGCATCAGTTCATCGAGAAGGCGTTCAGCATGTGAAGCAGCCTCTACAGCAACTGTGAATCGACAAAGTTGAGTAAGCTCAGAGCTCAGCGTCAAATGGTAAATCAACGGACCCTCTGCATTACGACTTCTACCAACGCCCAAGATGTCCAACCTCACCTGGAGTGCCGAAAATATTGCAGGTACGATATTCGGACATGCGACAATCGTCGATTCATCTTCTGTTCCTTTGCCTTTCGTAACTTCTGCCCATTGACGTCCGAAAAGCAAGTCGAAGCAGGCTATTCTGACCTCTTCATCCCATGCATCCGGAAGTACAATCCTCAAGACACTCCAACCACTGACAAGTTCGAACTTGCGCCCAAAGCTGCTGGTGCTCGATAAGCTCAGTTGAATCAAGCGTAAGACTCTTGAAGCATCAAACGGTGTTGGATGAGTACCCAGGAGGAGTAGATAAATACGAGGAAGTGGAAGATAGGTCGTGAGCTTCGTGTAATGAGACGGCGACGAGTATAACACTAGGACAAGCATAGCGAGAACCTGAGAAGCTTTGCGTTGAGATATCGCATGTGGACTGATGTGCGAAATCATAGACCCAGGAGAAGCAGTACCAGTAGTTCCGTCGACTTCAGAGAAACAAGCAGTTGAAACATGTGAAGGCTATGATTCGAAACGAGCTTACTTTCGTGCAGATTTGCGGCAAGGTATGCTATGAGAGGCTTCACGGTATCGTCTCTGTTCCACTTCTTCAATATGAGCTCCCGCAATATTTGGACGATGTCTTTGACCATCTCCATATCGTACCAAACGGTCTGCAGGACAAACAACAACTTGCGAAGTAAACCCATATTGTGCTTCGAAGCGACAAGTTGAGAGGCATTGAACTTCTGGTAACTAGAGGTTGCGAGAAGGGTTATGAAATGGGCCAGGTGAACTCGTTGGATCTCAGGTCGGGTACGTGACCACAGGAGGAAATCGAGTGCCAAATAACGGTAGGCGGATGGATTGGTGATAGTCGACTGACTGTGTATGATCAGTCACAGGTAATATGAGTAGAATATGGCTCGGCTCACTCAGGTGATCGGAAGTTCATACCAAGAAACTCAGATAGAGTTTCGAAACCAGTCATGTTGATCAGTTGAGGCTTTGACCTCAGGATGCCTGCGAGGATCTCGTAACCACCTAGTCATCTTTCAGCCGACAACGAAAGTAGAAGGATCAAAAGTCAAAGAGTAAGAGACGCACGAATTCGCTCCATATCGTCTGAATTTTGCCAACTGTTTTTCAGACCGCCAGTCAAAATACTCAAGGTACGTGAAAGTTCATGCGCGGTCTGACGGTCGCATGTTCCAAAGATTCAACAAAGCCGTGGCGATGAGAGATATATCGGAATTGGCTTACATTTGCATACTGAAGCAATCCCAATGCGACTGCAGCACCACCGAGCTTCCACATAGATAGGTCGAGTGGGGTAGTCACAACTTCGAAAACATCTCCTTCCACGGACACCTTTTTCAAATTAGCGTCCTCAACGTCCTCCACGTTTGCGATTCCAGGACGAGGTTCATTGTGGCCTCCTGGCGTGAGGCAAACTATGACATCGTCTTCGCCCAGTGTCAAGCCGTTCTTAACAGCTGTCATCAACTCTTCCAGAGCCTTCTTCTTGTGGGACTTATCAGGAGATGGACCAAGAGCGGTCAACGTGTCGTTGACATTGGCAATATGGATGCTCAGAGAAGTAGCGGATTCGTACGTCATGAATTTCACCAACTCTGGACCTGCACGGAAATGTGCAGTGTAGCGAGGTGAGAGATGTCGAATGAATCGAGGTATTGAATCTCCTACAGTGCTTATAAGGAGATGAAATTGCGAAGGAAGCTAAAGAGCGAAATTTACCTATCGGCGTAGCTAAAAGATAAGCTGAGGCAAAGCACCACGGCATGGTCGCCTCTTCACTCGTATCCCCAACCAAAACGAAAGCATCCTTGCTAGCCACTTCGATTTTCGGGTAAGTGATATTCAGTGAGTCTGTCATATCCCCATTCACAAACAATACTAGGTAGTCAAGTCAGTATCAAGCGAATTACTGTACATCCAAGAGGAGCTTACCAGCGCCGTATTTGTCTGCTCGGCTTCCGTGAGGTTGGGCAATAACTGTCAGATGAGTCCATCTGCCTTTCTGGACTCGTGCTTTCAATGCCGCTGTCTCTGGTGAATCGGGACAAAGCTGCATTAGAAACCCATCAGGTTGTATACGAAGCGTGAATGCCGGTGTCGAGATCGGAGACCCAGGACGTGAGAATCTTAGAGTGGCTATATCTTGAATTTGAATCGGATACTGTTCAATCCACAACCACAGCTAGTCCGAACGAATATTCAGTGTCATATATAATACTTGTTATTACAGACGAAAATACCATGAATGTGAAACCAGTCTTGGACAAAGTCTTATCTAGAGTTGGGACCAAGACCTTGACGCCTGAAGGACCACGAAAGGAGAAGTGCTGCGGCCAACGCGCTTTCACACCCGCTCGTAGGACCTCGAGGACATCCCCATTGAGGGCATCTTCCTGATGAGGGGCAGAATCGTCGCCAACAGTGTCAGATTGCTTTGGTACGAGAGCACGTTGGAACATGACCCTCGCATCGTCAGAAGAACATCCTAGCTCGAGTAACTTTTTGAGTAAACGAAGTAAAACCTGACGCTCGGGTTTAGGTAAAGCAGTGATATTGCCACCCTTCTCGTCAGATGAAGTCGATGGACAGAACGCATTGAACAGCGGAGCCACAAGGTCAAGACTTCCAGTCACAGCATGATTTCGATGAGAGCGCGAGCACAAGCGTTCAAAGAGCTTGTATACAAAGTACCGCCGCATAGAACCAGATTCGTTGGGTCCTGTCGGGAGGTCGGGAATAGACGAGAATAGTACACGCAGAGCACCAGGATATCGAATTGTATCATGATGAAGCATAGGTTCCAGGGTCTCTATATGCCGATCCATGTCAGAGTAGTCTTTGAGCGATTCAGTGGAGGTGGAGAGGGCTTGGAAGACACTGGAGAGCGCAAAGTTGTGCATTGCAAGGGAAAGAAGAAATCCTAGTGTTTGATCTGTGGTCTTCAAGTCTGAGAGAAGCGGACGGATGGCTTGACATAAAGATTCGTAACCAACAGAACGCTGATGACACGTATGAAGTATAAGGAATGCATGTGCGGTTTGGTGGTACATACCTCAAAGAAAGTAGTATTGAGCTCATGCTGGTAAAGACTTTCGTCCAGAATAGCGAATATGAGTCTAGTCGCTTCCAAGACGTCTGTCACAATCTGGTCCCCCGGCTCCGCAATAGGCCAAGAATGCGAGGGTTGAATAGTCGAGAGGATGTTCATGAGTACTAGGAATCCGTCCATTTCGCGAAACACATCCTTGGTGCAAGCATCCTCCAGCATGATTTTGTGAATCTCCGTTAACTCCTGTTATCCGGTGTAAGTCATGACAATACACAAGACTTGTGCATGCTGCTGGTACCTCCGTTCGAGAGCTCAACCCCTCCGCAACCTTCAACCTCTCGACGCTGTTCCGCATGACCTCCACCAGAACATCCCTAGCGAAATCCTCGGGAGTAGCTTCCACCTGCTCCTCGATAACGAAGCTTTGCTGACTGGGGGAAGGTCCAATTAGCGGTGAGAGTAATGACCGTAGCATGGTGCTAGTAGGCTGACAGCAAAGTCAGCGCCCACAGTGTACAACAACTGTTCGTTGTCAGTGTCGGTGACGAAAACACGGACGCTTGCGATGACCTCGTCACGATCACGTGGTGAACGGAAGCAAAACGTGCAGGTTCTCGCGTTCGACGCGACGACGCGACTTATGCAGGAGTGATTCCTCAAGGAGCATATGCGACAAAGAGGAGAAAGATAGAAAGACGGAAAGCGAGAAAATGTCTTTCGATAGACCTTCCTTGCAATGAGACTTAAGTGCAGTCCAGAGGTAAGGGTAAGGAGATATTCTGAAGACACTAGAAATACAAAACAGACAAGAATACACATCTAGAGCTACAAAGAGAACCCACTATATTAATCTTGCATCCCCAAGTCTGACCTGCAGACCAAACATCCACAAAAATAGAATCAAAGGGCCATAGTAAGGCCAATCAACGCCGGCCAAAGGATAAACACGACCCTAAACTTCAACTTCTCGATATCCATCCTTCCTGCAGCAGCAGCAGCGTCGTTCGACCGGACTATACCAGTAGGTTCCGCTTCGACTTGTATGATAGTATTTCCTTCCACGCCGACTGGACTATACGAACTGTACATTGAGGATGGGATGGTGTTCGTTGGTCTAGGGGTCATGTATGTAGGAGAGAGTTGGCTGACGACCGTAGTGTCCGGAAGGACGAAAGTAACAATGGGGGTGAAGAGACTTGCTCCTGCGGGTACGCTGCTGGAAGTACGGGTTACAAATTTGGCTTTATGAGAAGATGGTTCGTCCATGTCGGTTATAGTGAAGTCCGCGGTATAAATTGTCTCAGAAGCGAATACAAAACGGACGTGACTGGACACGAAGGTCAACATGAAACGACTGACTGCAAGCGTTTCAGGAATGCGACTCACTAATCTGACCCATTGTGGCCCCACTTCGGGCTTACTTTCAGTTTGTGGCTTTCGCTCCCCGGGTCTACGTGACTTGCAAGAGTCACAACGTGGTTCTGAACAGTGTGCATCGTTCATCAGAATCGGAAGCTTGCAAGTAGGAAAACATAAAGCGCCTACATTCTGTCCAACGTAGAGTTCTATATCCATCTTTCCCATCTTGGACATTGGAGGATGTCGCCCGTCATCAACCCAGGTAATAGTTTCTGTATGATCCGCGCTCCATACCGTACTTGCAATAGGAGCCGTTCCATAGAGTGTAGCAGCAACAGAACCAGCCCAAGCAACCAGAATCAAGAGTCCAGAAAAGTATTGCGACATCCTCCACATAGTTTTATCTTGTTGTATGCGTGATTGACAAGGTTCTAAGGTCGAGGTTGAGGAAGCCTTAATCAAATTATTCGCGTTGCTTGAATATATGCGAATCGAAGGGCCGCTAGCAGCACCAGTATTGTAGTCTAGTCGTTGGAAAAGCCGTTTTCTATGTCATCAAGGTCGTAAACAAAAGAGCGTGAAAGGGATTGTCAAAGTCCAACTTGAACCAGGTTCAAGCCACTAGGGATTCAAGCGATTTAGATACGGTACAATAGACGCTTAGAATAGGTCTACTTTCCCACGCTCCAACCAAGAAACAGTGGAAAAGAATGCAAGTATCGCCGAGGCCTGTCATTAGGTTCCATATGCTCTAATGATCTTGCCTTCAAGTGCAGTTGCAGGAACCTTGAGATAGTCACGGAGCCCTACAGAGCGGCTTTAGGGCCAAAGATGTTACAAGGATCACTCTGACGAAAGCTTAAACAGAAAGCTCTGCAGTATCGTGCCGTGCAATGTTCTCAAAGGCTAGCTATATAACACTCACAGAACCGTATTCACTCAATCCTCTCCATATGATTGATTCCCAGGTGCATTAGGAAACCTTGCCATCCTGCAACCGATCGAGATCCAACTGTACGTCTGTTTTCCTGCTGTCTACTACTCAAAGTTCGAGTCCCCAGCCAGTTAGGCTACTATCACTTGCGGGTGCTCCTTGTGTACCCGGTGTACCTGCTGACTGGAGGCGTCTGAACGGAACAAATGATGTGGTGGCGTTGATCCTGGAAAATAGACAAGGTCGGAGCAGGTCTTCCAAATTAGGATTCCCATGGTGGCCGCCTGACGCGCCATATATCTTCTAGCTTGGACAACGTCAGATGGCCTTTGCTCCAACAAATGTCGTGCGAGAGTATCGGACGCGCTGAGAACCACATATGACCGCAGAAAACACACCCGTTTCTCGTTCGGCATTTTTATTAGCCGATAGCTGGAGTCTTCCACATATTTAAGCCAAGTTCTGTTCTGACTCAGACTAACGCTGTGTCTTCCTTACCTTGAAGCCCTTGTGGTATGTTTGTTGGGTTTCTGCGCCATTCGACAACGCTAACCGTCTCGTCTCGTAGCGAGGAGATACAGACGGGCGAACAGTGCATTTTCAAACAACATAATGTCTGCTGTAGCCGTTCCGCTCAAATTCGCTCGCCTTGCCTCCCTCTTCCTGACGTTCTCTTTCGGGATCGTGGGCCTCGCGCTGGGGATCAACGCCCTCGTGAAGTCCAATGATCTCAAGGACTTCGTAAAGCAGAATGCACCATTGGGCGCACAGGTCGACATCGACACCAGTGACGTCTTCTCCGTCGGCACAGTCGTCGTCGTTGTCAGCGGTCTCCTTGCCTTGACGTCCATCATCTTCCTGCCTCTCCTCGCAATCTCGAGTCCCATCGCGACGAGATCTCTTCCTATTCAAACTAGCGTTTTTGGATTCTTGACACTTTGGCTGTTTGCCTCGTTGGTGCCGTATACCACCTTCATAGCGAATCGATCGGCAAAAATTACTGCCACCTTGGGAGGAGTGCCTATACCTGACAGTATCATTCAAAGCACTCAGCAGGCGCTTGGTGTGAGCCCTGTGTACAAGGATGCCTCATACCGTGCGTTTCTACGCTTCTATTTGCTTCCATTCCTAGCTAACTTTAGTCTCAAACGTTCTCAGTGCGCACCGCCGTCATTCTAGCATGGATCGCTTTCTTCTTCGGTATCACTACGACCGCTTTGTCGTTCTCGGCCCACCGCCGTGCCAGGACTACCGGCACCGACTTCCGTCTGAGGGATAATGCACGGGCTGATGACGCGAAGTCTATTCCTGAGAAACAGGCCGACGAGAAGAAGGAGGTGGCTGAGGTCGCGCAGGGAGATGTGTAGGCCATATGCATTGCCAAGTTATTGGCGTTTGTGGAGATTTATTGGTCATGATTAGGCTTCGCGTGTTACAAATTCGTCCCATCATACCCTGGTTCCGCCTGTTACGATTTGTCGGAATATGTTACTTCTGCCTAATTCACCTAATAAATTTCATGTTGTCGTACCAGACAATTGCCGTGTGCACTTCGTTCATCGCGCCCCTTCGTGCCCTCGACCAATGCTCGACATCAGACGCGATCACGTGCGCTCACTCTCGGCATTATCCGAGTGCTTCGTTTGGCGCTGCCGCCGTGGATGGGAGCGCTTGCCATCGTGCACGTCGACGGGGACGTCGACGACGGCCATTTTCTTGTTTCTTGTCTATCATTCACTTTCTCTTCCCGTAATACTGCTGCTCAATGTCGTCTAGGCCTCCCTCGGAAACTCCAACTCGTTACTCTCGTTCTACTACAACCGCAAGCGGAGGCAAAGCACGCGCATATTCCAATGCGAGCCTGAGCAGCGATGTCAGCGGTGTTACCACTGTCATGCCTAATAAACGTTCTAGCATGAACGGTAGCAGCAATAGCGTCTCTACGCACTCGGTCGCATCACCAGTACCTGTCCCTGCTGTTGGGAAGTTAAAGACTGCATTTCCAACCAGCGGTGGTAATAGGCGTATATCTGCACCACCTTCGGCATTCCAGAATTCATATACAACTGTTGATAGTGCTTCTAATGCCACGAGCACGCGTTCTGTGGTGCGGCAGAACAGTGTACCTTCACCTTCTGTTTCTGGCTCCAATAGGAAACCTGGTACATCATCTGTATCTGCTTCAACGCGAAGCGTGCGGTCCACGGCTGTCTCTCTAATTGGACCTACTGCTAACTCTATGTCGACTACGGGTGTTAGAAACGTGCCCAATACACCTAGATCGCGTGTCACTAGTATGACATCGCCACCCAGACAACGATTGACCTCGATCACGTCTGCTGGTACATCGACTTCCAATGTCTCTTCTCCACATGTGGACTTTGGTTCCGTGGACCTTGGAAAATCTCCACAGGCTATGTCGAAATCCAAATCTGCTCTTCAGACAGGTAGCACAACCCCAAAATCATCCCCAATGACTCCAATGCGTACGCCTTCCACGCGCGGTACAGGTACACCTACCAGGCGACACAGCGGCTCCCCTCGAGTCGTTTCTACACCTTCCAAGTCCGTCGCCTCTCGATCAAACTCTGGTCCGTTCAACTCACCCAAGACCAAGGGTGGGAATGGGAACGAGAAAGCGGCACTTTTGGAAGATAGTCCCGCAGCTAGATGGTTCAAGATGCGCGTGGACGAGGTTGCTGATGAGATGGAGGGGGAGAGGGGCGAGGTGAATGGAAGTATGTGGGATAGTGGGATTTGGGAGGATGGAGATGATATGACTATGGAACTGGTGACAGAGGGAGGGGAGGGTGAGGTTGACACAGACGTAAGCTCTGACTGACTCTACCAAATGTCTGTATCGCAATGCTAACTAATGGTGAAATGTTTTAGATGAATCAAGCGTTGTCGATGGTGCGGACGATCCATCTTCGCAAACTCCTTCAGTACAAACGTCTTCTTGAACGTGCCCAAGCTTCTTCCGCCGCGCAGTTACATGCTCTTCAAGCTGAAGTACGTATTCTGCGTGAACGCACGAACTCCGAAGGTGGCGAGCTTCCTGTACAGGACAGCTCTGAATACTGCGTCTGTGGTGGTAAGAAGAAACGCGGGTATTGGAGTGGGTATCGGGGTGACAATGAGGATACGAACGGAGATATCAATCTCATCGCTACACTCAAAGGGTTCAACGAAACCGAGGTGAGGAGGGCTGTGCGTGCGTTGAGTAGGGACGACAGGATGAGACTGTACGAATTTCATTCCTCTTGTTTCTCGTAATAAATAACTTATGATCGTCATTTGCTTCTACAGGATTGGCATCATATTGGACTCATGCATGCCAGGAGACATCCGGCTTCAAATCCTCCTTCTCGAGAAATATGCCAAGTCGACTTTCGATATCGTCGGACATCTCGCGCCTGATCTTGCTTTCCGGATATTCAAATTATTGTCTGTCAAGGAACTCCTTGCCGTCGAGCCGGTAAGTCGCGATAACTCACAAGATCACTGCAATGCAAGCTCGGTGTACTGACAGGATGATCTGTAGGTCTCAAAGAAATGGCAAGAAATCGTTCATCTCCCCGCGTTATGGAGGTATCATTGTTTGAGGATCACGGCTACCGACCCTATGCCTGCCAAACCGCCTGCTCAACCTGAAGGATGGTGAGTCATTCCATTAACGACATCCACACTGGTGTTCACGGCTTACTTGTCATTGTTGTTGCATATAGGGAACTACTGTATCGATCTTTGCACCATCGTGAATCCAACTTCAAGAACGCGCTTCCACAGAGTGTGCGATTTTTGACTGGACATACGGGCTATTGCACAACGCTGCTTCTCAGAGGTGAATACGAAATTCGTTACAGTCTGTCTGTACTGACGAGTTCCATGAAATGCATGCAGGCAAACGGTTGATCAGTGGATCTTATGACGAGACTATTCGATTCTGGGATATCGAGACGGGTGAGATGAAGAAATGCTTGCAGGTCAAGAAGCCGGTCAGCTGTGTGGACTTCTTAGCAGACGAAGGTGCGCAAAACATACTATTCGCTTCATTAATCGTTGCATGAATATTTTTTTTATAATTTAGAGGTATTCGTGGTTGGCTTCCATGATGTTGGGTATGCCGACTCTTATCCTCACACATTAAGCACAAAACTCATCAGCAATGTTTCAACAGGCGAGTTCACCTGTTTTCGTCTCTCACATTCACTCCGCTGCAACAACTCGCCGGACATCTCAACGGTATCCGTGCAGTAGCACTGTCATCCAAGAATCTCGTTTCAGCCGGTGCAGACAAAGCGTTGGTATGCTGGGATTGGCGAGCAGGGACTAAGATCGTTCGCTTTGGCCAGCAGACGACTGTTAATATCGGAGTTCAGATCATTGGTGCTGCTGGTGGCGAGAATGAAGGTGAACGAGTTGTCAGTGTGACGATCGATGGCATAGTCCGGGTGTTCTCGATTAGTGAGTTGAAAAACACTTTGTTTTCTGAGGGCAAAGGCGTGTTGACCAAAATGTATGCGTCTTAAAGAACGGAGGGAGATGGTCTCTCAGTTCAAGCTTTCTGAACTCGGAGGGGGTGACCCCGTCCTGAGTGCGAAGCTGTTGCAAGTAGGGAAGGCTCCGGACAATATGCTACAGTACGTCCTCGTAAACGCACGTTTTGACATCAAACACTTGCTGAAACTTATGCAGGTGGTTCGCTGCGAAAGGAACTCAGATGACTGTATGTCCACGGCTTTTCAATTGTGTCACTTCTATTGCTTACATGGTCATTGTCAGTGCGCGACAAAGTCTGTCATCCTACATCTTCAATGGACAGAAGAAGAAGGATCCGCTCAGCAACCTGGAGGTGGTCTGTTGAGCCCAATGGACACAGACAGATCAATCAGTCCCATGACTTCCTTTACTCCGCTTTCCGCTACCCGCGCCAGACCCGGCTCTTCGCTCTCCCGTTCAACCTCTTACGCCACCCCAGCTCGTCGGACCTCTCTAATCTCACCTCAACCTCCTTCCACTGGCTCTGCCGCACCAAAAGGCAGGCTTTCCTTGAACATACACAGGCCTATGACGCCCATAACGCCTATCAGCCCATCACCACGTACAGGTTCTCCGTTCATGTTCGGGAGGGCTGCTGTATTAACTGCTCCGCCGAAATTGGTAGCTGTGGTGGAGACTCCGGATGTTGCTGTTGGTGCTGTGGACCCGAGGAAAAGAAGGGTTGTTACTGCTACGAGGTTCAGCACTAGGGTTGGGTCGACGAGGGCCGTAAGTTTTCCTAACAGGGCCGATTTTTTTTCTCTTTTTGGCGGGGAGCTCACATCGGTGTGATAGATCTACATGTCCACGCATAAGGATAAAGAGAACAGAAGACTCCCTAACGAAGATGGATCCGACGAATCGGACTCTGACAAGGAGAGCGTTGAACGAAACCGAGCTTCCTCTCCTTCCAACGTGGACTTTGATACGGATATCCTCCCTCTAACGGGGGCGTGGTCCGATCTGTCTGAATATAAAGGTTATCAGACTGCCGCTGCCAAGGGGCTACGCGGTCAACTTCCGTCCAAGTTTACTGGGTTGGCTGTGCCCGACAAGAACCCTATGAGCATGCAGCTCAGTCATGAAGAGGTTGTTGTTGGATGTGCGGACGGAACAATCTAGTACGCCCTTCCCTCACTTTTTATGCATTTACGACCAGTGCTAACGTTTACGTTACTCGCATTTTTCAGCGTGATGAACTTTGTCGGATATGATTATCGTAAGGAGGCCACCGCTCCAAGCGAAGTTTCTCAGGGTGGTGCGGGTGAGGAGGATAGAGATGTGGATACTTAATCGGATCGTGCCAACTCTGTTGCAGCGGGTCCTGCAGCTACGTACGTGTGTTTGCTTGCTTCATTGCTTTTATCGCTTTCGACCATTTGGATCCGTTATGCATTTACATATCATATACCACTCGCTTTGCTTTTTGGAGTTTTATGTCTACTGGATACTACATACATGGATACGGATACCTTTTTTCCTTAGGATTGGATAATTATATTAATTTGTTCCCTTAGATCTGCTATGCTTTGATGATGCTTGATCGTTCGTGTGAGATGGTACGAGCGCAAGGTATTCTCTCCTTCGATATACTCTTCAAATCGCAAAACGTTATTCTCAACGCTGATGACATTCATCACGAAACCGCCGAGCGTAACCAATCCAGGAAACGGGGATGGCGAAGACAATGGGAATGCAAGTAACATCACAAGTAACATCATGATGGATTATTCCGTACGATCCAGGGACTGCAGGGATAAAAGCGAGCAAAAACAAATAATGAAACGTATGCAAATGTGTCAAGTGCTATGTCCACAGGACAAAAATAGGACATAATAATACGGAGTTGTTATGCAGCATAGTTGGATAGAGGAAAGATAAGAGAGAAAATTAAAGTTGGGGCGGATGCTGAGGTACAGGAAGGGATACATCATGCAAAGAAGTGTTTATGGGCGGTGGATAGAGTTAAAGCGGAAAAATAACAGCTATGAGTTGTTCATTGGAATGGATACGCAATCGATCAGAAGGTGGCCTGGCCGCTACTGCTGTACAGGTAGTTGTCGTAACGATAGTCATTCTGATTATCGACGACGGGATGATTAGAAGGGACCATGGCGGGATAGGAGTATGTGGAAGAATACCCGGGGTGAGGAGCATGTACTGAGTAGTCGTAGCGATCGCAGGATGGAGCCATGTTATAAAGGTCCAATGAATTGGTCCGAACAGCAGCTGATGGCTCACAAACGGCGTTGGCAGTGTCAAAGAGTTCACTCCAATATTGGAGGTCGAAAGGCTCCTCAGGGGGAGGAGGGAAAAGATCCTGGTGCCTCTCCCTCTCGCACCTCGAGTCGGATGGCATATTGAATCCCATTGGCACGTTCGTAGTTGACACAAGATCCAAACTAAGAGGCAGGATAGAGGGCGTCGGTAATTCCTCAGAGGTCGAGGATGGGGTACTGCTCGACACGAGCTCTGGCGAAAAGGGCAGGTGGTAAGCGAAATTGGGTGACGTGCATGGAAGTCGCGTGGGCTGGTTTTGCCCTATTGAGCATGAGGGGATGGACTGCACAGGCGGAGACGCAGAGTCGGTAAAGTTGAATAAAGCGCGATGGCATGGGGTCAGATTCAACTGCGATTCCGAGTTGAAACTCTATAAAGGCCTCGTCAGTCCATTGAGCCAAGCAAACAAAATTCGGGATGAACACTCACTAGTTCTTGCAGAGTATCGTTTGGCAATACATCAATCACCTCATCTGAGTTGGGAACAGTGGAACGGTGGTTGACTGGTTCAACACCCTGTTCTGGCTTCCGCTGACAGGCATTAACCGGGGGACTGCTAGGATTGGAAGGTAGATGGCCTTTCGATGATTCGTGGGGCGAACACGTCAGATAAGACTCATCATCCTGCAGTTCCCGGGCTTTGGCTCTGACTTGCCTGGCTTTGGACTCGCGACAGCAAAGTTCCTGATATTGCCATGGTATTCTTTCCCAGATACGAGAAGCCAATCTGCTTGCTTCGGGCTGATTACGCTTCGATTTGCTCAATATCGAACGGAAGATGGTTATGAAGCCACTACCACCCCATCCGGTAGATAAGGAGAGGAGGGACATGAAGTCCTCAAGATCAGGGGTCATTTCGATGGTCCTATATTCGCACATGCCAGGATTCTCCTGCTTCGGTGCATTCTCCCAACGACGGATAAAATCTTCCACACGTTGTGTTTCTTCGGGGGTAAGTGCATCTAAGCGATCATGTGAGTCACGATCTGTGGCACTTATTAATTATCATGAGGGGCGTACGCTCTCTCCCCTCAGACGATCGCTTAGCCTTGTGCCCTGTGGCGGAATCCGAATTAGAAGTATACTCATGGATAGATTATGAAGACGAACGCACCTGCTTTTACAGGTCGCCGTTGAGACGGGCTTAAACACTTCCTGGGGTTCTGGTGGTGGGCTGATCGGGTCATGATAACCTTCGAACGGATCGAAAGGGAGGATGAGGAGCAGAGTGATGGAGGCCTCGAGATGCCACACTTTTTAAGAGACAATGGCCTCACACCCAATAGTCATAGCCTCGAGGACATCGAGGTGGATCGACAACCAGATACATACAGCCGACGGCTTCCATAATCCGGACTATTCCATAGAGAAACATTTGAACAAGACCAGACATCGGTATCATGCCTCGTGGGGTGCATGCTTCCGATTCATCTAGATTGAGGTCTACAGCTGTGCTGAGAACATATTAGCAGATCTGATTTGCGAATCCAGGCTTGGCTTGACTAACTTATATATAAGTACAACCAGAGGCTCATGCTTGAAAAGCTAGTAATCAGTATACGGAGGGGCCAACAGCACTTCCTCACATCATGATGGGTGTCCTCGAAGTGGGGAAGAGGTTGGCACAGACATTGCCGCATCTGGTAGTTCCCAGTGATTGTGTGATCTGAGATTCCTATTCTCTATGCGTGCACCTCCGTGTAATAATTGCCAGGGCGTAAAACATCTATGTCTGATTATACGATAAGCTACAGTAAGTGTACAGGGTAGGGAAATGGGAAACATTGCGGTGGGTACCAAAATATCTAGAATAGACTCAAATCCAACGTGGAGCTTGATTCCGCTTCGCTCTGAGGTTGAAACTCTAGGAAGGCCTTAAGCATTTCCGCCGCGTCATCGTTGGAGGCCCAACTGGAATCAAAAGCCTCGTCAGAACCTCCAAATACACTGCTCGTAGACTGCATATCCGGCTGGGTCGTCGGCGTAGGGACTGGTCCACTGTTCCCTTGTTCTGGCGGAGTATGAGGAGCAGTGGATCCACTTGATAGTGTCCCAGAGTTGGATGGTGATACTATCAACTTCGGCAAAGCTATCTGATCTCTAGTCGAGCTCGTAGGAGGCGAGGACCAGGGAGCCGTCGCTCGCATGGGCATAGGAGCAGCCTGTGCAGGGCCTGGTGTGCCAGTAGCAAACGGAGTGTCAAGCTCGGCACTAGTATGAGGTGCGACGGCGGGAGGTGCGATGACAGTAGAAGGCATGCCAAGAGTATAGCTATTTAACATGGCCGGAGTGGAGGGGTTGACTGGGAAAGTGGGCGCCATTTGGGGATACTGTGCCATTTGAGGAGGGGCAGGCATGTTCATCTGAGGCTGTGTACGAGAGCAGGGCTGATGATATGGTTGCGATTGGTAATTCAAGTGAGGTTGTGGGTATACTTGGGGTTGAAGTCGAGGGTCTTCTTCAGGAGGGAAACGTCGATGCACCCTCCACGGGGGAGGCGCGTCGGATGGTACGTACATTGGTGCGGGAACACTCTGGTTGGCGTGGGCGTGAGTATTTAATCCTGGAGCAGCAGCGTTCGGCGCCATCGAAACAGAGTTATGGCTTGGGGGAGGCATTGGATTTCGCCAGTGAAGACCATAGCGCAACGAGCCTTCTCTATACAGGATGGCGGATCGAAACATAGCTCGATAGAAGTCCGGATCCTCCAACATCCAATTAGTAATGTTCTTCGTGATCCGACGCCGCTCGGCTTCAAATGCTGCTTTCAGGATATACGGGTCCGGCACAGAGTTCATCTAATCGCCAAGGTACAATTGATTACTTTGTTGTTCGATTCAGAAAAGTTCCAGAAACGTACATGCGCATGTTCAGGATGGATATTAGATGGTTCATCAGGCCGAAGGGACGCCGTCGGAGGGTTGGCCGTCGTTGGAGGCCTGGAGGGAGTTCGGGCTGGCGTACCCCTTGGCCGTCTTAATCGTGGTGCAGCATCCTCTTCAGTTTCTTCCCTCTTTCGCTTCTTGTCTGTCCGTTCGGCTGGTTTCGTTCTTGTCTTGTTGCGCGCTGATTTGACTGAAGCCGATTTTTGACCGTGACGTGGAGCTGCGGCTTCATTCGTGAGGTCAATGGGGTTGTCCCGCAGCGGGGTACCTAACGCATGTTGTTAAAACCCATTGCTGAGTTATGCAGTCCTTTAACCTACCTGTCATCTGAGCTGTGCTCGGCCCAGCCACATCCTCAGAGTCCCTAGGATACATCTGATGTGTGGAACCTCCATAAGATTCGTTGTAATCGTAGCCTATCGATTTTGAGTGTCGAAGTCAGTATCATGGTTCACAAGTCACTTCAAAGAATAGTCACCTCCAATGTTGCCCGTGTGGCCATGGTGGTGGTAAGAACAATGCTGAGGATGCGAAGCCTCCGCATCCACAGCATTGTTCTTGAGCGAGGACATGCCAGGAGTAGACGACATATGGATCGAAAGTAGGGAAATGCTGAGCGAGGTATTCAGTGGCGCGGAATCGAGAGTTGGAAGTGAGTGGAAAAATCTGGAGCTCTGGGTTTATATCCTCGAAGTCTTCTTTGTCCTCGAGACGTCATTTCTTCTCTTTGTCCGGCACAGCATCAGTGCGTGTACCTTATGGGATGCCAATGCCTTTGGCCGAACACGTTTCGCAGTAACGACGGTATCCAGTCTGGTTGTACTGACCTGCCTTTTCCGGGCTAGTACACAGGCGCTTAGAAATAGCGCCCATATCTTGGCGTTCGAGTTCAATGAAATCCCTTCCGAACAACGGAGAGGCCTATCCCTACAAAGTCAGAAGGTACTTGAAGAAATGGTATTTCCTACCTTCAGAAGTACATATGCCAGCCAGAGATAAATTTTGTGCCTTGGAGCGACGCTCAATCAAGTTCTTGGACACGTAGACTGAAGGCAAGCCACTGGAACAGCTGATCAGTGAGCCACTCCGGTCGTCGCAGGGGAACAAAGAGCATACACGCGCCGAAGCGTCCAACATCATGCATTGTGCCACCCTCTTTAGAGATCAATCATACCACCCGATGGCAATGTGGAAAACGCTCAATGTGTGCAACGCTGCATGATGGAATAACGGCATGCAAATTGCTGTGGCTCGCCATGAATGCATACAGAAAGAGATAAATACGCATATTTCACAGGTGTATCGTTGAGCTTTCGTCGTTATATGAGTCAACGGATATAGAGGTGAAGTTTTGCAAGCGCACATAAATGACGACGCCGTACATTTGAGAGCCATTACGTGACCCCCACGGAATTCGAGGACAATCTGTCTGTACCTGTGGCTAAAGCGGAAGCATGTTCCGCTCTAGATAGACTTGTTTCAACTTGAACAACAACGAACCGAGGATAGGATGTGTCAGTGCGTTCGTATTGATGAATAATTCAACCTGCTCACATGTAATGATAACATCGACTAAACACAACGTTGTGCCCGGACAGCAACGAGCAGACGCGTTCAGTATGGAGCGTCGACACATAAAAAGTGACCGCTGTGTACCGCAGACCAGAGCAGGACTCGCGGTGAGCTGTTGGCTTACAACGAGCCCTGCCCATGTCCGCGAGCTAAACCGACCACGTCTCCTATAGGAATGAGCAACACCGTTACACGTTCTACGACGACGGGGTACCCTTGAGGATGTGAGAGAGTCGAAGGGGTCAGACTCCCACCTCTGCGCCCGAATTTATAGGACTGTGATATGCTGAAAGGTCCTTTGTGAAGCGCACCATTTGGATCGGGCTGTGGCTACTCCGGTGCGGGAAATTGCGAAGACGGGGTCCCCAGTACAATAGGAGCAAAGATATGGTGAGTTATTAAAGAGAACACATGCGTCAGAAGTCCGAGCCATGAGGTACACGGGTGGCGAACTTGCATGCGACAAAATGCAATTCGTCCAAAGTGGGAACCCGGGAACCTACATGTTGGAGGCACTGACAAAGGATCTGATTTAAGACCCGTGATGTATAGATGAACAGTGTGATTCGCAGAATGAGAGCAAGGCGTCTTCCGAAGACCTTCATTGAGCCACACGGCGGGAGACGAACAGGACGAATAGCCAAGAACAAGCAGATAAGTACTCTTAATGGACAGGCCATTCCGAAATCCGCAGAAAAGACGCAGCTCCATGATACTACAGCCCCAAAGCACATTCAACAGAGAGATTCGTAGTGGTACAAAAAAACAAGCATTGATACAATTTCTGATACGCCCGACCGAAGACCACCAGTTACTTCGTCTTATGAGCACTGTCATGAGGAGGCTTATGAAGTGTCAGGTTTGGATACAAGCCGTTGAGCAAAAGAAGAGCTTACTGCGGCTTTGATGTCGAGAGCTCTTGCCAGAGCATCGAACTCGGCGGAAGTGGGAACAACAGTACCCGTGCAGACTGGAGATGAACTTCGATTAGGTTCCAATTGCGAGACTACAAACTAAGGCACGTACCGTCAATAACGTGGTGCTCAGAAGTGCCGATCTGCTGTGCGATCTGCTGGTAGGAAAGTCCTGCAGGTACAGAATAGCGCCATCAGAATATTATTATACAGGGCAGTCGGTGACAGCCCAACACACCCTTCCTGTCCTTAGCAGCAGCCAGAGCAGCGCACTGAGGGTTAGGTGCCATTGCTTTGTAGGGTGAGGGCGTCGGCAATGAAAGAAGGCAATGTAGGATGGAGATTGAGAGCCAGCCGACAGATTATATAGCAACCCCTAAGAAGCGTCTGCATTATCAGATGACCATTATCGTCACCATCTGTACATGCAACCCGTCTACTACGTCTATCGACGTCTATCTTTCACAGCGACCTGATGATTGGCGTTCCGTTCCAATAATGGACTGCTGTGAGTATGAAGCGGATGGGAAACCAGAGGCGTGAACGAATAGCGCGACGTCGGTCTATAAGCAAGATCACTAGCCCAAACGCAGTCCATTGGTCGATGTTCATGAATAGATATCAGGAAGTGGTGCCCCATCAACATCGAATGACGTTCCCCATCCGAAGAGGACTACGGAGCATGGAGCCGAGATGAAGCAACTTCTTTCATATTCCCCGGGCTCTCATAGGAAAGTGTGCCGGGGGAAGTGCGAAGATACAGAAAGATCTAGCCTGACGTGTGCAGGAAAAAAGCAATACAGCTTCAGACAGAGCTGCAAACCACACGAAGGATTGTCGATGTCAGATATGCGGCGTCCGTAACAATATCTGCGTAAGAACTGCCATAAACGTAAGTACTTAGTATGACCAAGAAAATTCCCTTGAACTTACCGGCCGGAAGGAGTCTTTTCTCATGTCTCAGGAAAGAGGGATGGATCAAACGCCCCTTCATCAACTTCTTCCGGATACCCACACCATACGAAAGTGTAGCCGGATGTCACAGTTTGACCAATGTGGACGGCAATTGGAGCCAAAGCGTAGTTCTCGCCTTCGTGTTGCGTCAGAAGCCGTATTTGTTCCTCGCTGGCCCAGAATGCTTTCCCTTCTACAGGTTCTTTATCCGTTGCTTCATCATCGCTTTCCTTCAACTGCACTAGAGCTGGATACGGACCCCACATTTTGACAGAATATCCAAAGACGAAGGCGGATTGTAATGGCGGTGTATTCGTCAGCGAAAGTACACGCTTGAGCACATGAGGAAGAGACAGGGTGCCATAAAAGAACAACAGACGAAGAGGCGATTCAGAAGACGCAAAATCGGCAGATATTTCGTATGTAGCACTATGAAGCTCGTGGCGACGTGACAGCGTAGACCAGTCAGGAGAGAAGGTAGGATCCTCCACTAGTGTTTCATATATATCGTCGTCCATGGAAAGCAAGCACAGTGAGTTGGATTGCGGTGAATCGAGCAGCTGAGAAGTTAGAACGATATTGACTCGAGCTGAAGAGGCGCCACATAAGGAAAAAAATGTGACGTGTAACACCGTGTCACACGAGCGTTCCAAAGTTTCGTGGTGGTCGTCTTCAAGTCCCTCAATCGACCAAAACTTCTCCTCAAGACATCCTCCAATCGTCGAAATGGTCCGTATAGATCCCTTGCGTGCATTAGAATCCATATTCTTCACTTTGCATCGTAAAACTTTGCGGAAACCGATGGATGGTCATGCTAACGTTCAGATGTATAGGCCCCCAAGACCAAGGCACCTAGAGAAGTCGCCACCGTTTCGCTCGGTCCCCAAGTTGCTGAGGGCGAGCTTGTCTTCGGTGTTGCCCACATCTATGCTTCTTTCAACGACACCTTCGTCCATGTTACCGATTTGTCCGGAAAGGAGACCATCTCTCGTGTAACTGGTGCGTTTCCTGTGCGCTGTGCAAAACCTTCGGAATGGCTGATTCTGTACGCGTGATAGGCGGGATGAAGGTCAAGGCTGACCGTGACGAGTCTTCGCCTTACGCTGCGATGTTGGCTGCTCAGGATGTCGCTGCTCGCTGCCGTGAGGTCGGTATTACCGCTCTCCACGTCAAGCTGCGTGCCACCGGTGGCACTGGTACTAAGACCCCTGGTCCTGGTGCTCAGAGCGCTCTCCGTGCCCTTGCCCGTGCCGGCATGCGCATTGGACGTATCGAGGACGTCACTCCCGTCCCCACCGACTCTACCCGTCGCAAGGTATGTGTGATCATCCATTCCCGTAAAGATCAAGTGCTCATGAACCTGTCCAGGGTGGTCGCCGTGGTCGTCGTCTCTAGTCTGTTTTCCTTTGGGAGGCAGCGCAAAATCTTCAGGTCATCGTCGCTTGTATCTTATGTTGTCAATGATCAATATGTCGCCGTGCGACGCGCAACAGGTACTTTAGCTCCGTCTAAAGCCTGCCCCGTGGTCGCGCTCCTGTCTTTTTTCGAGCTTCATATGATTCACCGTGTCCGAATGATCATGCTTTTCAACTGGCCCTCAAGGAGGTAATGCTGCGTGACGTCACAACTGGTCACAGAGTTTCTGTCGCTTGAACCAGAAAGTATCAAACTCTGTTATTCTCCTGCTTACCCTCTCCCTCGAGCAGAGTCCTAAGATTGTCTGCATATTCTCTCTCTGCTGAACTCTGAGTCGTTAAAGATGCCATTGTTACTTGTCTACAGAGCGTTACGCAAAGCATCTGAATGGATGCAAACCTTCTATTCGGATGTCCTGGTTGAAGGTCAAGAGAATGTGCCTAATGACGGCCCGCTGATTATGTATGTCGTTAAAAGTGTTCATGGATGCGCGTTCATATGCTGGTTCCAGTGTGGCAAATCACCATAATGAACTCGTAGACATCGCGACGTTAGGTAAACTGTTCCCCGCTGACCATATGACCTGCATATACTCAGCTTTGGGTGTGTCACTCGATAGCTGTGACTATACCCCACCGTCGTCCCCTTCGATTCTGGGCAAAAGATTCGCTGTTCAAAGTCCCTGTCGTCCGTAACATATTGGCATCTTCTGGTGCAATCCCTGTCCACCGCAATAGTATCTCGGTGTCTTCCAATGAAAAGACAACTTCAAACGGCAATAATCTGCATAGTGCACTGTTTCAAGAAACTCTCGAAGCCCTCGATGCTGGTGGTGTGATAGGACTTTTCCCTGAGGGTACGAGTTATACGCATCCCCATATCCCGCCTCTGAAAGGAGGCGTTGCTCGCGTCGCGTTGGAATATCTCAAGTGGCAAACTTCCAGGAGTGACGCGAATGGGCAACTCAAGCATTTGAATGTTGTTCCTGTCGGAATCATGTATACCGACAAATCTCGTTACCAGAGTCGGGTGAGTACATTTTTTGGCGCATACATGCATGTCAGATGACGCTTGAATGGAAGGTCTGTGTCAGGTTTGGACCTCCGGTATACTTTCAACACCATGCCTCACAATACAGCGCTGCTTCCGCAGACCATGCTCGTGAAATGGTT
Source organism: Somion occarium (assembly GCA_964035595.1). NCBI lineage: Eukaryota > Fungi > Basidiomycota > Agaricomycetes > Polyporales > Cerrenaceae > Somion > Somion occarium. Next base: position 858,680 of record OZ037949.1, on the reverse strand, counting down.
GGAGCTCTCACCTTTGATATCGAGCAAAGCTTAAGGGCCCTGACCATCAATGCACCTAATTGGTTCGTATATCGCCTTCATCAATGTAAACTCGAGTTACGCTAAATGTGGCCACTTCTAGGGACGTATATCATGCTGCGAGCGTCGCTAGAGACATCATCTATGAGAATGAAGGTCGTGCTCCACTTCGGTCTTACGTTCCCATTACTCAGCGGTACTGCATAGTTTGCACTCGTGGTGAACCAAATCAACTCACAACGTTCTGGCTAGGCTTATCAACGCGTTGAACAACCGAGATGTGAAGGCCAGAACTATTTTGGTCAAGTACTACTCACTGCTCTATCATGCAAATATCTCGCATGGGTCACTCTCTGCGACATTCCCATATCCGACCATACCATCTGGGCGACGAGCGTTTCAAACGTGTCTCTGGGAACTGACTTTGACTATTTTTCACCCTCGTGCCCTCTTGTTTCTGCCTCCCCTCTTGGTTCACATCCCTGGCTATCTTTCTGGTTACCTGGGTAGAAAATATTTGGCCAGCACCGTTTTCGAGGAAACTCATGCTCAGTTCAAGGCCATATGTGGTGGTGTCGGTTTTGGCCTTTGTTCTGCTTTCGTTTCGCGAACCGTGTTTGAATATTTCCTCTGGCCAATCGTCAAACGTCTGACTTCTAGATCTGTACTTGATATCTCTGCGTTCGGGTTCAGGTTGAAGATCGACGAACGTGTCCTCCACAATGTGGGATTGGTGGCTACGGCGTATGGCATGACCTGGGCTTTGTTTCGCTGGCACCATGCACTTGTTGATAGTGAGACAACACTTTCATCCCATTACACGGTACCGACGATGAGTTAACTTATTCCAGGGAACTATATGCAGTAAGCACTGATGGAAAAAAAGTGACGCTGGTCCGCGTATCCTTACAACTCCTCAGATTCAAACGTTTGACAACATCCTTCAAAGTCCTGATCGGCGTTATGCGACCCGCATCCCAAACTCTGTCGGATTCCGAACTGGCATTTTATATTCGATCCCCACCGAAACCTTTCAACAGGTTCCTCAATATATCTACTGCTGCGCCGTCTTCAGGGTTAACCCCAATGCGTAATACGACCCATTCGGAAGAAATGGCTAAGAATGAAGCAGGAAGCCTATCTACCTCGGCTTTGATTATGCCTTTGCTCGCTGCTCGCGTGGAAGCTACGGCGGTTGTGAAGGAACTCGTTGGCCGAAACCCAGAATTGATAATCTGAAGGGAGGATTGACTTCATCAATATCTCTGATTGTTTGCTATTTTAGTGCGTTCCTTGTTCGTTATTTGTTTGTCATTGAAGTCGTGTTTGCACGTAACTTAACTCGGGCATCACGATCCTAGGTCACGTCAGACGGTCTAACACGAGGGAGGGAGGGAGTTTCTGACGCTATCGATAATGTGACGGAATATATTACACCTATTCTTTACTGTACATCTAAAAGGGTACAGAACGCACAGAGATGAAAAGGATGGGTGACACAGAAGGGTACAATATGTATACGACAATAAAGACACATGGACGGTATATGGGTGACGAGGGGTACTAAATCATTGTTTCTATACCGAACGTTGGTGAGCGACGAGAGCAAGATGCAAGCAGGAGAAAGCATATATGGCAAATATCGTTGCGTTGGTTCAGCGTGCAGATCTAGGCCCAAGTAGCCCGAAGAGTCCGGAACGCCTATTATTTACGGGACGTGGAGCGTGAATGGAAGAGTCAGGTTGTCCGTCAGCAGTGGCCGCTGAAGAGGTCGACGGAGGTTCCATAGTTAGCATCAGACCGCCGCCCAGTGGAGCGAGGTAAGAAGTATTCCCTAGACTTGTAGTAGAAGATCGTGGAAGAGCCTGAGGTGTGACCGAGACAGTATGACTTCGAATGAGGGAAGAAGAACTCGAACCAGGATGTGGAGTTTGAGATGAGGACTGTGCCCTGGAAAACACTGCCGGTGTGCTGACATTTCGAGTAGAGTGTCGACGCTGGCGGGGCTGTTCACGAGCTAAAGGTTCCTCTGGAGGCGTTTGAGAACTTGTCCCTGGATTTCGTGAATCAGTTGAGGTCTGTAGGCGGTCCTGAGATGATGAGGACGAAGTATGGTTGCTATTAGAGCCAATAGCTGTATGACTGGTGGAATGATTTGGGGAAGCATACAGCGGGACACCTGACCGTCGTCCAACGCCAGAATGCGGGTCATAATTGGCTGGTGTGGCAGGCATAGAAATATGTCGGGCTTGCCGAGGACGTTCAGCTTGACTAGACGAGGGCAAGGATGGCTGGCTTGAGGACTTCGACGTGGCCTCGCTAACGTAACCCTGGTCAGAACCCGTCCGTCTACTTGTGCGTACGTCTTCAAGACTGGATGAAGCAGGTTGGAGCCTTGCTGACTCCGGTCTCGCGGTTTGAGCACGCGTCGGGACGCTTGTACGCCTTTCTTCTGCAGGGCTCCCGCTGCGTCCAAAATTGCCCCCAAACCCGACCGATTCGTTGACACTGACCAAGCTGGACAAGCTAGAAAAGCTTCCCTGTCCGTTCAACAGCTGTGGCAGGCTACTTTGCAGATTGCCTGTGAGGCTTGTCAGACCAAGATTTAGAGAACTTGTGGTCCTGAAAGCGCCAGAGGGACGCGGCCCCCTTGGGTATGCATTGGACGGCGCGCGATCATCCAATGGGAGAGAGACACGCGACCTTTCCTGTCGCGAGTCCCTCGCACCACCTGCGGAAGCCACATTGTGAGGTGGATGTTCTGCCTGTGATGACGACTGTGAACTCTCCATTGGAGCGGGTGGGGATTCGTCCCTATTAGATGTCGACGCCGCGGCAGGCTGTGTGTTCGGAAAAATGGGCAATCGTCCGAGATCATGTACACTAGGGTTAGCGGATGGCGGTTGAGAGTCCTCTGCTGGTTCAGGGAATCGCGCCAGGTGTAGGCTCGCAAAGCTGGATTGCCTGGAATGATGAACTGTACCCCACGAGTTGGATGAAGAGGCAGCAGATGGTACTGAATACATCTGCTGAGCAGCCATAGTTGGACCACTTGATGGGGCTTGGGCGACCGTAGAGTGTTGAGATCGAGAACTCGAAGATAGGCCGGGGCCTGTGATACCTAAGGGTAAGTCGCTCAAACTACTTGACGCTGACGCGTTGCCAGCCATCAACTGGCGGAAAGGCGAGCGAGGTGTGGTAGAGGGAGAACCATCACGTTCTAAGGGAAGAGCGAAAACAGCTAACTGTACACCAAGCTCTGGATCTGCTTCCATCTGCCCCCTCTCGCCAACATAAGCCTGTTCGTTTGAAGGCTCTGGAAGTCCCGAAGTACCAGGTCTCGGGGTGATCTGATATCCTCGATTAAGTCCAGGATCGAACGCCAGTGCACTTGCCTCATGCTGCTCTTCACCTGTATTGTGCTGGGTTAACGACATATGTCTCGATGCAGACGGCTGGCTGTCATTAGGAAGTATGCCTTCTAGCTCAAGCCCATGCACATCATGACCGTACCCATCCGTGTGCTCCGGGCGATAATTGCTCGGATATGCGGCTCGAGTCTGAACTCGTTCCAGGCTCTCGGATGAGACTGAGGGACCATGTGTAGCGTGTCTTGCGTCATCAGAGCGCAACTCGCTCGTTGAGCTTGGGCCAGCACGAATATTCAAGACCTCCAACTGCTCCAGTTCAGGCGGATTTGGAGCAGAGGTGGGCTTTGGATTGGCATACTTCCAGATCTGAGCAGGATTTTGCAGATGCGGAGGGATAACCTTCATGGGGGGTGGTGCTCCGGGTCTCATGACAGGGCGGCGGAGACGATGTGCTCGGGGGTCTTCCTGTGATTCTGGGATTGGCGACAAGGTTTGCGTCCGACCTGGACCGGACGCATCGTTCATCATGGAATCAAGGTGGTCCATGGGCACCAGCTGTGGAGGTGGAGGTAAGGGATTGCTGGTGTGTAAGTATCTTTCACGGAAATAATTGTTCTCCTCCGTTAAACGAGCCATCTCCTCTTTCATATCCCTGAGCTTCCTCTCGGCTCTTTCAAGCTGTTGGAAAGATAGGTCAACATGTTGTCAGTCAGAAATCTACATCCGTAGAGTTATCTATCACCTTCCTGCCCAAGAGAATATATAATGAGTATCGGAAAGAATATAGCAGCAGAACGAAACCTACATATTCAACTCATCCCTTCGATTATTCTCCTGAGCGACGAGAGCTTGTTCAACTACTTTTGCGTGAAGGAGGTCTTGCTGTAGTCTATTATTTTCGGTTTCGTATCGTTTAATCTTGTCTTCCAATCGTGTTGTCTGGTTCATGGCTCTTTCCTGTACGACTCGTACCTTGTGCAATCCTTCGACCGCATGCCTTACGGCCATTTGCTGTTCCAAAACATGCTACACGATGAAGTATGCAGATTGAAATAAGTAATAGTCCAGTTTGGCCCATAGTGATATCTAAAGTGAACCTTACCGGTCGTGGACTTTGGCCCTTTTGGTCAGCGAGCCACACCTGGGCTTCATAGGCGACCGCGTTCATATCGTCTGATGTTGCGGATTCATGATTCGCCATTGCGATCTTCATGAGCAGCTTGAACACGGGTGACGAACTATCGTCGATCGCTCCATTGAATCGATCAACATGGATCTTCTTGATTCGTTGAGGCAGAAAAGCCTTCCGACACAAAGGACAATTGCTTGGAGTCGTTAACTGTAGACATCTTGGAAGGATCGTCAGTGTATGAAATACAAAGCCTCTAAATAGACTCACGAATAACAGAAGATGTGTCCACACGGGATGGCATGCGGTGTCCGCGCCTGTTCTTCCCAACCATACGGCTCGAGACAGACATCGCATACAGAAGATGGGTGTACTATAAGCATACGAGCTTGTCCAGCTCGCCAAGACTAAATACGCAGGACTGGAAAACTGAGGGGGAAATGTTTAACGAGTAAGTTGGAGTCAATTGTCTTCCCAGTCCGACTGTTCGACACGAGGCTAGTACAGGCTGGGTTTGGAAAAATATTATAGTTGGCACCGGTATTGTCAGCGTGTGAGCTGGGGTAAATCAGATTTCGTGGTTACCTGGTCTGTAATGGTCTACACCTTCGAGAAACAAGGTTGCTGTGATACTTACAAGGATGCGAAGGTACAACAAGACCCCTTTATGATTCAGTTGTTTGCAATGAGGAACTACTGGCGCTTCTGAAAGTCGTCGGCGCTCACAGAGTGATGGCAGAATAACAAAACACGCCGAATTCGGACAAGTTCAACGAGCAGTCAATGAGCAGTGCGATTCACTCAATAATTCTTACCTACTTCAAACCCCCTCCCCCCAGGAGAGCTAATCCTTCCTTTATAACAATGGATCTAGACTGTCCTACACTACTAGACCTGTTTCCTAGAATTATCCTGGTATCCTGGAGCTTGGTGCGCTTTTAGGTCTCTCGACTCTATAAGTTTCAACGTGAATTGTTGCAATTGAATGGCAGGTTTCGAGGCGAGCCTGTACATCAGGCAAAACATTTGCTAAACTCTCCCATTGGACATCATTCAAAAGAACATCGGGCATTCTGGGGACGTCATCTAGAACATCCTAGGTGACCCGAAATGGTCACAATTCATAGTCAGCTTTTGCAAAGCAGGACAGCAATCGAAGTGGATGTCCTGCTAAGGTTCCATACTATCCTTTTTGGGGTTCTGCAAAATTTGGTTTTTTGCAGAACCCCTCTGCAGGCTTCCACACCCACTCAATAAATCTCAAACTGTTATTAGAGCCTCATATAGTGTACATTAGGCGTAAGATGAAGCCCTACAGCGAAATAATGAAAACTGAAGGATAGCCAGTGCAAAAAGGGTCGGTGCAGAACTTTGCAAAACCCATTTCGGCCAGATCGTGCGCGAGTCTCGCTGCGAGAAGATGGTCCTATATCCTAAGGTACCATTTTTTACCCTCAGGAATCCATTGGGATGCTCCGATTGATGTGAAAATGCCTCCGTCGAGCTGAGGATATGTTTTGCAACAGAAAGCGTGACAAATAGAGGGCGCTACAGAGATCATCGAGCATTGATTTGGCTGGTGGGAATGTGACTGATGCGTGACTAATTTTGCAGAACTCGTCGAAGTGTAAGCATTTTTGCATGCTCTTCACCGGCATCGTTCCGCCTCAGCCTCCTCGACGTTTTTCAACTTCAGAAATTTATACATACTATTTGAGATGCACACGCATCGAATGAGCTAAAAATTGTAACATGAAAGTGAGTATATCATTATAGGGAGCCGATTCACTCAATGTTTTGCAGAACCCCGAAAAGGATAGTACGAGCTGCACATGTCATGGGAAAGATGAGATAATCTGTTTCTAGAATGTGGTAAATGAAACTCACGAGGAAGAATCATCTTCGTCGGGTGTATGAAATGTATCAGCCAGTTTCTCCCAGGTCCTGATTTTCACGTCGCAAGTATTTCCTCCACTGGCTCCGAACACAGAATTTATCCGAATATATACGATGTCTGGCTGACGTTGCGAAGTGAAATCCAGACGATGGGCGGAACCAAGTTTGCGCGGGCCCACACTAGATATAGGGAGTCCAAATATTTAGTCTTGGAAGACTTCCTCAATCCAAATAGCGAAGACTAGATTATCGATGACGAGGAATCTGATAGGCTCTTCTAGGTCGGCATTCAAATAGCATTCCTCGATATGGAGAGTCCTGGTGGATGAAAACAAGGCTAATATTTCGAGAATGTCATTGCAACCAGTCTGCTAACAAATGCGGCATAAGGTAAGATATTTCAAACGACGGGGAACACCGAGGTCAATGACAAGTTGGTCGTGAGACTCGTCGTTGTCCCGACCGACACCTTCAACCATCAAGTGCAACCGTTCGACATTGACGAACCATTGGAGCAATTCTTGGACAATAATTGCATCCAGGGACGGTTCCTCGTGCCTACCGTTTTGCAATGTCAGATCCTTCGCGGCGTGCAGCACAGCGTGTAACAGTTCTGCTATGTACGGCGGAAATTTATGGAATGATGAGACGTCAGGGCATACGATTGGGTCCGGGGTGATTGGTTTGAAGAGGTGCGAACGAGATCGGCGCGCCCAACATTGGCACACGGGAATGCAAGACGATAGAGACTCCTCGTCGTGGCGCAGCTCATATATGAACGTGTCCGTCAATTCGTTTGGAAGAGCAGGCAGAGCTGTGGCGGGGTTGGTTTGAATTACTACATCTGCGAAAGCGAGTAGGTTGTCGAAAACATATAAGACACCAGATATCAACTTACCCAAAGGTTGATCATGTTGACACGAAGGTTCAGCACTTTTCCAACTGTTGCACGTTGAAAGCAATGCCTAGGCGATATGACGAAGACAAGTGCTTGCGAGCAACATTAGCGATGAATTTAATGGTCACGAATCGTTGCTGAGGACAATGCAAAGCGTCGACCTACGTCCCCCACACAGCTTCGTCAATGCTACTTCGCTTCGGAGCTCATGACTGATCCCTCGAGTCGTCCCATTCGATGATGTCGACTCGAGTATCAGGGCTAGTTACCAAGTACCGACCTCTGGGAAGGAAGGCACGGACTAGGATGATAAGCAACAATGAGTAGGTCTGTTCGTAGATGTCCGATGGAAGGAACTACATCGGATCGCATAGCGCACCACACGTGTATTTTTAAAGTTAGGTGAACAAAAGCCTCATCCAGGCATAAACTACACGGCGATAGTGACAGCAGAAGGCCGTTTTGAGACGGCATCTTGGAATAGTCTGTGTGGATTCTAAACGTTCAGCTGATCAGTTCCTATCATACGCTAGAAGCCAGATCACTTATAGATCAAAGTGCTTGGTCCCCAAACAATGCAATATTAGACCTTTGAGCCTCGCTGAGATCATGATAGGGTGCGGGCAAGCTTCGACGAGCCACAGATCATGTAGATCGGCACGGAAGAGCAATATGCACGGGTGCACCTGATGTCGTCTGAGGCACAATCACAGGGTGTGCTGAGAGCCTGAGACCTTGAAAGACACAGCGAGGTCCGGAAATGTGGGCCTGATCCATATACAAAGATATTCGACATTTCTTTATCTCCACCGTGACCATGACAGAGAGGATGACTGTAACGCGAAGTGTAAGCCCAAGCGTAAGCACCACAGTTGGTACGAAACCGTCGTCCGGCGGAACCTAAGCACGATCCAAGCAAATAAGGACAACTGTAATTAACAAAAGACACGACATGCAGATAGTTCCTTACTTACCATCGAGCGAATTGTGAATCTTCATTGGAACGAAAGAAGGGGGGGATATTCCGCGTTTGAAGCCACCGTATTAATCAAGAGGTACGCGTTGTAGTGCGTTGCAGGACACATTATTACTTGACGACAACCTTCATATTCTGAGAGTCAATTAATGGGGGCCCACAGTGATGTCTGACCTGTTTTTCTCTTCATGGTGGTAGCCGGAGCCGGACATGTATACGCTGTCACCGGGCCGGCAGCGTCCGTTAGCCGCTTGAACCTGCTTCAACACACTTGTAGGTTGTGGGCCCCCGGCTCTGTTTCTACCTTCATGGACATGAGTCTTGCAGGATATCCTCACCGGGATGGATGCCATGCGTCAGACAGGAATATTCTGGGGCACAAAGGTTCGTGTCCCTATCTACTCTTCCTTATGTATTTCCGTAACTCTCCCAGGTCTATTCCACAATTGTAACACGACACATAATTCATGATACCTTTCATGAAGAGCAATGAGAATCTTCTAGAGCTCTGACAAATTGGAAGTAAGGGGTACAGTATTATTTCATCATTCTGGTCTTACCGGAAGTAAAGTCGTGAGGTGAGAATCCGGTTTTTTTTTTTTGCACTGCAACGTGTTTATTAATTAACAGCCACTGGTCACCTTCTCTCACTCTTTCTAAATCTTAATTTCTCGCGATATTGCTTCTACGTGCGTCTTAATTGCTTCCGTGTTCTATGAGAATGTCTTTTTTGCGCGGACATTATCCACCTAATCTCATATTCACGCGGCGTGTGAAGGCTTCTAGTGACCGAATCACTGACTCGGTCAATGGGGTATTGCCTGTTCATCCATACCTCCCGGTGCCCTGAGGTGTTTGTTGGATAGGTATCACAAGAAGTCCTGGTCCTACATGGCATAGTGGAGCAGGAATGAACGTGCATTGCCATCGCCCGGCTATAGGCCTCGTGCCCTGCAGGGCGATTGGAAAACACCTGTGGGATGCTCAGAAGTACTTGAATTGTCTTCGAGTCTTCGAATTGGTCCCACATTTAGTTATAGTGCAAACCTCCTTTACGGCCTCTTATCCTCCCCCAGAATTCTTCGATCCCGCAGGTTGGTTCAAAGGCGTCTTCAATTCTCTCACTTACCCAAACTATCAAGCTGCCGAGATCCGCATCAGTATCTCAAAGCACTCTCCGTGCTCCGTTTTCGTCTTATGAATCGTTGCTTTCCGGGGGATGTCTCAACTTTAGATGGGCACAGCGTAGGCTTGGCCAGCCGGGATGGCTTGTATTGCGCTATTTGTGCGTCCAAATAGTGTCTGGTCTTCTCAGCTGCAAGGCATATGCATTGCTGATAGGAGATTCTTGACAGCCAATGCGTACAGTCGCCCTCGTCTGACGTGACTTCCCCACCTTCATGAAATGTCAAGAATCCAGCCTCTCACCATGCAATCATCGCGAAGCTGCGTCATTTTCCTCGTGTATTATGTACAAGGAATTCGGATGGCATACTTGCTTATTCCAAGTTAGCCTTTGGACGGTACACGCTGCAAGCACGAGGGTACGGAGTCGAGCCGACTTCCGGTTTCGGTATCAATCCTTCTCATCTGGTGCATCTTGCATCTCACTGAAGGTTTCGGAGCAAGCGAGGTTGGGCATACGAGACATGACCGCCATGATACAGTTGTAGATGTATACAGGTTATTACCACTAAGGTCCGCCTCTTATCATTCACAGAGGTGTGTCAGCTGTACTGATCCAGTATCCAGCTACTCCGAGGCTGATCCCTCTTCTTGGGTTGGAGTTCCCATCTGCGGATCATTCACAAGCTCAGAGCACCTTCTATGAAAGGCGCACGCCGAGAAGCGTTGAGATTCAGAGCCGATCGACTGGCGCCTCATGGATAGAATGTGCATTGGATGCATGTCCCCCGGTGCTCTTTGTAGACGGTCTGCCCGGCATGCGAATGGCGTTAGGCGATCAGAGCAGGCTTATAGCGTCCCAACGGCCATTCTTCTCTCCGCTTCCGGGTCTGCCCTTCTTGCTCCCCATCTCAGACAATGCTGATCCTCCATCCCAAGTCCGTTTGTGATGTCTGCCTCGAAACCTACGACAATGACAACGTCCCTCATGCTATTGAGTGCGGCCATATTTACTGTCTCAGGTAAGGCGTTTTACCATAACATTCATAACGACGCTCAACGACTTGCCTTTCATCCGGGAACTTTGTAGCTGTCTGCATTCTCTGGACAGACCACGGTGTCCTCTTTGTCGCCAATCTTTCGACTTAGAGGAGGCCATTAGGTTGCATATTGATAAGCCAGGCGTTTCATCGCCGACCCCACTTCTATCTTCTCCTGAGCAGCCGGCGTACGAGCCTCCTTCCCAAGGAAAAGAATTTCTCGCTCGTATCATGCACGTCGTCTTCAATGGCTCTGATCCGAAGGATGTGCGCGAACTGCTGAGTAACGTTGAGGTATGGTTGAACACTCAGGACCGAGCAGAGGTGAATCACTCTTCAGTGTCAACTTTCCCAATGTACTCATATTTACATCGTCCTTCAGTATCCAGAGTTGAACGCTATGTATTTGTTGCTGTTCCGGTATTCCAGCAAGAAGTCCCAGGTGGATGAGAAGAAAGATAAGATTCGAGAACTCAAGTTACGGATAGACATGGAGACTAGCATGCATGAGGCTCAAATCTCGCGGATGAAGAAAGAGTTTCATCAGGAGAACGAGGCTGCTGCAATAAAGGAGAAGCAGCTTAGAGGGGAAATTGATCACCTGAAATCGTGAGTGCCACACCTTGTTGTCGTATGCTCGACCGTGCCCTAATAATCATGCACAGGCAAGTGCGTATGCGATAAGCGCGCATCGAGAACTTCTACTTATTAAATTTTGTTTCAGAATGAATATTCTCTGGAAAAGTACATGCGACTCAAAGAAGAATATAAGCGATTACAGGCAGCCCAGAGTTCTGCTCCCCTTCCCACTCCTCCTCCATCGTATGAACCTCGGTACCAGACTTATTCGAGGGATCGTCCGTTCACGGAGCCAGACTCTGACGAGATGGCAATCAGTCTACCGAAGGACAAGGTTATGACTAACGACATGTTCACACTTTCCCCTATTCCTGCATCCGCCCAGATCTCTGCTCTCAGGTCCACTGCACCACATTTCCGCGCGCTTACTGAGGAGAGCGACACAGAAGACTTGAAGCCGAATCCGTACCATGTACGGTCGATTCAGCCAATAACTATTAAGCCTTACCGCGAGATCTACCGCAAGCCCGTAGATTCGCAGTTCAGCCTGCACGACATGGATGTCACCCCTCGTTCCCTGCCTCGCAGCTCTGTGGACGTTAACATGTCTAGTTGCTCATCGTCACCTGCTGTATCTGGCTTCCAGTACTCGCGTTATGGAGACTCTAGTTCGTCGTCGTCATCATCTGGTTCTAGCCAAGAACGACCTCGACGGCCCACTCTATCTCGGAAGCCTACGCATGATTCTCTTCCAGAGGAACCACATGAGGATGACATCGAAAGGAAAAAGCTGCAATTGGAAGAACTTCTCACCAGTCCTGCCATAATGAATACCGCCATGCCTGCCGACTACGCTCCGAAGCGACGTACGCAATCGCCCAATTCTTCCGTTCCTGTCACCCGTAACCCTTCACCCGTCTCTTGTGCCTCCACGTCCGCCTCTGCCCAAAATCAACCACCACGTAACGTGTCCAGAGCTAGTGATGCAGCTCAGCAGGCCCAACGCGAGCGCGAAGAACGTGAGAGGAATAAGCCCGTGAAAGATCCGACCTCTGCGACTTCGTCGTATAACGCCTATGGTCGTGACGCGATGATGTTCACTCAACCTACGTTACCACAGAGACCACCCTACAATCGTAGGCCGTCAGACACCGGTAGCTTCCGCATGAAGTCTAACTCTGTGTCATCAACTTCGGGCTCTGGCGTGTCCAATTTAACACGGAGTTTACGGGCGAATAATGATGGGCAGCGAGTACAATGAAAAGGGGTATTTATATTTGGAATCTTAGCAAGACGTCCTTTCGCCGTCTAACATTTGGAGCTGGGATCCCCTCGAGGCATTAGTGACTGGTATGTTTGATTCACACACGTATCTATGTATACTTAGTATGCACGCCACTTCTTGAGGAGGGGAGGTTGCTGTTCAGTTATATCGTATATGTATCATTAGTACAGTCCTCCAATGACATCTCACGAATGCCGTTTAACCAGGATATCGGATGACTTGAAAGCAGTCTGAGTAAAGTTAGATGGACTCGCGAGCTAGAAAGACATGGACAAATGCGGTCACGGAAACCTCGTCGGTCACCATCCTAAGTCCGGATTAAAGCCAAACGCTATAAATACCGTCCGAAATACAGACAAACGCTCCTATGAGCGATGCGTTTTGTACAGCGAGAGTGGAAGAACAGAGATCAGAGATACGCCAGATCATCCACTATAACCCAAAAACGAATGTGCGGGGAGTAAACTGATTATTTGGTCCAGTACCGAGCGACTTTGGCGAAGATGTGAAGGAAGAAAATGGAGCCTATGAAGGAGATGGAGAGCATCAAGACAATGAATGGGTCTCTAAAGCGGCAACAGGTAATGGTGAGTTATGATGGCCATGAGGTTAGAAGGAAGCAGGCGTACACCCTGAGTCCTGGTGAATCGTCTGTGTAAAGCTTCAACATCGTGTTCGACGAGCCCCCGGCGCCAGCTGCACGAGAGGAGTTAGGCTTTGCTGCTGCCTGCGAACCAGCCGCTCTCCGTCTAGTAGACACACGAGTTAAGTTAACCACTTGCGACTTGCAAGCGCAAATATAGTTGACATACCGAACCTGAGCACCAGGAGGTTTCGCTACAGACGCGCCAGTGGGACGGCCTACAGTGCGGCTTGGTTCTGAATCAGACTGGTTTTGAAGGCAATCATAAGTTAAGTCAAAGGATATACTGAAAGAGATATTCAACAACGTACCATGGTGATGGTGAACGGTGAGATGGGACTTTCAGTACAAGTTGCGCTGGCGGACACGTTCTAGCAATGGGCGCTTATAGCACGTGGAATAACTGGATTTGGTTACTCGGTCATTGTTACCGCAGTTATCTCCTACACTCTTACCTTTCACCTTAATCTCATTATGTCTTTGGTATGTCCGAACGGTGCAGTATTGGTATCATACGAATAGCTACTAATTGAAAAGGGAATTGTAGATACATGCTCTCGTTGCGAAGGGCAACACTATCCTGGCGGAGCACCAGGGTGGCTCACGGGATTTCTCGCAAGGTACGTCTAAACTATGTATATCTTTACAGACGTTGTCTGATTCGGTCTCTTTCACAGCGACACAAACTATTTTGTCTAAGATACCCCCGAATAACAGCAAGCTCACGTATGTTTGGGAACAATACCTCTTCCACTATGTCTCCGAAGGTGGATATACCTATCTCGTAATGGCGGACGACTCAGCAGGACGGTATGCTCATCTATACTCAATGTCTACTTCCAAATAGCACATAACATACACATACTCCTTACAGGAGAATGCCATTCACCTTCCTCGCTGAACTGCAACAGAAATTCAGCACCCTCGGTCAGTCATCCTCACTCTCCGACCCACCGGCCTACGTGCTCCAAGGTTCTTTTGGCCCAACCATCGCGCAACTCATGAACCAATACAACACCGCACCTCCAACCGACGAACTCACCCGAGCGCAATCTGAACTAGCGCAAGTGAAGGATATCATGGTTCAGAATGTCGAACAGATCCTTTCGAGAGGTGAACGTATCGAGTTGCTTGTGGACAAGACAGATAGTATGGCAAGTCAAGCGACGGCGTTCAGACGGGGTGCAAGGACTGTGAGGAGGAGTATGTGGTGGAAGAATACGAAGATTGTTGCATTGAGTGGAGTGGTTGGGCTTGTAAGTCTTGTTCCTTTCCCAAGCGGCTTTATTGCTTATTTTGAGTCTCTCAATAGACCTTCGTATGGGTCCTCGTTGCACAATTCTGTGGTGCGGGTCTTAATCACTGCGGCTCATAATCATGATCTTTGGCTCGCTCTCTGTCTCTCATTTGTATGTTACCCTTCGAGTCTGGACCATGCTTGTTGTATCCTATGCCTTCTCTGACCCCGTACTCATGATATATCAATGACTTTGTATCTCGTCTTCAATAATATTGGAGCACTGAACGTAACATTAATAGTACAGTAGATGAACGAGTGAGTCGTGGGTTTAGATATAATAGTCACAGTGGTGGTCGACACTACAAATGTCAATAGTCCGTAATAAAACAACGGGAGGAAAGTTGAAGGGGTGTACGAAGCATGTCTGAGTACAACAAGAATGGGACAATTTCACGATAGGTTGTCCATGGATAAAATCAGTAGCCGAACGTTATAGGTGGGGACCCCGGTGAAGATGGGGAGATGGGCTCGGGTGGTAAGAGAAGCCACCTCGCATCTGCTTCGATCCTATGCTTCATAGCGAGAACATGACATAAACTGCACCTCGGCCTTCTCCATCGATATAACCCATCTTCGAGGACCTGGTAGCAGGAGACGGACAGCGAACGGCGGCAGGCAACACATTGATGTTGCATACCCCAAGGCTCGGTGAGGACGTCCAGAGGCATGATGGCTGTGGGACGAAAAGCATCTGTCTCGCCTGATTTGCCTTGTTCCCTATGTGCAGAGACGTATCGTGCGCATTGTGCGAGTAAGTGATAGTATGCGTGTGGATCGCTCGGAATCCAGCCTTTCTGAATGAAGTCCGTACAAATCATGGAAATGAGCTGAATATCCTTTGCAGCGTATTGCAGGAGTTGTTCAGTCAAGGGTCTCTGCATCCAGACATCACTTTTGTTGTCTTTATGCATTTGCTTGACCTCGGCTACATGGATGAAGGGCGTGTGTTGAGCCGTTCAAAGAGCAGAAAGACTTCTTGACGGGACTTACGATCCTTGCAGAACTTCTCACCGAAACCACTCTCTTCACAGCATCTTTGCAATCCAATAAGTGCATTGAGTCCTGTGTACTGCAACCTATAGTTGAAGACTGCAATACGGGAGAAACCTGATCGTGTGAGACGTTCAAGTCGTTCCATCTCTCCCTCGCCTCTCATAGTGAACCGGGAGACAACCTCTACAACCTGGAGATCCAGAACACCCTGTAACGGCACCCCAAAGGTGCTCCAAATTTCAAGAAAATCCATCCTACCATCCCAAACGACCTTAATTATCCTGGGGTCGCGGAAGAGCTGCCAAAGGTTTTCGAGATGTCCGGGAGACAAGCTAGGACTGAGAGTGTCGATGAGGAAGATCTGTTCAGCGAGAGGTGTCCCCACACAAATGAGTGATATAGAGCCTTTTGCTCTGCCGAGATTGTTTCCTTCACAATCCAGTATAAGGAACGATGAGCGAGACAAGATGGACATGGCATAGTCAAAGGATTCTGGCGTATAGCAGAACGTATAATTTAAAACCTCCGCCATGGCGGCCAGGGAAAAGAGCTGCCACTGCGCGAGACGAGCCTTATAGCATGGACGTCTAGTCTGAGACAGAAAGAAAGACAAGGAGAAATGCCCAGAATAGGAAAGAGACCAAATATTTGGCTTTCACACAGCAGACGCCCGCCCGCATAGGCAAGGCATACCAACGACCCCGACTCAAGGCGACCCCCTAAATTCCTCAAGGTGAGCCTGAATTCATGCTTGGATGCAGCAGATTACGGTCGCAGTATGTCCAGAGGACCAAGAGGAGCAGAATGAATGGTCCAACTTGGGTAGAAGAGACACTTGGTCGGATGGATGGCTGGATGGAATCTCGGATGACAGACTACTGCCTTTCCACCGTTTTCGAGAATTTGGTGACTGACGATCTTTGTCTCCAACGTGTTGCTGTTCCAGATGGTGCGTTTGATCTTACCCTGTCCAGACACAGAATCTTACTTACATCCTTTCGGAGTATAGAAGGTTGAAATCGACTCATTCTCCGGCTACCGTATCTACCCCAGCAAGGGCCGCCTCTTCGTCCGGGGGGACAACAAGGTCCGCATCTAAATCAACTTCACGCCACTATAGTGTCTTACCTTTGCTGCCAGATTTTCCGTTTCGCCTCCTCCAAGAATGAGTCGCTCTTCTTGCAACGCAAGAACCCCCGTAAGCTCGCCTGGACGGTCGTTTACCGTCGCATGCACAAGAAGGGTATCACTGAGGAGGTCGCCAAGAAGCGTTCACGAAAGACCGTGAAGCACCAGCGTGGTATCGTTGGTGCCGACCTTGCTGCCATCGCTGCCCGCAGGAACCAGACCGCTCAGGTCCGGGCTGCCCAGCGAACAGCCGCCATCACCAAGGCTAAGGCCGAGAAGAAGGCTAAGGAGGACAAGAAGGAGAAGGTCAAGGTGCGGATTACCCAGATTTTTTTTTTCCAGATGCATCTGAATCTTTGTTTTCACTCAGGCTCCCCGTGCGCCCACCACCGCCGGCCCCAGAATATCGAAGCAGCAGATGAAGGGTGGCAAGGGCGGCCGTTAAGCTACTTTCCCTGCATTCCCCTTTCGCTTTGTAGGCTCCTATGATTTCGACTTTCATTGCATGCAGAATTTATGAGCCAGGCTCTGTCCTCAGCATCTCCGGTCGTTCAGCGGTCACTCCGTCCACGAGACCTTACGCATGCCGCCTTTGCAGTTATGTCGAACATGTATGAGATATGCCACATATTCATTCTTCTCGCCTTTCGACACCCGCCATTCGTGTGTCTACGAAATTTAGGGAGCCAGCAAGCGTGGCAGTAACTAACATTCTTCATCTCCTGCTATCCTGACATCATAACAGCCCATCCCGAGACCACGACTGTTACAGCTTATTTCATCAAGAGCTAACCTTGACCTGTTCGTACCGGAGTCCGTCCGAAGACTAACTAAACCCAACACCGATATCATCGAGCAACCTGCTTCGACGCAAGGTGAGTGGACAAATTCGAGCGTATCATTTATGAAACGGAACAGATTCGGTCAATCACTAAGAAAACCGACCCCTCGTCTTCTTTCCTACCGAGTTTCTGATTTTATCGCCGATATGTCGCCTTGTATAATCGCGCGACACCTCCTAGCGTGCTATGGGGTGCTATGTGAGTTCCCTGCATTTTCAGTTCCTGTTGAAGGTCCCCGCCCATGAAGTTCTGATCGTTACATTTCGTTGGTGGACATGTGATGCCGTACAAGAAGGTCATTGCAATGTGCTCCACGGGACACCGTCGGACAAATACCACTCGTCCGGCCCCCATTACTCTTCGCGAATGTCCAGTGGATCTCACTATATATAAGCGGCGTCATGGGTATAAGGGTCCATTCTGCTACCTGATGGTTAGACTCGGGTTTTGATCACCACCACTGAAAAATGGTCAATTTTACGATATTGGCGGGAGGGTACACCTCTTTCATCGCTGCTTACTTGTTTAACTCGGATACTTCGTCTCTCACGTATTTGAACCAGTCGCCGACGGGTGCCAACCCTTCGTGGATAACTTCGCATCCTACCAACAAGAGTATTCTCTAGTGAGTAACTATTGAATAATGCTTGAATTGTGCATCTTTTGAGACGATACGTTCGCTTATGTAGTGCTGTGAATGAGAACGCACAAGGTGCACTTCAATCGTTCACCATCGGCAGTCAAGGCATCCTGTCAGGTCCTATTGGACAAGCCAGCTCCGGTGGTGACAGTCCCGCTTTTGCAGGGCCTTTGTCCACTGGACAAATTGCTATCATGAATGTACGGAAAATCCTGCTAATACGTTGAACGCAATTCATTAGCTGAACACCCCCACTCGTACATAGTACAACTCGGGCAATGGCTTGATTATTCCAACGACCACAGATCCTCTGCACTTCGCCTCAGCAAACCTCATCCAATTCCCTGCTGCGGTGTCTCACCCCCACATGGCACTTCAACATGGATCCGAAGTGCTCATTCCGGACTTGGTTAGCACTCGCGTTTCGTCCATAATCACTGAAACTAATTTGGTATGTAGGGTGCAGACAAAGTCTGGCGACTGGTTGAGGACGGCTCCCCTGGGAACTGGCGTATTCAAGGATTCATCACTCAACCACAAGGCAGCGGACCTAGGCACATTGCGACCAGAGGCACGCTTATTAGCTGTGGATCGTTAGATCAAACCTCATGTTAACCGATTGTACTTCTCCGCAGGCAATACTTTGTACACTCTGCACGAGCTCTCAAGCACGCTCACTCAACAAGCCATTCCTCCCGCTCCCAATGGTACCTCCACGATCGTAGCCAACTTTTCCATCATACCACCCAACCCGCCGCCTCAAGCCGAATGGCATGCCGGCGAGATTTTGTTGACCGAAGCCTCTCCCAAATTCCGTCAACCTTTCATCTACGTCTCAAACAGAAACACTGGCCCCGTTGTGGATCCCCAAGGGGACGCCATCGCTATATTCGAGATAGAGCCTAAGCTCAAGTTCGTCAAGCACGTCTACACTGGATTGGACCAGATTCGTGGTATGGAGTTTGGTGGACCGGAGAATGAGTTCTTGATTGCTTCAGGCGTTGCTGGAGATGCTGGAGTGATTATGCTGAGGAGAATCAATGGAGGTGCGGATTTGGAGATCATTGCAAAGGATACGGTTCTCCCGACTCGGACCAGTTTCGTCTGGCTGTGAAGAGGCTAGACTGAATCATGTGACGCTCTATACCGACTGTTCGAGAGAAACTCTACCAGGACTGATACGCATTAGAACACGTTCCGTTCATAACTTGTCCATGTTGGACTAATGAGGCTCTCAACGGACTACGTAGGTCCTCAAACTCAAAACTTCCTTGGCATTTGCACAATGGACGCTCACCTCTACCAAACCGGTGAATATTGCACTGCAAAATCTGGCATCTGTTCATGTTACTATGGGGCTAAGCCATAGGACGGCGACAAACTGTCCTTTGTTGGCGTTGAGCGTTCGATCTTCCTCGCATCGTGAGACTAATGCAAAACAATCAGGAGGCAACGAGGTCAACATGCTATTGTCCGGCTTGCAAACGATGCTTCCAAAGATTCGGTTCCAGTGGCAAAGCGGGCGTTGTTTCCTGTTGTTTCTTCTTTGACCTTTGTGAATATATAAGAGGACCCGCTCTCGACAACACGGGTCCATCTCTTCTTATTCCCTCTTCTTTTACGGGGCTCCGGGAGCCTACACTTAGTTTCATATCAACGAACACGATGGTCAACCTTATCATTCTCGCAGGCGGATATACCAACTTCATTGCTACCTATCTTTTCAATTCTACCTCCTCTAATCTGACTTTGTTGGGCCAAAGTCCTTCTGGAGAGAATCCGTCTTGGATAGCTTCACATCCTACAAACAAGAGTATTCTCTAGTACGTCAACTTCCATTATCCTATCTGTTGTTGGGACTGATGAATATCTAGTGCCGTGAATGAGGCATTCAATGGCCTAGGACAACTACAATCATTCTTGGTAGGGCAAGATGGCGCATTGTTCAATGTGGCTAACGCGAGTTCTGGGGGAGATGGACCGGCTTTTGTCAATCCATTGTCTACGGGAGAAGTGGCTATAATGAACGTAAGTATCACCCTCTTCTCAATTTTAGAAACGGTTCGTAAGCTTATTGGATGGTTCAGTTTGGCTCTGGTGATGGCAAGTTCGTCCCCACTAAAGAAGATCCCCTTGAATTCGATGATACTGCACCTGTTGTGACGTTTCCAACACCAGAGAAGCCGCCGCCGAGCAACTTCTCCAGACCGCATATGGCGTTGGACGTTGGCTCAGAAGTCTTAGTACCTGATCTGGTGAGTTAGGACATTGACATGGTAGAAATTGCGTTATTCACATTCAATAGGGAGGCGATACCGTCTGGAGATTGGCAAAAGACAACATCACTGGCGAATACAAGATCCAAGGTCAATTGCAACAACCTCCAAATAGCGGTCCACGACACATTGCTGTCAAAGGTGAGAACACGTTGGCTGCAATTAGTCCAAGGGCGATCGTAATTGACACAGCCGATCTGCAGGAAACACGTTGTACACCATTCATGAAACAGATAGCACACTCACTCAACAAGCTATTCCTCAGGACCCCACAGCGCCTTCACCTATGATAGCCACCTTTAACATAACCCCTCCAAACCCACCTCCCCAAGCCCAATTTGCGGCAGCCGAGATCCGCCTCCTCGATTCTTCACCTAAGTTTCCCAAAGCCTACATTTACGCATCAAACAGGAACATTGGGCCGGTACCAGCACCAGAGGGCGATGCCATCGCTGTCTACGAGGTGGAGCCCCAATTGAAGTTTGTCAAGCATGTTTTCACGGGCTTGCAACAGATCCGTGGAATGGAATTTGGTGGGGACGAGAATGAGTTCTTGGTTGCTGCCGGGAACGTTGGTGAGGCGGGGACGATCGTGATGAGAAGGACGAATGGAGGGGCTGATCTGGAGATGGTTGCCCAGAACACGGAGATCTTGACAAGGACCACTTTTGTCTTGCTACAGCAGTGACCAGTGTATTATATCTGAAACGCATTGACGCCTTTATGATGAACGTTCAGAATATGTAGGTGACAACATGCAAACCGCGCTCCAGGGCCATTAACAGTTGTACGGAAAGATAGTTTCGAGAATGGATAGCCCAGCCTTCTAATGAAGGTTCGGGCAACCAGTCATGCCTGAGCACATAAGCTGCTTCGGTGGCGCAACGGTATCGCGCAGGTGTATCCCGGACAAGGATACACAAGAAAGGCGAGCTTAGCATAAGAACTTCAGATGCAGCGGCAACCGACAGAAGTAGACAAGGTGAGGTTGATACAAGTAGAACTGATATCATAGGGCCGCCTCTAGCAACCAGCCTCCTTGGAGAAATGAGGATCTGAAGGATCAGAGCGTGATAAGAAGGTGGCAGGTTTTGTACAAATTTGTATCTACTGCGGCCTTGATATTCTACCAGGAATAAACGAACCTGTTCAGGATTGCGCGTGTCGCAGAAGACTTTCGGGTGGTTGTATTTGTCTGCTACATGTGAGGGAAGTCTCCACCAGAATACGAATGGCGGAAAGGTTGAACAAAGACTGCACCGATAAAGGTGTCTAATCAACGCAGTCGACGTTGGTTGATATGCATGACAATGAAGCCAACGACAGTCAACGGTGCTCATTCACATCTACGCCTAGTGTCAAAACTAAACGCAGCTGCTATGACTTGAGAAGTCTGTAAGGCCGAGTGTATAAAAAAAATTCGGACACTTACTTCGTTGAATGGATGGCCCTACTATCTTGGGTATCAAGACAAAAGAAGCCATCAAAAACTCATCAAAAGCGTCCGACCTGAAGTAGGAAGAACTTACAAGAACAGACCGTCACGGTAAGAGACACAGTCCGTGACGCTGGGTATGTTGCATGTGGGAAAATGGGTCATTCCAAGGGACGTGCGCCGCCGGAGGCGGCGCTTAAGCGGCACGGGGACCTAAATGCTTGAAGCAAATTGTCTTCCAAGGGTGAACCGCAAGTTGCGGTGAGAGAGTATATGGACTTAGTCGTCACTCGGTCGCATTGTTGGTCATCTGAAGGGTGCATTCTGAGTGCTTGATATTCAAGCACTTTTCACATATTTACTGTAGCTGTAGGCAACACAATTCAATTCTTTTTACCGAACAAATGATGATTTACATATCGGCCAATGAGAGCAGCTCTCGATATGAAGAGAAGCAACTGCAGCTCACGTTGGTGCAGTCAAATAATGTAGGTTTCTCTCAACTTTTAATCTGACGAGGCTGACAGAAAGGTCGACTGTTGCAGTGTCCACGGTTTGTTATATACCTGGCAAGTCCGATCATTACCCCTGCTTTTGAACGCTCATTCTTAACATTTGAACAACGCACTTCTCGATGGACTCTTACATTGAGACTTTAGATCATATCACTATACATCACCTTGGAAATACAGCAGTGGATGAGCGACATGGTCTTAATGCAATCGCCTTCAAAGAGGACCAACACGGACTATGGACCTGCTGCCGTACTCTACAACGGCCTCTACTAATTCCAATCAGGGTTTGTGCATGCCCTCTCCGAGTTGATGTAGTTGGTCAGATCATTCCTGACCGCTGTTTCATCATCCCGACATCTCGCAATACCTTTCTGAACATAGAGGGTACTCGCACAAAACCCATAGCATCATTCTGGGTTGAGTCTCGTTCTGACCCTGCCTCAAGAGTTGAATGGTCTCACTTCAGAGATGCCATTCTCTCCTTATGTCGACGAGCAGCACATATTTTCACCACCGACTTTTCAAAGCTCTTTCATATTGACAGGGCAAGTGGGGCAATGAGGATCAGGATAGAATGGCATCCTGAGCTTGCAAGTGATGGGCGCACGGTTCGTAATCTTCACGTTTCTCTCTTACAATGTTGACTTAGCAACCCGAATGAAATTAGGCATCAGACATTCCTATTCTCGATGCCCAGGGGTTGCATGCCGTACCATCAATTGAAGACTCAAGCCTACCAATTGGGTGCGATTCACCTGCCGTTCGCGTAGTCTTCACACTTCACTATGAAGTAAAAGAGGGAAGACGATGTTATCTTAAATTCTTTGCAAAGCTATTTCATGTGCATCCGGCATAGTCACTATAGTTAGTACGTACCATTTTTGCCTACTGCACAGTAATCTCCTTGCATCACAAGAAATGGCTGCAATATATTTTCCTATTTCTCTATTGCATATTCCACTGAAGCGAAGAGTTTCACCGACCCGTCTTGAGTACAAGCGCACCGCCGACGATTGAGAGACCGAGTTGACAGCAATGTTGAAGTTGAGGTGCAAAGCCACCCCCTATATACCGAACATCTTTCTCCATCCCATTATCTTTCCCATTCAACTTAACTAAATATGTCCTCATTCAATCCCGAGGTTGTACTCGCTCATCTATGCAGTTTGAAGCTATCACCGGATCATAAAGAAATGTTGAACAACTGGAATACGAAGGTTAGAAACTGAAGCAATAGAGCACCCATTTATACTGACATACCACATGCAAAGGTAAAACAGAGAGTGGCAACCTGGGGTAAAAGTCGAGAACGTGACAGTCAGCCCAAGATTGAGAAGGAGCTCATTTGGATTGCCAACATCGTCGAATATGTCAATTTCCTAAATGCACTCACTCGCATCAATGGTAACTTGAAGAGCATCGTGAGAGGCTCACGTACCGCATTGAAACCAGAAGTCCCATTATTTGGACCGATGTTTAATCCTCCAACTTGGCTTGACATATGAGCAAGAAATGTTAGCACGAAGGTCAAGCCCTCACATACATACCTCCGTGCAGTCACAATCATCCACCCTTTCTATTACCCTCAGCTATCACATTGTCCACAATGCCACTCAGAAGAAGTCACATGGGATGGCTGGGTGGCAAGTGGTCCGCGAGAGGTCCATGGTCTTCGATGAGAGGAAATGGCGTTTGGATACCAATTGCGCTGTTCAAAGTGTAAAGAGAGTGATCAGGAAATGTACTGTTTTGCGACGACAAACAGACAATTCTGGGAGAGCTGTGACCACTGGGAAATACCTCGTTAGTTGTCGCCATCACCCTGTTAATAGTTATACTGACTTACATGAACCTGCAGGGGGTATTCCATATTTTCTCCAACGTTGTGCACTGATGCGAGAGCTCTTTGATCGAATCATTGAGCTACAGCCATCTTCGACGTCAGGCGGACTCGCAGAGAATATAAAATGTATGTAATGTCTCTGCTATATCCACAGCCAACCACACTGATTGTGCCATGCAGAATTACACCTACTTGAATACCATCAGAATGTTCTGGAATATTATCGCACATACAAAGAACAGAATCCAAGTCTTCAGTCAAAAGCAGAGATTGCACCATCAGGACAACAAACATTGAACGTGATGCCGGCAAACTTGGAATCATTCTCGACACCCACTGATGTTGAAGGATACTGTGACAAGTGGATTACCGATGATCTAATCACTGATGTATACCTGCAGTTCAGTGAGCGTACACGTCAATGAGAATCAAGTGAATATATATGTACCTTGACAGGTGAGTCTGAGTTGATCCCTATCTAATAAAAGATGCATAGCGTGACACTCGTAAAATATGTAGGGGAATGCATCTCATTAGACCAAACATTCAGAGCTGCCAATAAAGCGAGTATCGCAGATGAGACTCTCACAAGATCAAAGCCGATGCATGGTGGGCTATTGAGTATAATTAATGAGGACGGTGAGATCCTAGCTTGGGTAAGTCGTATTGAGCTTTACTTACAGATATCGATGCTGATGATAACTTGACCTCATAATTCTGTAGCGCTTATGTCAATCACTTGCAGCGGGAGATATCAAAGAGACACTACGAGGATATTGTCAATGGTGTGACCTACTTGGGCGGCCGTATCCTTCACAGGCAATTGTTGATAACTGTTGTCATTCTCGAGCATTTCTGTGTGAGGAGATTCCGAACCTTGAGGTCTTCCAAGACTGCTGGCATGTTTTGAAACGGTATTTAGTTGTTTGTCACAGAGAGGTAGCCGGGCCGACTCACACATTTGATAGATATCTTCTAGGCGTTATCGGCGATACACGAAACCAATATTACAAGGCTGTCTCATATGACATCAGCCATGCAATCTTACAAACGCCTGCTGAGAACAGTCAGCCTGCGAAGTACTGGTCGAAGGAGGAGCAAAGTGAAAACCTCTCTGGTGTCTTCGACAAGTGGCTGAAATATGAAGGTGTCTGGTCGGCGGGTGCATGGAGGGTAAGAAGAAAAAATCACAGTAAGATAAAGACTGACATTACCGTTCCCAGATCCATGAAGTACAGCTTGAACATGCCCGGAAAGGATGTCTAACATGTTCACGTCAAGATATTCGAACGGATGGGAGTCGTATAGAGGGTTCACACAAACACTGGAACTCAATAATGAGGGCCAATGCGAGTGGAATGGAGATGGTACATGCACTTGGTCATGACCACGTTCTCCGACGCAATGTTCGAGTTGGAATGAAGAAACACTCTGATGGAAACTTCATTGTTCTGACCTTTGGATCACATCATACCGGATTAGTTAACAGGATTGGAAGGCTCAAAAATTCACTACTCACAGCATCGAAGGGCCGAGGACTTCGCTTGCAGAGCGTTACGGTTCAGGCTGAGATAATATCTGCCAAATCCAAAGAGGAGTTCAGTTTGGTGCGATCTCAGCATGCGATCAACATTTCCCTTGGAGGACTCCTAGAGATCAAAGATGAGGATGAAGCTGGGGAGTCACTGAGCATCTTTGCAAAAGCGGAAATGGAGAATCTTCTCACAGATGTCGACATCGATCCAGCCCTTCTTCTCTTACCTGAAACGGGGCATCACCATTGCAGTCTCCCAAACTCCATGGTACCAAACTCTGGTCATGCAGACTACCTTGCCAGTGAGACTGTTTCAGAGGGCCCCTCCTTCAAGATTGCGGAAAGGAGCAACATGCATTCTGAATCAAACGCATTTAGACAGGCCGAGGGAAGTGCAAGCTGCAGTATTACCACGATTGTAAGTGACCCTTTATACTCAAATATGCATATAGACTTACCAATTTGATAGGACCTCACATCCGACAAAATTGTTGAGGTCATTGTGAGCGACCATCCTCCCAAAATGGAATCTGGAATCAGTGAATCAAAGAAACGTAGAAGTCGAAATGAGGGACAACAGATAGCGAGTAGTATTCCAAAGCAGTCATCGCACAAGAGAGCATGACTTGACCTCCAACCTAGCGAAAGTGATGAGACGTGTTCTGCAGATTCTGTGCGTAGCTTGGTTTCTTCAGTATGCATTCACTCACCTGTATCTTCTACACTTGCAGCTTCAACTCCCATCTACTCCTCAGCTACACCAGTTTTTTGATCGCTTTCCTGCCATGCATGCCACTCAGTCACTTAGTACCCGTATCCAAAACCCTGATGTCCTCTCTCACCCTACGGGGCAGCTGGAAGCAACATCTCATGAGCCTGAGGATGAGGATGACAGGTTGAACGCCCACCTTCCCCTTCCTGACTCGCGACCACTAATGCGTTCGCAGCATCTTTTCTCCTTCAAAATGGGAATTGATGCTCGTTCACTCACGATTGCATCTGGAGACGAGTTCTTCCTCTTCATGGAGCTTCGTCTTGAGCAGCGCTGGGCTTCGTTTATGATGAGTCCATGCTTGTGGGTGCAAGCTACTCAAGACTACAACAATCACCTGGAGAAGAAGTTCAGTGGCACGGTGCGGTCCACCTTTGTGAAGAAGAATACTCGGACACTTGTAGATAAGCTGGAGGAGATAGAAGCTGTGATTATCATGCAAATCGCTCAGGGAAATTTCCAATGTACATACCTCTCTTTCTATGTCCTTCGAACCCTGGCATTGAAGTTCTGAAACATCTGTTATAGCTCGGAGTGGTAGGACTGCATTCTGGGAGAGACACTGCATGGCAGTCGAGCTTGGTGAGGAGATGCTGAAGGCAAAAAAGACAGCAGGCAAGAGAGCACAGCCGGTATGTTCATCAATGTTCAACATTCAACGTACTGTCAGTCACACTCACACACTTGCGTCACTGTAGCAGAAGCCCATGGTGTGTCGCAGATGCAAGACTATCATGTATCTGCAAAAGTCTGGTGCAAGTGCAAACCATAAGCGTGGTTACTGTTCAGATGGCGGGCCAGTGAGTCTCACAAGAAAAGCAAATGAGAACGCACCTCCCGTGAATATTGATTCCGTTCCCCCCTGGCCACAACCACTCAGAATTTTTACTGAGGGAGCAGAATTCCATGTCCGGCCATTTGTTCGGGCACTCCGGGAACTTTACGACATGGCCGTTATCAAGAAGTCAAAAGCAGAAGACTTCAGTTTGGAAGGAGAAGCATTTGCCCGTATGTTTATGCAACATACCCAAGTAATCGACGATGTCCCGTATTTCCGCTTGTTTTCTTTGCTCAAACTTGACAGCCGGTCGAAGTACACTCTCCTAGAGCACAATGGCCAGGAACTCTTGCGTCTCGATTCTCTCAGGGATGACTGAACGTGTTTTCACATTTTCTTCACTACTGCTTCAGTCCATTCTAATATTTGCACTATTTGAGTTTGTATTCTACGAAATCTTTGGTAATCTCACAATTTTCGTATGGTACTACTAAAACATCATGGCATTGAGACCTTGGAGCTACTTAATAGGTGGAATGGAAGTGCATTAATGTCGTTAATGTCTTTGAAATGCTCTCGTCATTGTTCTCATCCAGTTCGCTCGAAGGCAGCGCATGTATCAATTTGGTGGGCGAAGGCCGAAATGACCAAATCGACAATCCAGTTTGCTGCAAACTCGCAGGTTCTGGACTATCATCACTTGAGGAACCTTGGAAGGCAGACAGCAGCCATAGTGTATACGAGTTGTTATCTCACATGCATCCCCTGGCCCTCAGTTCCCATTTCATCCTTTCCTTCTTCTGAGGCTCAGTTCCGGAATTCGAGTCGGCACCCTTGTCCTTAGCGGCTGCACCTTCTCATCGACAAGTAGGTGGGGGTTCTTGCATGACAGGCTGTGGTGGAACTCGAGGCTCTCTGATGCACGATTGCTCCTGACAAACATGGGAGGTTGGGGTGCAGGAAGCTGTGCAAGCATGCGGTGAGCCTCTGGCAATGAGACATAGCATCCGTCAACCATTGAATTGCTCGCGTACTCGCGTGGGTGAGCAGGTTCCTGAGCATCGTACCTAGGATTGTAGCGTCTACCAGTAGACTCAATGTCTGATATGGAAGGTCGGCAAGCTGGAGGTGAGTGAAGAGGCATTGCCGGTGGACCACCAGGACCAGGATACTGTCAGCCATACCTAGGGTGAACTCGAGGTGAGCTATCCACCGAGCTATCGCATCCTCTAGGACTATGCGGTCATTGCTGAGGATAAGGTGGCAAATGCAGCCTTGGTACGTAGTATGGCTGTTGCTGCTGGTGTGGTGCAGGGTATCCGCTGAAGGTCGAGCACGACGCTCTTGTGGGCATTCACGTTCTCAATCACGATGCTCTGGGATGGGTGGTCATCGTTCCCAAGCCAGTTCGCAGTCGCTAGATACGTCACGAGGATATCCAGGAGGAGACCGAGGAAGGCCTGCTTGTCCAGGACCCAATGGAGGTCTGGGTTCGTAAGGAACGTGGCTTGGATGTAAACAGAGGCGAAGGAGAAGGCGATGTCATACGGATAAGTCAGGGATAAGATACTTCCTGCTGAGGATGACGATCTCTAGTCATCCCTAAGAATCGGTTGCGGCATCGGCTGGTGGAGAAGTACCATTTGGGGACTAGTCTGACCATTCTTGCGATAGGGACCTGTCTCTCTGTGAAGCGAAGGACGGTTGTGAGGTGCATGGGAGCGAGCACGTGTTGAGATGGCGCATGATTGTCATTGAGCACGACTGGTGGCGGCGGTCCACCTCTGAATGGTCCTGGTGACGAACGCCCATTGAGTACGGCGGCGGGAGCTGGCAAAGGCAGATCACCAGGTCCTCTAGAATCGGTCCTAAAGATCGGACGGGGACCTTCACGAGAGTGAAGCAATAGTAGTGAAGGGCCCATTACTCCCATAGGCGTGGAGATGAGTGGGTTGGCGTAAGCGGTAGGATGGATGTCCTGCAGTCCCGGTGCAGCGGGTAAAGCGCCGCCAGTTGCTTAAGCTGTCTTCAGAAGTTGAAGACGCTGGGCAATCGCCGTGTTACTAGGGTCTAGCTCGGCGGCTCTGGCATACGCATCAATAGCATCTGAGGAGATTTGGTTGTTGCAGGACTCATACAACGAGCCGAGGTCGAACCAAACCTCAGAGATCTAAGGATTGATATGAATCGCATACTCGATTCGTACGGAGTACGCGTCGAGTGCATGGTGATACTGATTGATCTGGAAGTAGAGGATGCAAATAGAACAGCAGAAGGTGGGATTGCGGCCATCGCGGTACACTGCTTGCTGGTGAGCTTCGTGTGCTTTGTTGTATTTCTGTCCAGCCACGTAAGCACGTCCAAGGAGGTATCAACTCTGCGGACGTGTCCCGGGTTATCCCTTACGACTCGTTCGTAGACCTCTCGCACAGACGAGCTGCACACAGTCAAATGAATTAGAAGATGGTCCAAGATTAGTCACTTGATAGCGAAGATCCACTTACATCGTGCATCTGCTCATATACATGACCAATTTGGAACCAGATATCGGCATGCGCGAGCGGATTCGGAGGATTCTTGGAGGATGTGGTCGAAACACCCGAGGCTTTCGTTGTACTTCCCCTGCTGCTTGTATATAATCCCGAGGCAAAAGAGAGTTTCTTTCGCCTTGTCGAAGTCTATATTACGATTGTCTATATTAGTGTTGATGTGTCATTCGAAAAGCAAGGGGTCGTGGCACTAACGTTTATCCATACGAAGGACGGACGAGAAGGCTTCTTCGGCGTGGTCCAAAGAACCATATCAGTCGTATAGAATGCCTCAGTCGTATAGAATGCCGATGCCGTACCAAAGTTTAGGGTCGTCTTGAGAACAGGGGCAGTTGGTAATTGAGTTTGGAAGAGAAGCAAGCAGGGACTGACCCTTGGGTTTGGCAGATAGGTAAAGAGCCTGTTGATAGGCCTATCCTATAGGCACGCTGAAGGATGATGAAGGTCATCATCCTGCATATCAGATAGCAGTGACCTGGAGAGCCAGAAGTCAGTAAGCGAAGCAACCGAGGGGAAAGACTCACGCACCAAGGGCACTTCATATTTCGCCATTCTCTTGCTGAACCTTGAGCACACGGCAGAAGTACTCGACTGCCTAGAGGGGACGAATTAGACCGGAGATCGAAAAACAAGCATGCAACTGCCGTAGAAGAGAAGAATCAAAGCGAACGCAGGTTGGCCTGCAAGACGAGACAAACTTTCCGTGGGGGGGAGTGGGGGGGAGGTGACGAAGAGGACCGGCAGCGACAGAGAGAGAGCACCAGATGCGTGCCAGCGTGCCCAAATCGATCGCAGCTCAATTGCTAACACACGCACTCACCCAGATGAACAACTTGGGCTGGGATGCTTTGCTGGCAACCATCTTGCTGTGCTGTGCTTCCCGAGCGTGTTGTTTGGGCGTATGTTTGACCGTGTGGGTTAAAGGTTGAATATATCGTTAATATTGTTGAACGACTGGAGGCAAACACGTTAAGCGCCCAATCACATGCTGGTAAAAGGGTCGACCGGTAACTCAAAAGGGTCGACCGGTAACTCAAAAGGGTCGACAGGCGGCTAAAAGGGTCAGGCCGGCGACTTGGGACCCTTTTTGGGCACCCTTGGAATGGCGGTGTTGCCTTGCATGTGGGCCTTTTCAAGCATTTGAGAACTTGAAGGGATGGACTTTTCATCACCGTGGACTCTTAGACCAATCGTCGACGCTCGCCTCTACCAAACCGATGAATATGGCACTGCAAAATCTACCATCTGTTCAAACTTTCATGTTGCTATGGGGCTAAGCCATAGAGCGGCGACAAACTGTCCTTTTGTTGGCATTGAGCGTTCGATCTTCTTCGCACTGTGAGACTAATGCAAAACAATCAGGAGGCAACGAGGTCAGAACGCTATTGTCCGGCTTGCAAGCGATGCTTCCAAGGACTTGGCTGCAGTGGCAAAGGGAGCGTTGTTTCCTGTTGTTTCTTCTTTGACCTTAGTGCATATATAAGAGAACCCGCTCTCAACGACCCGGGTCCATCTCTTCTTATTCCCTCTCCCGTCTCTTAGCCTTTCTCTCACGGGGCTCTGGGAGCTCACACTTAGTTTCATATCAACGAACACAATGGTCAACCTTATCATCCTCGCAGGCGGATATACCAACTTCATTGCGACCTATCTTTTCAATTCTACCTCCTCTAATCTGACTTTGTTGAGCCAAAGTCCTTCTGGCGAGAATCCGTCTTGGATAGCTTCACATCCTACAAACAAGAGTATTCTCTAGTACGTCAACTTCCCTTATTATGTTTGTTGTTGGAACTGATGAATATCTAGTGCCGTGAATGAGGTTTTCAATGGCCCAGGACAATTACAATCATTCTTCGTAGGGCAAGATGGCGCATTGTTCAACGTGGCTAACGCGAGTTCTGGGGGAGACGGACCGGCTTTTGTCAATCCATTGTCTACGGGAGAAGTGGCTATAATGAACGTAAGTATCGCCGTCTTCTGAAGTCTAAGAACGGCTCACAAGCTTATTGGATGGTTCAGTTTGGCTCTGGCGATGGCAAATTCATCCCCACTAAAGAAGATCCCCTTGAATTCGATGATACTGCACCAGTTGTGACGTTTCCAACACCAGAGAAGCCGTGGCCGTTCAACTTCTCCAGACCGCATATGGCGTTGGACGTTGGCTCAGAAGTCTTAGTACCTGATATGGTGAATTATGATATTGACATGATATAAATTGTGTTACTCACCTTCGATAGGGAGGCGATACCGTCTGGAGGTTGGCAAAGGACAACAGCACTGGCGAATACAAGATCCAAGGTCAGTTGCAACAACCTCCAAATAGCGGTCCACGGCACATCGCCGTCAAAGGTGAGAACGCGTTGGCTGCAATTAGTCCAAGGGCGATCGTTATTGACACAACCGATCTCCAGGCAACATGTTGTACACCTTTCATGAAACAGATAGCACACTCACTCAACAAGCTATTCCTCAAGACCCCACAGCGCCTTCACCTATGATAGCCACCCTTAACATAACTCCTCCAAACCCACCTCCCCAAGCCCACTTTGCCGCAGCCGAGATCCGCCTTCTCAATTCTTCACCCAAATTTCCCAAAGCCTACATTTACACATCCAACAGGGCCATTAGGCAAGTACCAGCACCGGAGGACGATGCCATCGCTGTCTACGAAGTGGAGCCCCAATTGAAGTTTGTCAAGCATGTTTTCACGGGCTTGCAACAGATCCGTGGAATGGAATTTGGTGGGGATGAGAATGAGTTCTTGGTTGCTGCGGGGAACTTTGGTGAGGCGGGGACGATCGTGATGAGAAGGACGAATGGAGGGGCTGATCTGGAGATGGTTGCCCAGAACACGGAGATCCCGACGAGGACCAGTTTTGTGTTGCTAGAGCAATGACCAGTGTATTATACCTGAAACGCATGGACGGCTTCTTAGTGAATGTTCAGAATATTCGAGCGACAACATGCAAACCGTGCTTCAGGGTCACTTAAAGTTGGATGGAAATATCCTGGACAAGGAACACAAGAAGGGCGAACTCAGCATAAGAACTCCAGATGAAGCGGCGATGACAGAAGTAGACAAGGTGAGCTTGGTACAAGTAGAACTGATATCATGGGCCTAGCAATCCTAGAGAAATGGGGATTTGAAGGTCAGAGCGTGATAAGAAGATGGCAGCTTTTGTATCTACTGCGGCCTTGATATTCTACAAGGAGTAAACGAACCTGTTCAGAATAGCGCGTGTCGCAGAAGACTTGTGGGTGGTTGTATTTATCTGCTAACATGTGAGGAAAGTCTCCACCAGAATATGAATGGCGGAAAGGTTGAACAAAGACTGCACCGGTGAAGGTGTCTAACTAAGGCAGTCGATGTTGGTTGATATGCATGACAATGAAGTCAACGAGAGTCAACGGTGCTCCCTCACACCTACGCCTAGCGTCAAAACTAAACGCAGCTGCTATGCATTGACTTGAGAAGTCTAGATCTGCAAGTCCGAGTGAACAAATATTCGGACAAGTACTTCGTTGAATCGATGGTCCTACTATCTTGGGTATCAAGACAAAAGAAGCCATCAAAAGTGTCCAACCTGAAGATCTGGAAGAATCACAAGAGCAGTTCGTAAAGTTTACTGTAGACCAGTCCGTGACGGCGCTGCGCATGTTGCATCTGGGCCTTTTCCAGTGTTTGGGAACTTGAAAGGGATAGACTTTTCATCACCCAATTGGACTCTTAGAGCAATCACAGTTGCCTCTGATGTTCCTCGTCGACGTCAACACGGCGCGTCTCTACGGTAAGTATGCCATACACCGCCCTCGTCAAAGGGGTGTCTCCTGTCTCCTCTTTTCTCCCCTCGGAGGCTCGGATACATTCTGCCCTCGGGTACCTTCTGGACCGAACCAGTACGCCAAGTCAATTAGATGTAGAATGACGTCTCTGACATGATATGGCATCTGAATGAAGTTCAAAATCCTGTGCATTGCCGCATAAAAGTTGTACGCTCGATTCTCGAGCCTAGGCGGGTCTAAGCGATTCCCCAACTCCTCTTGCAGTGCATGAGCCTACACACAATGAGCCCACACGAACTGGTATATGCCATAGGCCCAGGACGTTCGCATATACCATAATGTGGTGGGGCACCCCCAAGATCGTCTTCGTTCTCGTCTTCGTGATCAACTGCGTTCTCTGGTCCCAAAGTCGGTATGGCGATCTCAAAAGCGTGCGTTCACGCAGTCCGGAACTGTTCACTCAGGGAGGTGCTTCGAAGGGGCACCAGGTTGGTGCAGGTGCTAGTTTGCTTGGACACAGAAGGGATGAGGTACGCCATTGGTAAATTTACCAAGATTCTGCTTTACTGAAACGCGAACGCCTCTTTGCTATTTATAGTGCCGTCCTGTATCATTCCCGGTAAAGGACCAATGCTCCATCGCCCAAGAATTATGTCCTCACTCAGATACTTTCCTGTCCATACCCTATCTTCAACATTACTTCTGCTCAGACTCACATATACGCCCACTCCTCTTCACCGGCTACATCGTCTGGCTCATATTTCTCTTTTCCACTCTCGGAATTAGTGCTTCGGATTTCTTTTGCCCAAACCTCGCTACCCTTTCACATCTCCTAGGTTTAGATGAAAATGTCGCCGGGGTGACATTCTTGGCTTTTGGGAACGGCAGTCCGGACGTCTTCTCGACTTTCGCGGCCATGCGTAGCAATTCAGCCGGATTGGCTATTGGTGACTTGCTTGGTGCAGCTTTGTTCGTGACTTCCTGCGTCGTGGGGTCTATGTGTATCATTAAGCCTTTCAAGGTCGATCGAGGACCGTTCCTACGAGACGTTGGGTTCTTTACGTTCGCGGTTATGATGGTTTTGGTGATGCTATGGGATAATGAGATCAAAGCATGGGAGGCGGCGTCCATGATTGCCCTCTATGCTATTTATGTTACTGTGGTTGTTATTGGTTCCTACCTCGAGAAGACGGGTATGTGGCTGAAGCAGGAAGATGCTTGCCTACCCGACGAATTTCAGGAGGAAGGCATTGTTTATACGCCATATCGTGATGAACCAGAGTGTAAGTTGTACATCGCACACGTCCTCGATATCCAGTTGACATTTTCATAAAGTGAGCCCAACGCCAAAAGATGTCCCGTCTCTCCAAGTCCCATATACCAGAACTCGCTCTGTCTCAGCACCAGGTCCTCCTCCTCGTCTCCAGCTGGAACTTCCGCCAAGGCCACAAACACGCTGCCCATCACCCCAATCATTCCACTCTGCCCGTACTGAGCATCACCAGCACCACCAGCACTGTTCGTCACACTCGCGTACAAAACACATGCCATCGTTCTCCCTCATCGGAGCTCTGGAGTTTCGCCGGGTCGTCTCTGAACTACAGCAACATCCCGAAGGCTCGTTGAGCTTGCCCGAGAGTCCTATACCATCCTATCCCGGTGGTCATTATCATCCACATCGCAGCTCAAGACCTCGAACACCGATTGAGTACAGCTCAGAGCGCGATCCATGGGATGCTCGATTAGAACTTCCTTTTGATGGGCGTTCGACGCTTGGCGTGACACCTTCAGAAAGAGAGAACGGTTTGGAGGGTCCGACACCGATTATCAAAATTACCAACACGCCAGCCTCGCCCCTCACGGTTGATACTTTGTCGGAAGAAGAGACACCGCAGAAGACCCTGGGCATAAAGCGTCAACATGTGTTTAGTGCCCTCGCGAAGACGTACCATATCCTGTTCCCTACGCTCCATGATTTTCAAGAAAAATCTCTCTTGGGGAAGCTTGCTGCTGTGTTCGCAGTACCTGCCATGCTGGCATTGACACTGACTCTGCCTGTCGTTGTCACTGACCACGATTGTGACAATGGACAGGAAGAGAAGGTCCTGACGGACGAAGCTCGGTTAGTCCACGTCGAGGAGGAAGCAGTAGTAGAGAGGACGATTGTCGCCGAGGACATAATCGAAGAAGAGTTGCATGAACTCAAGTTCAACAAGTGGTTGATGGCCACGCAATGTATACTTGGACCGTTATTCTGTGTCACCGTTCTTTTCGGTAAGTTCCCCTCCCAAATACTTAAAAGAGTCACTGAGTTAAAATTATATTGACAAGATGGAACAAAACATGAGCCATGGTTCTTCCTAGCCGCAGGCGTCGCAGGCACAATAGTCGCCATC
Source organism: Somion occarium (assembly GCA_964035595.1). Classification (NCBI taxonomy): domain Eukaryota; kingdom Fungi; phylum Basidiomycota; class Agaricomycetes; order Polyporales; family Cerrenaceae; genus Somion; species Somion occarium. Next base: position 822,936 of record OZ037949.1, on the reverse strand, counting down.
CTCGTTGCCGCCTTCGCCCATCGCGGCGATAGCCCAGCCGCTTGTCTCGCCCGATGTGCCATGGGGTTCGTCGTCGCTATCGTCTGGGTCATGGCGATCGCCGACGAAGTAGTCGAAGTCCTCCAAACCATTGGCCTCATATTTGGTCTGTCTGACGCCATCATCGGTCTCACCATCTTCGCCATCGGTAGTTCGCTCGCCGACTTGGTCGCAAATACATCCGTCGCTGTCTTTGCTCCCATCATGGGTTTCTCTGCGTGTTTCGGTGGCCCTATGATGAATATCCTCTTGGGCATAGGTATCTCTGGGTCTTCTATCATTCGGCAGAATGGTGGAAAATCATATCCGCTCCATTTCAGCACGACACTCGTCATTACGGGGACTGGCTTGCTGGCTCTGTTGGTCTTGTCATTGGTGTTTGTCCCTTGGAATGGGTACTTCTTACCTAGAAGTTGGGGCGTTGCACTTATAGTGGGTTATATTGGTGTCATGATGGCAAATGTTGTTGTAGAGGTCACGATGACTTCTTCATAGCATGATGATCAGGAATAAACGTTGACGTTGTATCTGATAATTTATCGTTGTATTATCCCAGTTTTGCTTGTCTAGTGTTGTACATATGTGTATCTTTAGCGTCATGTATTCCTCTTGTTCTCTGCGTACAGGCTTCGTACTTAACATACAGTACATTACTTGTAGACTCTAGCTCATAGTTATCCTGGCTGGTTGATACGGACCAAATTGCATTTGAGGACACGATGGTGCCTAATATCTAAGTATCATATGCAATGCTAGGAGACGATGGAGCTCAAGGTGTCAACAAAGAGTTGCGCTACTATACTGTGCGTAATAATCAATCCAATCTTCTCAATCATGGACGTGGCGGCTGCTTTCGTAGAGACCATGGGTATGAATAACAGAACGGAAGGCAGTTTCAAGAGACCTTGAGTTCTTTGAATTAGCGACCAGTTGTTGAATGCAAGGCTCAGGTGCATTGTGAGGTGATGCATTGAAGAAATAGAACCTTCAGCGATACCTTGCTCCAGTGTCTTCAGTAGTTTTCACTTCTCACCACGAGGCTAGCGAAAGAGAATATTAAACAAGCAGCGGAAAGGGAACTCTACTACTTATCTTGAACGCGCTCATCAATGTGTCAGGAAGGCTCGGACGCGAGGGGTCATTTATTCTCATGCCTACCAAACTTGACATAACCTTGAAAAGAGACCTGCTACATACTGTAGGGCCTGAAATATCTCGGTGAGCGCATCCAGCCTCGTTGATAAGATTGGGCTGCACCGCGCCTTCGATAGATGGTAAGTAGTGGGAGCTTAACATTGCGCGGAGAAGACTGTGATGATAATACAAGAAGTTCATGTAACTGACCTAAACCAAATCAATTGATCCAGATCATATGTTTTAGTTTCTGGATCGACGTCATAATATACACGAAGAACATACAAGCATTATACGCAATGCTCGCAAACAATGAAGGTCGTACTGCTTGTCAGTAGAACTAGGCATTGCTCAGCTTCAGGCGAAGCAGTCGGTCTCATGAACGACTTGCGTCAACAAAAGAGGGTTCAGCCCTACCTCATGGGGAAGCAGCTCAACGTTGGACGCGAGACGTGAGTTGAACGCGGGATGATGCAAGGAGGAACAGAACCTTTGTCAGTCCTGCGAGGACCTGATCAAAAGAGCAGGGGTATTATAAGCCACCAGATGACGCATGCTGCTACCGCCCGATGTGCCTGCAAATTGACGCAGAGCCCTCTTCTCTCAAGCATCGTTGGCGAATGAAGAGGACATTTGCAGCGGTTGAACGCCATGAAAGGCCACGGGAGCATGTTGCGAGGGCTTGGCTATGACGCTCTGGCCATCGGGGGCGTCAAGACGTCGACTATAATATCGATTCGCCGTCAAAGACTCGGAATCTTGAAGCACGACCATCTGGAGCTTGACATGTCTCGATGAACCTGACCAATCTTGCCGATGCATCCGTGTGCACTGTACCTGTCTTTACGACCGGAGACACTGACGATGGGGCGAGGCTCTGCCAACTGGAGCTAACCTCCATTCGTTGTGCTCGGATTATACGCTTTGGGGCGATATTTGAGTCTGATAGGAGGAAGCTTGGTGGACGTTTGAGAGGAAGATAGTCGCGCGGAGGGGTCCGGTGCGGTCGCAGCGTGACGTACAGCGCGGGCGTTGCCCAGTTCAGTTCGTTTCTCAACTGCAACTGCCTCTCCATCCGCCATCCATTGGTCCGCCTCTCCCTCTTTCTCCTTTCCCTCCTTCCCCGATATACCAATAAACGCGTTGTTTTCACTGACACAATCACCCGCATACCCAAACAGCACAATCACAGTAGAACGCATAGGCACAACGCCATCTTTATCTCTTACCATCTCATCACATTCACACCCAGATATGAACTTTTTCAAGACTAAACCTCGCACTCCACCAGACTTGGTTCGTGGTTTGCGAGATGCTTTGCCCAAGCTAGAAGCTGGGCCACCAGGAGGCGAGACTAGGAGGAAGGTGAGTATGTTGGTTTGAAGCCGCTTTGCAGATACACCCTAAAGAGGACGTGTATTTGGGTAGGCAAACGAGGAGGTGTCCAAGAACTTGCAACAGATCAAGGCGATCTTGCTCGGCGATGGAGGCGAGTTCTCCCTTTCTCGTCGCTCTGCTAGTATCCTTACGCCTTGGACAGATCCATTACCAGAGCTCGTAGCGCAACTTGCTCAAGAGACCTACTCGACAGACCTACTTCATCACCTACTACTGAACCTCCACAGACTGGAATTTGAATCTCGCAAAGATGTTGTTCAAATATTTAACAACCTCCTACGACGGCAGATCGGCTCGCGGTACCCTACCGTCGAATACCTTTCAGGCAAACCGGACATCTTGTTCGCGGCGTTCAAGGGATATGAGAAGGAGGATATTGCGTTGAATACTGGAATGATCCTGAGGGAGATGCTGCGACATGAATCATTGGCAAAGATTTTGCTGTATTCTGAACAGTGCGTTTTATCTTACATATCTATCAATGCGAAATGCATATGGGTTGGGGGAACGCTAATAGAGCGTGGTAGATTCTACATGTTCCCGCATTACATCGAGACGACGACGTTTGGGATCTCTTGTGATGCTTACACGAACCTCAAGGAAACGTTGACGCGACACAAGGCCATGGTCGCGGAATACCTGGACAAGAACTATGACAGAGTTTGTCTTCCTTTACTCACGTCTTTTGCACATTCTCACTCCGCTTGTTCTTTTCCCATCACTGCAGTTTTTCCAATCCTTCACTTCACTCATCCTCTCAGAGAACTATGTCACGAAACGTCAATCCCTCAAGCTCCTCGGCGAAATCCTACTTGACCGGGCCAACTTCAACGTCATGACCCGATATATCGCTAATGAAGGCAATTTGAAGCTTATGATGAACCTTTTGCGGGATAAAAGCCGGAATATTCAGTTCGAGGCGTTTCATGTGTTCAAGGTATGTGATCGTCTTACTTATTCTTATTGACTTTTCTGTGTTTCCATGCTGCGTTTTCGGAATGCATCTTGTTCTTACTGAACGGACCTAATGCATTATCGTCATTGATGTTTGTGATTGAATAGGAGGCTGACCTGACTTTTTTTATAGGTGTTCGTGGCGAACCCCAAGAAACCACCTCAGATTGAGGCTATCCTGCGGCGAAACAAGGATAAACTTCTACAGTTCCTGAAGAATTTCCACAATGACAAAGAAGGTCCGTTTACCTCCTTACTATCCCTCATTTACCCCCCCTAACTCAATGCTTACTTATTTTTGCATTCACCTCCACAGATGAACAATTTACCGTAAGTCAAAGTTACGCTCTTCACACATGTTGCCCACATCTCCGCTTCCACCCCGGCCCCCATTCAAACGCACCCCACACCGTTCCCCCTTTTCTCGTCCCCTTTTCCATGCTTTGCTGCTTTTCTCTCGAGTGATCATCAGATAGAAGCTGACCTATTGTCCCATGCTTGTCCTTTTGACAGGACGAAAAGCAATTTCTCATCGTGCAAATTCAGAACCTGTGATTAATTGATTTGCCGCCGCGCTCGGGGTTTTTTGTCATCTGCCAGTCCACTTTGTCATTCCTCTCACGTCACCGTCACCGTCACACCTCTGTCTTTAGTATCGTCCCAATCGTCCCAATCGCCCCAACCTCTTCTTTTGACACCTCACTCACTCCTATGCCGTCCTCCCTGTACTGGTATTGCGGACGTCGTCTGCGTCGGTTGAAAGATTGTTGAGCTCGTAGCATCATCGTTGCCCATCTCGAATTCCCCGACCGTTCTCATTGCACCCGTGGTTGGAGGTGATCGGTGACCATGTCGTATATCGTATATGCCCATGCCCTTCTTCTCGTCCCCGCCCAACAACCGACATCCCCGCTACTCTCTCCTTTCTTCATGACGTGTCTATACCCGCCATGTCCCAATGCCCTACGATGCACACCATTGTCATCGCTCGTTCAAGCTCACACACATCTTCCTCTGGCCATCATCTCATATCACTCCCACACTCGTCTACGCATAAATCATGGCAATATGTACAAAAACCCTTCAAAGCTTCTTGTTTGGTCGTCCCATCAACTCGTTCTGATGCGTGTTTTTTTTTTCTTCTCCCTGCTACCCGGGTTCAATCGATATCTCTTCCCCTTCATTATTCATCTTGCCACAGTGAATTCTGCACTCGCCCTCCCTGTATATATCGTACCATTTGCCCCACACCCCAACTTTGCGTCAATCGATGGGACAATCCTGACAGTGTTTTCATCACCTGGGCCCCTTTCTTTGTAGTAGTATACCCGTCCCCCATTGTCATATATTGCTGTTCTCGATTTGCGAGGCTTCAATTATTGATCAGTCGTGTGTAGACTCTAGGGTGAACTTTCTCGTATGAAGAGGGGGTCTCGAGTAGTGATGTGTTGAACTCAGTCCTCGACTCCTAGCAGCCATACAGTATAACCAACGTACTCGTGGTCATTCAACTGATGATCTTGTCTAGTCCGGTGACGCATTGACAGTTGTCCAGTAGGTCGCGTGTATGTCCGGTGTACGCTCAACTGGAATGCCAGATACATGTTTATCGGCCCCATACTGAGGTGAGCGCGCTGCGAGGCGGACACGTTACGCGATACTGGAGATCATTGCACCTAAAAGCCTGAGAGGGGGATATAGCATTTCAAGCATCTCAAGCACATGGCTTGCTGTACATTGGAAGACAAGAAGGGCGAAAGGTATGTAAGGGTGATGTTCACAGAAGTTCTGACGAGCAGGAAAGTGTACTGTTGTGCAGTATGCGGACACTTCCCTCCAAGCAGACAAGCAGACAACTACTGTACGGGTCCGACTCTGCAGGAAAGTGTACTAGCATGTAGACACTTCCCTCCAAGCGGACAACTACGGGCTACGGGCATCTGTATAGTTGGAATATAAGAAGAGTGGTAGTTTGGTAGAGGTCCCCGCCGTGTGATATTGAGGGATAAAAGGATGCAGAAAATTGGCCTTCGGGAATGAGAAGGCCGGGTATGGGTATATAAGGAATGAGTGGGAAGGACGTCTTGTTGAGACCCGCAATTACTAGAGGAAGCGTAATTGAAAGCGGGGTCGACGGCGAGGAAGGTCTGACGACTGGATAAACCAAGTGCCAACAGACCACATCCTGGCTCTTCTCGGAAGTTGGCTTGGAACGCGGCTGATGGTGCAAGAATCGCCTACAATATGTTCCACGTTAGCATGCCGTTGCGGGACGCAAATGGATAGAAAATCATACATATAGGTTGCGACTTTAGCTCCTTCGGAACCAGCTTGAGCATGTCCACAAAGTACCGCTTGTACCTCTCAACCGTCCGCGGATCTGATACGGCGTGGTGAACTTGCATAGGATCCAAGCAACTCGAACAATACTTTGGGACCTCCACATTATATCTTCGAATAAACCGCAAGTCGGATCTCTCATCGTCGTCATTAACGATAGACTCTTCCTCCAGGCGATAGTACCTTGGCGCATCCGGATGTTCTGGAGGAAAGGCGGCATTAGGATGACCCTGTCTTGGAGCGTCCATGATCCGCAGTTTGGTTGCGCAGAAAGCGCTAGGTGAGAACCAACGGTGAGTCAAAGAACTGATGAGAAAGAGAATGGTAACATACCACACGATTTCCCCCTCACCCTGATGCGAAAGGAAGGTCTCACAATTAGGACATTTGTGTAACTCTTTATCTGCAATCCGGAGGAGTGCGGACATGACGAGGACGGTTCCCGGCTGCACGCCCAAAAGCCAATCGACGTCATTCAGCGGACCGTCATTCGCCTGAATGACAATCGAATAATCGCGTCGTTGAACGAGGGCCTTGCCTGCACGATTATCGAAGAGACAACCAAGGAATCTGTGAAATTGCTGTATTCCCGTTTATGAGAAAAGAACTAAAATATGGAAAAGAAGAAACGTACTTCTTTATCGGCACATACCTGTACTGGAATAGGCATACGCTGATCTAACATATCCAATAGTGTGACCGTCTCTGAGTAAGGTTGTAGGTCTCTGACGATGGTGGGTACGACTTGTCTGCGTTTCGGTGTCAGTAATGTTCCTAGGTATGGCGAACTATGGAGAGAATACGCACAGTTTGGTTGCATTGAGTACGCAGTTGATGATGTCGACATGGCGTTGGAAGCCCTTATGCAACGCGATGAGCTCGCCTCTGGACACAGTCCATCGGAACGGAGCCACAATTGATGAATAGAAGATACTGCCTAGCGGCCCTCTGAAGATTACGGCAGGATTCTGAGTGACGTCCTCAAGATATCGTCGGATCTTTATAACGATAGCATCACAATTAGTTATAGATAGCTTGAGAGCATTCCAAGCGTCTGGTCGGCGCTGGATAGTGCGATCTCTGAGCAGCCGGTCAAACAAGGTGAGGAGGAAAACATATTGGTGGAGGATCTCGCGGAAGGCAGTTGCTTCCCGGACATGCCGACGTCCAGTCAGGAGTCCTATAGTGTCACGCACGAGGGTAATTGTGGTATAGATGTCCCCCGTGGAGCCATAGCTGATAGGACCGAAGATGCTCGACATCCTGCTTGGCCTTCTGGCCCACGAAGGACTGGGAAGTGATGTTGCTCTGCTGAAGGTACCATCCAATGCACCGCCCTCTTATATTCGCATCCACTGGGGCTGAGAGGCACTGTTGCAAGGGCGGCTATGACCTAGTATAATTAAGAGAGTTTCGGCGGAAGACATTCCTATGCAGGGTCGAGGAAATCTGGAAAACCATTCTGATCTGCGGCTTCCGAGGGGTTGATCGAAAGCCATGTTTCGAGGCAGCCAGTGACTGTATCGACTAACGAAAACTATCTCCAGATATGCTTGAAGTTCGACAGTACGTCTCCTATGATAACATCATCGCAAGCGTTGTCAGCGGAGTGGGACGGGTCCCCAGTAGCATATACAAGCAGTCGAGCCAAGCGAAAGCGGGGACTGGGAATCGGGCATGCTCATCATGAATCGCGATCATGGTGCACAAACACGTTGAGGTAAATTCTAGAGAATGGAAGATCCGGGGTAAGATCGTAATAGCAAGGGTAAGCTGGACAAGAGACCGCAGAGATGCCATCATACAGATGGCATTGGGACTGATCTAAACATAGACAAGATTTCAAATCATCACAGACTTGAGGTGCAGGTAGCGGAGGAAGACACTACGACTAAACCTTATCTACATACCGTGATAGTCTTTAATGTATTCGGCACCGACATTCGCAGATGGGTAACATAGGACAATCGTATCGCGGAGTAAGCTCGGACGGTTTGTTACGTGCCCTTGACGCATGAGGGGCCGACGACACACAAAAATACCTATTGAGTGGCCGCTTGCACGCGTCAAAGGTAGACAACAGCTTGAGAACAACATGTTGTTATCGATGGCAAGCACGCCTGCCTCTGGTCGAGCATGCCGCCGTGGATGTGTACCGGCACATCACCCTGAACAGAAGCTGAACGGTGCGTACTTGAAACACAATCCTTCGGCGAAAGTTCTTCTGCTTCTCCCCGATACTTATCTGACATACTGTAGATGGTGAGATTCCCGGGAAACCCACGCCTTCCCTGATATTAGTACTTCTGTGCCTGGATATGTTAAATTAGAGACCAAGAGCAAAACAAAACATCAAATTCTACCTTATTTTTTTTTACAGCACGATCTCCTTGTTCAGATTTAAAGCAAGGAAAAAGTAAATCTGTTGTAGGCGCACTTAGATACGGGCAAATACTCGTAATCAACTGTCCATATATGGTAATCCAGTTAGTACCTTTGTAGAAAGGCTTACGATGGATTTCTGCTGTCAGCAAGTTCTCCAGTTCAAGATGTTGGACTCAGAACCTGAGAGCAACGGAGAAAAAAATTGGAGGTGTGCAACTCATGTTGGCAACAAGTTCGGCAACTACTGACAAACCCAAGTGAGTAGGAAAAAATTACTACCAAGTAGTATTTGAACGGGCCAGGATATTCGGTACCGAGACTATATACAGGATAAAAGTTAGGAGGAAAGAAGTCATGAGGTGAACCGATACATAGAACGATTTGAATTCATTGAGGTTAACGTCAGATAGTCTGAGCATGTGTGTGAGGGGGTATTTATGTCAGACATTCTACGTTAATATCACAGGCTAAAAAAACTCAGGCTCCTTGCGATTGCGTATTGTCCTCCGAGGTGGACTGTGGGCCATCCACCGGCGTATTGAGAACCGCCAAGTTAGGTCCCACGCTCTGCGCAGGCAACGCAAGCGTCAGTCGACGAATGTACTGCCACTCCGTGTCAGGGTCGACAACTTGAGGATCGGCACCGCCGTCGTTCTGGACTCTGAAGTAAATTGGCGACACGAGACCCAATGAACGGCAGATCCAACCCGTAGTCGATAGGCTCAGAGACGACTGATTGATGATATGGAGGGAAGTCCGGCAATACGAGCTACCAGTCGAAAGAAGGTTTGATAAATAGATAGGCATGTGTTGACACTGCCTCGGTCACGTACCAAGTCGTGTCTCCGGTCAACAGCTCACGGACAATCTTCTTACACCTGGGACATCGACGAACTGCTTCATCCGTCACACGCATAAGAGCACGCATGTCCAGCTCTGCGCCGTCCTCCGGAAGAATGCCCCATTCAAGCTCCCGAACCTGACTGTCCCTCGTTCTAAGGACAACCGTGTAGTCTCCACGTTCAATAAGAGCACGGCCAGCACGCGCCCGAAAGCGAGCTCGTAAGAATCCATGAAAGACCTGTTAAGGTACTACATTAGCTATGGTGGGAAGATCGAGGCTAAATATTGTGCACATGCCTCTGCAGATACACAAGCGTGAAGAGGGACCTCTAATCGCTCATCCAACATGTCGACTAGCATGACGTGCTCCGATGCTGAAATGCCTTCAAAATCAGACTGATTTTGTCTGGAAACGATATATTCGTCACTGAGACAGGAATAGACATGTCAGTCTGACTACTCACCGTAGCACAACCGTCAGCACAACACTGATAAACTGAAGTTGTGAGTGCAACTTCTCGTGCAGGTGAACCATGTCCTCTTTAGTCGACTGCCACAGGAAAGGTGAGATCAACCTGCTATAAACCCAAGAACCGAGCCGTCCTAGAGCATGAGGCGAGGACTTTCGGGAGTGTGAAGCGATCCTCTTGGCGAAATCATCCGTGAGTACCTTGCAGGTGTTGAGGGACTCCCGAATCGCGCGCACTACATCGTCGGGAAGGCTGCGCTCGAGTGGCCCAAGTAGCTTGTCGAAGAACTCGAGAGTCAATATATAGGACTGGAGGAAGCCGCGCAGGGCATTCAGTTCATCGCTTTCATCATAATGACTGAGTGTAGTGTAAATCTTGGATGCGAGGGCTATAATGAGCACAATGTCGCCGAAGGAGCTCGCACTGAGAACAAAAACCATGGCGCGTCGTAGGAGGAAACAAGCTGCGAAAGCCACTTTGGAACGCTGTCCCGCATGCCAGTCCTACTTTGTTCTCATGGCAGATAACCTGTAAATTCTAATCCTGTTAGTTAAAACCTATTCGACAGTAAACTAGACATTAACACATTTACCTAGACGCTGGAGGATCAGGGTCCAAGGGAAGAAAGATCCAAAGGAACAGATCCATCTGACCTCATGTTATCTCGGGATTCCTTTCTCACACACCAAGGCAATCCACAGGTCTGAAAGCTACCCAGAAAGCGGCCAATATTCTAGCAGGGGAATGAAACTCTACCAACTCTAACTTACATCGACTACGATGAAATATAGAGGAGGTAGAACTGCGAACTGCGAAAGGCGATATGTCAGATCCACCGGACCGGTTGTTCGATAGGTTGTCTCCAGGATTCGATCTGGGTCTGGACAATAAGGGATCCTTCTATTAGAGAATGCAAGAAAAGCATTGACACCTACATGCACTTATGTGTATTTACGTTGTAAAATACACGTACGAGTGCAAGATCTAAAGGATCCGAGATCTAGAGAATGTCCTCGGAGGCCCTGCGTAAGGTAAGAGTTAGATGTCAAATGACTTCCATAGTTCACTTCCTCACCTTCTACACGTTGCCGAAACGACCACAGGCAGTGCTCAATGTTTCCCACCGCCAAAAGTACATGCCAAGGTCCAGGCAGCTTCAATGATCCAATAGAGATCGCTCAGATAGGTAAGAACCAGTCTGTGAGAAAATCCTAGATCATCAGAAGAGGTGGGGAAAGAGCACATGCCTGCACGCACGGACCTTACGTTGGCCTTGACATCCAACACAGCCTATGTCCTTGCTCCGCCGCATGTCAAAGGGTCTGGGGTGTGCAACCACGACTGCGGAGGAAACGGGGAGGGTCATGAGTTTAACAGACAAAAGTGACTTTCGAATGGGGAAAAGAGTACTCACACGAAAAACGAGAGCCGTCCCTCAACATACTACGCATGTATCTTTCGACGCCTAGGGCACAGTGATGCTAAGTAGTGTGTATAGCATAGCGTAGAGTGAGACAAGTCGGTCCGCAAGTCGGGATCCTGAAGGAGCGGACCATGTCCAATTGACGTTGAAAGATTACAGCTAAATAGCCAAAGAAGTGGAGGAATCGTTTGAGCAGTGAACGACGGATGTTGAGATGAGGCGAAGAAATCCTGCGAACAATGCGCCAGCAAATCAAGAGGGGGACAGGGAAACGGGAATTGATGGTGAGACTCTCAGCCTCGTCACGAAGCATTTATAGCAGATCGCTCAGCGTGTAATCCTGTATGAGGCGGCCCTTTTGCTCCCGATAAGGAAGAAACAATGCATGCGCGCCACGCCCCTGGTGCTTCTGTGCTTTGATAGAAATCTTCCATGGACCCACAAACTTTGTGGTCATAAGATTCGCTGACGATAGCGAAGATGCGAGGCAGTTGCTCTGGGCGGTACGGCAAAAAGCGACCACAATAAGGAGCCTGTGAATGGTGAAAAAAGCCCATGACATGACAAGACTCATGCCTAACATGCTCTAGGGTTCGTCCAAAGGTGGGGGTATCTGAGGCTCACCGGTACCATTAATGTGTCATGGCGACGAAGATCAGAGCATCACTTATGTCCTTTTTGAGATGTGTTCTACACCATTTTCTACGTCTGTATAGTATTTTAACATCGGCCTTGCAGACAAGAGTTGTCGAGTCTGTGACACTGCTAACCGAAGAAGATAAACGGGTTCATTTAGTCCAGACTCTGCGAAATAAAAACCATTAAAAGGTTGCTAAGAGCAGTGAAGGTACTTACCTACATAACGTACACAAGCGGGTGCTTTCACAAGAGCTTATCGTGTGTGCATGTCCCCATGTCGAGTTGAGCAAGTCGCAAAGTCGTTAAACCTCGATCTTTTCGAAGAAGCTATCGGCGCACTTGCCAAATTAGGATGTCGGGACAGCACTGCCACGGTTCACCAGCCCGTGAATTTTGAAACATCAACTTGAACTGTTAAACTGATGTCTTTGGACTGATTCGTTTCCTGCCATAGACAACAATGCTGGAAATCACGGAAGATGAAGACTAAAATGAGAGAATGAAAGAACGAGGGCATCTCCTTCGGTTGCTTTATCAACACTTAACAGGCGACTTTTGGTCCCGGGGACCAACCGTAGGCCAAAAACTGGGTACTCGGATAACCTGTGCATCCTCCTAACGAAGTTTCGCTAAGCATAGGCTCATTTACACACCGCGATTATAGGTCAGAGAGGTTCGTAAATATCATCAGATCTCATGATAGCGCGCTCGGTTCACCCTGATTTTCCTGGTCCCTGCCACTCGAACTCTATCTGGAAGTCAGGAATATCTACCGAAGGAACACGTTCCCCGTTCAAAACTGTTAGATCCCGTTGAACCGGTATCCTATGTCTCGGCTTTTCAAACTTATATCTCTCAAATCTTGATTCCATCTCGTAGGTACCGCGCGCGCTTTCGCCACATATGATTAAAAGATGTACTCTGCACTTTATCTGACAGATTCTATCACGCCTTGCGCAGTCTGATAATTATAAATGTTCTAGGCTACCATTGTATCGTTCACAGACTTGGAATGCCTCATCGTTGGATCGCGTTATTCTCTGTGCCAATCCATGCTCTCTGTAACTTCAAGCATGTGGCCACGGGACAGATTGAACAAGTCGCGCCGGGTTTCGTAAATTATACACATCAAAGGAAGTGTTATACTCAGTTGCGCCTCATTTTGGCTGCAGCTAGACGGATGCTCAGGCTCACCGGCTTTCCTCACTATATTGACTCCTGCGTGGCGCCCCAAGTTGGCCAATAGTCCCGAGACAACCTTTGCCATACCCGCTTAAATGCTTGTATAACCGATTTGATGGAACTCTTGAATGCCGACATCTGCGCGAATGTTGTTGGAGATCGTCCAAGCATTCCAAACATGCCGCCGTGTCACCCAGTCAAACGCCTCGGAATCATTAAGGCCACCCGTGCCAACTGTGCTGCAAACAGCGATAACGCGGACATCCCATAGGCACTCTACTCAACTCACTCTCTTTCTCGAGGCCCTTGGTGGTGACTCCTACCTCCCTTCTTGCACGCTGGTCTGCCCGTCATCGCTGACCTCTATGGTATTCATATCATCTACCTACAAAATGATATGAAAGCACCCAATGACGTTCTATCCTGTCTATCGTTGTTTACTTAGGGAGGATTCGGGATTCGAAAACTACATATTCCTCCTTGTCGTCTGACAATGAAAGCGAATCATCTGCCAGCAGTGGACCCAGAGGGATCGGCCGATGGAGACGACTTCCAAGCTCATCATGATCGCAGACCTTCCTTTTCTTCGTGCATCCCCTTTCAACATTCCTTATACTTCAACGAGTACCATCCACCCCTCACAAGTGATGCGTTTTCCCAAAGCGCCACCAGAGCCATCTGACTATCATCTGGCCAAGAAGCACGTGGCTCTGATCGTATGACATCGACAAGCGATCGCGATGCGGACCTCGTTAACTCGTTGCAAAGAGGGAATTCAGCTTCAATACTGATGCTGGATAATTTAGTCATTTTGGCGACTGGTGTTGATTCCGATGGCTTTCAAAAGTTGTCTGAACAGTCGAGCTGACGATGTCTGACAGGTGCGATGAAATTTCCTGTTCAAAGGAACCTATGCAAGATAAGAGTAATTTCTTCAGCAGTCGATAGGCTTCTATGGGAAACTCTTTTCTAAGCCACGATACCATAGAATGCTAGGACACCACAATGACTCTGATAACGGGACGAATACTTTCAGCTTCAATAGCAATCAAAGTCGCCAGTTTTGTTGTGTAGTGGGACCACGAATTATCAGGCCTCAGTGCAAGAGGACCGACATGCAGGTCGGCTAACAAACAGATGCTTACTTAAATATATATCGCGCAACTTCGCTAACGCAACCCATTAAGGCATGAAAACAAGGAGGGTAGACTACGCCGGGAGCCCGGGGTTCCTGCTACATTTCCAACGGCAGTGAAAGCAGTTCCAAAGAAAGTGCGACTGAGATTGTCGCAAAGTGATCTCCTGCTCCGGCTAGGGAATAATATCCTAACCACGTTGATTCGTCAGTGATGAACGGTACTAACTCGAGCATGAATGCAGACAGCAAGAGGTCACATACCAGTTATTATCATCGCGAAGTCCGATTAGGGAAGAAACTACATGTGGTGCTTCTTCCCGCGATGCTCTCAGGCTGTATATTGAAATATTATCAGTCGCCATGATAAAGGGGGCTGAAGGGTCCCAGCCTTATACTCACGGAAAAGCGAAGGTTTGGTCAAGCAGGGTGATGGCAATGAGGGAGAGCATAACCATTAGGGTGCGATACATCATCATTATTTCGCGAGCGTTCAACTTGATTGTTTGTGAGGGTGAAGGTCTAGGTAGAAAGAATTGAGGAGCTGAGCTGAGGAAGGGTAAGTCAGTATGATCAGATGGTTTTGATGAGGACTTACTATCCAGTACTCGTAAGCCCGATGTCCAGACGCGCTTCTTCTAAGTCTGCGCCACCACCTCCTTTTATACTGAGTCCATATAACACTGCAATATCATGAAGATGCCTTCCGTCCGGGTGTAACCATCTTTGAAAGTTTGAAAGTTATCTGATGAAATGTTTTTGAATGCAAAATGACGGGTCTCTTGGATTAATCGGGAATCCCTGTACGCCTCGCCAGTGTGTATCAGCGCTCAAAGTTGAGGAAGTTCATCAGCCCTGAACCATCATCATTCATGGTGAATGATAGTTTGAGATTCAACAGCAACGTACAACAAAAGAATCCGAATCAAACAGAAGCACGCTGTAACTTGGACTTTCGTGCAGGACTGTTAAACCATGAAATGAGCCAAGACGCAGGTTGGGTTGAGCCATTACCGTAAGATCTATACTCGCAGCCAAAGTATGTTAAAAATCAGATTACTCACTGTCAACACCGATATTTCGACGCGGAAACCAGGCATCCGATGTACCTGGGTCAATGTGTAGTATGAGCACGATCGAAGGTCAATCGAGGACAGTTGATTCTCCGAGCTCTTTGAAACCAGATAGGCGAGGATCCCTCAGGGAGAATAAGAAGTATCGAGGTCAAACACCTGATGATATATTGGTACTACTCCATCTGCGGTGAACTAACACTGTCAGGGTGCAGAAGCAATAAGAACAAGAAGAGCAGAAGAAACATAGGACACGTGTATGCCGCAGCGATCCTCGGTGGTTTTTTTTTCCATCTTGCTTCAAGCTGTAACGTTTGATAATCCTGAGATGATCTTCATCTCCGACGTCCATTCATGATATGGAGTTGTCAGGGTATCAATTGGATGGAAGGATGATCAGATCCTGTTGGGCACTAACGACAAAACATTCTCAGCTTCGCAGTAGCCCCAGAGCAAGTTTCTGAGAAGGGGATATTGTAAGCGACTATAGCATAAGGAGTCACTAGTCAGAATGCGGTTCTACTGTGCCCGAATCGTTGGTGCGCTAGGAGCCTAAGGAGATAAACTAAGTTTGTGAAGCTTTGTGGCGAATTTGCACGGATAGGTCAAGCTGCCAGCAGCGTAGATTTAACCAAGGTTAGCGGAGCGTCAAAAGGGCGTCTAGTTTCCTCGATAGAATCGCATTTCTGGATGAGTCGTCTTTATCCTCTCGTTATCCATACTCTCAACTCCTCCCCTCATCTGTACAAATTCACTCGTATCTGCAATATCCACCTTCCGCTCACAAGCCGTTTAGCGGAGACTACCTTGTGCCCATTGCCAATGTTTCAGTTGAAATTTGAAATGCACCCGACTTGTGAGCGTTTTCTGTTGACCAACTCTCGTTTGCGCCATGGACATATATACGCGCGATCTTCTGCTGCAACCGCCATATTCTGTGTTCTGTGCTCCTTGTTTTCTTTGTCACCTGTCGCTCATGTATTGTACAACCAATACATATGTCATTCAGTGCTACGACCTAGGACGGCACGCTAGTGACTCTCGGTCAAGATCTTGCACCTATGTAGGGTGGTCAGTTTCTAGTAGCTCTTCTCCTGAAAGATATTGGGACCGTGATGCACGTAGACTCCGTATCCTCCCTGCTGTTTAACATTAATCACGCACATTGACGCGGTATCTGCATGCCCGTCACCTTCGACACCCACGCTGCCTGCTGGCAACGCCCGCGGTGACGGTAGAATCATCGTACTTTGAGCCCTCACGCGCTCGTTGTCATATGCTAAAAAGGGCCTCGGATCCGAGACGCGCTGAAAGGGTGCGGTTCTCGTATGTCGTCTGTTTACACCCCATGCATGCTAGACGTATCTGCAGAGATCGAAGCCCGCGCAATGGGTAGTACCGAGCTTCGTCGAATCCTCTCCGTCTTTGTCTGCGCACTATGGCCTACACATAGCATGGAAACCGTTCTCTTTCATCATACGGAAGTCGTCGGAGTTGGAGAACATGGATGAATTCCAAATAGCGAGGGATTCCAGACCACAAAAATGAAAGCAAATCCGCCGGAACACCGCAAGATGATCAATGGTAACATTGCCGCTTTTGGCAAGTGTTGACATGGAACTAAGCAGGGGGACTTCGATATTCTCTCCTCTGTGGTTCGAAGTGACGCCTCGCCCTTAATGTACGGTTTTTTTTTTCTGTGTCTCGCGATGTCCGGCCTTGTCATTCCCGCCCTGGCGTGCGATGCTAATATTGGCCGACGCCGAGAGGTATAAGAGCGTTCTGTCGTTTCCAAGTCTCGCCGTGTTCCTGCCCCTCAACCGCCGTCCCTCGTTGTCTCCTCAAGACCAAGTCCTTCGTAAATATCTTGTCAGATTTTTGAATACGTTTAATCAGTAATAACTCATCGCTACTCTTAAAGGTTAAATCCCCGGTATTTGTATTGTCTTTCGTAATTCATCAAAACCTCGCAATGCGTTTCCCCACTCTCTTCATCACGCTCCTTGCCCTGCCAAACTTCCTCTCCCTATTCGTCCTCGGTAAACCTACCCGCCAGCCCTTCTCCCCCGCGAACATCCCCCAGCGTCGTACTCCCACGGCCACCACATCCACCGTCGGCGCTGCTGAGCCTCGTTCCGTTATGCTCAAGCAACATCGCGAGCGTCGTGCCATCCTCGATGTATGCGCGTACATCGACACCGACGCCCTTGTTGGTGCCATCATACCCGGTCTCGTCATTCCCATCCACGAATTGGCTCACTTGAAGCTTTGTTTATGTCTCTCTGCGTTGCCTGTGATCTTGGAGACGGACCTGCAGTTGCAATTGTTGGCTGGGTTGTTGGGCAAAGACGCGATTAATGCTGCTCTCGTCGCTTTGGTGAGTTCTTGATTCAGTCGTCACCTTTTCCGTATGATACATATATGCTGATACCACTCCTCACTCAGATCAACCATTCACCGAATTCCAAGCACTGCAATGTTCCTGAACATGGTTCATTGCAATGCACGCCTAAGGATCCTTGCGGGATTAGTTGCACGCCTCCTTACGTCCCAGAAGGTGGCCAGTGTGTCTGCAAGGCTCCTTACACTAGCTGCAATGGGCACTGTGGTTACTTCCCCCATGTGAGCATATCTCTCTATGTTTTACGTTCTCGGAACTTATGATTTTATCTTAAGGGATGCGGCTCTGCGGTGCCATTGCCACCGTACAAACGCTTGACTACCTAATTCTCTGATATCGGTTGATGTTTTCTTCGCTTTGGGGTTTTACGCGTGGCTTTCTTTCGCTTTCGGTTGATACCTCGTTGTTTGCGCTTTCTGGACGCTGTCGTGACTCGTTGGTTCGTTATGGTTGGACTCTGTTTAACTTGTGGTCTGTACCGCCCGGCGGATGTGCAATATACCCCAGTTGTCTTTTTAGCTGAATCCCGTCGAGACTGTAAGTAGTACCACGGCTTTGAGACCTCAGACCTCCTCGGCTCAGACACTGGCCCACAGACGGTGCCCGGCCAAACAAAAACGCGTGTGTCACGTGTTACACGTGACCGCGACACACACGTGAGGAGTCTGTTGATCGCAGGGTTAAAAGTGCGAACGGGAACATTTCATGACCCACACACACCGCGTCTCCCTTCCCTTCCCTTGTTCCTCAACCACCACCACTACCACTATCACCACCGTCCACAATGCCTCGAAAGGCTGCTGTTCCCGCCGACGCTGCTCCTGCTGAGCCACGACGCTCTGCACGCATCAAACATCTACCCAAACCTGAAGTTCCCGTACCGAAGAAAGCCCCCGTGAAGCCTAGAGGCAAGAAGGCCAAAGCCGCCGCCGCACTAGCAGAAGGTGAAGCTGAAAAGAAAGTTGAGGAGAAGGAGAAGCCCAAGTCTACTAAAGGACGGAAGAGAACTGCTGCTGAGAAGGACGCGGAGGATCTGGCTCAGGCTCCTCCCAATGGTGCCGCTGCTCCCGCTAGTGTTGATGAGAAGGAAGAGGAGGAGGAGGATGAAGGTGATAAGCCTCCTCCGGCTAAGAAGGTGAAGTGGCTTTTTCGTTTGTGTTGTGTTGAGTACTTATATATACGTGTTTTGAAGGCTAAGCCTGCGAGCAAGGCTGCTGCAACTGCTGCTAAACCCGCATCCAAGGTTGCTGCCGAGAAAGAGAAACCTGCGTCCAAGGCTGCTGCTGCTGCTGCTGAGAAACCCGCGTCGTCGAAGCCTGCATCCAAGGCCGCTGCCGCCGGTGAGAAACCTGCGAGCAAGGCTGCCGCTGAGAAACCTACGAGCAAAGCTGCTGCTGAGAAACCTGCGTCCAAGGCTACCGCTGAGAAACCCGTGAGCAAGGTCGCTGCCGCTGAGAAACCTGCATCCAAAGCTGCTGCTGAGAAACCTGCGTCCAAGGTCTCGCGTGCGGGATCGGCGAAGCCGACTTCGCGCGCTGCTTCTGCTAAACCTGCTAGTAAGGCTTCGGTGAAGCCTGTGTCGTCTGCTGGGACGGGGACGGGGAAGAAGCCTTCGTCGAGAGCTGGTTCGAAGAAACCTGTGTCCAAGGTGCGTTCCTCTGTTTCTGGTTTGTGGTCTTGCGTGCTGATATATGTCTTTTTATAGGTTGGAGCGGATAAGGATAAGAATGGGGAGGAGGCTGCCGCTGTACAGGAAACTATCGATGAAGAACCTGAGGCTGAGGCGGCTGCGGAAGCTGCTGAGGAACCGTCGGAGGCTTGATTATCTGGTTAGTCCCTCTTGTTTCGCTCCCTCTTGCACTGACATCTAACTATTTTCTTATTCGCTCATAGGTCGTTTGTAGACGTGATAATAACGACATGGGAACTGAACGCATACCTTCTGTTCCCCTCACTCCCGCCGAACTCCTTGATTTTATAACGACTCGTTGTACTCGTACTTACACTATTCTCCAGTTCCCTCTCTCTCTCATATTCCGCGCTTTTACTTTCCGACTTGCTATCGTTCTAGTATATCTGTTCTATGCCCTCCACCCTTTACCCTCCCTTTTTACTCTCTTCAATTGCCTGTCCTATCTCTCTATCTCTGGTGGTTCTGAGTCTGCCCTATCATCATCTGCTGCTGCACATGGAACTCTTCCATCCGTCCGTTCGTTCTTTGGGCTTAAATCGATTGTCAAAACATGTATGTACATTGTACTTACTACTTACGCTTGCGCTACCCCTCTACCTCTTACCTCTAATCCTCTCCCTACCCCCACTCCCCTCCCCTCCCCCATTTACCCTCCTTTCGTCATCAGCGCAACCTCCGACATTTTCCGTTCATACCCCCCGGGCCCTGGTTCATGGGTTTTGTTTTTGTCTTTTGTAGTTCGTACGTGTGTTTTCGTTCAAGTTGTACATCGTACACTGGGTTTGTGTACATATACATACAGTACATGTAGTGTACATACATATATCGGTAGCTCTTCTAGACGTATGGATTTAACATGGCGGTCTCTCTCCAATGTCCGTGCATTTCATCGTGTGTAGATGGTCTACAGGCTGTATGTGCATATATAAGTATGGGGGGATTGGCAAGTCTTCCCTAGGCCTGCAAATGTTACGACAGGAAGTAATGGTTCATGGAGAGATTTCTGCCATTATTCGCAAGGGTAGCACTATGTATGTTGTTTACAGAGTCAGATATTAAAAGTCATCAGCAAGCGACAGACAGAGATATCCGGACGTAGGCTACGAAGGTTAACCTCTATC
Organism: Somion occarium; assembly: GCA_964035595.1. Lineage (NCBI taxonomy): Eukaryota > Fungi > Basidiomycota > Agaricomycetes > Polyporales > Cerrenaceae > Somion > Somion occarium. The sequence goes on along the minus strand of OZ037949.1, from coordinate 802,706 downwards.
TACACTGCCTGTGGGAGACTAGTACAGCAAGCTCGCTTCCACTTACAAGAAAGTTCTATATCACCACACTCAGTACTGCAACTGCAGCGTCGACCTGGCCCTGCCGCTTCTTCCGCTTGCGGAAGTGAATCCCACGCATAACGGGGAGAACAGGAGTGCGAATACTTAAAGGACACCGGTCTTACTAGCTGTAATACCTCTCGAACGGCCACTCTTAGAAGTCAAGGATGAAGATGGCGATAGGAAAGCCGACAAAGACACCATCGACATATTTATTGAAGGCCTGCCGTGAAGTTTGATCTAGAGCTGACGTCCATCTTCCCAGAGTATCGGACTGGTCCTAGGATTTGCAGTACTTTGGTTGAGATCGAATCACTGGTACTGAGGCCCGGGGCGCAACTAACATGTATGGCGTCACGTACATACACATGATGAATTATCGTTGATCTCACATCCAGGGATTGTGAAAATGACTTGCCGAAGTTTTGCGGTATAAGTACCTACCACTCTTACTTACGATAGATTTTTTTTTTTGCCACGAATACTGCCAACGTAGCACAGCTGCGTTATGCACCTAGCAGGTCTGCTATCAGCTGTCGAGAACTTAAGCATTGCAAGTGGAATGCAATACATTCTTATGCACCAAACTGCATACGTAGTATGTAGTGACTGACGGACGGAAAGACAAGATTACTATCTTATTAGTTAGCGCCTAATGTCGCCATACGCGGGGGGAAGTGTCTCCAAGTCGTAATCATGTAGTCCACCGGCCAAGATAATGCCAGCGTCAGCTTCACGTCTCGGCGTTGACATCATACCAACACTCTCATCCTCAGCCCGAGCAAATAAGAATGCTCCTGGCCGAGGAACAGAGTGTGGGACAGCATCGACTGGGGGCCGATTTTTTGAAGATGTGGTGTCGATAACAAGGCTGTCAGAGACCTGTGACATCGGAAACGGCGACGGAACGCGAGAAGACAAGTATGATGCTGAGTCGGTGGCAAAGGGTGCATCCCGAGTGTCTCTATTTGACCGCCAGCGGTCATGCTTGGGGCCAGAGCCAATACTTCCCCTTGACTGCCTGTACTGTGAATCTGTAGCGAGCCTTGAATCGTCTATAATGAACAAGTCTAAGAATGTGGAATTTCTGCGAGCGGACGGGCCACACTGACTGATGTTACCGATCATGCGATCTAGCGATGTCGGACGACTTTGTGTAGTTGATTGTCCAACAGGACTCTGAACGGTCCTTATACTATGTCCATCCTCAAAATCGGAGTGCTCGCTTTCACTTGATAAATCTAAAGCAGAGTGACGAGTCAATCATGGTCTAACGGGTATGAAGGTTTGTGGGTTTATTGCACCTATTGAGGCGGTAGGTCGCCGTCTATTTCTCCGCCACACCCAGATAGTAGTTGGAACCACAAGTAGTAGGAACAAGACGGCCCCGAGGACAATGAAACCAATCAATTTTGATGAAATTCCACTGGCGGACAGGGAGCTGATACTATTGGTCGTAAGGGATGTAGGAGCGAAAGTAGACGGGGCGAGCGTTGTGAAGGATTCAGACGAAGAAGGTGAGAAGGATGAAGTCGTTGAGGATGGTACAACAGATATGGTTGAAGAAGCGGCGAGAGATGAATAAGTGTTCTCAATAGAAGACGAAGACGAGGCCGGATCCACTATAGCTTGCACAGTACAAGGGGTATCTGAGGGTAAGAGTTCAGTGCAAGGCGAAACCAGGTTATACGATTGCTGGGTACGTGATACTGACTTGGTGGTAGGCTAACGAACGGGCCTATATTCAGGATTGTAGGGGGGCTCAAGCCGTCGGAGACAGTCATCTCAATTTCAGCGCCTACTTCTCATGAATTTCGTCTCCACCCACTTGAGAGAAGAGGTAGTACGTACCAGTGATTACTGTGACGTTCCAGTAAAACGGGGCATCACCCATCCTTCTAAGTTGCACGAGCACACCATTGGAAAACCTGGGACTGGTAAGAGTCGCGTTTTGGGTATTTGCAAGGCCACGCTTACAATTGCTAGGAAGAGTTGAAAACGATTAGCTGAGAGCTTGTGAATAAATGCGTGTCATTACGCACTAGCAAGTATGGCACTGGAGAATGCGATTCCTTCTAGTCAGTACAATGGGACGGGTGATTGACATGACATATTCTCGTACTTCTCCCACCGACAATGAAGATGGGTACAACGTCACAATTGTGAAATTCTTCACTGCTTGTCCGGCCGCGTGAGTGAGAAACTTCGGTTGCAAAACGAAACATACTGACAGTGTGCGAATCTCCAATGGTGATACGGTAGGTGCCCCTTGATGCGATTGTCCCTGAGCGAGTGCCACCATCGCGGTCCAAAAGAGAAGAAGTCTTTGACACCGTGTAGAGAGTCGTGGTAGCCATACGTCCATCAAGCGCGAAATTATGTGTAGTGGGGACACGATAGTAGTCTATGAGGGCAAAAAAGGTGAGTAAAACGCAAACGATACGGATGAGAGTTTATAGTGACGAAAGCTTAAGACAATGGTCACTGACATATCTTCATCTTCCTGATGCCTTTGATTCGTCTACGGCAAAATGATGGTCATGAAAACGAACTGATCGGAGGCCTTGTTTTCTTGTTCTGTATGTGCGAGAATGTCTCGATGCCATTCTAGTGTAGCTCGTGACACTATGGTCTGCTGTTCCCCTCGGCTAGCGGGGATACATTGGTGCTCGACGTCCAAAGCAGGCCAGTCGCACGTCCCATTGGTTTTTAACGCCCGCTGTTCCTTCTATTGGGTCAGATTTGGCAAGATGTATCCGACGAAACCGACACACTAGCAAGGCGTCTATTGATGTTTTGTGCCAAGACATTGTATGTGACAAGTGGCGCATGCTTACACGAGGATTGTCTGTCTCAGAGGGCCATGCAGACGTTATCGAAGCTTCTCATCGTGCCAATGGAACCTGCCTAGAAGCGGGGCAGATGATAAAACATAGTACCAGGATATTCGGCCTCTGCATAACATCTTCATGGGCCTCAAGATCTCATACCTGCCGAGGATAACGCAATCCCTGTCCTGGGCATTTACGATGTATGTCAATGTAACGCGATACGTACAGATCCATGAATAAGGAAATCAAGATGATACAAAAGCTATTCTCTGGGAAGCGTCGAACTACTTCAATGAAACCCTCCACGTCAGGCAATGAGTCTGACTGGCCGGTGCGTGGGCACCGATATTTCCTCCTCGTTTCTGGCTTGTGTTCTTTGCTGATATGTGTTTTTTTGTGTTTCTTTGAAGAGGTTGGAGCGGATAAGAATGGGGAGGGTGAGGCTGCGGCTCTACAAGAAACTATCAATGAAGAACCTGAGGCTGAGGCTGCCGCGGAAGCAGCTGAGGAACCCTCGGAGGCTTGATTATCTGGTAAGCCCTTCTGTCGCTCCTTGTTGAGATGACATCCCACTTTGATGATGATAACGACATGGGAACTCAACGCTCCCTCATTCCCGCTGAACTCCTTGATTTTTAATGACTCGTTGTACTCGTACTTATCCTATTCGCCGCTTCCCTCTATCTCATCCTCCGCTTTTACTTTCCGAATTGCTATCGTTCTAAGTCCTATGCCCTCTTCCTTCCCTTTTTATTCTCTTCAATTTTCTTTCCTATCTGAATCCCTCTCTCTATCTCTAGTGACCTGAGTCTGCCTTATCATCCGCTGCTGCACATGGAGACTCCTCCGTCCGTTCTTTAGGTTTAGATCGATCGTCAAAACGTGTGTATGTGTACATTGTACATTGTACTTACTACTTACTCTTGCGTTACCCTTCCCCCTTCTACCCCTCTACCTCTTACCTCTAATCCTCTCTCTCCCCTCGCACCACCCTCTTCTCACCCGTTTACCCTCCCTCATCTTCAGCGCAACCTCCGACATTTTACGGTCATATCCCCCGGTTCCTGGCTTCATTCTTTTGTCTTTTGTAGTTCGTACGTGTGTGTTTTTCGTTGTACATCGTACCACTGGGTTTGTGTACATACATATATCGGTAGCACTCACTTCTAGACATATGGATTAAACATGGCGGTCCTTTCTCCATGCGTTTTCATCGATCATCGTGTGCAGATGGTTTTTAGTGTATATGATGGGGCGCTTAGCAAGGTTTTCCTGCAAATGTATCATGTTACGACTCGAAGTAATGGAGAGATTCCTGCCATTATTCGCAAGGGTAGCACTATATATGTAGTTTAAATTTGCGATATATTCTATTTTTACATGTTCCATGCATTCCGAAGTAAGTATGCTTCCTTCCCGTAAAAGACTCATCCTTGTTTCAACACTTGGCAACACAAACTAGAACGCTGCCTGTGCGGCATCTCTCTCAGCCAAACTTCCCCTCGCAGCCCAGACTTTCACATGACTACAATCATGATCTCCTCCCCCTTCCTCTTCATCTTCTTCGTCCTCTGGAACGCCCCAAGCCCCCGCTCCCGGAGTTTCTATGATCAGTCGGTCTCCTTTACCCATGAACACGGTGGCTTTACCCCCGATGTTGATTCTTCGAGGTGCGTTGATGTTTGAACTGGTATGAGAATGTGGGAAGGGTGATAAGGAGCATTGGGATGAGGGTGAGTCTATGAGGTCTCCGTCGGCTTTGCGAAGTTGTTTGATCCAGGTGTTCCGACCTAGGGAACCTGGATGGCCGCCTTCCATCCCATAAGGTTGACGTGTTCGTCGCTATTATCATACGTGACCAATGATACATAGTAAAAAGAAAGAAAAACAGTCAGTTATAATCATCTCAAAACTCATATCATCGACCATGAAGCGTGAAACACACACGCACCTCAGAGAGAATAGACACTTGCAACCCTTCCGTAAACTCGAATTCCCTAATCACACCATCCCCACCTCTCCATTTCCCTTTCCCACCACTACCTTCCCGGATCCCGAATTGATGGATGAGAACGGGGTATCGACGTTCGAGAATCTCGACGTCGCCGATACGGGTGTTGGTGATGTGTGTGTGCACGCCTGAGGTTCCGTGCCAGGTTGGACCTGCACCTGAGCCGCCTGCTATTGTCTGTAGAAAGGTGAGAATTCAATGGATAAGAATTTAACGGGAGGGATAAGGAGAGTTGAGGGAAAGAGGAAGAAGGCTGACCTCGTAGTATCCCCAACCAGTGATGTTCTTTCCATCCTTGTCTTTACCACCAGCTCCGAATGTCAGATTACTAGAAATCGCAGGTTAGATGGTGAACGATGAGAGTGATGAGGAGGAGCTGAGTAACGAGAAAGGAGACGTACTTTGTGCAACCTTGACTAGCAGCACAAGCATGGAACGCTTTCAATACGACGTCTACGATTCGTTGAGACGTTAAGACGTTTCCTCCACAAACCGCAGCTGTAAGTGAAGGCGATAGAAGTGAGCCTTCTGGGATCTTGACTGTGGATCAAAACGATAGTAGATTAGTCTTGTGTGTAACGATGCAGTGGTAAGAGAAAGACGCAAGACGCAACTGGTCAGGGGAACAAGACATCCTGCGTTCAGTGGAATATCGGAGTCAAGCATAGCTCTCATGCAATAGATGACGGCTGAATGGACGACTGATATCGGGGCATTCAGGTTGCCTCTAACTTCACAACCTGTCCCTTCGAAATCGAGTTCTGCTGAGCCATCTTCTTCGTTTATAACCACTTTCAAGCAGATCTGTAACAGAGAAGATATCGTCAGGCAGACAGAAACTCATATAACGTTAGTCTGAGGACTTACGGGAGAACCATCATCGAGATGATCGGTTGCGGCGAGGACGTTTGTACCGGCACGTTTGACGACGTCTTTGAGGAGGTTGCGAACGGACGTTTCGGCGTTCACCCGGATGTGGTACATGTATTCTTGAACTGTCTCCAATCCATAGTCGTCCACAACTACCAATAAAATCCAGCGGCTGGGGGAGAAACGTATAGCAAGCATGGTACTTACTGGCATGAATGAGTTGAATGCCCTTATGGTTGGCGGCGATTTGCTGAGGAACTCAAAATCATCAAGTACATGAAGAAGTCAGCATGTTAGAATTGAAGACATACAGCTTTTAGATCACTTTCGACATCTCGGATATTCCTACATCCGGAACTTCCAGGGTATTGAGCTGGCTTGTCGATCATGTAATCATAGAGTCCAGCTTTATCGAAGACACCCTCTTTGACGATCTTGAAACTGACGATGTTGGCACCTTCTTCAAAGATATTGGTGGATGTCGGAGGCATCGAGCCAGGTAGGATACCTCCAATGTCGGCATGGTGTCCTCTGGAAGCGGTGAAGAATATGATCTTGTTAGATTCCTTGTCAAAGACCGGACTGATGATCGTAATATCGGGAAGGTGACTATAGCAGCATTAAAGATGAGAAAGCTGGAGACATGGGAGAGAGGGGACACGTACGAGCCACCAGCGTGAGGAGCGTTGGTCATGAAGACGTCTCCTGGTTTAATGTCCTTGCCATGTAGCTGCATCTGATATTTAACAGCGCTATATGACCAGTTAGCAAGGAACATGGGGACAATTGAGAATTATACTCAAGGTGCTAGTTACATGTCGAGCCAAGATCCATGAATATCAAGGCCTTCCGCATATAGCCAGCGATATTTATAAAAGTCAAGCAAGTAGACAGACTTACAAGCTCATCGAACCGAGATGAATAGGAATGAAAGGTGCATTGGCCACTAGGTCCCCGTCGGGTGCAAAGAGCGCACAAGAGAAATCTAATCGCTCCTTGATGTTCGTGCTTATCGAAGTCTGCTGAAGTGAACGACCCATCGCCTCTGCTACGCTCATGAAGCGGTTCGCAAAGAGGGTAAGAAGGATCGGGTCAGGAGCCTTCGCGTTCAATGGTGCATTCGTCATGTTGTATTGTAACAAATTATTCTGTGCTCTGCTGTGCAGGGCGATAGATAATGAGGATCGACTGCGAACTCAGAATCCTTGCCTATTAAACCTGCGAAACGCTAACACCGGGTCAGAAAGAGATACCATTATGTGTCCTATAATTCACCTTAAGCTCTGCACGCTGTCCTGGATGTTGTGAGCAGCAGAGATGGTAGCAGAAGGTCGTGGTCGATATCAATGTGCAAGTGATAATGCCATTAGCGCCAGTCGGTACTTATTCTTCACGTCTTGAGCTTGGACCACCACTAACTTACATAGACCCCTGAACAGACCTCTTGCTTCTGCAGTCTTCGACAAGTCCGAATATCTCGCTGCTTTAAGGAATTCCTTGTGACCATGCCATCGTCCACAATAGCCGAAATACTAGCTTCTCAGTCAGCTTTGGTCCAAGAGGCATCTGAAGCGGTTCCTTTCCAATTCTCGCAGTGTACATACTCTCGCGGGTACATCAAGCAAGCAGTATACTGGTGTGTGACATGTAAAGAGACTAGAGGAGTCTGTTCGGCTTGCTCTGTTGCTTGCCACACCGACCACGAACAAGTTGAACTATTTCCAAAGCGACATTTTCGATGCGACTGTCCTACTTCTGCCATGCCACATCCATGTACCTTGCACCACCAAGTAGAAGACGTGAACACGGAAAATACGTATGGACAGAATTTCAAAGGGCAGTTCTGTCGGTGCGGGCGTCCTTATGATCCCCAAGTGGAAAAGGAGACTATGATCCAGTGCCTTGCCTGTGAGGTGTGTTGTGTTTGGTTGTGCGGAACGTAACTGAAACTTCTGCCTTCCAGGACTGGTTCCATGAGTCTTGTCTCAATTTGAGAGATCGTCCCTCGTCGCGCGAGCCGACACCTGCCCCCACTGACCACGCCGACCAAAACGCGTCAGAGGAGCACGACGACGCACGTTCTGATGCGTCTTCCTATGGGCTACCCCCTCCTCTTATTACCGCGTCAATGTACGAATCATTAGTATGTGGCGCCTGTGTACGCGACATTGCCATCCTCAAGCGATGGGCTGGTACACCAGGCATACTGATGGTGGTACGCGACGGTACTAACGATAAGTGGAAGGTCATCGGTCAAGATTCAGAATCTGCCGAGACGCTAGATGTCAACGGTGGCCACAATGAGTTGCCTCCGGTCGTCGTGGGACAGAAGCGTGGTCGCTCTGGATCTGTTGGCGATGATCCAAAGACCAAGCGTCCTCGTGAGGTCGCAGAATCCTCCTCAACTCTAGCTGAACCTAGGCAAGGCCCACCATGCCTGGCGCCATGTCCTAGTTCGTACGTTCAACGTATATTCTCCTCCGCCCAATCGCCTGTGGCGGTTCATGAATCATCGGAGCTGGGTAGTGGAGATATCTTCTTGACGCAGGGTTTCAGGGAACGTTGGTGTCAGTGCACACAGGTTCATATTGCATCCCACGACATTCCGTATGGTGGCACTTAGTCTGACTAGTTTTTCTTTGTTCTAGTGCCTTACTTCTCTGCATCTGCACCCGTATCTTCTGGAAGAAGAAGAGACATACGAACCGCCCGAGGACCCTGATTCCGGTACGTCGCCACTCCGAGTGTATCTTCGGAGTCCGTGGATATGGGATTAAGCGTTTTTGTCTCTAGGGCTTTCTCTGGAAGAGCTAGGGATGCGTGCACTTCAAAGGTTACCTCGTGACAAAGCCATAGACGGTATACGAGCTTTCAACGAAATGAGGTTTGTCTCAGCCTCTATTGGTCAACTCTTACCTTTCCGCCGAAAACCTGTTCTAATTAAATTCCCTTTCGTTCTCGCTTCGGTAGAGACCAACTCATGAATCATCTCCGACCCTTCGCGCAAGAAGGGAGAGAAGTCACAGAGGCCGATATCAAAGCTTTCTTTGAGGAGAAGATGGCTGCCAGAGGGAGTGGTTAGCTGGTCAGCTGTGATTGGTTGTTGTTCCTGATTGGACATTCCCACCGACCACCCCGCCCTTCCCACCATCGTGTTTTCTAACCATAAAACGCGTTTTTATGGAAGTCACTGGGTCTGTCTTCCCGTTCTCAACAAGGTGCTCGTGATTTGCCGCTTGGAAAGATAAGGTTCACAGTTGCTCGACTTTGCTCGACTCCCGCTCTTAATGAATCTGATTTCTTGGCCGAACTGCAAGATCTCGAACCACATATACGGAGCCTTCATGTAAAAAGGCAAAGCTGCCCAGATTTACAGTCATGCGATCTTTTCGGTACTTTTTACTTTTTGATCACACTTCGCACGTTTGCACTTTTTTTGGGCTTGTACTTTGCGTCCCATGCGATACACATAATTTATCGCTTTGCCTTGACAGGTCATGGTGGGGTGCACAAGCCGCGTGTATCAAAGAAAGATCGCCGTCACGGTCATTCGAACCGTGGTGCATCTTTCCCGCTCACTTCCCGACTCCCTCGCAACAACAGGGAAGCATTTTAGAAGATTAAAGCGTGGTGAAGATCGGCAAGGGGCGGCCGAAATTAACGGTGAATCTACAAGTCTCGACCATCACAACGTTCGAGAACTCGTTTGCAGAACCTCGGCTATGTTGAACCAATAGCATTTGAGGCTCACTCCACCTTATTTCACGAAGCAGAGTTCAGAATCACAAACGTATATCGTATTCAAAAAACCCGAAACTCGTAAGTATCCACCTTGTCAGAAACATTGTTCGTCAAGCCGATCATCATACACTAGCTGATGAAATTGGAAGCAATGTCGTAAGAACCCGACCCTGCCTGTCGAACACCAAGGGATGTTGTCAGTAAGTTGGATAATATTAGGGAGGATTTGCATGCCTTTGTCACAGCCTGTGTGGACGCCGTACCAATCTACAAGATGATGGGGAGGCAACCAATAGAGATCAAGCCGCCCTACAGGACAATCAGAATGGCCTTCTCAATCGAGTAGGGAAGACTTACGACGGCGTTATTCTGGCAGCAGACGGGGCTGGCATTGCAGGTTCCTCCGCCGACGCCGATGACGGAGATGGGCGAGCAGCCCAAACCGACGAGGGCAGTAAGGTCGGTGACAACAATTCCGAGCAAGCCCAGGAGGGCGGATATAGGGTTGGAACTGGCCTGGTAACCAAGATGTATAAGAATGCATCGGTGTTGTGCAAATGCTTTCAAAAGTTCTTACCGCTTGAACCGAGTTGCAGCACTGGATAGGACCAGTGTTGCACTGGCCAGGAGATTCAGTAACAGTCGGACCCGGAGCAGTCACAGTGATCGTCTGTGTAGGGGGCACGCCGCCGCGAGCCTCAAGAGGGGCTGGAGTGGCGGCCGCAAGAACGGTGAGGGCAACGAAGACATAGAGCAAAGCGGCGGGGAGACGGGCGAACATGTTGGTATGAGACGGGTAAGAGCTGGAGTACTTAGAACTGGACGGTGCAAGAGGAGTTCTGAGAACCTGGGGAGACAAAAGGGCAACCTTATGGTACTTATACCACGGTGGCAAAATATTTTTCGGTGAGTGTATGTTATTACTTGGTTTCACGCGTAGCGAATGAGCGTAATTGCAGTCGCCAAGCTACTAAACGTTCTCATGCCAAAGGTATCGCAGAAACAGATCACGCGTCCAAACGGGAAGAGGTACATACCAGGCTTGGTGTGACGGCCGAGTTGATCACTCCTCCAAAAGGCGAGAACAGGCCGTTCAATGCCCACCCAATCATCACAACAAATGGCCCTGCTCCAAGGTGTGAATACGAAGACTGCCATGAGGACGCACATGTCCCGCAAATTTCAATATTCGACGTCAACGCGTCGGAAACATTTAATGAAACACTGTCCTAGCTGAATGGTCTATTTTCGCGGGGGAATCATCAAGCTTCAAAGCTGGTAGACTGATGAGCTGTATTTGGTGAAAATGGATGATGATGCTGGGTAACAGAAGTCAGTGGGGTTCTGGTGGCGACACATAGAACAAACTAGTCAGAGCACACATAGTTCGTCCCCCGTTACATGAAGACAAACGAAGAGGTGCTCTAGGGCGTTGGTAACTCCTTGGTATAAGTAAGCTTTCCAACAAACTTGTCCAAAACGAGAGGTGAGCATCGCTCACGGCAAACACCGGTCATCCCAGTTTGGCGGTCAAGCTGCCAACAAACATGATTGACTGCGGCTTTGTGACAGTTCGGTCCCTAAATCTCTTGACATGGTGCAACATGGAAGTGGCGTTCATTCGCTGCCGTTTCCCATTCGGTCTTTTCCTTGAGAACAAGCGTGACTTGGACGGGAATTGACCCCAGAACTTCAGGAACGAATACTCCGCTGCCAGCACGTCCTTGGGTCATCCCGATGGTCGTCTCGTACCCTCTCATACCCCGATTTTTTTGCCGGTAGAACGAAATGAGAACCGCAGGCAGGCCCACAATTTTTTTCGAATCATCGTTTGATGCAACTATGTACTGTTGATAGTGACATTGAGTACTATACTACCTCGTAAGTGGCGTCCATCGGTACCGTGGCAAGAGTCCCCTCTGAATCCGCATCTTTCTATTACAATAGGCCTCTCTTGTTCACATGGCGTTTGACCAAGAAGACGTACCCGGTGAACGTTGCTCCAACGGATGTAATGCTTTGATTGATTACTCACTGTTGACCTCATCCCTTGTGGTCGATGTTCTTGGGCCCAGCACAGCGCCTGTAGAGCCTGCAAGTTGCTCCCGCCGAGATGAAAGCCGACTACGTCCGACATCACCCTATGGAGTGCAGCATCATGCTCAAACGTTCATGGGGCATGTTTTGCCATTTCATACCCGGTGAATTACAGATAGAGCTACCGAGACGCTCATGCTATTTCCATGACTGGCGTCCTATCAAGGCTAAGGATCCAGGGTTACGCTCTAAGCTTATTGGATGGTTGCCGGCGCGCTTTGGTTCGAAAACGGAAATCCTGAATGCGTTGGACGTCGGTTCCACAGGGTTTCTAACCGGTAGCAGAGCAGCACTTCTACTTCGCCCATGCTGTCTTCTAATTTGCATGGTTCACAAACCGGATCATGTGCCTCAGAACACCATTGAGTATTGGCCAACTGAATGTCCTTGACAGTCTCCAAGGGACACCATCAAGGATTCCTCACTAGAACACGGGTACGTCTTGCTTCCCTTAGGGCTCATACTCACGGAGTGGAGTGGCCTTGGGCCTACGTACTAGGTTGGTAATCGCGTAGCAAAGTCGGCCCGCAAGAGGCTGCTTCCTATTGCTTCTCAAAAATAACCCGGTCGTCAGCGAAGGAAACGTATAAAGGGGAGCCCTAAGTTTCCTTTTCCTCAGCAGAACAACTTCCCAGTCGTTCAAAGCACTTTCTACACAATCAACATGTTCTCCCGTGTCGTTGCTCTCACCACGCTTGCCCTCCCTCTTCTTGCGGTCGCCACACCTACTGCCGTTACTCGTGGTGAGCCCGCCGGTCAGTGCAACACAGGCCCCATTCAATGCTGCAACTCAGTCGAGAAGGTGAGCTGTTGACGGTTCCCTTGTTATGATCTTCGTAATATTGAACCTCACGCCTTGCACAGGCCAGCTCCACTGATGCCAACTTCCTCTTGGGCTTGCTAGGAATTGTCCTCGAGGACCTCAGCGTCCTCGTGGGCATCACCTGCTCCCCTATCACCGTCATTGGTGTCGGCGGCGGCAGTTGCTCTGCGAAGCCTGTCTGCTGCGAGAACAATTCTTTCGTACGTCGAAATGTCAACTCTGTCAATCAGTTTGCTTATAGTAATTTGTTATCTGTACAGGGGGGTCTGATCTCTATTGGTTGCGTCCCCGTCAGCCTTTAGACTATTCATGGTCGTCTTCGGCAGCGCATTGGAGGATATGGCATTTTCGGAACATTGGATATATATGATCTGCATGTAATGCGTTGATAACGAATTCTTTGAATGTGGTTTTATGTGGATGATCGTATAGGGATTCGATTGAGTCCAAAGGGTTCAGATTTTCTTCATTAGAATGGGCATATTTTGCCTCGATCAAAATTGATCGGACAGGCAAGTTCATCTGGGCAAGGAGATGTGCAATCGAGTCTATCAAGTCTCTGTCATACAGCAATTTCAAACGAGATGGTTCGGGATCTCCGTGGAGTGAGAGTGAGAATAACCTGTTCTCCGGAAGCCGTAAACCCTCCCCCGTAATAGGCTTGGAGGAGTAATTGGATTGTGAGGCCTCTGTGCTTATCTGTCTTCACATACTGCTTCGGTGCTCAACTTGCCCCGATCAATGTTGCTTCCAAGTTCTGAATGACGTGAAGCAGACGTTGACAGCTCACAGACACTGGAGTGTAATGGTTCCGAGCTGTCAGAATCTCATACATATTTCTTTCAGTTCTCTCCATTGTGACCCGTAGCAAAGCAATGCGTTCTCGCAGACGATGTGTCGCTGGGTTGCAGGGACAAACCATGACTGCCCTAACCACCTGGGTTCATGTTCACCTTGCGCAAACCTGCTGTACCTGATACGATGACATGGAAGCATCTTATCGTCTTTTGTTCTCAGTTCATGTGGTAAAGATTCCCATGCTGTTTCGGCATGTCAACATATGAAATCTTCCAGGGATATCCTTTCAGGAAAGAGGACATTACGAGCACCGAGCTCCCGTTCTATATGCACTGCCAATAGCAATTCTATCTCTGTCCAACATGTCAATGCATCTGACGAAAAGCAACCCGAAAGCCGAAGTATCCTGAGTCAAAGAAATCACAGAAATCGTATAAATCGATAGCGACTTACCCTCCTCTTTCCCACCTCGACCATCTTCAACTAGTAGCCGTACACCTCTTCGAGATCTCGAACATGTTCGCTCGTTCAACGATGACTGTGTTCTCTGTGCTTTTGCTTGCTCTCCTTGCGGTCGCCACCAATACTCCTCCGCCAACCACAACCACTGTTACTGTAACTGCCCCTGCAGCTACAGTGACGGCTGTCAATCAGTGTAATACTGGTTCGATCCAATGTTGCAACCAAGTCGTAACTGTGAGTGCTTTTCTACCGTCTGATGAACTCATCCAATGATGCCGTTTCGTTATTCAGGCTGATTCTGGCCTCGGAGGACTTCTTCTTGGCTTGTTGAACATAGTCGTGACTGACTTGAACGTGCTGCTTGGAGTTGAATGCGACCCCATCACCGTGATAGGTGGCGGCGGTAGCGCTTGCGACGCTCACCCTGTTTGTTGTGAGAACAAGTCTATCGTAAGTTTCATGGAATACATCTTAGAAGTATCCCTCGTCCACTCACTCATCTATCCAGGGAGGCTTGATTTCTATTGGCTGTATTCCCATCATCATTAACTTGTGAAGTCCAGTTGTAGTTGTGTCATGAGCGTATGGGTATACGGGAGAGTTTGTACGCGCACTATGGGATGAATATGACGTCGACCATTGTATATCGACAATTGCGTTGAATCGATGTGCTGATGTATCTCGATCCTGATCATCTGGATCGCTCAGGATAAACCTAACGCAGCAACATACCGAGATATTCTCGGGCCTCTCTTCTGTGGATAGTCTTTGGCACTGTTAACGGCTTCCACATCAGTTCTTATAGATATCTTGTTAGATGTCTTCTGATTACCGGAGGCGGCACAGAACGACTACTGTCTGGTCCAGGCAGGTCGCCGTAGGCGTAGCACCGAACCTATCATGTAATATTGACATGTGAGTCAGAGGCCATAGACGCAATGAGCATCTCGTTGTATCTTGACGATCCATGGAATAGTCATAACCGTCGGTCACTGATGATATAGAGAAACAAAAGGTGCCAGCTGAGTGAGAAAGAAGTTCAGACCTGGAAAAAGGTTTGATTGGACGTTACCATCAGACACACCTGTCACCAAAGTAGATCACAAGGTTGTCCTCTGAAGTTCTTTCTCAGAGAAGTTCTCACATATGACCAACGTATGTGCTACCGGCAATCATGATAACCGGCCTTGAAGTCACTCCAACCGAGCGAGAGTGCATATTTGGAGTCGTGCTATGGTTTCGGGCCTATTGTCCAGGTTTCCAGGGCATCAAGGTATTCCTAGCTTCGAATGCTTTATAAAGTGTGATAGCACGAACTGTTGATCAACTTCGAAACTCTTGACATGAGCACTCATCCCCAGACTTACACTGCCTATGGATTCACTGAGCCGAAAGGTCAGCTGAAGAAACTAGAAGTCAAATGGAAGGATCCCCAGAAGAATGAAGTTGTCGTCAAAGTTCTTGCGTGTGGCGTTTGTGGCAGGTGGGCAGTATATTGTGAACAAGGCCTTGGGCAGATCTTAACCATCGTCCAAAAGTGACGATGTAGTTCAAGATCAGGCATTCCCCACCGGTCTCCCTCGTATTCCTGGACACGAGATCGTAGGCGATGTTGCCGCAGTGCACCCGACGGAAACGCGATTCAAGGTTGGAGATCGAGTAGCTGCGGGATGGCATGGTGGACATTGCTTCTCTTGTCAACAATGCCTCGAAGGCGATTTTGTGCTATGCGAAAAAGCCGATATAAACGGTAAGCAGGCCGTTGTTAACGAGCTCGTTGTCAACAGACTTACAAAACGCTCGGCATCCAGGCATTATCAGAGACGGCGGATACGCAGAGTATGCCACTCTTCGCACGGAGTGCCTCTTTCATGTCCCAAAAGACTTGGACCCAGCGGAGACGGCTCCTTTGGTATGCGCAGGGATAACTGCGTTCAGTGAGTGTTTCGAGTTTGATGGTTGAAATACGTGTTACTGAATGGTGGTGCGTACAGACTCTCTTCGCAACATGGATACTACACCAGGTGATCTCGTCGCTGTACAGGGTATTGGGTAAGCAGTTGGTTTCGGATGAAGTGGGTCGTGAGTAGAGTCTCACCGATGAACAGAGGTGTAGGACACCTGGCAATTCAATACGCGAAGGCTATGGGCTTCCGCACTGTGGCAATCTCGTCCTCGGACTCAAAGCGCGAGATAGCCCAAAGACTTGGAGCCACTCATTTCATTGACGCTTCTAAGGGCTCCGTAGGACAAGCTCTTCAACAGCTAGGAGGTGCCAGGGTGGTTATGTGCAATGCACCTAACACTAAAGCAATGGAGGACGCACTGATGGGACTTCGTCCGAAAGGGCAGCTCCTCTTGATCGCACTGGATAGAGGTGCAGTCACAGTGCCAATCTGTACGCACATTGCATCTTATGATTTTGATGTGAGAATGCTAACCTTCAATATACCTAGTCCCGCTTGTAAGCAAGCGTATCTCTGTTCGAGGCTGGGCTGTTGGGACCGTGAAGGACAATATCGATTGTATTGCCTTCTCACAACTAGCTGGAATTAAGTGTCTCGTGGAGAGATTCCCTTTGGACAAGGCTCAGGAAGCATATGATCATCGTGCCTCGGCGAAGTTCAGAGCCGTTATTGTGCCTTGAGTGCGTTCGAAATACACAGGACATAATGCGGGGACGACTGGAATAGGACAGCAACTTTTTCTATGGAGGCTGGAGCTTCAGGAAATCGATTTCTGAACTGTTCTTAATATTCTGAGGTTTCGCATGAGGATCGCATTGCATGACTGTAATATCGACTTTATGTGAGTAGTGTCACTGAATACAAGCGATGATAACAGTATCTTACCTGTGTGGCTTATGACTTCATTCAAATCGCTCTGAGGAGGACGCGAAAACAAGTTCATATTTCTGAGAACTTAGATAGGTACCATGTTCGAGATATGATCGTCGTCCTCAACGTCTTAGAAGACATCTATGCTTGCTTCATGCTTGATGTTGAAGGGAAATTCCAGGAGCGCCAAGAGCTCATAAACAAGCTCCCACGGTTTGCCTAGACTGCCTACGGGAGACTACGGTTTGCCCGCAGTAGTCAAGTTTGCGATCATTTGATGGTCAGTCTGCTGAGCTCAGTACTCAGTCTTGCCAGTGAACACTGGCTCATAGTCTAAATTGCAGTATAAATACAACATTGTGCGATGTCTCTAAGAATATAGTAGTCACGGAAAGGGGAATGTACGGTAGGCAATATCGTATATCTATGCGTTGGGAACGATAACAGCTCGGAATCTAGCCTTGGAGCGGAATTCATACGCCTCCTGTGCCTTGTCGAGAGGGAACGTCGTAACGAGGCTGCGAATGCCAGCTGACTGCGCGAAGGCAATAGTGTCCTCGCAAGCCTTGGGATCACCGGCCGGCCAACCACGAAGAGAAGCACGTTTAAAAATGAGAGGTACTGCATAGTATTTTTCAGCTCCAACTTTCCAATGTTTGCTCAAATTAATGAGACTTACCGAGGTTGATCGGAGTTGTTGGAGGGAAAGACAGGATGAGTAAGGTGCCGCCAATACTCAGTCCCTCAATGAAGTTATTGAGGACATCAGGATTGTTAGCGGTAACGACGATGATCTTGGCGCCACCCATTTCCGTTAAAGCTTTACCGATGTCCAGTTTTGATGAGTCAAGGTAAGCCACTGCTCCGAGTCGCGACGCAACATCTTTCTTGTCCGCTGAAGTTGAGATAGCGACGGGACGGAGACCCATCTTGCGTGCAAACCGGATTGCAAGATGTCCAAGGCCACTAAAAATGAGGATTGGAGGTTTCTCTTCATGATTGAATGACGAACCTGACTTACCCAATTCCCTGGATTGCGACAAGATCGCCTGGCACATAACTCATGTTACGGAGAGCATCTGATGAATGATTAGTATTACTGTCCGTATAGAAAATCGGAAAGCGAATCAGAAGGAACTCACTAAATACGGTGACACCAGCACAAAGAAGAGGGGCAGCCTCGGCGGGGTCGATATCGGTTGGGACGTTTACGACAGCCTCGGATCTCAGAGTCGCGTATTCAGCGTAGCCACCGTCGCGATGAATACCTGATTGACGCGATGCGTCAGGCTTTAAGAATACTATGTAGGAACAATCGTGCCAGGCTCACCGTTGGCTTCAGTATGCTCGCAGAGCGTGAAGTCGCCGGAGCGGCATGGTGTGCAGGAGAAGCAATGTTGGCCGTGCCACGCGCCACCGACACGTTGGCCAACCTTGTAATTCTTCTCATTTGGTGGAACGGCAACAATCTCGCCGACGATTTCGTGACCGGGAACGTGAGGGTATTGCATACCCAATGCGCCGGTTTCAACGAATTCGTCACTGGGACCATATACGACACATCAGAACGCGCTCTGAGATACGCTGTCATGAATTACTTACCTGCCGCAGACACCACAGGCAAGAACTTTGACGACTATCTCGCCATCCTTTGGGTCTTGCCAATCGATGATGAGCTTCTGGAGCGTGCCACCCTTCTCGGTAAAAGCGTAGGCACTGTAGGTTTTTGGATGAGACATGTCTATGCAAGTTCTATGGGTATGTTAACAAGGTTCACTGGGTATTTAAAAGATGTTTCTATGCGGAAAACGTCCTTATTTATACCCTATCGAGCGAGGACGATGACGCGAGATGTTCAAGGATTTTACTGGTAAACTCTATCCGCAGTTTGTGTGGCGGAGTAACCGGTTATTGGGTAATGAAGAGTCTAGGAATACCCTGTCGCACTGGCTCCTGCTGACGAAGGTCTTACATATTCCGAGAGATAAAACGACGCGCCGGATGCATAGCGTGAACATACCCGTATGTCTATCGATCGATTGCCTGTAGCAAAGTCATTGCGAAGAATTCAACATGGGCACTACGCCTTCAACTTGTTTCCTATTGAGCTGACTGAAGATAACGATTACCAACCCGAGTGTCTAAACGGCTATCATGGTGGTATATCGTGTTCTTACCAAGAACCGTTCCCATAGGTTCCATGAGAACGTTGAGAGAGGTGTGAACAACAGTGCTTTCTCGTTACTCAGCAAGAACCCAAAAGTCGTGGAAGAAGGAACATTCAAGCGGAGAACAAAACGCGATCCTACGCGATCGAGCCACTTTGCACGTGGCAATGGCATGCCGGCTGCTGAGGCCTGAGCTGCACTCCATCCGGTTGGACTGAACGTTTACTTCGCACTTGTGTTTCTGAAACTTGAGATACACAAATATCTTTGGCACATCCAGAACCATATGTATTTTTCTCTCTACTATTATGAGTATCGTCATGCTTGCTAACTCCGTCGTCTTCGGTATCGTGGCATTCTCAGCGAGCTCGTGCGCAGGTGCCAGCAATATTTGTTAATGAGGAGTTGATCAGCAGAGAGCTCACTTGATGTACATCTTCCGATGTGCGTGGGCCTCTTCTACGTCTGAATAGTGAGAAGAACCACGCCGTTCTGGAAGCCAGACGTCGGCCTCGTCATCAGTCCGAACACCGAACGTTGGTTCATCTAGGTTTTCAGCTCCCGACAGTAATTATAAGGCACCATTGTCGGAGGATCGTCGCACCGCGATATGTGAAGTTGTTAATGTGGTTCTTCTTACAGCTCCTCCATTGTATTCTGTCCACCTATGCATCCTTCTCAATGGGCGAAGCTTTGAAATTCGAAGATCGAAGGAATATTGCACTCCTTCTGTCCCATACACGATCGACGTATCACAATGCATCGCGCTATAACTGGTCATCTTTATCCCCATATTTGGTCGGCGTATTTGGAATCTGTATTTCCTACTGGACTACGAGCGAGGCAGAAGCTGGCAGAACGTCATTCTTACGGCCTAAGCCCCTAGATGTTTAGCTTCTAGGGACACGGAACATCACTTTCTTTTTTGGCTCTCGTGACGCTTTTCCAGGAGCGATCGTTCGACCTTCGTGCACATGTCGGGAGATAGTGTTCAATTCAGTACATTGAAACCTTACACCAAAAGGACAATCTTCCTCTTTGGTGTTTTGTTGGGATACACCTCGGCTCTTGGACTCCACCGGGCTCGGGCTACTTCCTTGGAGGCAGACCGGACATATTGGAATACAACAGGGGACCTTACAGCAGCTTCGCCTCGATCGTGTCCTCGGACTTGCCATACATCGCGCCTTGTCATTTAGGCTGTTGGCGGTGCTGTCGCTATTATCTCATAGTAAGTTCTATTTGTACTTGTCAGCTCCCTGTTCTATCTTTAGCTGATCGTCATGATATTTCCGCTCGCAATACATTGGGATCACAAGCAACTGACGCACGAGATGGGTAGTCGTGAGTCTGATTTTGATTCGTTGTTCGGGCCCGTAATCCTCTGACCGAAGTCACGCTTACGATTCACTTGACATTTTCTGAATTCTCGCTACGAAGCTCTTCTTTAGGTGATGACACTGCGCTTTTCTTGTATTCATTGATTGACTCGATTACTGCAGCAGTTTCGTAATACTTGCTATTTTGAACTGAATACACATAACAGGGACTTCTCTGCTACATAGTCATCCGAACTATGGGACAGAGTGAACTCTAACACCAGATATCGAGGAGAGAAAGCAAAAGCTGCCAACGACACTCCTATTTTGGTGTTCGGCCCCCGTCGCTAAAACCTGTGTCACAACATTGAAGGCTCGTAAGTCTCCACGATCATCCTTCATGTATGTCGGACGTCCGATACCAAGTGGGAACGAACATATTTGGACAACGGTGTCGCTTATCGTTGATTTATTACAAGTCATTCACGCCAAACGTGGGTTGAATGTTGTGGTCATTGTTCCCGCCGCCACTGCATGCATGCTCCGGAGACGCGAGACGGTACATCCATATTCAAGGCTTCATCTGGACAAAATGCCATACGTTCCACCGCGAGTGTATACCAATATCCAGCCGATGCTTCATCTGCCAAGGAAACATGTCAAAGCAATCCTGCTAAGGAGAGGAGCTTATCGACGTCCTGTCAAAGGCACTACGGACCGTTAACGCGTGAGCCCCTTATCGGCCTTGGTTGGATGTCAACAACATGTCAAAATCCCTAAAAGTGGAAAACGTGGTGGCGACTATGTACGATACCAAGAATGGCTTTTAAGCGCATCTTCTCGCGTAGTACCGCGCTGTCGCGCTCGGAATGAAGCGGTCAGAAGAACAGAAATTAATAAGTGAGTGCATCCCGAGCTTGTCTGAAAGATTTTGTGAGAAAACATGCAGGAATTTACATATTGTTACATACCCTGGATGCATATTAACGCCAGAAGACGGAGATGGGACTCCTGACGGTAACGCGGCCAATTCAAAGCAAACGGAGATGCTGATGTCGTCCGTCAATTCCTAACACAATTAAACATCGTTGAAGGATCTTCTAGATCAATATCATATCAAGCCACCAGGATGTTTGGAAGCAGCCACACACAGCCTACCACGGCGTCGGAAGAATTCTGGATTCAACAATCGGACTCGGGCGAGGTCCTTGTCCCAAGAAGTTAGTCCATATTCTTAAGGGCGCTTGGAGAAGGAGACAACTCCGAAAGACGCGACAGAATGGAATGGTTGACCTTTGTTTAGGCTCGCTTCAGCCAAGAACGTTCAAAATTGAAAAGGACATACATATGAAGGAATGAACGCTTATGATATTCTCACCATCCAAGGCAGCAAATATGCGTATCCAGGGGCTACTCGATGATATCAAATGAAAAGTAGATCGGATAACTTAGCTGTGGAGCAAGAAATAATTCACGTCTTCGACGTCGTTACAACTGGCTCGAGGGCATCTCGGTATACGTGTGGGACTTCGATGACACACCTGGCAGGAACCGTTGAGAATGGAAAACAATTGACCGGGGAAAGGACGGAAGCGGGGGACTTCAAGAACACGAAAATAAGGTAGAAGTCCACCGGTCGGGACCAACCATGAGAAATCCCGTACGTCAAGAGTGCAAAGGCGCTGCCATGAGTAGAAGGCGATCTTACCCACGAGGCTAGCTGGAAGAAGAACTGTCAGAATAGCTCGTCGAGTCCGTTCCCGCCGTCGTCGGGAGTCCGTCACGCTTCTCTAAACGAAGATTCATAACGTGTTCAGCCCGCATTGGGACCGCGCCACAATTCGACCCTTTGGTAATACAAGAAGTTTCTTCTTGCAGCACCCACTGGAGGGTCTGGATGAGAAGATCTGGGTGAGGTGAGACGCGTCCGCAGCATGAAAGAAAATGTTGGTAAGCCGATGTTTCAAAGCTATTGAAAGCTTCAAAATCCTGGAAGCTTGATCAGTCGAGGACTTCTAACCCTTCTCCATTGAACTTCCGATGATGATTTCGGGCGCTCCATGCCAAATAAGGTTCCAAACCACACCAGGTTTTGATAGTTCAACACCCATGTACATTCTTAGCGCGGTCGACTAAAGAATTTCCGTCGTTTACCCCTCTACGGCCGTATAGCGCACAATTGCTCTCTAAAGTTTAACATCTGGCATCTTACATCCCATATTGGTACTTATCCCGTTAGCCAAGATATGAAATTTTGAAAGCCGGGTTAGAGACGACTTGTACGTCTCCCCGCCGAGTATCCTTTCTTAGACCTGATTCGCCGCATGTCATTCTCTTCTGATTGACCCTGGATTTTCTGTCTAGACCTAGATGATGTGCCGAAGGGAAGCTGTCACTCCTAGTTTTTTCTCGATCTTCTCGGTCTGTTGACCAGCGGATATGGCGGTGACCAATCACCGGCGGGACCACATACGTTAACGTTATTATCAGAGTTGACCTCTGCGAGACGTATATAAGGGGTGGAATGTTGGTCTCTGGCTCTGCAGTTCCAACAGCTCTTCAAGCCTTCAGAACTACTCAGCTCTCTTAATCCTTCACTCGCTCTCTTTAAGCACTTCAGTCAACATGCTCGCTCGTGTTTACTCCACCGTCCTTTCCGTCCTTTTCTTCGTTGTCCTTGCGGTCGCCACCCCCTGGGGCGAGCCTTCTCCAACCACGGCCACGACCACTGTCACCGTCACTGCTCCCGCATCCACTGCGACGGTTCCGGCTGGCCAGTGCAACACTGGTCCCATCCAGTGCTGCAACAGCGTCCAGTCGGTAAGTGTAGTCTCATGTTGGGAGACATAGACGTCTTTCTCATACTCCTTCCGAACAGGCTAGCTCGGAGTCCAGTAATCTTCTCCTTGGTTTGCTCGGCATCGTCTTGAACGACTTGGATGTCCTTTTGGGCATCGACTGCTCTCCTATCACCGTCATCGGTGTGGGTAGCAATGGTTGCAAAGCTCAACCCGTATGCTGCCAGAACAACGCCCATGTGAGCACATTCGCAAACAGGCAGTATAGTAGATATTGATATCTCTTGTCTATAGGGCGGCCTCATCTCCATTGGCTGCATTCCCGTCTTCCTTTAATTGGATAGAATCTAGAAGATCGTCGGAGCGTCTTCGATTGCAGTAGGAGGATCGATTTTCTTCGCAGATATCTGATTTTGGGACAGTCGTGAAGGAAAAGTATCAATTACTAGTTGATCGGGTTGAACGGACATGCTTTCTTGTTACGCAGTTTTTGATTGAGCTTCGAGTACTTTAGAAGAGTTGTCTGGGCTTCAGTACGTTCGTGGATAATATACGATACCTCGCTTTGCTGTTCGAGTTCGTTGTGGATGATCTGGGTAATGTTGGAATTGTTCCCATACGAGAGCATGCGAGGGATTGAGCAGCTGTTCCTTGGTCTGGACTAGTAGGCGCTATTCACTGCTTGCCTGTTTTCCGATGTGCATATGTTGTTAAGTTCTTATATACCAGCATCTGGTAGTAGGTATGTTTCGATAGTAAGTCTTAAGTGCATGGCTTGATATTGTTCATATGCACAGGTTGCATCCAAATGTCCAAGATAGACCATGGCGTATGTGCTCCGCACATCGTCCCCAGCGATGCAATAGGCAACTTGAATTTGACTTCCATACTGCGAACGATGAACGCTTGAACGTTCCAAAGCCTCAGACAGAATTATGCATTGACATGATAGGATGGAAACCCGCCCAATTACAAGGTGTGCGCGCTGTACGTTTTCTAAATCTTGCTTGACAGAAGCTTAAAGACTAGATCTATGCCCTGATTCCACGAGATAAGAACTCAATCCTGCTAATACGTTTCATGAATTGAAACTTGCCTCTCGCTCCATATAGTGATCACATCGTTATGCAAGTGGTGAGTTCGACCATTCAACGATACTGCATATTAGTCTTCAGTCGTTGACCGCCGTAGCCGAAAGTTGAGGATATTCTGCATGTGGCAAGTACAATCGCACAACGATATCGTATCTGGATCATTGATTGTTGCAGCAGAAGGTAGAAGATGTCATCAAACAACAACAAGATACTTCTTCAGTACTTGACCGGATTTATACCCAAGTATACCTTCCGCGCGAGGATCGAGATCCCGATGTTCTAGAAAGGTGCATTGCTCACCTTCAGAATCGTCGAGCTTCGCACGTACCGCATAATTCCAATGTGTACGTCGAGCAATATTTCCACAGTCATTGTCTCCTGGCACTGTACGAGATGCGTATCTCAGCACGGTTTCGCGATCCACTTACGCTGGATGTAGCAATTCGCCAGCTTTCCGAAGCACTCCCTGTATTACGCCTTGGGCATCCTTTCGTAACCATGGAAGCATTAAGTGCTTTGGAGGAGGCCCACAAGATGCGTGGAGAGCCGGAAGACCTGCATTTCAGTGCTTACTATGCCGAGGAAGCATCGCGTTTGTCTAAACAGGGACACATTCTTTTGGACGATGGATCTTATTCAAAGACCATGGAAGCGTACCGCCAGTTTATCCTTGAAAGACGTAATAACCAGCCCGGCTCGCAGCGTCAGCGTCTGGGCAGGATGCTTTACAATGTCATCGGGAGAAAGGACGAAGGGCCCAGCCAGTTTGTAAAACATTACTGCGCGAGCGACGCCGGCGATGGCTCTCGTAGCGAGTCAATGGCTCCAAACATACCCAGCAATTCACAAACCAGGTCTCTCCCATCGCTTTGTGATGCCATTCTAACACATTTACATGACCCAGCATTGCCACATCATCAGAACAGCCAACAGACATCTGTATACCCAATACACCCAAGCATCTCCGATTCGCTCGACAAACGTCGTAATTTATTTCGCTTTTTCCTCGCACGAGGAAATTTCCTACGGATGTGGTTCATGGAGGAGTCGGGTGACTGGGAGATCCTCGATGACGCCGTTACGATGCTGGAGGAAGCTGCAGTCCTCGCGTTTCAATTTGAGGATGATGAGCCGGATGCAAGGGGCCAGATTATGGAGGATCTCTGTGAATGTTATTTGATTCGCATTCATGGAGGATACCGGTCTAATGGTACCTTGTCTGACGAGGAGAAACGAGCTTGGACTGAGATGGCAATAACGTTGGAGACTATGATGAAGACTGATGGGACAGACGTCGACGGCCGAATGGCGTTGCAATTATTCTCACTTGCTACCCTATATCTCAAGATCTATCCAGATCTCCAACATGCTGCTGACATTCGTGACTTACAGGAGAAGTGGTTGGAAGCATCGCATCTCGAAAAGTTGATCGTTTTGGGTCAGAAGAATCTCTCCAATGATGGCCACGTCCCCTCCCTTCCTCAAGTACTTGCACAGCTCCGTAAGTTGCGTTACATGTCCTCGGGCGATGAGAGCGACGCACTTGAATGGTACAACTTAACGTTGCAATACCTGGAGAACAGAAGGACTCTTCCGAAGAAGCTGGTCAGACATGATCTTGCCGAACTGTATTTGGAACTACGCACGCCTTTCCACAACGCAGATCAAGCCCTGAACATTCTCCTCGAAGATCTCGGCGATCAGTCTCTACCCGTACCCATTCGACTTCGAACCGCTTGTATGGCCCTTCCGAAGCTCATACAAACAACGGATCAATTGACCAATGGACTTCTGCTGACAGAATACCTTTGTCGGGCAGTTGCGTTGCTTCCAGAAGCCTCCCAGATCGGACAAGCAATCGAGACCTACCTTGATATCTCTCGAGAGGCCGACAACCTTCTAAACTACGCTATTTCTCATGTGCTTAAGATCAGGGGCATAATGGCTTCGATCCATCTACTTGAACAAGGAAGAGGGACCTTCTGGTCCAGAGTTCATCAAATCCATTCGTTGACAACCACACTCGTAAAGGAAGATCCAAAAGATGAACTGAAGATTCTTTGTACATGGCTGGAGCACAAAACATATGGCTCACCCCTTGAAGCTGAACGGAGGTTGGACGTCATCGGCGAACATTCGCACAGACGGCTTCTCAAAGCCCAGTTGGAAGAACGGCTACCCGAAATTCGTCAGAAACCGGGGCTCGAGTATTTTCTACTTTCGGAGCGATTTAATGAACAGGACCTCTCGGAACTCGCAGCTCGTGTACAGGGTTGGATTGTTGTACTACTTGCAAGTTCGGTATCATGCGATGCTATTCTAATAGCTCCCGGCCGGACTATAACGCATGTTTCTCTTCAGGAAGTGAACCAGGAGAAGCTGGAAGAGATGGGCAGGAGTCTTAAAGTGTCTCTGGAAAACCTCAGAAAGTTTGCAGACT
Organism: Somion occarium; assembly: GCA_964035595.1. Taxonomy (NCBI): domain Eukaryota; kingdom Fungi; phylum Basidiomycota; class Agaricomycetes; order Polyporales; family Cerrenaceae; genus Somion; species Somion occarium. The sequence continues at coordinate 776,357 of OZ037949.1, read as the reverse complement.
CAAAGAGTAGCGACGACGGTTCAACAATTTACGAAGGCATAACGGAGTACTATCGATATGCACCACAGCCAAGTCCGGGTCGTGCTGGTCGAATAGCGACATCCGATGGATGCGACCCTTGGGAAGTTATTGAATGGCTATGGAGAAAGATAGCCAAACCAGTCATATCGTGTATGAGGATCACTCTGGCGGACGGGAGGGATCGCCCTCGCGTGTGGTGGTGTTCTACTGGATATTTTTCAATGCTCCCAATACATGCAGCTGGCCTCAAATCGGGTCCAAGCTGTTCCAATTATGTCGTATCATCATATACACCAACCCTTCGTACTCTCCTGAATGCATTTCGAGAGATGGCACCAGTTCGACGCGATAACTGTCAAGTCTTACTGGGAGCCGTTCCCCGTCCCTTTGTAGGCTTACCTCTCCCGAAGACTAAGGAGGAGGTAGTTCGTATCAGTAAGGTCATACCTGAGCATGCCAAGCTATTCATGGACAAGGACGATGTTTCTTGCGACCCTAATGCCTTAGGACTGTCGTGGCTTTCGCTCTCAATTGGGCTGCAAACTGGGAGTATTTTGCACCTGGCATGTCACGGAAGGCAAAATCCAACCTACCCATTATACAGTGGCTTCATCTTACGAGATAGATTCGCGACTATCAGAGAACTCATGCGTATTCCCGCACCATCCGCTTTCTTTGCATTTCTCAGTGCTTGCGAGACAGCACAGGGGGCGGAGGACCGTCCTGATCAGGCCGCACACCTTGCGGCTGCGATGTTATGCCTTGGATTCAAAAGTGTAGTAGGGACCATGTGGTGAGTAGACATGATCTCAAGAGACAATTGACACTGGACCGTAGTGCTCTATTCAGGTCCATGAGCGATGCAGATGGACCCGAAGTTGCTGAGACAGTATATCGAGCGTTGTTCTCTGGTACAAGCGAGATGCTTGACCCGAACACAATACCGTATGCACTTGATGAGGCTATGTGCAAGCTGCGTGAGGGTGGTGCTTCCCCTATCCGTTGGGCACCGTATATTCATATGGGCATTTAAACAACGGTTGACTCGTCTTGTCGTAGCTTTCCTATCATCCCTTCCTGAACAGTGCGAGAAATTAAGGTTACATTGTTGAGGGCAAGCGTCTTGTGTGGCTCCGGTCCTGCTACTACCATCCTGACCTACATATGAGCGTTGTCATAATATAGAAAGACGATTAAATGGGTATAACGTAAATCCAAAGTTGTCTACATCGAAGATACAAGACAAGATGCAAAACTCCAACATGTCTCCTCATAATGTTTCATCAATCATCGGCGATGTATGCGTTGATTCATGCAGCGAGAGGTGTAAATCAAGGCATGAATAATTACATTTTAACCTGTCCAAGTCGTGTCGACTGGATTGACCATCTCCCTCTCTACTTCCCACCCTGCACAGATGCCGAAGTCCTTATTGATGCAGTATCCACACAAGACACGGGATCATTCCTATTTAATGTCTTGTATATTTACTGTTCATCCTAATCCTCTCCCCATTATAGTACAGCCATATGGGAAATGGAATCCCAAGGACAATGGCAAGACCGGCAAGGAGAGAGTTTCCACCTCCATAACCTAGAGCATGGAACATTTGTTCGCCGAAAAGGGGGAAGGCGAATCCCAGGAATGAACGGAAGACCTAAGGGGAAAAAAGAGGTCAATATACTGCCGGGGGGACGAGGGCCGGGGAATGGGGAGAATTGGTCCGTAAAGAAAGGAAGGGACGGTCAAGAGATACGAAGCAGAAAAGGCACTTACAGCAGCGGCAGCTAGCGCGCTAGCAGCGTATTGGAATGAATCGACTAAGTACAACTGTGCCGGGAGGCTAGAAATACAAAGCGAGATACGTCAGCATTACTCCACTCTTGTCCGCAAGAAATATGACCGAACAATAGAATGGGAGAACCGACGAGAGAAAGAAGCAAAGAGACTCACAAAGTGGCCATCATACCAAACCCAAATACGCCAGTCCCGATGATAGGCATGATCCAGTGAATCTGAGCTTGTGCAGACCAGCCATACCAGCTATTAAACATCCATGTGAGTGTCGCAACGGATGAAGAGTGAGAATAGGGAGAGTACTCACAAGAGTCCAATAGGTGGGAACAAAGAGCCGAGCACCAAGGCAGGTATCCGCATCTCCGGTGAGCCTTTGCCACCATTCCTCTGTGTCATCTGAACGGGATATCGAGATCAAATCGAGTCAGAGACTGTCATCATAGGATCGTCGGAGGAAGAAAAGCGCACCATTTGGTAGACTTTGTCTCCGAACCAACCTCCAAACATTGTGGAGGCCAGGAAGCCGACTCCGAGACCGATATAAGCGAGACCAGACGTTCCCGTGTTGAAACCATAGACGGTTATAAAGAGTGCTGTAGAAAATCAATCAATGCTGACAGCAAGGAGAATCGAGATTGAGAACGTACTTGGGAAAGTTGCGAACATCAGATAGTAAAAACCTACACAAAACAAAAAATGAGCAACGATTTCAACATTATATGAATACAAGTTTGGACTTACCGTATTGTAGCGCCATATAAAAGCTAAGCAAGAAACAAACCGCACTCCTCGTCAATAGAATAAAGGGCCTCGTCAAATTCACCCAAAGCACATGGAACTGACTTCCCGGTCCATGGGCAGCTACTAAATGTGGGTGTGTCTCCACCTTCTCCACATCCTGCCCACTCTTCTTTATCAATCTAAGTCTAATCACAGGGCCATACGTCTCCCTCAATAAAGGGATCCCAAAGGCGGCACATACTCCCGATAAACCAGCGATGACGACAAATATATATTTGTATCCAACTGTTTGGGCGATATAGCCTCCGGCGATGGGTCCTACTGCAGGGCCTATGAGAGGACCTAGGGAGTAGATGGCCATTGCGCTTGAACGGTCTCGTTCGCTGAAACAGTCAGAAATGGTGCCACCGCCGATGGCGACTGGAGCGCTACCTGCCAAACCTGCGAGGATACGTAACCCAATGAGGGAGCCTGTTGTTTTGACGAAGCCGCAACCGAGGTTGAATGCTAGCGAGAGGATGTTGCATATGTGCAGGATCTAGAGATAAGGTGCGAATATATGTAAGTGGTCTCATTGAGTGGAAAATCTGGAGCTTACCCATGTTCGACCGTATATCTCAGACAGTGGAGCGAGGATCAGAGGTCCAAGGGCGAAAGTGATCAAAAAGATACTGAGTGTTAAAGAAACGACAGTGGGGTTTGTGATACCAAAATGTTCGCCGATCTCAGGCAACGCTGGTGCCATCATCGAACTGGCCAATGGGGGTACTAGGGTATAGAATGATACCTGAGAGTAACAATGATCGAGTGAATGGATGATCGATACGCTTGGCAGAAGCAGGACTTACGATCATGACCATCCGCCATTTCTTGGCAACTGGCCAATTTCGCGCATTACGAGGATCGTGTACCCAATCGTCCTCCTTGTTTTCGATCTCCTCTTCCTGTCAAAGAGTTAGAGTTAGGTGAACGAAGTATGCTCTGTACGAATAGACGAACCTGGACATCCTCCGGGATCGCAGACTCCCCCTCGTGTGGTAAGGATGGCTTCTCAGACTGACTAAGAACAGGATGGTTCTCCGTACTTAGGTTGACCACGAAAGTCTCCTTCTCTGAAACGGGTGTGCCTGGATTCAAGGGTGTCGCAGCACGCGTGCTCTCCGCACTTTCTGGGTTCGTAATACCACTGGATGCGATCAGGTTCTCCAACTGAAAGGGTGTTCGTCGCTGGTTTGTAACATCAGTAGACATGATCAGTTTAAAGGAAGTTGTTCCTCCTTGCTTCTTCTGATAGATGTCAAACCAAACGTAATGACGATTCAGCGTTCAGTGAGGATGTCCGGGTTAAAATCAGAGATCCTGAGGGGGGTGGGGAGACGTGGGAGACGATGGAAGTCAGCAGAACATACTACGTAGGAGATGGGAGGAATCCATGAGGAGCCGAGGAGATAGATATAGCAATTGGTTCTGGATTACAGTACAGTCGCCTGTAAGCAGATCACCTTAGTAGAGTGCCACCGACAGCACATCAATTGACGTCTGACTTTGCCGTCTACTCCGTCCAGCGTGTCTATCGCTGACATATGTGATCAGTTCAATGCCGGCATGTCTGTGTCTTCGGTTCCTTATCAAGACTCTTCGGACCATTTCTCACTGTGCAGCCTCGGGGAATCAGGCTATCAAAGCCGGAAGTAAATATTGGTCAACGGTACCTGGGAGTTAGCAGATCTACAATAGTTATGTTGTGGTATTGTGCTCACCATACTATGACAGCCATACATATGGTCAACTTGGTGAGCAGTGTAAAGCGATAGTATGACAGTGCGAATTCCCCAAGTCCATCTCTTACATTGCAAGATAGCTGAAGGATTCAAATCAACCAAGTATACTGTAGTGTTTCACGCATTTGTTCACGTCACAGGTCACAGGCTCGAAAATGAACTGAATTTTCGGATCTGTCACAGGTCACAGAGGATCATGAACTGACATTTGGAAGCATGACCGGGCGCTTAAATGAGGGTCCAAAGCACTGAGTGCTTTGAAGGGCTGCACAAGTGCAGCTTTCTGGCTACTTTCGGCTATTCTTCCAGGTTGCTGACATTATTTGAGAGCTTACAATGTGCCTCCCAAGCTTTGGAAAGGGATTGGTAGTGCCTTGACAGAATCGGCAATAGCCATGAACATGATGTCACAGGTCTCTCCGAACTGTGAACTGGGAACCGGACCGTCACAGGTCACAGGCCGTGAACAAATGCGCGAAACAGTACAGTATTAGTCTGTGCCCACCGGGCCCGATAGCACTAGATATATAACTTATTGAGGTGAGGAGAAGTCGTTGTATGATCCGGAGTTCTGGAGAGGTGCAAGCTATACTTAAACATTACGGCCGGATTACGGGGAAATAAGAGAAAGGCTCTCCGTTTTGTCCATATGTCTTTATCCATATTTGGGCATAGGATCGGACGTGAAAGCGGTTATGACTCATATCCGCATATGTATAGCCTGGAATTCAAGTACTTACCTTCATGAAGATGGACAGACTATATTATCGAAGGATTTGTTTCAGCATTGTGCGGTCTACAGTAACATCTGAGGAGTCGCTAACGAGGAGCTTCCTGCATTCTGACTTTCCTCATGTCCACATACATCGTCCAACAGAACTTGATCAAATTCGACTTCACTAGTTGCAACCATGCAAAAGATATCAAAAGAAAAACAAGGAGATTAACGAACGAGCAAACGAGCGACGGCTACCCAAAGCAAGAAAGTCCGACAAACAAAAGACCCAACTACCTAAGAACATACGAGAGCGTAAGAAGGGAAAAAAAAACAAGGCGAAGAGCAGTATCACAAGAAATGAAACGTTAAACGAAACGAAGGTATACGCAGAACATCTACATGTCCTGTTCGAGTTGGCAATTTGGGCAAGGGGGTATCATATATGGGGACTCTGCAGGCCCCAGAATGGTATCGAAGTGACGAATGAGAGATGAGAGATTGTGTTTGGAGAGAGAGAAAATGGATGGATGGATGAGACTGTAAAAGCGAATGTGAGGCAGAATGGAGATAAAAACCAGCGACCAAGGTCCAAGGCACACCGATCAAGCGGCACTTAATCTTCTCTCCTTTCCCTTCCGGGTTTGGGGGGCCTGTACACCAAGCAACCGTCCCTCCCCGCCTCCTTCTTGGTCTTCGAATCCACCTGCACGATCGCAAACAGGCCAAGCAACCTGCACCGAGGGACCTGTAGGATTTACGGAGGCAGTCTTGAAACTCGAAGGCGCAGGTGGAGATGGCGGCGGGGAGTCTCCAGTAGCAAGGGTCCAAGCACGATGCCTTGCTCCTCCTCCCATAGCGTGAGTGCCTGCATCAGCACCTATACCAGCAACTTCCATCCCAGCCCGTATAAGTTCCATCAACCTCGGATGTTTCCTGGCCTCTCTCATATACAACGACGAGAACGACGGCAAAGTTGAGAACTGTACGTGTGACGGCGAGGGATAAGGGCACATGACGTGTGATTGGGATCGGTGCTGAGGTTGGTGTTGCAAACTCAAAGGAGGGTTGCAAATGTGAATTCTCCGTAATGAGGTATTAGAAGAGATCTCCAGAAGGGCTGTATTCCACACGGCTGGTAATTCCGTCTTGAAGACTTTCAAATTCGGTGCATGGGTGAGTGCGGATGTGAGTTGAGCGGTGGGGTGGAGTTGGCTGAACGTGTCGTCTGATGTGTTCAGGCTAGCGGTGGAATGGACAGATTGAATGTGAGCGTTGGGAGAAATCGAGTTTGCGCCTATGTGGAAGACGGTTGTGTGCGAGTTAGAGATGATGGGGGAGAAACGAAACGCAAGCTCTACGGATTCCTGAGAAACGAGAAATGATGCATCAGCATTATAGATCTCTACGGGGATGGGCAGAAGAAATAGCAGAATACTGATACAAAGTGTAGAACTTGAAAATTGAATACTCACAATACCAATCCACCTCCTCACCCCGTCACTCAAACTCTTCATCACCGAAATGGCACCAGGTTGCGTAAGATACGCGTTCGCGTTCTTTCGTACAACCAGATGTTTAACATCACCCAAGGCATCCACAGCGGCACAGAACGCTTGGACGTCTTCTATAGATGTTGAACCATCCAGCCGGCAGTCTAGTTTCTCTAGCTTCTTGCAGTTGTGGCCAGGACTCTGCCCATCTCCTAGTAACGACCCCGAAGCGTTGAAGCCTAGAGGTGCGGGAACACAACGGCCCAGATGCCTAACGACATCCACAAGCCCAGAAAACACGCCCTCGACCCTGACCTCCCTAATACATGCACCAAGACTCGGTTGACTTTCTAGTAAGGAAGCCAGAAGTCGAGTTTGGTGTTGGGACGTGAGGTGAATGGAGCGGTAGTAGAGAGGAGTACCGATTCGAAGCCAGAGTTTGCATACGAGGAGAGGGGAAAGACGGAAAGATGCAACGGAAGGAGTGGATGGGCGGAATAGTGAGAGCGAGGTGTCTGGTTTTGACGACGAACGGATGGGAGCGAGAGCTGAGTATGAGGAAGGGGAGGGAGCTAAGGCATATGAGAGAATGCGTTCGACGAGTTCTTCCGGTATTCTGGAGATTGAGCAGGCCATGATGTCGATGTGAGGGGAGTTAACGTCCGAGACCAAAGCAATTCAATTCAATTTATAGTACCACGGTTTGATGCCTCGTTGAGATCAAGCGAGCAGTAGAAGCGAGAATATCCAAATCGAAGCGGATTTGGTATTCAAAGTTACTCCCTCTGAGCGGACCCTGCAACGTAGATGACTGCCTCGTTAAGATCACCGTTCCAATCCGGGGAAGAAACAGGTCTTGTGACCTCTGCAACGAGTGTGACAGTGAAGGGGACGTAAAGCTTGATACTACCTATTCAAAGCTCCCTGTATAAATACGTGTATGTGAGCGGCTGGAAGGTGTTGGGTTAGCTTCGATGTGATGAATGTGTTAAAGAGGAAGCTCACGAGCGAAAGTTCCCTATTTAACTTCCCAGGTCAGTGAAGAAAAGAGAAGGAGTCTGTTGGCGGCGTAGTGTTGGCGCGGGACTGTGGGTTGACGATCAATGGAGAAATTCGTATGGAAATTCTGGTGGCAATCGTCAAGCGGCGGTCGCGAATAAGTGATTTACAGCGCGAATAAAGGAAGACCCCTTCGAAAAATCTTCCCGTTCAATGGAAAATGCTGTCGTTTGCTCGAAGTTGGTCGACGGTGAGTTATATACAATATTTGACGAGATGGCTGGTCAGCAGAGGAACCTGAAACAAGTTACAATGACTCGTGTTACTTGTCCAGCCTCCAACTAGCAATGCTTCTGCCCGAGATGGTCAAGAGGTAGCCTTTTCGACAATAAAAGAGTGTAACAGCAGTGACCTGACAGGACCAGTGAAAGCATCAATGTCCTCGACCTCGATTCTGATGCGTATCGGGGGTTGCCGCCCTCGCCGCCGGTTTCTCCTCTTTGAGTACGGGCGCTCTTAATTAAGCATTCCCGTTGGCTTGGTTTGACGATTGAAATTCGTCCGACGGTGACCACTGGCATGACCTTGACAATGCACACCTCTTCCCTTGCACATTTCAAACATCTTTGACAAACATTCGGCCGCAGACTCGTTACATGTTTTTTTCCAGACCGTGTTGTCGCACGAATTGCTAATTTGCTTGACTTCCCTTGTTCTCGTACCATACACCAGGTATTTAGATCGCTGCAACTTGAAAGCCAGGCGGGATCCTCGGAATGGTCCTTCCTTCAGAGCTTCTCATGAGTGGTGAACCGAAAAGTGGCATATCCCCGTAAGTCTACATGCTTCGCATTCCAGTATATAAGTGACTTCTATTGAAACTTGCAACCGAACGTGCATCTTGCTAGGGCAGACAGTCTCATGAGAATTCTTACCCTTGTTGACGTTGCTTGATAATACTGAATAAAGCACATGAAGATCTTTCTTCCATTATGGAGTGTCGAGTGCTTCACTAAAAGTTGGCGGTGTAGGAGGAAGTGAACTGCACGTAATGTCCTAGTATGTGCCCCGTCACTTATCAGTCTATGAAATGATGTGGAATGATGTGGAAGTTCGTGAAGCTCTGCAGGTCAAAGGACCACTGCGTGTGAGTGCCATTCAATGATGATTCAGGACTGGTTATATCGAAGATGTCGACAGCGTGTACAATTGTCTATCGAGAATTGAAGGTTGAGCTACAGCGTCTGAAAGTACAACACAGGTAAGTACAACAGTCAGACGTGACAATCCAGCTGGTTTACAATGACAAATGGAATACCAAACGGCACCCATCGAACACTACGTAATGACGAAGACACTTTACTCGAAAAGTTCCTCACATATTCCCTAGTGGGAAAAATATTGCGCTAGAACTTCCACCATCTTATAACGCACTGAAGAAAAAAGGAAGTATACGCCGAGAAGAAATCCTCCCATGCCTCCCGCTCAGGTCTGGCCCCAAGTACTGAGCTAACCTGGTTCTCGGTCGTATCATGCAACATTTCTTCCACGGTCTTCTTGTGAACACTAATCTCTGACTTTAGAGATGTCCCGAATTGCATAGTCTTTCTATTTCATGGTGTTTGCATTCCACAATAACTGACCTCTGTACAACAAGAAATACGTGGCGAGATAAGTAAATGAGAGCACCCCCTGTTAACTCAGCCAAGTCGTCCATCGACTACTGGTCCGCTTGATAGCCGCTGTGATCTCTCTCGCAACAACCCTATCAGCCTGTTCAGAAGGATGCACTTCATCCCACCTGTACAACATTTTCAGAATGGGTGACAGCAAAGACTAAAATGAATGTGAAAGAAAACTGACCAGAGGAAACTATCTTTGTCTGTACCTGTTGCGGTGGTACAATCAGCCGGGCCAGACGTTGGTTCGTCAACCTGGAAGATACAAGCATTGATAGCATCGGTCACGTTCAAAGGCGCGGTTCCGTTGAGATAGTTCTGTGGGTGAGCGATCATGTCCGTGAAGAGGGCGTATGAATCGAAGAGACCTATTTATCAACACCGAAGTATCATCAGCATCTCCTCGACGTTATCATGCTAATGTAGATATCAAGAACTTACCAACATGTGCGCCTGGAAGCGTGGGTGTAAGATCTTGTAGCATCAGTTTTGCCAAGGTATTGCCAGAACTGACAAGTTCTGTCATGGTGAGACTCCACTCTGTGGTGTTTCGCGCGGCTGTCCAGTAACGGTTAGGGTATGCATTCGGAGAATACATTGGCGTATGTTGTAGAGGGATCATCTGAAACCAAAGGTAACCACGAAATATTAAGAGATATACTCAAGAATCTCAGAAACGAAAAGAGATTCACATTCTGGAACAGGAAATTACGAGCCCCAGTTTGATACAGCGTCTTCACCCAATTAACAGCGCAAGCGGTAGTATCAACCACCGTCACACCTGGAGCTTGATGTCCAGTCAGTATCGCATTGGCACCAACATCATTGGTCCCAATCCAAAGTGTATAGATAGTCTCTTGAGGAGGGACGTGAATCGTGCCCGCGTTCTTCTCCGAAAGATACAACGGCACTTGGCCTTCAGCGACGGATAAAAACGGAGTGGAGGTGAGGTTATTCGAACAGCTGGCGCCAGCTTTGGCGAAAGGGAAGAGTGTAAAATTGCCGTAACCGGCCGCATAGGTAGGCCAAGCAGTCCCCCCATCGCCCGTTTGCATCTGTGCGGATGGGCGGTATGATATGAGAGGAACTGGCCGAGAGAAGTGAATTGAGGACTCGCCGCGTCAGTATAAGAGTCTCCGAAAGTGACGAGGTTCTTGATCTGGTTGGATGAGGGACCAGCAGCAGTGGCGACGCCCACAATGACAAATAAAACAGTGGAAATGCTGAGAAACATGGTGAGGAAGATGATATTCTTCAATGCCTCCACTGCATCGTACGCTCTCGTAATTTATACGGCAACGAGAACGCTGGTGACTACTATCCTTTCCTTAATGCCGTTAATAGTAGCACCGCTGGTGATCACGAGTATGCGACCCATATGTCTTCAGCACCTGAAGGTGGCGAGCTAAACGTCGCTGCTCGCCCAATACGAGCGCAATCGTTGCCCTCCTGAGCGACAGCACGCGGTGAAAACAACGGATGCAAGAGTATTGTGGCGACACATGACAGAAGAAAGCACCCCGATAATCATCCCGAAAACATCTAAAGAGTGAAGGGTTTGACTGGTGACTCATTTCTCTGTAAACGAAATTGACAACGATCCTAAATTCAGAAGCTTAGAGGTATGTACTTACGGGATGCATACGTGGTCAACGAGGAACCCGAACGGCAGAAATGGTCTGGAATAAACTTAGCAGATGGATGTCGTGTACATCTCAAAGAGAACCCTCGGTCCCCGCATGCAACGCATGCGCATTTGACCAGGTTCAACGGTTGTGCTGAACATAACCGATAGCGCGTTAAGAGCGCAGACAAAGGTTTCTCCAAGCAGAGTTATCACGAGGTCCATTTTGAGAGCGTTCCAGAACGAGTTCTGCTCAAATAAGATACCGAGGGCGATTGGTATACACGAGGTACATTTGAGTTAGCGGTGATTCCTGGTAAAGGACAGACCGCAGAGCAATCCTGATTTGCTGTTCTTGTGGGTAGCCGGCCGCTGCCGGACTGCAGGATTTGGACACTAGAGTTTGTTGACTTTTTGTTCATTTCGATCCATGAATCAAGGGAAAGGATCCTCTGAACGTTGTCAATATTCTCTATGGAAAGCATGACCCAAATATCTCGTTGAGAGAGTTCAATCGGTCCTCTGCCGCTTTACTCGCTCGTGTTCCGTTTCACTAGCCTCCGTAGCCCCAGATCATGAGAGTCCTCAAGCTCTACCCCGCCTTCCGTCCTCTTTCAAAATCCGTACGTCCTGCCTGCGCTTTGAGATTATTCATCTCGGTCTCCAACCTCTGTCTCGCATCTCGATTATCTTCCCACACACGTATGGCAGCATTGCAGGTTGACTTTTGCCCAGTTGAGCTCGATCATCTTTGGCCGCCTTGTGTCCCAAGTTGATCCCAAGAGCCGTAACAGGGATCCCTAACAGGCCAAGTTTCGATCTCATTTGGCACTCAACATCTCGAAGGTCTAGCACTAGACAAAAGCCTATACTATACATTTCACCAATTACCAACAATGACCTTCGCTAGATTCAACTACCGAAAGTCTACAAATCCCGCTCTACAATGAACTCGATTGGGACGCACAACTCAAACCGCTATACATCACCGGATCTTAAGTCCTGCAAGGGACTCAGAGCGTGACTGGAACTGTATTCGCGTCCTCAGCATCCCCCGTACCTGTACACGTTTTGCCAGGTACGATTGGTGTGAATTTGATTCCGTCCGGGAAACACGAGGCGCTAGTACGATGGGTGACACAAATAGACTTGCCCGCTCCAGTATCGGTCTGGGAGGTCTGGATGGATACCGAAAGCGGGTTGTCGGTGAAGCTCTTGTGCAGGATGATTGCCGCAATGCAGATGTCCTTCACTTGCAAACGCGAATATCCGCCTTTCGTTGTGGAGCGATCATCCCACACGGTTTTGTGCACTTTGGTCTCCCGCTATGGATGCAATACAAGTCAGTTCGAACGTGCGATGGACTCAGTTAGATGGCATACCATGAATGAGCAGAGGTTGGTCTTCGTGTCGCATATTCCCTTCTCACCCTTATGCACCGCCTGCCATGTAGTGAACAAATGTCTGCCTGAGGTCTTATCCGATGTTTCGCCTTCAAGAACGTGAGTCTTGATCTTATCCCACTCTGTGCGTGCAGCCGTGATATCATCCTTCTTTGGTTTGAGCTGTTTGGATGTTCGTCGTGGTAAGTCCTCCCTGTATATCTAATGAAATAGAGGCACGTACGTTACTGATTTGCTGCAAAGTAGCGCAACGCTCTGGATTACCATCCCCAACATAATCATCCGTCATCTTGGATGGTCTTGGGACGCATGTCATGGTCGTGGTATCGAACGCGCAGAACTTCTTGCCATTGTCCAACAAGTCGACTGACAATCATATTTCGCGGTCAATAGTCGTGCAATGGTAATGATTTTGTGGACGTTTCACATACTGCAAGCACGACAATTCCAGGAACCGTCCCTTTGCTTTGCACTGTCGCAAGACGCCAGTTGAGATTCGTAGTTCATGCGATCGTCTGTACTCCCAATCCATTGCGACATGAACCTATGCCTTCCCTATAGCTCAGGTCACTCGTTGAAGATAAATAATGGTGCTTACTGGCCAGGCCACGTTGGGCAGAATGCCGCTGCCGTAGTCATGAAGGTAGTGACGACCAAAACGAAGTTCAAATACTGGTTCATTGAGGGCATGTCGGAGTGCGCTGATTACGACTTAGGTGGGGGCCGTTTGTTGATGCCTAAGGTAGCTCAGAGATGGGAAGAACACTGACCATACACTGATACGTTTTATGGCCCTTTTATACTCTTTCGCTGCTGAATGTTCGGATCGCATTCATCGCATATGTCATAATTGGAAGGGTGGATTGGTGGAACCGAAATTGGTGAAAGTACCGATGTCCTATTCGCTTTATATTGTGAGGTTCACCTCTCAATGCATGCGTGGCAGACGTGTTACCTCAAGATGCGGCTGCCGAATATTTGGAAGCTACACCGAGGACAGCCGCCTCATTTCAAAGGTATCGAGCATTTGTCAGAAGACCTTATCCTGTTCGTCACAGGCGCAGCTATCGTATGGAAAAATGTGGATAAGAAATCAACTATGCCACGGTTGGATTTTTTTCGCGACTTCAATACCCACGCTACGCCCATTCAAAGAATCTGTCTGTTCACTACGAGCCAAATGCGACCGAAACGTATTCGTCGTTTCGCCCATCGTGCATGCATCATGGCAGAGTAATGCGCATGCGAGTTGAACTCGCTGGCTAGGCCAAACTTGACGAAGATCTGCAACGATAGCCATAACACGGTTACTGCCAGGCCACACTTGAATGACCTAATCGTTGAATGCGTCGGACTGAAGACGGGAGTGCTGACCGGTTCTGTGGACGTCATAGAGGTCCTTTTCTCTTCTATAACGAATAAATTGGACTTAAGGCTTTGTGACATCTTGAAGGTATGTATATTCCATTCATTTTGTATGCGCCATCTGTGACTTAGATTGTATTCTGTCCACCATCGAATGCTTAGAAGCGTGGAAGATATATCCATATTCAAGTTAGCACCCTTGGGGCTGTCGTTAATGTGAAGTATGTGATGGTGGCGGCAAATAATTCGATGGCTCGAAAGACAGTTCCGATTCTGACGGAGGCAATTCATCCCGATGACTCATTTTCCGGGAAGCCCAAGCAAGTTGGTCGATTTCAGGGAAAAGCTTCTCTTAAGAAAGCAGCGAATCAGCGCTGGTGGGTATTGGAGTGCAGGTATGACAAAGTTGAGAGACTACTTAGGCTACGAGTTTGCACTTTTCTAGGGCAGCCGGCATCAAAGTTTAACCTGGTGATAAATCCGGTTGCAAGGATAGTGTACAGTGTGTTTGCAGGTATTGATAAGTTATGGGTATGCAAGATCGAAAGCGGTGCGGGATAGCAAAAGCAAAACAACAATATGTCAACCACAACAAGAATGATTGCGGTTATCATCCCCAATTACTGAAGATGATCTCAGCGCATTCCTATTATACTCGTTGAGTCTTGGACAAGCAACAAGAAGAAAACTGGCATACCTTGAGTCGATGAAGGTTATGCACATGTGCCACCGACACAATCGTGCTAAGTCTCCTTCGGATGTCGGTTTTGCTCGCCGTAAGTTGGTACTTTCCGGAACATTGACAGTGACGTGAGATGTTATCGGACTGAATTTGCTTGCACTTCACACACCGCAGGTCCTGCTGGGCGTACCTGAGCTCAAGTTCATGCACCATCTCTATAAGGGCGAACTCGATCATCGTCCGATCGTATTCGCCTCCACAATTTGAACACGACCATCGAGCATGAACATCCCTGTTGTTAGGCAGAAGCTCTGGGTCCCGACAGAAGTCAAAGTCTCGCAAACTATCACAATGTCTACATGGAACATTGGAGAGTTTGAGAGGTTCGCAGGGATTGTGGAAGATAGCCTCGTTAGCGAACTCTCGCACGCCAACCAGCTCTAGCAAATTTCGTTTGAGTAAACCGACTTCAATTTGATGCTCCTTAGACAAGACGAAGACAGCGCAAGCGGACTTGACAAACTCGAGAACGGGGTTTGTCGCGTCCATATATGAGCCGGGAAGTTGGGGGAAGTCCCACTGCGCGAGTGCTTCTTCGTCCATCATTGCATAACGATGACGTTCCAGTATACTGCCGACGACCTTGAGCATCTTGCGAGTGAGGCGACGCGAGATAAATTCCCGGCTGAGCTCTTGCTCTTTCGCCTTGACTGCATCACGTTGAGTTGCATCAGGCCCGCCATTCTGTAAAACTCTCAATGGTCGCCTAGGACCTTCAACACTCTTCTGGCAAGCCCTGAAGAATTCGACCAGGAAAAAGCGCAAGACGTTCCTGAAATCTTTTTGGATTGCGGGAGGTAAGAAATTCTCGATATTCCAACGCATCTCGATGCATAGTTCTTCAGGAGTCTCCACCGCAAGTGGATCTTCACAAACCACGCCGCCGAGGTTGGCCTCATCCATAAAGAGCAGAAAATCGTAAAAACGCTCGGTATTGAGATAGACGTGTTGGAAGAGCTCGTGTGAAGTCACGGCCGTGGTTATGTATGTAGCATAAGCATGCGCCGTTCCTGGCGGCTTTGAAGTAACCAGCAGGATTCGGCTTAGATCGGCATAAACAACGTGCGAACCCAGGCGTTTGAACTCGGCGAGCATCTGGATGAAGGTTTTGCGCATGAGCCCATGAATGAACCGATGAATGCTTGGATCGTATAGGTTCGAAGAAGTGGAGCTTATCCACCTCCAAAAATGATCGACAGTAATGGACGCTGGGCTTTCAAAGTTGCCTTGAATCTTGTCGATCAACCAGGTCTTAACCATGTTCTTCAAGATCGAAAATACAAAAGGTGATAGGCTGGATTCCCCCAGTGTCAAGTCTTGTTGAACATCTGGGCCTGCGTATTCGTCCAGAGTACGTGATGAATCGAAAGCTGTGGCGCCGCCACTGCCTTCCAGTTCGTTGAGAATAACCGAATGTAGTACCGCGTTGACAGCCAGATTGCGCACCGTGATCTCAAGACAGACATTGGAGTAAGAACCAGGTGACATGAACTCGGTTTTGGGTAGATCTTCTGTTGGTCTCCTGTCGTTCTGAATACCTCCTAGATCTGGAAGGTCACCTGGAGACCACCATAGAATGATATCCTGGCTGGTCAATCTCCGAGCAAAGTCGAGATCAGCCAAAAGAAGAGGCTGGTCTCCCTCAATGTGTCCTATCGGGACGTCATAATAGTCGGCCAAAGCCACTGTCCGATCAAGCCAGGTGCCCATTGCGAGATATCGCCCAATCATCTTCTGGGCGACGGCGGGCTGCCAGGGGAAAACATCTAGTGAATGGGGCGCGCGAGTTTTTGGCATGGACAAAACAGGGAACTTTGCGAGCTTGGGAACTTGAAATTCGAAGTAGGACATATCCTTCGTAGACGATATTACGAGCACGTACGATTGGTTCTCCATGAGTCCAAGTTCTCGAGAGATTGCCTTCAGTGCAGTGGCATCATTGCCATGATAAGTGGATGAGAAGTCATGCAACGAAGGGTAATCAATGGAGATATTGGGTCCTGCTGTTTGCAATTTCTTGTGCAGCGACTCCTGGTAAATCTCCGACAAGCGTGTGATCGGTTGTCGACGCGTAGCAGGGTCAACGATATGTAATCGCACACCACCTTGCGGAAGGAAGATGGCGAAGACGTGGACGGGTGCAGTTGTTGAGCAAGCGTGGTAGAGGAAGACATATTTCCCGGCTCTGCCCTCATCGAGATATCTGTATCGTGAAGAATGGGAAGTAGCACGGTCAAGCTGGTGAAGGTCGAACCCGGTGACTTCAGCTCGGTTCAAGGTCAGTCCGGGCACTTCATGAACACAGACTTTCCCAAGTCTGAGCAAAGCCCGAGTGATCAGGGGGATCTGACGCAATTTTGGTGAGGAGTGATCTTACAGGAAGTGAACGCTGCTCACCTGTGTTTCGTACACCCCGTCCACATTGGGATCGTTGGTCAGGTCGATGAAGTGCTCGCGACCCTGAATATAGATATCTTCCTTGACAGATATCTTGTACAAGTTGGCGCAAGGAGCGTCTCTTGGTAAATGTCGGACAACCTTCTCGCTGCTGTAAAGATCGGTATTGAACCGGCCCGTCTTGGGAGGTGTTCGATGATGGAGATAGAACTCTCGAGGAACGCGCAGCGGGATGGGAGTCAAACTGTGATCGATAGAAACCCACATGATGAATCTTCCAGGTGTGCGAGTGGGTCGAATCTGTATTATATCCCAGCGATTGCTAAGAGCCTTTGTACGAACACCTTTGAAGATGGAAGGGACAACTAGATTATCGCCGACCGGGTTTCCAGCCAATGTTCGTCGCCATCGGGGCCGTATTGCTCGCAACCAGTCAGAATAGCTAACTTTGGGATCAACACCAGTATGCCTCGATTCATCTTTGTCTGTAGACTTCTTTGCTTGTTTGCGAGCGGATTTCCGATTAACTACTGCAACCCGAGGTCGAATTGGGTTGCTGGTCGTGTTTTCTCCGAAATCTTCAACGTCCATGGGAATCGACTCATCAACCTGCTCATCCACGGTCATTTTCCTGAAGAAGTCCGTCACCTTGTGTTGATGGAATTTGTCGTCCAGCGCTGTCACCCGTCGATGCAACCAATCTGGGTGATGTATCCGAGGAACGGGGTTGCCAACCTTCTGCATGGCAGCAGGGATCGTGATGAGCTTCTGAATGACAGACCCTAGACGTTCAATATAGTAGTCCCAGTCTAGGATGGATCGCAACTCGAAGTTAGTCAAGCCATTGTCCTTTAGCCATTTGCGAAGATACACTCGTTTCACGCTCTCGTCGGCAGAGAAAATCGCGACTGGAACCGCCCGCTCAGTGACGGGTGCGCCTATGGGTTTTGCGGAGATGATAAACTTGCAAGCAAGACCTTTGTCTTTAACCATTTGGTCACCCAGGAATTCGGCAAGACGTTTGGCGGTACTGATGGAAGTCGATTTCTGGCCACCATATTCGGCCAATGTCTTAGACATACTTCTGTTCTCGGCAATGAGCTCAACCAATTCCTCGTCACTGAGACTATCGGCTTTGCTGAAGAGGACATCAAGCCAGCGATCGGCGACCTGAGCCACGGCGGCGTAGCATTCCTCAGTTGTCGTACCGAGAAGGAACTGCTCGAAGATCTGGGACTGGAAGATTTTGATGAGTTGCAGTTCTCCTCTTCGCTTGACCTCGAAACCCTTCAATTCGGCAAGGGAACCATCCTCATTGAATACCGCATAACGCTTCTTCAACAACTTATCTTCTTCTTTGGAGGATGGAAGGATCATTGCTCTATATGGTCCGTCCAATTCGAAGAAGATCGAGTTCTCGCTATGCACGACATACTCTCCAGTTTCAGGATCCAGGTCGTGGTATTGATGGTTCGTGAACTGGGCGTGAACGAGATGGTTGAGCATAGTACATGGATAAGAGAATGCGATTGATTTCCCATTCTTCAGCTTGAACTTGAAGTTCTCCGGGAAGACGCTTGGAAGCATGCACCAGATACCATCCGTATCCAATTCCAAAGGCCGGCCAATCTGCTCCACGAGTTGCCTTGCCATCTGAATGATAGTCGCACCAGTCAAGCAGGTGATTCCGGCCATTTCCATCGAATGCCATCGCGCACCTTTGCGCATGACATAGCCATAGAATGAATTGAGAATGCACTTGTGCGCCAACTGCAACGAGTCGTACAGGACAATCATCTTCTTTGCCTCATCGACCTCGGCGATCGTTCGTCCTTCCTCAAGCACGGTATCAAGGTTCTTCTTCCATGTCTTGTGTAGACCCTTATACTCGTATCGACGGTCACGGAAGCGACGTACGGTATCAATGTAGAATGGATTCTCTCTTTGACAAATGATTGCCTCGCGGTTCTCCACCCTCGTGTCCTTGATCTTCTTGTAAACCTTGCGAGAGTAGTCTCCAAGACGTTTGTGCAGAAGAGCAGTTTGTTCCGCGTCAGAGAGGTCGACGAATTTTCTCTGAGGCCCGCCTGGTTTCTTGGGCGGGAAACTTTCCTGATTGAGCGCATGTCGGATCATGTTGTACTCGTCTCGTCTTGCTGGGAAGAACTCCCCTCTCCAGGCCCACGTCATTCGCCGATCGCAAGCTTTGCCTGGACGATTGTAGTCGCAAACAGCGCAAACAGATTCGTCTACCGCCGAGTCCGGTTGGAGTCGATTTGATAACATTATATTGGGATACATGGCTGCAACATCCAGATGATAAATTAGCGGTTTGTCAACGCGTTGAGGGTTGTCCCGCATTTCTTCGAGTGCGCTCTGGATTTGAGCTTTGACGTCGTCATAATTAATCACGTCTTCCAGACATGACTTGGATTCTTCTACGAGACAGAATGTCAGCGCGTGGTCCAGTTCGTCGATCAACTTCAGAAGAGTTAATGAGCCTTCACAAGAGGTGAGAAATTATGAGTCATTACCTTCTGTACAGCATCAGGTACGATCTTGAAATGTGTAGGGATGTCACTTCGGAACACGCCCGCTTCCAAAGCCTCAACATGTCCTCCAACGTACGTCTCAGAGGCGAGCAAGTGACCTTCATACATGTTCCCGTGCGACTCCTCGTGGCGGTTCGGCATGATGATGTTTCCACGGAAAGCTTCAACCTGATCAAACATGAGCTTCTATACGTTTTAATAATATATATGCTATGGCCTACCATGAGCAAAGTCTCGCATAGTGTGCCGGAACCTTTTCGCAACACTTCGTCCGGGTTCAGAGGGATTATGTTGCAGAGTGAGAAGATGAACGGGTGGACGTATTTCATATAGAGGTAGTAAGTTGCCACTGCATCGGAAACGGAGTACTGCGCGAGGACCTGGGGTTGTTCCATCGCATATCTGACCAAACAAAAATGAATAAGATGGATAACAACTGTGAAAGAATACGGACGTACGGTGTCATCAGCTCAGGGTCTAACTCGATAGGATGGTATCCAAGTTTCGCAGTGGTAACGGCTTTCAAACCCTGACTTCCTTGTGGAAGGTAAGAGTCTCGTTTCACCCAGCGAAAACAGTCCATATGAACGCAGGTTCTGCTTTTGAACTCGTCTTCAGAGTCCTTCGCGAATCCAATCTCGACAAACATGTCGATCCCATGCACCTTGGCTCGGGCACAGAGGAATGGAAAATCAAAAAAGTCTCCGTTGAATGTGGCCATAACGGTAGGCTTGACATCCTGAATGTGAGAGAAGAACCGCTGTATCGTTGCAGCCTAGGAGAACAATGAGAAAAGCACAACGCATGATAAGAGGTGGCTCACTTCGTCCGCTTCATTAAAAACTATGAATGGCCCTTCATATCCTTCTTTCGGAGTGTATTCAAAGTCCTCGATGTCCTCGCTGACAATGTCTCTGTTGGTGATGAGGTATCCCTGACCATCGACCATGTATGAAATCATCATCACTTGGTCAAGGGCTTGGTCAGGAAACTTGAGTGGTGCCTTTGTCGTTTCGATATCGTACGCCATCACGACAGGATCAGCACGCTTGACACGCTCGACAATCTGCTTGAAGGCGGGTTGTCCGGCTGTGAACGATACTGCATACCATATACCGACGCGCATTTCGTTGTCCATGGCAACACGAAGGTAATACGGCACATCATACTCTCGAATGTCGATGATACCTTCGCGCGGATCTTTATCCCTCGAATACCGGCCAGTATTTGTGATCTCTGCTTCCACACCAAACTCGCTCTCCATTTCAATGGACATACTCGCACCATCCGCTGTGGCCTGGACGACCTCTGCATAGGCATCCACCGCGTCCAATTTGGCGCTGTTGGCCAGAGCAAGAGGCATGATGTCTCTTCTTACTGTGAGAAGGTCGGACACGTTACGAAAATGAAGCTGTAAGTATAGACGGCGATGTCCTAGAAGGTGATTTGGAACTTTGAGATCCTCCTTTCGTTCACGTGTAATACGACAGATGGCGCCCTCATATTTCTTCAACAACCACTCCTCGATTGTTGATTCCATTCCGCTCTAAATGACGCGTTAAATCCACATAGCTTTCCGTACGTCAAGTATCTGACCTTGCATGCAATATAGAAGTACGGTTCGTATTGAAACGTGCATTTGAAGGACCCTCCGTCATCCTGGATGAAGAAAAAGTCGACAGCAGCTTTTCCACCTGGCCAATCTGCATCCTTCACTAACGTCTGGCCGGCCATAAATAACCGTCCACCAACACAGAAAGTTGATAATGGGCTTACTGGATGCATGTTAATCAGCCAGCCTTCCCTCACAGCTCCCTCTTGAATGCGTGGAAATCCAAGTTTCTCGTCAATCTCGTCTTGCAATCTGACTTGCTCAAAGCGCTCCGTAAGCTGTGTGCCATCGTCGTCTCTCTGCGGTTGTTTCTCGGACGGTGCACCCCCTCTCCCACGTCCGCGACCTCTCCCTCCACGAAAGGAGCCATTTCCGCGATATGCAAACTTTGAGAATCCTCTGCCTCTACGAGAAGAACCAGAGAAATTGCCACGAGCCATAGCTGATGGAGAGTTATAACGTAGAGATATACTAGATTGTCATATGCCGTCCAACGAGAGAGTAAAAAGGTTTCTGAAGAAGCGAAATCAGAGCAAAAGGCTGTGGTGCTGGAAGAAGGAAACAATACGGGTACCGAACGCGAAGCGTCACGTCACGAACACCATATGTCACGTCACTGGTCACAATGGTTTTGTCTCCCTCCTGCTTTACAGACAACATGGCAAGCTCTTAAAGCTTCGCTTGTTTATGTTTCAGCTATATCCATGCTATCTTGTGTTGACTATGGCTCTGAGGAAACCGGAAACTGATCATACTGAGATCGTGAGTGTACTTATTTGATGGAATACTGCACATTGGTGACTATTCTGATGTTTATAGTAGAAGAATTTACAAAACATGATACTATCTCTAAGTTTTCTTGATATCAGTGGAACTCATACGCACTCTCTAGATATCCAAAGTTATCATGCCTTCCTGCCCGGCCGTTAACGAGCTTTCTGGTACTACAATCCTTCAAAATAGCTGAGATGATTTGCTTGGAATCATTGCGTCACGGCCAGACGAGTGATGAAGATACTACAAGTCACGACCATCTCATAACGTAACCTACGATGCTTCTCTCAATGATACCGATGGTTGTCCAACCTGTCTGTTCACGCCTGATACGTTGAACGTGGGGCTTATTACGCTACTCTAGGGCGACCTGATGTCTGTTCGTCCGCCGCCTCGTCTTACAGGAGCCATTGGCATCGTATACTGTTATCATTGACAGTTGATATTCGTGATGGCCTCGTCTGTTCTGCTCACTGACCGCCGTTTCTTCATGCATCCGTCTTTACTGCAGGAACAATCTCTAGGACTCAGCCTTCTGCTCAGTATGCATCCGATCATATGACATTTGCAAGTGCATTGTTGTTCCTTGCGACGGTCCTGTTTTTATGGCGGGCCGTATAGGTACGTCCTCTTTATCTTCCTCAAGTATTGCCTTTGCTCTAGGTGATGAAACCCGAGTGGTCGCATGATCGTCAGCCTATCGGCAGTGTTGATATTTCAGTATACACTTCTAACAGACTGATTGAGGGTGTGCATGTACAGTAATTTGTACGTATCACAACGCTTTTCTACCTGTTTGCGCGGCCCGGACTGTATCAACTATCTTCCTTTTCCTTGGTCACAAGCTTCCACTATGGGTGCCCTTATACTGAAATTCATGCAGAATAATATCGAGAATACTCCGCATTTTAGTAACGGTGAGGTGAGTACTAAAGGCTTACCCTACACCTCGACAGATGATGTTTGTTCTGCTTGATTTTATGTTGCTTCTTTTCCTTGCAAGCGTGTTCGTATCTTCAGCATGTGCCCGACCATCCTCGTACGCAGTCTGGGCAGCGGACTCAGCCATAGCTCGCGGACAAGGTAACGGTTTGGACGATAATGGTAATCCTCTAGTTTCCTATGAGCATGGCGAATTGCAATGGGCCTTGAGGCTCCTGTATGAACAGACGGGTAACAAGACGTATTATGACTACATCAAGACTGGTGTGGATAACGTGGTCGCCAGTGACGGGTCTGTAGGCGGGGGATACAGGTGTGTACTTCTGAATCTCGCTTATCGAGTTTAATTTGAACCATCGAGTAGTGCAACGCAGTTTCAACTGGATCCGCTTCGCGTCGGTCCTACTTTCCTCTATCTGTGAGCACTGAATGCCATCTAGCTCTTTCTTGGTTTCTGAATTTTAGACAGCTATAACCAGACGAACCAAACAAAGTACAGAAAGGCTGCGGACGAGTTCCGCAATCAGTTTCCTATCCATTCTCGCACGGCACAAGGTCAATTCTGGCATAAGAAAATATATCCTAATCAAGGTGTGTTCAAAATGTATATACAAACTCTGCGATCAATGATACCAGCCGAGACAGGTTGGTTGGATGGTATCTACATGGGGGACATCTTCTACGCAGCTTATACCCAGATGTTCCAGCCTACTAATAACACCGCTTGGGGTAAGTTAACCTAGAGTGCATGCTGTTCCTTGGGAAGTTCTAACCGCCTCGCTGATAGACGACATCACCTTACAATTCACTTTGATGTTCAACAACACAATTCAGAATTCAGCTACTCCAAACCACACGTTTACAGGCCTTCTCTACCATGGTTACGATTATTCTCATTCGTGAGTGTCTAACATCTCCGACACTCTGGGTTCAACCCAAATAATATCTTTATCAGGACCATATGGGCAGACCCCGATCGTGGTCATTCGCCTGAGATCTGGATCCGTGCTCTCGGGTGGTATTCAATGGCACTTGTTGATGCCCTCGCAATTATTCCAACTTCTCATCCTGGTCATGCCGTCCTCCTAAATATCCTGCGTACTCTCGTCCCGCGAATTGTTGCAGCAACGGATCCCACTAGCGGAGTCTGGTGGCTCGTCATGACACAACCTGGCCGTGCAGGAAACTATTTTGAGAGCAGTGGAGCGGCGATGTTTGTGTACTCGTTGTTGAAGGCAGTAAGAGTGGGCTATGTGACTGACTCGGATGGGAAGATTGTGGCCTCGGCAAAGAAAGCCTATCAGTACATGGTGGACAATTGGGTTGTGGATCATGGTGATGGAACCATGGATTGGAAGAATACCGTTCAGGTTGGTAGTTTGAACACGGATGGCTCGTATGCGGTGAGTCTTCTGCATTGTGTTCGACTAGTTGGCGATTCTAAATTTCCCCAAGTACTATATAGGAGTGCCTACCGATCTCAACGACCTCAAGGGACTAGCTGCATTTGCTCTTGCCAGTATCGAATATGAGCAATCCTGAAAGTGACACCAATGGTTGGAGGCGGTACACATTCGCTGTGTTCCTGTGATAACATGGTCGACAATAAAACAATACAACAGAGTATCTCATACAATTACATTGTGCCAGCAAAGGTTTCTCATGAGGGTCGTTAAGAATAGTGAATAACGAATAGATAGCGAAGGTAGTCGCCTACCAGAAAAGTATGACACTAAACGAATAAAACCAAAATGGGGTGAGAAAGCGAAAGTAAATCAAGTCAAAAGTCTTCATCCTCTTCTCGGACTGCACCTCCCGCGAACCCAGGCCATCTCTTCATCCCTTCAGTGGCATTCCAACCGTCATCAATGCTTGGTCGAGGTTTGAAACTCTCCCTTCGGACTCTTGAAGCTTTGCGCACAGCCCCAGCAGTAACCGTACTAGCTGCACCGACTGCACCGTATACACGAACGCCACTAGTCGAAGTTGCTCTTTGAGTCTGTGGATACGGGTGATATGCATGTGTATGTGATTGTGAGGAGGGTAGTCGACCGTGTCCCAAGATGTGATGTTGAGTCCCTGGCTTGGGTACAGGCATAGCGATGGCAACAGGTCGGGGAAGGGAGGAGGTGGTTGTAGGTGTCTTGCTTGGGATCTTCGAGGGTGAAGGTGGTCGTTGGCTAGGTACACGGTGAGTTGAAGGTACTGGAGGAACATTGTTATGTGACGAGGTCGATTCCCCCAATCTGGGACGTTTACTTGAGGCGGACCTTGACATGGCGGAACCTGGGCGAACAGCGGGCGTAACAGCGTTCGCGCCATTGTTACTACTACTCCTTGATGCCCCGTTGCCATGGCTAGAACTAGGTGCGTAGTGGTGTGAGGGATTGGAAGGGGTCTTTGCTCGTGGAGGGACGGACCCTCCCCGACTTGGAGGTTTAGATCGTCTACCATTGCTAGCGCCGTTCTCTTTCTCCAGTACACCGACCGTTTCTTGAAGAACGCGCAGGATACTCTCGCCCAGTACGAGGAAAACTCTACCAGTCTCGGCCTCCCATGCTGGTATCGATGCTAGCAGGTCTTGTTCCAACTGAGCAGGAGACGCATGTCAGCAAACCGGACAAAATCAAGAGTACCGAAGGAAGCGAGCTTACCCTAGGCTTCTCCTTGCTGACGCGCTTCCGCATCTTTTCTTCTCGCAAGAGTCGGCCAGGATCACGAGGACCTCGTCCAAGAAGACGACTCTGATCTGCTGCTGCTGCTGCAAGTTCCTTCTCGTCGTCACAAATTTCGAAATATTTCTTGATACTTGTCAACAGTGGTCCCTTCATCTTCCTTTCCTCCTTCAATCGTCGAATTTCCTCTTCATGGATGGAAAGTAGTTCCTCAGTGTGTTCGTCTGCAATGACATAAGTGAGCCTCTCGTAAAGAAATAGAGGTAAAGCACCATACCATCTGCAAATGGCGCGAAATCGGCTCGTTCTTCCTCGCCTACCATAAGATCATCCCACAACTTCCTGATCTCGTCTCGAGCGTTCTCAACGAACGTGCTCATCTTCTCTCTCTTAAGCTCAAGCATACGGTCCAGTTCCTCTTCATAGGCTCGTACAGTATCTTCTGTACTGCCCCGTTGAGCTTCAACGAACGCATCCATGTCAGCATCCGGCACGCCCAGCCGACGCCACAGAGCTTCAAGCTGATCATACATAGCCTGAATATGAGATTCTCGTCGTCGTTTAATGTCTTCCAAAGCAGCCCGTTTTGCTTCAGCCCACGCCATGAGTCCCTGTGTAGGATCAACGCCTTCAAGGCCAACAGTAGGTGCAGTTGAGTTGGAGAGTTCTTCGTCGGAAAGTTCTTCCATGCGGGCGACAAAACGCGCAAATATTCGCTCGTACTCGGTTTCACTTGGTGGGTCTTCGGAGGCGGCGGCGAGGAGGAAGGGCGTTATGGATTTGATGCGTGATTCGGGTGTAGGTGTCGCCATAATGGAGCTGGAGAGGAAGGGATCTGAAGTACTTGAGTGTGATGTGCGGGAACTACATGAGGAAGTCGATCGTTGGAAGTGGGGAACACTGAGAGTTGAGGAGGATGCCGATGGAAGGTCGTCTAATGATGATGGTAAAATTCCTAATTCTGTATGAAGCCAGTCGATTTGGACTAGCGCTTCTGATAGTTGGGTGAGACGTTTAGACTGCAAAACGTGAATGTCAATCTGGCATTTTGTAATGAAGATTGATTAACGTACCACTTCGCCTTTGCCACGAACAAGTTCTTTCTCGAGTCTGGAAAAGCGTTCCGGTCTAACATCACGTTGTGAGTCAGAGTCAAATTCAGATTCCCCGTTTGCTGGGGTCGGTTCGAGTATATCTGAACCATAGAACTCTGGCCCCAATGTGCGTGAAAGGGTAGTGAGTCGGTTGGTGATTGTAAGCAGCTGCTCCAGTTTGGTATGGTACAACTAACAAAACAGCTTTGGATCAGTAGATGCATACATGTCACCAGTCACAAAAGCACCCACTTGTCGAAGCTTCTCTTGAAACTCTGTGATCATCTCAAATCGCTTGGGCAATACCTGCTCCTTCCTCACTTCTCCAACGCTTCCTGGTGCGGCTTTCACATGTCCCCCAAGTGCTTTACTATATTTGATGCACTGCTCTTCAACCTCTCCGCACTTCTGCATCCATTCATCCACCTGCTTTCGCCTAGTGTCAATCTGCAATTCTACGCATTGCGTCAGTTGTTGTTGAAGAGTTGAGAGGTCATCTGCGAGTGCGGTTGGAGGAAGCCCCAGTTGCGCATGGAGAGTTGGAAGAAGCTGGGTTTGAGACTGTAGGTGCGTGTGTAGCGCGTTGAGCAGCGAGGTTATTGACGTCGACATCGTTCGTGGCGTCTTTGGCCGTCGTTATGAGGGGAGACGACAAAACTCAACCGCGTCGGCTAATTCACGCGAGGCAGTCAGGTGACCGTATCAGTCACGTGTAGGCCTCTTATGTTTTCCGAGCTCTTGTTTACAGTCCACTGTCCAGGAAGCAATAGAAGAAGTACATAAGATAAAGAAAGAACACAACAATGATGTACCAGTACAACAAGTTTACTTGGCTTGTGAAGCAGGAGAAAGTGCGCCCAACGCCGACCGAGCAAACAGAAGCAAAGCAACGATGAAGAGAATACCAGCAAAGATGATGAGGGTACTGAACTTATACCAGTACAACTCTGCTAGTTGCTCGAGGTATTTGATCATGACTTTGCCCGTAAGTTTTGACTCGCCCTCTGATCGGACACCGAACGAGAACGGGACTTCAGCGATCGCCTCTGAGGGAATGTGCGCTTTGATGAGTAGGTCGAGGGCAATCTTGAAGCCTTGTGAATTGAGGTTCCGGGCTTTGAGGAACTGCAGCGAGAATGTGAGTACATGATTAGAAATATATATCGGGACTACATACAGCTTCCTTCCGAACACCGAAGAACCCTGACATAGGATCACTTGCAGTAGTCAGGGGAAGGGCCAAAACTCGTGCACCAGATGAAATAATTCTTCGGTACATTGGCCAGTCTTTGTCCATTTCCACACCCTTTGCGTATCGTGTTCCCAGAACAAACGTAGAGGAAGGTGAGAGTGCTGCAAGCATAGTAGGAACGTATTCCGGAGGATGCTAAATCGTAAGCCATGAGCATAAGCACGTAACACACTTGAAGAACTGGACTCACCTGCAAATCCGCATCCATACACAGCATGTTATCACCCAAAGCCTCGTAGAACCCTCTTACAACCGCACTGCTAAGACCTCGTTCCGTTGTCCTCACAATGATGCGCACATTATACCCCTCCTGTTGCAATGACTGAACGTTCTCCACGGAACCATCCCGAGAATTATCATCCACAATGATCACTTCAACTTGGTCTGGAGGTATCGGAGAGTCTACTCTCCTTAAAGCAGTGAATATACGAGTGACGAGCGGCCGAATGTTTCCGTTCTCCCTATACGCGGGTACGATAACGGAATAGTGAATTGGTGAGCGGGAAGCCATGGGTAACAGCCAAGAGGTTGATAAAGTCAGTGAGAGGGGTTGAGACGAATGTTTCAAAATAAAAGAGCGGCGAGATTTGACCTTATGGGCGTGCTTGACCTGGCACTGATGTGGCACGAAAGAAAGAGTATAGCTGTCACGTGTAACTGCCTTCTATGAGGCTCTGCGTTGCTCAATCTCAGAGAACTTCCGACAAAACACCACTTCAAACACAGTTCAAGCGAACTAATACCGTACTGGGATCTCAGACAGATGGGAACGAAGAAGAAGGGAGTATCAAGGTATACAATAGGTTGTGTCCGGTGTGAGGATAACACCAATGAAGTGGTAATGTACATTACGAGGATATGCAGTCCGATATTGATAGTAGTCCGTGGTTCCTAAGTAGAGAGAGAAGACTCTATCTATAGTCTAGGTGTCTGAGAACGTGGTGGGGCATATTTTGCCTGTCAAAATGCCAGTCAAACAAAGCGAACGTCCCGAAAGTGTACAATGCTTACCATCTCGTTCTCTTTCTTCTCGTAACCGCATTTCTGGTAGAAGGCTAGATGGAGAGAATGGTCAGTACGGCTGGATTTACAATAGAATTGCTAACCGAACTCACGTATATTGCTGTCACTGCAGTTCAAGATCGTCTTGTAGCATCCACTGTTCTCGCTGATACCAGTCAGCGCCTGAATGATCCTCAACCCCAACTTCTTCCCCTGCTGGTTCTTGTCTACAGCGATGTCTTCGATATGCCCCACACTACCAAGTCCTCTGAGGAACTTGCGCTCTATGAAGATAGTACCAACCGCGACGATGCGATCTGACTTCTTGTCTACGATGACGATAGAGTAGTATGTTTTCGGAGCTGCGCGCATGGCGTTGAACTGTGCGATCCAAGCATCCTCGCCTGGATCTGTGACGACTGTGAGGACGGAAAGGATGTCGAGATGGCCTCGCCGGTAGTCTGAAGAAGCAAGAGGCCGAATCTATAATTCGAGGGACCGTCAGTATGCCAATACTCACCAAGGGGTCCCACGAGTTCAAGACATACGTGAAGGTCGGGGTGTAGTTGAGACTTCACATCCTCTGGGATGTACTCAGATGGGAACAAGAGATCGAGTTGGTTGTCAAGAGTGAATGGCATTATGAATGCAGTAGCTTGAAATGTCTGGTTGATGGGTATTAGTGTGAAGGATGAAAGATTGGGTCCGGGTTGTAAAAGAGAGACTGTATGGTACGCAAGTTGTCAAGGGGAAGTGGTGGTAAAGAAACCAAAGCTGAACCAAAAGGTATATACTCCTCGGCATAGCCACCGAGCGTCCCAATCAGGAAGGTGCTGTGCTTCGTCTCGCACGTTTCTCAACGCTGCCGCCCCGCTCATGAGCTCAAGAATCAATGTAAAGATGGAAGGCGGTGGCCTGAACGCATAGGGCGGTGATATTGACGATATGTCGAGGTATAACGTTGCTACTCATGGCAGTGAGTCTTCGCGACTATCCATCTAGCTTTTTCGAGGGTACCTAGAACAATTTGGGTGAGCAGTGGCGTGGGCCGGCAGACGTAAAGCACTAAGATGAAGGTAAACTGATTCTTCAGTGAGTGTATGCAAATAAAGTGGTGGTATAATGGAAAGAAGCTCAAGAAGCTCCCGTAGACGTACCTTATTGCGGCAGCTCACTTCATGCTACAGTGAAGCACCGCTCGTTGGGACGCCGAAACTTGGCTCGGCCACAAAGCGGATAATATAAAACACTTGCACAGTCTGAGTATCTAGAATCATTAATGTATGCTATGAGATCCCTAGCTAATTTTATTACAGCAAGAAATGCATCCATAGTGTATAGAGACTGACTCCGTTGCTTTTCGATGACGGGCAAAGCAGACCACTCACTTGGACATCCAAATATGGGAGTACTCCTATATTGTATGACTTAAGTGCAGGCAGGTTCAAGGCAACCGAAACCATTCCAATAGGAGACCAATCAAACCCACCACTACCTTAAGAACACGTAAGCACGTTGCTCAATGTATTTTTCTAGGATCTTGTAACATTTGTACAAGTGTAATCATAGATTAGGGCAGATTTGTGGCACCGTCAAACAAGATATTGAGCCAAGCAGCGAGACGGAAGCCTTGCTTTGCGATCTGCAAGTCAATCTACGGAAATCATTAATCCGGAAACATGACGGTACTACGACGTCGAATCTTACCACAGGGATAGCATTATTGAAGTAGGCGCCGGTGCACAAGTCTTGCCCCGTAGTGAAGCTGAAAACAACGGACTACAAACTCTCAATCTTAGCAGAGGCAAATACAGAAGCAATAGTAAACATACACAATCGAAAGCATTGGATTCGCTGGCCCAAACAAGGGGACACTCAAGGGGCGTGATTGCCTCTGCTGCCCGAGCGAGGAATTTGTTCAAGTCGCTATCCAACGATCGCTTTGATGACACAGGTTCGGTGGTGGAAGAACAGCTGAGCCAAGAAGATGCGAGTGATTTGAAAGAGCCAGTCTATGGTCGAGCCATGAGTATTGTAGCCAATATACGTTGTGGAGTCCGAGCCAAGACCGACCTTTATTTCATTGACGAGGTCGGTAGCATACGACTGCGCTGTACCTCCATGACTGGTGCTGACATGTTTGGTGACAATACCAGTATCTGTTAACCGTCAGAACGTCAGAAATTCAACGATGTAAGTATGCTCATGTTGAGCGACACGTACCCCAAGCCTAACGACAACGATGTGAGTTTGTAGTTTAGTCAGTCAACATCGAGATACGCACAGCATGCAGGTTGGTTCTGGATCCGGAACAGATAGCAGAGATGTCATTACCTCCCACTTCTAGGGCCTGTAAAGTGGAAGTAGAAGTCAGGACACAAACAATCGTGATGAATAATGTAGGTAGACACCTCAACATGGAGCGGTTGACCAATGTCGCCAACAAACTTGAAAAGACTACTTAGAAAGTGTTGCTGATTTTAGACGATTAGCACCTACATGATCTGAACAAAGTATCTGTAAGCCCGTTGACTAGCAGGGAGTCATACCAACTACTGACCTATGAACTTCAATGCTTCCTGTATTTGCTCAGCGTCCAGCGACTTGCTCACAACGCGAGTAGTATAGTTGGCAATTGCACCCACTGAAGAAACCGAACAATGAAATGCCGTTCAACGGGGTTGTCAACTTCCTTACAGATGCAGTCATTGTCGCCACAATCACGCTTCTCGTTCACCGAACAAGAGTTGGGTGGGTTATCTGCTCAGTGCGTGAGGATTTATGATTGATACAATGGCAAATGGAGAAAAAACCTTCAGCATCTACGAAGTGCAGTGGGGCGGACCACTTGAATGCTGCCTCAGATCTCACTTCGTCCGCCCACTAAGAAGCGAATTAGTCAATGAGCACGATGAGAGCTGGGATACTCACCGTAGCAGCAGGCCCTAAAGAGAAATTATACTGTGAGCCAAGAGTCGTTTCTACGAAAGACAGCGCCTTCGGAGCGAGAAACTAGAGATCCCGAAGCAAAAATCATTGTTGAGCAGTCGTGAGAGTGCAGGATGCAAGTACCTGTTGTGCGACAAAACTAACCACTCATCGGGTCAGAGAGGCAGAAACAGAAGCCATGGTTGACCTACCCAATTGTCTGATGGCCAAGAGCTCCCCAAGCGTAGGTAGTCTTGGCCGTCAAGGAAAGTACAGCCAGGAGCGAAGCCTTCATAGTGTTCAGGAGATCCGACCGAACACGTACGCTAGACAGCTTGCCTTTTTATCTTATGCCACCAAGCTCTTATAATAGATGTATATTGCAGAAGCAGGTCCCATATGGTCGTCGCTATCGCTTTGAATATCAGCCTATGTATGCACGGTGTGGCAAACGTGCGATACGAGTAGGCAGTAGTATATACAGCAGTTTTTTGATTGCCCACCATGTGATACACCATGGGGATATCGTTGCAAGAATACTTCAAGTGGGATGCATCATCCCTGTGAGAACCGATTCCGACATAACCATCTGGACTGAGAGTAACATGCGCACCACCCGCAAACCACTATGCCTTCCGTGTATGGCAATACCACATGGCGCAGGGTCGGTACCGACGTCTGCAAGCATGGCTCGAAGCAACGTTGAAAGTTTCAAAGCAAACGTTCGAAGACGATGGACATCCCAAATTCATCACAGTTCTCGAGCTTCAAAGATTCCCTGGCTAGGCGTTTGATGGCCAAGGCCGTAGTATCGGATGTCCCGGATGAGGGTGATGCTTTGGACGAATTCACTTCATATCTTGCTATCGAGGTGTGGTCTATGCTGCTTCCGGCTGTGCGTGAAGCGACGTACGAAAACCGTGACCAAGTGCCTTCTGCGGACGAGGTATACCTAGACAACATACCCACGTCTTTCATCGATACCCTAACATCCTGCGCATTCGTCGAGGATTCCGACGCGGCGCTAACCTTCTTGCGGAAAGTCTTGGAGGACTATCTTGCAGATGTATGCGCCCCGCCTCCGATGTGGTCCAAGACGCGTACCACTGAGTGTGAAATATGTCAGAGGGAAGTTCCTCTCACATACCATCATCTCATACCGCGAGAAACACACTCGAAGGTCTTGAAGAAGAAATGGCATCCGGAATCTATGTTAAACTCAGTTGCTTGGCTTTGCAGGTACCTCGATACCATTGATCTGAAAAGCTGATCTTGAAAACTGTTGCCATGTAGACCGTGTCATTCTGCCGTGCATCATGTCGCGAGTAACGAAGACCTCGCGAAACATTTATACTCTGTCGAGCTGCTATTAGAGAGGGAGGATATTCAAAGGTGGAGAAAATACGCTGCAAAACAACGCTGGGGTGTCAGACGAGGGTAGATGGACGGGAGACTTGGTTTGAGTGTCATACTGTGATTGGCATGTTGGATTGATAATATTCAAGAACAATAACGACGAGTCTTGTAGCATACCTGTTCATCGTAGACAAGTTAAAGTGCAATCATGGCACGATGCTTCGCAACTAGACAGCAATTGTAAATTAACCACCGCGCTTGGCTCGCAACAAAGAAGACCTACAAATAATTCATTGAGGAAGACTATGCACCGAATGCCTCTCGTTCTCGAGTATCTAGTTCAGAATAAAGGGTAACGACAACTGGCGCAGACAAGATAGACATACAGTAACGTGCTGTGGAACGGTGCGAGTGGACTAAAGATTCGAAACTCAAGCCCAAACTCAAGACATATTATGGCTGAGCACAACTTCCCACGGGTCATTACCCCTCCTCCACTTCATTTTGATTCAGCTGCTGGAACTGAAATGATGCAGAGATGTCCTCTCCTTCACCCTCATCGTCTGCGGTGACAATTCCAACTCCTGGGAAGTCCATTCTCAAGAGGCCACCGCCCCAGCAGCAGTCCTTTTTAGCCCGTATCACCAAACTTCTCCCGCAGACTAATGCACAAACTGGTGTCAACGATGAAGCCAAATCACTGAAGAGAGCTCACTTTATTCTTCCGGAGATGACCACCGTCTATCCTATATCTTCTTCTAATCCACCGTCAACACCCAGCCTGAAAGAGGAGAAGAGATCTATTGAGGAGCGGGAGGCTGAGCGACGGAAACGTGTCGTGCGACGCAACTCTGCTGCCAGTGATCCAGCTGCAGCGGAGGATCCTTGGTGGACGTTAGAACAGGTTGAGTCGTTCTATCGTGAATGTTGTGTGGGTCGTGAAGAAGCTCCAGATCCCGCTGTTTCTGCTGCACTCCTGGTATGTTCACCGTTGATTTCTACCGCCAAGTTGTTCTTATGAATCGTCTAGCATGCCAAGCACACCAATCCACGCACGGTGGACTTGTCGGGTGTACAGTTGACCGTTGGTTCTGCATCTGTCCTGTCAGACGTGTTTACCATCGAATGGGGCCTTCGCAAACTCGTGTTCAAGGAATGCGACCTTGATGAACATGTTGGTGGATCTCGTGCTCACCATCTGATGATGCTTAATAGTCTACTAGATCCTCAAACCCATGCTACATGCTCTTCTTATTCCAAACAGCCTGGTATTTTTGTCTGTTGCCTCAAACAGACGACTGAAGCCTCCTGCCTTCCGCCTCATCGGCGCATACCTGACCAAGGTAGTCTTCTAAATCCGGACAAGTACTTGTTCTGATATCCTTTCTTAGGCAAGGAGTCTGCAATTCTTGGATGTTTCCCAAAACTCTCTGGATAAGAGATCAGTAGAATATATCGCGGCGGCTTTGCCTGCCGCGCCTACCCCAGGGCTCACTTCGCTTCGATTAGATGATTGTGCCCTACGTCCAACAGCTCTGGACTCCCTCGGTATGTCAAATGTCTGTATTTCAATCCACGTACTCAACATTTTCCATAGCTCATGTCGTCCGAGTTTCGTCGTTGCGGAACATATCACTGCGCTATAACAAGATCAGCGCATCGGGCGCAGTCGCGGTAGCACTTATGATGAAGGACTATCCTGATCGCTACCCAATATCGTCTATCAACGGTAGTGCAACGTCTTCTGCCAATGTTAGCCCTACTAGTTCTGTTACGTTGCTCTCGCCGCCCGCCACGCCTACCTTCTCACATGTAACATTCTCAGCGGTGGACGCTCTGCCGCCTACCCCGCCGCCTCGCTCTAGCCCTATCCTCCCTCCACCACGCCATCCTTCCACTGCACCTCAGACCACCTATACCCCTTATATCCCGCGCTCAAAGCGGCTGCAACAGAACGCGTCAAACAACTCAAACCCACTTTCTCCGACAGGACAGCCCATACCACTCATCACATCTTCGGCGCAAGGTGGGATCACGACGCGGCATCCCGTTCCTCCTAGTCCGTCACTACCAACGAGTCCCGTTCAGAATCATGATCACGGACCGAGTGCAGCGCTTCTGGATAAAGTTCGCGCACTAGACTCGCTTCCCCGGTTGGGAGCCCTGCGTACGCTTGATTTGAGAGGAAACGATATACGGGTATGATTTCTCTCACATAGTGCTCTTCTGTTACTCACCTCTCCATAGGGCGCTGTCAGCTATATCGCGCAAGTCCTCAAACGTAACAGAACGTTGAAGGTCCTGAATTTGAGCGAAAATAAGCTTGATGTACAAGCTCTTGTTGTTATTGCGGAGGCATTGGTAGGTCTCTTTCTCCTCAAAGTATACTTTAGCTTACGGCAGGTTAGAAATATAATTCATGTCTCGAAACACTGGATCTCAGCAAGAATCCCTGTTGCGGTCCCAGTCTAGAAGGGGTGAGTTGAAGTTATGCTTACGATTGATTACATAGTAGACTGTCTTCACAGGTTCAATCATTGAGGACGGCATTCACCCTGAACAATGCCCTCAAGCGGCTATTCCTTTCATCAACCTCGATGACATCTGCTGGTGCCATTGCCCTAGCAGAATTCCTTCCTGAGTCAACGTCGCTGCTGCATCTCGACCTCACGATGAATAATCTAGACCTGGCGGGTGTTATGGCTTTAAGCTCTGGTCTGAAGGCGAACCACATCATGCGTTGTCTCGACCTAAACATCCCTCCGAGTGACGAGCAAATGGCTCGGTAAGCAGCTACTGCGTCCTGATCGCTATATTGCTCTTATGTCGGCTTTTAAGCATGTGCCGTGATATACTCAATACCTGTGTTCGAAATACCGAAGAGGCCGAGAGACATTCCGATAACCGTGGGCAGTCCAAGGGTATCTGGGGCATGATCCAAGAAAGCGAACTGGCGAAGACCTTCCGCCAGGACGAGAAGAAAAAGGTTGAGGACCAAATCATTCCGTCATCTCCCATCTCGAGCATCGACACTAACGTTCCAATCGCCGAACGGAAGGACGAAGATGTCGTTGCTCAGGCGAAGTCGTGTAAAGCTGATCTTGAGGACTTCATCGCCCGTTCACCATCGTCGTCGTCGGCTCCCGTGTCGCCCAAACACAGGGTAGACCCAGTCTTGAAACAACGAGCTCAGACTGTATTGGCATCTTTGGCATCTCTTATCGAGGCAACCGGAGATCCGAATCAGCTGGAGGTGCTGTTGACTCTGAACGATGAGCTGACGGGCCTAATGTCCTTCGCATCATGTTCGCCAACGAGTGCGAACCTCAACGGCCTTGGTATCCGGATAGACACGGAGAAAGCTTCTTTTGCCACGAGCAATGGTCATATAGTACCAGCGGACGCTAGCGATGTAGAAGAAGAGCCGGTTACTCCTAGAGTCGATAAGGGCAAAGCTAGAGCAGAACCGGAACCTGAGGAACCTGAAAAGGTGCTCACCCCAACAACTTCCTTCCGTATCTCTGAATCGGATGATGAAGATGACGTTCGACTCGAGATCGAGGAAGGCGTGGAGGACGTTGTTTCCCCTACTGATCGGTGCGCCTGCATCTTCGTGGTCTTGAATTGCACTAACGTTATTTATATATCTCAGGTCTAGAAGTTTGGTAGCTGAGGAAGGAGAAGTCTTCAGGAAGGGCGTCGTTCTTTTGGGACCAGAGGAGATGGAGGGAGAGTACGACGGGGAGGAACTGCGGAAAGAGGTCGGTCAATGACTGATAATTATAGATTTCGGTCCTTTTGCTTACCTGATACCATAGCTTCTTGAAGCGATGGTTGAACGCCCTCCACCGAGGTCACTGCAAGATGGCTTCCTCGACGACGATATCCATCCTCTGGATGTACCGCCACCGACGCCAGTTTCTCCGCAAGAGTCAGCCAAGCCACCTCCTCGCCCTTATGTCCGTCGCTCGAGGTCGTCGTCAACTGCAACGGTTACCTTGGACACACAGAACCTCCACTCTGTCGCGGATAGACTGAAGGATGCCCACCTTCACAGATCCACGTCTGCTAATGGCAGCCCTATCTCTTCTTCACCGTCGAGCACACCTAGTTTGTCAAGTCGATCGAGCTCGAAGGACTCGCGGTGAATTGTTTCTGTCCCACGTGGATACACTACCTCTCCTTGGTTGTCAGTGATACCAGGTCTTTGCATACCATACGTCCTTTTTGGATGTCCACACGCTCCTTTCCATGTCATCCAATCTTTAACTTGTCGTGTCTCGTTGCATGCTGGAATATTCCGTACATAGGTAATTTAGAATTTGTTGTTTCGAGATCGGCCTCTGCGATGCCCACCTTCATACTACTAATCTTCATATATTTTTATGTCTCTTATAGACACTGCTGTTCGGAACCATGTCATTTTACGGACTGTTTAGGCTATGTATGTCCATTGCAACGGCATGATATTTCAGGAGTCGACATCGCTGTGAGAGCTCATAAGGACCGTGTGTTCCGGCTTTCTTTAGCGAGAGGTAGTCCTTTCATACTTGATGGGATATGAGAGGAGCAAGAAAGCATTAGTGTCGATTCCTCCGCCAGAGGGAGAAGCTTCAAGCTAAAGCTTGGCCACGCGCCTACCTCAGAAGGCCGCTAAGTCGCGCAATTGAAACAGAAAGCTCACACGTTCCGACTTCTTCCCTTTTCCCTACCATCTCAAAACTGTTCTCAAGCCATTCTCTTTTCATTATCGAACAGCGATAAGTATGCCTAGAAAATCTGCTACTACGGCTGAGGCCGCAGAGGGTGAAACGAGGCGATCTTCGAGGCTCGCTGCTCAGCCGAAGAACGAGGATGCGGCAGCAGCAGCTAAGCCAGCTGTAAAACGACAGCCATCCAAGAAGAGGACTGCTGATACCGAAGAAAAGGTGGCAAAGAGCGACGCTCCTGCAGCAAAGAAGGTAAAATTCACAAAATGCTTTCGGACGGGTTTGCCGTTTTCTCGTGTCTTTACGCGTTCTGACGCGACTTTTGGTCTTTTCAGAGCAGGAGTGCTGGCAAGAAGGCCGAGAAAGCAGAGGAAGAAGCAGAAAGCTCAGATGCTGCTCCAGAAGTGGCTCCGATAGACCTTGGAGACAATCTTCCCTCTGTCACGCTCAAGAACGAGAAGGGCGAGGATGTGGACGTCTCCACTCTCACTGCTGAGAAGGGACTCATCCTCTTCTTGGTTCCAAAGGCCGATACCCGTAAATTCCGAAGCTCTTCATGTCTTTACCTTATCTCATTTTTATGTATGTATAGCGGGTTGCACAAATCAAGCCTGTGGCTTCCGAGACATTTATCCCGACTTCACTTCCTCTGGCTTTGAGGTTTACTGCCTCAGCGCGGATTCTCCCACGGCACAGAGCAAATGGCAGTCAAAGGTATTATTTTGATTTGTCTGCAGGCAATACATACTGATTTATGCACCTGGCCCTCTACACGCACTTGTAGAAGAGTCTTCCGTATCCGTTGCTTTCTGATCCCAAACGTATATTAATCTCGGCCCTCGGAGCTGGCGAAGGTGGAAAAACGAAGAGAAGTCATTTTATCTTTGAAAAAGGTGGCAAGCTGGTGGATAAGAGGATACCCGTGAAACCTGCCGATAGGTGAGTGTCCGAAGTTGCGGTCAGAGCATCCTCGCCCTGACACTTTGGATAGTCCGAAGTTGGCTTTGGACTTCGTCAAGAGCTTGGGCTCTTCGTGAGCCTGTATCCGGTTTTTTTAAACCAGAAAGACAACCTTTTCACTATCTTATAGTTTCGGATTAGGGGATATCTGTGGTTAAGTGTTTGTATTTCTACTGTACGGGGGCTTAAGAAAGAAGATAACTTGATACAGTATGGCTCACTTGCTTCGTTACCGATTTTGTTCTTTAAACGTCGTTCATGAATTTTGAATCAGTCTCTTGTCTCACTCAGGGCGGAAACTCACTGCATTCGAACTCATTCCACTCGTCGAACAACTTCACTTGCCTAATATGGCTCTACACTTTGGTGGCCAAATACGGCCAAATACGGTCATTATCAAGTACTGTGGTGGCCGCTTGTCCGAGTCGATACACTTTGTTTCGCTGCGACCGCAGCATCCATCTTCCTCTCTCTCGTTTACATACCTACTATGCCGACTCAATCAACGCTCTCTAAAGAGGAGAGGGCAAAAGTCAAGTCCATAAATACCCCTAGCAAGACACTTTACGCATCACTCGGCCGTATCTACTATGCATACCCGAACCCTAATGAATGGACTTATACCGGCTTGCAAGGAGCGATCTCAATCGCTCACGATGAGAAGCAGAATATCTTTTATTTGCGGTTGATTGATATGAGTGGGACGAGGGGTGTTATTTGGGAGCATGAGGTCTACGACGGGTTTGAATACTTCCAGGATAGACCATACTTCCATTCGTTTGCGGGAGACGTGAGTACATCCATTAACTCCCACAGTGCGTGTTAAGTGCTGATTCAAGTACTTCATTGTGTAGGATTGCATGATTGGTATCGTTTTTTCTAGTGAAGACGAGGCCAAGAACTTCCACAAGAGGGTCAACGAGAAGAAAAGCAGCAAAGGTCGGCATCACTTGCTACCGTTCCTGACCTCTGCTCACCCTCCCGCAGCAAAGAAGAAATCGACGGCCACAAAGAAGAAGGCCACGAAGGGTGGCAAGATTGACAAGTCCATGATCTCGGGACCTACACAGGGCTCATTCCGTCACCTTGCGAGTATGCGTTACGACGAAGAAAAGGGATTCACCTCTACCAATGTCGATCCATCTTGGCAACAACTCCTCACCTCTCTGGAAGGCCAAGGTATCGATAGGAGCTTGATCGAGCAGAACCAAGACTTTATCAGGGACTTCATCAAAGACGCGCAGAAGGATGCTGCTACCACCGCAAAGAAGAAACCCCCTCCTCCTCCTGTACCGAGACATCGCATTCATGCTCAACAAGATAGTATTACTAAACCACCTTCACCGGCGCCTCGTCCGCCTCCACCTCGACAAGCACTACCACCGCATCGAGTAGCTCCTCCACCTGCGCCTCCGGCAAGAGCGCCTTCACCTCCGCCCGCTCCTGCACCTCCTGCACCTCCCGCACGGTCTGCACCAAGCGCTCCTCCTGCCCCTCCTCCTCCTGCACCGCCGAGTCGTGGTGGACCACCGCCACCACCCCCTGCTCCTCCAGTTCGTCCGAGTGCTGCACCTCCTACACCACCACCCGCACCTCCTGCACGAGCACCTGTAGCTCCTCCGCCACCACCCCCAGGACGTCCCAGTGCGCCGCCGGCTCCCCCGCCGCCTCCACCACCTCCACCACCTGCATTTGGAGGAGCACCTTCCCCGCCGCCGCCGCCTCCACCTCCACCTCCTCCCCCTGCTGGAGGAGGTCCACCCCCACCCCCGCCTCCACCTCCACCGCCAGCTGGAGGTGCGCCCCCTCCTCCGCCGCCTCCTCCACCACCTCCACCAGGCGGAGGAGGTTCACCTGCAGGCCTTGCCCCACCACCACCAGGACGCGATGCATTACTTTCTTCTATTCAAGGTGCGGGTGTGCATATGTTGAAGAAGCGAAGCGATTCGGGGGCGACTGCACCTACTCGAGCTACACCTCCACCTCCGGCTGCTGAAGAACCTGCTGGTGGCGGAAGTAGCGCTGGAGGTGGGGGTGACTTGACTGCTGCACTTGCTGCTGCGTTGTTGGAGAGGAATAAGAAGTTGGGGGATAGTGATGAAGAGGAGGAGGAAGATGATTGGGATTGATTTATATTGATACCTCCAGCTTGTCACTGTTTTCGGGCTATTTTTTATTGGATTTATTTTGAAATGAACATTGCCATTCTATGGTGGTTTTGGCGAGTCTGTGAAAGTGTGTTTTATTGACCATTTCGAAGGTAAACTTGACGGCCTCGACCAAAGGAGAAAAGAACATCCGGACATAGGAAACGTGTTGAACCCGAACCTGAATGTAAGACTGTGCCTTTTGTCCAACCTCCACAGGTTTGTTATCGCAGTACAGCCTCACATGTCTGACTCGCTTCCCTGGCGACAAATATTCCTTTCTTCCTGTCTCTTCCTGTGTGCTCTTCTCGACCCATTCACCGCCTCTGTCAACAGGACGCATTGAACACATTGAATTCTTCAAAAAGGCCTTCCTAAAATAGCCCAGTGGCGATTGCCGAGATGGGATCCATCACGTAGCGCTAAAGGAGTCGAGGGTCGTAAGTGCAAGTGCGATACACCGTCACCGTACAGCTCAAGCACCGCCGTTCCTCTTCCTCTTCCTCAAATACAGCTCCCTGAGCCCCGCCCTACAGCCCCATTCTCTTATTTCTTTGACTTTCTTATAACAACACGATGGCTGACCAGTTGGTGAGTGCTTTCGTTGTGTTCACCTTTGGAAATGGAATGGTTTGTTGAGCTGGTTGCTATCATTATCATTATCAGTCCGAAGGTACGTTTTTGTCAATCACTTTCTCTTGGTGCGTGACTGACCTGTAGGCTTGGAATTTCTGAATAGAGCAAATTTCCGGTACGTGGAGTTCGCTACGTGTTTGGATACTCCTTTTTGCTTGGGGGCTCGTTCACTCACTTACTCTCTGTGATCGACGTGTCATTCAGAGTTCAAGGAGGCGTTCTCGCTCTTCGACAAAGGTCCGTCGTTTGTTCTCATGCATATATACCCGCATATATTGACGTTCCTCTCCTCTTCCCCTCTTCATTCTTCGATTCTTCCGCACCCCTACTCAATAGACGGCGATGGTACTATCACCACGAAAGAGCTCGGCACCGTAATGCGTTCACTAGGCCAGAACCCTACCGAAGCTGAGCTTCAAGACATGATCAACGAAGTCGACGCAGACGGCAATGGGACGATCGACTTCCCCGAGTTCCTCACCATGATGGCGAGGAAGATGCGTGATACGGATAGCGAGGAGGAGATCAAGGAGGCTTTCAAGGTCTTTGATAAGGATGGGAATGGATATATCAGTGCGGCTGAGTTGAGACATGTCATGACGAACCTTGGTATGTAGTTTGTTTTGCACTTCTTGTATTTTGCTTTTCCCCGAGGGGATGTCTCATGGTGGATTCTGACATGCACGTCTGACTTTTTCTGCTAGGTGAGAAACTGTCTGACACCGAGGTCGATGAGATGATCAGGGAAGCGGACGTCGATGGTGACGGCCAGATCAATTACGAGGGTACGTCGTCCATCTTTCCCTTCCTATGCACTCCTTACTCACATGTCCGCCTCCAGAGTTCGTAAAGGTAAACAACCCACTTAATTCTCTCCCCTATCCAAACTGTGACACTGATTCTCATCAATCATCTGCAGATGATGCTGTCAAAGTGATCGTTCACTTTCGCTTCCGGTTTCCTACCTCGGCCTTTCCCTCCTTCCGTTTGCTTATCCAGTGTAATTGTTGATCTCGTCCGGCTCGTCGGTATCCGTGGGGAGTAGTAGCAGTAATAACAAACAGACAAGACAAGACAGAAGAGAAGAATTCGAAATTGTTTCAGTATTCACGGTTCATATATGCGTCTCGTATAGTATCTCTGGCTATCGGTTTTCTCGTTATATATCTCGCCTTTCACACTCGTCATCTGGATCCCCATCTTGATACTGTGTGAAGTTATGCGAAGCGCGAGCAGAAACCGAAGGCTTTGAAGGAAGTTCCCCTTTGGGGAAACTTTGGTACAAAACACTGTGCGGCTACCAAACTGCGGGGCGACCAAATCGCGAAACGTCATCGCCCTATTTGGGAAGTCTATCCGTGCGTCCGAGGTCCGAGCCATATATTGCGTCATAGTAGGTAGCCGCGGCAGTGGACAAAGGCAACTGCGGGAGTATGCTACTTGTCTTATATAAGGTCCCCCCTAGCTCTCCCTATCCCTTACTCCACTTTCTATAACAGCTCTCATCACCTACATTTTTCACCATGAGCGGCATCCTTCACAAGATTAAGGAAAAGGCTACGAGCCTTGGCCATCATGGCGAGCATCACGAGCAGGCACAGCAGCAGCAGCAGCAGCCTCAGCCTCAGCAAGAGCAGCCCCAGCCCCAGCCCCAGCAACAACAGCAGGAGCAGCGCCAGGAAACTGGAGCACCCGGGGAGCAGCAATTCTCCACTCTGCCCCATCCTGCTGTACGTACTCCTCACTATTCTCCTCCACGATCACCTCCTATATGTCGTATCTATATATCATTGCTAACTCGATTTGCGATTCGTTTTTTTTTTTGCAGAAGACGAACGATCCTCGTGACTTGCAGGCTGGCGGAGGTGGGTTCCAGAAGGATCCTAACATCGAGGCGTTTCACGCTCACGGACCTTACGTTCCTGACCAGAACGTCGCGAGTAATCTTGAACAACCCGCGGTGAGTTTTTCGAATATCTGCAGTCGGCGGTGGGGTCTTGATATTGCGTTGGAATCGTCATAGAGCAGCGAAGAGCTTCGGGCTCGTTCCGCTGAACTGAAC
The DNA here is from genome assembly GCA_964035595.1 of Somion occarium. Classification (NCBI taxonomy): domain Eukaryota; kingdom Fungi; phylum Basidiomycota; class Agaricomycetes; order Polyporales; family Cerrenaceae; genus Somion; species Somion occarium. The sequence goes on along the minus strand of OZ037949.1, from coordinate 732,899 downwards.
AAGTAAACTGGGAGTTGAAGCTTTCTCAGAACGGAAGGAATTGTATCAATATGTATTGTAAAGGAGGAATATTGGAAGGACCTGGACCTTGACGAATTTAGCGTATACTTGCTAGGACTGTAATATTGACATGTCGTTTGGCCAAAGGACTTTCGACGTGATTGCGACTTTGAATCTCTTCTTGTCTCCATTCTACGTCGATGTTATCCTCACATCTCCTACGGTGACTGAGAGCTCACAATTCAATCTGCTCAGTACGTCACTAGGTCTTATTGGCCCAGTGGCATATGATTCCAAGGGTCCTAATAGAGAAGTGCGTATGATGTCGTTATGCGTCCGACCCGGGCCAAGCTGTAGATTCAGATACGACGAATACGAATCGACACAGTGACAGTTCAAATACTCGAAGTTGAACGTTTGAACGTTGACCGGTCATCCAGCATCTCGAGAGAAGTAATTGGGACATATCAATCAATCGATTCGATCCCAAAACTCCTCAATGGCTTGAAGCCAATTCTCCGCTCACCAAACTGGTTATTCCGGCCATGGAATGTGCCACTGGGTACCCAAACCCGAGTATTTTATCTGGTCTGTGGGTGCGAAAACCCAATCTATGCGAAGTGCGTGAATACGCAGGGGCTATAACGATTCAGGCAGGTAAGTAACGCAGATAGATCTCTCTGCTCTCTGTCGTTTACCACCATGTACATATAACCCGTCTCGAACAGGTTCTTTCTTTCCCTTCCTGGTTGCAATTTGTGTCACTAGGGATGGCTTGACAGCGAAGCTACTTAGAAGCGTTGCGGTTCTCGCGCGCCTGTGCGCTGCAAAGCGTGAAACTCAAATATTTCTTTCCACCACCGAGCATACATGCTGGAAAGTCTTTCTCGACATTAAGATCATCATACGTGCCCAAACCATTTCATTTATCGCTGCTCCCTGATGCCTTACTAACTGTTACTCAGTAGAATTGATATCGAGCACGCCTCAGACCGTGCCATAAAATCTCCGTCTCCTCTGAGATGAGCAAACAAAATTCGGTATGTTGATATTCACACCTAAAGAAATTCGAGTTCTGATGTGCGCCATACAGTGACGGCGTGGTATGAATGCGTTAGTCCTCCGCGCGAGAGGGCGTGCGACATTGCTGAGGCCTTCTTCCACTGAATGGGGAAGACCCAATGCACCGCATCAACCTAATTCCATCGCCAGCAGGGGGAGTATTTGGGGAGGAGCAGTAAATGCACCTTCGTTTCCGACGAGGTTGATTTCTCGGAAGCGCCCTTATTCACCAGTTCCGCTTCCATCTGGTTCAAGAGCTCCGCCGTCAGAAGAGATGAACTCTTCGCTTCGTGCAAAACGCCCTCACATGGATTTGGAACCTGGGTTTGCTTCAGATGGTGCAACGCTTGATACGGAAGTCGCATTCCCGAAAGACGTACTATCCTCAGTATCTCCTTCCTCTGACCCCCCTGGACGATCTACGGAACAGACCGCGATTCCTCAGGGCATACTCATACATGCTCAGGCTGCAGACGAATCTCTTAATAGCCCCCTTTTGGCCAATCCGAACATCGCCATTCCTAGGCCTCCTTCGCCACCTCCCGCATTATTCGAGAACCCTAAGTCTGTCGACACAGTAGGGAGAGGAAGTTCACGAAGGCTTCAACTGGGAGTCTCGCCTTTTAGAGGATGACGACTTCATTGATGATGAAGATGTGGAAATCGAGAGGATGGTAGACGCGGATGAGGTGGAGCCCACGCGAGATGGCGACGTACTGCCACCTGCTACTAATGGAGAGCAGGAAGACAGCAATGTGCATGGTGACAGCCATCCTGTGTAACCTGAGATTGATAACTTCTCTGAACAATGATTCGCCGGCTCTTCTCCACCATGCGAATACTGCATATATGAGCGTATCCACCACCAGATTCGCAAGGAGGTAGAAAATCTTGATACGTCGATATAGGTATAAAGGCACGGAATATGAGTGCGATCATACATCGACGATGCAGAGGAACCTATCGGACGGCCTATCGTCATGGCGCTGTTCTTGTATGAGCTTTCAAGGTCGTTCTCCCATTCCTCTGGCGGGCGATCGAAAAGGAACTGCCTGGTCTAAATGCAAGGCTCAGCGGTGCATGTACGCAGCAGATACAGAGAAAGGACGAGTAAGTCAAGCATAAACCAGCCGTGCCAGGATACAGCGAAACCACGGAAACGAGGACCAGAAACTAGAAGAAGTATATAAATGCCAAACATTCACGCACCGGCGATCGTTAGCCTGCATCCGCTGTAGACGACATAACACTGATCAATGCACCAACATACCAGGAACTCCCACAGCCGGCTTCAATGATAATTGCGTCTCTACTCATGGATGCAACTTGGGGCAGTGTTAATATGACGTCAACACTGTCGACTTCCACAAACGCCAAAAATACGATCCCGTGAATTGCAACTGCCACCACGGTGCTGCGGGTGGCTCCGCAAAACAGCCCGAATGCAACAGCACAAAGCGCATTAAGAACAAAACTCACCTCGCCCTTAATCTCACGCTCCTGCCATCACCTCGCATTGTGCACATACCCTTCGATCCCAAAAGCGCTTCGCAAACGTGATTTCAAGATGACCAGCTTCATGCATAAAATCAAATCGAAGATGTCTGGAGGATCACGTCACAATGAACACCGCTTGCAGAAGCGTAATCCATACCAGGTGACCAAGGATGAACACTCCATCGAGTCTCATCCAATAGTATGTTTGACGTCGCATCCCTTTCGTGCCAATTTGAAAACTTCCAAGACTGTGCTGACACTTTGTTTGTGCCTGTAGAAGCCCTATGATCCTCGCGACCTTACGGAACTAGCAGGGCCTGGTTTCCAGTTTAGTGAGAGGTATCCTAGTCGTCAGACTATGCAGGCCCATGGGCGTTACGTCCAGAAACATAGGTCTGCTAGTGATGATGAAGCGTCGCAGCCGGTATGTTATTTATGATCTGTGCTCGCAACGGTCACAGGGAAGGCTAATGTGTTGTTTGCACTATCTTCTTGCTGTAGTATGACAAGCCCCGAAACTTTCATTCTGATGATTTCCACCCAAAGTAACGTGCACGGTAATACCTGATTTAAGAATCGATTGATGCATTGTAGAATAGGACGATTTGACATACCTTACATAGATCATGGACGGTTACGGCAGTTACCAATAATTTGAGTTTGCTTGAAATGCGCTGTAGTCAGCCGTTCTAGGCGGCAAGATTAGAGAACATTGTTCTTATCACGAAGTCGAATAGCACACAGCTATGTGGGTCGATCACAACGTACGATGACAATCGTCAGAAAGCCAAGTGACTGCGAGCCTAGGATGCACAGCCAAACTCGATGTGAATATAAATACCACTCAACTGAAGCGTTCTCTAACAAACTCTTTCATACATTCCTCGCACCACGCCTGCTTGTTCCTGTCGATATCTGAACCAGAATCTTAAGCCAAATGGATACTGGCACCGTTAAGACCAAAAACACTTCGAACCGCGACTCTGAAACGCGCCGTCAGTACAATTTGGCGAACAGCTATTCCATATTCTGCCTTACCCACCGGTACGAAGGTTATTGTATCCAATACAGTCCGATTTTCCGTCTGACAATAGTTGTGATTGTATCAGTACGGGAGAAAAACAGGGCAATTACCTCCCAATGGGAAAGGTTCTGCAAGGAACGCTACTACGAAGCCCCCAAGTGAGATCTTGAGTCTGGAGGTATAGGCTGAACGTGAAGTGCTAACATTTGTTTGTCATATGAAGAGTAGTTCAGGATAGACCTCTCAGTGAAGTGAAGATGCAGGGTAGGTTGCTGGAGAAAATTTGGAGTTATAATGTGTTCCGATGGTGAGATACGAGGCGCGACAGTGAGGACCAGGAAGACACAGCATAGATCTTGTATCATGAAGTATCATCAGTATGTTACATGCCGGGGATTGACTGGGCCAAACAAACAGGATCAATAAGTAGAACACCAGGGTCATGGACGATAACGAATAGACCACGATTCAAGCGAACCACAAGAACAAAAGTATCTTACGTGGATGTCAAATCGAGACAGTTCAGATTGCTTGTTCGGAAGAAAGACGATAGTCCTGTACCAGTGAGACAACCTCGTCCCACGCTCGCTGAGCTGTCAAATCCCGGACTTCAAAAGTATCCCTGCAACGGGATTCGATATTCCTGACTCCGGGGAAACACCATCGAAGAAACATTGCCACAGGACGGGGAGAATCTACAAGGGAGCCATTGAGATTCAAATTTTCCAAGGTCGTTGCGTTGAAATGTACGGTGGCATCAATTTCGTCTTGCCATTTGTTTCCAGTTCCATTCACCTGCATAGTGATGGAACGAAGATCGGGACAATACAACGCGAAATATTTTAGGCCCGTCAGAGTAACCATATGGGCGGGTGGACCGGTGAGTGGAGATGATGACTCGAGGCGAAGGATACGCAACTCTGGCCATGCTAAGCTCATGGCATGGCATAACGAGTCGGTTATATCATCGCCATCAATGTACATTAGCTCGACATCGAGGAGTCTTGTTCCCAAAAACTCTTGTATAAAATCGGCTCTTAGAATGCGATACGGGTATTGGGGCTGGAAATGGGTCCTGCGGGGTTCTTCGGTTTGAAGAACGAGTGATTGGAGAGTCGAAGATAATGATACGATGTCATGCGCCAGTTGAGGTTGGCGGTCCCGATGGCATCCGTCCACAATAGCTTCCAATGTATCTTCTATTATGATGTTGCACGTCACAATGGAGCAACGATGAAGAGCAGGAAGTAGGGCGAGTATCATTGGAAGAGACCCATATAGTGTTATAGATCGCAAAGCAGCGATGCCTGTCGAAGAGGCGAAAAAATTCCAAGAGATGTTACGTGTATCGGAGACATAAGACTTGAATTCCAGACTTTGGAGTGTTGGCAACTTCGAAAGCGTTTTAATGAGACCCGGGTAGACGGAAATCTCGAGATCTGTGGACAGCTTTCTGAGGTGTTGGAACTTGATTATGCCACGCAGCACTTCGCAAACATCGACAGTGCGCATCAACACGTATTTATGCCATTCCAGCTGCAGCTCATCAATATAAGGTGCTGTCCGATGAATGGTATCGAGTAGGCCGGACAAGGCGGGATTTTCCCGTGGACACAAGGTTAGAGTTAGAGACCTAAGGGAAGGCACAATGAAGAGCTGTACATCACTGACGTGATCGAGAGGGTCCGTATTCACTATGAGTCGAGTTAAGCGAGGGAAAGGTCGGGATGTCATCTGCTTAACATTGCGGATCAGCCAGACAACGATATACTCAGCCCCTGCGTTCAGAATTCGAATGCGAGTGCCATAGTAGAGGAAACGAGGTGGTACTATTGAACTTTCCTGATGATACGTATCCGACGACGTCAGTTCAAGAACACCCAAGGGGACAAGGAACGAACCTCGGCGTCGTCCTGAGAAATACGAAGGAGAGATATGAGCGGATAGGGCTCATCTAAACATCTCCATAGGATATTGAGCGCAACCTCAGAGATGACTTTGCAGACCCTTGCTAACAAAGCAAGCTCACGTCTGCTGTTGGCTTCCAATGACCTGTTGATTGGAGGTGATTCAAAGACATCGTATACTGCCAATATATGAGTTAAGAGCTCATCGCATAGTAAAACGCGATGCACAGCAGAGACTGGGGAATGAACGGATGGGCCAAGATTTGCGGAGTCGCACAATCCGCTTTCATCCACTCCCACCTTCGGTACTTTGTTAAAGGAGAGCATATAGTCTCGTATTCTTGGCCTTTGTCAGCGATCTTAAGACGAGGGCAACTGGGGTATAGCACAAGTTTCAAGAGATGTAAGTAAAGCCAGGATTTAGAAACCTACTGTATCGGTGGATGCTTCGGAATAAAGAAGAAAGCAGGCAGGACTCTGGAGAAGACATATCGTGACAGCGTGACGTCTCTTGTGACCAAATGTGACAGGAACGCGTCACCAAGAGTACGCGTTCATTGAGTCTGCAGCAGCTTGCTATTACACGACCATCTGTCTCTCGACTCCGTCCTCCAAACGATCTTTACGACACCAAACTCTCGCCCATCATGGTATGAACTGTTCTCTTGTTTGGCAGTGTATCTACAATACTTATGTTCTTTGAATATAATCAGTCGATCATGGAATACAACGGTGGCTCCGTTATAGCCATGGTGGGCAAGAACTGCGTTGCCATTGCCTCAGATTTGCGCTTGGGTGTACAATCGCTAGGCATTGCATCCAACTTCCAGAAGGTGAGCAGTGCCTACTTTTTATCGTCCAAGTCTAGCTCTAATTCATTCGCTTCAAGATCTTCCCCGTAACAGACCGGATATTCGTTGGTCTTCCTGGTCTTGCTACAGATGTTACAACTTTGTCAGGACGATCAACATGTTGACTTTATCAAGTGAAATGCTGACGAATGTTCCCCTAGGCATGAGCAATTCCGATACCGCGTTAACATGTATACCATCAAAGAGGAACGAGAGATCGAGCCTGAGACGTTCGCCGCATTAGTCTCATCAACACTTTACGAGCGACGTTTCGGCCCATACTTCATTGAACCCGTAATCGCCGGAATGCAGCGAACACCGTCGGGATCCTACAAGCCCTTCATTGCCGCTACTGACCTCATCGGCTGTCTAAATTTCGCCAAGGACTTCGTCGTTGCGGGAACCGCAAGTGACAAGTTGTTTGGTGTTGCAGAAGGACTATGGGAAGAGGATCTGGGACCCGAAGATCTGTTCGAGACGATTTCACAGACGATGTTGAACGCTGTGGATCGCGATACGAACTCTGGCTGGGGTGTAGTTGTTCATTTGCTGTGAGTGATTGTCTTACTCATTGAATACCGTGAGGTGTTAACATATTGCATCCAGCACAAAAGATAAAGTCATTACTCGCACATTGAAAGGTAGAATGGATTAGTCGCATTGTTGTTCTTATACTTCGCATGTTTTCGCACTGTACTTCTCAGGGTTCCAATCTACCATTGCAACTATACCAGCCCGTTGGCTGAAGACACAGTCTCCCTTTTAACCAAGTAGGTTTTAACCCCCAGCGACTCCGCTTATTACAAGTGGTAAGCTCGTATCACTTCAACTCGAGCTAATGCTTCTTGATTGGAGCTCGTACATGAACTGCCTAGTGCAAGCTACCGATCTTACTTTTTGAAACATTGCAGATAGCTAGCATGTAGTCTTCATCGCCGTGGTTGCCAACCGGACCTCTTCGATTACTTTCGTCTACAGTTCTTCCGGCGGGGCGCTTGGCACTGAAACGCGATCGGGCGCTTTCCTTCTCCATAAACTTGTCGCCCCGCATTTTACGTTCACCACTATGACGGTCCTCCAGCATTCCTGATGTCTTTGCAACTCAGCAACTCACGAAAGCATTGACAAAACAACTCATCGCATTATTTTGGTCTTAATTAACCCCCCTCTAATTACTCAAAGGATCAGAGGGATGCCTGGCACATCATGGGCTAAAGTACGCGATGCCGATTACCCTCGTTTATCCGGTATTTATATCCAGTAATCTCGTCAGAGAAGCATCCTTTCCGCCAAGCGACACAGAGCCGCAGATGGCTACTGACCGCATTTGTGCGTTGCGGTGACCGAAAGGCTCTATCGAACCAATCAGCATCGTGCACGGCGGACGAGCTCTCGAGCCGGATACTGGGCGCGCCTGGGGGTGCGACGGAGGAGTAGGCCGTTTAATCGGGAGCTCTGATGCGACTTTTGAGACACGTATATAAAGACGTAGGCCTCCACGGGGCGTGGACTTTCTCTTCATCCTCCTTTCCCTGTGAGGTCTGACTGCTCTTGTCTCGCCCTTGGCTTTTGGCTCTCTTTTGACCACTTGCCTTTTCGTGCTAACACACAACCCCCGACACTCTTTACACCCTCACATTCGTTTTTACCTTAATACCCCCCAAGATGAAGTTTTTAGCACTTGTTCCGTTTTTCCTCGCTTTCACTTCCACGTTCGTGAGCGCAAGTAGCCTTACGCGTCGGAGCCACAACGATGTGATTCAAGCTCGTCAGGCGAAGGTCCGCCGTCACGGGTTCGTGGATACTTGTGCCAGCTTGGATGTGGATTTGGTCTTACCCACCATCATTCGTGATGGTATGTGTTTTTCGTTCTCTGGGGACTAATAGTGGTTCTCATTATGGTGTTTCTGGTAGGTCACGCGCTCAGCGTCGGTCGTCTCGACGTCAGCCTTTGCGTGTCCATCGTCGCAGAGTTCGTCAGGATCAACAAGATTGCTCAACTTGCAGTCATGCTTCTCGGAGAGAAGGAGGTCATTGAAATTATTACCACGACCGTACGTCATTAACATATACGACTACCTCTACTGATTCTGATTGATGTATCTTCTTTATCAAATACAGATCAAGAAGACCGGTACCTATGTTACTTGCACTATTCCTGATCACGCTCATTCTACCTGCAAGCACGAGGACCTTTGTGCCTTCGAGTGTATAGATGGATTCCAACCATACACTAATCCTGGTGACGACAAGCCTTCTGATTGTATCTGCTCTGCTCCTCTTTCGGAGTGCAATGGCAAATGTGGTAACTTCCCCAACGGCTGTGGATCTGCTGCTCCCCAACGTCGCAACGCTCGTCGTAGCCCTCTTCCTTCATGCCCCGCTGGCCAGTCAATTTGTGGTGTTCCCGGCGGTAAAGGTGTAGAATGTGTTGATACTCAATCTGACAAGGAGTCTTGTGCGTACATTCCATTTCTCAAGTGACATTCTCTTGACCTTAATCGGCTCCTTGATGTAGGCGGTGCTTGCGCTACTCCTTCTCCCTTGACTATCGCTACTCAAGTCGTTGGCAAAGACTGCACTGCTCTCCCCAACGTCGACCATGTTGAATGCCACGTTGGCAAATGCCATGTCCATTCATGCAAGCTCGGCTTTGGCGTCACCCCCGAACAAGACGGTTGCGCTCTCATTGATGTTCGTCAACTTCATACTGGCGCTGCCCCTCCGTCCGATGCTGACCCAGAGTTCATCAAGCAAACTGCTGCGAATGCTGCTGCCGTCAAGCGCAACATCTCTGACGAGTTGGCTGCCAACAACAACTTCATCAACCTGAAGAACCTCCAGAAGGCTGGTGAAGGTGCTGGTTTGACATATGCCTCCGCCGCCTAAGCGGCATCTCAGTTTGGGATTGTGGGGTAGTCTTTCGATTGTGAACGTATCGACCATGGTGTTGTTTGATTTCCGTTTCTCTTTCTGCCATACCTCACATCTCGGACAAATCCTACTACTAAATTGGAATCCGATGCGTTGCTTTTCATCTTCCCCATACACATCATTGACTCGGTGGACTTTTCGTTCTCAAAGTACATTAGAAACGGTATATTGAAACTGCGGTATTTTTCTTTCCTCGTATAAGCTGTTGTTGTCTGTCTGAGCTGTTAACTGATGTGTTGTTCAACGATTTCGCTGCTGCAAGTTCCGGCTCTTCTTCAGGATTACTGTCTATCAACACATGTTGGCTTGCGACGTCAGAAGTTCGTATTGTCTAGAGTCCGACCACCTTTCAATCACACAATGCGAACATCGCAAGGCTAGGATCTGCGGATGCGAACTCAGGTACATAACTTACATAGCTGCGGCCAAGAAATGCTATATCCGCATCTGGTTGAATTGGTATTCTCGCTGTCCTATGGCCATTAAGTTCTTCTCACGCATGTCTAAACGCGTTAGAGCTTGCATGAGACTTGAAGTTGCAGAACATTTATCGACATGTACATCGTCCACTTTGTGAGGACTTCGCACGCAACATGTACAGAGATTTCGTGAGCCAAGATAATCCGACCTGGCCGAATTCGATTGTTACGAAGTTTTGAGGCCCTGACTATAGCTACCTCCGATATGGGGATTTGAATCAATTCAGAATCTTCAGATCTCAGTTATAAGGTGACGAGCGTCCGCTTGGACTCTTGCTTGGACTCACACTTGACCGTGAAATCGCACAATCGAGGTGCTGCGGTACGACCTTCGAATGACTGTGCTTAGCAGCTGTTCACTGCAGAGATCCTTCTCAGCAACAGGCGGTGGGTAAATTCACTGTCAAAGACTGGTCGAAAACCCGTCGGACACCGGCATAGCAAGCAGACCTTGAGCAGACCGGTGCTGGAGGTCGCCGAATTGCCGAATGGAGGTCCGCCACCACCGCACGGGGAGAAATAGCGCCCCAGATCGAAGATAGGGTTACCATAGAAGGCAATAAGCAGTGGTACCGCCAACGCGTGTATCATCGCCATCATTGAGCCCTGCACCGCGCTCACTGCTGCCAATCATTATATCAAGATGCTGGTCGGTCGTCCAACAGCTCTCTCTCACCTTGCCAACCTCCCCCCTTTCTCTTTCTTCCCTTTTTGTTTCTATTGAGTTTTCGTTGCCGTTCGTTTGGCACGGAATCTTCAAGTTTTAGTTTGTTTTCTTGAGTGTTCACGACTAGACCGATTCTCCCCGAAAGTCACGAGTCAAAACTACACCTACAAATCTATACCAACCCCATAACCAACGCCAACGATGTCGAAACACTTCTGCTGCTGTATTCCTGTTCGTGCAGGTGTATTCATTTTCTCTTTGATCGCCTTCCTGGCGAGTGCACTCGTTGCAGCCTCCAGTTGGTTCCTGCTTCACAGTGAGTTTTCCGCGGTAACGAAAATGAAAGCTGAGTGTGTAACTGAACGTGCAATTCCCTACAGTCATCTTGACGGGAGATAATGCCGACGCTGTCAAGGACGTCGACTTCAGCAAAATCACCACAGCAGGCAAAGTCGGTGTGATCGTAGCAGGGTCGATCTTTACCATAACTGCTCTCATCTCGCTCTTTGGGTATGTCTTTGTGTCCTTCCCCTCTTTCCGCTTTTCGGTCGAGCTTTAACCTCTTTTTGTGTCTAGTTTCGTTGGTTCGATCCTCCGCAAGCGAAGATTGGTCAAAGCGTACTCCTTCCTCAGCTGGATTACCTTCTTCATCTACCTCATCGCGTCTGGCTTCTACTTCTACCTCGTCTTCTCAGGGAAGAACCTCTTCACTGGATGCGAGTTCACCGATGCAGATGGGAATACCTCTGAGTGCAGAGTTGATCTCAAGCTTTGGCAAAAGATCGTTTCTGTCGTTATCGTCATCGTCGGCTTGTTCATCCACCTTTGTATGTCTTTTTCTTTTTCTTTTCCTCGTCCGTTACCCTGTCATTTGAAATGTGTGACTGACCTTGGGTGTCTTTTCACAGACATCGCTGTCATCATCCGTCGTTACGTCGACCAACTTGAGGACGATGATTATAGCCACGAATACAAGCTTGCCAAGCACAGCAAGAACAACACTAGCACTTACGAGCCTACATACTACCCTCCAACTGCTCAAGACCCCGCTGCACACCAGGGTCTTCTTCACTCGAACCACCAATACCCCTACACTGATGCGTCTCACTCGTTCGGCCATACCAATGCATGAGTGTTGCATTTCGTTGTTTTCGGTAGAGAGGGAGGAGCGTGTACGATTGAAATGATGGTTGCCAGTGGTCTGCTGCCAAGACTGTTGATGATGATGACTATGACTATGATGATGGGGATGGCTGTGTGAGGTGGTGGGGATGGGATGCAATGTTGCGTTTTTTGCTTTCTATCTATTTTGCTCTGTCACACGTTGTAGCATCTCATTTGGTATATCCCATGGACTCTCTTGCTTTTGCTTTCTTCTAATGCTAGAAGTCTACACGCGAACGCGAATTACCTCTTACCCTGGGGTGTGTGACCGAAGTCTATGGTGAGTGCAAGGTGTGTTGTCGCTGAGCAGATCAGTGCATACAAGATGTCTAATGATATTCAATTATGGTGCAGTGTAAGGTTTCTTTGGTGGTGTACAGTCTCATCCTTCAGATTTGGATGTCTATGCGTCCAATCCACTTCATGAATTCTTCTCAAACGGATTCTTCTATTGAAAAGAAATGTCGAATTCGGTTCAATACGATTGAGAGATATAATAGATAGCAAGAACATACCTCCTCTTCCTGCTCTTTCTTTTTCAGCTCTCCCGTTCGGAGATCATGTCCATGATGCACCTTATCAGGGTTGCGGGTGATCTTGCCTGCGAGCTCTTCTTTCCACCCAGCGAGCTTATCACCTCCGCTCTATAGCCCATCAAATGCATAACTTGAGCATAGGTTCAGACTTTCCCCGACCGACCAAACGCCACTCACCGCTCCCTTTCCATAGTTGGGTCCCAACCCGACACGACCTGCATGTCTTTGCTCAGGATACTCGTCGTTACTAGGTGCAGTAGTTGATGGTGCAGGTGTGGTAGCACTAGGAGGCGCAGGAGAGCCAAACTCTGCCTTGGTACTGCTTGGCGTCGAAATTGAAACGAAGTTTGCTGAGGTCGAGTAAAAGACTTGGCAGTCGTGTGTCTAAGAGTGGCTTTTGAGGTGGAGTATGGACTCGCCATCGTTTATACTATGCGGTCATGTTTATTTTTGGCCCATGGGCTACGACGACGGTACTCAGGTGGGTCGTGGAGATGGGTACTGACGTCAACTGAAGGCCCTGATGAACTACAATACATGCCTTTTTCGTCTGATTGTGCCGGAAGCCAATCCGAAGCCGCTCAATCGTGAGTTGTTTCTCCTGCCTGTTTCTCTCCCTCATTAATGCGACAAAAGAGTCGTACTAATGCAGGCATCTGTCTTTTTACACGCTTCGTGATAGATGAACTGTCTTGACATGTCGCCATCTGTCCATCCTGACCCAATAATGTCCTTCCACCTACAGCATCGATGACCGCCATCCACGGACGATGAGGAATCAATCAGTCAACTTCTCAGCTGACGCACTGATTTTGACGATTCCGACGTCGTGGTTTCGTTAGTGACCTGTGCGCTTTCGTCACGTACTAGAGGTATCTTTCTGAACCTGACTTGCTTTTAGCAAGACATTTACCCTTGCGTTCTTCCAGATAACATGTTTTGTAGGTCTACATAGACAATATATTCGGGACTCTGTATTGGCTGTTACGAATCCTCGAGTCTGGGACCGTGGGTCCCCACTGTCACATCGGTTCCTGAAGGCGGCGACAGAAGTCAAAGTTTTTGCCGTGTAACGTACGGTATACATGTCAATCAGCTTCGCTACCAGTTCAAATCCGCACGTCGATCTGTGCTTCCGGAAGACTATCACTGCTCCTAACAAATAGTGGCCGAACAAGGCATTTTTATATGCTCATACGTTTGTTCTGCCAGCCCTGTCACGGACAGACTGGGGGCGCATCAAGTCCACGAAGAGAGAAAAGGCCAAATCCGTACAAATGCCCCGTCCATTTAGACATCGCCTCTGCCCGGGCGTCCCCTTCTGCCCATGGTTAAATATCCGATTAGGTCACCTGAAGTCGTTTCCCCCCATTGCGCTTTACTGGTATCAGGTCCCATTGTCGAGCCCGTTTCTGTATATTGGGAGGCGTTTCTTGTGCCCCCGATCTCGTCATTCCTTAAGTCTCCATTTCTCTCCTTTGTCAAGTCGAAGGACCTCCAGTCCGAGGTTGTTGTACTTCTTGGCATCGACATTATATTCCAGCTGCTAGTTATGTCAGTCCCTCAAGCAAACACTCACCAGAGCAATTGGCTCCCCGTATACCGCGTCTCAGCTCTCTGTATGTCTTCCACGAATCACGATGCTCCAGTTTAATTGGTCTAATCTTCCTCATAGCTGCCGTCAGCGGGTTCTCCGCCATCGTCATCGGTGTCAGTGCACAATACATTGTGAGCATCCTGACGGGGACGCTATTCATCGACGATGTACAAGTATGGCCCGTCGATACTCCCGATACATTCTCCGTGTTCAACTTGGCTGTCGCGGCACTGACCTTGCTCACTGTTCCCACAATGTAAGACATACTCTCGCCCATACATCCAGGTCCAGGTGCACGTACTGACCATGTTGTTGGACGAATAATTGCAGGTTGACGATCGATCGTCTGAGGAAAGGTGCATTTACCTCTATGATCGTCGTTGAACTCATTTGGTTCGGTACGCAACTTGCTTCCTGTGCTCATCATCGAGCGATTAAAGACTCATTTGGTGCTTTGTACTTTCATAGCGATCTTGGCCGTTCTGTGGGTCGCTGCAGCGGGCCTTACAGCGGACACCATCACGCCTCTCATTGATCTATGCAAGATCAACCCGAGAGTTAAAATCCTCCAGACGACGTGCAAGGACAGTCAAGTGGCTGAAGCCTTTGGGTTCTTGTCTCTCTTCAGTCGTACGTCATCTTCTGCCTCTGCTTTTAATATCATGCTTATCTATACACTCAATAGTGCTATCCTACGTTATTATTCTCCTCGCCCAAGCCATAATGTCCTCCCACCATGGCCATCCGGTCTGGAAGACCTCCGTCAGCAGGGCTCAATTCAAAGGCTCTGTCGCACCCGTCGTCAATGCCGTTCATGCTGGTGTGAACGTTTTGCTCACTGACGGTGTCTCCGACACGCCCATGAAAGAACACCCTAGTCCGCAAGGCCATCCTGTACATGTTCAACATGCTGGAAACGGCGGACATGTTGGGCAAGGACAGGGTCAGGGACATGCAGCTGGTTATTTTAACGGTGCTCTCAACACGCTCAACAACAGTAACGATGGTGCGAATACTGCGAATGGGAATGGCGCCGGGGTATATCAACCTGTTCCGCAACAGTCTCCGAATCAGCTCCAGGGTTACCAGCCTCAGGATTTGTCGTATGGGTATGGACAGCAGCAACAGCAACAGGATGGGTTCAACAATTCGAACCAACAGGGACAATTAGGATATGGGCAGGGTGCGCCTGTTGGTGTTGGTGTGGCGATGGTCTGAGTTGCCTGAAATCTGGATCCTTGCGTTTTTTGACGTACAAAATATTCCTTTCGTTCTGTGGTTGGGAAGCGCCGTGCGTGAGCCTGAGCTGTGGTTGGCAATGAAACTCCGGGATTGGCCTTGAGATTTATATTATTGGCGAGTGGTACTTTGGGATCATCGACGTCTTTGTTGTTTGTACTTGTAATATCTGCTAGAGCGTGCTGATGTATGTATTTTTCTTGGTTACCATACTCGATCGGCGCGGTCTGTCGGTTTCTCTGGTGAAGGTTTCCGAATCCAGGTCAGTAGACGTTTAGGTCTGTTATTGTACTAACTGCTGATGGCCATCTTGGTATATTGTAATTTCAAGATTCATTTTGTTTCTGCTCATCTCATTTCTAACACCTGCCAACTGGGTCAAGCGATGTGTTCGAGGCTTCTAACCTACGGCTCCGGGAGTTTCTGTATTGTCAAGTAATTTCCACCCCGCCACGGTCCGGCGACATTGAATTCGTCTACTCCCATTGACTCTCACGCACAAGATTTGCCGGGACCGATCACATGGTAAGTTTCTCATCGTTAGACTTTGTGGCAACGTCCATTTACTCCCAACCTTCGGGTAAATCCCTTGTAGAAGTTTACCGAACTTGTCGCCCTCATGACATGGATACGTTGCCCGCAACGGATCAGAGACCTGAGTCGCTACTTCCCTCATTTACATATTCCACAAATGAAGCGGGCCGTCTAGACGGGTTGAGGCCATTGATTTCTTAAACTCGAAGTCGTGAGCTATGGAGGCATGTGCAAGTGGCTAAGATTTCTCCGTATTGAATATCCGTACCACGCTCATGACAATGTCAAGGATGCGCGATGGAGCGGACATCGCTGGTAACTGACATTTCAACTAGGCTCTGTAGACTATAAGAAGCGTGCGGGGTCAGTGCTCGTAAGTTCAGCTTGCCGGCGAGACCTGTTGACCTCGCAGAACGCTTATATTACTCACAATGTTCAGCGAGAGACTCTTGTTCTATGTCCTCCTGCTCCCATTTTTCGGCCTCCTCTCTCTTGGAGCACCTGCCCCCGGACCTGAACCATCACTCAGCGAGCTCATCGCCCGCCAGACCGTTGACACTTCACAGCACTGTGGTCAATGGGACATCGTCACTGCGGGTCCTTACACTATGTTTCTAGACCTTTGGGGTGCGGCCGGTGCTACCTCGGGATCTCAATGCTCCCAAATTACGAGTGTGAGCGGTAGTACGATCGCGTGGAAGACGACTTGGACTTGGGTCGGTGGGAATGGAGTGAAGAGTTTCTCGAATATTCAGTTGAATGAGGGCATCAATAAGCAGCTATCGCAGATTAAGAGTATGCCTGTGAGTTTTGAGTCCTTGCCCTACGTCTTACTCAAAGATCGATAACTCACCCGTTGATACCTATGTAGTCCACCTGGAAATGGTCACAGAACACTTCAGGCTCAGTCGTTGCTGATGTCGCTTACGACCTCTTCACATCGAACACTGCGGGTGGCTCTAACGTTAATGAGATCATGATCTGGCTGGCAAACTTCAACGCAGGACCTATATCCGCCGTCTACAACTCTGATGGAACACCTCAGGCTGTAGCATCGAACGTGAGCATCGCTGGTCATACGTGGAACCTGTACACTGGTTCTAACGGTGCCAACAATGTGTTCTCGTTCTTGCCTACGAGCGGAACTATTATGAGCTTCGGCGGAGATTTGCTACCATTCTTCACTGCGAGTGTTTTCATCCTGAATTTACAGTGCAGTTTGGCTTACTGATAGTCATGATTCCTTCCAGTACCTCACGCAGCACAACGGTGTCAGCACTTCACAGTATCTGGTCACCGCGCAAGCTGGTACCGAGCCTACTAGTGGTTCGGCCACTCTGACTACGTAAGTTACAAACCTGCCTAGCATGATTTGGTAGTAGCGACTGACTTTATCCGCATCTGTAGGTCTGCCTACAGCCTCGTCATCAATTGAAGCTTCAATTATGAATGGGTAGGCATCCTCGAATAGTCTAGCATTCTGTACATGGTCAATATAGTGTAGAGACTCGAGACTTATGTTAACCCACTGCTACAACTTGAACTTTTTGTCTGAGTCGAGCGATCGCCCTGGACGTGTCTTGGCACCCCGCGATCAAACATCACGACGCGATCGGGGGTTTAGGGCCGGTCATCTCGCGTTTATGATCGAAAGCTTTGCGGGTACAGCTGACTTGTGAATTGTGTACTTCATAATTAAAATCCCCAAATTGCGGCGTAATCCTACATATGGTCCTCAAGCAGTTGGTCTGTCACTTGGTCTGTGGAAACAACGCTCGTTTACTCTGAGACCCTCGTGAGCGATGGACCTTAAATACTACTCAAACACCTAATTGCTAATGTCCTTCGGTATATAAATCCTACAGCATTAATATCGGGGCGGAAAATCAACCTTTCATGTCTTCCATAGTAATACCACAGAATCTAGTGAAGGAGGTACTCATCGCCTCTTGTGGGTATCTCGCAGACGACACGTCTACACTGCGAACGTGTTGTTTGCTGTCTCGGGATTTCATGGATTCAGCGAGACGAACGCTTTTCGATACAATACACATCGAGAATAGTCGAAGGACCTTCGACTCTTTCGCCATCTTCCTAATTCAGAATCCTCATATTGGGTGCTACATCCGCCGGCTGAAGCTTTCAGGTCATGATATTGACTACGAATTCCAATACATGATGCGTCATACAGCTACGCCACCGCGTGCTATACTCTCGATGGATACTCTAGCATCGATCCTCATCCGATTACCAAATTTGCATATCCTCGAGTTCCGTCACTTGCGCTTTACGCCAGGGCTATTCAAGCAATCCTTGCGTCCCATCTCGCTACAGAAATTACTCTTCTCTTTCGTTGGGTCCAGGAGTGACAGGCTTGATAATTTCACAAATATCTTGGCACTGTTCTCGAACGTAGAGATACTGCATATTGGTGCAATGGAATTGAGATTGACGGGCTCACCCATGGATCAAGAAACCGTAATAAACGAACTCTTGGGTGTACCTGAGCTACGTGAACTCAAAGCCCAGCAGCTTGAGCTCTATACTGGTAACCCCACTCTCCAACTCATGTGCAATATTATCCTCAAAACGCCATCTGTGAACACTCACCTCGATATGCACGCTTTGTCAGGATTGGAACGAAATCGTAGCCTTAGGACTGTTAATACGGAAATGTGGGCCTCGTATCCGGCACCTAGGCCTGGATACGACGCTAGCAATACACGATTTTGACGAGAGCTCGTCCAGTTTACTTTATGTCAAGTCATAGCACGATCTAACTCTCTGCCATTCTCAGGGGATAAAGAGCGTTGGAGGGTTCTAAACCTGGCGGCTTGCACAAACCTACAGTCCATTGAGTTGTGCATTACATTCGAAACCGAATTCAGCCTCGAGAACATGGTTTGGAATGTGTCGTACAGCATTGCCTTGCTGGATATCCTCAGACTGGTGCCTGCGACCATCCGACACCTTTCGATCTTCATCATGTTCGGCCCGGAGTGTCAAGCTTACGAGATGATCAAAGAATCCGATATCATCGAGTGGAATCGTTTGGCCCGTATGGTACTGAAGAGGAAGAGACTAGAGACTGTAACGTTCAAATTTGATTTTCCCAAGGACTCCCCGCGAAACACCTTCGTGCGCTGTCGGAACGCTATCAAAAAGAAATTACCTCAGCTCCAAACAGGAGGCATGCTGCGATTCGTCGAGGTGCGTGAGCTCATTGCCGCAGGAGATACTCACACTTAATTACCGATCTTTTCCGCTGAATTAGGTGGATCCCGATGTCTTCAAAAGAACTGGCCTACGTTGAATCTCATTGACAAGCCGTTGCCTCATTCGGAGTTTGTACGTGTCCGATGGAAGGGGTAGCCGTGATATAATAAATATTATGTGCATTGTACAGGCAACAGCGCCCATAAGGAATTTAGTTATTACACTATACAATGGGTTTGTTTATATCGAGGACGCTGTTCGAGCCGTCTATGGAGAAGCTAAGACTACAGCGCGATGAATAATTTATAAAAAATTATCGACAAATTTAGCAGAATCGCAACCTGTCAAAAGCTGCTGTGATATAAGGGTAGCGACAAGAATGAGACGTGGAGGTATTAGTCAACGAAAGAAAAGAGAAAATGTGGATACATAATCTGATGGGAGGCTATTTAGTACACATCCATGTAGTCCTTGCACCTTTCCCAAAGTCTGGCCCATCTGCCTGAGTGCCACCCACGGACACGAGACCAGCCGTCATGGGGAGAGACTCGCTCAATCCAAATACTGGTGTGATAGACAGGTGAGTCAAGACGAATCATCCGGACTCGAAAACAGATACGTACAGCACAGAACACAAAGCAAAGTCGGCATAGCTTAGGTCGCGGCCCTGAACCACGGTACCATCTCCATCGCCTGCATTCTTATCTAGAACGACGGCAAGGAAATCAAATTGCTCCTTGACTGCACGCCAGGCTTGCTCCCTCTGCGGCCCAGTTAACTGAGAATAGGCAGGTCCTTGGAAGTAAGCTTGACTCCGTTCCGGGAGTCGTTGATGACTCAGAGGGACAAGGATGGGTAGGAGAGGCTTGGCAAATACATCTTGAATGTGATGAACGAAAAGAGTCTGAAGTGCACGCGACCCTTCTGGGAATACGGGGCGGGCGGGGTAGGATGTCTCCAAATATTCGGCGATGCTTTGGGCATTGGAGAGAATGGTAGGATGGGAGCGAGAGCGCAATGGATCAACGATGACGGGAAGAGTATAGACAGGTCGGTTGTCTCCCCTTGTAGACGTAGGAGGAGCTCCTATAGATCGTAGGGTAGTTTCGACGTCGGTGAACTCGACCCAGACGGTGCGATGAGGAAGTCTTTTGAAGTTCAGAATGAACCTGTTGTCGAGCAATTGAGCTTTGGTCAACACTGACGGGACGGTGAGTACGTACCGAATTCTCCAAATATTAGGGGCCCAAGGCTGAGGAGCGATGGAAGGAGCATCGTAAAGAGTGATTACGTTCTGGGACATTGTAGTTGTAGAGTACAGGTTGTGAGACCTAGGAATCGAGTAGTCTGAGGCATCCTCGTTGACCCAGAGGGCCCTTAAATATCGCTCGAAATAAGGTCAATAGCTGAAATAGCCGGCCTCTAACGAGCCGGGTTGACTTCACCATGATACACATCGAGCACCATGGATTCCGCTTCCTTCTCATGCCCGAGTGCGGTCTGATTGTCGATAGTCATCGGAACAACCAATGCAGCGTGACAGAGCTTGTACCCAGGTTGACTCTACGATGTGTGGGAACCTTCAGCATCTATCGGTGTAATGACTCCATGTCCACTGAGGTGAGAAACATCATAGCCTCCACGAGAAAGACCGACATTTTGGTCTAACATTGGCTACTTAATTGTTGGGGAAAGTATAGCTGTAAACCTGAAATACGGGCGCAATAGATCATTGTCTTTGCGGTGCTGAAACTGACCTGGTAAACCGAAACGGTTCAAGCTCTGACGTCGACCTTCGAGCTGGAAGGAATACTCACAGGTTAACGCACGTAACGGTGCCTTAAGTCCGCAACACACAGGTTCAGGTTACCAAATAAGGAAACTGCTGTCGTTCAAGCACTGCCGAGGAGAGACCAAGGATCCTAGGGATCAAGTAAGACCTAAAGGCGATAACATGTCCCAGGTATCCCCAAAATATTCTTGACATGGGATCTAGACTTCTTTTCCATTGGTATGGCGGTGAATAATAGGGCCACGTTGATGAACCTCAGGTCACCGAGCTAGCTCGTGTGACTCCACGCTGTACTGGTTTGAATTTTTGGTAGAGATAAAGATATGTACGTCCCGCAACTGCGCCCGTGCATCGCGGATGATGCAGAACCGATACGCCAGGGCCTCGAGGTTAAACCCACATACAGGAGATCGGGTGTCATCACGAATATTCCTGTCGGCCCCTTCAACGTCAACAACACCGTTGGTTCGTTCCGCCGTTCTTTCCGTATTCCCGAGACCAATAGCTTGGTTCACAAGCTTGTACGGTTAATTGCATTTGATAGCCATTAAGATCCTGAATGCAATCACATGGAGTGACTCCCAGCTCAATGGCAGTTTAGGCATTATGACTTACCGTGTTCATGACGGGCCTTCATCTCTAGGCCTGCAGAAATCATATTCTTACATCATTACTTGTCGTACATTGCCATAGAACTTGCCCATAACGACGGACCCACATCATCGGCGGTCGTAGGCAGATGTCCATAAAAATCCAGAGCGCGACTTACGGTGGAGTGTGCATGTGCCTTCTTGCATTCCTAGCGTGCGGGAATCAAGGTAGCTTGGAAACAGACTCAGCGCCGAATGTGAAGGACTCGCCAGGCGCAGATGGTCGAAACAGTGGCTACATACCTATGGCATAGCACATAGTAGTGCTCTGTTTCAACATGGGCAGGGGAACTCACAAGGTTATTATGGCAGAGCTAATCCGCCCTGCTATACAGTCTGCGATACTCGACATCTATGCATTGATCATGAGCGCTCCTGAAAGAATGATCCAGAGCCACAGCACGGCTTACCAGAGGTGGAATATATCAAATCAAGGTCAACCTGCCCGAGGCTCTAGAAGGCGCATCACAAAAAATCTCGCCAACCTTGTGACATATGAATATGACGATGGGCGAAGAACCAGAGGCCTATAATCAAATTCATTCTGACCCGTTACAGAGAGAAACACCTAACAGGACCATTGCGCTACCAAGCGACCCGAATCTTATAAGATGCAGATATGATCGACAGTCGCCTATGATAGGAGCTTCAAGCTTCAAGCTTGCGACAGAGCGGTGGCAAATGAGGAATGCGATCCCCAGTCGCCACATGTGGTGGTGGAATCAGCAAGGTTGACCTTACTTTATCACGCCGCACGTGTGTTCCCTCAAGGCAATACACGTTTGCAATGGCTTCATAGAAGCAACGGCGTGGAGGGCCGATATGGAGCTTCAGCTTGCTCAGCAGCCAAAGGAACGCTGGTGAACTGATCTGTACTTCTACAGATGTGTAGACTTATGAGTATCGGCCGACTAATTAAGCTCCAGCAGAAACTATGGAGCTACTCAGGAGAAAGTCCTTTGGCGTGACCTGTGCTAAGTCATCGAGCAGAATCATTACTATTCAACCTTCAAAGCAAGAGTTAATGTGAACAACATGCCTACATTTGGTATCGCAATTACAATCAAACCCCTGAGCTCTGTCACGGTTGAGAAGAAACGAATAAGCATGAGAGGATACCTAAATTGATTCCCTCAAGCAAATGCCATTGTCAGGAGAGTACCTCTCATGATAGAGAGACCGTGGTGGTGGAGTACGGGGATGGTGAGACTGTATAACCTATTCGAGTTCGGCCGGTCGGGGCCGGAGCAAAGCTGCAGCGGTTACTCCGGTCATGCCCCATACCTTAGTGATTCTACTGGACAGTGGATACCGACTTATAAGCAAGTGTACTCCAAACGCTGTCCCCTAACATTCTGCATCCTACTATCATGACCACCGCACTCGATCAGCTTAAGCAAACTGGCACCGTCGTCGTCTCTGACTCTGGCGACTTTGAATGTGAGTGCTCATGCATAACGTTAAATAGATGCGGAATTAATGATCTCATCTTAGCGATCGATGTCTACAAGCCTCAGGATGCGACCACCAACCCATCGCTCATCCTCCAGGCTGCTGGCAAGCAGGGATACCAGCGATTGATCAACGCTGCTGTCGAGTACGCCAAGAGCAAGCCGGGTAGCATTGACGAGAAAGCGAGCGCTGCTACCGACCGACTTGTGAGATCCACAGAGTGCTTCCATTTCTCGTAACAATGGCTGAATACGCACACCAGCTCGTTGAGTTTGGAAAGGAGATCCTCAAGATTATACCTGGTCGTGTTTCGACCGAGGTTGATGCCCGTCTCTCCTTCGACAAAGAGGCAACCAAGGCCAAGGCCAAGGAGTTGATCGCCCTCTACGAGTCTGTCGGTATCAAGAAGGAGCGTATCCTCATCAAGATTGCCTCAACGTGGGAGGGAATCCAGGCTGCTCGCGAGCTGGAGCGAGATGATGGCATTCACTGCAACCTCACACTGCTGTTCGGCTTTGCTCAGGCTGTAGCTTGTGCTGAGGCCGGCGTTACTTTGATCTCGCCATTTGTTGGTCGTGTAAGTGCAGTTTACATTTTTCACCTGCAAAGATGGATCTTAAGCTGTTCGCAAAGATTCTCGACTGGCACAAGAAGAACAAGCCCGGACCCAGCTACGAGGGTGACGAGGACCCTGGTGTGCAGTCCGTGAAGAAAATTTTCAATTACTACAAGCAACACGGCTATAACACCATTGTTATGGGTGCTTCCTTCCGTAATGTGAATATTGTCGATACGCTTTCAAAACAAAACAAAAAAGAGAACTAATACATTGATATCAGACCGGAGAAATCAAAGCCTTGGCTGGTGTTGACTTTTTGACCATTTCGCCTGCTCTCCTCGAGCAGCTCAAGAACGATCCTTCCCCGGTTCCCAAGAAACTGGACGCTAGCGCCGGTGAGTACCACATTACATCGATTCGCAAGCCACGCTCACACTCCACCTTCCAGCTGCCCAAGGCCAACCCATTCCCAAGGTCAGCTACATCAACGACGAGGCCGAGTTCCGCTGGCAGCTGCTCGAAGACCAGATGGCCTTCGACAAACTCCACGAGGGTATCCGCAAGTTCGCCGAGGACGGCACGACCCTCAAGAACCTTCTCCGCGAGAAGATTCAGGCTTAAGCTTTGGTTTCTCTATAGACCGATACCTTCTGTGTGACGAAGAAAGAAAAAAGCAGCTGTAAACTTCTGTAACATCTACGTGGATTGTCATAGCTCAATAGACTTTTCTCGCGTGCTCGCGAAGCTGAAGCTGCTGTGTTTCCTCTGAATGCTTTATAGGCTCGCTCGGAAGCGCGTGCAAACCTGCCCTAAAACCCGATCGCGTCGGGTGCGGCTGTACTCCCCTATTCAAACGTCCCGCCCGACGCTTGAATTGAAGTATATTGTATCCTGCCTGTATCCCTTTGACTTATTCCTGATATTGTTGTTACGAATACGTTGCTCCATTTTTATTTCCAGTATGTCAAATCTTAAGCAGCTGGGGAACCAAGCGTTTCTCAATGGAGACCTGAAGCAAGCACTTAATGTAAGCAACGCTCTTCTCAGCCATCGTGCTGTCCTGACATACACATCAGTTCTACACGCAAGCACTAGACTGCCCACCCCCTACCGAAACACTTTCTGCAGAACAGAAACGCGTAATCTTGTCAAATCGCGCGCAAACGTATCTTGATTATACAGATGTATACGACGCGTTACAGGATTGCAACGTGGCGTTGTCCCCTGAGTACACCAAAGAAGACTCGCCGAGAGCATTGACAGCGAAATTACATCTACGCCGCGCAAAGGCTTTGTTCAAGCTTTTGCGTTACGCAGATGCCCGGGAAGCCTTCCAGGCCTTTGAAGGTATTCATCGCGATCTTGGCTATGACATCCGACCTTCGGAAAGAACTTTTGCTAATGACATCGACCGTGCGTTGAGAATGCCGCTCGATGATCCTCGAACAGATAAAATCGGGCTTGCAAGGACTGTCATCGTTAGCATCCCTACTTTGCTCTACCGAATTTATTCTTGACCTGTCTCTTAGGGTCGAGGTATGATCATTCAAGAACGTGATATGTCTAACTTCCCCTCCTCGCCATCTGGGGGCCCAGACGATGAAGATATGGTCACTGGCTTCGATATGAATTATCCTGGCAGAACAAATCGGATGGAGGATGTGCCGCTTTCTGTTCTGTTTAACTTCCGTATGCCCTTCCTCCAAGATCTCACCTCGCCCAACCAGAAGTTCGGAGGCAAGATCCCCATTCCCGAGTATGCCACTCTAGGCGAGGCCATAGAGAATATGCTAGGTTCACTAGCGATCGGCTCTCCCGTTGATTTAGGAGCAGGACGAGGACGGGACTGGCTTAGACAGGCTGTTGCATACTACTCGAACGAGACAAGTACCATAGTTCTTGTAACACATCATGGACGGTTCTCGGCAATTCCTCACTCAATGAAGGTGGGCGACATTTGGCCTGAGGCCAGGTGGCCGCGTCAAACACCTTCGCCCTTAAGGGACTTGAGGAAGACTCCTAGACAAAGACCTCATGAGATCGACGGCGTTGGGTTCTGTCAGGGATACACCGTAGATCTCATGGTTTTACCCAATGATCGGGTTCAGAGCTTGTAAGCCCGACCTTCCAGCTTTCATCGTAAGTTCGCCACTGATCCTTTTTCCTTGGGTTTTAGTGTCGATGATTTAGATTCGAAATTCAGGTTGATGGGCATGTGAGATGCTATCGTGCTACTTAGTTCAGGTTGGGAGTAATTCTGGAAGGATATGTAGAATGCCGTTTAGTATATTGCTTATAGCAATCGATCAGAGACTGCTTAACATGCGCCTCAGATTATCATATGTCTTTAACACACTTCAAGGAAGGACAAGAAGGAAGATGGATACATAGACGACGTTCCAGGGTCTTCCTTCCGTTAATATTGCCATTGATACTCCGCTACTCGTCGTACTAAGCTGGAATGTGTAAATGTTAACGTGGCGGCGCTTAGGCGCGTTCTTCCATACCGCACGCATCCAGAAGTCAATTGGCTGACTTGAGACTTATAATCAGAGTTCGAAGGCTGTATCCAATGTGCGCTGTCTCTCCACCATGGCCATCGCAGACGAAAAATCGTCCCCTCCACAACCCAACGTGATCACAGAGAAACCAAATGGCAACCCATCACCGTCAAATACCCTCGACAGCCAAACTAAGAGAGAAGCAAGTCGTACAAGTCCACAGAAGTTTCTTGACAAACTGCCAACTTGGATATCGACGAATCTACGCTCAAAACGATCTCTAAAATTGTGGGCAAGATGCTGGCTCGCGTCTTGGGTTGGTTTCGTGATTCTTCTACCCAAC
The DNA here is from genome assembly GCA_964035595.1 of Somion occarium. Classification (NCBI taxonomy): domain Eukaryota; kingdom Fungi; phylum Basidiomycota; class Agaricomycetes; order Polyporales; family Cerrenaceae; genus Somion; species Somion occarium. The sequence continues at coordinate 706,895 of OZ037949.1, read as the reverse complement.
AAGTCTCTTAATGTGCTGGGAAATGCGTACGTTCCTTCATTATACATAATGCGTTGGATGTTGGGACTACATCTTCATCTCTATAGGGCGTTCTTCACATTGCTGGCGAGTTTGATGCTGCCACCAAACGTGCCAGTGCAACTTTTCCTTTTTGTGAGTGTCGTGTTGCCTATTTCAAGACTGAAGGAGCAACTTTCTTGTGGTCCGGGATTCATCTGGCTCCTGCTGGTAGTTGTCGTCGCCGACGGAGGTCTTGACCATGCATTCTGAACCGCCGAGCATCACGGACACAACGTTTGGAGCTGTTGAAGTTGTGCACGTGTATAGTGCGATCGAGCTTGTGGGCGTCTTGAATACATCCGGAAAAGATATCATCTTGAACCAGTTTATCTGACCAGTTGCACTATAGCTGACAATTGTTGTCGTAATCGGTCTCTGCTTCGGTTGGGCTCTAGGTGCTGCTGGCATGGCAGCTGCTTTGGCTGCCCGCGACCAACTTGCCCTCAAGGAGAGCTTGCAGCGAGAGCAGGAAAGGTATATTTTGTTTATTGTCACCGTCCGTTGTGTGAACTCAATAATTTATTTTTTGATTTACAGTGTTGCAGGGCTGTCGAACCCAGATGCTCTCTTCCAAGCTGACATTTTCCAAGGCAATTTCTTGGATACTGGGTTCGTTGCAACCAGTGATTATTCGACTTGCCGATGTGTCTAATATTGTAACAGGTCCACAATTGTCTTCGGTGTCTTCCTTGGATTTGCAGCCTTCCTGTTCGCATTGATTCGAGCCTATGCACCCAAGCTTACCATCATGAGCGTCTTTGGGACGATAGCCATCGACATCTACTGTGTGAGACCTCTCTATCCTTCTTTGCATTACTTTCCGCTGAAAGTATTAAATAGAGCTATGGACCCCTGTTCCCGTTCGCTCAGTATACGTTGCTGAACTCTTTCCTCATTTCGATGTCGTGCTACGTCGGACTTGGAATCATCATCACTATATTCGTCTTCCCTGAGACGATGAACCACTCGCTGTTGATCAGTCACAGCGGCCTCTTGGGACAAATCCAATCACTAATGGACATGCAGCAGCAGGTACTGGAATCGCAGCCCGAAGACCTAGCCCCGAACAGCACTTTACTCACGAAACTGCTTGGGCTGCGATCCGGTCTCATTGCAGGGTTTCAACGAAGTGCGCTCTGCTCCTAACGTGCTGTATTTGATCCCGCTGACTCTTATTCAGTGACTGGTTCTTCGAAGTTTGTCACCCTGGAGTTTAGTTATGGCAAGTGGAATGGGGATGATGTGAAAGAGCTCGAAGAGCCTCTACTAGCCGTCATTAGTCGAATCGGTATGTTGCTTGTCTTCCGTGATGGTAAACTCCCTCAGGTGGTAATTATGGTAATTACAGGCTCGCTTCAAAGCTTTGCTATGCTCCTGGGTCATCCGGCCTCCCGTGCGGTAGATGAATCTACAGATTCCCTCTCATCCACAGATAGCGAAGACGACTCTCCTCTATCGGAAAGTTATCTTCTCCGACAGCTGCGAGCCAGACACCATGCTGGAGAGCTGGAACATTCGGTTGGAGTCACGGATTTGCTACCACTCATTAAGGAGTCCACTGCCGACCTCCGAGAGGCTTGCTCTGATGGCATTGGGTCTATTAAGGCATATATCGACCTCATCAACACCCGGAGATACGCTCGGAATTGTGACGTTGACGTTGAGCAAGGCATCAAGAATCTTGACGAGGGTATGGCCAGAATCAGAACAGCATTGTCGGATTTCAAAGAGACGAAACGCCTGCAACTTTCCAATCCCTTTCTACCTATCATCGAGGCGTCGAAGAATAATCGGAAGTCGTTTCTACCCTTACGAAGTCTTTATATTGCCTATGTCTTTGGGGCCAATTTGATCGTGCTGGCGGACGGAATCCTTGCCTTGATGGAAACTGTACTATCGACTGCGAACAAGAGGAAGAGAAACCGAGTTTGGGCTCCGAGTTCTCTGAGGGCTATTGGGAAGGCTTTGACTTCTCGTGGAGATGTCAGCGATCAGGCTTTGGGCGAGGATAGAGCTATCGAGGAGGATGACGAGGTGCAGCGAGACGAACGTTCATACAGTAAGTATGATCTCCTAGGTCAGTACGACTAAAGGTGACTAGCACGCACATTTCAGAGCTGGATCCAGACAGCAAAGCGCCGACAAATTTCTTCCAACGAGTTGCTAATGCTCTGCATCATGTGTATAAATGGAGCAGGACCCCAAAGGCTGTGGTATGCTAAACCTCACTTCCAAAGAGCCATCGCTGAGGTTTATTTCCTAGTTTGCCTTCAAGTATGTTATTGTCACCATCGCGTTCTGGATTCCTTCTGTGGTTAGGACGAGTGCCCGTAAGTACCACGCTGTATCAAGTGTGAAATCCTACTCTGGCTCATTCACTCTCCATTGTCTAAGATTTTGTGTACCAACAGAAAGGGCTCTGGTTAGTCACGACATATTCTATCGAGTGTTATTGATACTCAACGGGACGGGATTAGGGCTCTGATTATGGCCCAAACGACGATGAATATTTATGCTTCCGACCAGATCTTCAAGTAAGTTCTTGCTGCGAGAATTACAGTAGTGCTCTTATCCTGATGCATGATTTCAGCTATGCGATGCGACTCATTGGTACCTTTATCGGCGCCTTATTGGGTCTGCTCAACTGGTACATTGGTGCGTCGTCCAAATGTTTCTGCGGTCTGTTTGCCTTGGCTGACTGATCTGCAGGTTCGGCGAAGAGCAATGGCAGTCCCTACGGAGCTGCCGCAAGTGTTGCAGTGTTTCTCATTCCTATCGTGTTCTTGAGATTATATTCACCTCCGCAATTCCTCCCAGGAACTATGTTGGTTGCGGTTAATATACTTCCTTCGAATTACGTGTCGCTTCTCTTGTGCTCATATGATCATCTAGGTTACGTGGGCTTTGGTAATGGGCTATTCCTGGCTTGACGGGCATATACCTGTTTTTGGAAACGTTGGTATCGGCTGGTCTATCGTATGGCGTAGATGGCTGACAGTGATGATTGGTACGTCTTCTCCATCTCCTCAATTTTTACTGACGTATTTCATTAGGATGTGCTGGTTCTTTCATCCTGATGATGTTCCCACCCAAGTCAGGACGAAAGGCTGTCCGACTGAGGAACGCCTCAAGCATTACATCCATTTCTTATCTATATTCCATGCTCATCTCTGCTTGGATTAGCGAGAAGGAAAAACCCCAACAGGATGGAGTGGAGTGGGTACCAGGATTCCGTGATCGCATGATCGCCGTCGCTGCTAAACTTCAAGCTGTCAAGGGCCAGACAGAGATCGCTCGATGGGAAGGTAGCATACGCGGGGCTTGGCCATATGATGAGTATGTCAAATTGGAGAATGTTGAGACTGAAATGATTGTTAGCCTTGCATTAGTGCGTTTACTCGCTCGACGTACTTTCCTTTACTTGCTGATTATCTACGACAGCTTGGAGGTTCGCTCGCTCACCTCGATCATTCAGTACGCGTGAAGTATCTACAGCATACACGAAGCATCAATCCGAACTTTGTACGTCAATGTGCTCATGCCAGAAAACTCACAGCTGAACAGTGATTTCAGATTGCCGACGTCATGGCTTCATTCTCTATGATTGCTCAAGCACTTCGAACCGGGGAACCCCTACATGAAGCATCCCAGCAGAATTTGTTGGACAGACTCCATTATCATGGTGCTGTGGCCAATCAGTCTCTAGCACAAGGAGATGGGGAAGCATCACAACATCCTTTACTAGAAACCATTACAGACTACGACTTCATGTTCTATGCTTCCGCCGTCGTAGCAGTGTTCCAGCTTCTTGACGTGAGTGTTTATATGATCTGATCGAACAGTAGACTGACAGGAAAATGATTAGGGGCTCAATGAGCTAAGACGAATAACTGTACAACTTGTGGGAGAGGTACCTTTACAAGGTCTTTCACGATGGCGAGATGAATTTGAACGAGTACACGAGCTTGTATGAGCTTGTAGAATGTCACTGTTGTGTTGCCCACTTCTTGTAGGAGTGCATCCACTCTAGCTTGGGTACCCATATTCTCATACATCATATCATTAGTTTTTTAAGCTTTTAAGTGTGATCTGGCGTTGTCCGATAGCAGACTTCGACTTTGTGCATGTTGGTGTATTAATGCACACGTGCGCTTCGCATGCTATAGAGTGTCTTCGGGAAGGGCAAAATTGAATGTGGTTCCTGTTCCCCTCTCACCACGACCATGTTCTGGCTGCTACGCACTTGGTCTTTGTGTTCTTGTGCTGTCGTATGTGTGTGGGCAGGGTCATTGTACCATCAAGAAGTGCTGCACGAGACCTATAACCGATCTCCTATACTTAGACGGTTCAACATTCAGTCGGCGTCCAGGCAAGACGTTTCAGAGCTGTTTGGGATCATCGAGGTCTGTTTACTTGTGTAATGTCTGCTTTTATACCTTACATCTCTTCAGCTTTCGGGTCTCGATGTATGGCATGCCAATGGAAGCCATGTTGATGTCCTCATTCCTGTGTCACACGACCTATCTGCAGTACAACTGCAGGTCTCTAATCTACCCTATATCGATAGCCCGCTCTCCCAGTCAACCTATAACATCTCGCATATGCCTTCAGAATCTTTGGGGACATGGAATCTCTCCCTGAGCAATTCTAGCTTCCACACGGCTTATCGTCGCCTGGACGAGATTGAACAATTTGTACAAGACCTACGGGCTGAATACCCTGCTCTAGTCGACATCGTCAGCATTGGTCACTCTGCCGAGGGGCGAGAGATGTTTGCAGTGGAGATCTCGACGGATAACAAGACGCAGAAGATTAATGGTGGATCTCGAAGCAACCACTCAGAAAGTGCGAAGAAATTAGGGTTTGTCCTGACAGGTGCCCAACATGCACGAGAGGTGTGGTATACAGATTGCCTCGTTGCCCACATTGATGGCGTGTTGATATGTCTATCACATAGTGGATTGCGACGTCCACCGCAATGTATCTTACTCACGCACTTGTCGCCAATGAAACTGAGCCATACTCATTGAAGTACTTATTAGAAGAATTCGTAAGCCCTTCCTTATCCTTGAGCGGAGTTATCATATGCCGCGTGTTATGTGCTCAGCCTTTTCGAGCAGTCCAATGAGCAGGGCTAACTGTCAACTTTCTCTAAACAGAACTTCTATGTCGTTCTAGTTCCAAATCCTGACGGCTACGTATACACATGGGAAACAGATCGTCTCTGGTAGGTTCTGCATCATCAGTTTGTCGATATATGATAATCCATGTTCAGGTACAAAAATCGACAGCTTGTTGGTGCGGACGAGAAATGCGTCGGTATTGATATGAACAGGTAGGACAGTTTGTTGAATGCAGAGATGATAGTATGACTGATGGAAACCTTCAGAAATTGGGTCAGTCTGGTCATAATGGCTTGCAAACTGTGTCTTATCTTTCCGTGTAGGGTTACAAGTGGAAACCAACAGCGCGTTTCCCTTTGTGGTTTGAAGCTTCAGGCAAAAAGAAAAAGCCACCCAGAGTTCCTACGGATCCTTGCTCTCACTGGTACCCCGGACATAGAGCTTTCGAGTCACCGGAGGTCAACAACATCGCGAATTATATTACCATATTACCCCGACTTCAGGCCTTCGTTGAACTAAGGAGTTACGGTCAGATGAGTAAGTTGCCCTGGAGTTCTGGCATCGCAGCTACTTACGATTCAGCACAATGTTGTAGTCTCAACTCCCTATTCGTATACATGCAAGCGGATACCGAAGGATGCTGAGGACCAGATCGAAGCAGCCATGGGTGCGGTGAAGGCAATCAAGTCTGTTCACGGAACGCCTTTCACTGTGAGTGCGTCTGTTTTTCCTCTTGCTTAACCCCTCCTGACCTGTCTCAGACTGGTCGACTCTGTGAGAACCTGTACAAGTGCGTAAAACCTTGCGGCGTCTTCGCGCTAACTGACACTCTTGCTAGAGCGAACGGGAATGTTGTAGATTACATGTTTGCGAGAGCGGGTATTAAGTATGTCTATGCAGCGCACCTGCGAGATACAGGCACGGTACGTGCCGTCATCCTACAATCTGGTTTCCAAGCTGCTCACTCCCCGTATAGTACGGGTTTTCTCTTCCGCCAGAGTGGATTCGCCCAGTGGGAGAAGAAACTGTCCATATGATAAAATCGCTCGCTCGTTTCATGACGGAAATCAAAGGTGAGTTGTTTAGTTGAGTCCTTATTCTTGCTCACTTCACGTTCCCAGTGTAAATTGTGTAAACATCATGTCTATCGACTGTACTATTCCCCCGCCAATGCATTACTATTCAGGATCTGTATTGACCCGAATAAAGCCCTCAACTGCAACATATAGTATTATGTCGAAGTTTCACAAGGGACCGAGACGCTCGAAGTCGAATTCCGGGACTTATTGATACTGCTTAATATCAATTGCGAACGATCTATGCTTCGACGGTATATTCATTTCACTCAATCTTACACCATCTACTCTGGAAAGGATAAGGATGAACATTGGAGAGACTGTTTTCACGAAGATGACACTGAAGGTGGACTATTGCCCTAATGTGACACAAGAAGTACGTAAAGGTAAAAGTACAGGCCCGCGCAGTTTACACCAATACTGCTCACTGTACCAGATAGGAAAAAAACAGCTTCAACAGAATAACTAAAACTACTGGAAGATGCCCACACTTGGTAGGAGTCCATGACTAACTATGCGACATGATGCTGTTTGCGAATCATATTAGAACCGTAATGAAGATAAGTCAAGTGGACTCACTATTCTCGAAGTCTGTCTTTCGTCACAATATTGAGTACGATGGCTCGTCCAAAAACGACTTCAACTCCATCAACCTCATACGGGTTACGTCTCGGAGTCCGGGTTAAATCCCTGAAAGGCATAGGCCCTTCACGGGGCCAACGTGCTCCAGCAACAATGTCCTTCATCTGTGTGGTGTGCGGGATTGCAAGGAGTCGCCCCCGATGTGTTCGGATCACTACTGTAGATGTTCTTGCATCCTCGTGTGCGAGAGCTTCGAACATATACAACCGCATGGCCCTATCATCGAGGTCGGTTGCTTTGATGCCGAACCTCCTAAACATCTTCCCGATGCCACCCTCCACAGTGAGATTTTCGCGATACACAACTTCAACTTTATGCTTCTCTTCCGAGTCCGGTTTGGTGAAGAAAGGAGTTTCGGCCCATATGGTGTATTTCAACCGAGGAGCCTCCCCAGCGAGGACTTTCGAATCGAAGCTCACTGCGGTGAACTTGGCAATATCGCGTTGGGGGACAATCACGCCACGAGCCTGATTCAGTACAGTCAGCGGACATTCTAAGTAACAATCAAATGTGACACATACCATGACAGCCTTGAACAACCTTTCAGTGTTCTTCCGAGGTGACTTCGCAGAAGGCACCCGGCTATTTATGTCTGCTTTCATTTTCTCCTCACTCCTGTCCAACGCTTCTTCAAGGTAAACTTGAATGCGCTCGAAGTCATTGAATGCGGTTTGCGCCTCAGCGAACTGCCCCAATCTGAGCAAGGCCTTGGCTCGCATGAAATGACATTTTGCCGTGGGCGATTTCGGCGATGTTGGTTTGGTGTACTTCGATGACAAGGCTTTATCACAGTGTTGCAAAGTGCTGTAGAAGTCCCCGTCCTTCAAGAATTTTTTGGCCCGCTCTGCAAACTTCGTGCGTTGCTGTTCTACAGGTGCACTGAGAGCGGCTTTAGAAAAGGGTATCGGAACAAGACCAGGAATGTCGGTTTTCTCTTCCTTGGCTGGAGGCGCAGCGGAAGGGTCGACGAACTAGAAGGGGGTAATGGCTTAGAGATTTGTCGCTTTAGACAATGTAAAGGGTGAAGTGCTTACCTCCAGAAGTCTGATAAGATCGCTACTGATCGGGAGATCCTGCCCGCTGTGTCTTATAGACGATCTAAATACTATGATTGCGCTGGCCAGCACCGCAACCAAGAGCGTAATGAAGAAGAGGGCTTCCGATATATCCGTAGTCGCTAGCATTGTGAGCATTGTGTGAGATGTGATGTATGCGATTCATGCTACAAACGCACCCAATTTATAGGAGATGCGGAAGGAAAAGATTCTACCCATCCGAGACTGCCGTCCGAGGACTTGCCGCAATGCGGACCGTCACCTATCCATAACCGAAAGGATACCGCATTATCAACGTCACTTTGATTGTGTGTTGTCGAATGGAGGTTCAGGAGAGACGCATCATGATGCAGATCATACAAGAGGTCGGAGCGTAGCAAATGATGAAATGATTGGTCTATGGCAACATGTAGTAAGTAGTTCTCCCCAAAGCCGTTGCCATTTTTGTCCATGTACGACTGTATGCGGACACAAGCGGATCCGCTTCCTCCAAGTTGTCTTTCTTCCGCTTCTCCAAATTGTCGCGTGTCTTCAACATCTTACGCAATCATGTCTACTGTTCTACATCCGGTGTCATTGACTTGTGTTTTTCGAATTCAGAGTGGCTCTTAGGACAAAGAAACTTTACTCGTGTCGGCAGCGTGGGCCTACCAGCCACAGTCAAACCTATTCGTTTTGAAATGGGTCGAGTGGCGAGACAGTCCTATATAATGAGGTGTCTTATTCGTGTTGTCGCGTAACAGAATCTCTCTCTCCACTCCTCTTGTCGCGAGACCGCTCCCTATTTTTTTGTTTGCTTTCTCTTAGTAGGGCCGTTCAACGATGTCGTCAATAGGCCGGCTACCCACACATATTACTACGAGTGGCTATTCATCGGTCAGTGCCGTTTACGTCGCGTTTGTCTGTGGCATCTTGAATATTCATCCTCTCTGCAGAGCAGTTCTCTTGGCATTGTCAGATCCGCGAAATCATGGAAGATCAAAGATGCGATTGTATACAGCTCTCATGCCGTGGCTAATGACAACGGTCGTTTCAACTGCCCTTATTGCCTAGAATGGTTCTATTCCAGGGATGAGCTCAAAGACCATGTGATGCGTCACCCTAAGAGGTCCGTCTTTTCTTTATACTCGCCCTACTTTAACTTAGACCTCTGCTCTGGTGATAGGTATGAATGTAACTTTTGTTTTATGACATTGAAGGATAGGACTGCGTTGGTGAGGCATGAGACCCAGCGTCATCTGGGGTTTGGGTCGAATCTTCCTCCACCTCCAGCTCCTGTTTGCAATGGCTCGGGGAATCAATTGCCTGTGATGCCCTGGAAGTCGACTAAGTCTAATGGCCAGGTGTGATTCGCGCTCGTGCTCGTTTCTCATGGGGATATTTTCCGTCGCCATCTGTATGTTATATGCTTCTCGTTATACCTTGCGAACATTTCATACCCATGCTATATTTTGTCATATGAATACTACCCTGACTATCATATAATGCATATGTTGCACTACCGGAACAAGCCAAGCGTAAAAGCATTCATATAACATCCTCTAAAATATACTGCGGGTATGTAAAAACATCAGTGAGAAATAATAAAACAACTCGTCGAAACAACCTCGATGAATGAGAAAAAAAACAAATCACTGTCCGACCACTGGTACGTATAATATACAATGCTACATGAGAGGGGAGGGGAAAGCCATGTGTGGAAGAAGCCGAGAAGATAGTCAGTTGATGCGTTATGTGCCAAGCGGGAGTGCATATGAGAGCATGGTGGTGGTGGTGGTGGTGGAATGTGAAGGCGAGAAAAACGTAATATGATAGTGTAGGAAAGAATCAGATGGCCGCCAGAAATCCTAAGTCGTCAATCACCTAGGCTCGGGAGGAAACGAACCTCGACTTCGCCTTCTCTCATCTTCAATCTCCGGATCCATCCTTCCTAAAACCTCCTCGGATGCAATACTCATTCCAGATCTCGCGCTCCCAGTTGACGCAAACCTCGGTCGAACGTAAGGCGAAGGCAACCCATACATGCCTGTTGCACTCGTCCTTCTGGACATACTGGGACTGGCGTTGCCAGACTCATCTTGCCTGCTTTGCCTACCGTGAATAGATATAGGATCCAGAATCGTACGGCGTCCAACAGTCGACGCTCCAGAGCTCAATGCTCTTGCAGTACTGGATCCTGCGCTGCTTTGTCGATCTTCACTTCCCTGTCTTCGTCTGTTTCCGAACCCAGCGAGACTAGCCAAGAAGGCTTCGTTCATCTCCTTCAGGCGTTCGCCAACCGCTTCTGCCGTGGTCAACACAGGACCGGGAACAGACATTGTCCGTATTCTCGATCGCCCTGCATCGGTTGATAATGCTTCACCAGAAGGCGCTGGAGAAGGCGACTCCTGTGATCTTTGGTCCCTCGTGCTTGTTAGTGGCTTGCGCGCATCGATATCCTGTACGAAGGCTGATATCTCATCATCATCCGTATTAGTACTAAGGAACGAGGCGCTCTGGAATCACAAGTCAGGATAATACAAAATGGTAATCAATCAAAATCAGCCTCACAGATGGACGTTCTTGGTCTCGTGCACCGCTCCCCGCGCTGCCTTCACTACCGGCGCCTCCACTATTAGCATAACGGTGTCCAAAACTGCTCGAGTACCGCTTTCCACTTGGTCTTGGAGAAGCGTCTCCAGTGGTCCCACTGGCGACTACACCCTCGGCAGATGCCAATGATCGTCTATCGCCTAGACTTGAAGGTCCCAATGGCGGAGAAGGCCGAAACGGAGTCACAGGTAATGGAAGTTTCCCACCGATTCCTATAGGGGAAGGAGGCCCTTGCGCACGAGAAGATATAGGAGAATGAGGAGGCCGAGAAGGTAAAGACGGCCCCGCCCCTCCTGTTGACAAGGGAGAGTGCTGCCGCAGTGATGGAGAGGGTGAATGGAGTGATGGAGAGCCCGAAGAAAGGGTGTAGGACTTGAACGGGTGGACTTGAGGTCTACGAATGGCAACCGGCCCCGCAGAGGACGGGGTTTCCTACAACAAAAGGTGTGACGTGAGAAAAGGGTAGATCATGAGGAATGAGTCATAGCTAACCGAACCGCGTCCCAAACTCTCTCTGCGCAGCCTGGCTGCCAGGCCAGAGATAGGTAAAGAGTCCTCTCTGGAGCCGGGAGACGCACCGCCTTGTCTGGTAGAGGAACCTTCTGATACTCCGGATGCGGAAGCGGTTGGAATGGCGCCAGAGGCAGAGGAAGGCGCTCTAGTCATGGGTAACGCCACACTCTGCAAACGAGGACTTCCCCCAGATAATGAAGGGGTACGCGTATGGGAAGGTGGGGGAACAACAAAGCGTTCTGCTATGGACGAGGGAGGAGAACGGGGTAATGACGTTCTCAGGGGAAGACTGCCAGGTGAGGGAGATAGAGACTCGCGCTGTTGGTTCTTGAGCAATGTAGGTGTAAACTCGGGGCCTTCGTCCTGTGACAAGAACCGTGAAGACAAGAGAGACTCCCTATCTACAAGCCTAAAGTTCGGCGATGACAGACAAGTCACAGATAGAGCGAGGGAACCCTTTGGATGAGGTACGGGCGAGAACTCATGAAAGTCCATCGGCAGTGCAGAATGGTTGTGCACCGGTGTGCCTAAAGTACGTTCAGGAAGACGATTTACATCAAATGAATACAACGTGGCTTACCAAACCCCAGAATGTCGTGTGCACTGATGCTGCTGTCTTCGCCCATGCCCTCGACTCGCAATTCGATGCTGAATTTGCCGTTCCGTTGCGAACGTAAACGTCTGGCTAACTTCCACGCAGGCAAGATACGTAGTAAGGTAAACATACTCCTGAAGAGAGATATACCGTGCTTGTATATAGTCGGAGGTGTGACATCTGACCTATCCTCGGAAGGTAAGTTTGTCTGATGGGGTGTGAAGACGAGGGACCAGTTCTCGAGGAGGATGTACTTTGGCGAGGGATCAATGGGTGAGCGCGACGAGTCGGGGGCAACATATGCAAGGACCTGGTTGTTGGTCAGCTCTGGAATAGATAAGAGGACCTGCAGCTGAAATGAAGGTGGCGGCGACGGCGAGGACGAAATAGAGCGATAGATAGTGGTATGCTTCTTGAACGTATCCGCGTCTGGCGTTTCTAGGTTGAACTGTAGGGGTATTCAATACGACTTTCTCGCGTAGAAAGGAGAATTGCGTACCCATTTGTCTACCTTGGACTGTGCAGACGGCTCTGCCGTTGCCCTAGCATAGCTGACGACTAAGGAGAGTTTAGTGTAGAACCTATGTGCTATCTGGTCGGCCTTCTGAATGTCATTGGACATGGCAGAGGTAAGAGAGACTTCAGAAAGTGCAAATATGCGGATGCACAGACATTAGGGCGGTCTTCCGGAGTGATATAACCGAGGAGAGGGCTGTAGTAGTCGTGGATCGCAGACAACCCTCAATGTACCTCTCGCGCTCAGTATTAGATAACTGCATTTCCTCGAATATAAGCCGTAAATATAAGTGGTATGCAGTTCGCACACCCCACGTGGCAAAGTCTAAACCGCGGCGTCTATGCGTTCGAAATGGGACAGCAGCTTTTCGACCTGTATTCAGTGGTACTCATGTTTTCAAGAAGTGCACTATCTTCGTGTCGGGTGTCACGAAAAGGTATATGTTACTCTAAGAGAATTTAACCATTGCGATCGCTGATGTTGTGTTGAACAGTGCAATGTCTGTCCTCCCCGACACGATCATTAGCCTCAGTAGCTAGCACTTCCTCTGCAATACCTTCGCCACCACCTCCACGTCAAAAGTCTGCTTCAGGAACACTCAAACCTGTCCTGAATACCGCCGTTATCCTCACCCGTTCTCCTATCATTACGCGGACACCTACGCCGTTTGAACGCACTTACTTTGGATACCATGCGCGCATCCAGCGCGCACTACACAACCCATTCCCTTATGACTTCTACTTCAAGCCTGGTTCATTACTAGAAGGAAGGTTCAGAGAAAAGGAACGCGAACGTGAGCGCGAAGCGTTTGGTGGTCCTAGAAAGACTAGTACCACAGCGGAGGAGGGGGCAGAGGATGCTCCTGCTGCTGCCAAAGACGTCGAGGTACTAGGCGGCGAAGAGGAAGTCACGACTGTGCCTCGGGAGCATGAGTCTGATAGGAATGGAGATGTGAAAGATTTAAACAGGCAAGGTGAACGTAACCTGCATCTCCTGATACTGGGGAAGAACGCCTCAGGGAAGCATGTTTGGCGATTCCCGCAAGGAGGCCTTGAGCAGGATGAACTTCTTCATGAGGTGCGTCACTTGGATTTTGGATATGGCATAACGTTGATTCCTCGTTGTCGGAATTTAGGCTGCTCAGAGGGATCTTCATGCGGAATGTGGTGCCAAAATGGATACCTGGATTGTCAGCAGAAATCCGATAGGTGTCCACCAACCTTCGCCGGAAGAGCAGGTGTGTTTTCAATACCTCTTTCCTGCCGGCTCTACTTAAATATATCTTTCTATAGTTATACGTCTTCTTCTACAAGGCACGTATTCTGTCAGGACAAGTGCACCCAGACGGCAACAACGTCACAGACTTTGCCTGGCTCACAAAACAGGAGATCGAGCCTCGCGTAGAGAGGCCTTACTGGCTCGGGATTAAGGATATGCTAGCTGACTTCTGACTTCTAATATACTAATCTATGTGATCTACGTTACATTTTAGCGGCTATCCACATTCTGCCTATACTGTTGGGCTTAGACCAACTTGTTCGAGATTGCATTGACGACATTTTCTGCATCTCGTCGAAGTGGCCTGGCATTTGGTTATCTTGTAGATGTGCTTGGAAGATTTCTTGACTAAATCCGAGAACAAGATGAGACACGAACAACGCAAAAGTTTCAACTGGATGGTAAAGACGTTGGATCTATTTCTGGATCACATTGGAAACGAAACGTCACCTCTACCAGGTTAACTGCACAGATGAATTTTCTGCCGTACAGAACATACATACATATAACCACTACTAGTATGGGCTCATCCTAATGGCCTAATACATCACCTTGAAGGTGCACTCTCTCCAGGCGCATCCCTGAGTAAGAACCACCACGCGACTCCAGCTGTCCACCCTGCCTTCTTTTTCTCCCCCTCATTTTCAGTTGGTAAAGCAACATTTTCAGCTCGATGCCACCACCGCTTTGGAATCAAAAGTGTGTCTCCCTCATGTAAGACACAAGTGAGCACAGCATTTGTCAGAGCTTCTACCGTACTTCGGGGTATGTTAACGTCTGCTCTGAGCTCAAACGAATACGAATCAGTTGTTCCAGTCGGAAGAATGTGGAACTCATGTGGAGAGGTGTTACGGAGTCCAAAATCGGGGTCTGTACGTGTCAGGTGTTCTGAGATAGAGGGAGGAACTAGAGTAAAATGCTTTGCGTAACGGCGAGGTGAGGAAGATGCTTGCAGGTGGAAGAGGTTGACGTATGGGTCATAATGCAGTGGTGTCACCTGTAAGAGTGAATATCATCGTGTAAGTGCTTGCCTGGTGTAGTATATACCGGTAACAACCTACAGCCCCTGTAGGACCGATGAAGAAGCTCGTCTGGTACATATCCGCAAGGTTTTCTTTCAATAGCGGCGTCAGCATTGGCGGAGGCTTCAACGTATCACGTATTGCTTCTATCTTTGCACGATCTGTCAGTAACACTTCATTATATTAGTAGGAGCCAGTTCGACTCAAACCTCGTCGCCAGCTCTCCACTGGGCAAGATAAATCTGTCGTCCAGAAATACTTCCGCTTTCCCTTGTATTGTCTTCTAACCAGTCGAGATAATCCTGTAGCCGCATTGGCACGCGGTCAAAAACACCCGAAGCAGCATGGTCATATCGACCATATTCAACATCCACTATCCTGTCTGCACCTTGGCGGAGATTTTTGAGTAGCTCAGATGCGCGAGAGGTTGTGTTGGTTGGATCTGAAGTAGCTGAAGCACGAAAAAGCAGAGGCTGAGCGCCAGGTGCGTCAATAAGTTGTCGCAGCTCGGAAAGCGACGCTTCCGTTATTGGAACATCTGAGAGAGGAACCGCACGTGTGGTAATGGGTATTCCGTGAAGACTACGACTCGGACGTGGAAGAGTGGTCTTCGTGACCCGAGGAGTACTTAAAGATCGAATAGTTGACAATGTTAATCGTGTACGATTTGTCATGTTCTGAATACACGATTTAGGTCAGGAACAAATGGACAATATCCAAATGCCAGAGTTCCTGAGTATGATAAACTTACGTCTTTGTGGTCGGTGTACAGTATAGAGAGTTGCGCTTGCAGACAACGCGATTGACTATTGTGCATGTGCGGAGAACCTAGCCGAAGTTCGGCCCGCTCCACTCGGGCCTTTTCAGAACCGTGGAGGAGGAACGAATCTGAACTTTGCAGCGGGAAAGCTGAAGATGCTGACAGAACCAAGCACAACATTTCCGGCATTCACATTGCGTTCGACGGGACCGTGAGGATCGTCGGCCTTGCGTGTCGTGTGCGCGCAAATACTCCGAGTAGGACCCCTGTTAATCCCCCTCAAGGTCTTAGGCTGGCACGCCCGAATTTTGCGACTTTGGTGAGGGGTCTCTCAGGCCGGATGCCCGAAATTTCGACACTTTGACCTCCGATCCTATGTGCCATTGATGCCCGAAATGTGAAGGTTCTGCGGTAAACTTTGAGGTGGGATGCCCGAATTTCGAGGGTTTCTGATGCTCTTCGTGACGTCGTGGGCTATGATTGGGTATCGAAGGGAAAAAATGATGGGGATCCTCCTGGAAACGCCAAAACTATGTAGGAAAAGTGGTTTTGATTGGCACAACCGCCGAAAATGGGCAGCGGAATGGAGAGCACCCGTTAAGCGCCTAGGATGTCTTATGGGCCGCAGGCCCGAAAACTGACAACATTTGGAAACCCTACAGGCCGGATGCCCGAAAAGTGGTCAAAACGGGCCAGACCCCCATGCCCGAAATTGACCACTCTTGGCATAAGACCTTTGGGGGGGATTAGCAGGGGTCCTCTCCGAGTCCGGAAAGAACATTTGTAACATTATATGGTATTACGAACAACTGGAGCGAGCCCGTAAAGCAGTACTAGTACACGTCTAACATTGTTGACGACATACACTATCAATATACGACGATCAAGAAAGGGTAAGGAAAGAACGGAAACACGGTATCACGGTATCACGCCTGGGGCAAAAGCAGACTAAACTGAACCAGGCAAAAGACGAACTGCAACAGCCAAAGGGATCAGAATGACCGGTGAAAAAGAAAAAGTCCCGAGCACAACAGAATAATCATGATGCGATCACTGTATTTTCAACGACTGATCGCCACCGTACCGAGCATTGTAAACGGCATGAGGATCTTCGTAGTGAGCATCCTCCAAGTTGTTGAGTTCATCTTCTTGATGGTCGAGGTGACGATATTGGAACCAGAAGATCAGTCCAGAAACGGCAGCAAGGACGGCCATGACACCGTAGTTCCAGACGAGGAGAGGATCAGCGGAGAGCGAGACGAAAGCCTCACCGATGGCGGAGGAGATGGCGGACATGAAAAGGAAGATGCCCATAACGAGAGAACGCATGTTCTTAGGTGCCTTGGTGAACGCGTACTCGAGACCGGTAATGGAAGCGAAGATTTCAGAGAAGGCAATTAGGACGTAACTGCCAGTCTGAATCCAAACATTCAAATCACTGGTCAGGATGTTACCAGCCTCATCCGTGCAAGTCGCAACATGGTAACCGCAAGGGTTGCGCTTGTAAATGTAATGCTGCACAACGGCTGTCCAAACCATCGCCGCAGCACCGGTGAAGAAACCGAGCGTGATCTTCTTGATAGGACTGAAGTTGATGCCCAGGCGGCGGAGACCTGGGTAGATGAACATGTCGCAGATGGGAATGAAAATGATCAGGGCGAACGGGTCAAGATTAGACAAGACATCGTTAGGCACCCCATTGACAACCATTGTCGCCGCCTGAGACGTCAGGTTGGAGTTCAATTGGTTGTACGTCAGCCCTGAAAGATAACGACTGTCAGCGTCTCTATGCCAACTGACACCACTATTTGACTTACAATAGACAGGGTACCACAGGAAGACGGAGCACGCCTTGAAGCCACGTTTGACCTCATCGACCCAGTTGTCGTCGAAGGTCATCCACTTGGGCCGAGCCTCTCCACGGAAGTGACTAGGCTTTGCACTGTCCCAGAAGTCGTCGGCGTAGAGATTGCGCCATGTCTTGACGGGGTTCCACGACCAGCGACCTTTCTGCGCCAGACGCCAGACACGGAGAGAATTCGCGAGGACGGATCCTGAGGGGGGTGAACGAGCGTATTTGTTGCGTCCAATAAACAGAACGATGGGGCAAAGTAGGAAGACGGCCGTTGGAAGGGTGTATGCAAGGTAAAATCCGACATACTTCTCGGAGTAGGTCATGCTAATCTGACCAACCAGCGCGCCGATATTGATGAACAAGTAGAAGTACTAATGGAACCATATGAGCATCAATCAAAATTGGAAGCGCCCGACATACCATGTAGATACGAGCGGTAGTAAGAGTAGGGTCAACAACGACGCGCTCGCCGCTTTTCCTTGTGGCGACGAACAATTTCGTCCGTTTGTACTGCTCGGCGACGAGGGGTGAAATGTTGGCCTTGAATCCGCCTGTTCCCAAACCCATCACAATCAAAGCGACGATGAAGCACGCCAAAGCGCCGTGCGAGTGTTCGATGACGCCTGGAAGAGACGAGACGATAAGAAGAACATGACCGACCAGGGCGACCCCGACGGATACGCAAATAGTCTTGAAACGGCCCCATCGAGTGTCGGCAATGTAGGCACCAAAGAGGGGGATGACATAGACCCAGAATTGGTTAAAGGTGTTCAGACCGGTGGAGGCACGCTGACCCATGCCCAAAGCACCGGATTGACCATCTCTGCCACCAGCGCCTGTCCGTGAACCAGGAGGAAGTCGCTGTTGGATGAAGTTTGTCTAGAAGGCGGCGATTCAGTGCATGTCTGAAATGAGGCAATAAATCGAATACTCACATATACGACCTGTGTGCCGTAGTACGAGAATCGCTCGGCCAATTCGACGAAGGCGATCACTAATCGGAACGAACTTCATGAAACTCTGAGAAAGACAGGTAGCGAGGCATACGCACGATAAGCATTCCAAGGAATGGTATCAGCGACTCGACGAAGGGTCAGCTTATCCTCCTCTAGGGATGAGCGCCCATTAATCAATCAACCGTGACGTGAAATGGAAATGCGACGAAAGACACACCTGTTGGGAACTCAAGCCCATCGTGGATTCCATCGAGCTCATGGTCACCAGCGGAGGAAACAACATGATCGTCTGAACCAGAGTCCTTGTGCAACTCGAACTCGGCTCTTTTCGCCTCGGCATATCCTTGATAGACAGGGTCGTCGGATTGCAAGCCAGCCATTCTTTCTGTTGGTGAGGATTGGCGGGAGCGGCCAGGAAGGACTGCTAAGGTGGCAGTCAAGGGGGAACTTCGCTCTGACAGGACGTGAAATATGTCGAGAGTATATATACCATGGGTGGCATGTGAGCAAGGTCTGGTTCTTTAATTTTCCACCTGTGGGTGACAGATTGATGGAGTAGCATGTGGTACCTTTTCATCCTGTGTTGCTTTTTCAGAACGAGAATACATCGGCGTTTCTTCATTCCTTCTCCAAAATTGCCATTTTGATGCGATACACGCCCTCTTTTGGTCATTGATACTGCGCTGGACGCGATGGAAGGCGATGTGAAAGACCACTTTATTGCCGTTATAACGGCTAGAAACTTGCCTCCGACCATTTTCGGCAGAGAAATATCAACTCAAATCATGATGGCGTATGATGGCCCAGCGAGTAAAAATAGCACAAGTCCGAGATAGCAGATGACGGTCTGCAGGTAGTGCGATCATCCACATTCTCTGTCAACATGAATGCGACATATGCACGAGAACATCCTATAAAGTTCTGTGTGCGATGTTCCACTTCTTTACGTTTAGCCTGGAGGCTAGAGGAAGATACCTCCAGCCTCGATCATGATCGGCACAGTTACACTCCTCGGGGCGTCTGTCTCCGAGTGTTTCTGAACGACGACTCGTCCAAATCAGCCAGAATATGGCAAGCTGCTTACGCTTTCCGACGTACTTTGCCATCTTACTGGAGCACCGCGGGGTAGAAATTCTCTGTCGTACGCCGCAGATAACTACGCACCGTGCGTCGCTCACGGAAGAGATTTTATCTAACTAGGTGATAGGACTCAAATCAAACTAGAAATGAGCAGGTGAAAACCATTCGAAACTTGGAGTTAATCCGAAGTTCGTCTGGTGTATATATACAACTATTATCTAAATACATGCGGTATCAATGTGTTCATATATCCTTATGGTATCGGTCAGGTTCGAGCATGGATCAATGAGTGTGTTTGGGTAGGTTTTAATAAGTGGTTACAAATGAATAACGAGAGGAAAAGGTGTGTCCGTAGATCCGGAATGAATGTGATCGTAACATTACCCCCTCCTCTAGAATCGTGTCCTCACGATTAATTATGATAGAGTGTGAAATTGTTCAATCATACCATGATGATCCATTCTTCTGAATTTTCTTCTTCTCGAAGTCGCATTCGGTAGACGCAAAGACAGATGGTGATTATCACCAAGTAGGCGCTTCCTACAGAGATGAATATGATGACAGCGTCGTCGAGCATTTCTACCAAAGAGCTTTCATTGGTTGAGTGAATGATTGTTCTAGAATGGGAGAATCCATACTTGGGATTGATATTGGTTTGATGAGTTGGTAGAAGGAGAGAATGGGGTATTGCCATTCGAGTTTGACTTTCGTAGGCGCGGATGTGATTGCCACGTGTGTCAGTTTGAGCGTCTGCTCATTGATGATCCATAACTCGCCGGCATTCGGGTAATGCTGATTAGATATGATTTGTGCTTTTCTTCGATTTTCGAAAAATTTAATTGAATCTGGGTCTACGGATATCATTGCTTTTTCTTTTTTACGACGTTCTGCCCATCGCTGTACTTTCTGATCCCAATAATCCCATTCTTCTTGTGTCGCTTCTCTAGGAAATGACTGTTCCATAATTTGTGCCTTTAACAATATTCTCGTGGGTGCTTTTGGCGCATCGGGATGATCTTTATGGAATTTGTCGATAATCTTTTTATCTATATTTTTAATAATTTTATGATGAGGTTCCCATGTGTTCTCAGAACGTGGTTTTCCAGCCCACTTGATTAGATATTGAAGGCCTCCGCGTGCCATCTTGGAGTCTAATACGGATTCAGCTTTGTCTTCTAAGATATCGATAATTATTGGAATGTTTTTGTGTGTTTTCTGATTAGGGAATTCTGGTGCGTGATACGGCAACAATAAAGTTTCATTGAATACAGGATGTACACCTTTCCACGATTTTGGTAATTTGAGCTTGTATGCGCTAGCTCCAATTTTCTTGATAATTGGGAATGGTCCGTATCTTTTATCATCTAGTTTTCGATTTGATCTGTCCGTTCGTATATGTGTAGCTTCAAGCCACACCAAATCTCCGTCTTTATAATTTATGGCTTCGCCTTTATGTTTATCGTATTGTCTTTTCATAACATCCTGTGCTAACGTTAACGATGCTGATGCTTCTTCTTGGATTTTCTTCATTCGTGCTACAAACTGCTCTGCAGTTTCATTACGAATTTCCTTTTTGGTTTCTACACCAGTGTAGGCTTCTCGTCCGTGATTCATATAGAATGGTGAAAATCCAGTCGCAGAGTGGACTCTATTTCGATATGCAAATGTTGCCAGTGGCAACCATTCTGGCCAATCAGTCTGTCGATGATTGATAAAGATTCGTAGATAGTTTTCAATTTCCTGATTGATTCGCTCTGTTTGTCCATCTGTTTGGGGGTGATATGCCGTACTAGGATTTCCCTGAATTCCTAGTTTCTTATATAGATCTTTTATGAAGCTGGATACGAATTGCGGTTCACGATCTGATGTCATCTTTTTTGGTAATCCGTGCAGCGGATATACATTTTTTATGTAAAGATTAGCCCATCCTTCTGACGTCAATTGCTCTGTGGTTGGTATTTCAATGTAGTCTTTTGATTTCATGTCCACAACTACTACGATCGCATCATGCCCTTGCGATTCTGGTAAATGTGTAATCATGTCTACAGATTGATATTCCCAGTTGTGTTCCGGAATTGCATTTGGGTGCAATGGAGCATTTTTCGGTTGATGGTTAATCTTGGTTTTTTGACAAGTCTCGCAGCCTTTTACATATGTTTTTACATCTTTTTTTATCGAAGGCCACCAGTATGATCGATAGATTAGTTCTTGTGTTTTTGCTTGTCCAGGGTGACCGGCACTAATTGAGTCATGATGCGAATGAATAATTTCTCCTCTAAGTTCCTTGTCAAAAGGGATAACAATCTTCCCCCTTCTCCAGATAAGACCGTCCTCGGTCTCATTGAAGTCGGCATCTTTTGTCAATAGTTTTAATCGTACATTGTTTTCATATTTATCAGTGTTTTTTATGATTTTCTCCCGTAGAGCTGATGATCCGAGGATTTCATTGGCTCGGAACCATTCTGGTTTTAACAACGTAATGTTTTCATTATGACTATCTCCAATATCGTGATGGGTCTGTCGCGATAAAGGATCTCCCTTCATCATTGTGTTTCCGGGTTTGTGAGTCAAATTGAAATCATATTGTTGTAATTCTTGGATCCATCGGGCCTGGCGATGATTCAACTTCTGCGGTTTTTTGAAATAGCCAAGGTTCTTGTGATCGGAATGAATTTCAAATTTCTGGGCAGCTCCCATCAAGAAGTGACGCCATTCTTCTAATGAGATCATGATGGCTAGCATCTCTCGATCGTAGATCTCATAGTTTCTTTCAGCCGGTGAAAGGCTTTTTGATAAGAAAGCGATAGTTCGCCATTGTCCATCTTGCTTCTGTGCAAGTTCTGCTCCAATAGCATATTTCGACGCGTCGCATTCTACTTTGAACTGATCTTCATTGTTCGGGATACCCAATACCGGTGCCGTGGTAATGGTTTTCTTTAGAAGTTCAAAAGCTTCCTGCTGTTCTGGACCCCAGGTCCATTCTACTTGTCCAGTTAATTTATTCAAAGGAGTGGCGATTTTGGAAAAGTCTTTGATGAATCGTCGGTAGAAATTAGCGAATCCAAGGAATGACTGTAATTCCTTTTTGGCTTTTGGTACTGGCCATTGCGTAACTCCGTCGACTTTGGCAGGATCCATCTTTACAGTTTCTTGCGAAATAATATGTCCGAGATATTCTGTTTCTCGAGTTTCAAACTCGCATTTTTCTGGTTTGCAGGTTAACTTATTTTCTCGTAATATTTTAAGGACTTCTTTCACAATACGGCGATGTTCCTCCAGGGATTCGGAAAATATGAGTATATCGTCAAGATATATGATTACTTTTCCTTTGAGAATGAGATTACGGAAAATGTCATTCATCATCATCTGGAATGTAGCAGGACTATTTGTCAGTCCGAAGAACATGACGGTTGGTTCGTATAGTCCTCTATTTGTGATGAATGCAGCTTTTTCTTCGTCTCCTTCTTTCATGCGAATATTATTGTATCCCCAGCGAATATCCAGTTTCGTGAAATATTTAGCACCTTTGAGCTTATCAATAAGCTCTGAGATCAATGGTAATGGATATTTATTTTTTTTGGTCATATCGTTGAGTTTTCGGTAATCCTGTACCGGTCGCAATTTGCCATCTTTCTTTTTGACAAAGAAGAAAGGTGCTCCCCAGGGAGACTTTGATGGTCGGATTCTTCCCGTCTTTAGGTTTTCTTCAAGAAAACCGTCTAGGATTTTTTGTTCTTCAACAGTCATGGAATACACCTTGCCTGCATACGGTGATGAATCTGGTAACAGTTCTATTGCATGGTCCCATGGTTTCCTTTCTGGAAGGACGTCGAAAGTATCCTCAGTGAATACATCTGTGAATTCACGATACTGTTCGGGAACCATTTCTTCGAAGGTCTTTTTCTTTTTTTGTTTACTTTGTTCAATTGCTATGTCCATGGCTGTTACGCGCATTCGCTGAATATATTCTCCCCGTTCTTTATACCAAGCATTGGTATTGAGTAAATATACGGTATCTCCTTCTTCAATTTCTTGTTGTCTTATAGTGACGCACGTGTGTGGGCATCGGTTAAAGTCAACAAGTTGCAATTTGAAGTCTATTGATGGATTATGGTATTCGATCCATTCATATCCGAGGAATATGTCTGACTTCCCCAGATCGGTAACTAGAAGCATGATGTTCTCTTGGTGATCGCCGATTCGAAGTGTGAGTCGGACATATTCTGTGATCGGTCCCTGAGAATTCTCGCTGTTATCGGTGTTATAGACTTGGATCGGTTGATCAAATTTAGAGGTTTCAATTCCGTGTCTTTTGACGAAATTATAATTTATGCATGATCCGGTACTACCGGTGTCGACTAATGCTACTGTATCATGGATTCTTTCTGTTTCCGGGATGATCACAGTGACCGGTAGGTCCATTTGTTTCCCTCTTCCAAGTCCTTTGACAACTCGGAGTAGTGGTGGTCCAATATCTGTGATGCTTTTATCCGACGCACTCGGTTTATTTTCAAATTTTTTTGTATTTTGTTTAGAGGAATCAAGCACAGGTTCCGCCCTGCCGCGCTTCTTGGTAGAAGACGCCTCTGTGTTAGATGAAATATTTACAAAAGGGGACTGTCCGATCAATGTGCTACAGGCATGTATCGAAGATGTTTTCATAGAACCCTCCAGGGGTTTATCCGAGTCATTGTTCTTATCTGGCAAGTCACTTTGTGCGTTTAAGCCTTGCCCGAGCCAAAATTCAGCTTCTTTGCCTTCTCCGGGTTCTTCTCCATCCATCGCCGAACCATGGCGATCATTTTGTCATCGTCATCATCATCTGAGTCGGGGATCTCCTCGATCTTTGACTCTGTCTTTGTTTCATTCTTTCGAACACGTTGAGTGTTCGTGGAAGGTCCCGATCGATTGGGGACATGCCATGCACTTCCGCAGGTGCCCTTCTCTGATTGCTTGGCCTTACACTTAAGGCAATTCCTGTCCAAGTCCATGGGCTGTCCACGCCCTGTGAACGTTGTCCCAGTTCCGTCCTTCTTTTCTCCGTAGTCCTTCTTTGGACTCTGATTCTGGTTCTGACCCGATCCTTGGGTCTGCTGCTGATAACTAGGGTATTTCTGCCCATAGTTCTGGTTTGATCGGAAAGGTCGATATCCAATCTTCTTCAAACGCTTCTCTTCTTCCCGCTGCCTTCGCGAGGAATCAATGTCAATGATCGCTTCCTTCCATGCTGCATAGTCGGTTGGTCGCGTGTCTTTGTCGAGGACTCTGTCTACAATGGATTCATTGCAGTTGAGTCTGATGAGGTCGATAGTGTGTTTATCGTCCTTCTTTCTGCCTGCTTGCGTGATGTACATTTCCAATTTCTGGAAATATTCCTGCGCTGTCCCGTTGCCTTGGATCAAGTTATCCATTTGGATAACTGCTTGTTCAACTCGATTCGAGTCGAGGAACTGTTCATTGAGATCTTTCATCAAATGAAGGAAAGTGACATTCCAGCTGTCGGTGGTGATGTCAAATTCATTTTCGAAGTAGTTGTTGACCCAGTCGTCAACCTTCGGACCCTTCATGTATGATAAAGTCATATCGACCTTCTGTTCATCAGTAAGACCGATATTCTTGGGTGTTCGGAACCATAAGTACAGTTGTCTTTTGAAAGACGGGAATTTGTCTTTGGTTCCATCGAAGTCTACAGGTTTCCCTCCAGATGCCTTTGTATTTGGCTGTGGTGCAGCTGCTGGTGGGTTGTTTGGCGGAGGCGGAGGTGGATTTCTGGGTGGGTTTGGGTTTCCTCCCGGAGGTGGTGGTGGTGGTGGATTTACTCCGAGACTGCCTGTTCCAGATCCAGTAGAACCCATTGGTGATATCGGTGAAGGTGGTGTGAGATTTGTAGGGGATGAGTGTGGCGACGGTACGAGTGGAGGTGGGGATCGACGTGTGTAGTATTGGTAGAGTGGTGCAGAGAATTCAAATGAAGACGTGGTGTGTGAACAATAGTGTCTTGTACCGGGCGCACGACCCTGTTCTGGTACTTAGACGAGTATAGATCCAAGGTAAAGGTACTCCTTCAAAGTGTTCCGGCCAATAGCCGATCCGGACACACAAGGTAGGTAGATATAGTAACTACGTAAAATGGTTTGGCCTTTGAAGGCGCAAAAAGAGAAATTGATCTCTGCGGTAGTTGTCTTTCGACGTGCGAGAGGATCAAGAGATACCAGCGAGGTTCGAAACCTCCTGCCGTACACTCAGTCGTTTAGGTCTGAGCAGGGTAAATTCTGGTAGGTTTTTTCAACGGCCCCTCTGTCAAGAAGGTTGCAGCACCGCCTACTTCCTGGTTGCTTCAAGAGCGGACTACCAGGTGAGAGTAATGATTTATGTACTAAGGGAATACAAGGGTCGCAATCTACAGTTGTAGTCGCGTGATTACCCAGGTGGAGGAATGGAGTGCGATAGAAAAAGTAACTAGGAATGTGGAATTCGGATCCCTCCGAATGAGGTCTTGAGCGAGTAAGAGTAAAGCAGAGTTGGGTGAGGAATGAGGTGATTGCCGTCGAGTACAACGGACTTTGAGTGAGGTGAAGAGTGGGTGGAGGACGAGGCAATGCCTGTCGAGAGAGTGCGAAGGGGCAAGTTTCGAATTATGATAGGACTCAAATCAAACTAGAAATGAGCAGGTGAAAACCATTCGAAACTTGGAGTTAATCCGAAGTTCGTCTGGTGTATATATACAACTATTATCTAAATACATGCGGTATCAATGTGTTCATATATCCTTATGGTATCGGTCAGGTTCGAGCATGGATCAATGAGTGTGTTTGGGTAGGTTTTAATAAGTGGTTACAAATGAATAACGAGAGGAAAAGGTGTGTCCGTAGATCCGGAATGAATGTGATCGTAACACTAGGGCACCCGAGATCTTTCTGGATGACGTATCACGGAACACGGTGGAGAAACTCCAAATGGATCTAATCCTCGATAGCTCCCTCACCACGGGTGATTTCACCGTTATCACTTGACCATTTGCCACAGTGTGGACCTCGGCGCGGCGAATGTCAGGCAGTATCGTTTCAAGGAACCACTTGTCTGCCTCAATATCTTTGTGCTGGCATCTCGGATATGAACGTAATCAGGACAGCTATGCACAGCGCGAGAAGAATACGGGGTGCTGAACGTGTTCTGCCCTGATGTACCCTGGATGGGCGTCCACCAACTCTGTTAAGGTTGCTCTGGGTCTCCACTGCCATGATAGGTCCCTGTTGTCTGGATAACGGTGAGAATGTTCCCTATCGATAACATTCCGAGCGATTCAGTTTCCAGCTCGAGTCGCATGGGTTCCCACGTCATTCAGTACAATCGCTTCTGTATGGGCAAGCTACATAACTCATCAAATCGCTCCACACCTCAGATCATCATTTGTAAGTGTCATCATGGGCTGTTCTATACAGTATTCTCTGCCTCCACTATTCCAGCGACTGACTAGAAGTCTTGTACATCCAGTCCGAGTTTGAAATAGCTCGGTTGCTTTGAAACTTGACTTATCTGGTTTAAATATAAATACTTAGATGTTGGAAAGTTAGAGTAACTCTTACTTGGCGACAATAAGCCTATAGTTGAACTGTAGTAGAAGTTAACCTTTTCCCCACTGTTCAGCAAGCGTTGAGGCCTACGTCCTGTGGGTGTACCCAGGAGCATCGTACGTTGAAACGCAGCATACATGATACCGCCCAACATTACTCGTGATCCTCTCTATTGTTGAGGACGGTCAACCGCATGGTCGCATGGCGTCAGAATGACCCTAGGTGGTTTCATTCAGGTGAGAAAGGCTAAACCCAGAGGATGCATAGATGGAGGGTAGTTCTACCGACATGACTTTTCCACCTATATCCACCTGCGAAGCCCCGACACTCATAGTCACTCATTTACAAACTACCATACCCAAAGATGCCAGAGATCACAAAGGAGATACAATTGGACCCTTCCGTGATCCCACCTTTAGATCCTTCCTTGCTAAGTCTATCAGAACAAGAAAAGGAGTTCCTCCATGCAACGATCTCGTCGGATGATGAGGCGTTGAAGAAGAAGGTATATGAAGTTCAGAAGATGTACGTGAGCGCTGCTGTGCTTCCTGATCCAAACGACGTTAAGCCTCATCATGCCTCTGCACTTATAGAGCCTAGTACGCTATCCACCTTGCGTGTCAGACTGATTGACGGCTAATGAGTATATGGCTTCGTAGTGCTCAACATGCATATCCATGCATCCGAGCGTTCCATTTTGTGAACCTCATGATGTCCGAGAATCCAATATACCCAAGGGTTCTCGAAGCCGGGAAGGGCGGCAACACTTTGTTGTTGGACCTAGGATGCTGTAGTGAGTTTCCTTTACCGTTGTCAGGTTCTTAACCGTGTGTACATATGTCCTCAAAGCGCTCACCACTTGATTGTAGTGGGCACGGACGTCAGAAAGCTCGTCTACGATGGCTATCCTGCGAATAGAGTCATTGGTTGCGACCTCCGTCAGGATTTCATCGATCAAGGGTATCACCTTTTCGGCGATAAAGATACTTCTCCGATCCGTTTCTTTACTGGTGATATCTTCGATGTCCCTGTCAAACTTGCAGAACCGTCCGGGATCGTCCAGGTGGACACCTTCAAGATCACCGGACTTGAGCAGCTGCGAGGAGCCTTGACTCACTTCTACGCCGGTGCATTGTTCCATCTATTCGACGAGCCAACGCAATACGAACTTGCTTGTCGGGTCGCGACATTGGTGAAGCTTGAACCAGGTACAGTTGTTTTCGGCAGACACCAAGCTTTGCCTGAAGAAAGGCTGATTGACGACCATCTTGGAAGGTAAATACTTTGGTCTGATCGCGTCTTTGATTGTTGAGACATTGATGCTACACCGTTCAGAACGCGATACGGCCATTCCCCTCAATCCTGGGCGAAACTTTGGATAAAAGTCATTGGGGAACTACGCTCGCCAGAGTTTGCAGAGAGCCATGTTAAAGTTGAAGCTTTTTTGAATGAGGGATTTAATGTTCATGTCTTTCAGGCTCGTCATCAGACGCATATGCTTGTATGGAGCGTAAGCATCGTTTGAACAATACCAGGAAACCACAGTTACGGAACGTTGCTCATAAACGCTGATAGATAAAGAGTCCTAGATTGTAATGCTACAAGATGAGGAGTGCTAAAGTGGAGAAATATGAAATACGCGTACATAAAACGACAAGGTGTGCTTAACACATCAATGAAATGACTACAAAGCCCGTTTGCAGCCTGCAGACGAAAGAGCTCCGATCGCTTTTAAATAAGTTAGGAAATGATAAGAGGAGAAGGCACTGGCTTTCTTGTTACCGCTGCTCTCGTCCGCACTGGCGGTACCCCTGCACAGTTCAATCCATTGAACGTCTCCGACTCAAACCCATGTTCCTCCGGCGTCTCATAGTGGACGGTCAACCGACGTCCTTGGCACGGGAAGTCTGGAAGCTCCCTCGCGAAGTGTGAGGTCCGAGGAGGTTGATGAGATGCCTCGTGTCGCATACGATACTTCCCAGACGTACTCGAGGTATTGGAGTGAACGGTGATCAAGGTTGAGGAGGAAGTACCACTGCTCGATGACAGGGTACTCGACGTGGACGAAGGGGAAGTCGGACTATGGATAATAACGTCATCTTCATCATCTTCTGTTATTGATGGAAAGACGAGGTGGACGGGCACGCCGTCACCAAGTTTCTTCGTCAGTCGACGCATCTTCTCCCTCTTGATAGAGGCGTCAGAAAGGATGTTAAAGCTGGGAGGAGACGATGGCTCTGGATCGGGATACGCCCTATCGACGTGATACGAATATGTGGTTGTAGTAAATGGAGGTGAACCAGGAATGGTATCCAGGCTCGGTTTAAGGGCTGCTTTGCGCGATGAAGGTTTATTCGGATCTCCAAAACCTAGACGTAGTAGCGGGGGTCGGCACTCAGGGTACCGAACCCGCCAAACCTCCTCGGAATCTACACTGGACCGTGATGTAGATGAGGTAGTGGAAGTCGACGAGTGTGAGGATGTGCTCGATCGCGAAAGAGAAGACGAGACAGAATCCGAGCCGTTGACTCGAACCCTTTGCCAGTCGTCATTTTCATTGCCTCCGGTGTTAGCGTGTCGTCTAAGTTTCTTATGTTTTGCAGAAAGGGGGAGAAGAGGAAGAGGTTTATCAATAGGTACTGCAATTGCAGGTCAGCGAGTGAGGCGAAAGAAGGGCAGGACCAGAACCTACGATCGAGAATTTCATCAAGAACATGGGGCGTGCTTCCTAAAAGCTGCCCCAGCTTAGCAGTAGAACGCAGAAGTTTAGAGCGTTCCTGAGATGTTAAAGTATTGCACGTTGGAGGAGGACGGGGGAAAGTAATAACAGAGCGTGGCATTTCAGACATAGCACTGAATAAGTAAGTCAGAAACTAAGGATAAGCACAGCACAACGAGACAGCAGGGGCACCGAGAGCGGAGAGACTGAGCAACGACAGATTACCAGGGTCCAGCTGGGTCGTGGCGAGAGGAGCAGATGTGGGCGAGAGGTCTTAGTATATGTATGCTCCATAGACAAAAGGCAGCTTTGACAGAGGTTCCATATTTCGCTTCTTTGCTGACGTCTTCTGCCCCTAAACAAAAGAGAATACATCATGTGCATCAAAACAACGTTGGCCACGCCATCTGGCCCGGTTCGCTAGTGAAGCTTATTGTTAAGCCTAATTTGGTGTGTGTGATCAAAAATGGAGGAAGACGCCTTCGGCGGCACTAGTTCGAGAGTCGTATTTTTAGAGGCTTCTAGCAGAACAGAATATTTCGCAATACTGTCGACTCGCTGACAGGATTAACCATTGAATATTGAGTATGAGAAGCAGACTTGACATTTTGGAAAGCAAAGACGCCGGAGGCATAGGTGTCGCCCAGGAGAGTGCGAATAATATAGCGTGAGTCCCGTAAATTACTGCAACATAAGAATGAATAAACTAAAGCAATCAGACGGAGGGTACAAGGAAACAGGATAGAGTCTACCAAGGATCAATCAATGACTATAACTGCATCGTCATCTATGGCTTCGTCAGGCGTTTCCAAAAGGATCAGCCCGTCATCCTCCAGTCGCTTCTTCTTGCTCGGAGTAAACGGTGCTGGCGCCGTAGCTGTTGTCCGTAGCCTCTTTGCAGAAGGAACACCCTCATCATCAGGCGCCGGCCGTTTCTTGGACGAAACAGGTGCAGGGGGAGGTGTTGATGGCGCGGCAGGAGCGGGTTTGACCTTCTTAGGTGGAGATGGAAGAGGATCGGGGAGAATGAAGGCAGGTTTGTCAATTGGATGGTTTGGCCTGAGGCAGTGAACGATTAGGTGTGAGGCTGGCCGGAACATGAAAGGTGTACTTACGGGAGTGCGCTAATGCCGACCTGTACTGTCTCGTATTCGCCGTCGTCGTCGACGATGGACAGGAACTTTCCCTTGGTAACATTGAGGCTTTCCAGGGTCCTTTCCAAGTTGTCATCCCAGTCAGGGTCGCTAAGGACACGCTTTTCCTCGTACACACTGACATCCCTAGTGTTCTCACCTAGAATGCCGCTCACGACCTCCCCAAGAGTAACTCGAGATGGATCGCACGGCAGCTCTGTGTACGTGTCCCTACAAACACCGCACTGAGCATTGGGAGGACTCATGCTGATACTACTTAGAGGCATGCTAGGTTTAAACTGCACGTGGACGTTGTGTAATGAGTTGTATGCTTTGCGAAGGAGGTGGAAGGCTTGCAAAACAATGAGGCCGGAGATGATGGCATTGGTAGTCGCAATAGCTGGAATAATATTTCCAGCCATTTCTGTCATTGATAATAGCTATCAGAATATAACATAATCGAATGCAATAAGTGACGGACCCTTGACTTCCCAACGTGTCTTGCCAGGGATGCTATATGCGGCTGAGCGGAGATTGGACGCAGCAGTGACAAAGTCTAAGGTGTCGTCGTCGTCTTTGTCGAAAGATATAGTATCTTCGCCAGCCTGCAGACGAGAGGCCAGCTTATTCGTACTGCCTTGCGATTCAGTACATTGAACGATTAGGAAATTCAGACGCTACAATACCTTGACACGAACAGCTCTAGACTATCCTGCAGAGTCAGAGCACGCTGATCCTTCAGCCCAAGTTTTG
Source organism: Somion occarium (assembly GCA_964035595.1). Classification (NCBI taxonomy): domain Eukaryota; kingdom Fungi; phylum Basidiomycota; class Agaricomycetes; order Polyporales; family Cerrenaceae; genus Somion; species Somion occarium. The sequence goes on along the minus strand of OZ037949.1, from coordinate 675,592 downwards.
AAACTATGACGTGATGTGAACCGTTCAAGAGTTTCTCAGTGACAGCACTTCCGCTTGCAGGAATCGCAGAGCCGTTTGGTATCGAACTATTCGGTTGCGAGTTGCCATTCGTTGAAGGTGACAGCGAACCATTTTTCTCAAGCTTGAACGTGTCCTGCCGAATGGCATCAAATTGAAGAGGTGTAGGCGGAGCACGAGAACGCCACATATCCGCCATTGATAAGAGATTGAGGATGTCGCCATGGAAAACCTTCTCGAAGGCCAGTCTTGCGGCATTTGAGCTCTCCGACTTGGACTGCGTACGAAGTGCTGAGCGAACAGTTGTGAACGCCTGGGCTTCCTTTCTGAGAGTGGCAATCTCCTTTGCTGAAAGTTGTACATCCATGAGTATGCAGTCGTGTGAATGCTTTGGCTGAATCGAATCATACCATTCTCGCCTTGCTTCTCGGCCTCGTCCAGTTCACCTCCAGCGTCTTCCTCTTCCCCAAATAGTTGTCTAAATTATCCCATGAGTAATGGTAGGCGACAACGAGGGTGAAGGACTCACGGAAGTAGGTAGCTCTTTGCCCACACAATACAATGTATCGGTTGGGATGGTGTGGACCGAATGGTGCAAACGGGAAACGTCTTGGTTGTTGGCTTCGGGACACAGTCAAAACATTCAGTCCTATCTTTGACTATTGGTTGTATTTGGCCGAGGTAGCCAGCTGTTCCGGATTCTACCAGCGGAACGTTGGCTGCTAGACACATCTTGTTGACATGTCTACGAGCATCCAGATTATCTAGTGCATTGAGCACTATATCAAAGCCTCGGAACCAAGAGATGTCGAACTGTGGCTCCTTGATGTTGCCATGTATAGGTGTAATACGGACATTTGGGTTGAATGCAGAAGCAGTCTTTGCGGCAACCTATCATAGGGAACCGTTGTAAGCCATTCGAGCTGAGCGAAAGTCATATATGCCGTGGCATACGTACCAGAGCTTTACTCTGCTTCACGTCCTTCTTGCGGAAGAGAAATTGCCTATTTAGATTGGACAAGTCTATCGTATCCAGGTCGAGTAATGTGATATTGCCGAAGCCAGCGAGGACGACATTCTTTACTACAAGAGAATTCCAATCACTTTAGGTCACAAAACAGTCTATTAGAGAAGTATTACACACATAGTTCGCACCCAATACCTCCAGCACCAACTAGAAGGACTTTCGTCTCAGGAAGACGCGCTGATAACTCCGGACCGAGAACGGCCTCTGCATGAAGATTCCTCCGTGATGAGCTAGCTTTTGTTGCCATTCCTTGTAAGTGCCAATCTACAGCTATGAGGAGGGCAGAATACGAGAAAATTCAGGAAACGAGGGGCAGCAAGGGAACCTCAGTTGGCAGTGCAAACGAAAGACGTCCAACTATACTTTGGGCATGCGTGACACGGAGTTTGCACGGATACGATGTGACGTCACGCGTATTCAATGGTCACGGATCGCGTTGCGCGTTCAATCCCTCCAAGCCGCACTATTCACCAGAAAGCAAAATGACCACTAAGAACAGCCTTATCATTGTCCTGCAGCATTACAATAAGCGAGAAAGAGACCAGCTCTGAAGAAAAGAATATGAAGGGAAAACTTTCAAAGGCCCAGATCGTGGACGACGGGATATGCAACGAAATAAAATGTCCAGCAAATCCAGCCGCCATTCGTCTCGTTCGTAAAGTCATAAAAGGCGTCAAAATATTCAGGGACTGAGTGGAAAATTCGACTGCGCTCCATCTGCCACCCAGGGTGACTGGACTGGCTCGCAACCATGGAAGTGGAGAACATCCAACCAAGGAGAGAGAATGGAAGTATGTTCTACAGGAGGGGAGCGGATGTCCAGAAGAAGGGATGGGTCACCCAGGCCAAGAGGCGTTCTCTGGTGCCGCGCTGCTTTAAAGGATGTAGATGTCGGAGAGCCAAAGAATGCACCAAGAGCCATTAGACCAACAATCATTCTAGACAGAAGCGTCAGATCTTCTACATAGTTGACAGCAATAAAGCACATACCCTGTCTTCTTGCCAGTCCAAGACTCATATGGAGCCATCCCCATGTCAAGTACTGTCTCGTCAACATTGGACGGTGGAGTTGTAAAGTGTGCTGGACTGTAACATGGCAGAACTGTCGACCTCTCAGGGGAAGTTACTGACGATGTTGTTGGAATGAGGATTGCTAATTCTGGTTCAGGGACGGTAACTGAAAGGTTCCTCCTAGGATGCAGACGACGTGGTTTCTTTGTACGTGTAGTTGACATGACGCCTGCAGGTACGTTCACTGTCTGAGTCGAAATGGATGATAAGGTGTCCACAATATTGCTCGCCAGTTTCTCCGGGGAGACATGAGGATCGGACAAGAGAGAAATATCCTCTGGCCAATCATATCGTGTGAGAAGCCACGATTGAAGCCGTTGCACTGCCATGGCGTCCATATCCGCGAATGGCAGGGGCATGTCCGTCGGTACAGGATTCGGCGCGTCGCTCAAGCGAGCTACCTCCTCAGCAATGCACATGGCAATTTCCACAGCATCAGCGCAAACGGCGGGATCAGTACGGGGTGTATTAACCTCCGGCATCGCCAGAGAGTGATCATCGGTCAGGGAACAGTCGAGAAAATGGAGTGGACGCCGACCCTATTGATTGGCAATGAGTTGATGATACCAACCGAAACATGATGCAGCCTGTACCTCGTTGCCTGACATGAATTGTTGTGGGTTCCCTGTAAGCGTCCTTATCGGCGCAGTTAAATGTTCTCCATCTTTGAGTTCAAATGAGAGGAATAATTGTTCGGGGAGGCTGGAACGCTCTTGTTCGAGGGTGAAGACGTCGATGTTTGCCAATGAGAGACTGCGAGGGATGCCGTTTCTGACTACGGCAGTCAAAAGGTACGCGAGTAACCATTCGTTGCATTCATGGGGTATCTCAAGCAAAACATGCCACGTAGTCCGTCGTTGCGCTCTGCACCTGTTGCAAAGTCAGAACAGGACCGAGATATATGAGCGCACTGATACTCACCCCATTGTCAACACGACAGACTGGTTTGAGTGCGAATTATCAAACAATCCAACCTTGAACATTCCTTCCACCGGGATTGGGTCTGAAAGCAGTACGCAAGACATAACACTGATGACCTGGAGTATGTTGAAATTTCCTTCTAAGAGTCGCACGAAAGATTTGAAACGCGATTAGAGACTTCCAATCGACCAGCGACTGGAAAACCTGGGCCTTGAAAGGATTAAAAAGAAAAGCAGGAAGGCTGAACGAAGTGGTGGCTGGTGCTCAGAGACAGAGCAGAAGCAAAGAGCAGCGAGAGCCAACTTGTCGTGATATATACACCGCGTCTTACCGAGAACGATCCCATGTGTATCACAAACATTGATCCGCACATCTGATCATAGGCCCTTTGGGGAAACTGCTGTAGTCAACGCGATGGCATGAAGTCGGGGAGTAGGGAGCCCTTGTACCTCCGGACTCGGCTACAAGGCATGAAGATGAAGGGCACAACAATGAGGTGGGGCCAACTTGAATGGAATAGCGCCGCTGGCAGTAATTGCAACACTCATCATGGGTCCTCCTATCAATTCTATCGATTGGGCAATAAGCAGTGACCGACGTCAGTAGTCAACATTTGGTGTTTGGTAGTCATAAAATAAAACGAGTGTGTTGAGCACGCTGTAATGCAGCACTGCAGATTTTGGTCGACGGAATGGCGCTTCGCTATTCCGAACGGTATTACAATTAATCCCTCGCCCTACGAAGAGGTGCTCATACAGATTATGACCCCGAAGGGCATATAGCAGATCAAGTGTATACACGAACATGATCATTTCAGGAGGAGCAAGGCTCTCCGGTAAGCATATAAATTGTCGAGTGTAGTAGCGCGCCAAGCTTGCTGGCCTACAACGTTCTCAATATTGTATGCGTGGGAATGATGTATACTTGTATACTACATGCGACACAGTGAGAGACATGGCGAAGTAGCAACTTGTAATGACACTCAGTACTCAGCACTCAAGCACTCAAAGTTATTCTGCATATATTAGCAGGCCCTTGACGATACTTCGACGTACCGAAGGCATACATGGGCATCGAATAAGTAAGTTAACCCTTGGGAACCATTGGATTCTTCGACCGTATTCAATGCAACCAGTACTTGACCTGCGATTTTAGGAGGACAGCCAGCATCCTTTGCCTCCTTCCGTCAGACTGTCTGAGGATCAAATGACAGTACCACAGTATTTGACAGCCTGGCGGCTCCCTGGAATCTTCATGATGTTGGTGTGAATGTCCACAGTGCATAGCGTATAAGCGCATCCTCTTTGGGCCCTATTCCTTCAAAGTGTCCTCTGGAACCGATCTTGTGAGCTTCTAGAGCTTCTCTGTATGCAATTCTTGCCCGACATGCTGGAATTGAGCCACTTGATGTACCAAGGTTTCCCTGTTTCTGATGAGTTGGAGTTATAACGGCATCTTGGTCGCTTCGAGACTGTATATGCATGCAGATGAATCGCACACATTTTCGCATATCCGAGATGATATTCTGCCTCACACTGTGTGCTCTACCATTTGCATTCTTCCTATGGCTCAGACGTTCCGTGAAGGGTCGTTTACCTCTCCCTCCTGGACCGAAGGGTTATCCTTTCATTGGTAATATGCTTGATATGCCAACTGTCACCCCATGGAAAGTGTTCCAGGAATGGTGCAAGGTTTATGGTTCGTGACCTTTTATTTTCTGTTAGTGGAGGACTGACCTCGATTTCTAGGCGACGTCATCTATTTGGATCTCCCTGGCCGACCAACAATCGTTTTGGGTTCCGTGAAGGTTGCTGTGGAACTTCTGGAGAAACGCTCAAGTATCTACTCAGATCGAGCTGTTTTTGTAACGGATAAGCTGTGGGGATCTTAGGATTGCCGGCATGAATGTTGTTGATTGGGATTTTAGGCTGTCCTGGGACTTCAACTTTGCCTTCATGCCATATTCTCAGACGTGGCGCAATCATCGTCGAGCTTTCCACCAGTATTTCAACCAAGGCGAAGTACATAAGTATCATCCAATTCAGGTTCGAGAATGTCGTGCATTTTTGCAGCGAATGTTAGATTCCCCAGAGAATATAGCGCAGCATGTTCGTCAGTGCGTAATGCATCCATATATATCCTGATTTCCGTTTGAAATCTTACGTTCTTCACCAACAGGATATATACAGCGATTATTCTGAAGATCGTCTATGATATGGAAGTCACGGGCATGAACTGCGAATACGTTCTTCTGGCACAAGAAGCTATGATGGCTCTCAATATTGCGAGGGTTACTGAAGCATCTTGGGTGGAATATCTGCCAATTCTGAAGCATATTCCGAGCTGGGTTCCTGGTGCTCGCTTCAAGAAGTTAGCAGATCGTTTCAGACCTGTTGTCGAGACAATGCGTGACAAGCCTTTTAATCAAATAAAGCGAGACGTTGTCGGTGTATTCTCATGTTCTTCTAAGTCGGACGCTGATATCTCGGATGCTCAGGCAAATGGGAAAGGTTCTTCCTCCGTTTCCGGCAAATTACTCAAAAGGCTGCAAGACCGATTTGGGGAAACAGAACTGAACCAAGAGCAAGAGGAGATAGCTCGTAATGTTGCAGGTATAGCTTATGCCGGTGAGCTGCGATTCTTGAAATTATCACTAGGAGTGCCGCTGAACTCTCGTTTATTACAAAGCCGCAGCTGATACTGTTCGTCCAAATTGATTTTCCTCTGGGCTTTGCTTAACCATCCATACATTTTCGTTAGACTACTTCTGCTGCACAGTCTTTCTTCGTTGCAATGAGTCTATACCCCGATGTTCAAAGAAAGGCGCAGGCCGAACTTGATCGCGTCGTCGGTCCTGATAGACTTCCAGATTTTAACCATCTTGACGAGCTTGTCTACATTCAGGCCGTTGCTTTGGAAACCATGCGTTGGGCAGTAGTCACACCTCTGGCCAATCCTCATAGATTACTTCGTGATGATGAGTTCAATGGCTTCTTCATTCCGAAAGGTACGACAGTGCTTCCTGTGGGTGATACCTTTGTCCGACTATTCATCGTGGTCTTCCACTCACCGAATGCCCACATTTCATTCAGAATGCATGGCAAGTCTTTCGCACCTGCCAGTTCCGGTAAGCAATCAGTGTGCTGAGAATTGTATTCCCAGGGCCATGTTGCATGATCCGGATGAGTATCCTGATCCAGACGAGTTCAAGCCTGAACGATTCATCAAGGACGAACAACTGGATCCCAACGTGCGTAGTCCTCTGAGTATCGCATTCGGGTTTGGGCGGCGGTGGGCATTTTGGTGCTTCTGAAATATTGCAATTTGCTGACAATATGTGATCGTCAGAATTTGCCCAGGACGACATTTGAGTGGATCATCGCTATTTCTTACAATCGCATCAGTCTTGCATACTTTGAGCATTCAGCCTGCTCTTGGACAAGATGGCAAAACTATAGACCCGTCAACCATGATGAGTACGGGCATAATTTCGTGCGTAGCGACTCCGCAAAGTCAGTCATGGCTCGATAGCGCTTACACGTTGCGTAATATTTCCAGGAGTCCGAAGTGTGTCCCGTGTATTGTCAATCCCCGCTCTGCCAATGCGGAACATCTTATTCGTCATTGGAATTCCACCGCGAGTGAGTAGGTAATAGGTGGCCGGTGAGTTCTCACTCAATCCGAGTCAAGCGCTACAAAGGAGGATGGCTTAACGGCGCGGAGTAGTAGTGTTAAAGGGAGCCTGGTGCTTACTTGAAGCGTCACCATGATCAACATGACAAAAGTTCAACCCCATCCTGACGTTTTCGGTCCAGGGCAATCGACTAGCTACGATGTTGAAGCTTGACTGCATCCATAAAACTAAGATTGACTGGCGGATTCTAGAGTATCATTGACATTTCTCACAGTGCCACGTGTGATTCCTGTACAGGGTTAGTTTCATGCTCCAATAATTTTGGGAGTGCTCAGTACGGAAAGGAGACGAAAAGAAAGACTTCGAATTCCAACATGTGAGACGATATTAGGGGGATAGATAAGTTCATTGAAAGTCTAAGATGCTTGTCAAAGTTACATGTCAATATCCATAACCTGCTGATTCACATTACTAGAAGCAAAGACTGCTTGCTGCTCAACCTTGATTTTGTGGGAGCGCTGGTGTCTCCAGAATGCGCCTACAGAACGAAACTCTCGTATCGGGTTACAGAGACTACACCTGAGCGGTGCTGAACTGAGGTATAGATGTCAGTGAGGCGCAATTGGCGTAAGGAGATAGGGCCCAACTTAGAACGGTGTCCCCGGATGTGCCGTTTCATATCAGGTACCCTGCACCTCACTGCCGAACAGTATGGACACTTCACCTGGGCAATACATTCATGATTAGCGTTGGCGTAAGATTCGACTTCAGTTTCTCACATTGCCATCTGGATCGCTTTCCAGGTGAAGGCTCCGTTGAGGGTAATATTCAGTTCTCTCGACATTGTGATTTAGGGGTTTCAGGAAAGAACTCGGCTTCGTGGGCATTGATACAGTGTTGACCTTTGCTCAGTTTAGCCTCCGCATTCAAGGAGGGAGGAGCAGCTTACCGTGACCACGTCTTCCATAGGTACGGCGTCCATAATTGACTAGACCTGCGAAGAATGACAAGTGAGGAACAATAATTCGAGGGCAATGATTGAGAGAAGGAACGATAGATTATACGATGGTTTTGAGCGTGAGCTTTATGTTATTGGGTGCGCCGCTGCTTGGGCCTTCGTTAGCGTCAAGCGCTGCGGCACACACGACAGTAAGGGTCCAAACGTACGATACCATGTTCCAATCGTACATCACCTTGGCGATAGAAAAACAAAAACCTGGACCAAAAAGAGAATAATATCATCATCGAAATGCAGAACTCGGCCAGTAAACTGTTTTTAGTCGCGTCTGCTAATTGTCTTGTTGTCAATATGATGGTAACAGACCTTCTCAAGAACAATGACTTTTGCGGTCCTATTCTGTGGTCTTCACGACCTTCCATAGTCCTGGAAGGTCATGCCACTGGTGACGGCAACACGGTCTTGGCAAGCATCAAGAAAGAGTGGCGCAATGTGCAATGGTGCATATAAAACTTGAGCATCGTGGAATTATTGGAGATGAACGCCGAGGTTCTAAGCAGAGAGAACACCCCAAACGGCGCCGCAGAAGGGTGGCGCTGACGACTCCGAAGTTGAAAACCACATCCATAAAAAGATGAGAGGTTTGCCGAGCCTAATCTTGTGTTCAGGCGATGATCCTTGAATCCAAGGACAACGTCAGATGTCCTCAAATTTACTCCACACGGCTCGAGCGCACTGAAAGCCTCTCCTACGTTTAGCTTCCATTCCATTTCACGACCAGAAAGCGATGACTTTGGTGATTTCTTCAATCGTTGCTGAGCCCTCCATTAGTAGTGCGAATGTTGCCCGGCATTCGAAGAGATTCGAGGGAGCGTATGGGGAATAAGAGCGGCTCGGAGAAGATAGCTCACTGAGCGTGGTATGAGCGTTACTCCAGGCCTTTATATTGTAGACCCTGCGCTTTTGCCTGACCTGCCAATAAGTAGAGACGGGCTCAATCGTTGGTAACGAGTCATGGTCTAAGCTGTGGACATCGTATACGGCGTACGACCTACAATATTCGGCATGGCTCAGATAATGGATGTCATCAACGAAGCCTTCGGGGTTGGTCTGATGCCTTCATGCGGGGATGCTTGCCTCACTATCGATGTCTTGGTGTCGCCGAGGACGACGGGTTCTAGCTGACCTTGACCTTCCTCTATTATTGCGATCGCCAAGACCTTCTATAGGGATTGGGGGATGAAACGTACCTGAAAACGTGCAGATGAGTATACTCGTCGATTGTAGAAGCAATCACCTGCTAGAATAGAATATACAGGCATCGTCCGAGGGTAGTAAATCCTTCAGAGCTCGCAACATAGAAAGTGCTAAGTAAAATAGACTCACCGGGCAATATCCGCAGTTAATGATTTTGGAGTATGCCGTCGACATCCCAGAAATGCGTACGAGTTTTTGTTCCGTAGGAGGTGCTAGTGAACCTACCTCGGCCAAAGGCCGACAGCACCGAGAGCTCGCATACAGAGGGAACCGAACTAAGCACGGTAGGTCGTCATTCGAAGTTGTATCCGACCTTCTGCTCCGATGGTTGGTCATTTGGCTTGTATCTGCGTTTCGTTCTCTACGAACCTCTCCACTGTGATAGCGAAAGAAAGCGTAAACATTTTGTCTCACTGTCAGAAACGTGGCTACTCGGATTGGAGTCTTATAGGAAGATGGTCAATGCGCAGGACCAACGCAGGACCACCAAAAAGGTGATGAAGGAGAGATGTTTTTCGGAAGATATGAGGCAACAACTTGAAGGAGTCCAGGACGGGAAGACAGGAATGCTTCAGTCATTTAACCCCCTCCTTTCCCCGTGGCTTGCTAGACAGAGATAGAAATATCAGGTTCCTTAGAATATTTAGAAAGGCATTTGACTGTTTCTGAAGGAGACGACAGAACAAACCGGACAAACGGAAAACGAGAACTTTGCCATAAGCGTCACTTTCCCGGGCCGCTAATCTGTTTATGAGTCCCTCATCTTCCCTCATGTTCACCTCTTGTTCTTCACCATTACTGTATTGACCTTTTCCTCAAGCTTTTTCCTTCGAAGTTTGTTATTGCGCAACCAGGCGCAAGTTGATATGCACATTTTCCTTCCAAGACTGCTGTCTATCTTTCAACATCGTCAGAGGACTATGCTGTGAACGCCGCATGCCTATCTAACATGCAGGTGTGCGAGAGCGACCTAATTCCGGCACTGCCTTTCGCAAGGATTTCGTACTAAGGGGTATCGCCTTAGCCTAATGCATACATTCGAAAGACTCTAGAAGATGAAGCTGACGTCGTCGTCTGACCTGGAATCACCGCAGTCAACACTCGCCGGTGTTGGTGCCTTGGTCAACTCGGAAGTTTCGTTCACGCCTTGACTCTAATTGGCTTCATGCACCAGCATGCACCCTCCGAATAGTCGCCTTCCATTGCGTCTAGGGTCCGACGTCTAGCCACTGTCATATCGATCACATCATAGCCCGTGTAAATGACTTTCGACAAGAGGAACGGAAATTTGGGTCCCCGTATAGTCCCGCAGCAATTTACGGATTTATAGAGCCCGGCGGGCAAAGTTAAAGCTCAAACTCGACGCGATCGAACTTTTAACAGTCCAACTTCCCTTGCCTTAGTCTCATTCCCTAACTCTCATCTTACCACCATGAGTTACAACCAAGACAACGACTCCTACGGCTCTGGCCGTCGTGACCGCAATGACGACAACGACAACAACTCTGGCTCCTACGGGGGGAGCGATAGCTACGGCAGTGGCAATCGTCGTGAACAGGGTGGAGACAACCAGGGAAACTCGGACAGTTACGGCTCGAAAGACAGAGACCAGTCTTCCAGCTATGGCGCCAACACCGATTCGTATGGCAGCGGTAACAACAAGTCCTCTAGCGACAGTTACGGTTCGACGGATCGTAACGAGAGTTCCTTTGGAGGCTCAGACTCGTACGGCAGTCGTGACAACGACCGCAACAATAACCCTTCTTCCGCCAACTACGGCAGCTCCAACACCAATAAGTCTTCCAACGACGATTCCTATGGAAGCTCGAAGAAGGAGACCTATGGCGATTCCGACTCATATGGTAGCAGCAACAACCCTTCGGACAATGCCAACACGTACGGATCCTCGAACAGCGATTCGTATGGGAGCTCGAAGAAGGAGACTGACAACTCTTATGGCAGCGGTAACAAGAACCGCTCCGAGAAGGATAACAACTATGGATCCTCCAATAACGATTCCTCCGACTACAACCGTCCCTCCTCCGACAACGACAACAATCGTTCTTCCGACAACACGGCCAGCTACGGTTCCAGCAACACCGATAATTACTCTACATCGAACACCGCCACCAGCAACAGCAAGAAAGACAACCGCGACGACAACGACAACGACAACTCCAAGCCGTCCTCTGGGGGGTATGGAGGATCGAATTATGGGGCTGGTTCTTCGGGTGGAGGAGATTGGTTGGAGAAGGGTGTCTCTTTCGCCGCGCAAAAAGCTGGTTACAACATCGTGAGTTGTCGCTCCTTATTTTTGTCTTGTCCAGAGCTCTGATGAGACCTTGTACTATCAGGACGCGGAGACTGCTGGCAAGATTGGAGATGGGATTGGCGATCAGCTCAAGAAATTCACTGGTAAGACTTCACATCTTGGTGGTACCTGATGAGAGGGCTCATCATACTCGTTTGGTTTTTAGGTCGCGACATCCCAGGTCTTAAGTGAAACCTTACGATGATGTTGCACGTATTACATTCTGGCGGGGTTATAAGATGTGATCAATGGGAATTGTGCCTTACGCACTGGGGACTGCACGGACTTCACGAAGCTTATTGAACTTGACCTAGCTAAGAGCGAAACGATTGTATTTCTTCGAGTTTCTTTGACTATACCGATCTCTTCTACTTCGTAGGCAGAGTAACGCGGAAAACCAAGAACTGATTGTCATTATCCAGTCCTGCATTGAAAGGTTGTCCAAGTGACACGCCATGAGTACTGATGAAGTCATTGTCCGCCTATTGAGATGATGTTAGTTGGACGCCGTTTACATGCAGAACGCATACACCCACCGCGGTGAAGAGGAAGAAATCATCTGGGTTGGCAGGATCGCCTACCGGAGCCAAAGCCAAGGATTCCCACTTTGCGTCAATGAGAGTTTGGTCGGCTGGATCATCTACGAGTACAACAATCACTGTCAGTGCCAAGAAGACCGAAAAGCGTAGGGATAGGAAATACCATTGTGGAGGCCGAATCGAGCTAGTTGTGTATCGTCAATGAAGTCTACGAACCCGACGTACGTAGCAGCAGTGATCGACTTGTCCAATTTGCCCTTCTTCGCAATAGGATTCTTGGGACTGTCGAATTTGGATCCAGCAATGTTGGTCGCGTCGCTGATGTCAATAAGGTCTGCTTGTCTGCAAATGACCAACTAGTGAGGCGTCAAGCAAAAGGGGCTAGATAGATTGAATGCGCACTTGTAAGATGAATCAGTATCGTCATCACCATGTCCATGGCCATCTCTTGCCAGCACCAAGAAGACGTTTTCGTGAACGAAATGGAGTTCGCTTGAACCCAGGGTATTACCTTTCTTATTTTGTGGCAGCGGCACAACCCACTCCCCTACAAGCGAGGGTCTAACAGAAGGATTGGAAACGTCGAAAGCGAGTAAGCGGGTGAAGCGAGAGGTGGACTTGTCGTCTCCCCCGTCCTGGATAGTCGCTGTTTGCAAGAGTGCATATAAGGTCGTTCCGGCATCATCAAGGGTGAGGCCTTCAAGACCTAATGTAATATGTTTGAGCGAAGGGCCTCAGAATACTACGATGAAGTCAAGGTACCTTGGTTGCCTGCGCGGCCAGTGTCAGGATCAGAGTCAGCGGTGAAGTTGATCTTGCCCTTCACCTCAGGCAGTACAGCTTCCGGAGGTTGGATTGTTTGAAGAAGGTGACCTTCACTATCAAATAGATATATGTAGGGTCCATATTCATCGCTCGTCCAGAACCTGACATTCCATGAATTGTCAGTGTGGAGGATAATTGAATAGAATATCCATGTAAAAATACTCACGTCCCGTCGTCATTCAACGCTAGACCTTCAGCATCGATGCTGAGGTGTGAAAAAGACTTCGAAGGAATTGGCATCTCAGGGTCCGCAGCAAGGATGTTGGGGAACCCGGACTGAGCCGCACGAACAGCGAGAGGATCCAAGCCGCTTGTTTGAACATCGTTTCGTTCGGTGTATAGGAGTGTACTTTTGTACGTCAGTTGGAGCGTCTTCTGTGCGTCCGCGAAGCTAAGGTCTACATCTCCGTAGTAAGGAGAAAGGACAAAGTCGATAACATGTTGGCGAGCTTGATAGTTAACCGTCCCGTCTCTGAAGGTGAGTTAATGAGAGAGATCAAGATGATCGACGATCTCATCCATGCTCACACATTGAATCCACGATCCGGTTGAGTTATAAACGTTCCACTGAAAGTTCCGTCTGCGTTCTGCTGGAATGTTCCCTTCTTCAACGCGATCGCGCTCCCGATTCCACCCAGTGTATCACCTACGAAGATTGATATGTTGATCAATATCAATGAACGAACGTGGGCCAAATTTACCTGTAGACTCCTTGAAATCCGAAGGAATCAAACCGAACCCAACCAAACCCTGACAAAGAGCGATGAAGCACGTTGAGTTCCGATCCAACTCAGATAAAATCAAGGGAACAATCGAACCTTATTCACAAATGTTACGCCATTTAGTTTGACGGAGGTGGCGAATGAAGGATCAGGTTCTGCTGAGGAGCTTGCATTGGTGCTGGACACGATCAGAGGTCTGGCGAAAGCTACACCAGCAAAGGTGGCGACAAATGCACCAACAGTGATACCCAACATGGCGAGCTGTTCAGAGGGTATAAGCAATAACGTGAATTCTTTTATATGCCCGGACAGGAAAACTCACGCATTCGCTACGCCCAGATCCATGTGCTTCTGCCCACCCACGTTCGTCCAGAGTATTGGCTCATCATGCCCCACCGATGCCAAACGACTTGGTTCTTGTCAGCATTCGCGTGGTCACGCGCTATTCTGGATCACTTGTGCCTGCTTTCCTATTGCGTACCTTTGCACGTATGGTCTATAACATGAAAGAATACACCCTTAGACAGATGGGGCGCTTGTTCTTCTCGGTGAAGGGGTTCATGCTAGTGATCTGGAGGGTAATAGTATCACGGTGTGGATGAATGCAGCCACACTAATGGAAACGTCAGACCCAGCGGTTCGGCACAACGATGTGCGGTGATAGAGCGAATGAAAACTGAGCTTAGAAAATAGTACTTTCAAGGAGTTTGGGTGTTCGTTCAAGCCAATAGATCGTAGCCTCTGTATCACCTTGACGAGTATATACATGGTGTTAGTGATGATGCAAACATCAGGTGGAGGGGAGCATAGAGACACACCGAATCTGAACGCTACCAATGTTCTCGTACATTACATTTCGTCCGATATTCTTCGCGAGGACCATCGTCATTGATGAATGGAATGGCGTGACCTACTGGGATCAAAAGAACGACATAATACGTACACGACGTATGACATGTAAATAGAATTATACTGGCAGGCGAACCCGAGGAGCATCAGGATCGCAAAGAATGGAGACAAAACATCAGATTAACGAGCTGCACTGTCGCGAGCTACTTCTCCCGCTGTCGTTCTCCTAATTGGCCCACCAGCAAGTCGGACTTCATCAGATGCCGGGGTATCTTTATAACAAGGGGGTTGGGTTATGGAGCTCCTGTTACTATGTGAAGACATAGTACCAAGGCTGGCGAGGGTCATCGAACGCCCTAGAGTCCTGACGGTTGCACCACTAACTGGACTCCACGTTGATGGAGTACTACGCTGCGGAGCATTGTCAATTTGGGAGCGGTTTGGTGAGTATAACGTCGCGCGGGGATGCGGAATGATTGCGTGACTATCTGGACCATCATAGTATGCCGAGTTTATAGTTCGATCTGTTTCGGGAGTCCGTTCGAGATGTGAGGTTCCATACGTAAATCGTTGGATATCCACGCCATCCTGCGAGTCGGTGGTATGTACCCCAGTAGACCTGAATTGCGCTTGAGGTGTATCCTCTGTGCGTTTTCTAGTTAGAGAGTGATGAACCTTGGATAAATCCGTGCATACCATGTTGCGAGCCCATCAAAGGTTCCTTGGCACCACTCATACTGGGCCAGGTGGCCCCGGCGCTCGAGTCTATCGGTAGGGTGTTAGTTGTGAACTGAACTACACAGAAGGAGCTCTAGACCATATACCTATTATCAGAGGATTGGTAAGACCTTGCATGTCTGCCCTCCTCTTCCGCCTGCGGAGGACAGCGCAGATACAGAATGTGGCCAGCAGGAATACGATGATACCAAGCGTAATGGCAGCTAACGTCGCTGTACCGAGCGAGGTACGCGGGCGTACTGGGGAAATTATGTTTCCACCTGTAGGTGTAATCAACAAGGACGACGAAGTAATTGAACCAGGGGTAAGCGTCAGTGTAGTCGCCGAGATGGAGAAATGGTCTGGTGTCAGTGAGGTCGGCAGAAACGTCGTGGGTGTATTGCTTGTAACACTCAAAATGGTAGAGGTGGAGAGAGGCAGATCGGTGGGGAAAAGGGTAGGTGGTAGAGGAGTGGACTGTGTCGTAGGAGGCTGCGCGGTGGGAGGATCCACTGTAGGGGACATCGTAGGGAGCTCTGAGGAGGGAGGTGGCATAGAGGGAGGCTCTGTGGTAGGGAATGTGGCAGGAGGGTCCGTAATGGAGGTTGTAGTAGTGACCGTGGGAGGCTCCGGGATGGAGCTTGTGGTAGAAGGTTGCTCAGTGGGGGTCATGCTAGAAGGAGGGGTGATGCTGGTTATGTTATCAGTCGGTGACACGGTAAGACGCAGTGTTTCGGTGGTCCCCTCTTCGATTGTCAAAAACCAAGGCGAATGTAGCTGGCCAGTCGAGATGAAAGGTGAGGGTCCAATCAGGGTTCTGAGTTGCATGAGTAGACTAACCGGAGGCATGCTGATGCAGAACACAATGGTGTCAAGAGGACCCCCACTCTACAATTACTGGAGAGATTGGGAAGGCGGGGTGAGATAAGGGGATGTGCAGGGATTATAAGACCTCTTCAAGTTTCAGGATATTGATCACTGTCACTGAAGAGAAGAACGAAGCGGGTAAAAAGATGTATGGTGTCAGATGAGAATAAAACAATTGATTAACGGGCAAACGGGTACCTTCTTGCAACCATACTGTCTGAACAACCAGTGGTATCTTCATCCTCGTGGCCTCTCGGCCTCTGCATTAATTTAGAGGATACGCTCGCTATATGAGCAACTTCTTGGTGAATGGCGTTGAAAGGCTCCTGTGGAAAAGATGGAAGGATGTGGAAGAGGGTGGGGTTGTACGTACGATCATCAGCCCTTATGCCTACTCAGGGCACAAGGGCTGATGATCGTACAATCCCTTCCCGTGACAAGAAGTCATACAGAGGGGAAATGCTAATTGGTAGGTTCAAAATGGCTGAAGTTGGGTCCAAAGAGGACGCAACATATCGACATCCATCCCTACGAAATAAATGCGCCATTATAGACATAGACTCTTGGGTACGTTTTAGAGATGGAGAGTTGAAATAGAAGGAACTTTGATCGCGGCGTCTCTACAAACGCGACCACATGAACGACCCTTCGAGCTAGAAATGGCTAGAAAGCTCTCGAGAGCACATCACAGACCTTTGGAGGGACGTCAGCCGCGGAGGACAGTGACGTTTTGAATGATCGGGCAGGAAAAAACCAGAGACCGTCGAAGAATTGATATGAGAGAGAAATCAAGTCCTGGTTCAGGATTAGTAGGCGGTTATGCGATTTTGCTACGAAGGGGCCTGAGATGTGAAGCTGCAAAGGTCTTTCTGTGCGGATGTGTACGACATCAGGTCCACATACACCGCTCTAATTAGGCGGCTTCGTCGGGCCAGAAACATAACGAAGGTACGCGTGTATGTATGCAATAAATGAAACCGCTGCCAAAAAAAATCCATGTGAAAGTGTGTATTTCGTTGTCGTCTGCAACAGTATCTTCAGTCAGATCCAACGAGGTATGGTTTCCGCACCAAAGATTTTAAACGATCAACCAGTATGCTCGGATAGACCTCGAAAGAATCCCGAAAGAGTGCCCAACAAATGATCTGAGCAATGCGAATTTTTGTTGAAATCTGAAGGCTGGCAGTTGGCAACAGAGACGCATCTGCCATCTCGAACGAAAAATGTCATCTTCTACCTGGCCAGAGCGAATTCAACGAGACCAATGAGCGGCGTGACAAAAACTGGTTGTTCTGGCATTGTCTCTCCCCCTATAGGAACGCCACCAAGCCAAACTTCGTCAGATCCTGGAGGATCTTGATAATGTGGAGGGCGAGTTGAGAACGTCCTGGTACCACTACGCAAAGATGTTGTGCCAGCACGGCAGTATTATTGAACGTCCATTTGAAGGGCGGCATCGTAAATGCCAGCAATTGGGATGTTAGTGACATCCGCGATTTCAGCGCTCCGTGGTTGAACGCCCTCATGATGGAAAGGTTCATTCGATGAGTAGAGCGGCACACTGTTGTCGTCTGAAGTGAGTTGGCTCAACTTGAACTTAGTTCAAGTTGAACGTTGAGGCGCTTGCTCCGTTTGCATGGCAGAGGCGGCTATAACGGACCGAATGATTTCTCTTGCGCCAAGTCATTAATGTTCTAACCCGTTGAACCTGGACGTCCGTATATACGCTGTTAGTGCTTGACGCTCACTAATGCTTGAAGCTTGAGGCTTGAGGTCAATGGTGTACAAGAAGACACCCAATTTGGGACTAGGAGGTTGCGCAGAATGCATTACTTCTCTGCGCGATGACCAGTGTGAGTTTCGTATCAAGTCCCTTCGAAGTGTTAGATCTCCGGACTATCGAGATCTTGAACATTTCGAAGATTTCCGTGATCTGTGAATCTCACTGCGATGTTCGGAGAGATAATTAATGAACGGTTTGCATCGTGAATGTGAGTCAATAGAGCTGTCATTGTCCCTTTCAGGCTATGTGGTTTTTGCGTTACGCAGGAGCCCGCACTACATAATGGAAACCGACAATCGAGCTTACCCTTCCTTCATCGTGACTTCACATTTTCTCGAAATATGCGGCAATGTTCGCCGCCTGGCCACGCAACGACAAGTGGCTTTCAATCAATATCAGGGCCAATGGCCCTTTGACTTTGAGATCTTTGACCTCGATTGAAGCTCCGATGGTCCTTTGGCCTCGCCGGGACTCTATATAACGACGTTCCTTATCTGCTTCACGGTATAGCCCCCCGCCTCACGTTATAACTCCTCACGTTCTGATATACTCCAATTCATCTCTACCCCCCGAACTTTGCTACACACAAGATGGCAGACTCTCGTACTAGGGCGTCTGTAAGCTTTCCATACTGGGCATCCTACTAGTCGGAACTAACTTTGTCTTATAGCTTCGCAGTCGGAATCGAACAGCGTCCAGATCCATCTCTCCGAGCAGCAGCAATCGCGGTCCCAAACGTAAGACTCGAGACTTCGATGGAGACAGCATCGATATCGTGGTAAAGAAGAAACAAAAACGCACAGCTACAAAGGTGTGTCTCAGAAGACTGAACACTATCACAACACTCGATGCTAACACACATGCTCATGATCTAAGAAACAAAAGCCGAAAAAATATTACTGCTCTCGTGACCATACGCCAAAATGTTTCCCTCGAAAGGCGGAGTTCGACCGCCATATGACAGACAGTCACGATCCGTATGTCCTGATCATCGCACCATCTTTTCACTTCCCTGCTCATAATACATCTCAGAAACGCGAAGAGAGCTTGTGTGGTCAATCCAGAGTGTAAGACTCGCTGGACAGAGAGACAGTGGCATAATCATAAACAACACCTCATAAACGTACAGTGAGTGATCCCCTGTTAAATCATCTCTTGTTTTGGTTTTACGAATGAATTCTGTTTTGATAGTAAAGAGGATGTCGTAGCGTTCTGCAAGAAATGCGGCGCGTTTGCTGGGAAGGATCAAGCGGCGACCTTCGACAAGGATCATCGTTGCCCGCCACGGCCGCCACCACCGCCACCACCCGCAGATGAAGATGAGGATGATGGACAGAACCTGACCCAGGGTGTGCCCGTCGTCTCTCAGAGAATGCGGACTCATACTGCCATCCACCGTGGTTCCTCAAGAGTGGCATCTAACGCACGTGGATCGTCTTCCAAGATATCAACAAGTACTCGCAACTACAAAAGCGTGTCGTCCTTTAGCTCGACTGGCTACAATTCTCCGTCTGGTTCTGGATTGCCCTCTGGTTCCGCGCCCTGGAAGAACATACAACGAATTCCATCTCCTGGCTACACTTTCCCCGGGTATGTGTCTAGATCTCCTTCAGCTCCAGCAGACTACACTTTGAGACCGGCTGGCTGGGACAGGACCCAGCCTACCGAGCCTACTGATGACGAGGGCGAGGACTACTCGCCCCCGATCGTAAAGCAGTATTCTCCTGCCACTGCGCCATATATCTCATTGGACGCAAGATTGCCGGTCAGCTACGAACGTCGGTATCCTCACGAACCTGTCGAATCTCGTTATCATGTCAAACCTGGTTATCCTGTCGAGCCTGTCGAACGTAGTTATCTTCCCCAACGTGAATATCCTGTCCAGCACGGCTACTCTTCCGACCGTGACCGCCCTTTCCGTGGTGACTATCCTGCCCGACACGATTATCGCCTCCAACATGGCTATCCTCCCCAACGTGACTATGACTATGGCACACAACGTGACTCTCCTAGACAACATGGCTATCCCACCCAACACGGATATCCCGCTCAGCATAGACATGCCGTTGAACGTGCCCCCTCACCCGTCTACGATTCCGCTCATTCAGGCTACCCCCGCTATTCTAGTCCATATGCCTCTCCTAGTCGGCGTGATTATAGGCCCATCGCTGCTCCTTTTGAGGTTCCACGGTTCCAACACTCAGATAGGCACTAAATGTGCGCAGAATCTCTTAGAAATGCGCTAGAACAATCTCTTTCCCTGACCAATGGTCGATTAACGGACTTCTCTCATCTCACATCCTCTATGCCACTGACATCGTCTTCATGCTCACGAATTCTGTCCACTGCTAGAATTTCATTGTTTTTCACTACATACTTAGCTTTTAATACTTCATCTATGTCGTTAATACATTTCATCTGTTCATTTCATGCCGGCCTTCGTGCTCGTCAATGCCATCACGAATTGACCCAAAATGGGCTGGCCTATCGATCGCCAGGGCGCATCAAACCCGCCGATCACCAAACTGAAAATGGCAGCCGTTGTCAAGTGGCAGGATCTGTCCATCAACGCGGCAGCGGGTTTCAAGTTCAACTTTCCTTTAGCTGCCAGTTCAGCACTCATCCTTGTCCATCTACTGAACTGTATTTACTTCTGCCACTCTTTCTTCGCAACGTTCATTTCCTGTTTCTTGTGTAATTCTGATCCCGACGAAGATTCGTTCTTGAATCTGCTGGCAGTCAGACACCTTAACCGGTTATCCATCAGTGTTCAATCACAATGGCGTTGTCACCAGCTGGAAAGAAGAAATTGGCTGCGCAAAGTTAGTTCTTCATCTGTCAGGATGTGAAATATTGAACACTGACCGTCTCTGTCCAGTTTTCCTAGTACTACTTGATATCGCGGTACTTGCATTCGCAGCGAGGGTAAATATCTTCCAGGAGTTCTACTGTAAGCCCGACACCGTGTCGCACCAGTGTTAGGAACAAACACCGACCCTTTCCTGTAATAGTTATGGCGGATATCTTCCCTTTCGCGTTGTCCATTACAACATTGGCGATCCTCGTAATTATGTGAGCAATAGCCTCTTTTTCTGCATGTCCTCGTTATAGGTGACGCTGTACAGGTTCCTCCTCGAATTGGGAATCAGTAATTCTTTCACGGCCAAACCACCCTTTGAGATCGGCATGCTCTACGTTCTGAGCCTTTTTTGGTTAGGTTCGTCGTCATTTATTCGTTGTACGCAGGGACAACGGTTCAACCTACTGTGTCTCTCCTTCGACTTTCGCAGCCTTCAACGCATTCTCAACGTCTCGATGGCATAACGTTCCGCTTCCTTGTGCCACGATTCCCTCTGGTTTGTCGTTTCCAATAGCCTGGCGCGAGATAACATTCAGCGTTTGACTTGTGGATTACAGAATACTCTGAACTGCGCTTATGGTGCAAGGATCTGCAAGCACTTAAATCGTTGGTGTGGATCCTTTTCGTAACCCGTGAGTGACAATTTAACCACCAAAATTGAACGAGTGACTCACTCGTCAACAGTGTTCTTCACAGCATCGTTCATCCTACGTTATGTCATCGTGCAACATAACAAAGGCAACAGGATGATCTGGAGGACACCCATATCTCAGTTCAATCCACGCGTCATCTCCGAATTCAT
The DNA here is from genome assembly GCA_964035595.1 of Somion occarium. Lineage (NCBI taxonomy): Eukaryota > Fungi > Basidiomycota > Agaricomycetes > Polyporales > Cerrenaceae > Somion > Somion occarium. Next base: position 654,431 of record OZ037949.1, on the reverse strand, counting down.
AACCGAAGATACCTCTTTCGAATGGGTCACGCCCGGGGAAGTAGACAGCAGGAGGCCAGGCGATTGGGCCACGTTCGAAAAGATTTGAAGCGTTCCAAATGTGATACCCCACAAGTTTGTATTTCTCTTTTTTGTTTTGTTTCTTCTTCGGGCAAATCCTTCTGGGAAGGTGGTTGTTGTATCAGCTACGAGTTAGTGTACCATTGGTCTTGCAAGAAAAGTGGAATGAGATGCTTTCTAAACATACGGTTGGTGGGACAAAAATGAAAAGTGAACATATGCTACGTGGATTAAGCGAAAGTAAACAAGTAACCTCAATAAGTTGACATCTAATGAAGCTGTTCTCAATCCTCGGTCAAGTCAATCACGTCGGCGAATGTTCGAGAATGTATGCGTTCCTTCTTGATCCTCTTGGAGCTGTCCACGGTTTCTTTCTTCACTGAACCTGCACCTTCGATCTGGTCTAGACGAGCTTGGATAGCTTGCAGCTGAGCCTGAACAGTCGTTCAGATCGGTACATGTTCCTTAACTCATCTTCAAATAGCAAATGAACGTACCCTCAAGCTAGCAGCCTCTTTACTTTCGGGCTTCGGAACAACCTCACTTGCAGATTCCCGAGGATTAGGTATGTTAGACGTGCGAGCCTTGCGGGGGGGTCGTTCGCTTGGACCAGCTTCCTCTTGGCGGCGCTTCTCACCAAGGTGTGTGGATATATCCGTCCTCTCTTCGGGAGCCATGGATTGCTCTGCTGCCGCAGGTGCAGGAGTCAAAGGAGCTATACCTTCGGCCTGCAGAATGGCTGAGCAATGCATGAGAAAGATGCCATCCTCTTCAACGCATCCTACTTACCTAGTGGCCGGTATCTGAATAAGAAAGTGGCAAAAGGATGGTCTGAGGGGTCGATAAGAGTTGTTTGGGTGAGCTTCGGGGCATAGCTCGGATCCGTCGCTCCAAGTCTGTAGAGAAGATGACTCTCATGAAAAGCGTATCGACCTTGTATACATACGTTACACGATGGGTGCCTGCCTTCTTAGTTAGCTCATGAATAGGACTGATGTTCCAAGATTTGTTCGCCTTTAGTTGGACGTCGGTAGAGATTTGTTCCAGACATCGATGTGCGCGAATCTCGATTGTTCCCAAGTCATTGATGAACTTTGTGTCCTTCGAGGCTGCATGCTCATCATCTGTGTGGCCGTAGTTAGAGAGTCACCGCTGGTAAATGGGAGCATGCTGTACTAAAACACACATGATTTGAAACGTACCAGTAGTGACAATTGGAGCGAACTTCAGGGTTTGATATTGAGAACCGACACATGCATGTTTGCATATTGTGGAACGGCCAGGTTTGCAGATAAACCCACCCGCAATGAGCCCGTCCAGGTAAACTCTAAATGTTACTTTATCATTATCGAGTGTATTCTTCATCAAAATTTCCAATTCCTGTATGACCAGGGATGCTTTGTGTCCTGTTGCATGCGTGAAGAAGCCTAAGACATACCTTGTCAACTTCACTCGCTACGTAGAGGCCAACGGAATGTGCCGCATCGTCAAGGATGACGCCATACTCAGTCACCTCCTGCCCACCAATTCGCATGTATGCTGACAATCCCCTTATACCTAGCATGTCTGAGACGCGATGTACAATGTGTGCTAGAAAGTGGAAGTACGTAGTCACGGTATCAGGGTCAGTTGTGTCGAAGGGATTCATGCCGACAAATGAACACTTCACCAGTAAATGTTGCGCTGTTCGAAATATGGGCAACCTTCAGTTTCTCCGCTCAGTTCTAAATGTCAAGGCTTCAACATGTATATGAAGTCAATGGACTTCAATTGGATTCGAAGCGCCAGGTAAGAAGAACACGGGCCGATCCTCCGAGCAAGATTGACTACTAATTCCCGTCTTTTGCAGCACCGGTGACCTCGTACTTAATACAGTACATTCTCTCAACTTCATATCATTATCGTACTACCGCTCACCCATCTCATTTTCGGAAGACACCTCTGATGAAACCATGAGAAACTCCCTAGCATAATTATATGCCAGTGGTGTCTCTCAAGTATGTCTTCCTGCTTCTTGGACTTCATTGCAATATATAAGGTGTTCTAACACGTCATTAAACTTTTGGACTTATTCTCTGGCCTTCAAGTTCTCTCGTCACTAACCCAGGATGCAATCCCCTGTTAGGCCTATCCGCAGCGATCAGCCATTGGTGAACCCGGACACCTAGTCTGCCAACGTACCTGAGGTTCTCATCATCATGTTTCCACCATCTTCTCGATATATATCTTCCATGCGGTCCGTTATTCTCCCTAGAAATTCGAGAAATAGACACGGTGTTTCATATAACAACAATTTCCAAAATGGTGTGTAAGCTTCTCAGAGGTTCACTCGGTCGATCAGCACTACTCTCGCTCGGCAGCATTGATCGACGCGAAGCCTGTACTTCGAAAGTCTAAAATGTTCCAACGGCATGGATCGCACCTAGCAACGTGTGCTTCATAAATAGAAGACCTATGGAGCTTACATAGTTCAAGCTGTTTACAACGGCCATCGGGGAAGTTGGAGCGAAGGCAATAAGTATAACAGACAGAGAACAATGAAATTACAGGAAACAACCAATACACAACTGCTGCACAACTAGGGCAACGGATAATACGACTATGACCACCAACCCACAACAAATACTGAGTACGATTCTAAAATGATAAGACAATAAGAGCGTTCAAAGAGAATACAGTAAAAATAACGGGCCCGAGAGCAGGACGACAAAGAGACAACAGCATGAGAGGACCAGTATGAAAGGCATATAGAGTGGAGATGTGATCGATGGGTTTGAGGGCCTCGAAGAGGAAACCTATTTGCGAAAGCCCCTGAAGTTGGGTGGTAATGACGGTCTGGTCACGTCTGTCCACTTCATAGGGCATTGCACTGGTTGTGGCGGGGGCGGACGGGGAGGCGATTGTGACGGTGATGGTGCATATGAACGACGACCTCCTTGACAAACAGGCGGTGGGCTCCAAGGAGGAGTGGGGAGTTCGGGAAGAGCACGAGAGGGAGGCGAAGCGAATGCACCAGTCAACCCAGGCCTTGGACGTCGCGCGAGGTATGGATGCGAGTTGATACGTACATTCTCCGAATAATAGCGGAGTGGATCAGAACGACTGGGCGCAGGAAGATGGCGACGTTGGACGCCACCAGTGTCCTCAACAACTCGTCGGTTATAATGTCGATAGGAATCCGAATGGGTCATATTGAGGGAAGGCGAACGCGGGGCATGCGTGTAAGGCGACGCCGGACGCAGTTGAGGCGGAGGGTATGAGTAGGAATCAAACTGGTTGTACATCAAATGGGGAACATCGTCAAAACGAGGAGCGGGCAATCGGCTCGAAGATGCACAAGGTAGTTCGAGAGGTGGAAGAGTGTATTCGAGCGGTGTGTCCGGAGAATATAGAGGACTGTAGGAGCAATGAACATCGCTAAGGCGAGGAGAGGGGGGTAATCGACTTGAAGACGCGCGAGATGGTTCTGGCGGCAGGTATGAATATGTGTGGAGAGGATCTGAGCGGTCTTGAATGAGTTGATAGGAATGAGAAATGGAGGGCAATCGACTTGATGAAGCACGAGGTAGTTCAGGGGAAGGGAAAGAGTTGATGTGGGACGGAACCGAGCGAGAAGCGTCAGGGACGTCGTCAAACCAAGGAGCAGTGGCTGTCCGACTCGACGATGCGGAAGGTGGTCCAGGGGGACCAGAAATTTTGTAGAAGTCGTCGCTATCGGAAATCAAAGCCCTGCGAGAGCGATGACGAACAGTGCTGCGCATAGGAGACTTAGCTAAAGACTTCCTCCGCTTTAAAGCTTTATACGCATTTTCCACCTCTTCTGCACGTTCATCGCATTCTTCTTCCAGTGCTTCAACGTCGTCCTCCGTAATATGGACTTGGTAGTAGGGTAAACCTACTTGCGGCGAGACATGGAGAGTAGCTCCCCTCACAGGGAGATTGAAGTCAATGTCTTTCACGCCACTAAGATGGAGATCGTAGAGGCAGCCAGCCACTCTTCCGATGTCGGACGTGCCTCTTAAGATACGTCTTTTCGCGGACGCTTTTGGAGCACTATCCGCACGCTTCACTGAGCCGTCCTCATCGTAGTCATTGTCGTCGTGTGCTTCGACCCTATGTTGATGTCTGGTGGTACGGTCGGCAAAGCGTTTAGTGCACCAGACTTTAGAGCCTATCGCTATGCCACATGTCCACGGTTGTTTGCGAACACTATAGGGAATTGTATCAGCTCTGTGGCGGGGAGAACCCGAGAATAGTGCTTACTGTTTGCGAACATGCGACATCAGGTTGTGAAGTTGACGATAGTACTTACGATCACCATTATCATCACGGTCTTGATCGTGACAATAAGGACAATAGTAGAAATCCCTGACGAAATTTCCAGTTCAACTATACTCGTACCACATGGAAGGAGGAACATACCTAAGAAGAAGGTGTGTCAACATGTGACGGGAAAGGTCACTCCGTCGCTTCAGCCTCCTCTTGCAGATAGGACAATGAACGTGTCTATCCTTGGCCTTCTGTGAAAGAAGTTTGCGGATGAGTTAAGCAGACAGATGATGTCAGTAAAATAGTACTCACTTTTTTTTGCTTCGTCGAATGAGTATCACTACAGCCCTGAATGACGACGGTCTGAGTCTGGAAATGAGTAAGAGATAAAAGCTCAGATGTACCTCCTCGTTACACGACTTATGATTATTTTCGCGACCATGGTCATGAGGTCTGTGCCGCCCCATAGCGGAGGGAATCAGAATGGGGTGGCAGGGAGAGGCAAAAAGAGCGAGGTCAGGGTATGGCACAGGGAAGTTTGCGCCAGTGAGAGGAGATAGTGGCTGGGGGGATTGAGGAACATCTGGAACTGACAAACGACGCTTAAGTACCTAGTCATCCGCAACGCAGGTGGCATAATTCACTGGAAATAACAACATACAAGGAAATGGGAGCGCTCGACAATGAGCACTAGATCCTTGCACGCGAAGCTTCGACTCAAACAAGCTACCACTGGGTCCCAATACCCAACTATGGTTAACATCCCCGTCGATCTTGCGCAACCAGGGGTCCCTCCTTCCATCTGCCGCCCACCAATTTCATCCAGAGAAATAAGCGTGTAACTACGTTCCTGCAGCACTGCAGCTGAGGCAATCCCAATTAGCGGTTATCTCCGAACCGCGTCCAAGAAAAAGATAGGTTGGGCAGCTAGCCGTGCGCGCCTCTCGCCTCAAAAAAGTCGGACTTGGTGAGAATTCATGGATCAGAACAATGAAAAACAAGGAAGACACATGGTGATGAGGTGATAAGTCCCGCATCACATCCGCAAGATCCTACGAAGCTCGATCACTGAATATGGTGTGTCTTATTTCACGTCTGGGCCGCCGAGCGCACGAAGTTCTGTCTCATGCCCGAGTAAGCAAACTTCAGGGGACCCGCTGTCGGCCTTGAGGACGTACCATTCTGTCGGTTGTGCCTCCCTCATTTCTCATTGACCTTTTCCGATCTGTTTCAATTAGAAGCAATGATATCCGGTGGACGACCGTCCCCCAGAATTCTGACGGACACCAAACGCGGAAAGGGCGAGGGCAGACAAGGATAATTCGTGTTGTGCAAGTCGTCGTCAAGCTGATCCTGGTGTTATCAGATGAGGAGAGAGTTCGGCCGAAGGAAGATTGTGGACATGCCACAATTCGTTGAAGACGAGGAGGCCATTTGGAGGTAAGCAGAGAGCGCCACATTCGAGAGGAGGGGAATTTCGACTGCCACGACGTTGAGAGAAGCGGAAAGCAATACAGAAGCCGCAGTCAGTTCCAGAGGCAGTCCCGAGTGGCTGCTAAGTGGCTCAGAGCGCGTCTAGCTTCTGCTTGGACCATCCGACATCACCCTCTTTGTTTTCTGAGACAAACTCCCTCGATGTGCCTTCACATTGTCTTCCACCTCCTTAGCATCTCGAACGATTTCCGAGTCTGCTACCCATCCGGTCCGAAGACTTGAAACGGCGTTGCCACTCTTACGGCTTCGCCACTTCTACAGCCTCACCAACATCCATCTATCTGTACGTCACTCGTGGTGGAAAAGGGAGTGCATCTTTTTACCGACAGAACGGCTCATTATGGACGTAATTGTGAGCAATGCATGTTGCGCACCCTCTAATGGGTCACATCTCGATCTCGCCACTCCAAACCGGAGAAGAGATATTGACGCGAAGAACGCCCTCGAAGAACATATGTGAATTCCAGTAAGCAGGAATAACTCTTTCGCAGTGAGGACGTGTTAACATTAATTTTGCATTGCCATTGGCAGGTACGCACAGTCAGGCATGACTGAGGACTAGTCATGATCTCTCCACGCCGTTCCATCACCTATGACATTGATGCCGGATGGATGGCTCTACGGCAAGATGTCAGTCACCCAAGAGGGCACTTCGACGTGTGAGAAGTATGGCAGCCTAGCATGGCTGTCGGTACGGAAGTGAGTGCGAAGAGCTCCAATGATACAGAAAGATACTAACGGACGTCGATACAATGCACTTCTTCCTGACGCAACCTTGCCGAAACATCATTTCGATACCAGCCACCTCAAACTTTCAACCCAAACTCCCCGCCAATCGACTTCTTCATCTCACCATCACCTCCGGATCTGAAGCCGGTTTGAAGATCTTGTGAAGGCTGACCAGTCAACCATACTGCGTAAGACAAGTACAAGGATAAACCTTGCATCACTCGCTTTCATCATTTGCGACCTGTCAACATGCTAGCATCGAGATTCGACAACAGCATCCATCGACGATGATGGCAGACTCTCAGAGCAGTGTCCGTCGCGGTCGTCGTAGTCATGTCTAGCAAGAGATTCTCCAGGCATCGTTCGTACTGTATCCCCACCAAGATGAAAGGCTCGTTGAAAGAAATCCTAGAGTTCTAGTTGACTGAATGTGATCTGACAGTGCTGTGCTGCGATTCGACTTCCAACTTCAAAATCACCCTGGCGTCTAATTTATTACGTTGCTAGCCCGGTGCGTCAACGATGGTCCACACCCTAGGATGAAGAAATGGCTTGCCCAGAGTCAGGCTCAGGCTCCGGCCAAAAGGTTGGGTCAGTAAGTGTTATTCCAAGTTTCGATGTTTCATTTTTACCGGTTCAACCAGCTCATTTCGCGCCTAGTCCTAGATGATAAAACTGACACCTTCAATATATGCGTGCAATCTCTCAGAGGTTGAACCATAGGAAAAATCCCAGAACGACCACAAGTTCAATGGGAAACAGAATAATATCAGAACCACCTCAATAGATCTTGGTCATCACCGTTGTACCTCGCGGACTTTATGGGTCCATTGCCTATTTTGGTGGAGGTGAGAAATGACGTAGCATTCAAAGGTACGAGAGAGTTACGAATGGTCCGAAATAACGAGCGTGTGGTAGCTAGAGAGTAGGTTGAAAACAAGCAACAAAACATCAACAGCAGATACAAAGCGGTGTGTGGTTTTCGAAGGTAAGAGCTGCACCTCCGAAGGCGTCGGAGTGTTTTCGTCGATCCATCCTCACCGCCCGGATTCTCCAGTCCCCTCACCGACCTGTGATTTACTCTGGAGCCACACGAAACTACTTGGTGGTCTGTCCACACAGGACCGTTCTATTCGGGCCCGTTCAGCCGCAGGAGAATCTAATGGGTTGTACCTGATGTAGTGGACCGTCTGGGTGATCGTTTGGCTAACAGAAAGGTCATGTCAGGCTCATGGTCATCTTAGAACACTCGGTGGGCACTTACGTATAGCAGACATGGACGGGATCACCTAGCAAGCGCCACGCAATTGGTTGCTCGCAGACGGGGCACGTTCGAGATTGCGCTTGCGACGCTACGTCCGAAGATTCAGATGAATCAACTTTGGACCCGTCGTCCATCATTGATAACAATGGTTAACGGAAACACTAACAATCGGCGAGCAGTAGCGGACATGTCAATTTAACGTAATGAAGGCCGAATGGTTGAGCCACTCACAGTCTCGATGTATACGAGGATGTCTCAAGGGCTGTGACAGAAGGAGGTGAACAGACGCAGTGGGACGCCTGGAAGGCGTGTTGGGAATCTGTCGATATTTGAGCCAAGATCCGTAGTTGATAGTCCGCATACTGATCCCTCATGAATAATGTGTTCTTCGTACTTCAACTTCACCTGAAATTCCATCATCGGATTTCACCGACAAAATTGCAACCGCCCATAGCAGGTCGGTCTGGAGGCTAAAGCATTTTGCGCCCCTTCCACGCTTACGAACGCAACTGCTTGAGTACATGCTACACAAATCAAGGAAGCGGTCTTCTTGGGCAACGTCAGGCCGTCCGGGAGGACCGGGGAGATGTCGTTTCACAAATGCCAGAATCAGAACAATAGAATATATGGGTTCTTGATCAAATTGCGCTACTTGTCCGACGTGCCCAACAACTAGGTTCCCAGCATCGAACCAGACCGTCCTAGTTCCAGGGTCTGCAACGCCATTGGACAACAACATGTGTCGGCGGAGTTGTATTACCTTAGGACCCTTGTTCCTTCTATCGCGATACCTGGATCTAGATAGATTATATCGTTGAGAACGTATCACAACGGGTTGAGTATTCAGTACGTATTTATTATTTTCAGCGGAACACGATGAAGACCAGAATTCCACCTCGTGTATCGAAGGTTCCAGCAACGCCACCATGAGGGAAGGGCCGCGCAAGTGCAGTGATGCTGAGAAGATCGAGGGGCCGTGAGCAGAGCGAGTGGCGAAATGAGAAGGGGATCTTCTGGTAGTATTCAGTGGCGACTGACAACAGTCCTTTCCCCCACGATTGTTCCCTCCTCTGCGACGGTTGCATGCAGAAGCAAAGCCTCACGCGCGTCCCTCGACTATGGGTAGCAGCGGCTCACGACCATCCTCTGCGCACACGCAACGACCTCGCTAATGGAGCTGCCTTGCGAACCGAGAAAGAGTTCTCAGACCTCTGTCTCATCAACCTTTGCTGTGTCCTACCCTCGGAGGTCTATTGGCCCACCGTTAGCGGAAACGTACAGGTGTTCGTCTGCCCCGCCGAATGGTGACCTGACGAAGGGTCCCTACGGTGAGTTGCTTTGCACATATACCGGTTTATGAGACGACAACTTACTACATGTCCATCCTAGACTCGTAACTATCGTTTTCAAAGGTTTCGTGTTGTCGTGCGGTCAACGGGGAGTCCCAGAGTGTGGTGTCGAAAGTTCAGGTTCGTTCGTCATCAGAGCAGTCAAGCTCATCGAAGCCTTAACCATGCTTGAATAGATAGACATTCCGTAGGACAAATGGAATCGAATTGGACCCAGTACACAGACGTCGTTGGACGTATCAATGAGATGACCCATCCCTCCGCCGATCCCATCCTGAATATACTCGTCTTTGCTGTCACGACGATCGTTTGACGCATAAGAGTACCCCAACATCGTGTCCTAATGAACGACTGCACCAATCCCTTTTCGACGGGTGTGTCTTTCTTCACCGCACCTACTGCCTGACGTCTGAGACTTTACGACGACGAATCTTGCAAACGCTTTGGAAGCATCAGTCCGTCCATTCCGTAAAGGTGTGTCGTTTCGAGGCACCCGTATCCATGGTGAGGTCGCAGTATCTGTTCGCATCACGTATTGCTCGCGGGGCTGCACCTCGGCGCCCGGCGCCCTCTGGTGCAGGCAGATATTGTGCTGAGAGACATATCAGCTACATATGAGTTTGGGCATGAGAGCAACTGCTGCTGACTTTGATTGGTATATCAAGTCCTTACCATTCCCCTAGAGGAGAACCCAAACATCTCTTCAATGTTGGAGTGACATTGAAGATATGCTGGGATACCCACTGCCTTCCTAGGTATGTCTGTAAGCAAACCATTGCACTGGAGATGGAAGACCTACCTGTGCATTATACCCAGCCCATACAATCTGGCAGAGGTCTAGGAAGTTGATTGACAGTCTACTGAGATACATGGTGAGCTGAATAACACATCCAAAACTATAGATAAACAAAACTCACAAATGAATGCAGCAGATCCTCACAGATCCTCTGTCAGGCAGCTTCAACCTCTGTGAGAGTTTGGCAGACTGGGTCTAGAGTTGAGCCTAAAGAGACAGAAGACAAGATTGGTGTCATCAGAGTACACATTCTCTCAGAAGAAATGACATGAAGATGCTACGATCACTCATCGAAGTAAGTGAATTTCGACGATCATGCCCGTAACGAGTACTCAGCATAGGAACCAACAGATATATATGCTTCGTTAAAGCTAGACTTGCCAAGAACAACGAGGTAGATGCCTGCGTCGTGTACGCTCTCAGTCGAACCGAATTGCTGAGGACATCGGTCAAGCAGATCGTCAAGCGCAAGCTGTGAAGGTTCCAAGCGGCAGTTAGAACAAGAAGAGCAGGAGAGACCAAGGATGAAGACGGATGGGTGAGTTCATGTCCCCCGCAATCTTATGATGTAGGCTGAGAACCGTCCACGCCATCGCTGGAATCTTAGGGAGGCCAGCTGGATTCGGAAAGCACGGACGTCAGGCATGTGAGTGAATGGCGAAATCTCCGTGCACTCTGCTCTTGTGCTAACTATTCGGATATGCGGGATAGGTACAGTCATGTTGTAGCAGTTTATACGACAAATCTCCAAGCCATGATCGAGCATCGTCAATATCTGAGAGAATACCAAGTCGAAACGTACGCTTGAAATGAGTGAGAGAATGAGAAGCGCCGAACTGGACGCAGCTCGGTCGGCTATATCCACGTCGGCTTCACTTCCTCCTTCACCATAGCCTTTGCCCATTCCCTGATCTTCTTCACAATATCCTCCGCTTAGTCTCGGAAGGACTCTGGAAACAACCTGATGAACCGCGATCATGTATCCGATGGCTTGAATGGGCTGGCTTTCGGATGTACCACCACTGCTAATCACTCCGTCACTTATGGCCCTCACTGCTGAAGAGTCAACCTGGCGGCCTGGGTGCATGTCCTAAAGATTATCAGGGTCAAGTAGTCTCTTTTTGCGCTCACGGATCTCTTTCGGCGTCTTGGTCGCCGTTCGATTGTCCTGAGACGATTGCGACTTCGGAACCATAGCTAGACTGCAGGCCGGACAATTCGACACTGTACAAATACGTTCGAACTTTTTATCCCATGTGAAACATTTAGCCCTGGATATGTGCCTCGTGCCGCCTGGTGTAATTCTGGTGATGAAGAATTTGAGTGAAAGGTGAGGTACATCGGGTTAGCGAATGTATGATTCTCCATCCTGGACTGATATTTTGCTTTCGACTTCTCATCGATACGTATCTAAATATGCTGTTTTATCCCCTCGGTCGCCCCTAATGCAGATTGGACGCAAGCACCATGTGCGCCCGCTCTTGTTTGTCTCGATATATGGTTCTACACCGACGCTGATGTATGCCATCTCTTGGCTTTTACCGGAATTCTTCGATTTGTCATTTCATTTCTCTTCTGTCGTTTTACATTTCCAACACAGCTGTCTTCACACCACATAGACCCAAGCCCAGATCCCACTCTTACCGACGTTCGTATCCATCTCACCGCCAAACCCACCGTCAGTATAAACACACCCGATGTACTCGACGTACAAAACTCATTGAATGCACCTGAACCTCTTCACCTTTCCTTCCCAATTCGAGCCAAACAACGCGCTGAAGCCCGAGGCGGGGATTATATCCAGGAGAAGAAACGAAACACATATGTTCCAGCCTGTCACGTATATTGAGCTTCATGCGTTGCACAACTCGTTAGTCTAACACTTTCTCTTCTGGATACGGTGGCACAGACTCGTGGTACCCCTTCCACACGCAGTTGTCGATACCTGGTTCGCCGATTCCCTGAACGTCTCATGTTGGATATCATGACCTTGGGAACGTCGCATCTTGCACTGGCTCACGGCTTTCCCTCTACTTTTCTAAGTAATGCATTGCTTTATCCATTTTCTTTTTGTTTCAACATCGCCTTGCTGCTCTCGTACGGTCGGAGAATACGATGTGGGATCGCAATGTGTGCAAATGTCTGAATTACTTCGGAAAGTATGAACCTATATTCGACATGTCCGATTATCGATTTCCGATTCAGTGAACGTTTGCATGTACACAACAAGATGGACGCGTATGTTCTTTTGTTTAGTATGATCCTAAGGATAACAGTCTACAGAGGTATATGTATACGCTATATTACATGCCAGGGATACAATCAATATAGTGTCCACAACTGTGAAACGTGAAAGATGGCAGAGTATAAAGATAAGAAATTCGGGCATAAGAGAGCAGTCTTCTGTCATTCAGTCGCCCGTGAGGTCGATGATCTCGCCAGAAGGAAAAGGTAAACGGATCGGAGAACGTTCTCGCTTCATAGCGTATCGAACTTGGGTCAATCGTCCTTCCTTCTTCACGAATGATTGCGTCGCTTGCGGCTCTAGCTTCATACCGTTCCACGTACGTTGTGAAGACATTTCCATCTTGATCCTTCGCTCGCTTTCCAACAGGTCTAGACGATCTTGCATATGTTTCATTTGTTCCTGTAATAATCGCCACACAGGTTACTACGATATTATTGTCAAAGCATGATAGATACACTTACTCGGAGAAGCACCACTTCAGCATCAGCACCTGAGTTCCTGTGTTCTTGAGCTTTGCTATTCGAAGCAGAATCGGAAGAGAGCCGCGGTAAGCCTTCAACAGATGCAGGCATAGTCCTCCGCCGATTATTCCTCGCTTTGCGGATATCGCTATCGTCTTGAAAAGGATCTTCCGATGCAGCTCTTTTCATACCTTGCGGTGCGATGTCTGAGGGTCTTCCAGGGAGTGCGGGTACAATTCCTTGTGCTTGCAATAGGTCTTTCGTAGCAGAGTAAGCGTCGTGTTCTTGATAGGAATGGGGAAGAGATATACCTTTAGGTCTATATCGAAAGACTATTCGTGCGACAGGTCCACGCTCTGGATCGAGGCGACGCACAAGCATCCGTACGCCGCGAGGTTTAGGTGTAGGTGGACCAAGGCTAAACACAGTTCGCAGTGGTCAACGTATGTCAAGATAACTAAAAACGTACGATATTCGATGAGAGACAGCACTCTTCTTTGTCTCTGGTATTGGTGTGTTGGGCAGGCTTCTTTCCCATGAGCTGGTCTGGCCCATCTCTTTCATTCGTGCGATGCGCCACACGTGGAACTTAATGGTGCCTACGGAAGTTACATCGGAAGCACTTGAAGGCTGTACAGGTTCAACCTCTGTAAACAGAGCCAGAACCTGTGAGTGATGACAAGGACGCTTTGTTGAAGGGCATTACCGGTGGTAGTGAGTTTACTGAAACGCAACGCCCTCCAAATATTAGGTGATGTCTTGACTTTATCGCGTACTTTCCAGCTTCCAGTTTCCAGTACGAAAGCATCAATTTTAGTTCCATCCACAAACATCTCAAATGCCACTAGTTCATGCGCAGACTCGTTGGCAATTTCTATGCTAAATACCTATTCATGACATTTGTTGAGCCAACAACAAATTGAGCTTGATGCAAATTGTTAGCGTACCTTCCCTTCTTCGCTAGCAATGAAACATGATATGTCCGTTCCATTCTCCATTTTAACCTCGTATTCGTCTGTAGGTTGGTCGTCCAGTAGCAGTCGCGCTATAAATCCAGACAATTCTGGCATCGTAAATCCGACAATCCAGCAACAACAACACAGATAGCTATCCCTTGATAAACTAGAAATTTCCAGACGTAGGATGCATTGGGCAAGAATCAAGCAAGAAGGCTGTTAGGCGTTGACGTTGAGCGTTGGGTGAGAGGCAAGAATGGAGACACGGTATAGGCGCTCTAGACGACGCGTCGCGACGCGGTCACGAGCAGTAATACGCCCGGAGGTGGAAAGGCCGCCGGCCGCCATAGGCGGCCAGCGGTATCCGGCGGACGCCGGCACATACCATTGCAGGAAAGTGGCGGGCGGCGGACCGCGCGTGCGTGTTCGCTGGCATCCAGTGAAGTCAGTGGTTATTGTCGTCGTTCGGCGGAAACCAGGGCAAAGCGAGTTGTCGTACGCTGGCGGCCAGTGGATACCAATGTAATCTGACGTCTGCCCGTGAAGTACAGTGATATTTGCTGGCTATAGGGGAGTGCTCTCAGAGTTTAAGCATAGGAGTGGCTAGCATAGTTTTTGAGTGCATTAGAGACCTTTGAGTCATTAGAACGAGCTTTGAATTGTAAGACGTATGAGTCTGAGAATGCACGACAAAGATGCCTTGCCCGAATCGGCGCTCTAAATGACCATACATAGACCAAACAGGCCGCTGAACAAACACCCACAACGCGACAACATTCCTATTCTTCCCCTCTCTACTGCTCCTCGGTTTCGTGCTCTAGCCAGAAATCGTCTGCCAGATGGCGGTCTTTACGTGCGATACGGTGTTCTACAAGCTCGCCATACACAAGGAAAAGCACATGGACAAAAAAGTCGTAGGTGACATCGGTCATCTGTGAAAGCTGCGCCTCGAATCCGTCTAACCATGAATTCAGCTGTTCAGCTGTCTCCGTGTTGAACGCGCGCGTTTGATGTCTCGCTCCCTCTTCGTCTTCCTCCACAATAACGAGATCTGGCTGGGAACCATTGGTTGGAGCCGGATTACACCATACTCGACAGAGGATGTCTGTAGCACGATGGCCGATATAGTGCCATGCGTCGACGACGAACTTCGTCGACTTTAACCACGGATTTTGTGCATCCTGAGTCACAATATGGCGTAGGAGATCGCATGCATCGTCATAGGCAATGAAGCTAGGCCGAAGTGTTGGATGGTCTAGCCAGATACGGTCAAGAATGGCCAGAACTTGAGGTGCGCTCTCTGAACGATAACATTTTCCCCACCCGATTGGCATACTACATGCCCATTGAACTGTCTGCAGACAGTACACAGATTGTGCTTGAAAGGTGTGCACCACCTTTTCACCAGGTATCTCTCCAAGCGGTGCCAGCTGTACTTGCAAGGTGGGTCTATTGTTTGATAGATTGCCTGATGCTTGTTGCGAGCGCTGCTGACGAATGACGCGGCGGACTCCAGGATACGACATGCGCGTGAATCGACCTTTCCATTGACGGTACCATGTCTCGTGCACTGGATCATTACAGGTTAACCCATTTGAGCCCACTTGATGGCCACACGGTATGATTCCACAGATATGCCGAAGATACAGATGATCTTCGCAAAAGCGACCATTTTTGTAGTTTACGAGTGGGTTTTCACAGGCATCAACAGCGCAAACCTATTTTCGGGAGGTGAGCATATTTCTGCGCATTCGAGCTTCACCCGAACTCACTCTATGTCCGATCGTTTTACCATCCATGACTGCCATTCGCACGTAACCTCGCTGACCATCTTCGGGTGGTTCATTCTGTACTGGTGGCAACTGTGGCATATTCGCCCCAACCTCATCACTATCTTCAAGGGATCGCTCGCCACCAGGGATGCCTTCAAAGTTGTCTTCAATAGCAACTCTGTCACCAACGTCATCGAGAATTGCTCCTTCTGCAATGAGGTCACTACGGTATCGTTTCCGGTGAGTGCAGTCCATGCAGGTATGGCGCAAAGCGCTAACCATCACTCCCCCATTCTTGCCTATTACATCTCGTACCCTTTCTGCAAAGACTCGCGCACTCGGGTGCGCTTCGCAAGTGAAGTTTCTGGTCTTGCCATGTGCAACCAGTAGTCGTCGAGCGAAGTACTCTAGAAAGAGTCGCTGCGACTGTCGGTTGGTTATCTGACCCACTGGTTCCGCGACATCATTAAGTAAGTCAGCGAAGCCAGCCCATCCGGCGTGAAATCGCATCAAACTGCTTTCCTGCAGACGGGCAACTCTCCGAGCTGCCCAACGTCCATGTTTTGAGACTCGCAGATATGGTGCGTCAATTTCGAGCCATTGAACTCTTCGGTTGTTCTCATCTTTGAATGTTATACGGTCAGGGTAGTAATCGGCTTGGCAAGTTGAGCAGTGTGCAACAACAAGCTCACCGTCCTCCCATGTTAGACTGGCAGTGAGAACCTGGACTGAAGAGGTGGAGAGACGTCTCCGGAGTGAACGGAACCGGGTAGTTGGAGGGCATCTGATGCAGTTACGGCGCTGCGTGCATAGGACGATTCTTGGCTTGGGTGTGAACATGTCTGGTAGGGTATTAATACTGGTATCAATACCAAGAAACTCGAGTACTGATTCAATATCATGGTAGAGGTCTTCTGCAGTCTGAAATCCTTGCTCGGTGTCATCAAAGGCTTCAGGAAGTGATAGGGCAGGATTGAAGGCTCGTTTGAGAAGTGGCAGGATGGCTTTCTTCCATGCGGTTTCATTTGGTTGGCGCGGTTCTTTTTGTTGGTTTTGGTGTAATTGCAACAGAGGATATAGCATCACCAGTGTAGCAAGGACATAGAAGGCTCGCAATAGAGTCATTTCACCAGGAAAGAAAGTCTCGAGAATGAATATGAAGTCTCTAACTGTTGCTGTCATTTTTGAGTCCTATAGGTGTAGTCTTTGGTCTGTCGATCATAAGGATGGCAGTGCTAATTTGGGTAATTTATTTACTTCATTCTACAATGTCATGAGCATGGTTATTCCTACTCGGAAATATCACTATCAATAGTATCGGAGTTGATACTGATGTGTCGACTCTTTTTCTTTGTATGCTCTTCACGTTCCGTCTCTGAAACTGAGCTCTCTCGCTCAGCACGTTTCTTTCCCTTCGATGATTCACCATCCCTTCCATGATCATCTCCTTTCGACTTCTTACCCTTTCCACTGTCCTTCTTCACCTTCTTACGCTTTTCCTTGCTAAGGGCTGTTGCCTTATATTCCTGAAACTCCTTCAATGACATAAGGTCAAATCTCTTCTTATACTTGCCTTCTGGTTCGTTGAACCAAGCCTGAACTTCTGAAAGCTTCATCAACTCGCGTGTTTTGAAAAGAGATGCATCGGAATTGGCTTGCGAGTGCTTTACTTGCATAGCCTCGTGAACTTCAGCTTTGGTAAACCGCTGCCCGGCGAATCTACTCCGGTGATCTAAATTTCCATCAGAACCTGATATATGCAAAGAAAGAGAAAATTCACCGTTCGGAACTTGATATCCACCTGTGGAACGTGCCCAATCAGCTTTCTCAAGCTTCTCAATAGCAGCAACCAGTCTGAGATGTCGGCGAAGAATATCACCAACGGTTTTTGCTTTCTTGTTGTTTGCTTTCTCAGCACCAAGGAAACCTCTCAGAAATTCGCTAAAGCTTTCTTCTGCCATTGGAGCTGAATGGTGATCGGTAGCGGTGGGAGTCGTAGCACGTTCGCCAGATGCCTTGTCACCTGTATCATCCCAATCAAAAGCAGACTCGTTGTTGTTACCATCAATGTCATCAACGTTCAACTTGGATACAACAGCTGGCGCCATGATATCCTAAACTTTCTCAGCCCAAGTCCCGAAGATACTGATAACATATTCTCTCACCTGTGATGAACTCGAATCCAGGTAAATATCACAGACAAGTACATCATCGGCTTCCTTCTCTCGCAATGCATATTTATTAACTTTGGAGAGACGCAAAGTCTTCGGAATATCCTCGACACGCTTTGACTTCGCTGCAAGCAGAATCGTGTCAAGGGAGCCGAGCGAAATCCGGCTACCGCTTGCAGTAAAGCCAGCGCGATAAAGACGTCCACCTTTACCTGTAAAATAAGGTAAACCCATTACCTGATATGTGCAAAGTCACTTCTGATATGAAGCACTTACTTTTGACAGGTGTATCATGCTCGATTGCCACTGGAAGCAAGTCTGAGAGCCTCGTGGTGAAGACCGCCTCGTCACCCTGACGTTCGCAAATGACAGGAACACCATGGTCATCAGGAAGCCAAACCTCATGAGCAGGTTTACCATGGTTATGGTAATCATGAAATGCAACGACAACGGATTCTGACAGCACATGATCAGAAGATGTCAGATTAAGTTCCCTATGGGCCGGTAAGTTCTAGCACATACTATCTATTCCGTGTTGCATGCGAACCGGCGTAACGGTCTTCATCATTAATTCTTCAGGGTCCTCCATATTATTGACCTCATTTGTAGGAGTCGTTGGGCGAGGGGACGGCAGATCACCATCAGAGCTGTGACTCAGAGATGAGCAGAAATCAACAGCATTATGAGACTCCTGAGGCCCCACGGTGATTGAAGGGTGGGCGTCGAGACGTTCGAACTGCGCGGGAGGATCGGTGGAAACTCCTAAATCGAGGAGTTTCTTATGTGCTCTGTTTAGGAGGTAAGCGGTCATGCAGAGTATTTTTATGGACGCCATATCCTTACCCGGTAGGTTCCTGCGCCGCTTTCTGCTGTTCAGCAAGGTCCTCGGCTGTTCTATCTGCACTGGTTTTACCAGTCTCTTTGGAGTCCGCCTTTGTTGATGAAACTGTATCCGGCCTATAGACAAACAGCTTCTGGAAGCGAGGGTCAATGGAGAGGTGAGCATGGTGTTCCTTGATGTGCCTGTTGATCCTGTCAACAAGTTCCAGAACTTTGCCGTTGTCGTCGATGCCCAAGGCGAGTGTGATCGCCTGAAGGTGGGCTTTCTTGCGCTTGTTGTTAATAGGGCCGACGACATGTTCCCATTGAACATTTTTTGGCTCTGAGGGTTGAATGGGGGTCGACATGTTAGTGGGTGTCAAAGCAAAAGATATATTTTTTTCGTAGTCTACCGGCTTTTGGTGTCGGCCGTCGAAGGCCGTCGAAGGCCCCCAGCCGCCACTAAAAGCCACCAACGTCCAGCGTAGTCCCGACACCCTCCATCAAACACCGACATCGACCAGTGGCAGCCACTGGAAGCCAGTAATACCTGACAGCCACCGGCGGAAAACACCGCAGTTCGAGCTCCGACTGCGGCATGCACAACTCAGGCACTTGAAATCTCGGCAGCCATCGGCAACTGGTGGCTTCCAGTGTCCGGCACACCCCAGTCCCCCGTCTACAGTGAAGTCCGCCACTGTACACTGGCGGACATTGGCGGACAATGTACTTTCCACCGGCGGGCATATAACTCGTCACGAGTTGATCAATCGATCATGATTGCTGAGGGAAGTCGGTTCTTTCTTCTCCAGCCCATCTGACTACTCCTGCACTTCCGTCAACTACTGTGAAACATCATATAGACAGTTTTTTTCTAGGAAAGTAGAACTAATATAACATCCCGAATCCCGACCGCAGTTGTCAGACCATTGATTTCGAAGTGGTCTGACAGTCGAATGGAACCCGGGGCCGGCACTGTCTGTTCGTCTTGGACCTTCGAATCAGAGGATGCCAACGGTAGTCGAAACCGCATCGAATCACAGCTGTCTGTATGCGTGAGTGGGTTACTATTCTGTGCCCATACTTGCTCAACAACTGACCAGCTTAGTCAACGTTACTTTCG
Source organism: Somion occarium (assembly GCA_964035595.1). Taxonomy (NCBI): domain Eukaryota; kingdom Fungi; phylum Basidiomycota; class Agaricomycetes; order Polyporales; family Cerrenaceae; genus Somion; species Somion occarium. The sequence goes on along the minus strand of OZ037949.1, from coordinate 634,920 downwards.
ACCTCCCCTCTGTACATGGGACATTTGTCTCAGGTGGCTGCCACAGGTGTGCTGCGTTCACAAGAATGACCCTAAGTGTCGTGGACTCGGTGAGTATGCGATCGCTACCGACTTTCATCGATATGTTCCGCGTTCTGGTGGCGGAAACGCCTCTTCTGAACATCGTTGTAGACGGTTCACTTGATTGGCATTATCTTCGGCACTATATTAATGGACACAGACTCATCTCAAGTTCGCACGAGGTTCAATGTAAGCTTCAGATACAACTGCGGTCTCAAATTGTGGCTTCCGGCTACAATGGCGATACTGTCATTTTAACTGTTGATTATATGTATACCACAGGAAGCAAGGCGTACAGAAAAGGTTTGTAACGCTCTTCCTCCGAAGAAAATTCCTAGCGAACCCCGGACACTCACGATCCCTACTTCTGCTGAGCCTTTCCAGGGCTCGAATCCCAACGTCGGCTCTCCTTGCAATGTGATGTTCTATCAGTCTGTCCCACCTGCCGGTGGGTTTTGTGCTCTGCGAGTCTGTCTCTCTTCTTGCTTTCTAACCCCCTCTTTATTTATACCTGCCTTATAACCCTTGGTCGCCGTAACTCCCTTCATCAATCCCATGACAACTTGCTTACCCCAAGTTAGGTTCCTCAAGATGCTTAACATGATAGCGTTCCTGGTATCCACGTCCTGCTCCCTATCGAAGGACAAGACCGTGCATGCGCAACTGACAACTGTCACCTAGAGTTCCCTAATATAAGACCGGACTGAAATTAAGCCGGTTTAACTCAAGATCAGCTTCGGCGAAACCTCCCCTGTTCGTTGGGAACATGGGCCTTCATTGGGTGAAGGGACGATTGAATACATGATATCACTCTACGTGACCTTGGAGCAGCAAAATGCGTTCTTCCGCACCAATGTCGTAACGGACATGATTTCAGACAGACGCAAGACTCGAAACTAATTATAACGCTTTCACGAAATCGTAATCCGATGATGACAGCAATGATCCATTCTCTTAGACGCAAACGTCAGTAGAGTCGTAAGTGAGGAATGCAATTGACCGAGAGGAGCGAGCAAGGAGCAAGAAGCAATAATCTATACATAGGTGTCTGACGAGTAACGGTATCTACGTCAACGCCAGAGTATATTGGGCAGCGTTTAAAATGAATGGACAGGTCGCAAATGCGAGCCAAAGCGTATATCAGGACCACAGGATGTACTTAGGATAGGGAGAGAAATAGGGAAGGGGAGTATCAGAGCTACAAGATCTAGAGTCAAAATCGTGAGTGAGCAGGAAATGAGTAGCAAAACGGTTACCAAGGGTAAAAAGAGGCAACAGGGGTAGCGTAATAAGTTGAGAAAGGTCCATCAATGGGTATGAATGCAACATGAAGTAAAAGGGCATGTAATGTTGAAGTAGAATGTAGGCTAGGGGAAAGTCGTGTGTTCAAGGTCCGTGTGTTGCAAGAAGAGATCGTCCGGGCTCGAAATGTCGAGCTTGTAGTATAGGTACGTTGAGAGCTTCGATGCTTTTGTATATATCGGATTTGGGTGTTACTTGAGAACGGGTATCGGGAGATCACATTCTCCTGAAGTACTTCAAGCCGAAGGGAGGCAAATGCCAAACGCTCAGCATTTCCCGAGCTTCCACATCTTCACAGAATCACTACAACGTCGTTTACATCAGCTTCACTCCTACAACAAAAAAGGAACATAGCAAGACTTACATCCTGAAAGCACGGTCACCAGTGTCCGATGGCCAAGTCTTGGACCAATTAGGCTGGTCCTTTGCAAAGTCCCGCATAGCCGTCGCCGAACCGTCGAACCATGGCTTGCCACCGACACCATCGGGGAACCATCCACTAGTGCCTCCAGCCGCAAGATCAATGATCAGGTAGAACGCTACCACAATCAAAGCATATCAGTATCTGAGGATAGCCAGCGGATAATAATAGGCCAACACAAAAACATACATTGATCGAAAGGCGCTGCCCGACTTCCACCCATATCAGCCCAAACATCCGTAACCACCACATCCGCATCACTCCCATTCTTAGCCGTGTCTGGGTAATTGCCCAACTCGAAGAAGCTCTTCCCGCCTCTGCCGTTGATCTTGACATTCATCATCGCTTGTAACCGTGCATCCACATAAAACCGCATCCAATCCGGAGTCCATTCCATGGTGTACGTATGGAACTCCCCGTCGTACGAAGCGCGCTTGTTGGACCACCAGCCGAAGATATGGCTTTGCAAGGTGGCAAGGGGACCGTAGTTGAGTGACGAACGGACATAATTGATGCCTTGGGCAGTGTATTCGGGTCCATTTCCTCGGGCTTCCATGATCTACAATTAACATACCCAATTGTGAATACCAGGCCCTATCATAACATTTGGGAAGGGAATTAAAGCAACACTTACGTCGATCTCACCACCAATAGGCCATGGACCATACACACGATCATCCTCTGGTAACATCCAGATTGCGGGCCAGAGCCAATCTCCACGGGGGTTCTTAGCCTTGACCTCCACCTTACCAAACTGAATGGCATGTTTGCCTTTAGTGCTGATACGTGCGGACTTGACTGGGTTGACAACGATGCCGCGGTCTTTATTAGAGGTGACGGAGCACGCGGACTGGATATGATTTACATGTCAGTACCCAATGAAGAGAAAGGAGGTACATAGACAAGAGCGAGAAAGAGAGACGTACGGCGTTACCGCTGGCGGTACAATCTTTGAGTGGATACCTGTAGTTATCGAATACAGAATCCGTGCCGATCTCGTCTGAAGTTAGAGTCGGGACAATGTACAACTGTCCATTCTGCACAAAGAGATTGCTCGGATCTTTGGACGTCATCTGGAACTCGCCGTTCCTAAAAAAACCAAGGAAAAACACAATGAGTTTCAGAAAGCGAAACGGGAGATAGGAGAAAGTAATCATACCCGAACCCGCCCAATTCAACATCAGGCGTCCAATCATCCGTGTTCAACGAACCGCCATTAAAGTCATCACTAAACACCTCACAAATGTCCTCATCCTTCAACCACTTCACCCCCGTCCATCCAAGATAACACACCACCGCACTTGCCCCAACACCCAATATGAAACACGCGAGCGTTAACCACCAACTCGCACGACTCCGACGATCCTTTTGATTTACCCATGGTTTCTCTTCATTCGTCAACTTGTTGACGAGACGAGAACTGGGCAAAGGCGTTTTGATCTTTCGTGCGAGGTATGGGTTGGAATTGCTGTTGGCGGGGAGGTAAGGAAGAGAGGGTGGGGTGGACCCAGGTGGGTAAACCGCATTGGAAGCGTAAGGGTTAGATGGGTAGGAAGGAGGAGACCAGAGGGTTGACGAAGGACGTGAGGCGGGGGAGAGGAAGGGTGCACGCATGGCGATAGAGGGAACAGAGGACGTGCGCGGGATCGCAGTTCTAGGTTCTATAACATCATCAAACACAGGTGGTTTCCGTCAACATTTCATTCCATATTAGAAACTTCGAAAGGACAAAATGAAGACGTACCGCCCGCAAGTTGTCCATTACTAGCTCCCATAGCAGCGGCTGCACTATTCCTGTACACACCAGGCACGTTATTCATAGGTGGGGGCGTTGGGCTCCCTTCCCTTATTCCCTCCTCCTCATGCATGAACGCCGCATTCGGCCTCTCCAACTCGACTTGACTCACGCTTTCCCCTCCACGCAGCGCAGCATACCCAATAGGATACACACTCCCCACGCCACCTTGTTGCAAGTTCACAGTAGAATGCGAGCCTGCAGACGTAGGTCTCGGAATGCTGTTCCTGAAACTTTCGAGGGAAGAACGACGAGGGATACCCGGGATGGGTGTGCCGGGGTCAGGGTTCCCTGGATGAGATTGGAAGGGGAAAGAGGGGAATGCCGATGGTGGCGGTTTGCTCGCTTGTGGAGCATAAGGGATCGTTGGCGAGCTCGGAGGTTTAGATGCAGTCGTCTTGCGTTGGATAGGAGTAGGCGACTTCGGCGGTGCAGGAGCGACTTCGGAAGAAGTGTCGGTGTTGGTAGAGGGAGAGGGAGGGGTGACGTTCGAGCTGGAACCAACATATACCGAAGACGTAGGGGTGTCGAACGGATTCGGTTCTGCGCTGGGAGTAGTCGCCTCGACGGTCGTCGTTGCGCCCTGCGAGTCGGAAGTGATAGAAGCAGTCTCCTCCAACGTTGACCTTCTACGCTGTTGGTTACGAGCTCTCACATCCGCAGAAGAGACTGATGGCGGCGGGGGAGGAGCAACAACCGCGGCAGCTGTCTCCGAAGCAGAGGCAGAACGGTCACGGTGAGCGTTGGCATACCTCATTGCCGCACGTGAGGCTTTGGTGCTTCCCCCTATGATGAGAGGAGCAGAAGTGCCTGAGTTGCTGGAGCGTCTAGCAGTCGTAACCGTGGTACCGACGCTGGGACGTCTTGGAGCGCCACGGCTAGGAACAGAATCGGTGGAAGCGACGTCGCTATCACTAGCGGCTTCGAGTGTAGCGGTGGAACTCCAACTACCTCTATCACTCGATGCTTGTCGTCCGTTCCCGAGGAAGAAAGGTCGTGGGGGACTCAACGAGACCTCGTCGTGGTCTGAATCGCCCGTACTTGTAGGACGAGCAGGCATATCGCTTGTAAGCCCAGTGCGTTCGTCCACCTGCGTGTAATCTGGGGAGAACGGCGTGGGGGGCACACTTCCAACGTTTTCCTCTTCTTCTTCGCTACTGGAAACACCACGGTGGTGGCCACCAGAGGGATGTGGGGATGTAGCAGCAATGTCCTCCTGGAAGTTGAAGGCATCCCCTGGGTTATGAAGGGAACGATAAGCGTCTGCGGAGGAATAGCCATTGCGGGAGTCACGTCTGCGGAAAGCCATGGTAAAGACAGGTCACCCTTTCACTCTAAGCACTATCAGTGAAGATGAAAAATGTCAGGCCCGAAGGTTTTGAGTTCCACTTGAAGATGAAGAGATGGGCTTACGATATTCGACAGTGACTGTTGTGGTGGTGGTCGAGCTGGAAGAGGAGGGTGAAAGAGGAATGGAAGCAGACGTGGAGGAAGGATACGCGGGAAAGACAAACCCGGAGGGCCAAGCGACTGTTCGGTTTGTGTACGTTTGCACGTTGGAGCAAGGCGAATAGCGTGCGTATCGGCCATGGTTTACTCAATCCAGACGAGAAGCTTTGGCAAGAAATGCGGCCGGCGATAGCGAAGAGCTATCATTTCAACCACTTAAAAACCTGCGTGAGAACGGAATCATCCTTGATGCCGTCGATGAAGACCCCGGGCACTATAATTGATAGATCTCTGGGCGCATATAGTGATGATATCAGGTTACACGAAGGCAAGGAAAGTGGTTATATGCACATACTAGTAAGACCCTGCCAGAGCACAAGTATCAAAATGAACATGGAATGACAACATCCATGAGGGTTACGAGGCCTGCGATGCGATAAGGTACCTCTAATGTTCTTCACTTTGAGAAATTAAGAAACGGCATGGTGAGAGGCCACCAAACTCTATCTCTCATATACCAACGCGTTGAACGTTCAATTGGCCTCATTCCAATCCCGACCGACGTGAACAGCCAGGTGAAAAGGGTACGATGCCGTACTTTTCGTTTCAGAAATGTCCTCGCTAGGTGTCTGTCGTCGATTCCTGGTCGAAAAGGGAAAGCCTACAAATTTGGCCAGTGCTTGACTCTAACTTGAATCCTGTATTTGAGTTTCAGGATCGAGAAGTCTGTCCCAATCAATGCTCATAGAAAAGGGTAAGTCTCCGATGTCCCGTAATTCTCTTCCGAAAACGGACCCAGCACGTCCCATCACAGTATTGCGAGCAAGATTGGGAGTGCGTTTGCTGAATCTGCAAAATCCTTATCACCAGCCGGGTTAACGGTACGAGACAGTTCGGCGAACGTACATGATCGGCCGCTGCTGCAAGATACTTCAAGTTGGATTTCAGCTTGCAGGATCCAGCTACCGATTGTCTAAAGTAGTCCGTCGTTGACTGCCGGCGCTGCAACGGATATGATAAGCCTTGACGGATACCTTCCAACTTCGCCGACATGACAACCATGCAAGACGTTTCTATATACGGAGCCGCGTCGACCCAATAGGTCTGCAAGGTGCTTGTTTGGGAGGACTGACAACGTAGACTGCCAGGGGTCCCAGGAACGCGTTAATGATCCCGACAATTAGCATCGAATTGCCGGCCTGTCGACCTGTCAAGAAGGTGTGGTGGCGCAGGTTGCTAGCAAATATTATTTGTTCATGAAGACGACAAAAGATTGATTGTATCCACGGCCTCCTGCTTGCGGGCTACTTCATGTACGAGGGCGTGGAAGACAACAAGACGGAGAGTGATGCACCGACGTCATCGTCTCCAGCTTGCAATTGAGATATTGATGGCCAGACGATTATTTTAGCTGTGAGATCAAGATCCCGCTTCAAGTGTGCATTGGCAAAACAACACACTGACAGCGATGACGTCACGAAGGTCATTCTGCACCACTGAACCCCCCAGCCACCTGGTGCTCGTAACCACACGTTCTCTAAATAACCGGCGATGTGTTGCCAGACGCTGTGAATATCCAAAAGGCAATTCGGGCTTTTGACGCGATTTGCAGTTGGGCCTGCTTGAAACGAAGAAGGAGGTGGGGAAGACGTTTGGAGGCAGACGTCGGGACCGACTCTATCGGGCTAGTGATAGTGATCGGGGCGCGATCGATGACGCGGCGGCTAAATGCGCCCTCTGGTTGGTGGATGGCCGCAGTTTCAGTTTCAGCGGGTGCTGTTCTGCCAGCTCTAGTGCAACGCTCTTTCAATGACGTCCAGGTACGTGGAATTAGCCCATGCGAAAACCACAAATGCAACGAAAAGGCTTATCCCCCGAGCTACTCGCTGACAAGGTGGTTCTGATAAGTTATCTATTATGTACACGCCTGACGCCCACTTTCTGCGTTCCACCTGCCACACGAGGAAGGATACGCACTAATGTAAAATATACCTAGAAATTGCAAGAAGCCTGATGCAGGGCGTGGGCAATATTTCGTCGCCCTATCCTTCTTCTCTTCGCAACAACGCAAGCCCTTCTCCTCGCTCCTCCCTCTTCCCACCGCCCCTCATTCACTCCGTAAACCTTCTCCCTTCACGCCGGCCTCCTCCTCCTCACCCCCACCATCCTTTCCCCTCACGTCGTCCATCCTTAGCCCCAAGTCGTAGCCCACTATGGCCATGGACTACGACCGCTACGACGCTTTCCTCCACCACATCTTCAAGCAGACTCAAGGCGATGCCTGGTTTCGTCCCAACGAGGACAACCTGTCGGCCGGTGTCGCCCTGAGGGTGGATAATGGCCCAGAGTTTCGCGTCTTCCCGTACGAGAACCTGAACTTGGAGCCGTTTGAAGCCGCCGTGTCTGCTCTCAATCCTGCCGTTGCGGTAAAGGTTCGCAGTGCCGCTGTTCATGCTGCATTTGCTGAAGTGTGAGTGTCCCTGCGTTTGTAATACTCGGTTGTTCTTCGATACTTGCGTGCTAACTATCACTTTGCTTTTTCAGGGCGCCAGATGAGCACTCGATCTACGTCGACTCTAACACGCGTATTCAGATCCTCGAAACCATGATGGATCTTCCTACTGCCGATAAAGAGCAGTGTGCCGCTTTCATCGTGAGTCTTGTCCGCCCACATTTTTTTTTCACTGCTTTCAATGTTCCTCGATCGTGATCGTGAATTTCACATCCTTGCTTACGAGTTCATCACGAGCTTAAGCTTGGGATAGCATGACAATTCTGCACTCTTCGACTGTCATGGTTGTCGCTAAACAGCCATGCTTCTTTTATTCTCGTTAGCGACTATGAGGAGAAGGGGTACGCTTATGATTACGAGTAAAACGTTTCCTATTATTTTGAAACCGAGTGTCTCAAACAGAGCACTCTATGAAACAAGCTATGGTCTCTGAGGCTCCCCCTTTCCCTCCGTCTTTTGCCTGCTTCCACATGTTCTTCTTTTCTCTGATTGCCCTTCATATACTCACTTACGCTTCTTACCTCAGCGCGATGAACGAGTGATGGTCATCTGGTCCGACTCAATTGACACCATCATTCCCACCAGCCGCGACTTCGAGGAACGACTCATCAAGCTTCTCTGGCGTTCACGTCCCGGAGCAGGTGGATTTGGGAGTCATCCGACTAGTATGAGTAGTCATCCTGCCAGTGCTGCTGGTAGCGTTAGCGGACACTCCACGACGAACCTCAATGGTCGTGTGTCTATGGGTGCGAATGTGAATTCGCAGAGTGGACATGGTCATGCTCCGGGGAATGCGACCCCTACTTTCCCTTCGCATTCGAGGAGGAATAGTGCATACCCGCTGCCTGGGACACCCCGAGGTGTCAAGGGTATGAGTTTGGTAGGTCTTCCTCCTCCTTCTCCCCCAACGTTCACTTGCGAACGGCGCTCATATTTGAATTTCGTGTTTGCAGGAAGACCTCACTGGCGACCTCGAGAAAGCCGATCTTGGCGTCGAAGAAAAGTCTGTAGGTGGAAAGAAGACAAAGACCAAGAGGACTTGGTGGGGCAAGAAAAGGACAGTTATCATTGAGGAGGATCCGTATGGCGAGGGTGAGCCTGAGCCCAGACCTGCTATGCTTTATGCCCCCATATATAATGGGTTGGCCGCGGGTTTGAGTATCTGTAAGTGCTTACGAGCTAATTTGCATGCGGGGGTGCTGAGTTCTCTGGGTTTCAGTCTTCATTGGGAATGGTATCAACACGATCCTTGTCGAATGGCAACTCGACCAGAACTTTACGCGATTCGCGTTGTTCGCGGTCTTGCCCCTTCTGTTTTGCGTTGCTCTCGTAAGTCAGTCCTATTCGCAATCTGACTGTTAATGTTTACACCCGCTTCTCGCAGTTCTTCTGTATACAGATCATCCAAAACGTGTCCATGGTCATTGGTCCGATTGCTCACTACCATGAGAACAGCAAGTATTACTCTGCGGTGAAGCCTCGTCCGAATAAGGTTGTCGACAATAACCTGCCGCATGTGACGATCCAGATGCCGGTCTACAAGGAGAGTTTGGACAATGTCTTGTAAGTTTCGCATTTCTTCACCATGGATATCGCTAACTATAATTCGTACGTAGGACACCCTCGATTGATAGTTTGAAGAAGGCCATGCAGACATATGCTCGCCAGGGTGGAACGTCCAGCATTTTCATCAACGACGACGGTCTTCGAGTACTTCCCATCGCCGAACGCGACGCTCGAATCGCTTTCTACGCCAACCACGGTATCGGCTGGGTCGCGCGTCCGAAACACGATGACAACCCCGGAGGCTTCGTACGAGCAGGTCGGTTTAAGAAAGCATCCAACATGAATTACGGACTTGCGCTCTCACTCAAAGTTGAAAAACACCTTGCGGAGTTGCAAGACCAGGCGAAGCGCAAACAGGAAGAACGGAACAGTCTCGCTGCATCTTCTTCGGATCAACATGGACCTTCTTCGGCTGAGAGGGCACAGATGCAGAGGGAACGTGAGGCAAGGTATGGAATGCAGTATCAGAATCATGATGGAGAGGATCAGGGTGTTATGGAGATTCCTGTGGATGAGAACCCTAATGCTCCCGAGGCCAGTGGGAATGTAGTTAGTCCCACTGGGGCTCACGCAGGATATGAGTGGGAGGACTTGGAGGAGAAGGCGTTGCAGATGGCTATTGATGAAGTTTACGAAAGTGGAGGACAGAAATTTAGGCCTTGGGCTGCGAATGGACGGGCGATTCGGATGGGTGAGATTGTGCTTTTGGTGGATTCGGATACCATTGTGCCTGAAGTAAGTCCTCTTCGAGACATGTCGTACAGAGGGAGACGCTGATCGAGGTCCTTTTGTAGGATTGTTTGCGAGATGCTGCACGGGAGATGGCCGAGTGTCCTACGGTGGCTATCATCCAGCACGAGTCTGGTGAGTTGGTGAACTATGTGATTATCTTGTGCGTGATGGGCTGACGGCGCTTGTTTTTCATAGACGTCATGCAGGTTGCACACCATTACTTCGAGAACGGTATTGCCTACTTCACTCGTCGTATCAACAAGTGTATCTCGTTTGGTAAGCTGCATTACACTCTTCTTCTCGAACTCTTTTAACTGACCTATTTTCTTCGTAGCTTGCGCAAACGGTGAAGTTGCTCCTTTCGTCGGTCACAACGCCTTCCTTCGATGGAAAGCCATCCAAGATGCTGCCTTTGTCGACAAGGACGGTCAAGAGAAGATCTGGTCCGAGTCCAACGTATCCGAAGACTTCGACATGGCGCTTCGTCTTCAAATGCGCGGGTTCATCATCCGTTGGGCTACTTACTCTCTTGGTGCCTTCAAGGAGGGTGTGTCCCTTACCGTTGACGATGAACTCAATCGTTGGCAGAAGTATGCCTATGGGTGTAGTGAGCTACTGTTCAACCCGTTCGTTCAGTGGTTCAAGAAGGGCCCTATCGCGCATCAGATCCATAAGTTCATGTGGAGCAATGCACCATTGCATTACAAGATCTCGATGTTGGCGTATATGTTCTCCTACTGTGAGTATCTCTCCCACTCAATGTTGAGTATAGCTCAACTTTCTGATGTTTCTTTTCGTAGATGGTATCGCTGGCTCGATCACGATCTCTATCATCAACTATGTCTTGCTTGGCTTCCAGTTCCCTGTTGACGGTTTCTATATCCACTCTTTCGAGATCTGGCTAGCTACGACTGTCGTCTTCTTCGGCTCGGGTAACGTTGGATTTACTCTTCTTGAGTATCGTTTGGGAGAAAAGTCCATCATTAGGTCGTTCCTCGAGAACCTCTTGTGGATTCCCTTCTTGTGAGTGCAACTTGGTTTCGTCGGCGTATGCAAGGTGACTAACTGTGATGTCTGTGAAGCTTCTTCTTCTTTGGTGGTCTGGCTATTCCCGTCAGCCAAGCCATCCTTGCACACATGTTCTCGTATAACATTACGTGGGGTGCAACGAAGAAAGAAGTCGAACGTTCGAATTTCTTCAAGGAGGTCCCGAAGATCTTCAAGCGGTACGTTTGTTTCTTTCCGCACACACCTAATTCAGGCTATTGAACAAACGGTCTTATTTGTAGATTCTGGTTCCCACTGCTCGTGTCATCCATTCTCGTCGTCGGCATCATCATTGTTGCTACACCGCTCGTTCCCGTAGAATGGCGGATAGGCTCAGATGGTTGGGCCGTTATCTTCCCACTTGCGTGAGTAGTGCGATCGTGATTTCCTCTGTGTTACTGACTCGAGACTCTACGTTCAGACTTTCTGCAGGCTGCCACATTCTCTTCCCCGTGAGTAGCACAGTTAACCTCCAGTTGTGCACCAATACTGAGAGTTTCCTTTACAGATTATCTTAAACCCATGGCTCATGATTTTCTCATACTGATCAGTCCACGGATATCACCATGCATCCTCTTTATACCACATTCCGTCCTATTCAATTCCTGATAGGACATGGACTCGTAGATTATTTCCCGTGCCCCGGACACTCTGCTTGCTACCTAAGCCGCTTGCGGCTTTTCACTCATTCATACATGCCATTCATTTTAGAGAATGCAGCCACTGACCCGACTCTTGCTTCTTGCTTCTTGCATTCCTACCCTCCATACCTACAGACTTGACAATACCTACACTCCTATTAACATTCATCATAGACTCTTTGACGTGTTCTTCCTGCTCTTTTTACTTGTTCTGATGGTTGTGTATCATATACCACATTTTGCGACTTTCTAACGTACGATATTTCTTTCACGGACAAGCACTTACGATTATGCCTTTTTGTCGCAATGCATTTTTAGGCTTTTGTAGTTACCCTCTGTTGTTGCAGTGATAATGGCGTACATACCTGGTTTTAAATTCGAGTCGTGACTCGTGCGCCTTTGCGAATACCCTTCTCCGTTGTGCATGCTTGAGGTACGACAAAGTCTATGAGTCCAGAATAGCGATGTTGATCGCCCCAAAACGTTTAGTCACGGTTGACACTACAACTTCATGCGCATAAGGTCGTGTGCTCATCTGATCACACTGCGTTCGGGGGGAGTACAGACAACCCCACAGCGGATGACATAACGTACCGAGTTAGAATAGAAGCCTTTAGATGACGAAAGAGAAACAGCATTGGCGTTGGAATTCATGAAGAAGCAAAGCCAGCAGGCATAGCACTCGCTGGCAGATGATGCGCATGACTGCCTCCGTTACATCCTCACCTACCCCACGCCGCCCAGGTGCCTCGAACCTTGAGGCTTGAAAGGTTCTCATGAAAGACGGCTTGGCCTGTCAGCTATTCGTTATCCAAGGTATCGTCCTAGGAACAAAGTGCGGGGAACTGCGCTTTTAACCTTGTTGGCTATCAATAGCTTGTTGCCAATTGTCTAACTTGAGTCTCGAGGCACAATCTACACGGACCTGAAACTGCTTGTAAGATGGGATTGCAAGAGGCAATTGCATTTCCATGCACCAGGATAAACGGTTCATCCGTGGAAGGTCGGTGTGACCATGACAGATTTTTGTTGGGATTTCCTGACTATCGACGAACAAGCACAGCTAAAGCGGCCGCCACCGTGTGTCCAGGACCCCTGCCAGTGAGCAGGGCAAAAACTCTACATGGGTGAGTGGTGGGAATGCATACCTGTAAGAGCCCCCGACGTCATCTGCTGGCGGGAGAATACTGTAAAGATAATGCAAACCGCAGATGACCGCAGCCAACTTCAGTCAGCTCCATTGTATTGTGGGCCTAGAGGGAGCTCCGGGTTGACGTTGAAGTCTTCTTCGGATAGTTAGCCGTATTAAACTATTGTTATCAAGAGTAATTATAACCAATGAACTTATAGATTGGCCTCCTCACTGGGAGAATGCGGCCTCCGATTGTTGCTGGCGAGAAGGTACATAAGTAACAACATTTGTAAGATAGGGATAATTACAACAAAAGAAAGTTTCCCCTCAAACTCGTGTTTTTAAAGATCCGGATATGCGGTATGAAGAAAGAACACGATAGACCTGAGCCTGATGCGAGCGACGACCCATCTCCATCAGTCTCCGAGTCGACGCGCAAAAACCAGCAAAAACCGCGATCGAAACGCGATCTGTCACAAAGTGTCACAATCCCGATTAATATCATGTCACACTTCAAAACGTTTAAACTCCTCAAGCTCTCTTGTTCTCATAACAATCAGCATGCAGTTCAACAACACTTCAGACCAAAATGAAAGACGTATATAGAACAACGCTCTCCGTGAGGTACAGATTTGTTTGAACGTCAATGGTGGCTAATCGGCGATTGCCTAATTTACAGATGCTCTTACTATTCACCCTTGTATCCCCTACGAACAGGAGTCACTTCCTTCTACCCTCTATTGATTCATCGAACCCTCCATGGATTGTTGACTTATGGAACGATGCTAATTTATGGAACGATAACTGCACGGAACCTAGCCTTCCCGCGATGTTCATATGCCTCTTGAGCCTTGTCGAGGGGGAATTCCTGGATCATGCACTTGACGCCTGCGAATTTGGCGAACTCGATCGTCTCCTCACTGTCCTTGGCTGAGCCAGACGGCCAACCACGGATAGAAGCACGCTTGCCGATCAAGGCAGCTGGATTGCCCAAGATATGAGTCGTACGAATCGTTCAACATGGCCAAGTAGAAACTCACGCAACCAGATTGGAGTGGCCTCGGGGAATCCAAGGATGAGCATCTGTCCATCCAGGCTGAGACCGTCGATCAGGCCTTCAATCGCTTTCCCGCTCTGAGCGGTGATCATGATGACCTTCGCTCCTCCCATCTCCTGTAGAGCTTTGCCTTGATCAGTTTGGGACGAGTCGATGTACGCTGTGGCTCCAAGTCTTTTAGCAAGATCCGCTTTGTCTGGAGAAGATGATAGCGCGACCGTGCGGAAACCCATCTTGCTCGCAAACTGAATACCGAGATGACCCAAACCACTGTTTCAGTGATCAGGACTCAGTTTGGACCACTTGCGGTTCGATGATACGCACCCAATGCCTTGTACGGCGACAATGTCCCCAGGTTGGGTATCCATGTGACGAAGAGAGTCTAGACACTGTGCGTGAGTTGTAATGTATTGCGGAGATGGTGTATGCTCACTGAACGTAGTCACTCCAGCGCAGAGAAGCGGGGCAGCTTCTGCAACATTCAAATCGTCCGGGATGGGTAACAATGCTTCCGACCTTAAGGTCGCGTATTCGGCATATCCTCCATCGCGCGAGATACCTTCGCATATGTCAGTCGAAGTACAATACTTATGGGCGATGTATGCGATCTGTACCGTTGATGTCCTCGTTCTCGCAAAGGTTGAAGATTCCCCGGCGACAGTTGTTGCAAGTGAAGCAATGACCACCATGCCAGCCAGACCCGACGCGTTGTCCGACCTTGAAGAGCTTCTCAGAAGAAGGGATGGCTACAACCTCGCCTATAATCTCGTGTCCTGGAATGCGAGGAAGCTTGATGGACGGAATCGCAACATTCTCTACGAATTCGTCACTATATGCGCGTTCCATAATGAGTTTTCGCCATAATCATCGATGTCGAAGCAGATATTCACCTTCCACATACGCCGCACGCCAGGACCTTGACAACAACCTCGCCTTGCTGAGGATCTTTCCAGTCGACGGTGATCTTCTGCAGTTTCCCGCCTTTCTCGGTGAATGCGTACGCAGTGTATTGTTTCGGGTGCGACATGGCGAGGAAGAGGGAAGCTGGGGACTACATGTCGATTGAACCCTCGGTATATATAGGGCCTCTGCTATCTTTCGCATCGCTTCGTGCATGACGTTTTGTGGTGGCGTTCCGGCCGCTGGGGATTCACATCGTCTTCTATTTTCGAGAAGCGCGTTGGCTATTGACGAATTCGGAAGGACGTATGTTCGACCCCTGGTCGTTTATGGCCAGGTACGGGCATCATGAGAGTTGGAGCCTTATGAATCCTTGTCGATAATCAAGAGCGCGTGGCACCTGCGATGCATATCTGCGGCGAGCACAGTTTGGATGTGCGCGTTGTGTTGTCGGAAATCGAGCTCAAAGCGAAGTTCCTGCCTCGGTACGCTCATATCAATGTGCTTGATCCCATGCTGTGATAGATTCACAAGTATCAGACCAGTTCTCAATGGCGATTATGATTATACGGTCTCACGATGGGCTTGGATTATGGTGGACTCCCATTTCGCCCTGTCTATCAGAGAGCCGTCTAAGACCGTCTATCTAAGCACTCACAGGTTGGTGGCATGATCATCTGACTGTTTATGGTCGACCAGCCTCGCCTCTCATCTAAAATGTTGAAAGCCAACATCGCCATGTACAAACCGGATGATCAAGGAGTTCCGGTGATTTTTCAGTTTTCTGTCACTCATCATCAGATGTTGACCGAATACGCAATTTTGACACAGCAGGACGGTTTGGAAACATGGAAGACCGAAAATTGAATCGAATGGGGCTCTATGACGCCTCGTCAACTTTATTTTGTCGAAGGCATTTCGTTGGAGCCTATGACTATCGGTTTCGCGTCGGAGACAGCTGGAATCCGAGGCCTGCGTGCTATTCTTTTG
This sequence comes from Somion occarium, assembly GCA_964035595.1. Classification (NCBI taxonomy): domain Eukaryota; kingdom Fungi; phylum Basidiomycota; class Agaricomycetes; order Polyporales; family Cerrenaceae; genus Somion; species Somion occarium. Next base: position 619,316 of record OZ037949.1, on the reverse strand, counting down.
GAAGTGGTCGTCAAAAATGTATACCTCAATGGATAACGATATGTGTCTTTGGATTCTTCCGAGACAAGTGCGTCCAGGGTATTGTCCGACACTAAGGATCAGTGCCTTAGGTTGTCTCTGACTGTGACGCTTTGGTGAGGTCCTGAGGTATCTCCATTAATTGGACATGGTGAGTCCCGTAGAGCCATCGACATGAACGACAGTCGGACTTGGCGTCCCGTCTTATCACTCATTTTCAACAGGGTGCACTTTGTGGTCACCTTCTACTTTACGACGAATATCTTCAGGTTGCCGAATCAAGTTGACCTCAATGTTCGTTCTTCTGCGAATTTGTTATACAGAGTGTTATCATACCGACTCGCTCTCATGATGCAACATGCGAACTATAAACCCGCTACGTCTTCCTTCACTTTCCTTGTGCGGTGACTCGTCGCGCTACTGCTTCAATACCGCGCAATCTTTTGCTGGATTGTTCCAGCGGTCTCCCAGGACTAATGAATTCGCCTTATCCAAGTTCTATGTCGAATTTTTTGGAGCTCACTGACTCCACTAACTTTCCAAAAAAAAAAACGACTCCTCGTGGAATGAAGTACAAACGATCGTCGGTTTGAAATCGATGCTCGTCCTGGCATAGTCTATATACGCGCATTTGCAACCACCGGGGACGCGAGTGGACGCGTTTGCGACGCGATGATTGAGATCTACCAGTATCGATCACCAACTGCACGTGCTGGGAATTTGTTCAGTCTGTAGGCGCTGCGGCGATGAACAGAGGCCCCACGCAGTCAATGGGTTTGTTGTTTCTTCGCAACTACTAATATCTGCCTGTAGAATATAACCTTTGCCTCAACCGCTGGTCCAACCAAATCTTTGAAATTTAAGCGGGGCACGTCTGTGTATGTACATGTCAGCCGCCTCAATTACTCTAGTAGGTAGGAGACCTACGTTCGGTTCAAGTCTTACAGTCGTTGATTTTCGTGCTGCAGCATACTTCATTCCCCAGCCATGCAGCTGGTACGATACTTATTCAACTAGGTGACTTAGGCTCCCCTGAAGGAGCCTAAGTAATATTAAAAATAGAGTTCTCAAGGGTCTCCTTGAGAACTCTAATTTTCAAATGAATGCCAGCTGATGTCATTTACGTGGGTTAGGTTCTTTGGCACTTTGGCACTTTCCTGTCAGTCTCAGCTCATTGGATATAGGGAGGACCACTGATTGAGTAACATTATTTCAAGCATGCTCTTAGAATCTGCGGTCCGCGTTTCTTTCTCTGTCGGTCCGAGTGTTATTAATGTTATTACCTCGTCACCTGCGATGCGTAGCATGCGTGTTTTGACAGCGGCATGTAGAGTTCTACGCGACCGGCGTTCTGACTCGCAGCCTTTCTAACACAGAAATCTACGTATGTGCCGAATATGTTTTCATCAAGCGTAGGACACTTCACGTGTCTCGACTTCATGCGTTATTCCGGTCATGAGGATAACACTTCTCCTCGCTATCGAATGCATGAACTACGAGCGCACAAGCTGAACCATGCTTGTCGTGGCTTCACTTGCAGTCACCAGGCATAGTATCTCCCGTAATTGGCGAAAGCCTTCGGCATACGGGTTATTGTTCAGCGTATAAGGTACTGCGATGAACAGCAATAGCTCCTCTAGAATCTTTTCCCTTCTTGCAGCAGCCTGGCGACACACGTACCATGTCTATACGAGTTGTTCTTGTCGTTGCATCGACTCTGAGCTTTGCTTCGTCGACATATGCGGCACCACCTGGATTTCCTAGCTCTGGAAATGGCTTGTGGTACAAGACACCCGGTTCATCGTGGTCGAAGGAATGGTTACCAATCGGTAATGGGTATCTTGCAGGTATAGTTCCACAGTACCAAATCCTCTGGCACATTCATTTTCAGAAAAATAGCCATGACACCCGGCGGAACTGTCAAGGAAGTGACACAGCTCAATATCGAGTCGTTGTGGTCGGGAGGTCCTTTTCAAGATCCCGTATGTACTTTCAGCATCATCTTCAAGCCATCAGATTTACTCCCGCATAGACTTACAATGGTGGAAATAAACAACCTTCTGAACGCGCTGCTACTGCAGCGGCAATGCAGCAGATTCGTCAATCAATTTTTGATAGTCCTAGTGGGACAATTGACAGTTCGTCGTTTGGTTCCCATAATGATGAATTTCATAATCAACGTTTAGCCAGATGTTGAAGAACTCTCTACGGATCCTGGCGCATACGGTAATGTATAGTTCAGTACTGGTTGTAGGCATGTTAATGTGAGCATGTTCTTCAGGGTCATATGCCGGTGCTGGGAACCTGATAACGACCCTGAACTCTACGGACAATGTTACTAACTATGCTCGATGGCTCGATCTCGATCAAGCTGTCGCTTTCACTTCTTGGGAGGACTCCGAGAACAAGCTTGTCCGGTAACATCCATTCCTTCCGTTTAGCAACTCTTGATTCTCACTACTTCATGCAGTACCTCATTCTGTTCCAATCCTTCGAAGTCCTGCACGCAACAACTCAAAAGCTCCTCCATACTCCCCGAAGTTACGTACGCATTCGACTCTGGGATCGAGCTCGGACTTCCTCAACCCGTGGTTTCCTGTTTCGATCATAATACCCTCATTCTGAGAGGTAGCGTGGTGAAGTCTCAGATGACGTACGAATTTATTGGACGCGTCAACGCTGCAGGTGCCTCTGCGAGAGTCAACTGTACACCTACTGGAAGTGGGAACGCTACTATCATAGTTTCTGGCGCTTCTACCTCTTCGATCACTTGGGTTGGAGCAACCGACTACGATATGGATGCTGGAAATGCTGCTCATAGCTTCTCGTTTAAAGGCAATGATCCACACTCAGGACTGGTGGCGACACTCAACACTGCTTCGCCCATCGGAGCACCACTTTCGTCGTTTACTTCTCTGATGAATACACATGTGAAATCATATCAGAGCTTCCTGGGAGGTTTCAGTCTATCACTTGGACAGAAGGTTGATTTGACGAGATCGACTGACGAACTGGTGGCTGCTTATCAAACCGACGTTGGTGACACATACTTGGAGTGGTTGTTATTCAATTATGGGCGATATCTACTGACAGGCAGTGCACCTGGCGTCTTGCCGGCTAACTTGCAAGGCAAATGGGCTCGAGACATCAGCAATCCTTGGAGTGCTGGTATGTGCCATCATTTCATACTCGATTGATGATGTCAAAATGCTCACAAAGATCGCCAGACTATCGTGAGTGAATGTTAATGTAACTGGTAGCATCTCTTATACATCAACAGACTCGAACATTAATATTCAAATGAACTACTGGTTTGCCGAGATGACCAACATGAACCTCGTTACACCGTTGTTCGATTATATCGAGGTGAGTGTGCATTAACCAATTGGCCGATTTACTCACTGTTTTCTCAGAAAACATGGGCTCCAAGAGGGACGTTGACTGCTCAAGTCTTATACAATATTACTCGAGGTTGGGTTACACACAACGAGGTGAGTCTTTTTCCTTGTCGATGGATAAAAATAAGATCCACTGAGAACTGTTGTTCAGATGAACGTAGGCGTCTCCCCCAAGACAGCTCGGTTGTGTACTTAATTTGCCTTAGATATTTGGCCATACGGGCATGAAGCTCAGCGGGAACTCTGCTCAATGGGCCAATTATCCAGGTAGGGTGCTTATATTTCAAACATGAAGACACAACCCTTACGTGCTATGTTATAGAATCTGCAGTATGGATGGTGGGTGCCTTATATCCCCCATCGCCATTATTATTAAGATTTATAGATGATTCACGTGTGGGATCATTTCGACTATACCAACAACCTCGATTGGTTCAAAGCGCAGGGCTGGCCTCTACTCAAGGTAAGTCCGGGTTGAATTGCTTGATGAACTCGTATCGACAAACTTTGTTGTGTAGGGCGTCGCGTCGTTCCATCTTGACAAACTGATTCCTGACCTTCGTTTCAACGATTCGTCTCTTGTTGTGAGCCCTTGCAACTCACCGGAGCAGGTCCCTATCACTCTGGGTAAGTCTGCGTGACTCTTAGCCTGCGCCGGCGAGTAACAACCTGTCCGCTGGCAGGTTGTGCACACGCCCAGCAGCTCATTTGGCAACTTTTCAATGCCATCGAGAAAGGGTTTCCAGCTTCAGGCGATACGGACACCGCTTTCCTAGCAGGTGAGGCGCAGTTATTCATAGAATCTTCTTCGGCTATTCATCCACCCGATAGAGGTACGAGACAAACGAGTACGGATGGACAAAGGCATTCATATAGGCTCATGGGGTCAACTCCAAGGAAAGTACTTTAATCACCTGGATAAAATAATATGCTGAACTCCCTACAGAGTGGAAGGTCGACATGGATTCGCCGTCAGACACACATCGCCATCTTTCTCACTTAATTGGACTCTACCCCGGCTATGCAGTATCAGGTTATGAGCCATCTCTTCAGGGCTCCCCTTCAAATGCGACCAGGTCATTTACCAAAGCCCAAGTCCTGGATGCAGCGACAACGAGCTTGGCTCATCGAGGGATTGGGACTGGTCCCGACGCTGATGCCGGCTGGGAAAAGGTCTGGAGAGCTGCCGCATGGGCACAACTACGAAACGCTAGTCAATTTTACTTTGAGCTTTCCGTAAGTGCCATTCAGGATCCTTATCAAAATTAAAACCGACTATGAGAGCACGCATAGTATGCAATCAAGACGAATTATGGAGCCAATCTACTCAGTTTGTATACCCCGGACGATGTTGATCCAATCTTCCAGATCGACGCAAACTTCGGATATCCCGCAGCATTGCTGGTAGGTCTCATGATATAATTGCACGATTCGTCATTGATGTTCATGAATACGTTCACAGAACGGATTGCTGCAAGCACCTGACGTTCCATCATTGACAACGCCAATAGTCATCACGGTCCTTCCTGCTCTTCCGGACAACTGGCCTTCCGGCTCAATTAAGGGCGCAAGGGTGAGAGGAGGCTTGACGGTAGACTTCCAATGGACGAACAGCCAACTTGGTCCCATCACGATCAAGACTGATACCCATGCGAAAGCGAGGCCGATTCAGGTTGTCTACAAAGGAAAGACATTGTCGTCGTTCAACAGCTCCCCCGGCTCAACTACAATCGTCAGAGTGTAGATTATGATGTCCGTTATATAAAATCCTCGGTGATACTGGTACAGGATCCATCTCCATGTCTGGTATCCGCGCACAACTAGTGATAGAACTTGCGGTTCGGATTAGCTCCAAAGAGATCGAATCGAATTTCGGGCAGCATCTAAAGATTGGAATGAGTTGATGCTTCGATTTGAGGGTGTCAGTTATGACTTACTCTATCCTCGAGCAGGCGTAACCGTTCGTCGAGAGTGTTGTCAACCGTAATGCGCCTGTCCCCGCTGATCAAAATGACACCACCAGCTCTAGAAATCGAGAGCCATCAGCATCCTGTACTCTGCAAGGGGAGCGTAGTCACAACACTCACAGTTCATTCGACAATGACCCCTCTACTTTGACGTCGACATGCCTGCCACTGATCTCGGTGTACTGTTTCTGAGCATTTTTGGCAGCCTTCTTTCCGATATCAACATCCTTCCCTCTGACATGTACAGTCGCGTCCGACTCGAGAAGTTGTAGAAGTGCTTGGACAATTACGCCCTCAAGGAACTGAACGTATTGGCCTTCGTTTGCGGCGAGGTCAAGAATCGATTCGCGTGCTGTTTCAAAGAGGTCCTGAAGATGTTCCTCTCGTTGTTGAAGGAGTTTGAGACGTGACTTATTCGTCAAGGTTGACTGTGCACTGCAATGCTTGGTTTAGACGATACGCCAATCCTAAATGAAGGCAATGCGTACATCTTCTGTGCAGTTTCAGCACCCTTGCGCTTCTTCTCATACTGCAGATCGATAGCTTGCTGGTCTTGTTTCACGAGTTTGGCCTGACGTATGATTAGGGTGAATTGTTCACCAAATCATACAGCAACGCGGGCAACAACATACCTTCTCGATCGCGAACTCCTCATCCGCTTTGACTTTAATCTCTCTGGCCTTTTCCAATGCCTCCTGCTTGATGAACGCCACCTAGAATAATCATACACTCAGATAGTACCCAAGTCCATTGATTTCGTTTCCCGAACGGCTGTTACACGAAACGACCTCTGTAGCACAAATGTTTACTAACCATCTTGTTCATCTCGCTAATAACCTCATCATCATTCAATGGTCGTGTTGACATGGTGGGCAACGTTCAGTACAGCGAAGACCTAGAAATTGAGTTGGGAGGATGGAACAGACGTTCACCCAAATATGGATCGCAGGGACCCATGTCGCGGCTTATGTAATCACGCTCATGGCACAACAGCTAAAAACACAAATAGAACCGTATGTTCGAATCCCACTAGTCCCAACAAATACTTTGCGACAGGATATGATATTGAAGAAATTCCATTCACCCATCGTACACTTGCACCGTCAAAACAATTTACAAGAAAGCTAGAACAACCCGACGAGATCTGCGAACGGGTCTTTTCCCTGCGCTTGCCCAGATTGCGCCTGCGGAGGTGGCTGTTGTGGCTGCTGCTGAGGATGATGTTGTTGCTGCTGCTGCTGTTGGAAGAATTGTGTTTGCGGCTGCAACGTTTGCTGGCCGAAGCCGCCTCCATTCAATCCAAACCCAGGAGCAGGACCACTTGGAGTTGAGCTCGAACCAAAGTAATTCGGCGTAGGGGAGCTCATCCGTGGACCACTCTGTGCGTGCACCTGAGGTGTACCAGGTAATCGTATTGATCCATGAGCAGGAGTTGAAGGTTGTGGGGACACAGTGCTCGGTCGTGTGGAGATATTGAGATTGGGAGGTGAACTCATCGTGTTCATCGATCCAAAACCTGGTGCAACACCAGCGAGGTTAAATGGAGTAGTCGTAGGGTAAGGGGAACCCGCTGGGGTGGAGGACGAACCAACACCAAATGATATTCCACCCATTCCTGACGGTATAGGTGGAGCCTGAGGCTTACTTGAAGGTGGTGCTGAGGATGATGAAGACCCGAAAAGGTCTTCAAGTTCGTTGATAGAAGTTCCTCCCGCCCCGGTGCCCACTGCTGGACCGGATGATGCAGGCTCATCGAGGTCAATGAGTGATAAGTCGTTTTGTCTCGGGCCCAGTTCCGCAGGTATTGGATTCGAAGCAGCTACGAAGTCACCCTTCTTGAACGATTCGTATCGATTCAAAACAGTGTTGATCTGATCGTTAATTTGCAAGAACGTATCTAAAGGTACACATGTGAGTGAGTATCGACAAACTCACAAGAGATGGATCCCCACCTAGCGATTCAGGGTCGTCACTTTCGGCATTTGATATCCATCCTTGTATCTTCGGTCGTGCGCTCTTCAATATTGAGGCGACTTGCTGTTGGAACACGGTTATAGGTCCGTCAGCTTACGGCAATTTTGTGAAAAGATGAAATCGCTAACATCGTAAACATCACCCTGAGCGAATCTTTCCCCTCTGGCAACATCCACATTATCCAACATCTCGTTCAGCAAGATAACCTTATTCTCAAGCTTATTCAGCTCAGTCAAGGCTTGTGACCGATAGTCCGGTTTTGCATCGGGGTTGGCACCAGCAAGTGATTTCATGAGTTCTTGAGCCTGTGCGAGGTCGCGAGGAGTACCCCGTCGAATAAGTTCTTGAAGTTTGGCGGACTGTGCTTCACGATCCTCGTTTTCGAGCTCTTCCGCGGTTTTCAGGTACTGAGAGGAAAGGTGTTAGCATACGAGGCACACCTTTGAATGCACGAATCGAAGGAGAAGATGTTATCATACTGCGCATAGTGCTTCTGGTGAATCGAACAATCTTAACGAACACCCTCTCTTCTCCGAAGAGAATTCAGGAAGGGGTTGCAGGATGTACTTCGAAACAAAGAAACAAAGAGAAGATATATCACAGCACTCACAGAAGCAGGGGGGACGGACTGTTGTCTTGGCATGTCACGGAATCGATAACCCTTGAAGGTCAAGAGCCGATGCATATCCCTGATATTCCCCAAGTCATCCTTAAACCTCGACTCCTGGCATATTCCCTCTTTCCATCCATGAATTAATTCTAGGATGCGCGACATGACGGGTCCGGGGAAAGGCGGCGGACGTTCGGGGAATCGGCGAACAAGTTCATTGAGGAACTCCTTGGTAGATATCTGAAGATGTAAAGGGTATCCGCATGTTTGTACCAGAGTGTCTAGAAGGGCAAGTGCGAGCATGGCTACGTGAGGATTTCGATGGTTGACTAGTTGTGCAATGGTCATTGCAGCTTCTCGGGGTCTATGGAACGCATAAAGCTCAGTACACATGACACAAAACAGTCTATTCGTTACTGCGTACGTGTTGCCTTTCTTCTCCTTGATGTAATCCGCCACCTCGAGATTGAGTGCATAGTTGGGTTCCGGCTGGGAGGGATAAGTTGCTCGAGTGATCAGCACCTTCAGTGGCGAAGTATCCGAGAGCCAGCTCGTTGCAGCTGTCGGAAACATGATCGTCGTTCACCGAATTGTTTCCAGAGTGTTTCCGAAACTAAGTTGAGGATGACGTGAAGAAAGAGAAGTCGAGGGCAAAGGCTATGGTAAAGGATGAAGTGAAGCCGACGTGGACATAGCCGCACAGAGCTGCGTCCAGTTCGGCGCTTTTCTCATTCTCTCACTCATTTCAAGCGTTTCGACTTGTTATTTTCTCAGATATTGACGATGCTCGGTCATGGCTTGGAAATTTGTCATATAAACTGCTACAAGATGACTGTATTTACACCGGATGTCCGACTAAAAGCACGAGAGCAGAGGATGCTGGGAGAATTCGCCATACGCCCACCCATGCTTGACGTCCGTGCTTTCCGAATCCAGCTGGCCTCCCTAAGATTTCAGCGATGGCGTGGATGATTCTCAGCCTACATAAGATAGCGGCGGACGCGAACTCACCCATCCTGTCTTCATCCTCGGCCTTTCCTGCTCGTCCTGTTGTAATTTCCGCTTGGGGCCTTCACAGCTTGCGCTTGACGATCTGCTTGACCGATGTCCTCAGCAATTCGTTTCGACTGAGAGGGTACACGACGCAACCTTGTTGTTCTTGGCAAGTCCAGCTTCGACGAAGCGTATATAGCTGTCGGTTCTTATGCTGAGTACTCGTTACGGGCGTGATCGCCGAAATTCACTCACTTCGATGAGCGATTGCAGCATCTTCATGTCGTTTCTTCTAACAGAATATGTACTCTGATGAAACCAATCCTGTCTTCTATCTCTCCAGATTTAATGGCAGACATGGTGTGCAAAACCTCCACAGAGGTTGAAACTGCCTGACAGAGGATCTGTGAGGATCTGCTGCATTCATTCGTGAGTTTTGTTTCTGTACAGTTTTGAATGTGTTATTTAGCTCACCATGTATCTCAGTAGACTGTCAATTAACTTCCTAGACTTCTGCCAGATTGTATGGACTGGGTATAGTGGACAGGTAGGTCTTCCATCTCCAATGCAATGGTTTACTTACAGGCATGACTAAGAGGATAGTGGGTATCCCAGCATACCTCCAATGCCAGTCAAACATTGAAGATATGTTGGGGTATTCACAGGTAACAGTTAGGACCTGGTATTCCAATCAAAGTTAGCAGCAGTTACTCTCATGCTCAAACTCATATGTAACTCATATGACTTTCAGCACAGTACCCTCCCACACCAGAGCTCGAGAGGGACCATCCCAAACCCAGCGGGCAATGCGTGACGCGAAAGGATACATTGACCTCAACATGTATACGGGTATGTTCGAAACGACACAACTTTACCGAACGGATAAATGACGCTTCCAAAGTGATTGCAGGATCCGTCGTTGTACAGTCTCACGTCACGCGAGAGGTGCGGTGACGAAAAGCGAGTTCGTCAAACTGGGATTGGAGGAATCGTTCATGGGGACAGACTCATCGATGTTGCGGTACTCTCATGCATCAAACGATCATCGTGATAGCAAAGACGAGTATATTCAGGATGGGATCGGCGGCGGGATGGGTCATCTCGTTGATACGTTCAGCGACGTCTGTGTACTGGGTCCAATTCGACTCCATTTGTCCTACAGAATGCCTATCTATTCAAGCATGGTTAAGACTTCGATGACCTTGACTGCTCTGATGACGAACGAACCTAAACTTTCGACTCCACACCCTTAGACTCCCCGTCGACGATATAACGACACGAAACTTTTGAAAATGATAGTTGCGAGTCTAGGATGGATATGTAGTAAGTTGTCGTCTCATAAACCGGTATATGTGCACAGCAACTTAGCGTAGGGTCCCTTTGTCAGGTCACCATTCGGCGGGGCAGAAGAACGCTTGTACGTTCTCGTTAACGATGGACCAATGGACCTGAGAGGGTAGGACACCAGCAAAGTTTGATGAGACAGAGGTCTGAACAATCTTCTTCAGCTCACACGGCAGCTCTATTAGCGAGGTCGTTGCGTGTGCGCAGAGGACGATTCTTCGCCGCCGCTGCCCATAGTCGGGGGACGCGCGTGAGTATCTGTTTCTGCATGCAACCGTCGAAGAGGAGGGGGGCAATCGTGGGGGGAAGGATTGTTACTACCAGAAGATCCTCTTGTCATTTCGCCACTCACTCTCCTCACAGCCCCTCGACATTCCCAGTATCATCTGCACTTGCGCGGCGCTTTCCTCATGGTGTCCTTGCTGGAACCTTCGATACACGAGGTGGAATTCTGGTCTTCATCATGTTCCGCTGAAGATAATAAGTACGTACTGAATACTCAAACCGTTGTGATACGTTCTCAACGATATAATCTATCTAGATCCAGGTATCGCGATAAAAGGAACAAGGGTACTAAGGTAATACAACTCCGCCGACACATGTTGTTGTCCAATGGCGTTGCAGACCCCGGAACTAGGACGGTCTGGTTCGATACTGAGAACCTAGTTGCTGGGCGCGTCGGACAAGTAGCGCAATTTGATCAAGAACCCTTATGTTCTATCGTTCTGATCCCGGCATCTGTGAAACGACCACTCCCCGTCTTCCTGGACGGCCTGACGTCGCCCAAGAAAACCGCTTCCTTCATTTGTGCAGCATGTACCCAAGGACTTGCGTTCATAAGCGTGGAAGGGGCGCAAAATGCTTTAGCCTCCAGACCGACCTGCTATGGGCGGTTGCAAGTCTGTCGGTGAAATCCGATGATGGAATTCCAACTGTGGTTGAAGTACGAAGAACACATTATTCATGAGGGATTAGTATGCGGACTATCAACTACGGATCTTGGCTCAAATATGGACGGATTCCCAACACGCCTTCCAGGCGTCCCACTGCGTCTATTCACCTCCTTCTGTCACAGCCCTTCAGGCATCCTCGTATACATCGAGACTGTGAGTGGCTCAATCATTCGGCCTTCATTACATTGAATTGACATGTCCGCTACTGCCATCCAATTGTTAAGTGTTTCCGTTAACCATTGTTGTCAGTCATGGACGACGGGTCCAAAGTCGATTCATCTGAATCTTCGTATGTGGCGTCGCAAGCGCAATCTCGAACGTGCCCCGTCTGCGAGCAACCAATTGCGTGGCGCCTGCTGGGTGATGCAATCCATGTTTGCTACACGTAAGTGCCCACCGAATGTTCTAAGACGACCATGAGCCTGACATGACCTTTCTGTTAGCCAAACGATCACCCAGACGGTCCATTACATCAGGTACAACCCATTAGATTCTCCTGCGGCTGAACGGGCCCGGATAGAACGGTCCTGTGTGGACAGACAACCAAGTAGTTTTGTATGGCTTCGGTATAACTCACAGGTCGATCAGGGGATTGGAGAATCCAGGCGGTGAGGGCGAATCGATGGAAACCATCCGACAGCCTGCGGAGGCGCAGCCCTTACCTTCCAAAACCTCAGATTGCTTTGTATTTGCTGTCATTGTTTCGTTGCTAGCTTTCAACCTGCTCTTTAGCTACCACAAGCTCGTTATTTTAGATCATTTGTAAGTCTCTCGTACCTTTGATTGCTACTTTATTTCTCGCCTCCACTAAAATAGGCAATGGACCATAAAGTCCGCGAGGTACAACGGTGATGACCAAGACCTAGTCCCATCATCGTTGTACGTCACATACCACGAAGTCGAATTTCTTTTTCATGTGGAACTTATTCTCATTCTGGGATTTGTTCCTAATGATTCAGAGGCTCCTGAGTTGCGGAATGCTGAATCGTATCCTATCGATGTCTGCTGTCACCTGGTTGTTATCGCAGAAGATCTCGTCATCTTCAGGACGAGAGCTTAAGAGAGCGGGGGGAATTGTGTATAGATTGTCTCAGTTTCGACCAAGCGGCGGGAATTGAGCTGGGCGAAGCTGTAAAAGCGAAAGATTGAAACTTATAATAATATTTACTCAACCTCTTGTCTGGACGATTCTTGGCAGGACATTTCTCCGTCTTAGAGCAAGCGGGCGATTCAACGCGGCAGTGTGAGGCATCGTTGATGCAAGCCAGCCTGAGCAACGTATACGTAAGAGGCTAGACGCTAGAGTGATCTTCAAGTTGGAAGGATAGAATCGCAGCACAGCACTGTACTGGGTCATCCAGTCAATTGAAGCTCTAGGATTCTTTTCGACAAGCCTTTCATCTTGGTGGGGAAGCAGTAAGAACGATGCCTGGACATAAACCTCTTGCTAGGCATGACTACGACGACGGAAGCTGCTCTCGACTCAGAGCCAGAGTCTGTCATCGTCAATGGATGCTCAGGCTGTTGTCGATTCTACCATGTTGCTAGGTCGCTAGCCATGGAATAGAGTGACGCGAGGTTGAACTTGTACTTATCTTACGCAGTATGGCTGGCTAGTCAGCTTTCACAAGATCCTCGAGCCCGCTTCAGGCCCGGAGGTGATGGTGAATGAAGGAGTCGACTAGAGGGGAGTTTAGGAAGGTTTGGATGAGTGGTGTTGAAATGGTACGTCGGGAAGGTTGCATCAGGAATAAATCCATCGTATCGACGTCCGTTAGTAACTTTCTCTATCATTAGGACCCTTCACACTCACCTCCTTACCGACAGCAATGGTTTACTGCCATACTGTCTAAGTGCACCTCTTGGGTGATTGACATCTTCCGCAAGAGATCCACTCATCCGGTGCCGATGTCATAAATCATGCAAAGCATTAGAACATAATGACTGATCCCTTTCATGCCTAATCGTGCGTATTCGCCAACTGTAACGCAAACTCATGTCAGCACGTCCTCACCGGGAAAGAGCTATTCCTGCTTACCAGGATTCACATATCCTCATCTAGGACTTCCTTCGCATCGATATTTCTTCTCCATTTTGGAGTGGCGAGATCGAGATATGGTCATTTAGAGGAAGCGCAACACCACACGTTACTGAAGATTACGTCCTATTCAGCTGTTCAATCGGTAGGAAGGTGCATTCCATGGACCACTCCAAATGACGTACACGTAGTTGGACGTTGGTGAGGCAGAAGAAGCGGCGAGGTCGTAGGACTCGGAGTGGCAAGGCTGTTTCAGTCCTGGGAAGCAAATATTCGGACCGGATGAGTAGCAGACTCGTCCATAATTCGAGATGCTACGAAGGCAAGGGAGAGACAGCGTAGAGACATATTGGGCCGGTTTGTCTCAAACAATAAAGAGGATGATTTCGGAAGGTCCAAGCAGAAACTAGACGCGCTCTGAGCCACTTAGCAGCCACTCGGGACTATCTCTAGAACTCACTGAAGTTGCCTGTATTGCTCTCCGCTTCTCCCAACGTCATGGCGGTCGAAATTTCCTTCCTTTCGAGTGTGGCGTGCTCCTCGTCCTTAACGAATTGTGGTGCGTCCGCCGTCTTCCATCGGCCGAACTTTCTCCTCATCTGATAGCAATAGGATCAGCTTAACGACGACTTGCACAACACGAAGTATCCTTGTTTGCCCTCGCCCTTTCCGCGTTTGGTGTCCGTCAGAATTCTGGGGGACGGTCGTCCACCGGATGTCATTGCTTCTAATTGAAACAGATCGGAAAACGTCAATGAGAAATGAGGGAGGCACAACCGACAGAATGGTACGTCCTCAAGGCCGACAGCGGATCCCCTGAAGTTTGCTTACTCGGGCATGAGACAGAAGTTTGTGCGCTCGGCGGCCCAGGCGTGAAATAAGACACACCATATTCAGTGATCGAGCTTCGTAGGATCTTGCAGATGTGATGCGGGACTTATCACCTCATCACCATGTGTCCTCCTTGTTTTCCATTGTTCTGATCCATGAATTCTCACCTTGCGTTCAAGTCCGACTTTTTTGAGGCGAGAGGCGCGCACGGCTAGCTGCCCAACCTACGTTTTTCTTGGATGCGGCTCGGAGATAACCGCTAATTGGGATTGCCTCAGCTGCAGTGCTGCAGGAACGTAGTTACACGCTTATTTCTCTGGATGAAATTGGTGGGCGGCAGATGGAAGGAGGGACCCCTGGTTGCGCAAGATTGACGGGGATGTTAACCATAGTTGGGTATTGGGACCCAGTGGTAGCTTGTTTGAGTCGAAGCATCGCATGCAAGGATCTAGTGCTCTTTGCGAACATTGTCGAGCGCTCCCATTTCCTTGTATGTTGTTATTTCCAGTGAATTATGCCACCTGCGTTGCGGATGACTAGGTACTTAAGCGTCGTTTGTGAGTTCCAGATGTTCCTCAATTCCCCGCCACTATCTCCTTCTCACTGGCGCAAACTTCCCTGTGCCATATCCTGATCTTGCTATTCCTCCCTCTCATTATCCCATTCTAATTCCCTTCCCCATGGGCCGGCACAGTCACGACAATAATCGCAAGTCAAGTAACAAGAAGGTACGTCTGAGCTTCTATCCCTTACCCGTTTCCAGACTCCGACCGTTGTTATCTAGGGCTGTGGTGATGCTCACGCGAAGAAGCATGACCAGGTTGTAGAAGGGACAAGCAAAAAAGTGAGCATTATTTTACTGACCTGGTCTGCTTAACCCATCCGCAATTTCTTTTACAGAAGGCCCCGCAGGTTCAGTGCACCGAATGCGGGAAGTGGTTGTCTCAGAAGAGCGACCTCGGCCGCCATTGGGGCACACATTCCCGTGCAGGGTATGTTCCTCACGGCATGCCGTATGGAATCCATTGAACTAAAGCTTGCTTCGTCCAGCCGCAATGGCTACATTTGTCCTTGGAACCATGTCTGCCAGGCTCCGGAAGAGGACGTTAAAGTCATCTTGCAACTCCACAACTTGATGACGCATATGCATCGACAGTGAGCACATCCATTATGTTCCTTGTAACATGGCGCTGACATGATTTCCGTATAGCGTCGTCAGACAGCCATGGACATGTGGCTTTCTGATAGCATGCGAAGTCTGGTGTACAAAGCGCTTTTCTAATCGTGATGACAGATGTCAACACAGAATCCAAGTGCATGGCTGGAATGACGAGAACGAGGACAAGGACGAGGATGAAGCCATGGACGATCCAGTCGAACACGTCGATGGGGTTCCAAGACCGATTACGAGGCGCGTCCTTAGGGGACCATCGGACGTGCAACGAGTCGCTAGCTGCCTCTACGATCTTCACGTTAGCGGCGTGCCGGATATTAACTTCAAACTGCCCGTCAGAGGAGCTACCCTCCACCTTTCTCCCCAAACAGGCCTACCCTATTACCAGATTCATATTGAAGAGGACAATGAGATGGCGGGCAAGAAAAAGTGGTCGGGAGAACGTGCCTCGGATGTTGAAGAAGCTTATGAGGCTCTCAAGAGAGGCAAAAACCAAGCTAGGTCTCGTTTTCGCCGTACTATTCGTAATGGTTCTCGCAGGCGTTTGATTTCCGATAACGACGACTCATACAACATTTCTGGTCATGCGCTTCCGCAACCGCCTCGCGCATCGTCGAGTCGGATAGCTACTATTCCTTGGTTTGACGATGCTCCTCACCTTTCTCACTCGGTTCCGTCCCCCATCGGCCCTTCCCCTTCCCCCGAACCACCTCGTGCTTCATCGAGTCGACTGCCCGCTGTACCTCATTCCTATCAACTCGCTCGAGACCGCTCAGATCCCCTCCACGCATATTCGTATATGCCGCCGGAACCACCTCGCGGGTCTTCAAGTCGGTTGCTCCCCTCTCCTCGGCTTAGTGATGTTGATTGCTCCTACAATCCCCTAGACTCTCCAGACACATCACCCAAATTTACTTACCCACCTCCCCCCAAACCGCCTTGTGCATCTTCGAGCCGATTGCCCGCTCCTCGGTTTGATGACGCTCCTCATCCGTCATACCAACAGGTTGATTTCTACTCATACCCTCCACCTAGGCTGCATCCCGCGTCGCCCTACAGGCATGCCCCGTATCCTCCCTCCCTCAACATTACGCATTCGGATCACTATCGGCACTATCACCAGAGAGTTGTCGAGGACGCTTGTAGCATTCAACGTCGTCACCTTCCTACGTCCAATCACTCTGATCCACTCCGATATTATTCGGAGAATGTCCGTATCAACTCGCATCCATACCTCGCGCGACGTCCAAGGCCCGGATTGACTGGTGCATTCGCTTCGGCTCCCTCTGGTATTCCTCTCGAACTCCCCACTCCTCCTTGGAGCCCACCGCCTGCTTGTCAAGGAGGTCATCGTTCATGTACGCCGTCTCCGTCTCCGTCTCTGTCACCGTCATCCCCGCCCCCGCCACCGCCACCAGTACAATGCCCTATGAAGTGGACAGACATGACCGGTCCGTCGCTACCACCGAACTTCAGGGGCTTTCGAAAATAGACTTCCTCCTGGACGCCCTCAAACCCGTCAACCATGTCGCTGTTGATGTCCACTTTATGTGCCTTCCATATTGATCCTCTCATACTATTGTCTCTCTATCGTCCTGTTCTCGATCCCGTTTTTTTTTTTAACTGTGTTCCCTTTTAACGCTCTTATTTGTCTTATTATTTTAGAATTGTACCCGTTATTTGTTGGTGGTCTTAGTCGCATTATCTCTCGTCGTAGTTGTGAATCAGTTGTGTATTGGTTGTTCCTTGTAATTGCATTGTTCTCATGCTATATGTTATACTTCGTGCTGATTCCCCCCCTCCGATGGCCGTTGTAAACAGTTTGAACAGTGTAAGCTTCTTAGGTTTTCCATTCATGAAACACGTTGCTAGGTGCGATCCATAGCATCCGAGTAACATGTTAGACGTTCAAAGTACAGGCTTCGCGTCGATCAACCCTGCTGTGTCAAAGTAGTTCTGATCGACCGAGTTAATCCTTGAGAAGCTCGCACTTCATTTTGGAAATCATTGTCATATAAAGCACCGCGTCGATTTCTCGAATTTCTAGAGAGAAGAACGGACCGCCGCATGGAAGACAAGTATCGAAACGACAGTAGAAAATAGAAGGACGATGACGAGGGCTTCAGGTGCTCATCGGACTAGGTATCAGAGTTCGCCGAGTATGGCTGACCTTCCGATAAATAATTACAGCGGACGCTGTGATATACCAAAGGATGGTGTCAGTCAGTGCTGAGAGAGAACACCTTCAATAATAAAACGACGTATTAGAACGTCTAAGTTCTTATAATACAGTTCGAAAAGGTTAAAAAGAGCACAAGATAGGATGATACAAGAAAGTTCGTCGTGGTCTCATCAAAGGGGTCATCTGAAAAGACGTCTGTGGTCAACGAGTGGAATGATGATGTGAAGGGTATACGCACTAGTAACGAACAAGAAACGGGAAATTAGGACAAGAGATCTCGACCCTTGCCTCGAGCATGAGCCCTCTTGAGTTCATCGATCTCGAAACCCTCTGGCCGATGTACGATATCATCTCTCATCATCGCTTCCTCCAAAGACAACATCTTCGTCTCTCCCACCCTAAACGTCTGCAGCGTCGGAGTCTCATTCTGACCCTCATCTTCAACAGAGGTCCTCTTCCGGCCCAAGTCAAGGGAACGGAACTTAGCAGTCAGTGCTGGAGAACGAGACCTACTTGTACTAGTACTGGCTTCCATCCCATCGTGATCCCAGCTGGCCACTTGAGACAATGGAGAACCAGATCGAGAGGTAGAGACACTAGTAGTGGAATCAGAACTGGTACGACGGCGACCTTGGACTATTCCTGAAATCCTGCGTTTGATTCCTTTGAGCGACAGCTTCCGAGTCGGTGGTGGGAGTCGAGGGAGAGGCGTAGGTTCTTGAGGCGTTGGAGGAAGGGCTTTGTTAATGATGTGAGGCGGAAGAGGGTTCGTGTCGTCGGAATAAGGACCACTGATTTGGATGCGTAGGTGAGCAGGAGTGTCGTCAGCTTCAGATTCGCAGTTGTAGTCCTCGTACTCATCATCGTTGTAGTCAGGGTAGCCACCCGTTGGGTAATGGAAAAGGTTTGGAGGCGGAATGGGTGCATCGTCTTGAATAATCCGAAGTCCCCGAATGCCTTCTTCTAGATCGTACGCAGAGCTATCAGTCCTATGGTAGAGATTTCCGACGCCAGTCACGTCAACCATGGGGCCACCAGGTTCGCTGGAATAGACGGAAGATGGTCCAACAGTAGTGGTTCTATGATAGAGGTTTCCGACATCAGCTATGGCGTCGTGGAGGCTATCGGGTTCATCATAGGCGGACACGGAGTCGATACTAGTCTGGGATCCAAGTGCTCGGAGTCTCAAGTCAATGGCGCTACATTCTGAAAGGGAATATGAATCCTGTGTGGCGTCATCACGGACTTCGTCTGCACCTAAGGCAGAACCAACGAGAGTAGACTCGGAAAGCTCAGAAGAAGCCTCAGAGGTATCGTAATCATCAAGACGTTCGCGAAGGCTGGTGTCCCAAGAGGACCAAGATGTGCGTCGTGAAGACATCGTATCCTGAGAAAATGACCAAGTCAGTAGACATCAAGGCATGTGCAATACGAGGGTACATACGGTAGTGTGCAAAAGCGAAAGCGCTGATTGCGTTAATGAGAGAAGAGTGTGGAAGGTGAGAAGAAGTCGCCAGGGACCTTTGAGTTAGGACTTATATATTGAAGAGTCATGTTTCTTTGATCTCTTTGTCCTTCGTCAAACACGTCCCGCGCCACAGTGTCTGTGGCGCGATATGCGTTTGGCAGGTCAAAGCTCTCGTATGACTCGATCCAGTGCACTGTCAAAGTGTCTCAGGATTCTTCCTTCGTTCAATGAATCCCTCGAGCCATGCTGTTTCCAGACACGGAGTGATTGGTACTGTAAGTATTGAACATTCGAACGGATCGATCTGTCTTGTTGAGCTCAGACTTCCAAAACGGGTATTCCAAACTCCGAAGGCGTCTAGGCATGTCGCTTGGCCACCTCAGAGTAAACCAACCAGCCGACTTGCTGTATCGTTCCAGTGTCCGAATTTCCGGCAGTTCAGTAGATATCAAATCTTCCAATGATTGACTGCTAAGAAACTACGGCTGCTATGATACAATGATTCCGGTGAGTCTAGAGATACATGTGCGTGATCTTCATTGATTATAAAGTTTACTGCACGCCGGGCAGGTTGCGACCTAGTAGCGTCATGAAGTCAGACGTGAAGTCACCGGATATGTATATCAGACGCTACGTACCTCCGTATTGTTTGGCTTCCTTGTTAGCGAAATCTCCAGCTTTGTCGGCATTCTGTTCGCTCTGCGGATGACAACGAACGTCAGCTCATGGTTCGCTTAGAAGCAGGTTCTTTACTGACGACGTTCATGCCAAACTTCTTTCCGACCATGGTGATACCCTTGTCAAGCCAGTCCGCCTTTTCCTGGCCCTGACCTTGACCTTGACCCTGACCCTGGCTCTGGCCCTGACTCGTGTTCTGGCTCTGGCCCTGGATGCCGCCACTTTGGCCCTGAGTATTCCCTTCGTATCCACCAGCGACCCCGCTACCATGTGCTCCGTAACCTCCTCCCATATCGGTGCTTTGACCTTGGGTCTGACGAACAGAGTCGTAACCCTCGCCTTGCTGGGACTGTTGGTTGAAGCCGCCGGCTCCCTGGTTGTTGTTGTCGTTGAAACCGCTCATGATGAAGGTAAGAGGAAGAATATGTTATGTGGTAAGGGTGGTAATTGGTTTTGTTGAAGTTAAAAGGTAACGCAGCCTATGGATTATATACCGCCGGAATTTCGCTGTTGCGTCACTGTGGGGCCGTCTGGCCTGACCTAAAGTTGGTAATCCAGTTACCATCTTTGGGGTCGCAATGACATCGTTGCGATGTTCCCTTGAAGCTGCGGAATATATACCGCGTCCGGTGGTCTGGAACGCTCTAGGATTTTATAATATTATGTCCAAGTCAGTGACTTCAAAACCAGGCTTACTCCGATCAGTGCCAATCTCATCCAACACATGCAACATCGAAGGTGTGCCGGTTGACTGGCGTTCATTCTTTATTTACAAAACGCAGACCAGTATACCAATATACAAGGTAATTGTGGTTGATGCAAGGAAACACTATGATGCGTTGTGAGGACGGTGAGAACGAAAGGAACGAGAAGATCAATATTCGGGTCCCGATGAGCTCACTTAGATGCAGGCGCTCCAATGACGACCCGTTGCACACATATTGGCTGTGGTGTATGATTTCAATTGTAGTGCAAAACCATACTGATCTAAAACATTTCATTTCTTCGTAGCAGGTTCAAATAGCTGGACTTCGACTAGTGTACGCCGGGAAGATTGAAACCTGACCGCAGAGTGCTTATTGAGCTTTCTGTATAAAAAAGAAACTCAAGACAAGTCGAAACAGGCCAACATACCTTCTTTCTTGTCAAACTCCTTATCCACGAAGTCACCAGCCTTGTCGGCATTCTGGTTGCTCTGCTCAACGAGAATGCTCTCAGCGTGCATTCAGAAGACTTCACTCGAGTATCGCATACGCACAATGTTAACTCCTGCCTTCTGGCCGGCATCCTCGATGCCCTTGTCGAGCCAGTCTTGTCGCTCTTGGCCACCTTGCTGCTGGGCACTGGATTGAGCGCATTGTTGGAAGTTTCCCTGGGGGTTCTGAGGCTCGAAAGATGCCATTGTTGTTGTTTATGAGTGTGAGCTTTATGAGCGACTTGTGGTGAGTAGGTGAGTTGACGATGTTGATATGAGGCACCAAGATTTTTATAGTTGTATGAGGGATACCTGACATCAGTCCATTCCACCATGCACCCCTCATGACGTTTGTCACAATGGAGTCTCGCGTGTGATGGAGATGCTCATGTGCGGCGTGAGGAAATTTCCACTCATTTCAGCACATAGCTCCCTGCCATGAGGCTTATTTCCCGCATATTGGGCCACAGTAAAGGTGCCACATTTACACGATGAAAATATATTTGCTCTTCGAAAGTCTGATAGGTACAACGGAATATTCAGATGGCTTTGATCATAGGTGTCCTTGCGTCATCGTAACCTACGAGTGAACTCCGCTGATGACTGCACGGACGTATTTGGACAAGATCATCCAAATAAGGCAACGCCTTCTAGGTCGAGACTATCACGATTCATGGCCTATCACTCAACTCCGGTTAAGGCTCGATTAGGCTGGGAATGATCTAGATGTCGCATTTATACAAGCTTATCGATGGACACAGACAGCCAATAGATGAAAAATAGATACATGTACACATTGTTAATTTGTCTTCAAGCCCTGTTCAATCCAAGGACCCCGATATCATTACTTGGCTTCGGCGGTCGTACCACATTCCTTGCATGTTCTTAGTTCCGGGTCAGCCATCCATCGTTGGATAAGAGGTTTCAGTTGGGTTCCGAGATTTGTAACATGGAAAGTATCTTCGTGGATAATCGTTGGTTTCTCGTGCTTGCCGGACTTGCAGTACCAGCGTAGATGATCTGATGAAGGCGTACAGTTAAGCGAAATATAAATGAAATATACGGGTAACATACCAGTAGCGTCGTCTGGGCGCACACGTTCAACTACGAGTCCGACGGTGTTGGCGAACCGTACAGGGTTATGAGGGGTATTAGCTGAAGATACAGTCGTGTTAAAAAGATTCATAGAATAAACGGAAGAAACTTGCCGGGAAGCAGAAACATCTCCCCCTCTTCAATTCTGATATCTCTGAACTGGTCCCCGTCAACTACGCGAAGCAACATTCCCCCCTTGTGCTGGTAGAACCATTCCTACGCATCAAAGATATTTGTCAACAGGAGTGAACAGAATATCGAGTGCTCAGTGAATTTACCTCAGTCTCGTTAAGATGATAGTCATTCCTCTCGTTAGGTCCTCCAACGACCATAACAATATAATCCTTCCCAGTGTACAAGCAGAAATTATTCACAGGAGGTGACAAGAGATGGGAATTCTCGGAAAGCCATTTAGGGAAATTGAGAGGTGGGCCAAGAACCATCTTGATGTCGTTTGGGGAGGTGCAAGGGTGTAAAGGATAAGCAAGAAGACCCGAGAGCACGAGTGAGAATACCAGGAGGCGGATGTGTAATATTCTGAGGAAGAAAGCCTAGCAAGATGATTCCGTCATCTCAGATCGGGCCGAAAGAGGTATGTCATCGATCTCACGGCTGGATGCTATGCGTTACAACCGAATCCATGTTTCCAGCATCCGCACAGTTCATTTGGTCTAGGAGACGTTCATAGTCGATGCCTAACTAGAGTTGCTCGTATCGCACTTTGGTCGATCGAAGGCCCACCGTAACCGGTCAGAAGCATGTTGGAAATGAGCGCTTAACGTAGTTGAATTCGAGCATCCTTCAAGTTTTGCCGTTGACATCCACCATCGTCAGCGTCCTAACAACTTGTTAGGACGCTTTTTGAAGCCACTTGTTAGTAGTAACAAGTGGCTTCAAAAAGGGAACAAACTATTTACTCGACTTACGGGACATCGCTTTGATATTCCACTGCGACAGAACAACCGCCCCCGTCGGTAACTGACGATTATGAACTGGTATAACGCGGGACCACAGCCAACCGGTTTTATGGCGCCATCTCGTACATGCATTCATTCAGACATGGCAGGATTGACATGAACCTTATACTGAAGAATCCGGCCCATTATCTGTGTATCTCGGATTCTGATGTCCACCCTGCCGGGAGATCTGAGGTAGTACGAACCTTCAGGACTCTGCATAGTCAACAAGTCGCCCTGGCTGCCGGCCACATCCATTCCACATTCGGATTCCTTTCAAGTTGATCGCGGTAAGCACAATTCAGTAAATGACACTGATGTCAATATTCCGATGTTTTCCCTTGAAGTAGATGTGGGCTAGTTTTTGTTGTGTCATTTCTGCTGCCGAATTCCAAGCTGGTCTCAAGTTCTCCAGAGCATTATATACAGTCCATCGAACCCCACGATCTTCAGGATCGTATTGGTGTCTTTCTTGTCCATCATCCTCATTTGCATTCGGAGACGGAGGTTGCGAAAACGAACACTGCTTCTCCCTGATTCGCCGTGATTTTTCCTTCATCCAAACTAGCATGACTGACTGTGGTAATGACAGACTCAACTCGACCATCACGACGGACCCCTTCACTCCATGGAAATCACATATCCATATACGACTAATTTGTTTGGTAGATCTGCCTCGTGTACATTCCGGAGAGTTCATGTACAAGACCTACTGGCAGGGCCCTTAACTTGTGGCATCTAAGGATAATTTTGCACATTTCCAGAATACTTAGGATCCGTTCCACATCGTTCACGAAATATGCAGTCATGCAACTTTGATCGGGCGCTCCTCGTATTCAGAATTGATATCGAACGACGACTAACTACTGAGCCATGACAGTGGCCAAGTGTGCTCAACCCATTGATACACACGTATACTATTGTGAGTTAGATATCTAGTATTGCTCTTGATAACTTAGTTCTCATGCTGATGGGTCAGAACATTACCGCGCTCGACACCGTCGGCCACACCATGCCACGCGACCACCTGTCAAGTGTGGCAGTGGTAACGAGATTGACAGCATATACACTGATGAGAGATGCCCACCGGGTAAACGACAGCACGAAATTATGGGCGCGACAGTAAGTTCAAGTCCCACATGAGCGCTGCTAGCTACCCTTCCCTCGTTATCTTTTCCCTTCAACACTCTCATTAGGATACGTCCACGTCTCTGAGGAGCGTCTCAAGCTGGACTCGACGCATTCTCGATGAGTTTCGAATTCAGGAGGACGAGTCCGTGGTGGACTCTCATCTGTTATGTCCTGTCTTTTCTGCCTTTTCAGGCTCTTTCCGCTCCTTTGGCACTCACTATTCCGTACGCACATGGCATGTTTTCCTAGATTTTCGACTAATCTGATCATTTCAGTTCCAACCTTGTCGCATGCGAAACTACCGTTCTTTCCTGGGAGGGAGGATCCGGTGTGTTTTATGTGATCGTCCTGAGATCTTCGTCTGACTTTCCTGCATTGTTAGCTCCATATACACTCGTACGTGCATGAATAATCGATAACAGTGATACTCTCTGATCATCCGGGATATTCAACTTTGAATTCAAGGCTTTGTAGGTTTCTTTACCTGCTCTTCGTTCAAGAAACTGATCATGGATCTAGTGAAGTTGATGGGGAAGACCGAGAAACAGCAGTAATTCTCAATAACTCAACCTTCGACTGGGACATAGATATTGGACCTGGTGTTTAATATTTCACCCGTTCAAGTCAACAAGTTTGCTTATAATTTCCTGGAAGGTGTCCCAATTGTGATAACGCTCGGTGATAGCACTGATCAGACGACCTCGTCAGCTCCGTTCTTCACGAAAGCCGGATGTGAGTATTGCACACGTTGCGCTACCATCGTTGCTTAACATTACTTTCTCGTTTCTCCAGCCAAGACTTGTGAACTAATACAGACTTCTCCCCGATCCAATCCATCTTCCGAAGTGCAAACTTCGCTTCTGTATATGACTAGTGGGTCCTTATCACATTCCCTCCCTTCCTCGGCCACGACAGACCATATACACACACCATCCTCCACCTCAACAAGCCCATCTCCCTCTACAACGGCGACCAGTGGAGCAGCTGGCGCATCCCTCTCGAAGCCGAACGCCTCGTTGATCGGTTTCGTCATTCTAGCTGTTGTTCTGGCTCTACTTGTATGCGCTATTGGAGCGATTCTATGGATGAGACGACGGAAAAGGCAGAGGCGTGCTCATATCTCAGTCGGTATGCACCGTTGTTTTGTTCTGTCACACCTCACCTTTTCAGCCTCGTCGCATGTTACATTAGATTTACTCGCTGAGAACAAAGTTCGGGGTTTCGGGTCGTTCGAGTTTGTCCGATCGCCTGCGCTTGATGCTCAGACTAACGATGAACCACAAGTGATGACGTCCGAGCCGCCTGGTAAGTACCGCGATCGAGCCGTCAGTATTTTCTTTCTACTCACGCGTCTAGCAGTCGGGCAGAACGATGGCGCTCCTGTTATGACGATGACCTACAATGGTCAAACAACACGTTCGGTTCCACAACCAGCCTATTCTAAGAAGGTTGCTGCTATCAAGCCGTACGAACCTCAATACGAACCCTCTGTTCTCACCAACCGTCAGGATGGCCCGTCACCATCACGATACCCTTCAACAACCGCTTCTACTCTCTCTTCCAACCATTCTTTCACATCCGCTGGCTCGTCATCCGCGGGATATCCCCCTCGCCCCTTGCCGATTGCAAAGTCGTCGGACACTTATAGTCAGCGATCTCTGAAACGCTACAATGTTACCAACCCTTCCATCTTTTCTGATGATTCTGATGCATTATCACATCTACCAGCTGAAAAGACTGCGTCGACCACCAACCTTCTCGCTCATACGGATACTTCCGATAGACGCGAGGTAGATGGTGGAGTACGAATGGCTGGAGGTCCAGTGCAACAGAGTTTGTTCGTGGGTGGTGATTCACTTCAACCCGCGTATGGACAGATTCAATAAATTCCGCATTAATTTTGTAGACCATAATTCCAAGCGTTTCCCCGTGTGTACCCCAGCCGTTTCTCCTCAAGATCTGTGAACTTTTCACTTGTTGCAGTCGTTGCAAATTGTCCTTTTTTCTCATTCTCTCATCCTTCTTCCACCCATCATGATGATCGTTGGCTCGTCATCATTGACGGACATCTGCGCGGCTGATGCTAACTGTGGTATCGCAGATATCAAACATTGCTTGATGATGAACTACCCCTTTATCGTTTTCGTAAGGTTGGTTGGCATACTCATTCATAATACTTTTTTGCTCTCCATCACTTATTTCACATCTCTTTAGGCCTCTTCTTCAGAGTTTGATCTCCCGGAGGACGCATCGGCCATGGTTACCATCGATCCTGGAAGATCTCCTTCGTCCTCCCTGGATGTAAGAAGTATCGCTGATCTCTCTTTGATTCGACCGCCGTGGCAGTCTCACAGGTACGAGGCCAGACTGAAATGCAGACCATAAGTGCTAGAGGTGTTGGATGGCTCTTTCGTCCTGATGGACTTCTGCCTGGCGCTGGAGATGATTGCATGGCAGCATTCGTTGCTGGAGGGAACTGGTTTACGTGTCGCTGCGTGCTACTAATTCTACTTAACTTTGCCTCGACAGTTGGTGGTGTTGGGAATCTGCGAAGAAATGATCGCCAACAGATGTTTTTGTGTGACTTTGATTTATAATTTCACTCATACATATAATCACACCTCAGCACGCCTCCAGGTCTCTTTCGTCTCAAACCTTGAATCTTCCTGCCCTACTGCTCGACCAGCAGGATCGGTTGGCAACACAGTCCTTACGTTGTTTCCCTTCGTTTTCCCTTCTTGGATCCCTTCCTAAGTTTTCAATCTTGTTCCCTTTTGCATGGCTTTCAGGACTTCATTGCAATATGCCTCCCATCATTGAATCTTTCACTCTCGATTCATTACCCAGCGGTAACGGGATCGCGACAGATGTGCTACCCAACATATCCAGTTCTATCGTATTCGACATTGGCGGACCTTTACCCCCTCCTACATCTTCGTCATTGTTTTCATCCGAACTCGCCCCATCTACTCCCTCTTCCTCTTCATCCTCTTCATCATCCTCTTCTCTGTCATCTTCTTTTTCTTCCACTCCACCTTCTTCATCCTCGTCCTCATCCTCATCATTTTTATTCTCGCCGTTAATCAATGCTCTACCGCGCTCTTCTGTCGACACTACGTCCCCCTCTCCATCCGCCCTCTCTATCATTTTCGCGCCATTCCCTGTGAAAAGCCTTATCTCGAGTTCCCCGAGCCCGTCCCAGCCATCTGCGACTCCCGGCAGCCCAGTGGTAGTATTACAAACAGCTTTACACGGAGACGAAAGTAATGTGGCACCAACACCACTTCCTACAGAGAGCACGATCGACTCACCTGCACATTCATATTCTTCGATCTCTCGTGCTCAGATTGCAGCGATCGTCCTCGGTATCTGTGTGTTCTTTCTGATTTGCTTCATTATTTTCGTTCTTCTCCGAACTCGTTACAGAGGGTGGAGAGTGAAAGCATCACAGTCGGACTGTTTTGGCAAGTATAGTTTTCCCTCGGAGATTCTTTCAATCCATTTACTCATACTTGAAGCCCGCCAGAGCCCAAACCATCTACTGATTCGTCTAGAAGAGAACACCTGAACGTGTCAAACTGCTCTGGTGAGTATTCATCCTTCGTTAATTTGCCGTATTTAGACGAAGGGTCTTAGCAAGAGTTTCGGACACGCAAAGCATCTCCGAAACATCGTCGGATATGTTTTCCTCCGGAGATTCCGTAGATCATGCCTCGCTGGCTGTGTCCTATCTTGCAAATGCTGAGGATCCGGCAAACCCTGTGGATCTCCCCAGCCCGAGGCCAGATAGCAATGTCTTAAGTTCACAAGATGATAAACCACTCCTACATTCGCCCTATCTTTTGACAGATCCAAGCACACCCTCGAGTGCTACTGCACTGATACCTTCTCCGGGTCCCAACACAGGACGTAGAACACGTCGCCATATGTTTTCCACCTCGAGGCTCAGTTTGACATCTGCGCACAGTAGTGTCAAAACTTTCGCTACACAGCGTACTCAACCTCCATGCTATCATAACACTCCGGGACCCAATGAAGTCTGTATTGCAGGTGGGCCACTTGGACAGCGATGGTAAAGGGCCCGTCACTCGTTGATCGTATGCTTTTATTTCCCTTCCTTCCATGTGCAAATACGTCGGTGCACTTTTCGGCCCGCTGTACCTTTCGCCATCTACGAATCACAGTCGTTGTACCTGCTGCTGTATTTATATAAGAGAACCACTGTCTCTTGACTACAGAGAATTTGGATAAATCATAAGTCACCTGGTGTGCGAGGGACGAGCAGGATCAGAACCTTTGACCCGTGGCCATTTTCTGAACGCAGACCCTCGATAAACACGTCACAACAGTGAGCCTGAGCCAGCAAGCCTCCAAGCTCTATAGAGTCTTACTTCAGTTTCTTCTTCATCGATTGCAATTGTAGGCTCAGTTTCAGCCACTATAAAGGTAATCCATATCATGACCGGCTAGAATGGCGATCATTACGGCGTGTACGATAATTGAAGGTAAGTATGTACCATTTTTGTCTACCGCAACGTGCGGAGTATGAGTATAGTATCATATTCATGATTGGCATACTAGCCGGGTATTGCACTGGGTTGGTCTACATCATCTTCAATCCCTAAAGGTGCCGGGTGAATGTTGACGGCTAGTCCAAGTTTACTGGGTAGGTCCTGCCGTGACCCTGCCTGAACCACTGTTTGATCAACATCGAATCGACGCCGACTTGATCAAACAATGTTTCGTGTTTCGTGATGATTTCTGTACCCTATATAACAAGAGGTGGCCTACATCATGTCCCAGGCCATCTAACTCAGATCGCTTCAAAAGCGGTGAACCCCCTATACCAAGTTGTTGAGGTATGCTGCTGAGCTGAACGAATTGTATGTTTCTCACCAGATATTCAGCTCTTCGGGTACTCGCCACACCCCATATCCACAGCTCTACATCGCATGTCACTACCACTTACTGTGGATTTGTAGCCTTTGGCTCCTGGTGAATACTTCATATGATGTCGGGCCAAAGCTTGACGTCTAGCCCTTGGGCTGTATGTCGCGCTCGTGTTGGAACTATGATACGTATAGTGCCACTTAGTCAGACTTCCAGTTTACCCTCTTCGACAAAACTGTCTCCCTTTATCTCTTCGAGTTCATCAATTTCTGGCCTAGTACCTCCTCCCACCAAACCGGTCACTACGACACCCTCCGTCACACCATCTGTTTCTCAAACAGCGGCCTCAGAAACCTGGACCTCCATTGGAATATCGCTATTACCTTCTAGTCCTCCTAATGGAAGCACATACCTAACAACTTCAAATTCCAATACATTTAGTCGGAGTCTTTCGTCCCAACCCAGTGTTTTCGCGACTTCCACGACTTCTTCGTACAGTGACTCGACTCCGTACAGCAGTAGCGCCCGTACTTCCTCTACGAGCGAACTCTCTATTAGTATCCCCGAATCATCACAACCGAAGAGTACATTGGTCTCCACTAGTAACATAAGAAGTATCGCTACAACAAGATCGGACCTCGGAACATCGAGGGATCTTCCGAGTAGTACACCTGTCACCACCCCCATTCTTTCCGGGAACGAGACATCCACATCTTCGCGCTCGGGGATGAGCCACGGTGCAATAGCAGGCGTTGTTGTCGGTGTCGTCGTCTTTCTATTCCTCGTCGGCATCACCTGTATTCTTGTCAGAAGAAAACTGAAATTGAGGACTCGGGAAAGCATGGTGCGAGGTAAGTCAATGAAAATTATCAATCTGCTAATGCTCAACTCGACGTTCACAGCATCGAGCTTGGCATCCGACTGGCCCAATTATCTAGTGAGGTCGCCAACTCCTATTGATCATATGAACGGAAATCAAGGTGAAGGTAAGAAATGGTATAGCTTCTCCAGGTTCCCTACGAACTAATCGTGTTTGGATAACAGATCCAACTCAGATACTCTCATCTTGCGACTATCCTCGTAGTGCTGCCGACGTTGAACGCCGTGATGTTGGACCATATTTGCAGTTAGGCTCGAATCCTAGTACTCCCACGAGCGCTGTGCATGTTGTTTACACTGACAATAGCAGCAATGATAGTCTGAGGTCGTCTGGTCGACTCTCCGACTTGAGCAGCATTGGTGTTGCTCGATAGCCACTCTCCGGAGAGTTCAAGTTGCGGATCACTGGTTGATGTCTTCGTCGGTGAGGCGTGACCATGGCCGTAATTGGACCCTCTTATACTCGTCGGTCTTGAAATCCTCGTTCCAATCCAGTAATAATATTTTCAATCATTTAAACAATCTTACTTTGATGTTGCTTGCAAACTGAACCAAGGTCAGTACATGTCTAGGCTTGAAAAGACCATAAGGTGAGAATCTCTCGAACGATTTGTTATTCAACCCTGAACCATTTGATTCCGCCTCATTCAGGTTGCACGAGTATCAACCGCTGGTGCACCGCCAACTGGCAATACACTGATCATCAGAAATCATTTGTGCAGGGGTGGTAGTCTTTTGCAACCCTGAGCGTAGCGATGATTCTGACCTCATCACCTTCCTTGCGTTCGATGATTTTCGCAGGGAACCCTGTGCTTTCCGGTCACTTTCGACTCATGGTTTCCGTGTTTCATGGTCATGGCCAATACTATCACAAAACTTTGCAATTATTCTGCGTCTCATTATATTCTTAGGTGAGTGGCTGTTTAACAACTACTGACTGGATCTCTGTATGAACTTGCGACATATGGGCAACGTATTCACGATGGTCTCAGACTCAGCTGGCCGCATTCATATAAGCGCCTGTCGAGGCGATTTCTGAACCATCTTCAAGAAGACATTTTCGTCCATCCTGTGATTCGAACGTGTTGCACCTCATGATGATGCAAAGTAAGACTGTCGCGTTTCATCGATGTACCTGCTCATCCACATCTTGGATTATTGACAGATGCCGGCAGATTCTCTTCTTGCGTCGCTTCAGATGTCCTCCGTGAATAAGGTGCATTATGAGTTTCCATGCTGACCCACTGATATCAATCCTCCCTCCCTTGATCGAATACTGAGCCCCAGTTTGAGCACCTCAACGATGTAGCCTATACACCATGCATAACAGATGGCGCGTACGTTTCTCAGAAACATCGATATATAGTTGATTGCGAGTGCTCTCCTCGTTGTACTCGTTTGAGTAGTTGGATTTTTCGTTTCTTACTTATTGACCACACCGTGTCGCCTTGCAGAATGCACAAAGAGCCAATTCATAAACGACTCTTGTTCAACAACATTCCCGCTTCTTGCCAAAAACTAGCTTCAGGTCAAGACCACTCCATTGTGTCCCAAAATGACAAGTTTTCACTGAGAATAGATCTACCCTTTCCAAAGGGCCTCTCTCCTCAACTTTCGAGCTGTCTCTACGAAATCATCCATGGACAACGCACCTCGCCTCCTTCACCCACTTCGCCTCCTTTGCCCCCTCCAGTTACTCATATCCCTCCTTCCCCTTCCCCTTCCCCTTCCCCTTCCCCTTTGACAACCGTGTTGGACACCTCTACGAAGACCACCAACACTCCGACACCTCCATTCTCGCTTGGT
This sequence comes from Somion occarium, assembly GCA_964035595.1. NCBI lineage: Eukaryota > Fungi > Basidiomycota > Agaricomycetes > Polyporales > Cerrenaceae > Somion > Somion occarium. The sequence goes on along the minus strand of OZ037949.1, from coordinate 587,736 downwards.
GCGACACCCACAGCTTCGACTCCTCAGGCTTCTGATATCCCGATACAGAGCACTCCTTCTCCAACCGCTGCGTCCAATTCTTCTACCAACGACTCTACCTATACTGGCATTGAACCAGCTTCTTCCGGACCTCCGGAACCGTTTGGCCAACCACAGCCAAACCTCGACTCGCAGGCGTCTGTTGACGAACATGCATCCGTCACTACAGCCTCTGATAGTCAACTTGAAATTACATCCACGACCTCGGACACATTGAGAAGCCTCTCAACGCAACCAGCACCAAGTTCAAGTAGTGGGGCAGCTACATCTTCCCAGTCGCACGTTAGCCTGAGAGGCGGGGCCATAGCCGGGATTGTTGTTGGTGTTACTATTTTCCTCATTATTGGTGTCGTCTGCGTTTTCGCAAGACGAAGGAAGAAAATACTGCAAAACAGAGGGAACACCACTTTGCTGCGAGGTCAGTTGCATGCATCTTTAAAGATATTGATTATTCTCATTCTTTGGACTTATAAGAATCGAGCGTATCATCCCACTGGCCTGATTACTTAGTAAAGCCCCCTTCGCCCAATGTAGACATGAGGGAGACCCAAGGCCCACGCGTTATGTCTAGACTGTCTTACAACGCCGATCCTGCAGATGCAGATAATATTTCGACACCCTCGTCCTCTGGATGCACAACGACAAGGCATGTCACCGATGTCCTTGACCCCGGAGTTTATTCTCCTTTGACATCGACTATTGCCGGCACCCCTTCGAGTACACCCGATCTTGCATATGCACATGAGTGCGGTGGATATAATTCCAGTGTCTCAACCTTTCTCTCAGAGAGTCCCGGTGGTGTCGGCATTGCCTGGTAGTTGTGGTCATATTGGTAGAAGCAAAACCTTCAAACATCCCTCGCGATATTCATCCCACATATACCCATCCGTGACAAAAGATTCGATTACGACGTAAGGACGATAACTTATATCAGAAATAGCTTACACTTGATTATATTTTTGAATGCGTGTGATATTTCGTGAACACGAGTATAATATTCTTTCTTGCCTGTCTGCCGAATTGCTAACCACGCACAAGTTTGTTGGGCTACGAACCTCGCCCCGGGCGCGAAACTAGATCGATGCGGAACGAGCAGAACCACAAAAAGAAGTATATCACAATATGCATTCTTCAGCACTCTTCAATGTCATCGTCCTCCAACCAACCACCCGTCAGCGGAGTCGCCTCACCTCCATCCCTAGTTGTCCTATCGTCGTCATTGTCTTCCAGCCAAGCCATGTCAACACCAGTATTGTCATCCTTGACGACTTCCAGATGGTAATGGGATTCTTTGGTGAACGGCATACGTGTGAATAGACGGGAAGATGGTGGAGCAAATGGCTGGTCGCTGGGAATGTTCGAACGTTGTTCTCTTGCTTTCAGAACGGCCCCTAGCTCCAAAACAACCTTTGTCTGGGTCCATCCGCCTGCATTACCGTACTCATCCTAAAGATAGCACATCAGTCAGTCACCAGGACCATCGGTCTTTATGTCAAGAACTCGTACCCTTCTCAACCACTGATGAACATCTCGGACGCCATCGTCACAATCCCTAGTTCTCTTCAACACGTCGAAAAACTCGGGTTTGAAATTCTTCTGATTCCGTCTTGTGACTGGAGTTGGGAGCGAATGAAGGGTGCCAAGACTGATGAGGTGAAACCGATATGGGTTTGCTTGGTACCACTATTCACGAAACGTCAACGACATTCGAGAACGCGTCAAGGTGTCCCAAGCACGTACTGATTCACCTCCACTGCAGTCAACCCAACTCAGCCAGTCCATGACGCCTTCACATTGATCGAGATCATCGCAGAATTGGGTGTAATTTTGGTGAATATATAGGGATAACAATCCCGAGTCAATAGGCGAATCAGCATACAAAGTCTGAAAAATCGACGGTAAGTATTCAGTTGACAGAGTGAATTCAGCGTGACAAACTTCGACGTCTACTCGACTAGGCTCTCGATCATGTATACTGAGGTGAGATGGGAGCTTAGGTAGATCCTTGAGACGAGTGTCGATCTCCCGGTCTCGTTGGATATCTTTTGCAGGGGCCGATGGAGCTGATGGATCACCTTTCCCTGCAACAAAGTCAGCTTCTATGCGATGGCGCCTTGTTAAGTTTCGTACGTTTGTTATATAACAACTTCCCGATGAGATGAAATAGTGCCAAACTCTGTTCGCGTCTCGTCACCACCTCCATCAGAGCCCTCGTAGGAGCTGACTTTCGCGACTTCGATTTGCCCTTTCCACTCGGCTGAGAATCTGGTCCCAAACTGATACCTACAGATGTGGACGCGAATTGAAGTGCCATGATTGCACTCCGGATATCTCCATTGGAAGATTCGATTATGAAGTTCAGTACCTCTTTCGAAGGAGCAGAAGCAGAAGGTCTAGAGCGAGACTTGGCGGACGAAGAGAACTCGGAGTCGATGATCTGTTGAAGGGCACGTTTCATGAGAGTGGGTGCTATTGGGTTGAATCTGGCTGTATGCGTCACTATTGAATGAAATCAGGGTGAAGACAGACAAACCCACTCAATTTGTGTGACATAGGGAGACCCAATTAGACTTCGAGGCAAGGCCGTACGGACATCCAAGGTTTCTCTTCCTTTGCCTTTCCATGAGGACCCGTACGACATGTCATCTGGGTCAGTTTCGCCTCGTAGACCGGCATCACTGATGATGATAACGATTGGTGAGGTGGAGAGGAAATTGCTATTCACGGAGGCAACCAGTGCCTCATGGAACGTTTGTTGTGTTCGCGCATGCAAGATATTCGGAAGATCTTCTAATAGGACGATTTGACGTTTCACGCCTTGGCCTGAGCTAGATGCAGACGATGACTTGACATTATTTGAGCGGAGGCCTACGACGGAGTGACAATTCGTTGCACGAGTGAGGAAGGCTTGAAACCTCTCCGATAGACCTTCGTATGTAAAATGTTCATCATGATCGTATGAATCTTCTAAATATGAGATATGAGAGAAAGAAATACGATCAAAAAGTCAAAGGATGGTACCGTAAATGTCGTCTCGATGATGCCTTTCATCAGATCCGTTACGCCATTCCAGAATTTCAAGGCCGAGTTCTCTGGATAGCATTCGGACAGTTGCGGTCTTGGCCGTACCAGCAGGGCCAGCGAGTACGAGTATGCGCTATACCATAAACATGAGCTATGCCAATGTAGTAAAAGATGCTACATCTTACGCGGTACTTGCGAAGCTTCCCAGAAGGACCACCGTCAAAAGCTTCGAGGAACCACTGTCGAACGTCTTGCACTTTACGTCTATGCACGGCCAGATTCTCCTGTTGATACGAGGTGAGCGAGACCCAGTGAGGTTCAGGCTGTAATTCATACTTCTGTTAAAGGCTCATGCAAGTCAATCCACATTTGATCTTCTGCGAACAGCATGAGTTAGGGAGAAACATCCAATATTTGCCATAGCCAAAGCTTACCGGTACCATTCTGCAATAAGACGTCGCGTTGTACTTCCTTCCCCTTCCCTTTGGATTGTGTACCCTGAGATGGGCTTTGCGAAGATTGGTTCACAGGGTCAAAGACGACAGGGCTGATCAACTAACTGAAGATCGTAAGACCACCGAAAGTAGTTGCAATACCCATCGTTGACTAAATACTTACGGCAGATAGTGGTCTCAACTTCTGCTTCTTGTTTGCTGGCTCTGTGGAGGATGTAGATACTTTCCGTACAGCGGGCTGTCTCAGCTTCCTCTGAGAACTGGATCCTTTAGGTGGCATCCTACGATGCTGCGATAGCTCGGTAAAGATGCTAATGAATATTGCAATATATGTCGCCTTCAGGAAGTCGGTTCTAAGGGCTAAGGAGAGTTGAGTGGAGGAGGACAAAGAGCGACGCGTGCCACACGCGTCAACGCGTCAACGCGTCTGTCGCGAAGTTCGAATCTCTGCTTGGCCACCTCGTATATATTCAAAACACTCTAGCAAATCATACGAAAACAAAATAATAGCAACAACTCAGAGACAATACGAGAACCCTGCATATATCCGATATACCCACTATAGACACCAACTCGAGTCCGTTTTCCAGCCATACAAGAGCAAAGACGAAAATGAAAGTCTAAATGAGAAGAAATCAAAGGGGTCTAGAAGAGAAAATTCGCGATTGCGATGAACAAATACAATACTGAATCAAGCGCAGTAAGCATCGGCTGAGAGCCAACAAGTAGGAATGGAATCTTTAATTGAGGATGTGACGAAGAGAGGCGCTTGAAACACCGGACAGGCACTCCTCTGTGGACCAAGTGGCCGGACGCAGAGTGTATCCGTCAAGGGAGAATCGAGGGGAAGGGGTGGTGTATGGGGAAGGGGATGCGTACGATGGGGAAGGCGACGCGTATAGTGGGGGAGGGGAAGGGGAAACAACCGCGCGACGGTGCAGAAGTTGTAAGCCACTTACAGCCTCCAAAAGCGCAGGATCGAAAGTCGGCATTGCACTCGCAACGGATGATGGCCCCGCGATTGGCCCCTCGACTTGAGTCTTCTTACGAGAAGTTCCCCTAGATGACGCTTGCGTGGAAGAGGCAAGTTTGGGCATAGGCAGGCCCGCATTTCGAGGCCTGGTCGGCTTAGGTGTATACCCGTGGTCCTTGACCTTGTGCTTCAATCGAACGGCGGGATCAGCGAAGCATTTCTGACACTTGCGGGCAGGAGCCCTTTTGGACGCGGGAATAGGCATTCCGCAGACGAGTGGCTTTTCACCTGTGCTGCTTTGTGTGTCAGAATGCGGCCGGGTTAGGTAAAGAGAAAAGGCTGCTCACTGCTGGCGTCGATGAATAACCATGTTGGAGCGTTGGCGGAACTTCTTGCCGCAAAACTCGCATGTATGTGTGTCACTGCAACAGAATTTAATCACTCTCATTTCCAGTATCAGGCGACGAAGAATACTTACTCTATCTCTCTGTGCTTTTTTCGGTGGCGACCCATGTCGCTCTTGCGTGAGATCCAGAGAAGGCATTCCCCACACTGCACTGAATCCTAAAGGCGTTTTCGAATAAAGCGGTCAGTAAATAAGTTGCGTAAATTTTAAAGAATCTGAAGCTTACCTCAGGGATGATGGTGTTGGTTTTTGTGGCTTTGGCTCTTTTGGTCTTGGGCTTGGACATGGACTTACGCTTTGACTTGCCAGCTTTGGCAGTAGCCATTAGGGTAGAAGTGAGAAAAAGAAGTTGGTCTTCGAGTGGCGAGTCAAGTGGCTGTCGGAGGAGGGAGCTTGGATGAGAGGCTCAAGTGGCTCAACACCCCACGTTTATATATCTTGAGAAAGGGTAAATAGAGAAATACTTAAGTCGATCAGAACAGATTCCCGTTCATGATTCGGCGGGAACAAGGAAACGACGAACCTTGCACATGCAAACTAGGGTGATCGACAAAACCGAGGACGCTACCCAGCTTCGCGGACCGCGAATATGGGGCAATACTTACTTGTATACTTTCACAGTGACTCTTTTCGAGTCGTTCCTCGTCATACTTCCTATTTTGCTCAGATGGAAAATGCGAGCCGCCAGAACATTTTGGACCTCTTCACAATCACTTGTGTGCTAACCCATACCCATGGTCTCCGTTGTGCAAATATTTCCTTTAATGGTACAAGTGTTGCAAGCGAACATACGGCTCTGTCACACTTTGCAATCCAGAGCCCGGATGCTTTCGAACGAGAGCACCCTAAATTTCAGAACAATGAAGGGATGAGCGTGCGCAGGCGCGATAAGATCCACGATCCCAAATCTTACCGCTAAACCACAGACCCCAGGTCTGCATCAATCCTATTTGGGCGGCGTATCACCGCCGAGCTCTAGGATACCTGCAGCGCTCCTTTCGGGAATCCAGGTCCAGTAAAATTGAAGAGAAGGGAAAGTGCCTCGAGGAGATGGTATTAGGCCTCCTGGCTTCTCGCATGGTTTTACCAATCAGTTTCAATTAGAAGTCTGCATTTACTCGTCCCCGATTACAAACGCTGGAGTGCAAAGAATCCGCCTCAGTGAGTTGAGTGCTCGGCGAAGTTCCCTTTTCTGTCGAGTAAGGGTCGTGAGCTGCATACATCGTCAATAAGCGAAGGCATTACTCGGAAAAAGGTATAGGCCGGCGGGAAGAGGGCGGTATACACACCAAGAATTGGGAAAAGACATTCTGACATAGAAATTTGCCATCGTCGGGAACCATGCTAGGCAAGGGCGGGCCGATGCGAAAAGCTGCCGTCACACGACGAGCTCACTTCCAGAAAAACACGATTCATCCACACATTCACCGCTCTGGGATTGCGATGGACCGCATGGGCCCAAGCACCGACTGCGCTTGGGCCAATGGCTATCGGCCTTCGTGATCACGGTGTACATACAATGTCTCGATATTGATCATTGTCCTTGCTGCTCATAGAAGAGGCTTCAGCATTGTTCCCCTTCAGCCTGAACTATACGACCGACCTCAGTATTGAACATCCACTCTTCACACATTGTTTCCGGCATTCAAGCTATCACCACCGGATGAATCAAACCTTCATCAGTTACAAGTACACTTGTTTATTCCAGCTTGAACGACACCGACCTAGTCTGCGAGAAAAAAGGTAAGCAGTAAGCTTGGCTTATGAGAAAACATTGAACGCACTCATTCGTAGGACTTGTCTAAGGAAAACAGCATCTCCAGCGGACTACATTGCATTAGTCCACCAACAATTTGCTCTTCTTATCAAAGAGTGTACTGTGCATTCGCCGAACGTACAAATCAATATATCTTTGAACTTCATACTTACATCGTAATCGTTTGTGAAACAATTTCTTCCTTTCAGCATGCCGTCACCACCATCGCTTTAAGAACTATTTTTGACGTACCAAGGGACACGTCATGGATACAAAGCTTGAGCTTATTCAATCGCGACCAGCTTCGACTAACAGAACTAGACGGCGCATTGTAATCGCGTACCCAGTACATGTTTACAATGCGTCGTGCAGGACTGCGAAATCCAGTTGACGGTATACACTTCTGCTGGATCTCTCTCGAAAAGGGGAAGACCATGAAAGTCCCGAACACCACTGGCACGCGCATTGCGCCCCTCCGAGAAGCCGATCAATCCCCTGGTGTCACTTCGAGCTTTGATCCAGAGTCGACGACATCTCATTTGACATATCATCTGCCGGAAGAAAATACATACCTTTTCATGAAGAGTCACTGGAGGGACCAGCTGACCTTTGTGGCGATAAATGCGAAAATCTCACTGCCAGGCCGTCGTCTACCTAGGACAGGAACTCTTCGGCGAGGAGCGTCTGTCTGAGTTGATTAAGAACATGATCGGGCGTCAATAATGGTTATTGTATTCCTTCTTCCTTATCCTCATCGTCTCAAGATGTGATTACATGTAATGCGACTCATATGACGGCTGTCCTTGCATGCACTCTATGCAGGCGATAAACATTCACTTTGAATAATACAATTAATGAGATACCCCACTTCTTGGCTGAATTTCGTATACCCTATCACTTGTGTCTGACAAGTTGTACTATCGGCCTGCTCAGACATTTCTTCAGGCCCAGGCTAATCAGTGAAGTTCACAGCTTCTGTATTGAACGGGAACAACACCATAGGCGATGCATATGATGTTGCTCCTGTTCAATTTAAGCCTATGACCCTTTCTTTGACCTGTTGAGCCACGCGGTCACATGGTTCTGTGGCTTGGCCATAACGCGACTCGACGCGCTGTGACCTTTGTTCTCGTATATGATTGTCACGCGTCGGTGTAGCAAGTTCCCCCTCACTTCATACCGTCATCTGCAATGGCCAACATCCCTTCAACAACGTCTCAAATGACCTCCAGGCCTTCCTGGATGCGACACTTTGGTCCCATCACAGACCAGTCTATCTCCCATTTGACGCATTATGCGTCGGCTTCCTCATCCTCACACTTCTCATACGGGGCCATAGAGGATTTTATTGACCCAAGGCTACGAGAGGTCGACACTCTACTTGCCGACGAATGCCTCGATCTACAAGACGGCGACGTTCTCATCGACATCATCCTCAAACGCCCCACCCGACACGATTTCAGTGAAGGTTTCCAAGAGCCAAAACACCAGAATAGCTGTGATCTTTTTGAGTACGCCTCGTTCCTCATGTGGAGACCTTGTGGGTACTAACTACCCCATCGCTGTTCTTCTAGCATTGTTCCCTCCTTGACACGGAGCACCAAAAATACAATATTGCCATCGAACCCACCGGCATTCCGTAACTGGACCTCCTCTGATACACAGAGTTCAGGTTCTCCGCCTCCAATGTCTCCCTGCGTCGACCCTTCTAAGATCTCTGCTCCCTCTTCAGATTCTGAATCACACACGTCAGGGCCCGGTTACAAACGTTGTAGCGTTCCTGGATGTGGCGTCGTATTGCCCCTCATTGTGCGGGTACTGGAAAACCACAGCGCTATTCATAGGCCGAAGAATCATGACGCTTATGCACCCTGCCCTTGGCCTGGATGTGAATCGAGGCCGCTCAAAGCGGACTCCTTCCGACGCCATCTAGCTATTCATTTTGAGACGTTTCTCACCTGTCCATATTGCGACAGACCGTTCGCGAGGAAGGACAGCCTCGCTCGACACTTTAATAAGACTTGTCCTGAAAAAGAGAACACCGATCGTGAAGGTTCTACTCTTAAGTACACGAAACCCTCTCCTAGGAAGCCGGCACGTCGAGTTGGAGGCAAACGCGCGAGGGCGGTGGATGAATCATCTGATGACGACGGAGATGATGATGACTACAAGCCTGCCCCCAAACGGCAGCGGACACGACAGTCTCGAAAATGAACTATCTATATCGATATGAACCACTGCTTCCTATACTCTCGAGAACCTTTACTCTTCAGATCACTATTCACCTCCTCTCTACTGTACTTTTTAGTGTACTTTCGAGGTTAATCGATGCTTGCTATTGCAATATCACTGGACATTGAGATACAATAATAATAAACAATACAGCAAGGGTGTAGTCAACATCGGCAATGAAATCCCCCAACAATGAAACCGTTAGCTAAATTCGTGACACCGTCATTGAGATTGTGACGAGGGTGCTGGGTTTTCTGTGAAAGACACTGGTCAGCTCCTCCGAGTCATCGTGCAGAATATTACCCATAATATCACCTTCTTAAAAAATGAAGCGTACTCACCATTCTGCTGGGGATGTTTTGATAGAATATGTTTTCCCATTTTGCGGGATGGTATCCGCTTCCGGCATGTCGTGCAGCGTACCAATGTCTGACCCGGCGACAATTTGCATCTCAAATTATGGTGACGACGGGATAATAAACAACTTACATCGGATTTTCTTCTGGATTCCGTAGGAAAGTGATCATGATATCTTTTGGAAAGGTCTTCAACAAGTTCCCCCAGAGTCATTTGGTGTGTCGGCGTCGTCGTCGAAGACATTCCGTTTATGTTGATCGCATACCAACTCATACCCTTTTATGCATCCCAAAATCAGGGCTCAAACGTCAGCATTCAGCTCCTGAACAATCAGGATCGCCATGGAGTCAACAGAATATTTGTTTTCTTGCCGTCATTGGAACATCTATCGGAAACGAACACACAACATGGTGGCTGCCGCGCTGCAGATGTGATTGCAACACGAGCCCGTTGTTCTGACATGGTCCAGCCAAGACAGATGAGGTGCAAACGTACCACTGCCTCATGACTTCCTTGCGAACTTCTGATGGTCACACTTAGAATGAGATTTCATGCTAGTAGCATGTGCTTCACTGCCATGCTTCTTTGTGTTCGGTACTTAACACAGGTGTGCTATGGCTTTTGACGCATAAACAGTCGTAACGTTATAAGATTGTAGGGTATTCATACTGCTTTCCAAAGCCACATCAGATGACGGCGTGATTGACTCAAACGACCGCTGCGGCTAGCGCTAGAGTTGTGGGTCCACTAGCGCCCCCGGATAAACATTTTACACACCCAAATTCACTGCCCAATGCTCAACGTTTAACATTTAATAATGATGTCTCAACAACTGCATGACAATCCTTGAGCTAATGAAAACATTACGATACATGAGGAGGTACCGGAGAGGCCGTCCTACTTTTTATCGTGGAATATGCTACGTCAAACCACTGTCACGACAACAGGCTCGTCGGATGGATCGACAGCCGCGAAGATCAGTGGCGAGGGAAGCGGTGTGTTTGGTGGCGCAAATACCGCAGAGTTTTCTTGGTCATTTTCCGTTGAGAAGGAGAACTCAGTAGTAATAGCAACATGCGAATGTTGGCTGTAAAGCGTACATTCAACCCCCGGAAATTCAGCATGAGACATTTTGTACTCACTGGATCGAGCTCAACGCCTTGATGACGCCGTTGGCGTCCTCAAAAGACCCGCCTCCGGTGGCGTACCACGATCTTTTCATGCACCAACACATTTCAGTACGGCTATAAGGTATCCTACAGGCAATGGATGGACTTACTCGGGGCTGAACCCCTCCTCGTAGTCCCCTTTTAGAGGCGTTCTGATGTAATCTTCCTAATATCACAGAATATTAGCTCTCACCAATCGAACGAAGGCGGACTACTCACAGATGGTCTAACGTCAGGGAACCGTGAGGCAGGTCCCTGCCGCGAGCGGGGCAGAGTCCAAAGCCTCTTGAGGATCGAGTGCAGGGTCTGCTTAAGCTGCACAAAGAAACGCGAAACGGTCATCGCAAAAGGACTTTGTAAAGGAGATGGCTGGTCGAAGTTGAGACAACGCAGACCGAGAACTAAGAAGAATGTCCTTATGCCACAGTTGTTACAATTCTTACAATTCTCGAGCCAATGAACGGTTCTGACCTTCCTCCTCCGGTAAGGCGTTGGTCCCAGTCGACGGATGTCGACGAGGACCTGGACTGGTTGAAAAGTGCCGAAATCAGAACAGTGAGACATGCGGATCGTGATGAAATTATCATACATACCCGAGGGGCGCTGAACGATGAGTCCTAATACGGTTTGGACGATAATCGGTAAACGAGAGAAGAAATCTTCGTTCCAGGGTTTTCGACCCCCATTGGTCAATTGTTGTTGTATAATAGCATCGGCGTCGGAGATCTTGTTCTTTCGTTCCCCTGACACCCTTGTGCCTTCGCTAAGGCCCATGCGTCTGGACGTAATTGCCATCGGAATGGATCCAAGTATCCTAGAAGTTCGTCGTTCTTCGGAGGCCGATGAATTGGACTCTACCAAGAAGTTTTGCGCAGTCCTCGTGTTCGGAAATATGTGGATATGCAATTACAACGTGAAGATGGGGAGGACGCGAGGTGATGGTGACGGTGAGAAGGTGTGGCGTAAGGGTGAAGACTTGGAAGGATAGGCGACGAGAGGTAGAATCGTCCTCACCCCCCATTTACTATCCCTTTGCTCTCTGAAGGGCCCCACATTCTTTCCCCTACAATCTTTTGCCTCCCACCCTGCCTCAAACGTTGTCGGTCGAACAATACTAAGCCCGACAACTCGCCCTGAATTCCTCTTGATACCCTACTCACACGTCTTCACACCTGACAATGGACTCCGACCACGTCCCGCCCAACGCCCCAAAGATTCGGATCATACGCCTCGCAACCAAAGAGGAAGCCGCCGCTCACGGTTATCTTGAACGAAGAGTGTGCGAGCCCGACTGCCCGAAGGCCGTTGGCCATCCTTCGGTCAGGCGTTGGTAAAGAACTCCCGACATATGACTATTGTTCCAAGGCCCCAGAGAAGGTATCGTTCTGCGCGGTGACATCGTCAAAGGACAGGAACACTTACTGTAATCGACAACAGGGTTGTGCGTACCTAGGAGATGAAGGCGTTGGAGACTTGCCTCGTCAGAGTGACTCTAGATGACAATACTCAAAGGTTCGTGCAGTACTTACTTCTTCGTCGACGCGCTCTTTCGTCTGACAAGAACTCATTGAATAGATGATCATGTTATTTCCAGAATGACGGTTTAGTGCATGTACGGGGCTACGCAAAGCACAGAGATGCGTCGACGTCTGTTCTTTTCATGTATCTCCATCCCCTGCTCGTCGAATACACCCCTTCTTTCTCGTGGATACCTGTCCTACGTCTGAGCTTCAGAACCGTCACTCATGCGCCCTAATGGTGTCCGCCGGCATGACATACCGAACGTATCATAGCAGCTTGTGAACGATCGTTATGTGCGTCCATAACATCGATGTCGCTTGCCCGAAAGCAATGATATATGCCATCTGAATGTTGCCCATGAGTCTAGAGCGTGAGAACCATTGACAATTACTGACTATTGGTACTGCCATAGGTCACAGAGTTCCCTAGGAGATACCACCATCATTTATTCAATGTTGCAATGGCATTGAATAAATGCTGGTAGACCCACATATTGTTGGGTAAGTCATCTGTCTAAGGCTAGTCTGTGAGTGAATCACCAAAGGTTCAGGTCCAGTGCTTACCAGTGGATGAGGCAGACAAAGATTCAACAGCTGCAATGATACTCAGAGGAGTGAAGCTCCATTCTGAGAGTTTAGGTGAGATATGTCCAATAACATCCTGAATAAATGAGAGAACTTACAAGGGAAGACAGAATGTCATGAGAAGCAGAGGAGTATGCAGGTTGCACAGATACCCTATGCAAGTGAGTGATGCCAATGCATCAATGACAATCAGAAACTGAATGAGATACTCCATTGTATAGGAAGGACAAGGGAATGGTTGAAGTCAACAACATTCACGAGCGACCGCAGCGTACGAGCGGGTATGGATGGACTCCAAAGTCATGTTATACCTCGTCACAGTGTCGCAGCAAGATTTGAGAACAAATGCGGGCTATAGATGTCGAGATCTAGCATGCTGAAGAATTAAAGTCGGTGTCTTGCCAACAGAAAGGACGGCTTACAGACGAATCCAAACTCGAGCACGTTCAAGGACAGAGACACTGAAGGGAAGGAGTTGACCACGTAAGATTGGCTTGAGCGCAATCTCAAGCCAATCTTATGTGGGTCAACAGTCCCCGAAGCCATCTCTCGAATCTCACGAAGGTCGAGCTGGATTCGGAAAGCAGGGGAGGTCAAGCATGGGTAAAGCATGGGTATGTCTCGAATCGCCGAACGGCTTTGCTGGTCTTTGCTCTCGTGCTGACTCTTCGGATGTCCGGCATAGCCAAAACCAAATGGTGCAGACGACAAGACGTGGTCCCATGCCAGTCGCGGAACGTCGACGGAGGCCAAGGTTATCGACGCGTGGATAATGGTAGAACGCTTGAAAGAGTTTGAACGAAAGCGTCCCGGCGCTCATGCATCTCTGCTTCCACCACCACCAGACCTTCACAACGTCTTTGCGCATCGTTGTAACCCCTTCACTTTGCCCATGGAATACCTAGAAAACTCTATAAATGCTTCAATCTGCATCGTGTTCTGCAGTATCTCGAACATCCAGATATCTAATACTTTTTCTCTACAAGCCCTGGCCGGCCGAATTTCGTACGACTCTACCAGCTCCACCCGACACGAACGATATAATCAAATCCAATGGTCACGGGAGATATAGAGTAGACGAGTTTGTTTCCGTGCTGCATGCACAAGTCCTTGACTTTGTAGTCATTTCCCGAAACTACCGGTATCATCCTGTCGTCCGTATTCGTACGATTCAATGCATCCTCTTTACCTGCAGGTCCAGAATATTCAAATCGCGTGGGACGTCGTTATGACGCATATCCGAAGATTTCAATTCTGTCTGGTATATATGATGACTTTTCGTCAGCCTCTCCGTCTTAGAGGTGGTTCAGCTAATACTGGGTTCCTCACCCGCTCCCTGCTTTCTACCGTTACTAGCATTGCTCTTCGTACTTCTGGCAAGTGCTTTCATATTTCTCATGCTATTTGCTATGCCTAGCCTCCGAGATGCTCTCCTGCTTTCTTCGGTACTTGCGATCTCCGTCCATGCTCGCCCTCAGGATACTTTCTTTGGACAGCTAGTCACCGCTGTGGATAAAATTCTGGGACCGATTGTCCAAGTCGTAGACCCGTCAGCTTTGGTGAATGGTTCGTTGCCTAATGTCGTTGTACTAGTAAACAATGTGACAAATACAACGACGGCCACCGGGAATTTGGTATTTGCACATCATATCGTTGGCAATACGTTCAACTACACTGTTGAAACGTGGAAGAATGGTGAGTGTATACGTAGCTTGAACGTTCTGTATTGTGGCTGACACGTTGCTAGACATCGTCCTCGCCGCATCGAAGGGTATCGATGCATTCGCTCTCAACATCGGTGGTGATTCTTGGATGCCTGGTCAAGTCGCGAATGCCTACTCTGCAGCGAAGAATCTCAATACGACATTCAAACTCTTCTTCTCGTTTGACATGTCCTCGATCCCCTGTGCTTCTGCTAACGACGCCTCGACTGTCCGAAACTACATCACCACCTACGCTTCTCATCCGAATCAGCTGCTATACAATAACTCTGTATTTGCGTCCACGTTCGCTGGCGAATCGTGCAAGTTCGGTGCTAGCAGTGTTAATCAGGGATGGATCAATACTTTAAAGACCAACTTGACGAATGTCTATTTCGTCCCTTCGTTCTTTGTTGACCCTGCTACGTTCAAAACCCTTACCGTCATGGATGGCGCGTTCAATGTAACCCTTCTTACCTCTTTCGCGTCACTTCTGTCTAATTTCTGTGTTGTTTGATAGTGGAACGGCGCCTGGCCAGCGGGCAACAACGATATCAACCTCTCGTCTGACCAAACCTACCTCTCCAACCTCGGGAACCGTACCTACATGGCCGGTGTCTCACCTTGGTTCTTCACTGTAAGATGATATTTCTGGTTTCTGGTCTCGATATCGCAAGCTCGTCATCGTCAACTGAATACCACCTGAATACTTCTCTAGCATTACAGCCCTCAGACATTTAACAAAAACTTCATATACAGAGCCGACGATTGGCTATTCGCCCAACGCTGGGAACTTCTCATCCAAAATCGTACCCAATTCCCCTTTGCCGAAGTCATGACTTGGAACGACTACGGCGAGTCACATTACGTCGGTCCAGTTGAAGGTGTCCAGCCTATGTCTCAAGCATGGGTCAACGGTTTCGACCATCAAGGTAACCAAATCATTTTTTATTCGTCTGCTTCCTTTCCTATAACTTACGAATGTGAATGGCCTGCAGGATGGCTTGACTTGATGAAGTACTACATCTCGGCCTATAAGAGCGGGACGTATTCCGATATCACCAAGGACCGTATCTTCACTTGGGCTCGTCTCTACCCCGTCAACGCTACAGCTCCGGATAGCATCGGAAAACCTACAAACTATCAATGGGTACGTACTCCCCAATTTTTATCCGCTCCCCCTCTCTCTTCTTCTATATACACGATATCTGAAGCGCATAATTTCTTTGTGTTAGACTGAAGACTACCTATGGACAGTCGTCCTGCTGACCGCACCTGCAAACGTCACTCAGGCCTGTGGCGCAAGCACGTCAACAAGTTCCGTCCCGGCTGGTTTGTCGAAGCTCAAACTTGCGTTGAAGGAGGATTGTAGTGTGAACGTGACGATTACGCGGAATTCCACTACGGCGTTGACGTTCTCACCGGCTGGGTTTAAGTTTGATACGAAACCTCCCTCGTATAATTTTAATGCTTTTGTTGCTGCGTCGCCACCATAATAATTTTATCGTTCACAATTTCATGCTCTCGTGTGCTGCGAATCTTGACAGCCGTTAGAAACGACTTCAGTATGTATCTGAGTGAAAACTTCAAACCATCGTCCGAAACAACCATGAATCAAAGGGAATCGATAATGTAGCAAATACGATAGACTAGGTCACTATGTATACGGATAGTCCTAAACCAGTCAGAGGAGGGAGTGCTAGTCTATATGTACATCCGCAAGCAGTATGCACAAGAGAAAGACGTAGAGAAACCAACAAAACGTAAAATCAATAGACAGAACATAAGTAAAGAGTCAATAGTCAGAACCAGGACGAGACACCAGAAACATAGAAGGAACCACGTACGAGTGAGCGATGAGGAGGAGTTGATCAACGAACGACAATGAGATGCGGCGTGCGACCAAGACGAGAGAGTGACAGAGAGAAAGGATATTGTACGCGTAGATAATTGCTGATGAGCCGTCCGTATTGCGAGCAAAAAGTTTCATCGTAAGATACACACCCTCGGCATCCCAACCAAGTTCAGAGATCAACACCAACGCAGTAGGAAAACCGACTATGCTAAAGGAATGAAGATGAAAGGAGGAAGAACATAAAAGATGATGCGTGCAAGTGATGAGGGGTGAGGACGCAGGAGCAAAAAGTGACGATGAAGGTAAGCAAGAATTCGATGTGTAAAGAAGAGAAAAGTCAGGTGAAAACACGAGAGACTGGGAAAAAGAGAAAAAAGTTACGAGTCCGTCATTATAAAAACACCCCTTCTACTTATTATCGCTGTCCGTGAGCAGTACTCATCCGAGGCGTGTTCTGGTAATAGGGATCAAACTCAACGCTCTGGCCACCACTTCGTGCACCAGCCGGGGTCTGGTCCAAGTACGGCGAGTTGACGCTTAGCGAACTCGCATTCCAAGCCATACTCGGATTATCCTGCTGCAATGGCACAAACGCACTAGAGTCAGAATTTCGCATGCCTCGGGAATGGGCCAATGTCCCGCCTACGCCGCCAGCATTCGGCGCCGCTCCCATAGGATACGACGACGAAGGGCTATTGCGTAGAGCGGCGCGTCTCCGCCGGGCCAAACAAATACCAAATATCGCACCAAGAATGCCCACGAGTGCGATCGCGCCCACTACTGCTCCAATAATTGGACCTGTATGTGACGCTCCGCTCGAGTTGTTGCTGGTAGTGTTGCTTGTACTTGATCCACCTTCACCTGTACCTTTGACACTGTCGAGTCTGACATTTGCTGGAAGAGTTGATGCTGCTGCAGTGGGTTGTTTACCGATCTGACCGTTACCGACGATAACATAGGTTCCGTTTGATGGGATACCGTTGATGGTGACGAACAACAAGGCGGGGCCAGGTTGGAAGATGTTCGAGTTGGGAGGCGCCTGAGCGACGTGAAGAGTGAGAGAACCATCACTGTTGACCGTGTACGTGTTGTTGAGTTGCATCGAACGTTGACCCATGTTCATGGCATGAGTGGTGAAACCGGGACGCATCAGCATGACCGCAGCGCTGTCGGCAGCATCGTTAGCCGCGCCAGAATAGGACGCTGCTGGAACGGTGATGTCGAACTTGTCGCCTCCGTATGAGATTGTCTTGGGGACACCCTGGGGCGTAGGACGAGTCTTGGCACTGAAGTATGAAGGATAGAAAATCTCCGCCTTGTAAGTCGTAGGGAAGATCGTCGAAGTGTTGACATCAACATTGGGGTTAGAACCAGCAATAAGAACGGACGCATCAGGAAGGAGAAGAGCCGATGAGTGATAGAGACGAGGGATCTCGGACGCATCAAGACCTGTGTTCGACCACCGTTGACCCTTGGGCTTGCGAGGATCGTAGATACCAGGAGTACCGACTGGACCAGACGCCAACGACATACCGTAAGGCATGTCTGAGTAGGACGTGGTGATGAGAGTCTGAGTTGAGTAGCCAGCGGTACCGTTCAAACCGCCATTGACAACCATCATAGTTCCATCCGGAAGCGCGATGAATTGACCCATGGTACGGGTCTCAAGCATGGGATCATCTTCCTCGTAGTCGGCTGACGAGTTATCCGAGGGCTCGGGAGTGATACGGTGACACTTGGCCGATGCTGGGTACTCCCAGGTGTTGATGTACGGCCACGAGTAGTTACCCCAGGCGTAGTCGGGCATATCGGAACCACCACAGAAAAGAATGGTGGGAGTCCAGTTGTTTGCAGGCGTCAGAGGAAGCATGGCTACGGCACCTGAAGCAGGGTACACGCGAACGATGTTCTCGGGCATGTTAGGGAGACGGTTCTCGCTGTTGGTGTCCGGATCCCAAATCACTGGAAAACACTAGGTCAGTGGTGGTCAAGAATGGCCCGCAACATGGATACATACTCGATGAGATGTTGGCCTGAAGGAACAGCTTGCCAGATGGCAGGGTGTAGGTATGGGGATAAGCATTGAGACCGGAGGTGTCGACGATGAACTGCATGACCTGTGCTTCACCCCTGCTCGGGAAGAACTCGAACGTAGGCTCAGCTGCGCCACCCTCGTAAGCAGGATCAAGGTTTGGGTAGTTCCTGTTGACGTAACCACCGTTGGTAAAACCACCAATGATCGCGATGGAACCATCGCCTAGAGGCTCGGCGGTAGAGTACCACCTGTGCTTCTGCATGGCAAGGACATTGGCGTCGTCAAACCACTCGCAGGCAGGTCCCGTAGCATCACCCGTACACGGGTTCAGGATACGGATTGCCCTGGTGCCGTCATAGTCTTGGTACGTCTCGTCGAAGAGACCGGAACCACCGCCTTCAGCTTGGACGCTGCCAATGTTACCACCGGGGCCAATGGCACCGTTACCACCGAGAGTAATGAAAGAGCCGTTTGGCAGATGCATTCCAGATGCGCAGAAAACGTTTGAAGTGACATCCATGACCTGAGCTTTGCGCGTGGCAATGTCGTAGACGGCACCCATGGCAGGATGGCCGTTGATCTGTGCGGGGTTGCCTTCAGATTTGTCGAGGATGTAAACCTTCTCGTCGTTACCGAGAAGCAACTGTAGGCTATTGTTAGTACATGGTTGAAGCGAGCACGAAAACAAAAGAGTGTACCATCATGGCGCTGACTAGGGTATCACCTCCATCCTCGAAAGAGCCTGGCTTTTGCGAGAGGACTGCTGGAGTGGCCGCAGCAAGACCCAACGCCAGCAATGATAGCTGGCGGTTAAGCATCGTAAAAGTGGTCGTGGGTCGGGTTGGTTGCGATGGTAGAAGAGACGCAAGGATTAGACGGAAAGTACTGGTGAAGATTACGGAGCCAAGGTCCTAGAGATGATGGTAGTAAATGAAAGGAGAGTGAAGGACCGTTTGGCAGCTGGCGGAGGCTTTTGAGAATGGAGGAGGACAAGGAGGATGAAGACAGTGGGATGTTCGTGGCAGGCCTAGCTAGCCTATTTGAGCCTCTTTCCATCCCCGCTTACCCTGCACGCCTATTCTCAGCTTATGTAATGACCAGCGCCCCTCCTTAGGCGCGTCGGCTCGACTCGGCGAGCCTTTTCTGCCATCCCCCCGTTTGCTGTCTGGCCTGCCCAAGATGACTCTGGGTCTTTCGAGCTATCTCCAGCCTCCCTTGCTTCTTCTGTGTTCATACCACCTTCATTTTACGATTCTCCTAATTAATGACGTCCAATTTACTGCCCAAATGTTGGCCAAGTCGTCTTATGTCTTGTTCTCCTTATTTCATTCTTCCTAACGGCTCCGGCGCGGCGCACTATTTTTACCTTCATCATAGCAACTGCGAGCTGCGCGATCGATGAACCTTGCACTTGTAATGCAAACGAACCTCGAGGTGCAGAAGTCGGAGGGCCTCGGGCTCTCATTATGGGGTTATAAGGTCGTCGTAGAAACTCGCAAAGCTCGCCAACTTGAATGACCGGGACGTTTTCTAGTGTATAGTTTCTTCCAAGTGTCGGAGCGCCTTAGCCCTCGGAAGCTCAAGGCTGCCTTGATTGTTTCCAAGCGGACGTGTCTGGCCACGGTCTTGACATGCCCGTCGATCACTCTCAGACTCAACAACAGCCTACCGGATATGAGCGATATATCCTAAATGCTTGGCCGCACTTTGCTCGCTTGTCCCTCTTGTCGCTCTTGAGTTGTCCATCGAGGGCATCGCCACGAACACCGCCGTTTCTCTTGTGCGACTGCGTTACTCTAGTAAGTATCTTAGCCCACCCTGATAAAGCTTGAGGGCAACGTTGAAACTATAGTACATCACATTAGTGTGACTTCGACGGTTTACTTCAAGTTTCTGGATGACTTGACGCCAAGTTGCACGTTTGAACTCAGTCCGTGCATCTGCATCAACGTTCAACGACGATCAGGACGGGGCTATTAATACTGACAACTCTGGCAGTACTTGTATCACAGAAGGTCGTTCATGCTTACTGATATGCGCTAAATAAAGCCGGCTATGTATATACATAAGTCACAGAACATGCAAGCCGGAGAACGGATCCACGTCACCATGACGCCTGGAACATGCGGTCGAACAGGAAGAGCTTCAAGATCCCCAAGCTCTTACTTGGGGTCGTATCATCGATGCAGAAAGGATCATGGCAACAGGTGAGTTTCTAAACCTTCCTGAGCCTATGCACTTACCCTGATCTCGCACCCTCAAGGTAGCAAACTTCGGTGCTCCTGAAACCCGTATGAATGTTGTTCGTTCTATACAGCGAGATTCCTTTGATCGTTGCTGACAGGGTGTATGCTTCCAAATGGTCGAAGACTATCTTTGTTGGCGTACCCAGAAATATCTTTCAGTCCTGGGTAGACCAACAGAGGTGTACTACGCCATTTTTCGTAGTCCGTAGCAAGCAAGGTACTTGGGCTTACCAAAGTGCTTTTGACGGCGGTATGTGAGCCTGATTCCACCATACCGTCTGAGGTTGATTCCTTCTTTTATGGTTCTTCGGACTCCAGGCGTATCGTTTCAAATGGCTGCTGCAAAGTTATCGTATTGATCAACTCTTCAGATAACCAGGAACACTGAGTCTAGTGCTATTCCTTGTGCAATGCGTGAGGAACGAATTTACGGATAAGCTGGATCTGATCACTATATTACGAAGGAGACTTCCATTGTTTCTGAACTCGGGCCTTCTGTTTCTGTGCGCATGCTGTAGTGTTTACTTTACATGCTTCCATGAATCGCCTGGACTCTCAATGGTTCCATGTTCTACTCGAAACATCTGCATCAAATCTAAATTCCATTCTCTCCAATGTCTTCCAGCAATATTGGACCTGGGTCGTTCCGTTTTTCATAACGAAATTTATATTCAATTTCGCTATTTGGGCTCTCTGACGTCACTGTTCTGATAATAGCTCAGGAATGATAGGGTTCGCCACTCAGCTTTCTACTTACACGTCTACAAGTACTAACAGGAATAGCGACGCTTTCTCGTCTTTTAACGTCAAACTTTGAAGAATTACTGACAGTTACCATCCTTTGATATTACAGTAGTCCCAGATGGCTGAGAGCAGTCGTTACATTCCATTCACACCCGCGGACCCTAACGACTTTGACATTCGAGCCACCCGAAATGCTACCGTGGACGCATTAGACTCGAGCGTCCGACGAGTGCACCGACATCCGTCCTCAAGAGCAGGTGTCTACATCGGCAGCGCAGGTATGTCGCCGCATTCCACCATTCTCTTCCCGTCCGACACCATTCTCTTCCCGTCCGAAACGCCAACTTAAGTTGATTGATAGGTACAATCCTAATGGACTGGGTCGTCTCCTCCTTACCCGACATCTCAATGAAACCACCATCGTCACTAGCATTCTCCATGTCTATCTCACCTACCCATTCCGGTGCACAAACGTCTTTCCTTGAGACGAGCGTAGGACCTGCCACGTTGATGCTTATACAACAATTACGGAACGTCCATTCGGGGAGGGGTGAAATCAAAAGCGAGACATGGGAACCTTGCATTGGGTTAGTCACAGATGCACTATACTTCGCAATTAATGAGGAACTGGATGCTCTGGGAGATGGCTGTGAAGTCCTATATGGCCGCGCAGGGTTGCTTTATGCGCTTTTGAGACTGAGGGATGAAGTCGGAAAGTTGGCGTTGAGTAAGGAGCAACTGGCGCAACCTGTAGTCGAGGCGATCTTGGCGGTCTCCGCCGATGCGAGTATCAGGTCCCTCGTGGATGATATTGTCGCAAGAGGGATAGAAGGTGCAGGGTCCTATGCTGAGGAGTTGCATTCCGATGAACGTAGGCTTGCGCCGCCACTCATGTGGAGTTGGCACGGAAAACGATACTTGGGCGGGGCTCATGGCGTCGGTACGTCGTCAGTCTGGTTCCTCGTTCAATCATTTACTGATGATGTGCTCTTCTTAGCTGGAATACTACAGATGCTTATCTCGGCACCAAAACACCTTTTGGTCGACCATTGGGACATGATCGTGAGGACTATTTCGTGGTTGGTTGATATTCAGCTACCATCTGGAAATTGGCCGAGTAAAGCTGGGAGACATATGTTTAAGAAAGTTGAAGAGGACGAGAGAGATCAGCTAATTCAGTGCGTCACACATTCACACAGTCTTTGGTAAACGTATCTCTGAAATTATTTTATCCTTGGAACGGTATTCGTAGATGGTGTCATGGTGCTACAGGGACGCTCATCCTCCTCTCCACCCTCCTACGCAAGTTCTCTTCACAGTCAACATCCGCCACAACCAGTTCGTCAACGCACCGATCATTAGGTGTACCAGAAACACTTGTATCATCGGCTCGCAAAGCTCTAGCTTCCGGAGGTGATCTCGTCTATACACATGGCCTCCTTCGTAAAGGTGTCGGACTTTGTCACGGGGTTGCAGGGAGCGTATTTGCCCTACTCGCTGTCTCGGATGCGCTCTCTTCCCCCATTTCCCCAGGCCCTACACCAAGTACTCAAGGTCAACACGCCGTCGTTATTGATCAGTACTTCTTCTACGCCATTCATCTCTCCCAACTCGCCCTTTCGTACGAGACTTTGACTCAGAGGGGCGATATGAGGGTCCCGGATAGGCCTTATAGCCTTTATGAAGGTCTTGCGGGGATGTGTTGCGCTTGGGCAGAGGTCGTGAAGCGGCTCGATCGAGTGTTGCAGGGACAAGCTCATCGAAATACGATCATGGGGAGTGGGATGCCTGGGTATGATGACCTTGGAGACCTTGAATGACACTGAATATGCTTAAAATTGATTGTTGAATGTTCCATACGCCGTAGGGCATTTTGGTTGTCATTCGATTGTGGATGGGGACGAAATTGATTCGAACTGTATTTTTATGCTTGATTGTTATGTATCCGTATCTCCATTTGTATTTATAGCTCGTAGTGTATTGTCGTCCTTTTGAATCGAGAGCCAGTTCGTATGCTTAGTCTCGAATATGGTTATGCCGACCGTAAGATGGTTACCTGAACATCATGAACAGTTTCATCCGTTGCTAGTGGAATGTAGCACCTAAAATTGTGATAGCATACGAAGTGAAACATATGTGAGGATCGGCCTAGAAGTCTACCAGCACCTACGAAGCCCGCTTAAACCTATCCAATGCGCTCGGCTTCCTCTCGCCCTCTCCACCCTGAGCCTCCGCCTTCCTTCTCTTCTCCCGCTCCTCTCGTTGTTTAGCGAGCTTCTCGCGAACTGCCACGGCGCGGGGGTCGATGACGTTCTTGCGCTGTTTCCGCAAGTACCTATTATTCCGAAACGTCAATCGTCTCATTTGAACACGGAGAGAACGAAAAAAGAACATACCGTTTCAAACTCTTGTTCTTTCCCCGCATCTTTCTCTTCTCCTTCTCCTCCTTCCCCTTGGTCTTCTTCTCATCATCATCACCTTCAGCATTTTCCGCTTCATCCGCACTCATCATCTCAGTCTCGTCAGCCTTACCCTGTACACGTAACCTCTCGTATCTGGGAAGACGCGCGAAGGGAATCTCGTTCTTTGCGTTTTCGGTCACCGCAGTAGAGAGCTTGGGTTCGGGGGCGAGAGAACCAACAAAGTCTGGGTCAACGGAAATCATGTCCGGTTGAATCTATAAGACATAAAGCAAATAGCAGTGTCAGAATTATGAACGAATGTTTTAGATGAAAGAGAAAGACAGACCTTGTCCAAAAGACTCTTAACCTCCCTCTCCCTCCTCTGTTTCTTGTTCTCGAACGGATCCGCTTCACTACTGTCAAAGTTGGGTTCTCCAGACCCTGGTACGAGGATACTCGACAGCCCAGCATTATGACCAATGGTAAGGATATCGTTGAAGGGACAGAATCGAAGGGAGGTGAGTGGTCGATGGGGGATCGGATGGGTCAGGTAAAGAGGTGGTGGTGTTACGGGGGCAAATGGTGTTTGGATAGATGGTTTGGTGTAGACCTTCACAAACAGAAAAAACATGAGTCTAACGAGAGTTGAGAATAAATGCGAAAACTGACGTTAACGCTTCCACCGCTGGCGACAGCCAATGCACCTCTCTGACTCCACTCAACCTCCCCAACCCCACCTCTCGCCTGCCAAGTCCTCACCGCACCCTTCCAATTCCTACAATCCCATACTTTTACCAACCCGTCTTGACCACTTGTGGCCATATATCGTCCACCCGTACTTGGGTCGACGCTCAACCCGACCACAGGTCCTAAGTGAGCTAGAAGCTGGACAGCAGGGTGGGGCAGGTTGGGCGTCCAGAGGGTAACAGTACCGTTTTGATGTCCGAGGTGAATGACAGCGTTGTGATGATTTTGGGCCATGGTTGTACATGCACCAAGTTTTGTGCGGTGTTCGACTACGAGTTGGCCGGTTGAGGTATCTTGATATTTGAGGTATCCTGTGTTACCCTGTGCAAGAGAAATCTGGCGTAAGTCACTGATTTGACGAGCAGATGAAATAGGTGCTTACGACACTAGCTAGTAACCAATGGTATGGAAGGAACTCTAGGCGTGTTGGTTCTATGTGTGATTTGAGGCGATGCAGTTCCACACCGTCTCGGTCGTAGATGAAGACATATTTCTTTTGTGCCACCGCATAGTGCGAGTGGTCATGCAAGAACCTATCCCGAACGAACGTGAGTGTAGAACTCTTCAAGGAAAGGAAGTCACGCACGTTATATCGCGGCATGTCTCTTGCAGCTGCAACTCGGAGTGCAATGTCCCTGTTTGCCAGTCAAACGTAGCGACATGACCTTTCTTGCCCACAACAGCAAGATGTCTCCCGTTCCTCGTATACCTCGATCGGTACGGCCCACCATCTAATGTCCACTCCTTCCTCCCTTTCGCAGCCTCTTGTCCCGAAGCTTTCACAACTTCATCCTGACCTACTCTCCACGTTTTCTCCATCTCACCCTCCACCTGCATTCCACCAGCATCTTCCTGAAGTAATAATTCGGCATCTTGGACTAAAGCTTTCGCTCGTGCTGCGTGTGCGCTTTCCCTGGTCAGCTTTTGCCGCAGCTTGGGGTTTTGAATGTGTGAATATGACTTGGCATTTTCTGGTGGCGGGGAGGTCGGACGGAGCGATTTGGGAACAGCGGTGTGCTGGTTAATTGAGTGAAGTGTGTGGTCGTCTGAGCCTGAAGGTTTTGGTTTGGAACTAGAGCCATTATCGAGTTTTCGACGTTTCGAAACCGGTCGAAGGGAATCTGCCTTTGCTATCAGGCTGTCCATTGCTAGTGAAGTGGGTGAATTCCGTTTATCGCGAGGCCTTAGGAGTGAAGAACAAGGCAATAATGTTCGGGGAAAATAACAGAGCGCTTTGCGAACTGCGATCGACTTCGATCCCGTCTGTATTTGGCAAGTGTGCACGTTCAGGATATACAAGGCCATCTCTTGTTCGTGTCTAGGTGCCAAAACTGATGTCTAGTACTAGTATGTAGTAGAGTCCATATACACAGGATAAATTACGTGAGCCTATGGAAATAAACTCTTAACCTATGTAGTATTACTCCCAACCCATCCTACAAGAGCAACTAGAAGTCCAGTCGACACCCACGCCCTGACACTCTGCATGTTCTCTCCTTGCTTTGGTGCATGCGCCCGACTGTTTAGTTCGTGCAAAATACCGTCATACCCGTATACCTCATCTGCGCTACGCACCGTAGCGTTTGTGTCTGAGCTAATCCAAGAAGTGAAGTCTAGCGACTGATCGAGCTCGACAGGTAGCTCAGATTCGGGCACATTCTCTGGTTCAGATCCTTCGTTGCTAGAGGGAGACAGAGACAATGGAGGTGACATGACTTCTGCCTGTGACACTCCGCCGAAAAAGTCCGTGATGTAGGTTTGGTCAAGAGGTCGCCTGAACAGATCCGAACGGACGCCGGCGTGGGACATGAACTTCTCGTAGTCATATACGTTGAACTATGAGGAGAGAGATGAAAGTCAGAGGCATAGTACGGCTACAATGAAAGGGCACATACTAGGTCCTGCATTGTCGCTTGACTGGTTTTGTTGACGCCCTCCATGAATCGCAAAATGTGGTGCGTGAAACGATCGATGACGGAGATACCAAGGTCACGATCGTTCTCGTGCTGATTTAGTGCGTATGGTAGTATGAGCAATTACATACCTAATTCATAACAACAGAAGGTCACACGCACCGAATATGAATTCTCGTCAAGTTCTGACGATCCTGTCGCTAAGATGTTTGGAGAATAGAACTTGGAATACATAGTATTTGCCTGACATGTATCGATCATAAAGAAGATCTCATTATACCTGTTAAATTCATTACACGTGGGACGTCATGGTAACTGTAAGGTGCAAAGTTGATGCAGACTTACCGCTTCTTCTGCCACATTTGCTCGAAAGCGTCTGCGATGTCGAATGCACTGATCTCTTCATTATCCTGGAACTTCAAGAACTCGTTCCCTCCATGACCTGTCATATAGACAAACACATTCGAGCGATCATCTGTCAATAGACGTTTCGACCTCGGGACACTCGGGTCCATGCGTCCTACATTCCAAGTCAAGGACATTGCCAGGCGAGCTTCACAACGGCATACGCACCAGTAAGCACCCGAATGAAATTCTCAACTGTCACTTCATACCCGCGATAATCTACTTCGATGTTGTCGCCATACAGGTCGAGATCTCGAGCAGCACTCGCATAAACACAGCCGGGGAACTTGTTACGTGAGTTACATGCTGTGTCATCTGCAAGCATGAGGATGATATTCGAGTCTGGAATTCCGAGCCGTTTCACTGTTCGGTACCTAAGTCAGGTGCGGGGCGTTGGCTGAGGAACCATGAAGAGGACACGTTGAGATCTGGACGCACATGCCGAGGGCATTAGCCATATGCTGAACAAAGGATACCACATTATTCTTTATTGACTCTATGAGCAATGTAAAGCTTACGAACCCGATAATTGAACCAGTATCTGGAAGAACAGACTAGAACCGCCCAATTATTTGTGTGGCGAGATGTCGAGCCTCCATGGCTGTTAAAGAACGAGGTAACGTGTTGTTCCTGTTCGGAAGGTATTTGTGCATGCACACACTGCCAGAGAGTGCAGACGAGTGCGAATAGAAATAGAACGGCTTTCATTTCATCTGAGCATGGGGGAAAGGTAGAGGAACGTTTAGAGCAATAGTGCCAAATGATCCTTCAAGAACGTGTCACGTCCAGAGGATGTGTGTGTGACGAGCAGCTCGAAATGGAAATATCACGTCGTCACGAAAGAACTTCTTTACATGTTCAAGTCGCCGCAAGTTCATGTAATGTACACAGTCCACTGCGGTACCGTAGTTCTACTCGTACTGTAACTGTGTAACAAAATTACAAACACCTATATAACATAAAATTGGGACTCGTAACGAATGGAGGTGAGGACAGGCTTGGGTATCTGTACACGAAACGTACGTTAGCCGCCTCCTTACATACGTCTAATACTGCCTCTCCCATCACGTAAATCAAATCTAAACACCAGCGAAAGCCACTGAATCCCTATCCTTCGCATCCGTAGTCGTTTCCTCGCTGATGTTAATCCGGATTGGACCTTGGGTGTACCTTTTGGTGAAGCTAGCTAAACCAATATCATCCGGATCTTGCACGGTGTCATTAATAGCACTTCTGGTTGCAGGAAATTGAACGGCGGAAGGTTGATTCCCACTGTTGGAATGAATAGGGGCATGGGGATTCTCCTGGATGATGCCGAGTTTGAGAAGACGATAGACTCGGCAAGCCATGGCGTTTTGGAGAGCGACGTTCGGAACAGTGAACATTCCTTGGTATACCAAGGACAACGACGGTGTCAGAAGAAGAACCATGGCTATGAGGTTAAGGCCGACAGTCGCCCTGAATAAAGGTACGACATGAGCGTATACATGTCTTAGAGTGTAGGCATACACGTACATGTAGTAAAGCTGGCCAGTTTGCAGCAGAGCCTTGGAGACATATCCGACACCTTTGCCAGTGAAGATCGACTTGAGACGACCCTTCCACCCCTCAGTCATGCCATAAGACGAGACCTTCAGTGAAATGGCGATGAAGACCGTGGTATCGAAAGCAGCAATGGCAACGAAACTCGCTGCACTGAATCGTTTAACGACGTCGTTAATGCACGCTTTTGTGGGTCCGAGGTGGACAGCATCGTAGGAAAAAGGAGTGGTAAGGGAAGCGAAGGTGGTGAGCCAAAGGGCGAAGAACCCCCAGGCGATTATTTTGTTTCGGTAGAAGACTCCTCTTGCTCTGACGAAGATCAAGAACGAGTTGCATGGGCACGCGAAAGCTGCAAACCAGCTGACAGCTTGTATGGCCGCTTGACAGTCGTTGAGAGGTGCAACTGAAACAGAGTGAGCGAACATATTTCTTAGGAAAGGCAACACGGACCCACTTATGAAAATGAACGTGCTCATGATGAAACCGCAAGTCAAGAGCCTATCATTTATCTACGTTCAACGTTTGTTAAGTATCACTCGATATACCCAACTCACCTAGACAGAACATAAGCAATATCCGTGGGTCTTGTCTTATGTCGCCTGAACATGTGCACGTCATCCGATAGACTATTAAGGACATCCCAGAGCCAGGCCTACACTCAGTGAATCACGAAATTAATGAAGAAGGGGATGTACTGATATCGCACGCTTACCCCAACCACATAAGCTGTAAGATGCCTCTGAATCTCATACTGATAGGCAATATCTGGTGGAAGCCATGCCAAAGGTGTAAGAGGATTCGGAGCAGGAGGCAAGGCAGGTTCGGAGGGGCTGGCCATGATGCACCAAGGGCGATTTCGAATACCAGGCAACGAAATATATACCCACGCGTCTAAACACTGTATTTGATACACGAAGATCTTACGAAAGGGCGCTGGCTTAAATGCCGCGGTGGCTTCAGAAGGTTAGTCTGTCGTACTTTGCTGTTGGCGACGTATGATGCCAGTTTCGAACCGCCTGCTCACAAGCTGTCGATGCATCGTGCTGTTTCCAGAGTGTCCTACGACTATACAGCTGGCGGGGGTAAAACCAAGTGGACATCGACACCAGTAGGACCGCCCAGTAGTAGTCGGACGGTCGGAGCGAAGCCGGACACGGCAGCTATTGACGTACAACAACAACACGTCCCAGTTTAGCAGTGAACCCAGATGTCTACGTTTCAGCCAGACAGATGCCTAGCGGTTGCTTCCGAGCTGATAGGAATGAGGCACGTTGTTGTTGTCATGGGTGTTCTTCAGGACAAGGAATGCGGTCGTTGCATTCAACGCATTGACTCTCCAGTCAAGCTTGGACGTGTTATCGGTGTTATCCTTCGGCGCCATTCTTCGTCCCGCTCCGATCAAAATGGTTTGGCTTGAGTTTGGCAATATGACTCACAGCGCGTTCACCGGCTTCGATGGCCCTGCAGTGGCGTCTTCTGGAGAGTGAAGCTGCCTGTGGGTGCTAATAGAAGGCTGTCATGCTACTGAACGTTGTCGTGGAAGCTCGCAAAGAGGAAAAACTGTAAAAGATGGGAACTTGAGAGATGAACTAGGTGTACAGCCTGAGCGCGCGTCGCGCTTGTATGCGACCGCCGCCTCGGAGCCGATAAACATGCATTTCAAGTCGTAAACGGGAGCAACAGAGTTCCATCACATGTAGAGTTTTAGACGTAGACCAGGATTGTCGTTCGCAGTACAGTAAGTAAGTTGACAAGAATATGCAACGTCAGAGCAAAGTACCGGGTTGATTGAAACCAAGTGAGATCAGAATTCCTAAAGTTGTCGAACCTATGTGACTGCTGGGTACTACCATTTGAGGATGTTGGTCACAGATGCTCTCCGCGTAGCGTGACATATCGAAAGTATCTCGCTCTCCATGAACTACAATGTGGGTTAATTATTTGCCTCCAAAGAACTCACTGCTCAGCATGGTATGTTCAGCAGGCCGCCGAAAGGATCCACCAAGAGACGCTTAGCTGCAAACGATGATGGCTCAGCAGCCTCTACGCCGGTTGGTCTACCGAGCTCGGTCGTGGGAGGACCACCAAACATGCTGACAGTATAATAGACCTTAGCAGAACAGTTCTCATATCTGCACCAGCCGCGCCCTTTCAAGAATCCCCATTATACTAAGAATGTCAATAGGAGAACGAAGAACCTGAAGACTGTGCTAACCCAAGAGCGCGAGAGGGAACGAGCAGAAAGGGAGAGAATACGACTGGAGAAAGAAGGGAACATGGATACAGATGGTCAGGCGCCAGAACAGAACCCAGCGGATGATCTGCCTACCTGTTCGCGTTTCATCTGTTGGTGAGTATTGAGTATTTACTGATAACCATCAGATTCATCCATTGAGGCTCCACCATCTGTACTCCCTCCTGGTCGATATTGTGATATCACTGGTCTCGAGGTAAGCTCTCTGCGAATTATCTCATTTACACGTTACAAACACATTTGTCAGGGCCCTTACACAGATCCTGCCACCGGTCTTCGATATCATGACAAAAGTATATATGAGTTGATCAAGGGTCTGGTACGTTTCCATAGTCTTGTCTGGGTTGATATCACTTTGTATAACTGATCCGCTTGCTGCAGAGTGCGACCGCAGCAAAGGACTACCTTGCAGCGAGAGGCGTCAATCCCATCGTGAAATGACTGAACCAACTGATATCACGCACGTGGAGTGTGTAGTTTTATCGTGTTTGGTAGTTGTGTATCACTGCTTACAACGTGTATCTCTCCGGTACCTAAGCCTGTACTACTATTGCAGTCCCAATTGCCGTCGATTGCTCAACCGCAGTCTTCTTATTCGCGAGGCTTGGGCAGAGGTACCAACACACATAGCGGTGTCATGTTGCGTTCCGCAGACATGAGTCACAGTTCACTTACTTTAATTCGCGACCTCAGGGACAGAAAGTGAATTAATTGGAACAGGGCAAGCTACATGCTAGTTCCAATGGAGATAAGGAAGAAGTATCGGCCACAACACGAGAAGAAAAATCCATCAGTCCATGC
This sequence comes from Somion occarium, assembly GCA_964035595.1. NCBI lineage: Eukaryota > Fungi > Basidiomycota > Agaricomycetes > Polyporales > Cerrenaceae > Somion > Somion occarium. The sequence continues at coordinate 556,576 of OZ037949.1, read as the reverse complement.
CTGCGAAGATTGAAAAGAAAGAAAGGGTCTAAAGAGCATCAGGAAAGTGGCTCATATACCACGTCTCATTGTCTTTGAACCCAGGCACCTCATAGAGGTGGCGAGTGAAGACGTGTCTTGAATGCATACTTGCAACTGCGGCCCCGCATTGACCTCCCCACTCACATTGGATCGTGTCTGTAGATTTTCCGGTATGCTCAATCAAGTGCCTCGTCCAGAGGATCAGGATGGGTGGTAGCTCCAAGGTGCAGTTGCCTCCCCATTGGCATCGGTAGAGCGGAGTACCCTGTGGAAATATCAGCTTTGATGGATCAAGCCTTGGGTTCAGTTTGAATACGTTGGTCCTCTTCCGCTTGCCAGTCTTTGTCAGGACCTTCGATATCTTCTTACACTGGCCAAGTCTGGCATCTGGAAGGTGCCAAGTGCGGCGGTCGAGAGGATCGTAGAGGTGGAGGGCATTTGGATCGGGTCGTTGGAGGAGTTGTCTCTTCTTCTTCCTGCCTGGTCGGCTAGCGGTCTTAGCAGCCTGCTGGGTAGGACGAGTGGATACAACTTGGTGAATTTGTTCTTCATGAGGTCTAGGGACGACGTAAGGTGAGTATATCGATCGCGAACTGAGAAGGAACGTAAAACACTCACTCAGTCGAGGGTCCTGGCTGGTGTGAAGTGGAAGATGGGGTGTTCGATCTGACAGCAGGCTCATCCTTCCACGGAGTAGTAGACTGAAAGTTGGGTGTCTGTAAGGAAGGATTTGTAACTGAGTGAGCATGTGACGAGATCTGAGAAAAAGTCTGCATAGGCGGTAGCGGAAAAGGAGATTGAGATTCGGCATTCCTAGAGAAAGATAAGTGGATACTATGACTGTTAAGTGAACCTTAGAGACATACACATGTGGTTGCATCATGTGCGACACGGACGAGAGGTTGCTGACGTTGTGCGTGATAAGTTGCTGTTGAGTGCGGGCGGGCACTATGGCGTTTTCGAGACCTGGGGGAGGTGCAGACATGTCCTTACTAGTAGTGGCGATACATGGAATGTGCCAGTCGGCCAACATCCGGGGCTCAGCACGCGTTGCACATGACTGGTCGGTTTCCAGATATGCATACCAATCCGCAAATTCTGTTTCATCGTTGGCCAAGACAGTGTGGCAGGATTGAGAGAACGGGGAAGAGCCGCGGGCTCGAGCCGCAGTAGAACTATACGTGTTGGAGCTCTGAAAGACGTCTTGAACTTGCGGTACGAGAGCCGGGAACGGGAAGGACGTATCAACATCTACAGGGATATTGCCCGAGAGCGAAGTTCGAGGTACATGTTGACAGTCGCGCAAAAAGTCTTCAAGACCAGACGTGCCGGCCGTGTGGTCCTGCAGAGTGGTAAGACCAGATAATGGAAAGGTACCGTTGTCACAGACGACGGTAGGGATCTGAGGACTCGTGTCAATGCGTGTTAGCATCCGAGGCCAACCATATGCGTGAGGCTGCGCCAAGTGACCATGATAGCCTTGGCCGTAGGCGAAGGGTGGGGCGTCCATAAATGCGCGTAAAAGTTAAAAGGGAGCGATACGATACTGGAGCGATACACAATAATAGGGAAACGAGTGGAAAGGCCAAGTGAGGGTGAAGAGCGTCGAAAGGTACGAGGAACCATATTTAAGGGGACCAGATGGCGTCAACGGAATCTGAGGCTGAAAGACCTGCCTCATGCCAGACACAGAGATATACTCGATTGAGATCGAGGGCATTGCATTGTTTGTCCACACAATTGGGGGTTCTTTCCTTCACATGTTCTCCGCAATGTGGATTCGTCGATAGCGTCCTTGTTGCCCGGAAACGAAAGAGTATAGTCCTGACAACGAGAGGCGCAGGAAATAATACTTGACCCGGTCACAATGCACATTGTTCTGTCTAGCAATGTCCTGTTAGAGTACGTCTGGTGTGGCCGCCTTGAGGCGCTGGCGAGCCCCGCGGATTTGCACATGTATTGATGAGAGCCACCCATTACAAAAGATCCTCGAGGATGGCCCTTCGAACATAAGTATCGTAGATAGGCAAAGTGGTGCCGAAGTCTGTAGCTGTACTCAATAGCATGAATTCGTCTGATAATATAAGACGTACTTGGGATTGTACTTTACAAATGCCGAATTGATCGTTCGCCATCGAATCAAGCATTAGCTGGTTTCGGACCCAGTATCCCGTGGCCTTTCAATCTAAATCTGGACTTACACCAGGGAGCCGAACGCGTATGGATTGAAGACCTGGTTATGTCCGTCATCTAAAGCGTAGGATGCATTATATGTCCCTTTGAAGGTGAACAAAACAAAAAGCGAAAAAGCAAAAGTTTGAACGAATGAAAATTTGAGCAAAAATACTAACGAATGACGAAGACCTTCGACTCTTTGTGTTTCATAACAACAGTGACAAGGCTTTTCGATGTATTGCGATAGTGCATCGCAACAATTGCCTTTACGTGCTTATGCTTTACATTGTCCTGCCCTAAGATTAGCAACGGGATGTCAGTTGATATGTGCTTGAAGTTTACTTACCCCGCGGCAGCTTGACCCACAAATTACACTCTCTATCTACGTAAGTGGATCGCAAGGTGAATCTTCATGTAGATGATAGTAAACACTGAAACCTTAAGCTTACAGAATCGTCGCGGTAGAGCATGTGAGAAACTCTAAGAGTTTCCCGAACCAGAACCTGAGGGCTGAAGCTGAAGTTTGGACTTTTGGTCTCATTTAGCGCCATGATTGATCGCGCCGCTCCCCCATCTTTATGGTAAATACGCATCCCGAGATAGAATATTATCGCAGGACAGTAGGCATATCATGCTACAATGTTGTGAAGCCTTAAGCACGCTGATTTAGACTTACGCCTGAACCTGTCAAGCCTCGGGCGTGCCCAAGATGATTGGGTCTTCCACTAGTCGCTTATGACTGATATAAGAATCTTGACTGCAGTTCTGCCAGTTACTCTCACCTCAACGGTTCGTGCCCTCAAAACACCACTCGAACTGATTACCCGAGTCATTGATTATCTACTGGAGAAATACTGCGCTGGATGCGTCCTATGTAGCAAGCTATAGCAACGTAAGATTTGTGCGCTTAAGCGAAGCAGAGGACATGCTCACTTGCTGCAACCCGAACTTCTACATGTCATGTCAATACTAGGATAATGGCACGATCATATCAGTATTTTCAAAGGATCTGACAACAGTTACTTACATACAACGGAGAAGTCATGATCAAGTGTCCACCTTGTCCGCGTCCTTGCCAGCGTTGTCCGCATCCGTGCCAGCCTCCACCGGCGTGTTAGATGTAGACGAACTGTTGGCTTCGGATTGGCTACTCGACGTGTGAGCAGCATTATAGTTACTGGGCGGTTTCCAACGCTAGAGAATTGATGTTATGGATATGGATTGATCGAAAGAAGAAAGCACTAACTGCTCTTTCATGTGAGGACAGCGCTAACCACGACTCAACGGATTCGATGAGCCACCAGTCGGAAACCTGTTTGCTCTTTGGGTATCGAACACTCAGATATCTGGATCATTGAAAAATCACAGCGGGACATCATCAACAGAAGGTCAAGTTAGCAGAGAGCTTAGATTCTGACCTGAGAAATGCAGGAAAAGAAAACTTTCTTCTCATCGGCAGGTACTGAGATGGTACACGAATACTACTCTTCAGGTTTTGAAGCTCCTCGTCGTCGGGCTGGGCCGTAGCAGCCAAAGTCGCGACTTCCGCTCTATATCTTTTTATAATCTCGGCGAAGGCGGCATGCTTTTTCTGCGGTGCAAATGTATGAGATAGACAGTATTCCTAATGCAGCACAGTTCGTACCTTTACAGGGTCGTCTGCACCAAGGGGGAACTCTCGTATTTGAGGGCCTCCTTTTGATTGGTCGTTCAATGTGGCGTCCGCATGATTTGGGCTTGAGTCATGCGAGGCAGGACCTGGAATATCTGAGAGGTGAGAAATGACTCACATCCATCGTCAAGAGCATAGTGCGAGTATGAACTTACGGGAATCTTGAATAATAGAAGACAGCGTCGGAAGGATACTCTCAAGGTCTATGTTGCCACGAGTATCAATATCAATGCTCTTCCCCGTACTCTTGGACTCTTCTACAAGGCAGCATCGGGAAGTATGGAAAGTCCGTAGGTCAAGGACGTTTGGATATCGCAGGGAAACAGACAGTCCAGGATTGACATGTGAGGTCGTGGAAGTAGTCAGAAGATCGAATGGTATTGTAATCCGGCGGGGAAGCCTGGCTACCAGCATGAGGGAATTATATGAGTACCGGGAGTTCAAACGTTCAACTTCTAGTTTGGTTTAGGAGGCTCATAGACTGTTCAAGGGCTCTAGAGGCATGCAGACATCAGTGCGTGTGTAGATCCAAGCAGTGTGCAAATGATTCCTGGTCGAAAGATATTAGCCGGTGATTCAGAACCCTTAAAAGGAAAGTCTTATTAAAGTCCATAGTATATCAATGAATATTATTATTATTGTCAGACTACTACTCCCTATTACCTAGGATACGAGTTGAGGCAGTAGCAGTTGAATAGATTAGCATAAGTAATATACCGTAGCGGTAGCTTCAGCGAGATGAAAACACGAGGGACCAACAACATGAGACAGAAAAAAAAACCAAAAACCTGTGACTGTCACCGAGTGCGATGAAGGGCGGCCTGCTTGCTATAGGCGTTGTTTCTTGATGTGCGTACGTTTGTCATGTTCCCGCACACGTGTGATACCCCCAGAGATCCATTTTCCACATTTCTGGCACTCGATATCTGCCAATCCGAAATGTATTTCGACGATGTGTCGACCACAACGTTCAAATTGAGACTTCCCAGGGCATTCACTTCCATCGGCATTTTTCCATCGACATTCGATTTTGTCCGTTTTGGAAGTATCAGGAGAAATGTGAGACTTGAGATGGTCAGTCCAAACGTTACGCAGGGGCTTCCCCTCTTCGCTGACAACTTGCAGCTTCATTCCGCAGAGCGACTCATCCGCGTTCCTCCATCGGCACTGGTATAATACGCCCGGTTGAGGGACGATGTCTCGTCGTGGATTTCCCTTCCTGGACTGGGTTTCGGGTGGATCGCCTGCATTGGAAGTAGGCAATTGGTTCCTAAGTTCTTCGTCCTCGCGAGGACGCTTTCGAGATACAGTTTGTGACGGTGACAAATGTTGAGACACCGCGGTAGACGCAGCAGCAACGGGAGTAGGCATATTAAGAGAAGGAAAAGCAGAAGTGTGTTGAGGCATAGAAATACCGAAGTCGTCATGGGGGAGGCTGTTTTGCGTTCCAAAGTGAATGATAGGTTGGTGAACGACCGAAGGATTTTGCGACGGACCCGGAACATTAGAATATACCGGCGCAGTAAGCATGTCGGTGCCGAGATTGGTAGGTGCGACAGAGGAACCAGGTGGATACGTCATATGAGCGAAGCTGGACATAGGTCCCGAAATATTCAAGGAAGGTGCACAGTAGGGGAATGAATTGCCAATATACTCGGACGATCCGAAAGCTGGGTAAGGATAGTACATGTTTGGACGAGGGGCGCGGGGATACCGGGAACGCGAGATGGAACGACGACGAGCAGTATAATTGGGCATTTGGAGTGCCTGTGGATGTTGATTATAGGCGACCTGCGCCTGAGGATATACTGATAAGACAGGACTGCGCTGAAGTTAGCAGAGGCAATAGATCTGGAGCTGCAACAGAACGTACATCGGATATTCCGTTCCCCGAGAGGCTTGCTGCATCCAAGTAGGTTGTCCAGCGAGAGAGATATTGCTGTTGTACGGGGCAGGAGCATCCATACTGGGTCCACGCCTAATGCGGCTCATCACTATCAGAGCCAGACGGGGGTAAATATGAAATACACTTACAACATGGAGAACTCGGAATACTGGATGGACTCCCATGGGATCGGCTCAACGTGAGCATAACCAGTGGCGACAACCGGTTCTCGAGCTTGTGGCTGATCGAAGCTAAAGATTGTTGGGAGCCGTTCACCTTCATTCGGGCCGATCGAGGGCTCGACACTTGATCGCGTCGCGTCGCTACTAGGAGTAGTGATGTCGAGGGGGAGCGGTAGTTGGGTACCGTCTTCCTTTCCTTCTGTCCAGTGACTTGAGGATACGTCTTCACGTTTGAACGGCTCAGGGGGAGTATGGGGTCTCGACGAGCACAGGGCTGAAGGAGAACTGAAGTCGTCTTGCTGAAAGGTTAACACATTATCCAAGGAGTAAATGGGTAAGCCCTCTGAGTTGACGAATGGCTCGAGTACTTCGCCCAAGTCGTCGGTCGAGAGTTGGCCGGGGGTGCCAGACATGAGTACCTCAAAGTTGTCCATCGTTGGACGCGTTGTCGGGAGGGACACTTCGGGCCGTGCACAAGTATGCGTAGAGAGTTGGGATTTCCCCCCTGGGATACCACAGTCCAGTAAGTGTGTCAGAGCGAGCTGAGAGGAAGGAAGGCGGCCACCGTCCAGGATTTATTGGAACATAAGTGCTCACGTGAAGAGTACATCCCTTAGGATCCCCAAAAATGCCTTACGTATGCAGCAGTGTGGATCCACTCTCAAAGATTCCTTACAGCTCTTTGTGCGGGGATACAGGCATGACCTCCCCGAGCGAGGACAATGAGGGGGCATTCGGGAGCCGAAGAGTGGCGTGGGTTGCGCTACCACAGTCAAAACGAATTAGATGGTCAATGGGCCTGTTTCTGAGTTCAAACAGACGGTGAGAAGACGTCAAAGACTATACATAAACGGAATATTCGCCTACCGGATTTACACAATAGAATTTAGGGCATTCTTGGTTGGACAACGAACGAAAGATTGGAGATAATTTGCTATTCAGCTCGAAGCCATCGCGGTATTCACTGTATTCGAGAATCAGAATAATCGATATGTATGACAAACAGCATTGCCAACATACCAGAAGCTGCTATACTTCATGTTGGTCGGGCATCGATTTCGTTCGCTAATACGCCTTGGTCACCTTCGATAGATAGATAAACCACAGGGACAAGATTAAAAAGAAACAATACCATTCAATATATATTCAGGCCTGATGTGGAGACCGTAAGTATCCAAACATCCTGTTGTCCACATGTTGGAACCATGATGCATCGGGTTATCTGAAAATGCGAGAATACCTACTGGATACATAATAGGGCTTCTAAAAGAGATCAGCTATGCAGCACATGTTACGAGTACTCAATCAAATTCTGGCGTGGACGCACTGGATTCGATGACCCAGTGTTGTCTCATGTTTTGAGACAACATAATGACTTCGTAAACGGTACCCTAAAGCTGAAAATCAAATGAATACAGTGGTCGATCTATGAACGTAGGACAGACCTTTAACTACCGGTGAAGCCCATGGCTAAAGCTCAGATACTCCTGCAGAAGTACGCTATTTGGAGGAGACGGCTACCCTACCTTCCAGTATATACACCCTAACCAATTCGGTCGTTTTGAGTTTGCCGTCATGACATAACAACAGGGTAGTAGGGACCTGTGTCATAAGTATACGCATTTTGTTCGACTGTTCTTCAAGAATATGATGAATTTCTTGAGATATGTATTGTCCTTATCTACAATACACTATGGCTCAAACTGTTGAACAAGCAAGAGACAAGGTAGACTGAGTTGGCAGTAAGTGAAACAACCCGCATTCAACTTTCCGACCTGGGCTGCCTCCTTTACCTCGGTGATTGCCTTGGGTTGATCGGGCGTCTGAATATCAAAAGTTATTTCTGAAAGCGGCTCGAAAGTCTTCACTGTCGCAGCCTCGACATACTCAGCTTCCCCTCCGTTCTCATTGTTGTCAGGCTTATATAGTCAGTATGCCCGGTATTAGTGCGAAGAACACAAAGAAAAGGCCTGCACCGTCACAACAAGGTCCCAAAAGCAAAAAAGCTCACGTAGAGAAGAACGAGCAATCGAATGACAAGTCGAAGAAACGCAGCAAACCTGTCACCGCGCCGATACAGAAGGACAGCGACGTAAGTTCCGAGGAGGAAGACGAACTTGTAGGAGAGGATGGCGTGGACTTGGAGGAAGCAGAGGAGATGGAGGTAGATTCCCAACCCCAAGTGCCTAAGGATCCTAATGGTACGTCTTGCTTATCCATGAGCTACTGCGCGATCGGAATTGACCTATATTGCTTCAAGCTGCCCGAGAGTCGCATAAAGCACAACGTGCACTTTTGGATCAGCGACGTGCAGCGAAACCGCACTCTGTACTACTGACAGAAGCGAAGACAGCATGGTCGCTTGCTCGCCAGAAAAACGTCTCGAAAGGGCAACGAACAAAACACATCAATGCCTTGATGGATATCATCCGTGGACATGTCAAGGAGATTGTCTTCAAGCACGATGCGAGCCGTATCGTGCAAACCGTAGTGAAGTACGGTGGTGCAAAGGAGCGGAATGAGATTGCGTTGGAGTTGAAGGGAAGGTATCAGGAATTGGCGCAGAATAAATACTCAAAGGCACGTCCTCACGTATTCTGTTGTGTGTGTTTTACTGACTTACGTAGGATTGCAGTTTCTCGTCTCCAAACTCATACGTCTATGTCCCAACCACAGGACGTCTATCCTCAAGGAATTCCAAGGTTCCACTAGGCGTCTTTTACTTCATAGGGAAGCATCCAGCGTTTTGGCAGATGCTTTTGAGCTGTACGCGAATGCTTATGAGCGGTCGCTGCTGCTTCGTGACTTCTACGGCAAGGAAGCTAGCCTGTTCACCTTGACAAGCGGCAGTGACGAGGAGAAAGAGCAGTCAAAGAAAGGACTCAAGGGCTTGTTAGATGGCGTCGACAAGGAAAGAAGGAGACGGACGTTGACGGCTGTGAAAGAGAATCTCACATCCATGTAAGCTCGACTTGCCCTATCCCGAGTTTATTCTAACTTACCCAATCTCAGCTTCAACAATCCTGACAAGGGTGCTGTCTCGCACGCGATTGTACATCGCGTACTTTGGGAGTACCTTTCCGCCCTCGGTGGAGTGGAAGATGAGGCCGAGCGAGAGAAACTTCGTCGAGAATTGTTCGAGAGGTAGGCGTCATAACCATTTTTGATTCTTCCAGCTTTTTTCTTACACGTGTTCTAGCTGTCAGGACGTCCTTGCTGAGATGGTCCATACTCGAGATGGTAGTCGTGTAGTGAGAGAATTCATCGCAACCGGGACAGCCAAGGACAGGAAGATCATCGTGAAAGCTATCAAGCCCCACGTCGAGCGAATGTCTCTTGATGAAGAGGCACAACTTGTCCTGTTCACTGCCTTGGATGTCATTGAGTAAGTGTCCATCTTTGCATTTATGTCAGAATTCCAACTGATCGGGGTTGTTTCTAGTGACACAAAGCTCACGTCAAAGTCTTTAGTCTCGGATATCGTTGGCTCGGCATCGAAACTATACACATCCCCTCAAGGTCGACGGTCACTAATATACCTCGTATCGCCTCGTACACGACGGCATTTCACTCCTGCTCAAGTATGCCCCTTCCCTTTCCAGTACTTGTCTTCCTTACTGATTCTTTCCGCACAGATATCTCTACTTGCTGAAACGGATCCTATTCGAGCGCAAACGAGTAAGAAGGATGAACAAACACGAATGCAAGAGATTCGAAAAGCTGCTAGCGAGCCTCTTCTTGCGTGGATATCAGAACACGGTGCCGAAGTCCTGCGAGACCCAGGAGGAAGTCTTGTCCTCGGCGAGATCATGCTTCATGCCGATGGTGGTATGTATCTCAGATTTGTATCACACTTCAACATATATGGACTGACTATGTATCATGTTTGTAGATAAGTCCGCAGCATCGGAGGCCCTCCTGAAAGCCATTGCTACTCCTTATCCTTCGCAGGACCCAGCCACTCCTCATCCAATTTCTCTGCCACACGCCTCGCGGCTATACAAACTCCTGTTGCAAGGGGGTCATTTCTCGCAACAGACCAAAACTGTTGTTCGCTCCGAACTTTTTTCACCATTGGACTTCGCCCAGAAATTCATCGACATTGTAGGGCAGGACGCTACAATCTCACTGACAAAGGGCGATGGTGTATTTCTGGTAACAGCATTGTGCGAGACTGTTGTGTCTGGTGGCGACAAGAACAAGTCGCTGCAGAAAACATTGAGAACTTGGTTCAGCACTGATGTTAGAAAGACGTTAGAAGCAGATAAGGAGAAGAGGGGAATGTCAACGCTCTTAACACAAATATCCGCACTCTCGTAGTAAACCTTCGTATCCTTTAGCTTCTGTCTTTAGGATGTCTCGACATATTCTGCTCCTTCATCTTGTGCTGCAAACCATTTCTTGAAGACTTGCCTTTCTGAGTGGCGTGTGCAAAACGCGACATGGTGATCAAAGGTATTCTTCACGCGACGCGTCAACGTGTTGTCGGCCAGTGGTGTCTCTTCCTTACAGCGTACCACCACCTTCCTCTTTCATTCCTCATCATGCCTCCAGTAATCCATTCAGAGCAGGAGGAATCGGACTTCATGAATGATCTGCTCTTTGGCGTGGACGACTCGTTTTTCAATGCCGTCCCTTCTCCAGACCCAACTCCTAAGAAAGGACACGTTCTTGGCAGGACTACGTCGCGTTTATCACTCATCCAAAGGACACCAACAAAAAACAGGACTCCACGAAAGGCATTAGTGAAATCTCCACTCTCTACGCGTAAGAACGCGTCGGCTGGTAATGATCAAGGTCTTGATTTGCTCCTCGAGGGCGCTGAGAGCTGGGATTGGGATGATATGAACACGGATTTTCTAACTCCAGAGCACAGGGACTGCATTCAGCATCTAAATGTAAGAAGAAAGTACTGGTCATACTGAGACCGTATCAATGATTTTGTTTTTGCAGTCTGAGAATGCAGGCAGCATATCGCTCCGAGTCGACAACATTGTCGTGACGCGTTGTATCGTCAAGGAAGTCCAGGAAAATATGCAAAGTGTTTATTATGAAAAGGTGCGTCCAAGATCCATGTCTAACAATACAGCGGGGCGACATCCTCGAACTTGAACTCGAACTCGATGACATCTGACACCCTTGTTCTATGCTATACGGTTGTCCTAGCAGAGACATGTGGCGGCGCCAGTCATATACTCCTCATATACGTCTATCGAATAACCTGACAGTCGGTTGCAATCCCAATACTACGTACGCGGCTCCGTAATATCATCGCTTTTGGTCTACCGAGTCGCGAACAGTATAGCCGGATCACGCTGGTCTACGGTTTGGCATCTCGTTATCCGCTTCTTTGGCTCCTTTTCATACGAGGGCGGGGAACATGTAACATCTAACTCTCCGTCTCCGACTTCATTGTCGCTGCCCTTGACCGTGTTTCTCATTCTCAAAACTGACCTATTTCATCAGGTGCTCATTGTCCAAGCCGTCTCAGAGAAAGACATTCGTACGGTTGTACTCCGAGATGATTGGACAGGCACTGACGTACGACCTGGTGAGTTTCCTGGAAGAGCAACGTGCTGACCAGAATCACTTATATACGTTCAGGGGATGTCGTCAATGTCATCGGAACTTTCCAAGACCAACCTTGCTCATCATCGACTCCTCGTTCCCTAGGCATCGTAATTTCGGCCAAGGAGAACCTGCTCATTCATCATCCAGATTTGTTAATCACAGCAACCTCGCTTTCCAATGCCACGCAGTGCGCGAGGAAACCTCTCCTCTCCAATCTGGTTCGAGCATCATCAGACATGACCCCATCGTTAGTTTGGGGTAACATGTTACATGAGGTGATGCAGATGTGTTTTGGTGACGGCGATTGGAGCGAGAAAGGAGTAGATGAGAAGATCGGGGGTGTCGTTAGTAAAGGATTGGAGGACCTTCTGAGCATCAATGTCAGCGTTGAACAGGCGAAGCGCGAAGTCAAGATTCGAGCCAAAGGCCTGAAAACGTTCTCCGAGCGGTATATTGCTCAGGAACCTAAGGTATTATACTCATTTCTGTCGAAGCCCGTACATGATGCTTAAATGACTATTCTAGCCGGAAGCTGTCCTAAGCAACACGCGACAACAACAAGGTCAGAAAACCCTTCTAGCCATTCCCCAGCTTCTCGATGTCGAAGAGGACATCTGGTCACCTAGCTATGGTCTCAAAGGCAAGCTTGACGCCTCCGTACAAGCTGTTATCTCCGAAACGGATACCACTCCCAACCCCTTCACCATCGCTTCCCGTAAACCGAACGTCTCTCAGAGCGAGTCCTTGACTATGCCTTTCGAGATTAAGACAGGTCGCGCAGTCGCTGGTATGGAACATCGAGCGCAGACAATGCTTTACACTCTTCTCATGTCAGAACGATACAAGACGGACGTTCCGAGTGGGCTGCTGTACTATACCCAAAGTGACGAAGTTATCAGGGTCCCCGCTGCTCGTAATGAGATCAGGGCGTTGGTTATTGCTCGTAACAGGATGGCAGCATATATGATGCGCCGAACCAGAAGTAAGACGTGGAGGCATAGGAGTCATGAGAATACTCAAGCTATTCATGTCGACGCTCGTGAGGAGGTCAATATCGAAGCAGAACCTTTCTTACCTTCTACCATCGACGACGCTCGCATATGCGGCAAGTGTTATGTTTTGGACACTTGTATGCTGTATCGCAAGGCCGTTGAAGGTGTCATCGATGACCACTCTGATATCGCGGACATGTACGCATTGAAGACATCACATCTCACGCCAACTCAAACTACTTTCTTCAAGAAATGGGAGGCACTCATCTCTATGGAAGAACAGGATCTCATCAAGTTCAGGAAAGAGATTTGGACCATGGGCGCTGAAGAACGAGAGGAGAAAGGAAGATGCTTCGCCAACATGGTCTTGGATGTTGAGTACCAGTATAACCCGAATACACCTCAATCCACGTCGAAAAGGGAAGGAAAGATACATCAGTTCACGTATCGCTTCATCAAGGCGAACTCCGAAGACACAACTCTACTGAACGGACATATGAGCGTAGGCGACGCTGTTACTGTGTCCATTGAACCTGACCTACTGGCTTTGGCTCGAGGTTTCATCGTACAACTCACTCCGCATCAAGTTGTCCTCGGCGTAGACCATCTGGTGGACCTACAAAGCGTTCGTCGACGAAACTGGCTTTCCTCAGAAGCTCTGGTCATCTTCAGGATTGACAAAGATGAACTCTCTGGTGGTATGGGTCGCATAAGAGACAATCTGGCTCAGCTCTTCTACGCTGAAGGTGATACCAAACGACGTGAACTCGTGGTAGATCTCAAGCCACCTACCTTCATCGACTTCGATGGACCCGTGGTTTCAAAAAACGAGCCCGTAGCGAAGACGATCTCGAAGCTCAATACCAATCAACAGCTCGCCATACGAAAAGTATTATCTGCTCAAGACTATGCCCTCGTTCTTGGTATGCCCGGAACTGGGAAGACAACGGTCATTGCTGCACTCATTCGTGTGTTAGTCGCTATGGGCAAGACTGTTCTCCTCACTTCGTACACCCATTCGGCGGTTGATACCATCCTGCGGAAGCTGAAGGATGATGCGGACTTTGGTATCCTGCGACTCGGAAATTTGGACAAGGTAAGACAAATGCCTCCCATCAATTTCACGTTCGACTTGTATCGATGTTTACCTCTGTTTCTTTTAGATTCATCCGGACATGCACCAATTCACTTTGTCATCCCTCGGAGCAGCCACATCTATTGAACAGCTGGAACACAGGGTAATGACGCCCTCCGTCGTTGCCACTACCTGCTTGACCATAGATCAGTGAGTGACCTCTCGCCGTGCAAGATGAGAGTAACACTGATCAAACGGAACGTAGTGCCTTGTTTTCTCGTAGACACTTTGACTATTGTATCGTGGATGAGGCCTCCCAAGTGACCCTGCCGACTTGTTTGGGTCCTCTTCGCTTCGCGGATAGGTTTGTACTAGTTGGAGATCACTTTCAACTACCGCCACTGGTGCGTATTCTCCGGCATATATACAAATGTCTTTAACGTATGCTTTAATCAGGTCCGCAATCGCGATGCTCGCAAAGGTGGTATGGACGTATCACTGTTCCGTCGATTGTCAGATGCGCATCCTGCCGCCGTTATCGACCTCACAGAGCAGTATCGAATGAACGAAGATATCATGCTGCTCTCGAATAAGCTCATCTACAGTGACCGTCTACGATGTGGTTCCCAAGAGGTAGCGAAGCAAAGCCTCAGAATACCAAACAGAGGTTACCTCCGGAAGTTGCATCTGGGTTCGAGTTGTGATAGTAATGACTGCTGGCTGAATCGTGTTCTGGATGAACGGTGCGAAGCACGGTAGTTTGACTTAGGTTCCATTATTGACATGCGCTTAAAGCTGCAAAGCAGTATTTGTGGACACTGACGGGATTCCCGCACACGACTCGCGGGTCGGAGACCTGGTCCAAAACATAACAGAAGCACGGCTCGTAGGTCAAGTCACGGAAGCCTTGCTCCGCTGTGGAATTGAACAGCAACAGATCGGCGTCATCTCCCTGTATCGTCAACAAATCAAACTTCTATCGTACCTACTTGAAGATTGGAAAGACATCGAGATTCTCACTGCTGACCGTAGCCAGGGACGAGATAAAGATTGTATCATCATCTCTATGGTCAAGTCGAATGACTTAGGACAGGTACGCTTCTATCGATGTTTCATTCCGAGTTTGACCATCTAATAAGTCGCGTTGTTTTTTTCAGATCGGTGATCTCGTAAAGGACTGGCGGCGCATGAATGTGACTTTCACGCGAGCACGATCTAAACTCATTATCTTCGGGTCTCACAAAACCCTCCAAGCTGCTCCACTCTTAGAAGAGTTCTTCAAGCTTATGGACAGCAAAGGCTGGATTCTCTCCTTGCCTCCCAACGCGGACCAACTTCATGAGGGCGTCAGCAGCCGCACTTTGTCAAAACGTTCCTCCGACTCTGGTGCGAGAGATCGTCTATGTCTCAAAGATGAGCTTAGACCACCCAAGAGACCGAGGAGGAGTGACATCTCAGGGGATGTTCTAGCGAAAGGAAGACCTATCTTGAAAGACCTTTTCAATGAATATTAGAACTTCCGTATATCCTGACTTGCATAGACCTGACACTCAGACTTATCCATATGTTTCCTATCATTGTCGATTTCCGCGTCGTTCGTCTGTCTATCAAGTAGTAAGACCAAGGACAGTAGATTTCTTGCAGCCGGCCGTAACAAAATTCCCAATATGGCAAATGCTTTGGAAGCTAATAACGACAAGCAGCGCGTTCACGGAAACTCAAACTTGAAATCAGTGCACCGAGCCTTTTCTATAGAAAAGAGTAAACAGATAGATTCTACAAGGTATAGGTCAGCACGAGTGAAACGGTACAGAATAGAAAATAGGTACACACCCCAATCAGCGTCGAAGCTAACGATTGGGGTGTCTCTACGGAAGACGGTTGGTTAAGTATCTACGGAATATTTGGCAACAGGAACGGAACGGAATAATGCGGAATTAAAGGAATGCAGAACGGAATCTGTGGCGTAGGTCGAGAACGCGGGTAAAACGAAAGAGGTGCAACGTGCACGGAAAAGGTAATAAACTATCTGAATGATCGGGCGTTGAGTAGAACGAGACCCGGCGGCTTGATTTTCTAACATTTTCCAGGTCTTACGATACATGATATTGATGTCACTATTCTATCTCTTTTCACTCCAGCAGAGTAAAGTCAATATCGTTGGAGATTTTGACATGCACAAAAGAAACTGTGGCTGTTCCACCTATCGGAGCGTAGGTTGCAAGACTCCTAGAATAACAAAATTCCCTGCAATAACAGCCTCCTTGAACTTCCGAAGGCACACTTATTGTATGCAGAGTATCAAAGTCCGGAACCTCCCCAGAATCATGTTTCTCAGATCCGGAAGGGCGAAGAGTGGTTCCTGGTTCCTGTCAGCCTCTTCAGCGAGGGATCTTCGAGAGCTGACTGTCCAAAAATAGCCCCTCTAGGAAGTATATAGAGTCTCCCAGTCGGCCGATTTCCTCCAAGACATCTTGCATCCGCACTACAACTATCACTGCTATACCATACCCATAACGCACACAATGACGGTAACTTCGAGCACCACGAAACGTACTGCTGCCGCGGTCACCTTCAGTGCTCAGCAAAGGAAGGAACGGGGGACGCCCCAATCCAACCCAAGCTGTGCTGCCAGCACCACCTCGAAGGTACCTCGCAGCCAGAAGAAGACAGAGTCAGCTGTCAACTCCCTCTCCAAACTCACCTATACCCCTCCCACACCCCCCGCCAAACGCATTGGCTATGTTTCCACTCGTAAGCCAAGTACACTCCGTCTTCATGCCTCTCGCGGGACTGCAGCTCCGAGAGTGCTTAAAGTCATGAAAATGAAAATGAAGGCGAGTGGAAAAGCTGAGAAGCCCCGCATCCTACATCTCGGCGACGGGCGACGGGTGGAGATGAATTGGCTTCCGTACTACTTGGAGGCTTTCGATTATACGCTCCTTTCGCTGGACGAAGCCCAGAGTCGGGACGATATCGTCCATAGGGCGTTCCCTAATCGGGAGTAGAAGTTGCGGGATCAAAGTCGGGGGGAGAAAATCACAAGTGAGTCCTACATTTCCGCGTGTATCTCAGTTTTGAGGCTGACTGTCTTATAAGAAAAATAAAATAAAAGTCACAAAAAGAAAACACAAAAATGGTAAAATATAAAGTCTCACAACGGACAATTGGATATGGACTCCTTCACCCAATGTTGGCACTTGCCTTTTGGATCGGACTTTAGTTATGTTGCTGCGGCACGATTGACATCTTCTTAGCATTACAGGCACATTACCCCGCATTTCCCATCCCCCCTCCGTACCCCGCGCACGCAGGATATCTGCAGGTAGGACCGTAAAGTTCTTCGAAACTAGGCGTGGTAAGATCCTAGTTTCGAAGGATGAAGATCAAGAACTTGTAATTCAGTTCGCTAACTTACTCTTGCATCGGAATTTATCACAGGTACAGATCACACTCCCGCATCCCCGTTCGCCCCGCATACAGACAGGAGACCGAAGGACAGGAGGAGCCTTTCATGGTATAAATTCAATGAGTGCACGCCATAAGGATCTCTTCGCGACCAACGATAGCTAACTACTTCTTATGCAGGAGCTGCTGGTCGGGTAGGCCGTCTAGACAATTCCGAAGGGTCTTTTTGACTAACCGCTCTCTTCATCTATCTAGCTGTGTGATCGTGTGATCGCTTGAAGGCATGAGTGACCGTGAGCGTAAGATAGTGGCAGTGAGAGTAGTGTATTAGTAATAGCGTACGACGAGGGGGAGAAGAGGTGTCATTGATAGGCTCTGCGTTGGAAAGGCCGCCACGTAGATTCTACAGTGATACCTCAACAACGAGACAAAAGTTGATGTGTTACGGAAGAGCCCACGTTGCAAATGGGTTCTTCCGATTACATCCTCGCCGTCTCGGGACGTCCGTTCATAAAAGGGCGAACAACATGGGGGATGTAGCCTCGTGATGCTCGCTCAATTGTGATGGATGTCGGGATGCTCGGTGCTGAGGGCAGGGCCCGCTCGATGAGGCATTCGAGCATCTTAAACAACAACGTCTGTGGTTGTCGACGTTGATGGCGGACGGTGCTGTGCTGTAAAGCGCGAGTTCGCCCTTTCCACGACAGCACGTTCTCTATCAATAATCGTCAAGCACACACAGTGCATCAAAGAAGTGAATGAGCGACGCACAAAGATAAGAGTTTCCGAAGGGCAGATGCCATCATGTCGGGCTCAAAATACTCCTCGCAGTGACAGCAGTGCAACCTTTCTGCCGAACTATCATGGGATTTGAGGTCAGAAGGTCAGACCTCTCCAACCCTATTGAGAGAAACGCATATACATCAACCGGGGGCTTCGTTACATATAAGGACGCAGGCGCAATTACAAGGCGTCTCGACTTCTTCAGTCCCAATGTTAACGACCCAAAAGGTATGAGCCGGACTGAGGCATTAAATACACTCCATCCACCCATCTCATCAGGAGAAAAGACAAACAGAACTCTACGCAAATACGAGCTGACCCTGAGGTTTCTTCGTTTGACTTCCATCGCTCAAGTCAGTTGTCATGCATGTCTCCGACAGCATATCGATCGGCATCCCCTGTGATAGACAAACTTGAAGCTCAGACATGGAATAGGAGGACCGCTGCTCACCTGAGGATTGATTTGTGATGCATAAATGCTAGTCCTATGGCTTAGATCAACAGCGTCCGTGGCAAACATTCTGCCCTTGCGCATATCTCTTGTATTCAACCTGAGATACGGAGACGGGGTTTCAAAATTCATGGGCTATGACAAGGATATCTAACTCACATGCCCAATAACGAGTTAGCATACACTGTGACAATCGTCAGTCAATATAATTGGAGGGAGCTAAAGAATGCGATCACATTTGCTTTGTATGGCATAGAACCCTGCGAACAGGAGGCTGTTATGCACCAGCTGGTACTATAGAAATGGAGATTTACGGCGTGTGGATGTTTAGAGTAGAACCAGGACATACCGTGAGTATTATGGCGATGGAGACCAACCTGTCCCACACAAGAATCAGGCCAGTGATGGTGTCATCACGACAACACGACGTACGTAGTGGTTGCGCCAGTATGAACTACGTAGACTACCAATGAACGGACGACGTCGTCGGTTCTGGAATACCCAGATATGAAATGGTACAAATGAGAGAAAGAAGACCAGCCGGACCTTGTAAATCCAGTCTTGTATTGGTATATATGGAACATCAGCAGAAGTGTCATCGACAAATCGAGCACTACAGCTGACGCATGGGAGCATGTGAGGATGGTCTACCAGATTGATATTAAAATGAGCCAGGGCTGACTGTGGTGTGGGACACTCACAGAATAATGCGCCTCGTCACGAAATTCAATCCATGTGCCGGACAGACATCTGGAAGGAAAATAAGTAATTCAACTGTGGAATTCGTGTCATCGGTGCTTACATGCAAATACCCGTGGCTATGACGCGTATATATCATCATAAGAGTTGCGCTCAAGGATGTTTGCTTGGAAACAGCGTACCCAAACCCAAAGCTGCAATTAGGTACACACATATCAGTGATAACGACTAAAGGGCAAAGGCTCTCTAGCTCACCGACTCGTGTGAGCAACAACACGCCCTCATGCAGGGGTGAATTACAGGCTTAAAGGTACTCAAGAACGGACACGCTCACCATGAGGCCCGTCAGCAGCTTGGACTTTTTGCTCACTCATAGATGAAACCATGTTATTGTATGCTTCGCGGTGATTAACCGAGCATTGTACTTACATATCCAGATTCGACGCAGATAAAAACTATATTCATGTCTGTCAAAGACCCAAGATGCAGCAAAAGAGAACAATCTAGACTCACCCCTGAACCAGGAAAACGATTGCTACCTGTGGTTGAAAGATGGGTTTCGAAAAATCACAGAATGCACAAGTATCATACCTCCAAGATGATGCTTGCCTACAAGATCAACGTAGCATGCTCAGTGGTAGTTTCCGATGCATTACATTTAAATACATACCCCAGCACTCCTAGAAATCATGGAGTAGTTAGTATGCCACAGAGACGATGAACACTGAATACGAACCAAGGAATGTGCAAACTCGCTACGAAGTTTCCAAAGCCTGCAATTGCGTAGGCCCATGCCAAATGAAGAAGGGATGCGGTCTGGAAAGTCTCTAGAAGGCTGTAGGGCAATTGAATCAGATAAGCAATACAGTCAATTCCGAGATACGTTACTCGCATTGTGGCTAATACAGCAGTCCGCAACGGCATCCCATCATTCTTGCAGTTGAGCATGTAAGAATACGCTTGCGCGACGGCAATGCCGTACAGGCTATAAAGATAAACGCAGTGAGACTTCGCATTGAGACAAGTGGGCGAGAAGTTACACTAGGGAAAGGCAGACCAAGATGAAGACTCCTCCCAACCATTGTTCCGGCGTTGGTATCGAATCAAGTCCGATGAGTGTATTATACGACATGATTACTTGCAAGGAGAGTCTGTAGAAAGAGAGCGAGAAAGAGGGAGTCCAGAGAGAAAGATACAGCTCAAAGACGCAGCGAGAGGGACCCAAGCAGAGAGCCTTAATATGCAACAGTCGTAGAACAGATGGAATCAAACCGATGGCACCCCTGGCGTTCAGACCGTGTTTTGGGTACCTAGATGGACATTTGTTCAACACTCAAGGCTCACCTATGCAAGGCAGAGGATGCGGGCATCAGATCTTCATGATAAGCCCCAACAGGACCATATTAAGCGAGCCCATATCACAGCCCGAGAACTTCTTGACACTGTCAGAACGTTAACCTTAACTTCGGCAACGCGGGCGTCAACGATACCTCCCAAACTGGCACCGTCTCGTTCTGTTTGAATCTGAATGCAGCAACACATTTAATGCAGACGTCCCATACAACGCAGAATCACTGACTCGTAGGGAACAGAATGGATGCACAAATATCAAAATTTCTGCCAGGAATCTGGGTAAAGGATGTTATCTTAGCATCTTGGGGGAACGGCGGATTGCCGCCATACAAAGTTTCCCTCCACAGCAGGGGCCGAGCTTTGGAAGCCGTGGTGTTAGTTGAAGTCTCGATTATAAAAGAACGCACTCGAGCTCGCGGCCTGCCTCGGCATACACACGATCATCGTTGAAACTCAGTATCAGACCTGTGAAAGATCATGAGGCAAATGAGATGATGAAGAGTAATTTTTGACTTACAAGTCAGGCATATATTCGACGCACCGCCATGCAAATCAAACTGCGCGATTCCGCTACTCGAACTGGTGAATCATTAAAATTGGGCTGGGCTGCATAAGAGGGACCGAATAGTAGCAACAAAATCAACCACGTGAGGGGAGTGTCGATAGGCGTATCGCTGAGTGCCTGTCCAGGCCTGTCCCCGCCAACCCAATAGATCCCACGGCTTCCAATCTGTTCCGGTACATCTGTCGCAATGAACGATGACTGTGTAGGGTGAACCGTTCAAGCATGACAAAGTGCATAGAATCAAAGATGGGACCTTCGCTCCACAGAGGTTGATGAACTGCGGTGTAAGAGCGGAAGCGAGAGGGTACTGCTATCAAGAATGAAGTTGACCTTGCTCCTCAATTGGACAGTCATCAGATGACTGAGGCAGATCGAGACAAAACATTCGTGGGCAACTGACGGTTACAGCATCTATAGGGATAAAAACAATATTCGCAGCGGTCAGTGGTTCGGTAAGAGGTTGTCATCACGTTTATCTCTGATGCATCATATTCTGCCTCTCCTACCGTCATAAAGGGGGGTTGGGGTTCTTCAAGTTTGTCCAACTTATCAACGAAGCCAACGAGCAGTAAGACGTGAACGAGTGGAGAATAAGGATCTCAATAGGCAGAGTGCGAATAGGAGCTGTAATAGCATCATACAAACGGTCGGAGAGTATTGGCGTGATAGTCCAGTGACAATCGAATGAGAGTATAAATAACGGAATAATAGAGCCTGAAGCGCTCGTCCGAGACAGTGTGACACGTTCAATGAAATTCAAGCCATGAGAGACTTGTCCTCATTAAAATTAATCGCCATCCATGAACGCCATTTGACAAACCATTGCCCATCTGTAAAATCAGCCGAACGACGTTTCAGCAAACTGATTGCATTACAATTCGCTTGTTATGAAGAGCACAACTGCCAGGAGAGCCAGAACTCGCATCCATGCTCGGTACATGTAGAGATTGTACGTACTTCATAGCCCGATAGGCAGGTGGATGATACAGAAATATCTGGTTCTTCTAGTGAACTCATCCCGCCACAGCTGCTTCCTCTCGAGCACGGCTGAGCCACCCTGCAACTTCGGCACTCAGCATTCGCCGCTGTGCCATCTAATCTAGTCTGCAATATCAAGTCATCAAGCGCCAGCTTTCTCGTTAGGCTTGCACCTTGACGACGAGCATACTGTACATCTATCACCTCTGGACGCGTATTTTACGTGATGAATACATCCACCAGACAGTATGGAGACCTGGCAACCCAACTCATTCAAGAATCGCGTCGATCGACTGCGACCGACACGCTTTTGAAGTACAACGACGTGCTTGTGCGGACGATTGTTCGAGAGCAGCGTCAACTCGAATCCCTCATCCAGTCTGCTCTTTCAAATCAAGACGGTCTTGACCCTGGAAATGACCCCATGACCCCGACAGTACTTTTGTATCAAACAGCAATTCTTCGTAACAAACGCTGTCTCCTCGCCTACCACCATCATCGGATAGAACGACTGAAGGACCTTTACTGGTCCGTCGGCGGTGCTTTACCTCTTCTTCTTTCAACACATGCGACTGCACCTTCGAATGCTGCCAATATGGGTGCGGATGCAACTTCTGCGCCCGCGGACATACGGTCGAAACTCTCGCCGCACGAAGTTGACTTCTTAAGGTCGTACAATGCGTCCCTACTTACTTTCCGATCGGGAGTGCTGGCGACAGAAGAAGTTGATCTCTTCGCTCCCATACTCAAACCGCCGAAGGATTTGCACGTTCTTGTTCGCGTCGTTCTCGACTGCGGTGTTATTCAGACGGAGGTCGGAGCAATCGACTTCCGTCGTGGGCAACGATTCATGGTTAGACGTGCGGATGTGGAGCATCTCATCGTGCAGGGCTATTTAGAGGAAGTTTAATGTACTTATTCTGGTGTTCGATGTAAGTTTGTCCTGCTGCTTCTTGATATGACGATCTGTTGCTCAGGCTGAATGCAAGATAAATGAACCTTGCTATCAAATTTTCTTGTGACAGTCGCTCGATAAGCCCATATGGATTCCGGAATACATCGAGCTCGGACTTGTGGAACCTCCGATTTGGCCACCACCGATGAGAGCTTAATCCCAACAACATTTACGTCTCATGCTCTCCCTCTCCCAACCGATTTGAAAAGGCTTGAAGAACAGCGTAGGCCTCGGTCGCGAGGGGTGGACAACGGACTGGGCGAGTGCATCTCCCGGCGTTCCTGGCCCTCCACTGGGCTTACTACATATAAGCTTTGATGGTAGGGGAAAGAATCATAAATGGAACCGTGGCAAGAAACAAAGGGAATACTGTAGAGGGGAATTTGATTTCGTAGCCTTTCTTGACAGATGGCGTTAGTACTGGTGATAAGCACAAGCTTTCTACTCAGGCTTATAAGTAACGTCATGATGTACCTTGTTTTCTAAACCTACAATATCTCCATAGAGATGTTCTCAGCTTTGTATCTTCAAGGGCTCAAAGTTCACGCACTCTCAGGACCATTTTACTGCCAAACATTTTCAATGATTGATTTACTATTGCCCAAGAGGTATCGAAGGGTATGAGGCTATGTACAGTGTTGTGGTATCACTAACAGTACAAAGAATTTCCCTTCAACGACGCGCATGGAGCGTTACAGGCAACGCTCCGCGATAGGTGATATAGACATCACAAATAGAATCCTCGTACTCCTGCAACTTGAACCCGCGCGCAGGCTTGATGTCGAACTTGTGCAACAACGCACTCAATACGGCACGCATTTCCATGTTCGCAACGACTTTGCCAGCACAGTTCTGTTGCCCATAAGAGAAGGGTTGGTAGACGGTTTTGTTGACGATAAGGTCAGAAGAGGAAATGGATTCGCCGGATGGAAGAATGTAAGACTCTTGAGTGAGCCAGCGGTCCGGCCAGTAGGTGTCGGGGAGGGGGTAGAAGTAGCGCGGATCGCGATGCATGGTGTAAAGATGGGCCGATACCTGGGTTCCTTCAGGCACGAAGCTATCGAGGATAATTTCGTCAGAAGGTAGTGAATGGAAAGAGGAAGGATACTTACAATGGTCCAAGCATCTTACCACCGGATCCTACGTCAACTCGGCGCTGAAGAGCAGCTAAAGCCGCTGGATACAGACGCATGGTCTCGTTGCTATAGCATCACCTTCAGTAAAGTTCAAGAAGAATTTCTAGAAGATGCTCTCACATGCAGGCGTTCAGATATGGCAATTCAACATGCTTGGTGTAGTCTGGGGCCTCTCCACCTGCGGAGTACACGTTGTCGAGTTCAGACTGGAGCCTTTTCGACATATCCGGGTTCTGCATGAGGAAGAACAGCGTGTGAACCATCATCGTAGCAGTGGTGTCGGATCCGGCACTGATCGCTGTCGCTCCCTCCATCAAGGCTTGCTTCTCACTGGGTTTGACGGGCTCAAGGCCATCTTCATCGAGCTGATCGGAGAAATCACATCAGTCTTGACTCTCGCCGAAACAAATTCAGAATGCTTACAAGGTAGTGGTAGAGGTCACGTTTGTTAGTGTTAGTCGACTTGACACGCTTGGCAACCAAGTTCTTGCAAGCCGTGCGAGCAACTTCAAGAGGTGCGTCACCGCCGGGGATCTGAGTAAGGAAAGGCCAGACCCAGGGAATGTGCGACATGACGTTCGAGACGCTGTCAAATGAACGTGTGTGAGCAAGGTTTAATATTAAGCGCAGAGACAATACATACTAGGCTAACGTGTCGATAATTTCGGCAAGTCCTGCGGTGTCTTTACCAGCTTTGACCATGCCGAATGGGTTACCAAACCTGTAAACACATGACTTGAGTCTCATGACGCTTCGCAGGCGGAGATAAAACATACACAAGGGAACCCATGAAATCGAAGCTGGCCAGGATAAAATTAGCATCACATCCGCACAAAGAGCGATGTCTAAACTTATACTCACGCGATGAAGGAAATCCATTGAGAAATGTCAACAACGTCGCCCTGTCTCTTCTCCAGTTCTTGCAACAGTTCGCTGACGGCAGTTTGGAGATCATCGACATGCTCCTTGGCGGCTGCCATACTGAAAGCTCGGTTCCAGAGTTTACGCCTCCCAGCGTGCTCATGGAAATCCTTGATACCGTCCAAGGGTGTCACACCCTTCTGATAACGGCAGTCGTAATCTGAAACGCCGGGCATGAGCAATGATACATGGAAGAGAGATATCGAAGTCTTACATGGTCCCTTCTTGACTTCCTTGTTAGCGAAGACAGCCATAATGGTGTCTTCATGGCGGAATGAAAGCTCATTCGGACCTACAAAGTACCGTCTTATGTCACCATTTTACGCCACAATATGGTTGGCACGTACCAGTACGAACAACGTCACCATACTGGTTATGCAAATCACAGATGTACTTGTGGGTCTTTCCGCGAGAGGCGACGTAGGCGATCCAGAATTTCGAAACCTTGCAAGCAACGGGTCCGGGATATTTCGCGAGGGGGTGAAAGGGGGACAGGCGGTATCCGATAGTGTAAGCAATAAGGAGAGCGTAGAATGAAACGAATGTGGTCAAGTATGCCACGATGGCGTACGAGAATTGCGAACGAGCCTGCGACGCTATGTACCCCGGAACAGCGAATAGAAGTACAAGAGCCGATAAGACACCAGCAGGCTCATAGCGTTTATAGATACCATATACACCCTGCGTTTATCAATAATCCAATCAGCACGAATGACATAGAAAGGAGAAGGGAACGAACCAGAGAAGAAACGAAAGTCAAAGTTGTCGCGTCGGACAGAAGGGCCATAGTGAAGCTGAGTAAATCCTGATTCCAGCAGACCTACAACTCACACTATATACTATTATTTGGTGACGCTGTGGTACTTACGGAAGCCTCGGATATCTTTCAGCTATCCGCGCCTTAATGAGAGTGCTGGCGATCCGACAGCATGGACCCCCGTTTTAACGAGCTCTGGGGCTAGCTGAGAGCATGGGAAACTGTTAGTCGACATTCTGATGCTTCCATACACTAGTGTTCGCTGAGAATTGGGAAGACCTGCTCGCATCATGCAAATGGCGCTGACAGCGGCAGATGCCACGTAAATGGCTTAATCGTGCCAAACCGGTGGCGGAACACTACTTTGAACGTGCAAGTACTTAGAGCACATGTCCGCCATGAAGAGGACGATAGACTATGATAGTGGATATCTTGTCGGCCTTGTGCGCACAGAATGAGGAACAAAGGAACATTCAAGCGCTCAAGGTTCTGTGGGACTTTTCTTCAGACAACGAGCAGCAACAACTTGCCCGCATCATGAAAGGAAAAAAATCACCGCAAGGACCAAGCGACCCGCTGTACGCCAGGGAGTCTCGTCTGATGAATAAAATTTCTGCGCACTCGTTCCAGCCTCGGCAGAGAAGGCTGAACTCAGCCTGAACTCAGCCTGAGACTTGCTCTTGAAAAAGCCGAGCCCTTCGCGCGACTAGTCCGGAGGTGATCAGGACCTGAATGGTAAGACAAGGGGACTGCAAGTTTCTCACTTTCCCGTTCTCAATCATATTGGAGCTAGCGTGTCAGGAACAACCAACGGGGCTTCCCTTCTTCAGATTTCCGAGGCTCAAACCGTTCTTCTGCGTAGGATATAAGACAACCTTCGTAGAGAGACTACCATTTCCAACGAGCTCGTACGGATGGATGGTCATGATCAAGTAAATGGCTCAAAGGCTGCGGCGCGATGGACTTCGTTATTTAGAGAACATTAGGTAAAAGAAATTATTAATAACAGTAACAGCATACAACCTATAGGCTACTGATACTGGCGCATTATTCTGAGCAAACTTGAAACAATAGGGTATACTTATATAATCTAGATATTTACTGCACCCATAACCTCACTTCTCCCGCGATCAAAAATTCGTTACAGAAAATGTAAATCAGAGTTTGGATTTGTGGATGGTTCTAGGACCCATGTGTATGTTTATTTCTCTCAATCCCATGGATTCTCTGTAAGTATATCGCTAACGTTTCGATTTACAGCAGCGTGAGCAACTTCTAGGAACTTTGGAAGTCTGCTTGTGCTCCGTTCGGGCTTCTGAGAGCGCCTGTGGTTCCTTTGTTCCCGTTAAGATACCCCAAATTCCCATGCCAGGGCTCCGTATCGTCAAAGCAATGATGTCTCTATGGTAAGTGTTAATTTTCGTCCTAGTGGATTCCCTCATCAGTAATTCCGGTCAGAACTTCTGTCAGAAGACGATTCTGCCGATTGTTCCCGTGGGGCGACCGCCAGTTTAGCTGTTTATGATTGTCGAGCTCATCATGCATCGAACGCCCTAGAGCTTTGACGCTTTGTACCTCTTGGTGCATATATATTTCCTTCCTTCGTCCTCAGATCAACTTGATGCACTATGGCTAGCCCCAACAGTACTGACCCATTGGCAGGCCTGCCTCCTGCGCCGAACCCGCTCACTCCTTTGGCATGGCTGCCTCCAGACACCGCCTTTCAATATGAGATCGAGAGGTACCTCGTAGCCTGTGTCGTTGGGGTGAGTTTCTGCCGCGATTGTTGCGATCGATCTTCTGAATTTGGCTGATTGTGTACTTCGTTGGGATGTAGGCTTGGTTATGGGACGTCTTGATGGCTTTAGCCAGTGACTTTAGGATGTTCACTCGAAACAAGTTCGGCCTGTCCGACGTTGCGTACATTTTGTCGCGGTAAGACAGTCCCCTTCATCGTAGGCGCTGAAATGATATTAACGAACATGATAGGCTTCTGACCGGTGGCTTCATCATGAGCACATTCCTTTTGTTGAGTAAGTATCCTCTGTTCTCTAAGATGAAAGCTCCATATTTATGCTTCGTGTTCAGTTGCTCCTCTGAAAGACTGCCACGCCGCCATCAAAGTCGTCAGCTGGTTCGCCGCCTTCGCACTACCGTGCAATTCATTCCTTTTCTTCATCAGAGCCAGGGGCGTTTTCTACCGAAATCAATTTATCGTTTGGGGATTTTTCGCCCTCTGGCTTACCACCTTCGCTTCGATTACCACTCCTTTCTCTTTCGATGCTATTCGTCTCGGCCCTACGAATGTGTGTATCAACAATATCGTCAAGCGATTCAGCGCGGCCAGTTTCGTCGCTATCGCTTTCTTCGACACGTCGGTCTTCATCGCCATCTCACTCAAAATTTCTTCCTACGGGATGGCGGACGATTTGAAAGGCCGCATGAAATCCTTCCTGACTGGCAATGGCATGGGCCACGTCTCTAAGGCGCTACTACAAACCGGACAGCTTTATTACATGTATGTCTAACTCCTTTTCCCGTCCCAATCCCGAACCGCATTTAGTCCAATATCGCATACTCACATTATGTCTTAATGCAGGACCACTGTCGTACTTAATCTTGTGGCCATGATTCTCCTCCTCACTCCGTCGCTTCCCCTTGTTTACCAAGGGATGATGACTGTCCCCAACGTCGCCCTCCAGAATGCTATGGCCTGCCGAGTCTTCCGTCTCCTCAAGCTTGGCATCATCCAAGACAACCCTACCATGCCAACGCACTCTTCCTTCGGTCGAACTGGTCACTCGACTCTACAGTTCCCGGGCACAAGGACGGACATCAGCGAGACGTTGCAAGGAGACCGGTCGCCGGATACGATTGGTCTTTCGACATTTGCGTCGAAGGGGGATGCACGGAGTCCGATTCGAATCACCATTCGCGAAGAGACAGCGACAGATGGGAAGGATTTGAGTCCAGCGGATGTGAAGGAAAGAATTTCTAGTGAATATGCTGTCTAAGCAGCTGGTGTTTGGATGACCGGACGTTGGTCTTGTAGATATCTGTAGTTTGAAAACAAAAGTATACCCAACGTGTACATACTGTAGGAGATACCCAAACCAACGGCCTCGTAGACATAACGTCTTTATGTGAGAAGCGATACCAATGGTTTAGGGTCGGTTCTTTGAAACAGCGCTCGGGTATGAAAGGAAATTCATACGATACGATTATTACGGTAATGCTGTATGGTACATTTGTCTTCAGAATGTCCGAAGTCCATCCAGGCTGATGCTGAGTGGTGGTAGCGAGTAAACAACAAAGTGATTCGAACTGAGAGGTCCGACCATACTCCGCATGACTGCGCGATGCGTCCAAACAATCTATCTGGCTCCTCCGGCACCTTTCAGACCGTTATCGACGGCCCCATTACCAATCAGTCCGAATCGACCTAGAGCCTCGAATATGGATTGATGAGGAGCCGGTTCAATTGAGTCGACAGTGTGCAGTTGGATTAGACCTGTCGTTGGAGAAAACGTGTATGTGCTGTTCCTGCATCAAAGTGGACAAAAGATTATAGAAAAACCGCGAGAGACAGAGCTAAGCGAGACACTTACACTTCCCATTGAGCTGGAGCACCGCTGACACGTCCGGCCCCAGTGACGGTGAGACCGATGGCGAGAGTCTTCTCTCGCGTACTTCGCGGTCGTGTGGATGAACTTGGCGGACGATCGTCTGGTGTCGAACCTGAAGCAGGAGAGAACGAAACCGTCAAATAATGACATGGCGCTGATGAGAAGAACCTAGCAATTTACCTGAGGAGTTTTGTGGAGGACCATGTAAACGTACGCGACGAATCTCGACATGGAGATCCGCGTAGAGTGCGTTCAACGTATGTCGCACAAACACTGAGGAAGCGATGTAGAGATGCAGACCTAATGAAGAATGTTAGTGATGATCGGAAAGAAGGCACCGATGATTATGGACTGACCTTCTATGCGAAGCACTCGAGGCAAGGGGGTGGGTAGTGCTACGGGTGGTTCATACTCCAGACGTACCCGTGGACTATATATACTCTCTGAGCGTTCGTCTGGTTCGATCTTCCGACCGTCTGCACGCGGTACGATGGGAGTATCCAATGAGGAAACGAGTCCGGTCGAAAAGAAGTCGGGCAAGGTCTGTTGGAGGATGTATATGGCTCTTCCTATAATGCGTTCAATCGATAGACATCTGACGTAGTATCAGACTTTCCTTTGTTTGATGTTGGCAGTGAAAGTACTGAAAATGCAAACGTACCTGTGCGGATCTCCCACTCCTGGTCAGATATTTCTTCTCCATTCTCTGGCTCAGGAGTCGGGCCTGAGTTGTGTTTATTTGCTTGGGCTAGCAATAGTCCGCCACTCTTTAGCTGAAAGGACGGCGGCACTTTCGCGTCCCTCACGGCATGAGGACGAAGCTTCAGCACAGGACCATCGTATGCAGGGAGATGAGAACTCTGAAAGGATGGAAGCGTTTCTTCCACGCTCGCATGTGAAGGAGATTCTGCTGCAAAAGACAAGTTTCGAGCACTCCAGCAGCGAGGTTTTCGTATTGACAGGCCAATTCGTGCGCAACGAATGTTCTGAGGAACCATTATTGTACTAAGGATGGTCTACAGACTTATCATGTGGTGCTCATGGTGCTGGGGACTGTAGAGGAGAAAGACAGACTGAAGGCAAGATGTGAATTTGAGGGAGCTCTCAAGTTCAGTGCGTCGCGTCTCGGCAGGGCATGAAAATGGGCGCTTCACCTGGCCAGTGTCCGTTCACGGGTTTGTTGACGTTCAAAAACGCTGCCACCGAGAACATATTCTATGGCTTGTCCTCACTTTCACCCTACATAATCATTTTGGTCTGTCTGCAAGGCTATACGCATTTGTCTCCCGCTCTGCTTCTGGCTTTGGTTACGATGCAGCCCACCGACCTCAACGGGCCTTTCAGTCGCATTTTGACCCCGTTGCTGCAGTTTCTGAAGTGTACGTTGGCAACTATCTTTTTTCTATTTGTCGGTGATCTGGTCCCAAGGATGCACCGTGTACAGCAGCCAAGGCGATGCGCTGTCGATATCGAAATCATTTAAGTGGCACAGGATAGAAAGAACGGCAATTTGTTTTCACCGTATTGATGTCCTGTTCATACGAAACGGTAGTTTGCCCTCGAAAGTGTTCCGAATATGCGCAGTTGTCTAGGAACCGGCTCAGAGGTGAGTGTCAATGGGTCGGTGACTATCTATTTCCATGCTCCTCACTTCTCCGACAGAGATTCTGACCAAAGCCGCAATGCCAACTCAAACTGAAGAACTTTTTCTCACGTATAAATCTTGCTTCATACCTTCAGTACCAGGGGATGCTACGGCGTGTAATACAAGTGCAACGCAGTCGGAACAAAGTACCGCAGATCCTAGGATTAGTAGTGATGGTACAGTGCCTCTTTCATCCTTATATTCAATGGGGGTTGACTGGTGCTCTCCATCGTGACGGATCTCCATGTCAGACCTTGCCTTCAGAGGATCTTCGCCTAACCCTTCACAATTCATGGGAGGGTTTCTGGTGGGGGGCCTGCCATGTTTCCTTTTCATGCGATTTCTACATGGCTGGTATGCGGATATGGAGACTGACATTATTCTCCCGCAGCCTTTACGGCGTATTCACAATGCAGATGTACATCTACGCGCTGCACTCATCTAACGGTATCATCCACTGGCTGGTGGTACATGCTATTCAGACCGGTGCCATTACAACGTGCGCTGTATAGAGTCAAGACGTATCTAAATGCTCATGGCATTGCAGAAGAATTTCACTCTCCATCTTGCTAACTGTCTGTTCTGTTTCTCGTCTTGCCGTGCACACTGACATTATACGACAGACACTATATATTTCTAGGTGAGACCCTGTATGCTGGGTTAATAGCAGTAAGAAGCAAGCGTCAGTCAATCCTGCCTTTGCTTAACTGCTCATTGATCATTCCTTACTGACCGGTTCGTACCAGATTACGCCAATTCGTTACTCGGACTGTGAGGGGGTCTTCATTCATTCTCGTACCTTACATCGTACATTACATCACTCACCTCAGTCCTCCGCAGCTTAAACACCAGGTCGTTACGGCGGGAAAGAATGCAAGCAAAGGAGTCCTCGGGTCTAGCCGGAAGAACTACTTTATCCTGAGTGTATTCTGTCATAGCAGCACGCAAACGGCGTCTTGCGATCGACTTCTCAATGAGATTAGGGGGATCGTCGCTCATCCTCACAGCTTATTTCCCTTCGAATAGTTTCAAGCAACAATCGGCTTTCGTGCCGCACGCCTGGACGAAACCGTTGATGAATCGGAAGTTTATCTACTTCATTCAGGTTGAACGACACTACAGGCTTCCGTCAACTCTTCCATCCGGCGGCAAAAGGTTACCATTTACGCAAGATCATCTTGATTCGTCAAATGATTGGCTTTCGTTCTGCGTTGAGGCTCTTTTTCGGGACGTCTATCTCGAGGTTTTCATCGGTGGGCGCTTCCACTTGAATACTTCGAATGCTATCCCGACGATCATGCGCATGATCTCGCTCTTGCTGTACCACCAGTTTCCCAAGGCTCACGGGCATGCTCGCCATAGTCGTGATTATGTCGATTATGTTCGACCGTACACTGCCTTCTCCGGCGATCGTCTGTCATTCGCCTAGACGGTCCAGGTTATATGCAGCATCTTAGCCATGCCTAAATCGCTTCTAAGGATCTGCCATCACCTCGTATACAAATAAGCCAACCGCTCATGGATCTTCTCGAGAAGAGTATCGTCTTCTCCTTACACAGTTACATCGCTTCGCTCGTCTATCCGCCTCATGTGCACTCAGGGATACCGGGCTTCAAAGAAGTCCTAGTAGCTTTCAGTTAACTGTCCAGGGATTATTATTCGGCGACTCATCTGTGCGTACTATCATCCAACCGTCACATTTGGCCATGAGTTCTCGATCTGGTGCTATGGCGATGATACTAGGTTCTGCGTCCTCCCCTACTTGATGCAGGGGGGCTCGGATGATAAGTCATCCAGAACGTTTATGCAGCACAAGTAGTCATGGCAAACTTGGCCGACTCTCTAAAACCCTCGCAATGGATGGGAGGCACACTGGTCGGCATTGGCATTTCCCTCTTGTAGCCCCGCTAATTCTCCAATTGATAAACTGTCTACTTATGAATCTTCCCCCTGTAGGCTATACGATGTTGTTGTTTCACAATGTTACTTTTACATGCTGAAATCCGAGAAAGACAGTCGACATGAGCGCTGAGCCGCTGCGTTAGCCATCATGTGAGTATGTCGTGTTTCATATCCGACCTACCAATTCATATGCTGCCTCACACTACTCCATCGTCTTTGAGACCCTTCATACCGCATTCATAGGCATTGGTCATCCTCCTCGTACAAGGGTGTCTCTTCTTTTCTACTGTACGCCTGTGATCAGAGTTGAAGAACTACAGAAATGCAGATTTGACACATGGAGAATCTGGATATGTACGTGGACCGTTGAATCTATCTTGTAAAGCTTTTCGTGATATGTCGTTCGCTCAGTAAGCAAGAGATCTAAGCTAATGATCGGTATTTCAGTGAGCGTCTCTGTTCATTCCATAATTCCAAGTTCATGACTATTTCTTCAGGATATGCTTTTCCTTGTACGGGTAGGCAAATGGCACAATCTGCCCAGTAAACACTATCACTGATAAGTCTTGAATCTGTGACCTGAGGCTTAGGTGTGTCGTCTCGATCAAGCAATTCCCTCTTTCAGTCACGGGGGTGACACTTCTTGGAGGTAACTGCGACCGACGACCACGAAGCAACACCCTATGGATGATCGCGCCGGCACATAGATTGAGTTCCGTGACATCGGTGGTTTCGCTGTGGGGATGCTCCGCCGTAATTGATCTTGGACCTACCTCTCGTTCCTGTAGGCTGTGCCTATGGCCTCTCATGCATCGATCATTGTCGCTCGACTTATCCAGACCTTCTCTTCGTCTTCCATATATACCGGTATAGAACGGCATTCAAGAGGTCAAGTTGTCGTTCTTCTCCGTATTTGTATCGCCTGGAGTCTGGGTGCCTTCGTGCCTTTATTGACAGTGATTCATACTGATGATACCGCGGTGCGCGCCACTAACCGTTCCCTGCAAATCTATGGCTGATTGACAGTTCGTCTACATTATGATTCTACTCACGGTACGCCCCGCTCTAGCCAGTTTGCGTGCTCTAAGAAATCATTAGCACAGTCGTACATTACAGCCGATTATCTGTATGGTCGATACAACGCATATGTAAGGCATTCTTTATCCCATTCGATTGATTATGATGATGGTTGTCGCAGCGTATCCCAACTCTATACCGGACCTGTGAGTAGAATTTGTAATTCGTCTGCTCTTAAAACTAACTATGACGCTTCAGGCTAAATAAAAAGCACATGCGCAACGAGAAGCTACTGATAACGGATATCCGAACCAAGCAGAAGGAACAGTGCGTGAAAGCGACGGTTGCCTAGTCCGCGGCGCATCTGTCTGTATGACGAGAGAGAGAGACAGAGAGAGGGAGAGAGAAGTTGAGTTCTTGATTATGGAGTCCAACTTGGTCCGGAATCAGTTTGACTTACAGCAGAGTGCGTTGTCTTTGCTGTTGACTGACATGTGAATAAATGCTACAGAGCACGCGGCTATCTGTCAAACTAGTTGGCCTGCCTTCTCACTCAATGTCTCTCAGCCAGACTTCCGCAAACGATCGGTGAGCTAACCCTATAGTGACCGTTACCAGATGGTCCACTTAGGCCTCCACTAGATCGAGCGAATCTGCCTGTCAGGCATGAGAATCGTACTCATTTAGGCCTGAAAGATACAATCAATATGGTCCCCGCGAGCAATCCAGTACTACCTGGAACTCCGCACGTTCGTGCACCTTTGAAACCTTCGTTTCGAGCTCAGTTTTTGATAACATGCACTCAGTTCTGCTTCAATCCCCAGGAGTTTTCACCTGGAAGAAATGCAGTGATTTCTTACATCGGTGTCAGTGGGAATTTGACTTCCACGCCTCCTGTTGTCGCCCTACGCCACCCATCTGATGAGCATCGGCAAACTCATGATACCCCAAAGCTTATGAGACGGTATTTAGTCCCATCCTTGTGAACCACTCTTGCACCTCAATCGGATGGAGTTACCCTCAGACATCACTCCAGCCCATTTCATGGGAGGTCTCTTTATAGAGATCTGCATCGCTATCCTGTATGTAATCACACATTACACCTCCTCTTGTGAGACTGACTGCTAGCAGGTTATATGGAATTATTATAGCGCAGATTTATTTCTATTGGCTTAACTCTCGTGGCGATTCGGTCATGCTCCGAGCTGTTGTGTGGGCGGTCTGGTGAGAAGAATCCAGATTGCCTAAAGATTTCATCCAATTGTCCACGCTTTCAGCTCTTTTGAGGCTCTGCATACTATTTTCATTGTCCATATGGCCTATTCATATGCGGTTGAAGGCTTCGGAAACTTTGAAAAGGTTTCTCATATCGTCTGGTTTGTGTTAATGTATCAATATGGACAACAGAGCCTCATATATGATGTATTTCACAGGAGCGCAGGCGTAAGTCTCCGCTTTTCTTTCTCAGCATGTTATTCTGACGTAGCTGGCACAGGCATCTGTCTTGATGGAGGTAGCGGCTTCGGCCCATATCACAACGCTGTACTAATAATGCATTACAGATGTTGATTATATCTCTAACACAAGGGTAAGCATCATGCTGTTCTGTTTCAAGACCAATTCCCTAACCACCGCCGTCAGCTTCTATCTATGGCGCATATGGATCTGTCAGTAGCATTTCATTTCAATACCGTAATTCCTAAGGCTTGTTGAGTCCAGTGAGCAGCAAGTCGCTATTGCTGACCGTGACCACGGTACGGCCCACAGTACAAACAGTGACCTTCTTATTGAATCCAACTTTGAAGGGGTTCTTCATCTTTATTCGTGTCGGTAAGAATCTATACAATCTATCGTTGCCGAAGTATTGATGACTTCCATTTGTTTCATTAGGGTTTGGTTTAGGTACGTTGCCGCGTAAACACTGTTCTGCTCTTCCTTTGATACTCCTTCGGGCTGTGTCAGTAAGCGGAGGATTGACGTGAGTGAAAACATGCTGTTCTCTATTAAATCTTTCTAAGCTGTCATTTACAGCTATTCGGCGAAGACATGGGCTGTCTATCGCGACTCATTTGGCCCATTCGTGCGTCTCATAACATCAGGTTAACATCATCAGCCTTGCACTGACACGTTTTCCAGTTCACCGTTACACTTGGTCTCGCTCTGTCGGTTGTTGTCGACTTCCTGATCACCGCAACCTTGATGTTCTATCTCTACCGGTGTCGAACCGGGTTTGACAGGTATGAGAGTGTCCAGGCTGTTCAGCGTGTGCAGATATTCATATACCACTCATTTCTGTAGGACCGATGGAGTTGTTAAGTGGCTCATGGCCTATGCAGTGCATACTGGAGCCATATCCATGTGGGTTTGCCTTCCATATAGTCTCATACAACCGATTTCATCCAAGCGTTTTCATTACAGGATTCTTTCAATAGCAACATTGCTGACCGTGAGCAATCCTCGTACTTCTGCCATCCCCATTTGTTAAGAATAAACATAGTACGTTCTTGTGAATCACAGTCTGGTATATGCCGGACTCGTCACAATGTCTAGCAAACGTGAGCAGACCCGATACTCTGTCTATTCTGTGGCTGAGATACTTCGTACCTTAGTATACGCCAATTCCTTTCTCGGAACGTGCGTGCAGATCATAGCATCGAACAACTGCCTTTTACCTAGTTGACTTCTAATAGGCTGAATGCAAGACAATTGCACCGCCAGAAAATCCAGAAACCGGGAACATCGGACTCAAACAGAGACCGCAGTATTTACATCTCCAGAACATCTGAGCAAGTGAGATTATAGCTGCCTCATTTTGTACATGGCTGACAACAACGTCCTAGCCACACATAGAGATATTCAGGGAGACGACGAAGGTGACCGTTCTCGACCACGACGGGACACCACGAAGCCCTGCACCTCTGAAATTCTACAACATGAACGTATGAGTTGCGAGACGTCGTATCTTTTTGATAGTACTGTAAAACTCGCTCAACTGTAGTGTTCAGGATTTTGATATCCGGTAAACTTGTCAGGTAACTAGTATTACTATATTGCATGTTGATTAGACCGGTGACGGCGTCGGTACACACGGTCACAATGTACCATACGGTTGTGCGAGACAGTCCACTCAGATGCACATTCATTCTGCATGTCTGAACGACGGAAAGCGGTATCGATCCACAGGTTGAACAACCAAAATTGATGACCATGCCATTGTTTTGGTAGGAGCAGCATGTTTCTGCGTAAAAGGCTTTCATGCTGGATGGTATATGCTTTGTGTGTGCGATACAGGGTTTTCAAAGCCGTTGTTGATATATCTGTGTTGATGTTCTCAACGGGAGGATGGACACTGGCTGCGCCATCGATGTGGCGTGGTGGAATCAGCTTCACGAAATCAGGCGAACTATGAAGAGAGCTTGACTGTTAAAACTCTGAAGATGCGAATGCTAGCCACTCATAGCAGCGGGGTACGAGCCCCTTTTCCAGATTACAACTCCGTTTTGCATTCAACTCGAATCTGCATCAGCTTCCCTTTCACAGATGAAGGTATGGGTATTATATTAGTTATTCCGTAAGTTCCGTGTTTTCCAATGATGAGAGAAGTTACGATGAACAAACCAATACATATCTTCAATACAGAAGGAAATAGAACAGCAATGTCCCAAGAAGCAATCACGTCCATTTACCTGGCGTCGAGGTCCCAAAAGTACATCTCAAACCTCCGACATGTCAAACTTCAGCGATGAACGTCGCTCTTGTTCAGTTAAGGACCTGGGAGAATAAGCCTAATATCCATTCAAGGGTCAAAATCGCTTTGCAATCTTTGAAAGCTGAATAACAAACACATCATCAAGGAAGGGAGCGCATACCTGAGCATCAGTGACTTTTGTGGTCTCTTGGAAGATCTGGATGTGTCGCTGTTTACCAGCAGATACCTAAGTCAGTCAGTATTAGAGATCACCTAGAGGAGGAAATTGACGGACCAACTGAGTAGGTACTACGGAGTGCTGGAAGTTGGACAGCTCGGCCACTCCGTTATATGTGGAAGCCATGGCAGTCTTCTTTCGAAGGATTTGGCGGGTATTCAATGTACCTAAGAAGGAGTTGGCATAGACTATGTACATGCATTCATGAGATTTGGGAGTGCATAGAATGGCAGGCAAATGCACGCTTGCTTGCCATAGTGACGAGTCCAGCAAATAGCAGACTCTCTTTTAGGAAAATGAACTGGAGGGGAACCATCAGTTGACGACTCACGGAAATCTGAATAAGAGAAGGCGCACCGTGAGGACAACGGCTAATGAGACAATCCTGATGTGAGGGCATGAGACACTCTCTCACGAACAAAGATAAATGCAACTTACATGGTAATTGCGCCGGTATTTACGGCATAAACCATGAGAGACCGGATGACATTGTCAGTGCTGTCAAGGTGTACAAGGATTAATTGCAAGAAGGAATTCGACAGATGACGTGTACACACCTATTGAAACCGGTTTGTCCATGCTTAAGGTAGAAGATGAGGATAAGAGCGATGGCCAAGTCTACAGCTGCCGAGAGAGCGAGTCTACAACTAAGTGTGAACTTCGCATTCGGGGACATTAGACCAGAAGAATACAAGCTGGATGATGAATTGACATACCAAAGGACCCTTCTCCGCTCGAAAAGCGGGCCAGGTTCCGACAACATATCTACAGTTGGGTTAGTGAATGTTAGTGAACTCATGGTAGATCTCGTCATACGTCAGAGCTGAGGTTGCTGTTCGAAGGTCACAAGTGAATCATGAATATTTTCCAAGTGAGTCTCGTGCCACGAACCTAATCCAAATGCTAGAAGGGGACACAATTCAGTGTTAACCCAGATTATGAATTTGATTCACTTACCGACACGAGCAAGGAGCAAGATACTCTAGTATTATCTCTTAGTCCTGATGTATGCTGACTCGTTCATATGATTGCTTACAGTAAGGAATGTGAGCCAAATAGAATGATTGCTCACTGTAAAAGCAATCAATGTTAGAGAACCTTCGCATGAAGTGGAGGACTACTTGCATATCCAGACAGGACGAATATAGAAGCTATGCAAAGTCGTCAGTTTGACTCAAGGCACTTTAGCTGAGCATCTCACCCTTGGACAAGAGAAACAATCAGCATCTCAACAAGAACACAAGCCTAATGATGTCAATGATCAGTTCAATCTCTTGGGATTATGACATTTCAGGAACTCACACCCGCGCTCCTGTATGACAAACCCAGATTAGTTGGAGATTTATAGGCTCAGTGGAAGACAAAGCATACCAAACAATTTTGCTAACCTCAAGGAGGTTTTTGAAGCTAGAAATAGTGTAGTGGTATAGCATATGAGTAATGAAGACAGTATGTGCCATCTCCAGGATCCTACGGGTTGTGATGAAATTTTGTCAACATCATTGCCTTACAAACAGCAGTTACGAGACCAACCATACAGCGCTCACTGTAGCCTTTAAGGATGTTGGATCATCCTTGCAATTTAGCATGTAAATGTACGACTGCATCGTAATGATGCCAAATGGTCTGCAAGTGAAAGGTTTGAATACCAGCAGACATGGAGACTTGTATGAGACTGCTCACATTAATGCAAGGCAAACCTCAATGATGAGACCGCCCAACAGGCTCGAAGGCGTCGATACTTCGGCCATCGAGACTAGTAGGTAAGACAAATGAGTGGGTTGGATTCCTGGAAATCCTGAGCAATCCTTTCTATGGGGGTCCCTTAAAGCCTGTGAATGCCTGACGACATTGAAAAAAAAAAGTAACAGAAATATCAATCATTCGAGCTCCTGTCTCATCAGTCTTCTTTGTGGCATATTCTTGTGGTAATGAAGGCTCATGAGTGCCACAATAATGAGTCAATCATGATGAGTGATCAAAGCATACATTGTGACATCCTGACTGTCATCCGTGTGATAAGTTAATAGGAAGGCATATTGAAGCTTCAGCACAAGCAACAAGAAGTGGTGGATGCACTATCTAAGGCCCACTTTCAGAACCTATGCCCCGCTAGAAGCTGTGATAATGGGAACAAAGATGGATAGACCTGAGGGATGATCTCAGTCTCTCATGCATGGACTGATCAATTACATGTACGGAAGAAAGGTCATTCCCATTGTCTCCGTAGGTGCTTGACATTCCTGACATCCTGTCACCCCAGGCGACTTGCAATGACATGAAAGGTGATAACGGTTCGAGGTGTGCACATTTAGCAGCCTTGACACATGACTTGTCATGGGATGCCAGGTTCAAGAGGTTCTGGGATAGAACTGGATAGAAGCTCTGTCTCAGGAAGTGCAGGAGGACACCAGTGGCTATGTCACTTATTGTTTTGTTTTGTAGAATGTTGGATGTCCAATCCCATATTGTAAAGCAAGCAACATGATCATATTTCATGAAGTCAAGCGAGAGGGAATGACATGGTACATACTGTACAACAAGTCATTCAGTATGAAGTGTATAAGATTTACTCACTTATATACAATTGACTGCTTTGTATGGTATGAAAGCACTCAGAGCCTTATTACAGGAAGGCTTAGAGGCCGCTCTGTGTATATTAAGTCAGTAATCATACAAGTTTCAAATACAAAGACCATGGAGGAAGGTCAGAGAACCGTGCTTCGATGAGCGCAGCTCTCATTGAGAACATTTTCATATGGCACTTCCTAATTGCATTCGGTTGAGATCATCTCGAGAGGATATTCAGATGCTTGGAATGTGAATAGCACAAGGGACTTTTAACTCAAAGACCGATCAACTCAAGAATCCGGTCGAGACCATTTCGTAGATGTATCTGGCAAGAGATCCATGTCAGCATTTATTCAAATGATTCAGAACTCGAAATGAAAAATCAGCAGTGCAAATGTTTGGCTGTTGCTCTGCCTATCGTCAATGCAAATGCTACAACTGGGGCGGCAAGAAATCATCAGAAAGAAGGGTTAAGATTGAACACTCACTCTCTCCAACTATTAAGACTTCCTCTGACCCAAAACCTGGAATAATCGGCCACCAATGAAACACCAGGAGAACAAACACAAAAGATGAGAATTTTATAGGTGCCTTCACGGCAAATGCCGCAAGCACGTGTCGGGGAAGGTGCAGGAGGATTGTTGTACAAACGTGCGTGTTTCTGCGACGCAGAAACGTCGGGCCCTCCAAATCAACTTTACAAAGGGTTCACGTTTCCGCCAGGCTCCCAAGGTGGATGTTCTGCGAGCCAGGAACAGTCGAGTTCATTCTTGAAATCTGCCATTTTTGGAAGCTGACTAAGGCGTGGGAACCCCTTTGTCGAGTCACGACATTCGTTAAAGGTCGGACTGGCTTTCCCTGCTCAGACTTGGTTCAGACCATCATCCTTTCAGCCTCCAGCGATATTCAAGCCTACAATGATACCTCGAATATCTTGTTGAAACCCATCTCCTTCCTAGTCCTTATACATTAACTCATAACACATTCCCAAATCCTTATTCCGAAGACCGACATGTTGTTTGAAGAGTACGAGTCCGAGAGCCCTCGTGTCCCAAGTCCTTGGGATCCATTCTTGCCCTCTCCTCCTTCCGAGTCGTCCTCTTTTCAGGCGAACGGAAAGGCTGGCATTCCGAAACTTGTTCCCGAGGTCGAAGAGGTAAGCATATGAATTATGGTGCTATTTATTGCATACTCCAATAACTCTTGCTTAACAATGTCTAGGGGAATGTGGAATACAAGCTCAAGCTTACACAGATTTCACCAGCCCGCTTTGCTCGGTTGGTTACCCAACTCAAGTGGCGTCTCCTCGAAGGCGGGGGTCAAGCATACTACGAACTTGGTGTTGCCGATACCGGTGCTTTGATCGGCTTGACACGAGCTGACCTTGAAGAGTCTCTGGAGACCCTCGAGATGATGGCAGGCGAGATAGGTGCTTCAGTCATCGTCGTCAAAGAGATCGAGGTACCGCCCATTATGGTTGCACTTGCAGACAAGATCAGTGGGTATCTTGATCCGGAGACAGGAGAGTGGGCGGACAAGATGAGCAGCAAGCGTCCAAGAGCTGCTCTTTCTGACAGCGGGACGTCTACCACTCCTGCTATGACAGAAGCTGAGACTGAGACATCCACTGCGGAGTCAACGGACGCTGAGGACGGTTGTCAGTTGAATACACCTGCATTGGCGTCGCATCTATCGCTCCACCAAGCCGTTCCCTCCATCTTTACCCATCGTATAGCTTTAAATCCCGAGAGACCCACAGCTCAGTCTTCGCCATCCCTCTTGTCCTTAGACGACGACCTCGCGCTATTCAGCATGGAGCCCGAACCCGCTCTCAGCGATACGGAGAGCAAGAGTACCCCCGACCCGGTCATTCCCGACGTTGACCTGGATGTATACTTGGACGTCTCGGTTGCCCTGGAGATCGCCTCAGTGTTCAAGCCTCGGCCCCTCCGTAAACACGCACACAGCGTCCACGCCGTGCATGCCGTCCATGGATCATCTACCGTAGGCCATTTCGGTAAACGGGTACACAAGCCCAAGCAGAGGAAAATCCATCCTTGGCATGCAGCTTCTCACTTCATTCATCCAACTGCTCCGGTGGATGAGGAGGAGACGAAGGAGGCTCGGGCGCGTAACCGTAGGACCGCAAGGGATAAGCGGAGGGAGGAGAGACGGAAAGCTTTACTTGTTGCCGCCGAACTTACGGTGGCTGGTTCGCCAATTATCCCTGTGGACGTCTCTATGGAGGATGCCGAGTCACAAGCGGACGGTTTGGTTACAGGACTGGAAGCTCTTCATGTTACCATGGAGGACCCTCCATCCAATTTGACTGCAGATGAGACCGTCAATGCTGTGTCCGAACTGGTATCGCATGTGGACGAAGACCTCGAGGAGAAAGCAGCTGAGGTGAAGACGGCGACAGGTGCCGGTAACTTAGAACCACGATTGATCGTGGAGGCGTTAGTGGTTCGGAAGCTGTCTATCGAGGACGATTTCCTCGATTTTGGGAACCTCGGAGGCTTTGCTCTTTCCTGACGAAACGTCATGTCTTATTAGGTGATCATCCTCACCTGTCAATGCAAGACCAATCAATCTCTACCATCATTCATTACAGACAGTACCATACATCGACAGTGCGTTTCTATGCCCTGCCAGCTAGATATTCTTATTCCTTCATTGTTTTGTACCATCAGCATGTATTGTATCATCTTGTACTTCTCTTCTCAAAAATCTACTTGCTTGGCTTAAGAATGTCTCAACTCAGCAAGGCCTTCTCTCATGGCATTGCACCAATGTCGTCCTCTTCGCGAGTCGGTTGCAGTCGGACGAAGCATTCTTGGACTGCGGGTAGCTTCATAAATAGCTTTCATGCATCGTGACCTGCTCGTACGTCCTTGAATTCATCGGCCGGAGGGTATATCCTTGGTAATGACCCATGACGTTCCTATCAGGCCTGGTCTGTCTTGCCTCACGACGTTTACCTTTGCTGACGTCGATGTCCTTGCTGAACAGCTGGCTTCGATGTATACCCTGCAGTTTTGGTCGATTTTCACGCTCCTGGGATATGGCCTAGAAGTTCACTAGACAACATGGAGCAGGTAGGCTGTTCACATTGACCGCATGCCACTGAACTTTGAAGTTAGCTTCGCCGGGAAGTCAGATTGATGTTTCGGTGCCTTACAGTCATATTTGATGACAAGATGCTTGCCCGCCTCAACTCTTCCACAAGTCACTGCTGCTTGCGACTTCACAAGACTGCAAGCGTCATCGTGAACATGGAAACGTTCAATTCGATCTACTACGATCAT
This sequence comes from Somion occarium, assembly GCA_964035595.1. Taxonomy (NCBI): domain Eukaryota; kingdom Fungi; phylum Basidiomycota; class Agaricomycetes; order Polyporales; family Cerrenaceae; genus Somion; species Somion occarium. Next base: position 513,002 of record OZ037949.1, on the reverse strand, counting down.
CGTGATCAGTTTGCGATCGTCCACATAAGGCAAGTTCGTAAGTTGTGCAATGTTCGCGGCCACCCTTCGAGGGAGCAAGTGCGAGGCACAGAAGGCAAGAACATTTAATTTGTCACGTACACGGTAGTCGGAACTTGGACACGGTCCTTATCTCTCCCCAATGGCCATCTCAAAGGTCTTCACGAAGAACATGGGCATGTCGGATTATATCGGCTATTGCCGCCGGTCCGCAAGGCAGCCTTCCGTCTCTTAACAAAGCAACAATTTCAGTACTGAACTCTCTAAGTGAAAGCTCTAGCACCTCTGCGTGAGAGTTGACAATCAACATGCGTGATTTACAGTCACATTTATTTCGTTTACTTGACTGTTGTTCAAGGTCATTGACGGCGATGTCGAGATGCTTGCTGCCAGGTCGTCTGATCACACCTATCAGGACGCTGATCTTGCCAACTCAGGAACCCTTTTCTTAGGAAACATCTTTAGAATCACTTCCTTGCCCCCAGGACTGTGATTATGATAGAACACCGAGATACTGGCGGCCCTACCCCTTCCGAACCTTGGGAACCCACACGACGCACCCGCACAATGGCCTTGTCCTAAGGTCGGCGAGATTCTACAAGCATAAACTGCTATCATTTCACACGACCATTTCTTCCACCTCTCTTCCACAGCCTCGTATTGCTCCCTGCGGTCTTGCGCCAGTTTCCGAACTATCCTGCCAGATAGCACATTCCATCCTACATCACTTCACCTTCAACCACTACTATCGTGCTATTCTTTGGTCTATTCTAGCGTTCTTGACCCCTTGAAACTCGGTTACTGCTTATTGGAAATTAGTCTCTTGTGACTAGAGCTGTGTTATCTGGCACCATAAACCATACCACACGCGATTGATCAAGAACATTCTTGCGTAACAAGTGGTCCATACGACTGGGTACCCTTTGCAGCGCCTGTCATTTCCCGTAGCAGCGTCTGTGCCTGTCGGCGAAATGTCCGCAAAGGCAGAGGACTTAAGTGAACCGGCTACTGTGACTCCGCCGTACAGCGGCGACCTTGAAAAGAACTTTGGTAGAGACCTTCATTATTAATTCTCCTTACTCAAAATATGTGTATGGCAGTCGAAAGTACTCATACATCTCCTTTGCACGTAGTAACGTCGCAAGACCCGTATGAGATGGATACGGTAACCCCACCGCCTTCAATTCGTCATGCTGCGTCGGTACCAGATTTCTTCGACCCCAACTTTGACACCGAGGCCGATTTTCTCGGTACGTGCACGTCTTATTTTATTGTTCTTGGGAACCTCTGACTTTGAACGTTTGCTTTTGACAGAAAATGACTCACCATATCCCGAAGTCCGTTCCGCCGTGGCTAACTTTGACGACCCCGAGATGCCCGTCTGTACAGTCAGAGCATGGGTCATTGGGATCTGTTGGGCCGTGGTCTTACCAGGCGTGAACCAATTCTTCTACTTGCGATATCCCACTATCATGGTTGGACCTGTATGTCACCCTCGCCTGCGTATTCATTCAAATAACTGACTGTTAAACTGCACTTCATTTAGATCGTGGCTCAATTACTTACGTTTCCCATGGGGAGATTATGGGCACGCTTCATGCCTCGAGTAAAGGTGCTGGGGAGGTCGTTGAATCCCGGCCCCTTCACTATAAAGGAGCACGTGCGTTCGAGTACTTTCTTCGGATATTTGTGAATGTTCTTATCCAGTACTTCGTCTTTTGGGATCATAGGTACTAGCGACGGTAATGGCTGGCGTTGGAGCACAGTCTGCATATGCTGTATGTTCGCTCACATTGCCCTGCCTCCTCGTTGTTCTTGAGTACTCTTATACCCTCTGACTCTCGTTATGTAGACTGAAATTGTTGCCGTGCAACGGATATGGTACAATCAACGGTTCAACTTCGCTTGTATGTCTTTTCAGCTCTTTGAAAAAATGTACGGAATGTCTGTATGCTCACAAGGTACACCTAGACCAATGGATGCTGGTAATGTCGACGCAAATGATAGGGTTCTCGGTTGGTGGCCTAGCTAGGAGACTCGTACGTACTCTTATCGTTGGTCACTCACTTTCTCTCACTCACCCTTCCTCATTTGTAGCTTGTGGCCCCGGCTTCAATGAGTACATTCTCTTCACTTCCCTCTCCAACTTTCCCCTGACCAGAATTACGAAACAGTTTGGCCAAACACCCTCGTCACCTGCGCGATGTACAACACACTCCACTCACAGAACTACGCCGGTATTGGACAGAGGGATGGCATCAGTCGAGAACGGTTCTTCGCCTATGCGTTTATTGGGGCTACTCTTTGGTGTATGTTTCCCTTGATCATGCGTCGCGACTATCAACCTTACAATCGTCAACAGATTTCGTACCGGGGTATTTGTTCCAAGCTCTCAGGTGAGTCGTTGTGGCACATCGCGAAATGCCGTATACTCATGACTCTCGCAGCATGTTCACCTGGGTATGAGCTGACTTCTGATCTTTGTTCTGTTAATGTACACTGACTTCACATAGGTATGCTGGTTGGCACCCAATAACGTGGTATGTCCCTGTGACCATAACTCTTACCGTAATGGAAGTTAATATGTCCTTGCAAGACGGTGAACGCACTCTTTGGGCGAGTTTACCCGTTCATTCTTCCAAATCGACCTGATCCTAGTTTTGGCCCTTATGTCGATCAGCTATCACAGTGGCATGGGATTCTCTCTGCTATCGTTCGACTGGACTCAGATTGCGTTTATCGGGAGTCCGTAAGTGTACTACTAATTTTTCGATGTTTCCGTGCTCAGAAGGCGTTGTGTAATTTAGATTAGCAACGCCTTGTAAGTATGACTGACTATGCGCGTCGGTAGTATTCAACTAGCTGTTGCAGGGTGGGCCGAAGCGAATGTGCTAGCAGGTTACTTGCTCTTTTACTGTGCGAGAAACTTGTTCCTCGCTTGAGATTACCATATTGACCCCGAGTTTGACTCTCACAGGGTTCCTGACCCCAATTCTATACGTACGTTTCGTGTTTTCTATAACTGAACACGTCATTCATCGTCATTATATTCAGTTCACAAACACGTGGTATAGCCAATACATGCCGTGCGCTTTTTTCATTTCATCATCTAGACAGACCCTCAATTGCTTACCTTTTTATATCATCGATCGACACTAGAATCTCGGGCTTGAACGCTTACGATCGTACAGGTGAGTTCACGATGACGCACATAAATATGATGTATTATTATGTATGATTGGAGCCATTGATTATCTATACTTCTCTACCATGTTTATTAGGCAAGCTCTACGATACGTCTAGGGTTCTCAACGATGATGCAACGTTCAACTTGGAGGCGTATAAAACTTATAGCCCGTTATTCCTTCCGTACGACTTTTATGGGGAAACATTTCACTCTGATGATCGAGAACTGACTTTTGTCGTCATAGGATAAGCTTCGCGGTGTCCTACGGGATTACGTTCGCGGCTATCACAGCGACGATCGTCCATGCTATCCTTTACTTCAGGAAACCAATCAGCGTCCATCTTCATAGAACATTGAAGGAACAGCCAGACATTCATGCACAATTGATGACTCAGTACCCCCAAGGCAAGTGTACACCGTTTATCCTCTCTCTATATCTAATAATAACCATCATGATTGCATAGTGCCGGAATGGTGGTATGCTTGTATTTTCGGTAAGTCGGCTGGTCGGCTACGTGCTTTACTCTTTTCAAGCCCATGTTCTCATTTCGGATTCGTATTAGTTGTCACATTTGCTTTTGCGTGCATATGCGTCATGGTGTATCCAACACAAATGCCCATCTGGGCCGTGATAGTAGCATTGGTCATCGCTCTCATTTATGTCATTCCAGTTGGTAAGCATACTCTATTTCTCTGGATGAAGTTGTGTCTTCAATGGCTTAACGTGCCCCAGGTATGATTCAGGCTGTCACAAATCGACAAGTTGGTCTGAAGTGAGTATTTTGATTGATGCGGTTCCACTAGAGTTGGGAGATTGACCGATTGGTTAGCGTCATAACGGAACTCATTGTGGGGTATGCGCTTCAAGGGAAACCTGTTGCGATGATGATGTACGTTCCCATCTACTTTCTATCCCTGTTGTATCGCTTTCTTAGTTCATTCGCAGGTTTAAGGTACTTCACATCGCCGGTTTACATTACTGCTTACTAACCGAACTCTAGACATGGGGTTATATCGGTGTCTACCAAGGTCACCTTTCCGAGGCGAAATTGCAAAAGAAGCTTCTCACTCATGATCATTTTTAGCACTGACGTTCACACAAGACTTCAAGCTGGGCCATTATATGAAGATAGTAAATATGTATTCCACGTTTCATTGTTGCACATACTAAAGGTGTCGTAGCCTCCAAGATCGATGTTCTGGTCTCAAGTAGGTGTATAACGATAGGAAGAATATGTGTAGTTACTGAACGCGGGGATGTAGGTCATTGCCGCTGCTATTGCGGGGACGGTACAACTCGGGGTGATGAACTGGTACGCCATCGTCGTTCACTCTAGCTTGAACTCTGCTAAGCGCAATCGTGTTTCTTCCAGGATGTTCACAAATATTCCGTAAGATGAGTCTTCATGGTTCTAGCTCGCTCCCTGACTTTCATCAACTCCTCTTAGGCACCTCTGTCAACCAATTCAAATGGAGATGTGCGTTTTGACTTCTCGAATGTATCTAGGTTTTAATCTCTGTGGTATCTTCTAGGTCTGGATTCACATGTGCTAGCACCCAGGTGAGTAGCTCATACGTAAGGGGTCGGCATGTAACTGAATCGCTTTCCAGGTTTTCGCAACGGCATCTGTTGTGGTAAGAAATTTTCTAGAGCGCGGGATCTGTGATCGATGCTCACCCTTCACCGCAGTGGGGTTTGATTGGTCCAGCACTACAGTTCTCCAAGGGGCAACTATATTAGTGCGTATCTATCGCGACTCTCGTTGACGTCAATTTCGATTTGACTGTGATATTTACAACAGCCGTATGTTCTACGCCTTTCGGGGTGGGGTATCCTTTCACTGACCGCCTTGGGCCTCAGCTCTTCTGTTCTTCTTTCTTCTGGGTGCCGTAGCTCCAATCGTTGTTTGGCTACTTGCGAAGAAGTACCCAAATTCCTTCCTCAACTATGTCAAGTAAGTGTCTCGATGTCTACTTCTGATGCCTCGTGCTGATAGTATGTATTCCATAGTATACCGTAAGCTGTCTTCTTAATGATATTTTCAGCGACCCGCTCACTTGACATGACAGTCTTCTCTGTGCTGGAATCGGCCTGAGCCCACCCGCTACTTCAGCGAACTATATACCATGGGCAATCATTGGCTTCGTCACGCAGTACTACGTGCGGAGGAAGTACTTCCCGTTCTGGGCAAAGTACAACTGTATGTTCTTCAAAGCTGGGCGCCGAGCAATGGCTGATCTTGGCTCAACAGACGTTCTGTCTGCGGCAATGGACGCAGGGACAGCAGTTGCACTGGTACTGGTGTACTTTTGGTGAATTGCAATCAGCTTTTTTCCATATTCTCGGTGCTGAACGTTTTCCACCAGCTTACAATACCCTGAAAATGGACACATTGGAGAGAACACCATCCGGCTGTGGTGGGGGAATACTGTGTTCAAGCGTACTGCAGACTGGCAGTCTACGCCCCTTAGAACCCTCCGGCAGGGTGAAACATTTGGGTGAGTTGCAACGAAAGCGTTTGAGGTAGATCACTGATTGCAACACAGTCCTGATACGTGGTAGAGATATTTATGGAGTCTGTATCTCTAGCCTGCTTTATGATTTCGGCATGTGCATGTCTGTGGAATATTTCTCATGTGTCTATATATGAATGAGCGGACGACGATCCCGCGTTGTTTCCGCTGTTCGCTCGCTATGACCGACGTTGAGTACAATACGGACGATGAGTACAACACCGACGACGTTCCAGAAGGTTCGCGCACAACGAGAGGCTTAGCGGAGGCGAGTATGATTGTTATTGATTGGTCGTCGGCAAGGAGATGGAGGGGAGGAGATCACGGGTGCCAAGCGAATCCAGGCACATATCAAGCGGTTCAGATTTTGAGTTGTTCCCTCCTTCCCTCCTCCTCTCACCAACGCCTCTGACGGTTTGCTCGACGCTGTGGTCTCTGTCTCTCTTTTGCTATCAAGCACCCACCCTCGTTTGTCTTCCAAGCATCCTCTCTTGTAGCCATGTTCTTCAGCACCGTCGCTACCGCTCTCTTCGCGTTGCCCTTGTTCGCTCAATGTACGTGGCTTTGACACCGACGTCGCGCGTTGGCACTTTCCCTCTGACCCATATTTGCAATTCACAGCTGCTGTCGCTACGACATGCTCCAGGACATACACTGTCCAGGAAGGCGAATGGTGTGACACCATCTCCGCCGCCCACAACGTCTCTACGTGAGTCTCACTACTTTACATCGCCCCGCTCGCTCTCCATTCTGAACATATGCAAAGGTATCAACTTGCGGTTGTGAACTCCGATAAGATCAACAAGGCCTGCACCAACCTCCAGGCCGGCAGCAGCATCTGCCTCGGGTTCCAGGGTGAGGATTGCACGACGACTCACGTCGTCAAGGCCGGAGACACTTGTGACGGCATTTCCAACACATACCGCATCAACTCCACCCTCCTCTACCACAACAACCCTCAGCTCACCGCCGAGTGTGACAACCTTTACGTCGGCGAGGTCCGTTGCTTCCGTTCTTATCATCATGACTGTCATTGACAAGGATGTTTCTAGGTTGTATGTGTTCAGGGCGATTCCGCTGTTTCTCCCCTTCCTGATAATTCTTCCATGCCCGCTGCCACCATCCCTCCCGGTGCTATCCCTGCCACTCCCACTAAGGCTTCTAGCACCCCCGCTCCTACTCCTACTCCTGTCCCTGCTGACGATGATGATGATGATGGGGACTGCGATGAAGAGGAGGAGGAGGAGGAGCTCCCCTGGTGTGACGAGCTCAACTGAGCCGAGCCCGTTGCAGCACACGACCTCCCTTACGGATGTCACTGGAAGAGAAGAAACAACACATGTTATCCCGATGGAAAGCAAGCCTGGTGAAGGAGTGTAGTGAATGAGATATTGTGGATGAGAGGGGTTTTTTTTGCATATTGGTCGAAGTCATTAGTTGAAAGCATCAAGCATCACAACTGGTCTGGATTAGGAGGGGGATATAGCCGGTCTTTCTCTCTCGCTTTCACCGCGTTCACAACCCACAAAGCTCAAGACTTCGCTTTTCTGACGTCCCCCTTCCTCTTCTGTTCTCGTTCTCGCATTCCTCGTTTGCTTTCCAACTTTGCGTCACCCAGTTGCTTCTTCCCCGTGTCTTCCGTCACACATTGCGCGCTTCTTTTCCTATATACCCTCAGACTAACCATACTGTTCGGGCTTTCGTGATTCTCTTTTTCTAATATTCTTAGGTGTTTCAGTCGTTTTATGTTGTTGTTTTCTGTCCATTGATTTGGGCTGTTCATTTAGCTGGTGCTTGTCACAAGTAGCTATTGAGGTGATATAGTGGATCCAGAGGGTCTTCGTTGAAATGAAATAATATCTTGCATATCTACGTGACGAGAATTGTCATGAATGTCCGAGATGAGTTTAACGATAGCAATGCATTTCATCACAGCAATGAACGAATAAGACACATTCTACATATACACAAGTTGATTTCTAGCTAGTCCTTCAAGCAACATCCAAAGCAATCAGTCCCGCCCCCGGTACTCTACCGCCTCTGAGCTCAGTTGGCAATGATACCGGTCTTACTCTCCACCAAATCAACAACACAGTACCCATTCACAGGTACGTACTGCTTTGTGATCATCTTGATAGCTTCCTGAGCGATCATACCTCCGACGAAGGCGGCTGTGTTCGGGAGATCTGCTGTCGGTGCTCGGGCCCTACGTTTTTATAATCAGTGAAACATGTTCCAGGACAATAACGAGGAGGGGAAGATAGAAACGTACAGCTCGCCAACAGCATCGTCTAGAGATGAAGGAAGCTCGACACCCTGTCCGACTTGACTTTGTACTTCAGTTTTGAGTGCTTCTGCGGTGATGGAAGTAGGGTCTAAAGTGACAATCGTAGTTAGGACCATGTATACATCGGACTGATTAAACGCAAACTAACCTGGGTTGTGATGGAGCAGAGTGGAGAGTGCATTCAAAGCAAGGCGAGTCGCGGTTTCTTGGGGGTAAGAGTCAAGTGCTTGTGCTGCGGACACAACACGTCAATAAAATGGATTAGTAGAAGGAAGAATTAATTAATTGAGGCAGTTTGGACGTACCAACTGCTGTCTTGTCTTCCTCCCAAGAACCGAATCGTTTTCCACGGAGCACCTTGATTTGGTGTGCATGCTTTACGAACGAGTCTACGACAGCCTTGTCGATGGTAAGATCAGGATACTCCGCTTTTAGAATCTCTTTGAATTTCGCCTGGTCGACGAACACACATCAATCACTCGTCCCTTATTATAAACTTCCAATCATGTGAATCAAAGATACTCACCAGCTCGACAGCGGCCCAATCTTTATATATCGTTTGTAACTTCACGTAGCTCGTCGTGTCTGTCTTCATATCAGGTAATGAGGCTGACAAGGGCAAACATCCTGGGCCATCGGGTGAAGTAACGAATTTGTGCAACGCTTGGAGTAGAGCGTGAAATTCTGGGTTTAACTTGTGTGGAGATTTGGTAACGCCGTTTGGTTGGGAGGTGGACGAAGAAGAGATGGGCTGTTGGAGCGGTTCCAGGTCGAAGAGAGCAGCGATGTCGGATGGAATCTGACAGTGGAATGTGTAAAAATTGAGTGACCAGGAAACTTGATGGAGAAGGATGTGGTGACACTTACCTTTGCTTCCGACCACATCCTGAACGCCTGATTCTCAGCTTCTTCAAAGTTCTCTTCGTCCATCTTGACCATCCGTGACCTTATATGCTTCTTGAATTCCTTTTTCTCATCATAGGTCTTGGGTAAGGAACCATTGTGCTTTAAGATGATAATTAATGATCGATAGTATGTAGCAGCCGAAAGTTGGAGCGAGACATACCTCTGATCGCCATTGGTCAGCTTCTTTGATCAGGAGGACGATAAACGGAATGTGGGCGTGTTCAGTGGGGTCAATATTGGAGATATCTAAATTTGTCGCCCATTCTTGAAGTGCAGGGAATGGTTTTGTGAGACGGAGAGACGGAGGCGCAGTCTCATCATGGGACTCAATGACTGCAGGGGTCGTCGTTAGCGAATCGTTCTTTGACAAGATGAACGAAATGTATTGAGTGTATGGAACCAGTAGTATTCAATAGGATAGAAACGCGAATTGAGGGAATAAACTTACTGCACTGTTCACGGAACTGAATATAGAAATCCGCGAGGAACCCGGCCGATCGCACAACAATGAGCGGTGGATCCTCAAGTTCCTCCCAAAGTAACTTCGACAGCGCATCCAAGGGTGTCTGAGGTAGATTATGCGTGATCACCAAGGAAAAGCTCTTGACCCATTGCCTTCCTTCTGCGCTTCCCAAGATCTCCTCTACGCTCTTGACCGCTGCCTCACCATCGACGCTATCGTTCAACTCCTTCAGTAGAGGCAAAGCCTCTTTAGCACGGGACTTTCCAATGCTGGAGAAGCCATTTAGGAAGAAATTGTTGCCGGCATCGGCACCCGTTACAGTACCAGGATCGAGGATCGTGAAGTGGCCAATGCCTGGTAGGACAAGGTTCTTTAAGATCGAGGTTGACGTTGCGGAAGCGGACAATACAAGAATCCGTGACGATTCCAGGGCCGCTTGACCTGAGGCAGCCCATAACCTGCATGAGACGATACGATTAACAATCTCGTTAGTAAAGTCTCCTAGCTTTACGCACCTCAGTTGTCGATCATAACGTCTTGTCTTACTGTCTGGTTGAGCCCTAGCAAACTCAAATGTCAGAGGATATTTCTACTAAATTGAATGGCTATTACTGTATCGCCGTTGTTGCTTGCTCGATGCTTTGAGATCCAGACTGGTTCATGGTGGTCAATGTCGAAGACATGCTCTTGTCCTCAACCGCCTCATGGACTTTCGCGTTTCCGGCATTGATCGGGCCGCGGTCAATATATTGAGACTTTTCAGGGACGGTTCACAGTTTCACTACTTTCACCACAGCTACTTTCACCGGGCCAAGTTGGAGTCATATCACTACAGTCCTCTTATGTTTTTACAACAAACTGCTGAATACATGATGCATCACCACCCAGAAACAAGTCTTTACGAGTGGAAACTAGGACCAGAAGACTCGACGATGACGATAAGCGTCGCTCGGCGCCCCACGTACATCCTTCATTATGCATTAATCCTCGAACGCCTCGTCCATATTACCTTTCAAATTCTCTGGGTCACAAAACGACAATAGATCCTTGAACCCTTTCCGTCCTGCGCGACGTCCTTGGTCCTTATAATATTGCGCCGCAAACGAATGCCATTTCGCGGGGGTCATGACACTCTTGGGATTAGGATGGCCATCACTGAAGACATAATTCAACAGGTAGTCATTGAATTGCCACATAGCTTCTAGCTGTTCTCGGATAAGCGGTTGGCGGTCTTCTCTGTGCAAGATGCACTATGTGAAAGAGGTAAGTAAAAGGGTGCGGTATGAATAGCGGGCACTCACCGATCCAACACAAGGGGCCTCCAAAATCCTAGCGCGCAAAATCGACCACCATTGGGTTAACCCTGACCATCTCTCCGGGGTCCTGACATTTACAGCGGGAAGCACTTTGCTTCACACTTTGTTTGAATAAATCTTTCCTCCGATTGCCTGGCCTCCTAGGGTTGTGGGTTCTCAATGAATAAGTAGTTGAAGTCAAACCTGAGAGATAAAATGGTGATAATATACACAGACCGTGTTCTGTAGCATGGTCATTTAAGAATCTGTTCCTAATCAGGCTCACAAATGCTGAGGTAATAAATGTGGATGTAATAGCAATTACTCATCGCACTTGAATGACCGCATCGCAGTGATGCACCATAATCACATTTTACTTTATATCACTGTTAGACTCATGCACATAGGGGATGCAGGCTCACTAACCTATGGTGTACAATTCACTGTACATGTTGGAATATAGTAGAAGCGGTGAGCATCGCTATGCGCAAGGACGAGAGGAGCGGGACGGAGTCCTGCATACTTGGCATATTTTCATATATAAGTAGTTTACTTACCTTGTATGTAACCCCATCCGTTTGCCTCAGAGCTCAATGAGGTCAAATGTAATGACTCGCTTTCCTCCCTCGCGACATGTATTTCAATAGTACAATCATCTCGTTCCCTTGCTGATCTTTCTAACCCATCTAATGGACTGGGATTAACTCTGCCGGTGACAATACTGGGCCTGGCTGTAACGGTTAATGTTACATAGACCGACCATGGCCACTTTTCCTAAGACTCACCACCCTTGGTAGATTATCCACGGACTATCTTATCTACGATCATGCATATCCCGTTTAGGCAACTGACTTGCTTCATATGTACTTCCATTTTCCTTGTCCTCCGTCATTAGTATCCTATGGGCATGGAATGCCCTGTCTCTTATATACTCTAGTCCGTGTTCACTGTAACTCTCCGTCATTCCAACACCAGTAATCCAGCCTCTCTGCTTCTCCTCCAACTCTTCCAGTGAAACTCTGTCCACCAAGGCTCGAGACTTCACCCTTACACTGGCAAACTTTCTAATCACTTCATTCCTCAGCTTTTTTTTACCATTATATTGATAGACTTGTACTTAGATTGTATAGTAAATAATTTATAGTCACCTCTTGAATGTACACCTATCATAGCCTCTGAATATACACAACACGACAACCTTTTTCTATTCAAAGGCTCCGAACTGAACTTCTGTGAGCAACGGATGTATTAAATACGTGCTAAACACCCATGGTTGTCAGATTGGGGTGTGCCAGGGGTCCTGCCCAGCACTTTGGGGGGTTCATTTCATGAATTAGGATCTTCGAGGCCCCTTGATCCAACACCCCAATCTACTCGCCAGCTAGCGGAAACGATATAAAGGCGTCAGTACACTGCCCAAAACCAACCAGACAAGCACTCACGGAGCTGGTGCGAACCCAGAATCTGGTTCAAATTGTAGATACACAGCAGGCTGGTTCTCGAAGTGATCAGTTGGTACACTCGGGGCCCAAACTACCTCGGCAGGTATTTGATCTTCAGTCGCAATCTCACTATAAATGCGTATCGGCATCCCGACCATGTCTGTAACAGGGCAAGGTTCAGATTTCAAAATTTCGGGGTGATTGGGGGTGAGGAGACAATACTCGAATTGGGCCATAAAGTCAGAAGTGTTGAGACGTCTGAAGTCACCATTGCAAAGGAGTTTTATTCCCCAGAATTCATTCGGGCTGCGAGTTTTACAGATCTCCTTGTGAATTGCCCAATGATCATTCTGACATTTTTCAGACTGCGAAGGAAGTTAGGATGGAAATCAGTCAGTCGGAAGTGACGTGAATCTGAGACGTACACAGTAGTGTACGTATTTACATCGAGAGCAAGCCTTCAGGCCAACGAAGTTGGCCGAAGTTCCGCATCCCTGGCAGCATCTAGGCTGAGACCTAGGTGAGGGTAAAGGGGAGGTTGAATCAGACATGGTTAAGTAAAAGGGGGCGATGGCCCCCTAAATAGCAGCGAAAGTGGTTCTAATACATATATACTGTACGGTTATAAGGTTTGCAGGCTACTCATGCCCACAATAAGTAACCGGCACTAGACGTCCGGCATGTCATGTCGCGTTGATTTGCGGAGTGTGCAATATAATGTACACTCAATGGATGGTCCTACAAATGTATATACAGTATAATAGAGACCTACTCTACCTATATAAAATGTTAAAATTATTTGTGTCCACTGTCAACAGCCAGGACAGCCTGAACTATGTCTGGCATCCAGCTGATGTGCCTGTTCACATCTTGTATAAGTAATTCATCCCTCAATCCAATTGAATGTGTTTGGGATGGGCTCGATTCAGCCCTGCACAATCTAAGGCATCCTATAAATACCTTAAAACACTCCAAGCTGCTGTCCATTACATATGGAATGAATTACCTATAAAAGAATGAACAGGCACACCAGCTGAATGCCAGACATAGTTCAGGCTGTCCTGGCTGTTGACAGTGGACACAAATAATTTTAACATTTTATATAGGTAGAGTAGGTCTCTATTATACTGTATATACATTTGTAGGACCATCCATTGAGTGTACATTATATTGCGCACTCCGCAAATCGACGCGATGTGATACGCCGGGCGTCTAGCGCTGGTTACTTATTGTGGGCATGAGTAGATGCGGAAGCAATATAACTCGATCGATCTTGGGACGTCAACATGTAGTAATAGCAGGTAGTAATAGATCAATAGCCTTCCCGTGGCCTTCCTCCACGACCGTAGCCCGCACCCTGTTATTGACATCTAGCACCATGATACTAACACAAACAGCTATGCGGATGATGCGCTACTACCCCGAGAGGAGCTTGTTCGAATGGGAGCCACTCCTTGAGAACTTGATACCGGAGGACGCTGGTGAAATTGCTCTAGACACGCCTGAATTTCGCAGGGAAGCGTTAATTCAGGCCAGCAAAATCAGTTGGAACCCACTATGTTACTGGCTGGGGACGAGACCTCTCCCGAAAGCGGAGAAGGACGAAGACATACCGTGGCAGACTTATGTGGCGCCGCCGCCTCTTCCGGAAATCAAGCTAGAGGACATCGTGTTGGTCAGAGATATGAATCCCGGGGGAAACACCCCTCTATTTGAGGTGAAGATAGGGGGCGTCTCGAGACTACTTAAAGTGGTACGTCAACGAAAGTGCCCACGTCACATACTTGAATTCATTGACCACAGATCATAGTTTATGTCTCTTACATCGCCTAGCTGGTATAATGCGTATGCGCGTGAACTCGACCCAAAGCTTTCATTGCGACTCTACCACGCAGAGAAGGAAGCATACGCTCATCTTCGCCACTTCGGCGCATGCGAATCAGGCGTCGTGCCGAATTGTTATGGCACTGTCCAACTCTCTCGACAACAGGCAATCGATATATCCAGACAGTTCTCAATGGGATGGGACCTTCCCGTCGATGATGAAAATCTGCCATATGCACTTCTCTTAGAGCACTTTCCCGATGCCATCCAGGTTTCCATATACAACGTGACATTCCCGGTTGCGGAAAGGGCATTAAGGGCGCTCTGCACCGTGCATAAATCATACGTGCAACACGGAGATATTAATGGTCGCAATGTCTTGGTGCTTCCAGACGACCGCGTTGTCTGGATTGACTTTGATCATGCGAAGTCTGCTTCCGATCCAACGCTCTGCCGCCAGGATATCTGGAATGAGATACGTGAAGGTTGGGGATACTTTTATCAATTATTAGTGAGCACGCTTTTGCTCTGACTCGATTTTAGCTGATGTTTTTTTAATTAGCTACCTGATGCTCGTATTGGCTTTATATCGCCACTTTACTGATTCTCATCAGGAAAATGGGCATCGCCCTGACGCGCCTCGAGGAAGCTTCCTCAGGGCCTATTTGGTTCAGATCCTTGCTTGGCCTCTGCCTCATACCAATACTGGGTCAGACATGAGCTTCAAAGAAGCCATTGATGATAATTGTTCTATCGTTCTGTATGGTAATAAAGCTTGTGTCCTCAAGTGGATGAGTCACTCCGAATCGGCGCTTATGCTGTCTAGTCTTGTGTCCTCCGAGAATGTGCTCTGTGTCTGCCGGATTGACATGTAACTACACTCTCCATTGGGCGCTGAGAGTTCATTCTAGCGTTAGATACAAGGGAAGCTCGTTGGAAAAGGTTCAGTATACTCCCATCCAGTGATGCATAAGCTGTTGCCTCGACGAGTTCCACATGCTGAACGCTGCATTTCGCTCGGGGTTTTTTTATGGCATCGTTCCCCGTTGGATGTACTTTTGTGAGTAGCCAATCAAATAGCCAATATGAATTTAGAAGTCAGATATCTCACACAACGCCGGACGTAGTATAATATTCAATCCAATACCGCTGCATCAGGGAAGCCGTTGCCGACCCGTAGATACCCATATAGCGATATAGCAGCCAATTGGCTATGGAATCTATGGCCCATAGAGGACACCATATCACCTCCCTCTTTCTCAAATGCGCCGACCTATTCAGAATTCCTTTCCCCTCACACCAGTGTCTTCACATAGACTCCTTCAGTCACACACTGAGCTTCCGCTCTCTACGGAAAAGTTTACACTCGACTCGGAACCTTTTCAGGCGCGCCATGCATACACCAAGATCTCTCCGAAATCTGATCCTTCTCATGCTCGAGGTACGGTTCTGAGTTATAATCGTGTCCACGACCCAGCTCTCCATGGGTCCGAGTCCTTGGTCTTAATACAAGATAAATGACAACGGCTTAGTCTAAGTCTTATCCTCCCGACTATCCTTGTCGTCATCGGCACAGCTGGAATAGCGACTGTTTTCTTATATTGGTTAGTCTCGCACAAGACGCAAGCTTCAGCGAAGGACGTATGGAACGATGGCGCGTTTATTCTCAATGAAGGCTCCACGGTGAAAGGTCAGTTTGAATCTGCTCGCTTACTGGGCCTAACAATATCCTCTGCCGCCGTTCGTATTCTTCAACAGATTAGCTCTCTCAATACGCTGACAATCTTCCAGTCCAAGGTGGTTGGTATCACAACACCTATCTTGATTGGCTTGTACGCCTTTCGCGTGGCTCGTGATTGGCTTTTGACGGCACATAAGGAAGCTTCAGAGAGCGATGAAGATCTTCCCACTCCTTTGCAGTACGTGTTATTGCCTAGCGTACGCTTCTTTGTTTTGAAGGGTTGTTTCAGATATGGCCTCGTGGTCGACCTTTTGAGTGGTTCAGGTCTAGCTGCTCTGGTGCAGGCTGTTCGTTATATGACCCGCAGTCATAGGCGACGAGCACGGGCGAGCTCTATGCTTAGTCGTTCTTTCCTCGTGATTCTTACAATTTTTGTCCTCAAAAACGTTATCAGGTTTGGTTCGCCATTCCTTCGATGTTTCATAAAGCTTACAACCCTTCACAGTGCTGTAGATCTCTGGCTTCACACTGTGACCGCGACCATAATTCTGCCAACGATCTCTCCCATTGATACACCCTTTCAATACAGCATTGCACAAAACATTTGTCCTCCATACCCAGATCCTTGGTACGAGGCAATCCATCCATGCCTAATGACTGAAGGTGCATGGCTAATGGCGTCCGGTCATTGACTCCCGGTATGCTCGTCGCATCGAACAGCTCCGAAGACCTGCAAACCATAACACTTGCGGAAGCCGATGATCTCGCCGTCCTTCAAGTTGTGAAGCCAAATGTCCCGCAACCCGTTGCTTTTCGTGCGACGACTTTTGGTGCACGCGTTTCGTGCCAGTCTGTGAATCATTTATGTGTCCACGGCTACGCACCTCAGAATTGTAGCGGTTTTTCTTCAACCTTCCCTCCAATTTCCGGCTTTGACTCTGGAGGATTGAATGGGGGAGAGTCCAAAGTATTCATCCAATCTCCGAATTGTCCCTGGGATGTCGATTGCGATCATATCAGCGCAGATATGATCACATCCCTTGCGGCTGCGCTCTCGTCTCAAGTACCGCCAGTGAACGCGTATTCTCTGTGGATGCCATTTTTATGGGAAGCCGCAGGCGATACGGAGTTTGGGCACCCACCGGAAGGCAATGATGCGATCGACAACTACAGCAACCTCGCGACCATGGTCACTAATTGCACACTATATTTCTACAACGTCACGCTTGACTACAGTAACGGAAGTTACGTGCGCGTAGACGAGGAACTGACTAATGTCGGTCTCTCTGACGGCCTTGCTGCCTCGGCTCGACTCGGACACTATGCTTCCCATCTCATCTCCAATGTTCAAGGTCACGCGTTCACCGACAACTCGACGGACAAAGTGATGGCATATACAGCAAGATTTAGCCAGACTAGCTATTGGCTCTGCCGCGGTCATCACCAACCTCACAACAGACACGCTTTCGCAGAGTCGTCTCGGTAACTTAATCGTCGGCCGATATCCATTCTGGCCTGTCGTCATTCTATTGGCCCTACTATACTTGCAAACAATCGTAGCACTCATCATTTTCTTTATGACGGCACTCGCCACGCATACCGATTTCGTATCCATTGCTGATGGAATTGCTGGGGATGGGAAGCAGGTGTCCACATTGGAGTTGGCTCGCGCACGATTAATGAACCCGGTCGCACTGGTTGCGCCACTCTTCCCACCAACTAATCCGAGCGTATCCCACGCTGCCCTGTCTATCGAGACCGACCCGCTGAACATGTTCAGTGAACGTTCTGGCGATGAAGGCGTGCGACCTGGTTTGCATGCTGCAGAATCAGATGGCGAGATCGTTTTTGGTATTTATAGAAGGGCACGTCGCTCCGACTCTAAGATGAACGAAGCTCCGTAATGCGCGCTGAGGTCGGGCTACAGTCACCTACGGCGTATCCACAGGTGCCGGAGAATAAAATTCGGTATCCTTCAGATTGTACCTGTCCACAGTAGCATTTTATCCGTATGGTAGCACTCTACAAATAATAAGTATAAGCTCGCCCCATACAGCCTGAAAATTATTCTTTAAGATCACCGTTCCCTACGTTTTAACCTGACCGATCTTTTGTCATTTCCCTTTCCTCGTTAAATTTCTCGATGTCGATGTTTGAATATTGAATTTGAACCGTAGGCTCAGCGCTAATTCCAATGTAGTTAATTTGGCGCTGGAGTACACCTTGACCACTCTTTGACTTGCACCTGGACGTATCTTATATAAAGACTTCTGGGATTGCACCGTTATGGCTGCAGCCGTGGATGAATCGACACCAGACGAATCAATCATCCATGACATGCGTATAACCCAACACGGGAAGATGAATGCATGGGTAGAGTTTGCCCTCGATTTCCTCCATGTACGTTGCGTTTAACTTCTCGGCTACTTCACCCCTTGACACTGATATAGGATAGCAAAATCCAGAAACCGGTATAACGCTGCACACATTACCTGCACCAAAAAGGCAGACTCCTACCGAGCCAGCGGTTGAGCAACCTCCTGAACCAAAGGATAGTTCGCAGGCCAAACCGGATCGCATGCCTCCATCCATGTCGACCATTCCTCGATTGATCTCAGTGGCCGAGATCATCAAGAGAGAATACCTGAAGACTCTGAGCTCAGATGATGCGCAGGAGGGCGTGTTGACTGGCTTGCACCAATACAACGTAATCGGTACGCTACCAGATGAATCTCCGGCAGGGGCAGAGGATCCAGAGGCAGAGAGGTTACAAGCAATATCCGCAGCCTTGACGGGCAAGAATCAGTGAGTGTTATCTGCCCCCATGCGTTTTCACGTCAAGTCTCATAGCTTATAGTTTGAAACAACCGCGAATAGCTTATATGAAGATCACTCTTAGTCGTAAATGCATTCCTGAGCTGCGAAGTAAAGGAGCCAGGTAGATCTTGACTGTTTTGCATTATACGTTAGCCTGGGCTAAATTATATCATAGCTACCAAGAACCAGCTTTGCGAAGACTGTCGAAGTCAGCTCGGACGCGCTCTCGGCGCAGACGAAAGAACCAAGCTACGACTGAAGACGCTGAGCCATCATGAATCATTCCTGTATCGTACATATGAAGCCTAAATTACTCGTTCTCCGCCGTTGTACTATCATTGGATTTAATATGACTTTACGTTCTCGTCCCTCTTGTTATCTAGTTGTCATTGAGCAACACGCAATGTCGTTCATTCTTCTCTCTATTCTTAAATAAAACACAGGGTGAGATGTACAAACTTGGATATTGAGAACCGCATCTGGGCGGTAAGCAGCTAGATTTGGAAGACGGCAGCTTCCACGTCGACCACTCGACTCAACTCTTGCTCTCCAACGGCTCTGTCGTGTGCACTCCGCGTGGCACCCATTTTCTTTCTTCAAAGCCACCAGAGACGTTCTTATCTTGACCTTAGAAGTCTAAAGTCTACCAAAAGCCTCGACGCAGAGCTATGTCATACTACAGCAACAACCGCAGTCCTCCACCCCTCCAACATCCTGTACCAACACACCCTGCTTACATACCGGAACCACCTTCAACACCAGTGTCGCCACAAGGATACCAACGTTATACCAGCTCTCCACCCTCTCAATCCTACCCTCAACCAATTCCACCTCAACAACATATATCGCCAAGCTATATCTCACATGGAGGGCAATACCAACCTATAGGCTCACCACCACGACAACAGCCTATCCATGGACAAGTCCCGTCACATATGCCTCCGACAGCGCCAGTAGACTTTTCTGCGTGGGGTTTGAACGATGCAACGGCACAATTTGGGATGCAGTTGGGTCAGAGTGCAGTTGCTGCGGGTCAGGACTACGTGCAGAAGAACGTTCGTGGCATATTTGTTCTTTCTATGGACCAGCTACTTAGAATCAACTGCTGTATAGCTCGGAGGACTCATACCAATCACAGCTGTAAAGCGGTACTTCAACGTGTCCAACTCATATGTTGTTCACAAGCTTCGTATCCTCCTCTTCCCTTGGCGACATAAACCATGGTCGCGTCGAAGCAGACGTGCTGAGAATGGACAAGTGGAACTCTTATCGCCCAAGGAAGATGTCAATGCACCGGATCTGTATATCCCACGTACGTCCCTTCGCAGACCGTGCACCAAGACTCCAGCTCACCGAACGTTACCGTTCCAGTCATGGCGTTTGTTACATACATTCTCGCAGTGGCCTTGCACTTCGGCTTGAAGTCAGACTTCCGTCCAGACATCCTCGGCGTCAGGGCGTCGACTGGTTTGGTCGTGATCCTGCTGGACTTCGCATTTGTGAAGCTAGGTTGCTACCTTTTGAACATTCAGGTAGGTATATCTAACAACTGGAGGCGGATTATTCAACTCATGATGACTTACTTGACCAGGGAGCAAGCCAAGTACTGGATTTGCTAGCCTACAATGGATACAAATTCGTAGGGTGCGTACCTGCTTGTGAATAACATATTCGTGGGTGGCTGAACTGGCTTCCTAGGGTCATCGTAACGCTAATAGCAGGTATGCTCAATATTCGAGGGACACTATACCTCCTGGTATTCCTATATTCGTTCTTTGCCACTGCGTTTTTCCTAGTAAGTTCTGTTTTTCATTCACACATGCCCTGTGGGTGTTCCCGATGTCATGAATACCAATTCTAACCCTAACCCTTCTTGACAGCTCCGTTCCCTACGTTCTGTCGTCTTACCAGACGCCTCAGCAACAGCTTCACCAGTCAACACCGCACAACGGTCACGACGAATCACGTTTCTTTTCCTCGTCGCCATGCTACAGGTTGTCTATATGGCCATTTTGGTATGGGTGTAGTCGTGACATGGCTATTCATGTGTAGACGTTTCCCGCGTATGGACGTCGTAGGGTATCTTATCCCTATTGGAATCTAACTCTGTTCCTGAACATTCCATTGAGATCGCACCCATTTCGTGATTTTCCTTTCGCGATACAGTAGGTTGCATGTATATTCAGTTTCAAGGGCATAAGGTTTCCTTTCAGAGGGTATTGCTCAGCCTACGCACTGACTTTTTCAGCTTCACAGTATGATGATCAATCCCTGGGTGCTTTACATCTTATGGTCAACGACAGTCACAGCTGGTCAGTGTTCCCTCTCATCGTCGAACTGACTTTCCTCGAGTTTAAGCTCATTCAGCCCATGTCGATAGACGACATAGAAACAGGCATGAGGTAGCGTCGACTCGCAGTGGAGATCTGGGAGCAAGTCATTGACTCCAAATGTGACATCTAGACGAGGTTGTACAAACCTCACCCTAAAGGAGTTTATTCCCGTCCATCGAGCCAAATATACCAAGAAACCCTTCGTACTTGCGCACTCGCGTGCTAGCTTTCTGTCACTTAGATGTGCAAAGTTTCAGGCGGTCAAACATGAAAAGGAGGCTAGACCATATCCGTTGGATGTTACCGCATTGTTGCCCAAGGTCTTAGCTCGTGCTTTACTGAAATGGGGAAATAAGGGTCTAGAAGAATGGTATGGTCTGGATACTGTGTTTTATCTTCTCCCAGGACTCATTCTGGCGAACGCAGGCCTTTCTGGAGATGATTGTATGGAACAAGCGGAAGATCTCGGTGGGCTGTCGATGATAGCTCCCCCTTTAGAAGAACCCACAAATAATATGTGTATAGCATTCTTTTGGAGTGATGGTTCATACCCCAAGGCCTG
The DNA here is from genome assembly GCA_964035595.1 of Somion occarium. Lineage (NCBI taxonomy): Eukaryota > Fungi > Basidiomycota > Agaricomycetes > Polyporales > Cerrenaceae > Somion > Somion occarium. Next base: position 491,673 of record OZ037949.1, on the reverse strand, counting down.
AAGCTTTGAAGACTCAGACAGTGCCAGGCACCATGGTTTCGAGAGATGATGCGTACGGGTCAGCAGGTTGATCTATATAAAAATAGTTATTATGCAAGTACTCCCCGTACTTGACACAAAAAATGGTAGCCTCGTTACAGACTTTGCAAACGCTCGTTGTCCCTCTGCATCGAGTGAGCGAGTGGTACAGTACTTTCAACGAGACAACTACAGCCCTTGCCAAAAGTGGACTTTGGCTTGGCTTGGATCGCAGATCATAAGCCTTGCACGTAACTTTCTCTTTTCTCGACTCCATTGTCAAAGCGCAAATACAAGCTTTCGGCTTCAAAGCAAAAATTCTCATTGGAGTGTCCAAGGACGGCATTACAATATGGGGACTTCACGCCGTTTGTTCAGTACATGTTTTGCTCGAAGTCACGATAATCCGCTGGTGAGATCTATTCACAAGATATAATTCACCTCCATCTCATGTCTCAATCAAGCCACTAGGGGCTACCTAGACGACCAGGTCCACTACCGCAGATTCCTCGACGAAATGCTCCCATTCAGAAACGACCCATACCCAACGTGAGTAAGGTTCTTGCTGTAGCAAGTGGGAAGGGTGGTGTAGGGAAGAGTACGATTGCAGGTAACTTTCAAGGGCTCGCATTCATGATACTTACTATTTGCCTGACATGTCGTATTACTAGTGAACCTTGCCTTTGCCCTGGCAATGCATCAGATCCCTGGTTCTCAGAGGAAACCACGAGTCGGTGTTTTGGACCTGGATATTTTCGGTCCTTCGGTTCCCAAACTCATGGGCTTGGAGTCTGCACATGAACCTCGCCTAACACAAAGTCTGTCTCTTCGCCATCTCACTAAACCCCGCAATCTGACACGTCTTATCAGAGGGCGCGATTGTTCCGCTGGTGAATCATGCACTGCAATGTATGTCTATGGGATTCCTTCTACGTCGGTCCGCGGACGGCCAGACGAAGGTAGACACTGCTGTGGTATGGAGAGGTCTGATGGTTCAGAAAGCCGTCCAACAACTGCTGTTTGACGTCGACTGGAGAGGCGACAATGAGAGTGAACCTGGCTTGGACGTTCTCGTGATTGATATGCCGCCTGGTACTGGAGATGTCCCTCTCACTTTGGGACAACTCGTGAAAGTGGATGGTACGCTCGCATGATTCATGAAAAGTTTCGATCTGTACAATCTTATATTGTATGTTAGGTGCGGTCATTGTATCGACACCTCAAGACGTTGCGATATCAGATGTCCGTAAGGGCGTTTCAATGTTCAAGAAGGTCGACGTTCCAGTACGTATCAAGCATTCCCTCTAGGATCTTCACATTCATTCTATGTTTTGTCATAACAGATTACGGGCTTGATCCTGAACACCTCACATTTCATCTGCAGGAACTGTGCGACTCCGCATTACATCTTCGGCTCACCGAAGTCTTTCCACGAGACAGCATCACAGGTAGGGGCAAAGGTGCTCGGGGAGCTTCCGCTTGTTGGCGGTGTGAGCGAGGCCAGTGATCACGGTGTCCCTTACATGCTTGTAGGGGAAGGGAATCAGGAGTGGAAGGGTACTATGAGTCGGATAGCAGGCGAGGTCTGGGATTCTTTGCATTAAACACGTAGTTTCAGGCTACGAACCTCGTCTTATTGATTCATTTGCTCATCATGTACGTCTATATGATATGAGAACGTGCCAATCGACAGTATGGCGATAGACACAAAAAATAGTATGTAAGCTATATGCAACATCTAACCACTCCCTCACGGCTCTCCATCATACATCGCCAACGACAAAAACAAGTCATCAATCTGATCCTCATGCCACCCGCCCTGTACGACTGGTATAGGCACCATGAAATGTTGAATTTTCTCATGCACCTCATACCTCAACTTCCTCCCTTTACTTGCCTTCGTATCTACATTCGCCTTCTTTTTAGCTTTCCTGGCATGCTGCCTTGCTACCCAACTCTCTTCCTCGCCTATGCCTGAACCTCTGGTGTCAATCACGTCTCGCAGGAGTTGTTGATAAAAGTCGGTGTCGTCGAAGATGTTTGCAGAGCCGTCCTCCGGCGCGCCGGAGGCGGAAGTGCGGGCTTTGTTATTACGAAGTGTTCGAGTGCGTGAGAGAAGCTTTTCGCTGTCGTTGAGGTCTTCTTGGATGATTTGGATCACCCCGGGTGGTCGATGGTTCTCTTCCTTATTCCAGGCATTCTTGAACGACGACTTCGCGGGAAGCAAGAAACTGGGTTGAGCAGCTTGGATTTTCGTTGACCATTTTGACAACGTCTGAACGAGAGCTTGGTGTTGCGAAGCTTCACGTGCAGACTCAGCAGCGGAAAGTGCAGAAATACTAGCTTCTGCGTTAGATTCGGACTTCTCAACAACCGGGGTGGAGGGTGAGGAAGGGAATAGAGTATCACGTTTGGTGATGCTCTGAAGGATTATCAGTTGGGAAGGGATGCTGCGTAATGAGAACAATTACGTACTTCTTGAAGTTTTAAAAGTTCACGGGAAAGTGCGGTCGCTTCGTCAAGCATGGAGTTCAGTGACTGCGATGCTGAAGGATGTCTGGAAACGTCGGGGAAACGTGATGGCTGGAACGAGAAACTATCAGGCAAGCAACGTTAGAAATTACAGAGCGAAGCCTACTGATGTTAGAATGTTGGTAGTTGTGAGAGCCTTCTGCAAACGTATTCTTGCATCCAGCAGTGCATCCCACATTGCCTGTTAAATTTAGAGGCAGAAACCGAAGACGAACTAAAGCTGCTTACGATCTGATGTGTGACCGCCTTACCCTTGTTTCGATCGTCAGAACCTACGACTCGTAGAGTTGAGACGTTATTCTCTGTCGCAGGGGTGGCATCCGTCTGTTCTTGAGGAGGATGTTTTCTTGCAGGTGCAGAACGCTTTTCAGAATCTCGTGAAGGAGACAAAATAGAGTAGCCTTCTTCTTCACTGCTTGAAGGGGGTTCCTCGTCTTCGTCTTCGTCGGACAACTGATCACGTCTTATACGAGCACCGCCGTACTTGGGGTCGTTCAGAGTATCATGGCGCAAGGACGATGGCCTATATCCTCCGTAAATTTCTAGGTAAATGACACAGGGTTGGCTACTCACCCGACGTCCAGATAATGTTCCATCACTCCAGCATCTAAGCTGAGTGGTAATTCCTCAGAGGGATCATAGTCAACCACTCGAGCATCGTCGGGTCGAAACTCTGCACATCCAGATTTCCAAGTTACTTCGTATTCATACTGCAAAATATTCAATGCACACCTTCGTCGCTGTCCACAAGCCCCGGCATAGTCTATAACTTACAGGCGAATCGTCTCTGTGTTTGTAGAAACTCGAAATTTCGCGATCGCCAAGGCCCAAAAGCGTAAATGATCGAACTTACATAATGTAGATCACGTGCACATACATTACAAGTTCCCGCGTGCGTCTTGGCAAGTGCTCCGACACTGTCTGCCACAATGCCCCCGCCTCTTGCTGTGAGTACCTCTGAGAATACTTTCAGTAGCTTTCGCTGAACAATATACAGACCACCATTAAACGAATCCATCGCGAGATTGCTGATCTCAGGAAGGAAGACCTTGGTGCCATCAAACTTGCTCCCTCGTCCGACAGTCTATTCAACTGGAAGGCCACCATTCCGGGGCCAGAGGGCAGTTGCTATGAAGGGGGAGTTTTTGAGGTGGACATCAACCTGGCACCCGACTATCCGTAAGTTCCCTTTTCCATAGGTGAACTAGTAGCTTATTCAGAATACCTCAAAGATTCTCAGCGCCTAGAATGACTTTCCGAACTCGGTCAGTATCCAGCATCGTATGTTGTGGCTGGTAACATTAAACTCGTCCTTTTGCGAAGAATATATCATATGAACATATCCGATAGAGGAGGTATCTGTATTGACATTCTCAAGCATAATTGGTCTCCCGCACTATCACTTTATAAGGTCATTTTGTCCTTATCATCACTTCTCACAGACCCCAACCCTAGTGAGTCTCCATTAATTTTCTGCCGTAACACGAGCTTACTCGAACTCTTATAGAGGACCCTCTAGGTCAGTTTCACACGTTGTCATGTCACTTGACGTGTGGTGTAACTGAAGTCTCTGTTCAGTTCCTTCGATAGCCACCGAGTACGTTCGGAATCGGGCCCAGCATGATCGAACTGCTCGGCATTGGACGCAACTTTACGCCAAGCCACGACCACCAACACCTCCACCAATAGCAGCCCACTCACCCTCCCCTGCTCCTTCCATTCCCAGCTCGAGTTCCCGTGCGAAGGGCAAATCAAGAGCGTCTCCCGCTACAAGGTCTCCATTTCCCTCAGGGACAAGATCAACCGCATCCAACACCTCTACTCCTATCGTTATCGATGATTCTGATGATGAGCGTTCGGTGTCAAGACCGCAGAATCGAAAGCGAAAACGAGAAGGAAGTGAGAATGGTGTTGTGGATCTCATCGAACAGGAATTTGTTGAGCGAAGTAGACGGAGACGGACTGGTGAAGGTGTTGGTCCAGGTAGGAATGATGAGGTTATTGTGATCGACGACTAGGTGGCGCCTAACACGCTGGGGTCACGATTAGGCAATTGCAAGTCATTTTACAGTGCAATTGCCTTTAGAACGTTGTTTCCTTGAGCTATTCACATGTGTCGGATGACCATTGTTGATCGCATAAGACACGTTGCATTTGTATATACGACGCAAGCCTGAACAGTAGTATAGCGATTTATAATCCCGTTTCACCTCAGAACTGGGTTTCAAGTTGGTGACTTCCTATATTAAGAGGCTTTAACTGGTCCTCTCCTCCCTCGAGGGTCGCAGCATTCACGGCAGCCAGGAAGCGGACAAGATTCTGTAGTCAGTCGCTATTTGCGTCTGATCTACAACGCCTTCCATAAACGCGCGAGTCCTTTGACATAAGCGCCCAAAATTACTTTGGCTTCGAGTTTGGCTTCGATCACTCACGAGTGTCATCTAGTCATCCCGGTTTCTTTCTTTACTCTTGATTTACGAGTATGGCTCTTGATAAAAAAAGAAAACGAGGCTCAGCAGTTGAAAAAGTATGTTCAAGTATTCAAATCACACTCACCTCTTATCCTCTTCTTCACAGGACTCGAACGTTATTCTTCCCGTGAACGGGCCTGATGAAGAGGACTACGAAATGGTCTCAGATGCAGCTTCTGGAAGTGGAAGCTCTGACGATGACGACGTTGAAGGGCACGAAACTGCGGCCGAAGATGATCAGTGGGGTGGTATAGACGGTCAGGCGTCTTCAAAACCTGCACTGAATGGCGCAGCCAAAGACTTACATAAAAAGAAACCGCCAACTGCTCAAGAACTCAGGAGTATAAAGGATGCAACCGACTTGTATAGGTCAAGCTCGTTCAAGCTTCAGGTGCGTATTCACTCTAGTCGAACTAACGCGCTGACATGACATTTCAATACATTCAGATTGATGCACTCCTCCCAAACGTCCGACCAAAATACCAACGCTCAACACCTCTCGATCATTTTCTGCATACCCTTCACTCTTTGCTCTCTTCGCTAACATCTATCCCGCCTAAACATCCGCTTGCAGCTTCGAGGGAACTCCAGGCCAAGGGTATCGCGGTACCTTATCCACTCCCTCTTCCAACGGAGGATACAAACTGGAAAGTCTCGTTCGAGAAGCCCAGTGAAATTCTACTGGTCGGAAGTTGGCCGAACAAATTGAGCGTAAAAGCCAAGGACGGGGAGCGGTTTAGTGTGGACCTTGCGGTTATCATGCCTGGTGTAGGTAAAATTCAATCTCGCTCTAGTTTATATCTCTAATCAGGTTCCGTAGGATCTTTTCCAAGAGAAAGATTATTTAAATGGGCGGTATCTTCACAAACGAGCCTACTACCTTGCTACAATAGCTGCTGCGCTTGAGGGCAGGAAAAGCGGTGTGAACGTCGATGTTTTATATGGCACAGCTCGAGGTGATCCTCGACTTACTTGTCTCATTCTACGTCCCAAAACAGGTATATTTTAACTACTTATAGGTTTCGTCTTCATGCTTATGGTCCTCAGATGGGTCGCAGAACGATTTCACAAGACTTGACGCCGAAATCCGAATTATTCCAACTCTTCCCTCTAATTCCCCCATTCTCTTGACCCGTCTCTCCCCAAAACGCTGCAACGTCCGTACTTCGTCGGGCGAAGAGGCCTCGAATGAGCTCGCTACACCTCTGTACAATACCTCCATCCTCCTCAGCACTACCCCCAGGCCCCATCTTCTCCGGATGCATTCTCTCAAAGAGCGTGTTTACGCATTCAGTGATGCACTTGCGCTATTGAGAGTCTGGGCGAACCAGAGAGGATACGGCCAAGGAAATCGCTTGTGTATTAGAGGGTTCGATGGCGCTGGGTCTTTATGGTGTACTATTCTGGATTTGTTAATCAGCGGAGAAGAGCCAAACCCGAACGTGGTTGGAAAGTCTTCAGTAACGAAGAAGCCCCTTGGCAAGGGTCTGAGTTCGTATCAATTATTTCGGGCTGCCCTGGATCTGCTAGGTGTGTAACTAATCTTTATCTTTTGACAGTACGACACTAATTGCTAACACCCAGCGAGACACGATTTCAGCCAATCTCATGTTTTCGTGAAATCCGACAGGGGACATCGAGTATGTCACATTGTAGACCTCGATCAGTGAATTGGATACTGACTGTTCAAGGAGTTAGTTTCCCCCTGAAGAATATGACTCGCACGAAGCTGTCCTTGTTGATTCGACATCTACTGTGAATGTTCTTGCCGGTATTCCGCTAGGGTCCCTCGAGATGGTATGCTGCACCCTTTGTTTCTGTCAAGAGTTGCTAATTGATTTGTTATGGATTTCTAGCTTAAACACGACGCAGCACTAACGCTGGAAGCTCTCAATGAGAACTCGATATCAGAGGATCCGTTCTCAGAGGTATTTCTAAAGGACCATCGCGACCTACAGTCACGTTTCGATGTTGTGATACGGTAAGCTCATCGGTTTCATCGTCGTGCGTGATGTCCTAACCCGCCTCCAGTGTAGACTTGTCTTCAGCACAACTTCGGGAACCCTCTTTGCATGCTACGTTGGACCTCGGTTCTCCCTATAATGCCGTACTCTCGACACTCTCTTGCTCGCTCCGACATGGACTTGGTGATCGTGTCAAAGCAGTTGCTGTTCTCCATCCATCAGGCCAGGCCTGGTCGCTTTCACAAGCACATCCAACGAACCAACCTACTGTCTATATTGGGCTCCTCCTTGACGCTGAACACGCGTTCCGCCTAGTAGACCACGGACCCTCTGCAGAGGAAGCCGAGACAATGGCTGCTCAGCGCTTCCGTGATTTCTGGGGTGAGAAAGCCGAACTCCGTCGATTCAAGGATGGTAGTATCGTGGAAAGCGTAGTTTGGGATGTCAAGACTGCCGACGAACGCGCACATGTACCATTCTACATCTGTCGATACATCCTTCACAGACATTGTGGTATTCCCGAATCGGATGTGCAGCACTGGCAGACATCTTTTGACTCTTTACTTCGACTACCCGAGTCGATCGCTGATATGTATAAGTCGGCAACGCTAGAGACTGGTTTCAAGGCAGCTCAATCCGCGTTCGACCAGTTGGTCAAGTCTATCAAAGCTTTGGATGACGAGTTGCCTCTCGCTGTCCTCAATATTAGCCCTGTCTCAGAGTCCTTGCGCTACACCAATGTCTTCAATCCTACCCCACTTCCGCGATCCGCTGCCGCTGCTCTCCCACAGTGTGCTCAGTATCTCGCACCTATGGATATTATCATCGAATTCGAGAAGTCTGGAAGGTGGCCAGACGACTTGCGTGCTATTCAAAAGATCAAATTGGCTTTCTTCGAGCGACTTGCGACTGCACTCATGAACTCTACCCAGGGTTTGAAAGCGACGGTCGTCGTAGGCGACTTTAAACCTGTATCAGACGTTCAAGATATTGCAAAACTTGAGATCGTGACACTTCAAGGTTGGGCGTTCTCTGCTAGGATATGGCATGAACGCGAAGCACATCTTCTCGATACAACAATTGATGACAAGCCTCACGTTCCCAAGCATCTCAAGCAGAATCTCCCTGGAGGTCCAGATCCCAAAGAACGCCAAGCTGCTATTGTGGCAAAAGAGCTCTATACCAGACGATTCATTCACGCACCCAGACATCATCGAGCGATAGCCGCTCTGTGTCATCGCTTTACGGCTTTCGCAGGTACTGTCCGCCTGGTCAAGAGATGGTTTGCATCACATTGGCTCTTGGGCAACCACGTCAGCCGGGAAGTGGTCGAGCTAATTTGTGCAAGCTTTTTTCTCATTGGTGGTCAACTATCAGGATCGAAACAGCTTGTTCGTGCACCTGGAACGAAAGAACGCGGATTTGCAAGGGTGATAGAGATGCTCAAGGACTGGGAGTGGGAGAAGGGCCTTTTCGTTCCTTTGTATGGCGAAGAGCAGCCTGAGGGAGAAACAGCATCAACGGTTCCCGTTACATCTCCTTCTTCTAGAACAGGTGTATGGAAGGTTTCGACTGAGTTTGATCGAGACGGGCATATGTGGACCAGCAACGGTCCTGATGCTGTTGTCGCTCGACGTATACGAGCGGTGGCTAAGGCCACATGGGGCGCGTCTCAGGAGATCGAGTCTGAAGGTTATGATGTCGTTGTACGTATATCACGGTTTATATCCCTTTTATCCTTCCTTACGTCTCCTTTGATCCAGACGCTCTTTGCTCATCCTACAAAAGACTACGACTTCATCATCGAACTTGAGCCTTCTGTGCTTTCCCGCTATTGCCAGAACGTGAAGGCGGATCCGAATGTCTGGCAGCGGAAAGGGAAATATGTCAATTTGTCCAAGCAGACGTCATCTACTCCGGGTGTACGACCGGGCTTTGATCCAGCGCAGTTCTTGTTTGACGACCTATCCGTAAGTACTTCGACATGGCCCTTTTTTCCATAAAATAAAATAAAAAACTAACATCCTACGTTCCCAGAACGCTTACAAGGATACGTTCAAGATCTTCTACGATCCATTAGGCGGCGACCGCTTTGGTGCGGTATGGGATCCGACATTGAAAGAAGCGCGGACCTTCAGAGTACTCGGTGGATTTTCCAGCATTCCTAAATGGAAGGTACGTCTATGCAAGGTTCGTTCTAGTAACCCATTGCCGACTAATAGCTAACGTACAGGAGGATGAGTCGTCCAAAGAGAAGGGTAAGGGACTTGTCGTTCTCAATCAAGAAGCCGTCCTGGCTGAGATTGAGAGAATGGGTGCCGGCCTGATAAAAGGGATTACAACCCACATCTAGATTACTACATTTGTTTCTGTTGTTTTCTGGGCTCAAGACTTTAGGCTTACTATCTGCTCCTTCATGGATTGGACGACCTTATCCTTACTCTGAAAATGTATGACCCTGAGTGTAGATATTTGACTGCTTGGCCTCATGGAGAACTAAATATGACAAAGTGCTCGATGCGGAAAATTCGCCGAACGCAACCTCGAATCGAAGTCCTCAATAGTCAGGATGAGTGTTGCCAATAAGCTTGTCCGGAAGCTATAAAGTAGATGACCAGAATAGGATGCCAATTAATTCACAGTGTAGTGTTCTCGAGGAGAAGGACTTACCATTTTAGAATGGAACAACCACCAAGCGGAGGCGAGCTCGTTCAAAAGATCCTGGCGGCGGAGACTATCACGCGATGCAGTCTTTGAAGAGCTCAATCCCGTCCAAACTACACGGGAATCGGGGAGAAGGAGTACATTCTGATGCCTAATGTCCCCGTGTAAAACATAAGCAGCATGTACGCCACATAGAGCTATCAGTGCAGCTTTGGCTATGTCTATCGTCACATTCTCCACAGAGAGGGGAATGGTGCCATCGAAGTGCTCCAGTAGAAGAGCCCTCACAGTCGTTGCGCCGGATGACGGGAGGGTCGGGTGCAGCTTCAAAGCATCGGCGGAATTCAATACTACCCAACCGAAGCACCGAAGAGTTGTATGTTTCGACGAGTCACAATCTTCGAGAAGAGAATAAGCATCCTTTTCACGTTCAAACTCCTCGTTGTCATTGGCGGAATCTTGAGAGATGAACTAGAAATGGCTTTGAGGACACTAGAAAGTATAAGGGCCGAGTGACTCACCCATTTGAGGACACAAGTTTTATTATCATACAGAACGAGAGAATGATTCTCATCGATAACTTCTTTGAAGCTCATGTCCGATCCTGCCTTGACGTGAGGCAGAGGCCGGGCAACGTGAGGGATGATAGGCATATGCATTTTCTGAACACTGGCAGTGAGCAAGAGCGGATTACTGCCGTAGAATGAATGGAATGGGTTGAGAGATGTAAGTTTGAATTGGGACAATGCCGCAGCTAGTACGTTCGGCTTAGGGATTTCTATCGGGAGTCGTACGGGTGTAAGTTCTGAAGGAGGAGGGATCATATCAAAAGGTGAGTGCTCAGGGTACATCCGCACGACTTCTGCTTCCAAGTCAGCCGAAGGGTTGTCAATGGGAAGGAGCATATTGCAATGAGACGATGTGGCAGGTATTGTGGGAAGTAGATCTATTCACAGCAAAGCAGGACCTAATCAGCCTTCTTGAATGTAGATGGTCGGATGGATTGCCGTTTCACACACCAATCTGACTGCCAGGAAGACCGGAAAATAAATTTTAATCTTACACAGCTATTGTCTGTATGATAGATGTTTTATGGCAAATGAAGTATATTGTCTATGAACAAATTTAGTCTTTGTACTAGAATTTGCTAAGACAACAGATTGTCTAACATAATTTCTATTGTTGTTGAAATATATTGAAGTGTATGAGTATGACAGGCCTGGTGATAGGACTCAAATCAATTTAGAAATGAGTAGGTAAAACCATTCAAAACTTGGAGTATATCTGAAGTTCATCTGGTGTATATATACAGTCATCAGGAAAAGGTGCATTACTTCTGAGAGCTTCTGAGAGCTGTCTCAGAAGGCTCAGAAGGGGTCTCAGAGACTTCAGCAGCTCAGCCCTCAGTGAAGTTCAATTTTGGGCTGGTGCATTCTCAGAAGTGATTTTATTTATCATGCTCCTTGGGCATCTTCAATCTAAACCTCAAGCCTTTTTTGTATATATATTTCCATATCTCAAATACATTTTTCAAGTCATGAATCAGGCCATTTATCCTTGAGACATGTTCACTGTGAATTTTGCAAAGTTGACCATATTTGGACTTGGCACTCAGAGTGCCAGAATATGTATAATTTTCTGATGCAGGTTTTATCTAAGTACATTTGGTAACAATGTGCTATAAATACTTACAATATTAGTCAGATTTCAGCATAAATTAATGAGTGTATTTGGATAGATTTTAATAAGTGGTTATAAATAAAAAGAGAGTGTAGACTATAAGAAAAAGGTGTGTCAACAAGATCTGAAATAAAGTGATCGTAACATTACTCCCTCCTCTAGAATTATGTCCTCATAATTAATGGTAATAAAATATATAAATTGTTCTTTTACACTATTTCAAACCATTCTTGTGATTCTTCTATTTCTTGCAATATGCATACATATATTACAAATACTGCAGTGATTGCAGTGAGAGGTGATAATACAATAATTATGATGACAATTTTCTCCATGTTGTTTATCAAAGAGCTTTCATGAGTTAAGTAAATAATTGCTCTAGAATAGAAGAATTTATACTTGAAATTGCAATAGAATTGACAAGTTGGTAGAAAGAAAGAATAGGATATTGCCATTTGAGTTTGACTTTTATAGGTGCAAATGTGATTGCCATATGTATCAGTTTGAGCATCTGCTTATTGATAATCTATAACTCACCAGTATCATGCACCAAAAGTGTTTGTTGCGAGATAGAAAAAGAAGAAAACTCAACTTCAGAGATAATCAGAATTTGTCTATAGGACTTATCAATATTATTGACAGATAATCTTGTTAATAATAAAGTCAGTTCTTTGAAACTTTGTCAATGACTCCTCAGCAAGCACCCTCATTACTAAACCTACTTTCACTTTGATTTGTAATTATTTAAGACATCTTAACCTTCAACTTTAATAAGTTTGACTCAAGTGTTTTAGAGTCTGACTCACTATGCAGCATTCTTATAAAGCAAGCTTAAGTGACTTATAAATTATAGTCTATATAGGCCTAGGCCTGTAAGTTCTTACTAATCAAGTGCCAGAAGCTTACTAAGTATATTCTATTTCAAGTTCTAGATCAGGTAAGATTATTTAGCTTTATTCTGATTAGACGAGAGTTAGAATAAATTATTTCTGCTAAATTTTAATTGATTGAAAGGAAAAGAGGCTTACTAGTATAAGAAAGAAGCTGATTGGTTAAAGAAAGACTTGACAGAACTTAGAAAAAGATATATAAAGAACTCTAAAATAGCCAGATATCCAGATCCAGAGAGATAGAGATTAATCTCTTAACTGAACTGAGTCTACTTCTATGCTCACTAGTTCCTCTCTGTTAAAGATATTTGAGGTCCAAGTATCTCTCTGCTAAAATAAGAGGCCTATGTGCTTCTTTGCTTTAGTACTTTAGACCTGGGAGTCCTGATTACTATTCACTTAGTGTTAGCTGTCTCTAAGAATCAAGTTTTCTCTTGAAGGATATAGAACTGAGTTTCTATATCTATAGCTTTGTATCTATCTGAAGTATAACTATTCTAGCACCTGTAGCTCACTTAAGTTACAGACTGTCTATGTCTGACTCTACTAGCTAAAGTTTGATTGCATCAGGAAATCATACATATTCTGATACTCTAAGTGCCAAGTTTAAATATGGTCAACTTTGCAAAATTCACAGTGAATATGTCTCAAGGATAAATGGCCTGATTCATGACTTGAAAAATGTATTTGAGATATGAAAATATATATACAAAAAAGGCTTGAGGTTTAGATTGAAGATGCCCAAGAAGCATGATAAATAAAATCACTTCTGAGAATGCACCAGTCCAAAATTGAACTTCACTGAGGGCTGAGCTGCTGAAGTTTCTGAGACCCCTTCTGAGCCTTCTGAGATAGCTCTCAGAAGCTCTTAGAAGTAATGCACCTTTTTCTGATATGCAATACAACTTACTATTTCATAAAACCCTACTGTAATTTGCAAGAGTTAGTTATAATGAGCAAGAAACTGATTCTTTTCTTATTTTATAAGTTGATATACTCAGCTTGTAAATTTTCTTTCAACTAGTATTTCACCTCTATAACTTATCACTCTCAAGGTCTTAGGTTCACATAATCTCAGGCTCACTGTTTCTGTCAGATAAGGACTTGCCTGTGAGTCAGTTTGAGTCTAATTCTCCACTTTACTAAAGTGAATATAAAAGCCTTACAATAACCCCCCACAACTTAACAAATGATAGAGAATATTGTCTAATGACTGATTCAAGATTTCTTTATAGAAGAAGTGCAGCTTGATACTTGAGTTTATTATTTACTTGAGTACTGCATCTCAGTGTCATATACACTATGCACACCTTTCTGAGACTGACACCAGCATTCAGATAATACTGATTAGATATGACCTATGCTTTTTTTCAATTTTCAAATAATTTAATTAGGTCTGAATCTACAGATATTATTGCTTTTTCTTTTTTATGACATTCTGCCTATCTCTATATCTTCTGATCCCAATAATCCCATTCTTCTTGCATAGCCTCTTAAGAAAATGACTGTTTCATTATTTGTGTCTTTAGCAATATTCTTATAGGTGCTTTTAGTGTATCAGAATATTCTTTACAAAAATTGTTAATCAAGTTTTTGTCTATATTTTTAATAATTTTATGATGAGATTCTCATGTATTTTTAGAATGTGGTTTTTTAGCTCACTTAATAAGATATTGAAGGCTTCCTTGAGCCATTTTGAAGTCTAATACTGATTCAACTTTATTTTCAAAAGTATGAATAATTATTGAAATGTTTTTATGGATTTTCTGATTTGGAAATTCTGGTGCATGATATGGTAATAATAGTGTTTCATTGAATACAGAATATACTTCTTTCCATGATTTAGATAATTTGAGCTTATATGCGCTAGCTCCAATTTTCTTGATAATCTGAAATAGTCCACATCTTTTATTATCTAGTTTTTTATTAAATCTATTTATGCATATATGTGTAGCTTCAAGCTATACAAGTTCTTTATTTTTATAATTTACAGCTTCTCCTTTATATTTGTCATATTATATTTTTACGATATCTTATGCTAATGTCAGTGATGCCAATGCTTCTTCTTGGATTTTCTTCATTCATACTACAAACTGCTGAGCAGTTTTATTACAAGTTTCATTTTTTATTTCTACAGCAGTGTAGGCTTCTCATTTGTAATTCATATAAAAAGATGAAAATTCAATTGCAGAGTGAACTCTATTTCAATATGCAAATATTGCTAGTGATAGCTATTTAGGCCAATCAGTTTATTTATAATTAATGAATATTTATAGATAATTTTTAATCTTCTAATTGATTTATTCTGTTTGCCTATCTGTCTACAGATAATATGCCATATTGGAAGTCTTATGAATTTCTAGTTTTTATACAAGTTTTTGATAAAACTAGAGACAAATTGTGATCTACAATCTGATGGCATTTTTTTTGGTAATCCATGCAATGGATATACATTTTTTATATATAGATTAGCCCATCCTTCTGATGTCAATTACTCTGTAGTTAATATTTTGATATAGTTATTTGATTTTATATTTACAACTACTATAATTGCATTATATTCTTGCAACTCTGATAAATATGTGATCATATCTACAGACTAATATTTTCAGTTGTATTCTAAAATTGCATTCAGATGCAATGAAGCATTCTTCAGTTAATAATTAATTTTAGTTTTCTAGCATGTTTCACAGCCTTTTACATATATTTTTATATCTTTTTTGATTAAAAACCATTAGTATGATCAGCACTAATCGAGTCATGATGTGAATAAATAATTTCTCCTCTGAGTGTCTTGTTAAAAGGAATGACAATCTTTTCTCTTCTCCAGATGAGACTATTCTTGATCTCTGAGAAATTAGAGTTTTTGGTTAATAATTTTATTCAGATATTGTTCTCATATTTGTTGATGTTTTTTATAATTTTCTTCTATAAAGCTGATGATCTAAAAATTTCATTAGCTCAGAACTATTCTGATTTAAACATAACAATATTTTTATTATGACTATCACTAATATTATAATGGATCTATCATAATAAAAGGTCTCTCTTCATTATTGTGCTTCTAGGTTTATGAGTCAAACTGAAATTATATTGTTACAATTCTTGGATCTATTGTGCTTAATGATAATTTAACTTTTGAGATTTTTTGAAATAACTAAGATTCTTGTGATTGAAATAAATTTCAAACTATTGCACTGCTCTGATCAAGAAGTGGCACCATTCTTCTAATGAGATTATAATAGCTAGTATTTCTCGATTATAGATTTTATAGTTTTTTCAGCTAGTGAAAGACTTTTGATAAGAAAGCAATAGTTTATCATTGTTCATTCTGTTTCTATGCAATTTCAGCCCTAATAGCATATTTCAATATATTGTATTTGACTTTAAACTGATTCTCATTATTCAAAATATCTAATATCAGTACTGTAGTAATATTTTTCTTGAGAAATTCAAAAGCTTCCTGCTGTTCTGGATCTCAGGTCTATTCTACTTGTTCAGTTAATTTATTCAAAGGAGTGGCAATTTTGGAGAAGTTTTTGATAAGTTATTGATAGAAATTTGCAAAATTAAGAAATAATTGTAATTCCTTTTTTGTCTTTGATATAGGCCATTGCATAATACCTTCAACTTTGCTAAAATCCATCTTTACAGTTTCTTGTGAGATAATATATCTGAGATATTCAGTTTCTTGAGTTTCAAACTCACATTTTTCTAGTTTGCATGTTAACTTATTTTCTCATAGAATTTTCAGAACTTCTTTCACAATTTTTCTGTGTTTCTCCAGAGATTTTGAGAAGATAAGAATATCATTAAGATATATAATAACTTTGTCTTTCAGAATGAGATTTCAGAAAATATCATTCATCATCATTTGAAAAGTAGCAGAACTATTGATCAATCTGAAGAATATGACAGTTAATTTATATAGTCCTCTATTCATGATAAATGCAGTCTTTTCTTTATCTTCTTCTTTCATGCAAATATTGTTATATCTTTAGTGAATATTTAGTTTTATAAAATATTTAGCATCTTTGAGCTTATCAATAAGCTCTAATATTAATAATAATAGATATTTGTTTTTTTTGATTATATCATTGAGTTTTTAGTAATCTTGTACTAGTCTCAATTTTTCATCTTTCTTTTTTACAAAAAAGAATGGTACTCTTCAGGGAGACTTTGATAGTCAGATTCTGCCTGTTTTTAGATTTTCTATTCTTCTACAGTTATTGAATACACCTTGCCTGCATATGATGTTGAATCTGACAGTAATTCAATTGCATGATTTCATCGTTTTCTTTCTGAAAGGACATTAAAAGTATCTTCTGTGAATACATTTGTGAATTCATGATACTATTCTAATATCATTTCTTCAAAGATCTTTTTCTTTTTCTATTTACTTTATTCAATTACAATGTCCATAGTAGTGACTCACATCTGCTAAATATATTTTCTCCACTCTTTATACCAGATATTAGTATTTAATAAATATATAGTATCTCCTTCTTTGATCTCTTATTGTCTGATTGTTATGCACTCATACGGGCAATGATTGAAGTCAACAAGTTGTAGTTTGAGTCTATTGATAGATTATGATACTAAATTTATTCATATCCAAGGAATATATCTGACTTTCTCATATCTGTGATCAGAAGCATGATCTTCTCTTAGTGATTGCCAATTTGAAGTGTGAGTTTGACATATTCAGTGATCAGTCCTTGAGAATTTTTACTGTTGTCTATATTATAGACTTGAACTGATTAATTAAATTTTAAAGTTTCTAGTTTATATCTTTTTACAATATCATAATTTATATATAATTTAGTACTTCTGGTATCGAGTAATGTGACTGTATCATGAATCTGTTCTGTTTCTAATATTATTACAGTAAATGATAGATCCATTTATTTTTCTCTTCTAAGTTCTTTGACAACTTAGAGTAATAGTAGTCCAATATCTGTAATGCTTTGTTTCAATGCACTTAGTTTATTTTTAAATTTTTTTGTATTTTGTTTAGAGAAATCAAGTACAGATTCTGCTCTGCTGCACTTCTTGATAAAAGATGCCTCTGTGTTAGATAAAATATTTACAACAGAAGATTGTTCAATATGAGTATTATAGGCATATATTGAAGATATTTTTATAGAATTTCCAGGGATTTATCCAAGTTACTGCTTATTTCTGACAAGTTACTTCATGCATTCAAGTCTTGTTAAGTCAAAATTCAGCTTCTTCTGCCTTTTCTGATTCTTCTTCATCTATCAGCAAATCACAGTCATTATCTGGTCTTCTTTATTATCTGAGTCAGAAATCTCCTTGATCTTTAATCTGTTTTTATCTCAGTCTTGTGAATACGTTGTATATTTATGAGTGATTCTGATCAATAGGAAACATGCCATACACTTCTGCAAGTTCTCTTCTCTGATTGTTTGGCCTTATACTTAAGACAACTCTGGTCTAAGTTCATGAGTTATCCATGCCCTATGAATATTGTGCTAATTTCATTATGGCATACTCTGTAGTTCTTCTTCAGACTCTGATTCAGATTCTGGCTTAATTCTTGAGCTTGCTATTGATTTGTTGAGGCACTGTTGTTAGAACTAGGAAATAGATCAACTGATAGCTAACAGAAGTTCTGTACTTTGATGTAAGCAGCAAAGAGTGTTAAAACTAGGAAATAGATCAATCTGATAGCTGACAGAAGTTCTGTACTTTGATGTAAGCAGCATATATTGGTATAGGAACTTAGTACTAACCTGTACTTCGATGTAAGCAGCAAAGAGATGCTGGAAAGTGAAGTACAGGGAAAAGTGGAGCCGTGAGAACACAGCTCCTTATTAGAAAACAGGCAAAGCACCCAAAGTGAAGTAGAAACT
The DNA here is from genome assembly GCA_964035595.1 of Somion occarium. Lineage (NCBI taxonomy): Eukaryota > Fungi > Basidiomycota > Agaricomycetes > Polyporales > Cerrenaceae > Somion > Somion occarium. Next base: position 473,578 of record OZ037949.1, on the reverse strand, counting down.
ACAAAGTCCAATTGGCATTGGGTGGAAGGATGAGTAGGAAGAGTTAGAGGATGGGAATGATATATATGGATAGCTTAGGTGAAGGAGATGTCAGAAATGTATGAAAGAGGACAAGTAAGAAGGTGGAATGTCACAGAAGTTGAATATCTCTAACAGTCTGGCGTGTAGGTAAGACACAAGTCCAAGGTGCCCTTGAGATAGCGGAATAGTGTTAGAGATATTCAACTTCTGTGACATTCCACCTTCTTACTTGTCCTCTTTCATACATTTCTGACATCTCCTTCACCTAAGCTATCCATATATATCATTCCCATCCTCTAACTCTTCCTACTCATCCTTCCACCCAATGCCAATTGGACTTTGTAGTTTCTACTTCACTTTGGGTGCTTTGCCTGTTTTCTAATAAGGAGCTGTGTTCTCACGGCTCCACTTTTCCCTGTACTTCACTTTCCAGCATCTCTTTGCTGCTTACATCGAAGTACAGGTTAGTACTAAGTTTCTATACCAATATATGCTGCTTACATCAAAGTACAGAACTTTCATCAGCTATCAGGTTGATCTATTCCCTAGTTTTAACAAGCACCCAAAGTGAAGCAAAAACTACAAAATCCAATTGGCATTGGATGGAAGGATAAATAGGAAGAGTTAGAGGATGGAAATAGTATGTATGGATAGCTTAAGTGAAGGGAATATCAGAAATATATATAAAAAGGAGAAGTAAGAAGGTGAAATATCACAGAAGTTGAATATCTCTAATACTATATAATTCTAGTATTTAAAGACTGAATAAAGGAGGTTATATTGGAACTAAAGAACTTAAGAGGCATATTAGTTGGCTTGTATGAGATTTTATGAGCAGAGAAGTTGTCAAGTGTTAGACACATATTTTACTTTTGATGTCAGAAATGTAGATCAAGTTTTTAGATTTACCTGAGCATATCAGTGAGTCTCATCAATAAATCTTTGAAAATATAAAGACTCACTCTTCACAGTAAACTGTGATTACCTATACTGTCTTATTATTCTGATAATAAAATTTTCTCTTATTTGGACTCTGTCTTTCAAAATAGTGAAGCTTCTTTTATTTGCCTATGAAGAATACAGGAAGCTTCTCAGAACTGTTAGTATTGCATGCAAATATTAACATAATTTGAAATTAATCTCACTTCTTGTCTGCTAAGTTCTTAGTTAACAGATCATAGTTCAAAGATAAGCTGTCATCTTATTGGTGTTAATAAGAATATTGAGCATGATGAGGCACTTATAACCTGAATAGGCCTATCTCATTAGCATTAAAATAATTTCACTTGTTATATTGCTAAAGCACTCAATTAATTCACTTATGCTATCAGTTAGAAAATGAGTTTTCTATAGAGAAGGTGGTAGATCAAACATTATATCAGAACTTTCCTATTATTTATTTAGGGTGAGTTTGGATTTATCTTACAGTTAGACTAGTGAGTTAGCCTAACTAGCTTATACTATAAAAGGGCATGTAAAATCAAAATTCAGTAAATTCTAAGCTAGATTGCTTAAGAATTTATAAAGATAAGGTAAAATAAAAGAATTTAATTGAGGCTAAATATAATAATAATATATAATAATAAGACTTTAAACACTAGATTGTAGTGTAAAGACTTGGGTATGCTAGATTATAGTATAAAAACTGAGGTACACTAGATTATAGTGCAATATTGTAGTGCAATAACAGAAGATGAAAGACAGTAAATAATATAAAAACTTGATTGGGGTAAAACTTGGACACACAGAACTAGAGCTAGAAACTTGAAACTTGAAACTTGAAACTTAAAAGCTCTATCTGTCCTCAAGAGGATATATTTATATATAAAGTATAAGAAGGCTGTATACTACTTGAAACAAACTAAAAATATTGTAAAATATATTGAGACTAAAGTAAAATAACTAAACTGAAGTTGAAATATAGAGGCTTACACTGGGTATCTACTGGGTTGTTTCAAAATAACAAAGTGAGAAAACAATATAACTAATGGCCTATCTTTTTCACCTTTTTCTGAAGTAAAAAAAAAACTGATTGTTTTTATTCTGAGCTAAATAAAAAAGTGTAAAAACAATTGAGTTTATCTGCAGCATTGTCTGATACTTTTACTATGCTAAAAGGGCAGACTTTATTTATAATTTATTGCTCAAAGAAAATAAATTATATTTTTATAAAATAGAAGAGAAAACTTGCTTTTACATTTTTTATTCTATTTTATTACTAGCATAATTTATTTTTTCTAAGCAAAATATTATAAATAAAGTCTGCCTTTTTAGCATAGTAAAAGTATCAAATAATACTGCAAATAAACTTAATTATTTTTACACTTTTTTTGTTTAGCTCAGAATAAAAACAATCAGATTTTTTCAATCTTTATTTCACTCCAAAAAAAGATGAAAAAATTTACATTGTTTTTTTACTTTGTCATTTTGAAGAGACCCAGTAGATATCCAGTGTTATCTAATAAAATATGAATTTGACACTAGAACTCATGCTGAAACTTTATTCTGTATCCTAAAAAAATCTATTCACTTCTAGACCTTTTTCAAAGTTTCTATAAAGTTCTATATTTATTAACTATGCTTAGTGCTTATTGATCTAATATAAACTGAACTCAGCACTTACTGATCAAGTATTTTGAGATCATATAATCAATCTTAATAATATGTTATATATTCTTCAAGGTATTTAGAACTTGTCAGTATCTAGATTAGTTAGTAGACTTATATATATTTGCACTATCTTATTTGAGCCTTTTATCTTATCTAGATATACAGTTAAGAAGATTGCTGATAACTAAGCAGTCTTATTCAATGTCAATTCTTAATATGACACTTTTAAATCTTGTATCTATCTCTTTGAAGCTGCACAGAATTGATCTTAAAGAATAAATACTAATATATGCAGTTACTATTTAAGAGATCTTTTAATCTGTCTTTGACCAATCTGATGTACTAAACTGTTTTAGATCCTTAAAACAGTTTGTATACTTATCCAACACTTGTACTATCCTTTTGTTCTCTAACAGATAAAGAAATAATATAAAGAAATCTTCAATTTTACTATAAAAAGAATTCAGTATATATAAGAGTACTAATTTATTTCTTTTGTACTCATCATTGCTTCTATTATTAGGATATCTTGATAAAGAATCTGCAGGCCACTTTCTTTGATAGAGATATTATAGTATCAATTGTATGTATCTTTAGAGTTGTAGCAGTAGTCATGATTATATTTCAGAGGCTAAAGTTCAAATAGCACTATAAAGGTCAATGTAGTAGTGTCATAATGGAAACAGTTTGAGTCTCAACAGTGTCTTCTTCTTTTTAATGCTATAGAATCTATGCACTCACTTACTTATCTTGTCACTTATTTGTACTCTCATTTGTTATCTTAATTATATCACTCTTTTTCTTAAAATATATATACTTAGAATATGAAGAATTTATCTATATACTAGATATATTTGATATATGTAAAGTGCATACAATCTTATCTACTTGCATCTATAATAAGTAACTAGTGTCAGACACTTAGCATATTGCATCACATAATTTGCATTCATTTAAGAAAAAGATAATAGACTGTCTATAGAACAGATAATACTATAATTATATATACAATATATGAGATATCTATTCTAGCTATCTATGTATTTAAAAGCTTGTATATTTATTATGAGCAGCCAAGACAGTCCTAACTCTGTCTGATATCCAATTGATGTGCTTATTCATATTTTCTATAATTTATCTTACATACAATAGATAATAGCTTCAAGCTATTTTTAAGTATATCAGAAAATCATACATATTCTGGCACTCTGAGTGCCAAGTCCAAATATGGTCAACTTTGCAAAATTCACAGTAAACATGTCTCAAGGATAAATGACCTGATTCATGACTTGAAAAATGTATTTGAGATATGGAAATATATATACAAAAAAGGCTTGAGGTTTAAATTGAAGATGCCCAAGAAGCATGATAAATAAAATTACTTCTGAGAATGCACTAGTCCAAAATTGAACCTCACTGAGAGCTGAGCTGCTAAAGTCTCTGAGACCCCTTCTGAGCCTTCTGAGACAGCTCTCAGAAGCTCTTAGAAGTAATGCACCTTTTTTTAATGTATTCGAAGGATGTCTGAGATTATGCAGAGCAGATTTGAGCTCATGTCAAATATATTCAATAAAATTAAGATCTGGGAAATTGGAAAGATGAAAGAGAAGCTGGTGTGGCATAGAGCATTATCCTATTGGAAGATAATGAAACTCCTCTATAGCTTTATCTCTTTATATCAATCTAAAAAAATTCCCTCCAATATCTGTTTTCAATATCTAGTAGTGTTTATATTCCCACCTCTTTCTTTTGGATATTTCAATATAATTAATGGTCTCTTGTGCTCCTAAATAATGCAAGCCCAGACTACAGTGACTCATAAAATACTTTTAATATTTATCAAATTTTGCTTTTATGGACAATATCTTCTTACTGAGAATGAATGTTAAAGTGAAGTTACATATATCTAAAAGTGTAGTATCTTGGCTCCAATTATCACTTTGATTTATATGATTTGGTTCAGAATTGGCAGAGATAGTTGAATTTGAATGGGCACTACTTATTAAAAGAGTTTTATTGCATGCTATTCTATTAGATGAAAACTTAAAATTTAAGTACTTATTAGAGATTTCTCTTAATATAAATTATTATGGATATAGCACCACCCAGAGCCAATATGTCTACAGTCTCAGAACTGGATGAAAACATCGGGATTTATATTAAGAGAAATCTCTAATAAGTACTTAAATTTTAAGTTTTCATCTAATAGAATAGCATGCAATAAAACTCTTTTAATAAGTAGTGCCCATTCAAATTCAACTATCTCTGCCAATTCTGAACCAAATCATATAAATCAAAGTGATAATTGGAGCCAAGATACTACACTTTTAGATATATGTAACTTCACTTTAACATTCATTCTCAGTAAGAAGATATTGTCCATAAAAGCAAAATTTGATAAATATTAAAAGTATTTTATGAGTCACTGTATAATACAGATGAAGAACTGCTTGAAGGTTGGTGCTAGGCATTTCTCTTGCAAGACTTTATCAGAATGGCATATAACATAGATTCAGCCTCAATCATCTCCCAAGTAAATATAGTACTCATCGAAGAATGCAACTTCTTGCCAATCCTGGCTTATAAAGCTTTTGCATTCTATGTTCAATATATGCAAGCCTTCTTCTGCTTCTTAGTAAGGAATGGCACTTGACAAGCAATCTGACAATCATATTCTCATTCTTTGAGAATGCTCTAAACAGTGTTCTTGTTACGGGTAAAGCTCTTAATGGAGATTTAGGATCAAAAAGTAAAGTCAAGAGTAGATTGTCTAGGTCAGGTTAAGGATTCTTAGTATATATGTAGGGTTTATATATCTAGGCAGAGAAAAGGATCATCCAATGACAAAAAGAGAAAGGGTATAGTATGATATGAGGACTCAGCCAATAGAAAAAGAGTAGTATTAGTAAGCAAGTCTAAAGTATTAGGAATTGCTAAGTAATATTGACTACCAGGATATGACTAAGAGGTTATATAATCATTATCTATAAAAGGTAAGAAAAGTATATAGAAGACAAGTGAAATATAAGAGAAAAAGATTATTAGTATAAAGAAAAAGAAAAAGTATAAGTCCATATGACAAGTTGTAATATTACCCCCTTTTAAGGCATTTAGTAGCTCCTAGCTACTGAGTCTAGTAATCTCTCACTGGTTTATCAGTGATATCAGAAGTTCCTATGTTATCTAAATTATCATCTTCATCATCATCCGTACCTCTGGTCAAGTATCTCCAAGTAGGTTCTCCTGCTGCTCAGCTGCATCATAGGTCTTTCTCATGATTGTAATAGCCAGCATCCCAGTGTTTGCAGGCTGTAGCAAAATGTTCAGTTGATATAGTAAAATTAGCATGAGAGAGGGAGGCAATAGAGATGATGGTACTGTGGCAGTTATAGTGCTGATGGTGGACTTGGCTGGAATAGATTCTATTGACATGGCTGGGTATTCCAGGACCAGTGAGGTGATTGGATGAAGGGTTACCAGAAAAATGAGAGTTAGATAATGGTGGTTTATTGGAAAGTATTTCATCAGGTGAATACCAGCAAGCAGAGATAGGCAGATAGATGGATTGTGAAGCCAGTATGGGCAATGGAAAAATAGATACAAGTGGTAGTATAGATAGAGAGTTGGGTTGCTGAGAGGGTGAAATAGGAAGGATGTTGGCAGTGGGACTGATAGAATGATTAGGAGGATTGATGATAGGTTAAGTGAGAGGTGGTAAAACAAGTAGAGAATGAATGGTTTCTTCTTTGAGAGTATTGAAGGTGACAAGAAACTCACATTGAAAGGTTTCAGCTTGGGCAAGGAGTCCTTCGAGGTCAGCATTGACTTGATCAACTCAGATTTGAGTGTCACAGACTCTGATATGAAAGTTGAGGGCAAGTTGGTGAAGTTGGATTGATGCATTTGGTGGCAGTGCCATCAGCATTATTGAGAATAATGATGGTACAGAAATGAGAGTCTCTAAACATGATGGTGAAGATAAATTAGATGATTTGACTGAAGTAAGTTGTGAGAAAGATGCAGATGAGTATATAGAGTAAGTGTCTGAGGGCTGGTTCTATTCTTCTTTATTCAATCAAGATGATGCCTCTTCTTATACACTTGCAAGATGGTCCTGGCATGAGTCAGATGGCTCTCAGGCTCCAGGGAATTCTCTGATGTCAGGTATTCTTTCTATTTCACAAGATACTTCCACCATTCTGCAATCTTGTGATGTGCAATGATTGCTTCTACTTCATATTCCTCATTGTCTTCAATAAGATCAGGAGGCAGTTAGAGATAGTTCAGTTCATATGCTTCAGTCTCACGATAGGAAGTTAGAAGGAAAGCATGGAAGACATCATGGGTTCACCAATATCTCAGTAGCTTTAGACAGTACGTAAGAGGTTCTAGGACTTCAGAGATTTCAAAGGGTCCTTCCTTTTTTAGTTTTAATTTCTGATGTTTATATTTGAGCTTGAGGTTCTTTCCTTCTAATCATACTTTGTCTCCTTTCTTGAATAGTGTAAACTTTCTCATGATGCGGTCTACCATCTTTCTCATAGATAATTCATGTGCTGCATGTGCTTCATCTCAGATCTTCTGCAAATATTGTATATGCTCTTGCACTGATAAAATGTTTATCTTGGAGTAAGCAATAGAAATTGCTTTCAGGTGGTATCTTATTATGATGTAAAATGGTGACATCCCTCAGAATTTATGGATATATTGATTGTGTACAAACTTCACATCAGCTAGAAGCTCTGGCCATGTTTCTGGTTTGTTTCTATAGAAGATTTGAAGATAGCCTTCTAGCTCCTGGTTGACTTATTCTATTTCTCTATCAGTCTGAGGGTAATATGCTATGTTTAGCTTCAATTTGGTTCCCAGGATCTTGAGAAGTTCTTGAAATGCTTTCGATGCAAACTGCAGTCCTCTATCTATATTAGAGAGTCTATAAGTCCAAATCGCTTATATATGTGCTGATGTAGAATTCATCTGGTGCCTTTGTAATCAATAGTTTTAGTACACATAGTAAAAATTGTCCTCTTTGAAAGGCCTTGGTCTATCATGACTATGATAGAATCAAAGCTGCTAGAGGTAGCAGGTAGATCTATGATGAAGTCAGTGCTACAGTCAGTGAAGGGATGATTGGATTTGGATGGAATAGTTGAATTGGTGGAACTGTGGAGTGCATGTTGATCTTGTTCTGTTGACAAATACTGCAGCTGAGTATATAATTAGTGATAAATGCATGCATTTTAGGCCACTAATAATCTCTGCTGACAAGTTTACAGGTTTTTATCATACCGGGATGTCTCATGACTGATAGGTCATGGTGATTGTGAATAATGCACTGGCAAAGGGATTCATCCAAAGAATGTAACATTTATGTTTGAAAAATATAAGGCCATTGTGTGTTTTTCAGTCAGAAAGATCAGAGTGGAGAGTATATAGTCTGGCATGCTGAAGGGTAGTGACAGCTTTGTAGACAATAGGATCAAGATCAGTGACGTGGAGAATGCCATTGCACAATATTGTATCGATAGAATGAATGAAAAGTGAGTTAGGCAGCATGAGGAAGAAGTTGGTGTTAAAACCAGGGAATAGATCAACCTGGTAGCTGACAGAAGTTCTGTACTTCAATGTAAGCAGCATATATTGGTATAGGAACTTGGTACTAACCTGTACTTCAATGTAAGCAGCAAAGAGATGCTGAGAAGTGAAGTACAGGGAAAAGCGGAGCTGTGGGAAAACAGCTCCTTATAAGGAAACAGGCAAAGCGCCCAAAGCGAAGTAGAAACTACAAAGTAGAAGTGGCATTGGGTGGAAGGATGAATAGGAAGAGTTAGAGGATGGGGATGGTATGTATGGATAGCTTAGGTGAAGGGGATGTCAGAAATGTATAGAAGGAGAGAAGTAAGAAGGTGGAACGTCACAGAAGTTGAATATCTCTAACACTCCCCCCTGATGTTGCACCTCTGCAACTCCCCCCTAATCCAAATCCTACTCCAAACCCATCATCCGTCTAAACTCCTCAACCTTGAGGCGAGCCAGTGACTTGGTGAGCATGTCAGCAGGCATGTCGACACCAGCAAGGTGTGTGGGGGCAATGACACCAGCCTCAACGACGTCCTTGAGCCAGTGGTAGCGCAGATCCAGGTGTTTCATACGACCATGGTGTTCTGGGTTTTTGGCAACGCTGACAGCAGAGAGATTGTCGATGAAGAGGGAGGAAGAGGATGGAAGAGTGTAGCCGAGTTCAGAGAGAAGGTTGCGCATCCAGAGGATTTCCTTCCCAGCCTCACAGGCAGCTATGTACTCCGCCTCAGTGGTGGAGAGAGCAACAATAGGCTGGAGCTTGGATGACCAGTCCACCGCTCCAGAGCCCACCTTGACCAAGTATCCACCAGTGGAACGCATCTTGGGGAGCTCACCAGCATGATCGGCATCAGTGAAGGTCTGGAAGAGCTCGTTCACCTTGGGATCTGGCCTGTAGGTAAGGCGCAAGTCCAAGGTCCCCTTGAGATAGCGAAAAAGGTGTTTCACTGCCTTCCAGTGTGCCAACCCAGGGCTGGCATTGAAGCGAGCCAACTGGGACACTGTGTATGCGATGTCTGGGCGAGTGCAAGTCGCCAGATACATCAGAGCACCCACAGCATTGATATAGGGCACACTGGACATCTCCGCTCGCTCGTCAGGTGTTTGAGCACCTTGTTCAGGCGAGAGGTGAAGTCCAGGTTCCATAGGCGTAGACACTGGATTGCACTCACTAAAACCAAAGCGATCCAGAGTATTGATGATATACTGGCGCTGGGAGAGGGAGATGGAGCGAGTGGTGCGGTCCCTGGTGATCTGAATACCAAGGAGGTAGCTAGTGGGTCCAAGATCGCGAAGTTTGAAGTGCTTCTGAAGGTCCTGGACAGTGGATTGGATGGCAGACTTGGAGTTGGCAGCAATGGTGATATCGTCAATAAAAATGGGGATAATGATGCGCACATTGTCTCGGGCATAGATGTAGACAGAGGGATCAGACCTGAGGCGAGTGAAGTCCATGGAAGCGAGGGTAGAGTGGAGTTTTTGATTCCAGAGTCGACCAGCCTGCTTCAGACCATAGAGAGCCTTGATAAGGCGAAGAACTGTACCTGGTTTACCACTGATAAAACCCTCAGGCTGAGCCATGAAGATCTCAGTGTCCAAGTCGCCATTGATGAAGGCTTGAGAGATGTCCAGGGAGTGTAACTCGAGGTCCTCAGTGGCAGAGAGGGCTAGGACGGTCCTGATGGTGGCCATGCGCACTGTGGGAGCAAAAGTTTCGACATAGTCGAACCCAGGCCGCTGGTTATACCCCTTGGCCACAAGGCGAGCCTTGTAGCGCTCCAGAGTTCCATCAGCATGGCGCTTGGTCAAAAACACCCACTTGGAACCTATAGCCCTCAATCCAGGAGGTAGCTCACATGTCTCCCAAGTCCCATTGGCAATGAGGTTGTTGAACTCTGTAAGTGCAGCTTCATGCCACTGGGCAGCCTCAGGTCGCTTCATGGCTTCTGCATAGATCAGAGGATCAGCCTGGCGAGTGGAAACAGCCATGGCAAGCTCTGGCTCGTCATCCTCATCATCACTGGGCTCAGGAGAAGGTGATTTGACCTTCCACCACTCACCTGGAGCCTTACCAGCTGTAGATCTGCCTGTGCGTCGAGCTGGAGGCTTAGGCTGAGGTTCTGGAGGTGGTGAAGGCGAAGGCGAGGGTGCAGGTGGAGGTGAGGGTGATGGAGGTGGAGCAGAGGCAATCCTAGGAGCTGCTGAAGGCGCAGGAAGACCTGAAGGATGGGCTTGATTGCGAGTGCGAGGAGGACGTCTTTGAGCAAGAGGGCGATTGTCTGGAGGAGGAGCAGCAGGTGCTGGAGGGTAGTCAGCAGGCTCATCCTGAGCAGGTGCCGGGACCACTGCAGGGGGAAGAGGCACCACAACCTCCCCCCCAGGATGAGGCGCTGGCACATCATCCTCATCTGCAGGGTCAAACCAGGGCACTATGCTGGCAGAAGAGGGAGCCGGAGGCGAAGTTGGTGGGAGAGGAGGGAGGGGCAAAGAAGGTTGCTTCTTGAGTCCAGGGTAGAACCGTTCGTCAAAGTCAGCGCGTTCAGAGATGATCACCTTTTTGGTAACCGGGTTATAGAACTTCCAGCCCTTATAGCCCTCCGGGTATCCAATAAAGACACACTTCTCCATGTGAGGTCCAAGGTGGGAGCGCTTGTCCTTCTGGATGTGGACATAAGTGGTGCAGCCAAAGACACGAAGATGAGAGAGGTCGGGTTTCTGTCCAGTCCAGCCTTCGTATGGGGTGATCCCAGAGAGAGAGGAGGTCGGACAGCGGTTGATGACATGGACAAAGGCATTGAGAGCCTCCCCCCAGAACTGGCGTGGTAGATTAGCCTCGGTTAGCATGCAAGTGATGCGCTCCTGGAGCAGGCGATTGAAGCGCTCAGCAGTGCCATTCTGCTGAGGCCTGTTGCGCACCGTATGGCGGCGCACAATGCCATGCTCTACACAGTAAGCATCCATCTCCTTGGACATGTACTCGCCTCCCTTGTCATCCTGCAGGATCCCAATCCTGAAGCCCTTGTTGCGCACATAAGCATGGTAGAGCTTGAAGGCGTCAAACTGCTGAGACTTGGTTTTCATCAGCACAACCACCCGGTACTTGTACTTGCCGTCAATGTAGGTGACCCAGTAGCGAAAGCCACCAAAGGTCTTGACATCGACAGGGCCATGGACGTCCGAGTGAACAATACCGCAGGTAGTGGAGACAGACGAGGTCGAAGATGGAAAGGGATTGGCATGCATCTTTCCAGATAGGCATGGCTCACAGATGGGATCAGGTGTTGCTGACGACTCAAGCTTGATACCAGTGGCCATCTGATGCGAGATCAGCATCTTGACACTGTCTAGACCATGGTGGGCGAGACGGCGATGCCAGAGATCGAGTGTGAGAGGAAGGGTGGACAAGGAGGCGGTGTTGGCATAGAGAGTGATGGGTAGGACCTCTCCGGCGATGTGGGCAGTGTTAGAATCATCTATAGGGGCATAGAAAGCGAGTTCACCCTTGTGTTTGAAGTCCATACGTCGACCATGAATGTGCACATGAAAATGATGAATTCGTACGAGGTATAGGACAGATAAGAGATTGCTCTTTAGTGCAGGGACATGCAGGACTCGACTAAACTCCACAGGACGCAACCTCTGCCCCCCAGAATGCGGCGCAAAGCGCACAGACCCCATCCCAGCGGCATAGACGATAGTGTTGTTGGCAAGACGAATGGGGATGCGGCAGGGGGTGTAGTTGCGAAGCCAATGGCGATGAGGAGTCATATGAGACGTAGCTCCTGTGTCTGCAGTCCAATCCATGTTAGCGTCGAGCTGGAGGGGTGCAGTGAGAGAAGAGGGGTCAAGACTTGCACTTCTAGCGAACTCAGAGGTCTCCCCGGGCGAAGATGGCTCATCCTTAGCAGCATTGGCCTTCTGAGGGCGCTTCCTACCACCCTGCTGACGCTCCTGACGCTTCTCCTGGGCAGACTTCATAGCGGCAACCTTGGCTTCACGAAAGCGGAAGCAGGAGTCGATGGAATGACCTGGGAGGGAGCAGAAGGCGCAGGTAGAGGTAGAGGCCGATGCAGAGAGGGCTGAAGCGGCAGGAGGAGTCTCAGACTTGACTCTGCGCTGCTGGGTGATGTCCTCAGTGATGAAGGCCTGCAGGAGAGTGTCTTTGTTCAGCGTAGAGGCGATCTGGATAGAGGTGGTGAGGTTGCTGTACTCATCTGGGAGAGCACGAAGCATAGCCATGCATGCGAGCTCATCGTCGAGATCCTCAATGGTGAAGCCCTTGGGTCGAAGATTTTTGATCCTGGTCATGGTCTGGTCGACCCTGGTAGACAGGGAGGCAAGGGATTCGTCCTCACGCTTCTGGGTGGCAAGGAGGTCGTCATAGGCATTGAAGCGAGCACCTGGGTGCTGCTGGAGGTGCACAGAGGCGAGTTTGGTCCACATGGCAACAGGATCATCATCGATCCCCACCAGGTGCTGCCTCTGGTCCAGTTCCACAAGGAGGAAGAGCTCACCAGACGCTTTTTCAGCCCTGACATCCCATGCATCCATAGCTGCATGCTCAGCTGCACTAACAGCCTTCTTATCGGCCGCCTCAGGCCTCTTTTCCTTCCCTATCACCAATCTCCACAACCCCTTGCGCTTCAGGGTTGCTCCAACTTCTCCAGACCACTGTGGGTAGTTGCCAGAGGTCAGGAGCTTGACCTTGGAGTAAGCAGAGTCCTCAGACATGCTGAAAGCGGCCAAAAGGGCAAGAATGCGATGTTGGAGAGGAAGTAGTGGATGGATCAAGATGGATCTTGGTAGATGGGGGCTTTAGAGGGTGCTGAAGAAGATGAGAGTAAAAGCAAGAGTGGATGGCAAGAATTGCAGTCAGGAGAGGCTGAAAAGCGAGCAGATGAAGCAGATGTAGGCAAATCTAGGCAGAGATTAGAAGCCGGGGCCCATAACCTGTTAAAACCAGGGAATAGATCAACCTGGTAGCTGACAGAAGTTCTGTACTTCAATGTAAGCAGCATATATTGGTATAGGAACTTGGTACTAACCTGTACTTCAATGTAAGCAGCAAAGAGATGCTGAGAAGTGAAGTACAGGGAAAAGCGGAGCTGTGGGAAAACAGCTCCTTATAAGGAAACAGGCAAAGCGCCCAAAGCGAAGTAGAAACTACAAAGTAGAAGTGGCATTGGGTGGAAGGATGAATAGGAAGAGTTAGAGGATGGGGATGGTATGTATGGATAGCTTAGGTGAAGGGGATGTCAGAAATGTATAGAAGGAGAGAAGTAAGAAGGTGGAACGTCACAGAAGTTGAATATCTCTAACAGTTGGCATCATCTGAATCATTGGCAAACACAGGGTTCCTGGAGAGGATGTTGGAGATTTGCCAGAGACATGTTCCATATGATAATCAAATCATGAGAGGAATAAGTGCCATTGGCTTTATCAGGAAGTAAGCTATTGGAGAAGCTGAAAGTAAGTGAGATTCCGATGGTACTGCAGATGACAAGCTTGTGCTTGGATCCTTTGAAGTAATGGTGCCATGCAGTTAGACTGCGAATAATTCTGAGGAGCTCTCAATTATAGATTTTATTAAAACCAGGGAATAGATCAACCTGGTAGCTGACAGAAGTTCTGTACTTCAATGTAAGCAGCAAAAGATGCTGAAAAGTGAAGTACAGGGAAAAGCGGAGCCATGGGAACACAGCTCCTTATTAGGAAACAGGCAAAGCGCCCAAAGTGAAGTAGAAACTACAAAGTAGAAGTGGCATTGGGTGGAAGGATGAATAGGAAGAGTTAGAGGATGGGGATGGTATGTATAGATAGCTTAGGTGAAGGGGATGTCAGAAATGTATGAAAGAGGACAAGTAAGAAGATGAAACATCACAGAAGTTGAATATCTCTAACAGATTTTGTAATTCTTTTCTGTCAGTGAGAAGCTTTGTGAAAGGAAACTACATGGGTGCTAGTCTCTATTCATATCTCATTGGTGAAGGATGACACCCATAGTGAATTTACTGACATTGGTTTCCAAGATGAAGGGTTTCAGCAGATCAGGGATATGTAGTACCAGTGTCAAAGTGAATTTCTATTTTAGAGTATCAAATGCACTCTGGCATTGATCAGACCAGTTTCATAATATATCTTTCTTGATAAGGTTATGAAGTGATGGACGAGTTCAGCATAGTGATGAATGAACTTTCAATAGAAGTTTTCAAAAGTAAGAAAGAACCAGATTTGTTTGACTGTGGTGGGAGTAGGCCAGTTCCTGATGCCATCGAGTTTCACTGGATCCATATGGAGTTCACCAGTGTCAGTCAGAAAATGGGTTTCCTGCAGAGAAGGTTCCAGATAAGACATTATACCAGGGCTTCCCTGTTGTTCATTTTAGGGTGAGGATTTGGATTTACCTTGTAGTCTAACTAGCAAGTTAACTAACTAGTTTATACTGCAAGGATGTGCAAGATCAAAGTTCAGTGAACTCTAAGCTAAGTTGCTTAAGAATTCACAAGGGTAAGGTGGAGTAAAAGGATTTGATTAGAGCTGGATTTGATTGGAGCTGGATAAAATAGTAACACATGATACAAGGCTTTAAACACTAGATTGTAGTGCAAAGTCTGGAGGTACACTAGATTGTAGTGCAAGGATAGAAGATGAAGGACGGTAACAACTTGGTTGGGGTAAAACTTGGTGTTTGATTGCTGAGAACTGTAACTTGGTACTTTGGAACTTGTTATGTAACTGGTCACTGGAACTTTTTGACTTGGTAAATTGAAAACTGAGGGCTCTACATGCCCTTGAGGGGGTATATTTATACACAAAGTGTTAGAGATATTCAACTTCTGTGACATTCCACCTTCTTACTTGTCCTCTTTCATACATTTCTGACATCCCCTTCACCTAAGCTATCCATACATACCATCTCCATCCTCTAACTCCTCCTATTCATCCTTCCACCCAATGCCACTTCTACTTTGTAGTTTCTACTTCGCTTTGGGCGCTTTGCCTGTTTCCTAATAAGGAGCTGTGTTCCCACAGCTCTGCTTTTCCCTGTACTTCGCTTTCCAGCATCTCTTTGCTGCTTACATCGAAGTACAGGTTAGTACTAAGTTTCTATATCAATATATGCTGCTTACATCGAAGTACAGAACTTCTGTCAGCTACCAGGTTGATCTATTCCCTAGTTTTAACAGGTTATGGGCCCCGGCTTCTAATCTCTGCCTAGATTTGCCTACATCTGCTTCATCTGCTCGCTTTCCAGCCTCCCCTGACCGCAATTCTTGCCATCCACTCTTGCTTTTAGTCTCATCTTCTTCAGCACCCTCTAAAGCCCCCATCTACAACATCCATCTTGATTCATCCACTACTTCCTCTCCAACATCGCATTCTTGCCCTTTTGACCACTTTCACCATGTCTGAGGACTCTGCTTACCCCAAGGTCAAGCTCCTGACCTCTGGCAACTACCCCCAGTGGTCTGGAGAAGTTGGAGCTACCCTGAAGCATAAGGGGTTATGGAGATTGGTGATTGGGAAGGAGAAGAGGCCTGAGGCGGCCGATAAGAAGGCTGTTAGTGTGGCTGAGCAGGCTGCTATGGATGCATGGGATGTCAGAGCTGAAAAAGCATCTGGTGAGCTCTTCCTCCTTGTGGAACTGGACCAGAGACAGCACCTGGTTGGGATCGATGATGATCCTGTTGCCATATGGACCAAACTCGCCTCTGCACCTCCAGCAGCACCCAGGTGCTCGCTTCAATGCCTATGACGACCTCCTTGCCACCCAGAAGCGTGAGGATGAATCCCTGGCCAATCTGTCCACCAGAGTCGACCAGATCATGACCAGGATCAAAAATCTTCGACCCAAGGGCTTCACCATTGAGGATCTGGACGATGAGCTTGCATGCATGGCTATGCTTCGTGCTCTCCCAGATGAGTACAACAACCTCACCACCTCTATCCAGATCGCCTCTACGCTGAACAAAGACACTCTGCTGCAGGCCTTCATCACTGAGGACATCACCCAGCAGCGCCGTGTCAAGTCTGAGGCTTCCCCTGCCGCTTCGGCACTCTCTGCATCGGCCTCTACCTCCACCTGCGCCTTCTGCTCCCTCCCAGGTCATTCCATTGACTCCTGCTTCCGCTTTCGCGAAGCCAAGGTTGCCGCTATGAAATCTGCCCAGGAGAAGTGTCAGGAGCATCAGCAGGGCGGTAGGAAGCATCCCCAGAAAGCCCATGCTGCTAAGGATAAGCCATCTTCATCCGGGGAGACCTCTGAGTTCACTGGAAGTGCAAGTCTTGACCCCTCCTCTCTCACTGCACCCCTCCAGCTCGATGCTAACATGGATTGGACTGCAGACACAGGAGCTACATCTCATATGACTCCTCATCGCCACTGGCTTTGCAACTACACCCCCTGTCGCATCTCCATTCGTCTTGCCAACAACACTGTCATCTACACCGCTGGAATGGGTTCTGTGCACTTCATGCCGTATTCTGGGGGTCAGAGGTTGCATACTGTGGAGTTTAGTCGAGTCCTGCATGTCCCTGCACTAAAGAGCAATCTCTTATCTGTCCTATACCTCATACGAATTCATCATTTTTATGTGCACATTCATGGTCGACGTATGGACTTCAAACACAAGGGTGAACTCGCTTTCTATGCCCCTATAGATGAGTTAACACTGCCTACATCGCTGGAGAGGTCCTCCCTATCACTCTCTATGCCAACACTGCCTCCTTGTCCACCCTTCCTCTCACACTTGATCTCTGGCATCGCCGTCTTGCCCACCATGGTCTAGACAGTGTCAAGATGCTGATTTCGCATCAGATGGCCACTGGTATCAAGCTTGAGTCATCAGCAACACCCGATCCCATCTGTGAGCCATGTCTATCTGGAAAGATGCATGCCAATCCCTTTCCATCTTCGACCTCGTCTGTCTCCACCACCTGAGGTATCGTCCACTCGGATGTCCATGGCCCTGTCGATGTCCAGACCTTTGGTGGCTTCCGCTACTGGGTCACGTACATTGACGGCAAGTACAAGTACCGGGTGGTTGTGCTGATGAAAACCAAGTCTCAACAGTTTGACGCCTTCAAGCTCTACCATGCTTATGTGCGCAACAAGGGCTTCAGGATTGGGATCCTGCAGGATGACAAGGGAGGGGAGTACATGTCCAAGGAGATGGATGCTTACTGTGTAGAGCATGGCATTGTGCGCCGCCATACTGGACAGAAACCTGACCTCTCTCATCTTTGTGTCTTTGGCTGCACCGCTTATGTCTATATCCAAAAGGACAAGCGCTCCCACCTCGGACCCCACATGGAGAAGTGTGTCTTCATTGGATATCTGAAGGGTTACAAGGGTTGGAAGTTCTACAACCCGGTCACCAAGAAGGTAGTCATCTCTGAATGTGCTGACTTTGATGAATGCTTCTACCCTGGACTCAAAAAGCAACCTTCTTTGCCCCACCCTCCTCTCCCACCAACTTAGCCTTCGGCTCCCTCTTCTGCCAGCATAGTGCCCTGGTTTGACCCTGCAGATGAGGATGATGTGCCAGCATCTCATCCTGGGGGGGAGGTTGTAGTGCCTCTTCCCCCTGCAGTGGTCCCGGCACCTGCTCAGGATGAGCCTGCTGACTATCCTCCAGTACCTGCACCTCCAGCACCTGCTGCACCTCCTCCAGACAATCGACCTCTTGCCCAGAGACGTCTTCCTCGCACTCGCAATCAAGCCCATCCTTCTGGTCTTCCTGCACCTTCAGCTGCTCCTAGGATTGCCTCTGCTCCACCTCCATCACCCTCACCTCCACCTGCACCTTCACCTACACCTTCACCACCTCCAGAACCTCAGCCTCAGCCTCCAGCTCGACGCACAGGCAGATCTACAGCTGGTAAGGCTCCAGGCGAATGGTAGAAGGTCAAGCCATCTTCTCCTGAGCCCAGTAATGATGAGGACGATGAGCCAGAGCTTGCCATGGCTGTTTCCACTTGCCAGGCTGACCCTCTGACCTATGCAGAAGCCATGAAGTGACCTGAGGCTGCCCAGTGGCATGAAGCTGCACTTACAGAGTTCAACAACCTCATTGCCAATGGGACTTGGGAGACATTTGAGCTACCTCCTGGATTGAGGGCTATAGGTTCTAAGTGGGTGTTTTTGACCAAGCACCATGCTGATGGAACTCTGGAGCACTACAAGGCTCGCCTTGTGGCCAAGGGGTATAACCAGCGACCTGGATTCGACTATGTCGAAACTTTTGCTCCCACAGTGTGTATGGCCACCATCAGGACTGTCCTCGTCCTCTCTGCCACTGAAGACCTCGAGTTGCACTCCCTGGATATCTCTCAGGCCTTCATCAACGGTGACTTGGACACTGAGATCTTTATGGCTCAGCCTGAGGGGTTTGTCACTGGTAAACCAGGTACAGTTCATCGCCTCATCAAGGCCCTCTATGGTCTGAAGCAGGCTGCCGACTCTGGAACCAAAAACTCCACTCTACCCTTGCTTCCATGGACTTCACTTGCCTTCTCTCTGATCCCTCTGTCTACATCTATGCTCGAGACAATGTGCGCATCATCATCCCCATTTTCATTGATGACATCACCATTGCTGCCAACTCCAAGTTCGCCATCCAATCCACTGTCCAGGATCTTCAGAAGCACTTCAAACTTCGAGATCTTGGGCCCACCAGCTACCTCCTTGGTATTCAGATCACCAGAGACCACACCACCCGCTCCATCTCACTCTCCCAGTGCCAGTATATTATCAATACCCTGGATCACTTTGGTTTCAGTGAGTGCAATCCAGTGTCTATGCCTATGGAACCTGGACTTCACCTCTCACCTGAACAAGGTGCTCAAACACCTGACGAGTGAGCGGAGATGTCCAGTGTGCCCTATATCAATGCTGTGGGTGCTCTGATGTATCTGGCAACTTATACTCGCCCAGACATCGCATACACAGTGTCCCAGTTGGCTCACTTCAATGCCAGCCCTAGGTTGGCACACTGGAAGGCAGTGAAACACCTCTTCCGCTATCTCAAGGGCACCTTGGACTTGCGCCTTATCTACAGGCTGGATTCCAAGGTGAATGAGCTCTTCCAGACCTTCACTGATGCCGATCATGCTGGTGAGCTCCCCAAGATGCATTCCACTGGTGGCTACTTGGTCAAGGTGGGCTCTGGAGCAGTGGACTGGTCATCCAAGCTTCAGCCTATCATTGCTCTCTCCACCACTGAGGCAGAGTACATAGCTGCCTGTGAGGCTGGGAAGGAAATTCTCTGGATGCGCGACCTTCTCTCTGAACTTGGCTATACCCTCCCATCCTCTTCCTCCCTCTTCATTGACAATCTCTCTGCTGTCAGCGTTGCCAAGAACCCAGAACACCATGGTCAAATGAAACACCTGGATCTGTGCTACCACTGGCTCAAGGACGTCGTTGAGGCTGGTGTCATTGCCCCCACACATCTTGCTGGTGTCGATATGCCTGCTGACATGCTCACCAAGTCACTGGCTCGACTCAAGGTTGAGGAGTTTAGATGGATGATGGGTTTGGAGTAGGATTTGGATTAGGGGGGAGTTGCAGAGGTGCAACATCAGGGGGGAGTGTTAGAGATATTCAACTTCTGTGACATTCCACCTTCTTACTTGTCCTCTTTTATACATTTCTGATATCCCCTTCACCTAAGCTATCTATATATACCATCCCCATCCTCTAACTCTTCCTATTCATCCTTCCACCCAATGCCACTTCTACTTTGTAGTTTCTACTTCACTTTGGGCACTTTGCCTGTTTCCTAATAAGGAGCTGTGTTCTCATGGCTCCACTTTTCCCTGTACTTCACTTTCCAGCATCTCTTTGCTGCTTACATTGAAGTACAGGTTAGTACTAAGTTCATATCTCAATATATGCTGCTTACATTGAAGTACAGAACTTCTGTCAGCTACCAGGTTGATCTATTCCCTGGTTTTAATAAAGTGAACCATCTTTCTTTTCAATGAAGAAGAAGGGACTAGCCATGGAAGATTGCGAAGGTTGAATATAATGCTCTCAGAGATTCTCATTGATAAATTCATTCATCTTATTTTATTCTAAAGGAGAAAGCAGATAGATTTTAAAATTCTGTAATTGGAATTCTAGTTTTAAATTGATTGCATAATCATAGGGCTGAGATTCAGAGAATATTTCTGCTTTCTTCTTTTTAAAAATGTCAAGGTATTCATGATAGATCGAGGAGACCATTTCAGCAATGTTTTGGGCATGTCATTGTTAGCAACCTGCTGAGCTATTGCCATTGCCAGGTTGACTTTTGCACAGATCTATGAATCACACCTATAGAAGTATTTCATCCCATGTAAGGTATAAGTGATGCATTCAATGTGAGGACCATATATGTCGAAGGAATCAAGGAAGTGTTTGTCAGTGAGTGGAAACTCTTCCTTCATTCAGACTTGGAGCATATCTTCTCCTTGAAGATAAGAGATGAGCAGCTCTTGGGATTTGAGGTTGTGGAGATGATCATTGACTGATTGTTCCATATGGATCTTATAAATAGTATCTTTCATTGTTTCTGCAATAATATCTGATTTGGAGAGTAAAACTGTGATGGAAGAAGAGTTGTCTTTATCTGGAATATCTTCAATGGTAGTGTGAAGAATCAAGGGAGAAAGTGGTGCAGGTACTACTGATGCCTTTTGTCAAAGTTGCCATACTTTCTGGAAAGCTCATTTCAGTTTGGATGAGATAAAATAATAATTTGCTTCATAAAATTTCACTATGCTGAGTTCTCAATCTATTTTGGGATTGAATTGTCTGAGCCATGAGAATTCCAAGATGACATCTTGATTGCCCAATGCCGTGACTAGGAACTTGATGGGTTGTTCAATATTTTCTATTTTGGTAGAGACCCAAATGCAATTGGTAATATCTCCATTCATGTTTCTAGTTCCATCAACATTAAAAACTTTGATTAGTTTCAGCAACTTGGTAGTTTTCAGTTGATGTCATTGTATAAATTGGGTATCAATAAAGACCCCTTCTACTTCACTGCTAATAAGAGCTTTGGGTTCAGCAGTTCTACCTTCTTGAGTAATAGATAATGGGATTTTTATTGATCGACCACATATTTCTGCTACTAGTATATGAGAGATAGTGAGATGAGGTGAGACTAACATCGAGATAGTTCACCTTTTCAAAACCCTGTATTCTCGAGAGCGTCCAAAGTTTTCTTCTTTGTATTAGCATCAAATTTGTCCATAATAGTCCTAATCTTTTCAGCTAGAGTCTCTTCCTTTACTTCTTCTACTTTCGCCTTTCCTTCTAGAGTGGCTCTAACTCTAGCCCCCTAGTTCTGTCCTTTGTTCTCGTTCCCTTCAGGGCACTGATTCACTATGTGTCCCACTTCTCTATATTGAAAGCATCTTCCTTTCTTCATTAGCTTGCTGCATTTATCATCAGTGAGTCAGCGGAGATTACAGTTCTGTTCATGAGGTTAGAAATGCCTACAGAACCTTTCATCAGAATTGTCACTATTGCCTCTACTTGGACTTTCTTCTCTATGCACTTGCCAAGATTCATTGAGACACTGGGTTTCTACAATATTTTTAGCACACAGAAAATTGTAATAAACTTTCAGATAATATGTTTTCCATAAACACCAAGTTAGATGTCCTAAAATTTGAATAAAAGTTAGAATTTTATAAACAATATTTATAAGACAAATATTCTATCCAAATTCCAAATTATCTGTCACAATATTAGCAGATAGAAAATGCTAAATTTGATATAATTTATCTGTAATATAAAATAGCATATAATATTTACAAAGATAACATTATTAAATAATTCTAAGTTAGATATAGAATTTTATATATACTAATACTCAGATTCACTTCTTTTAGCTGCATATTACTGAGTTAACCTCACTTTTAGGCTATATAAAAGTATGCTTACAAGTATTATCAGATATAAAATTCTATATGCAATTTAGATTTATTTAACAATTTTATCTCTATAAATATTATATGCTATTTTATATTACAGATGAATTATATCAAATTTAGCATTTTCTATCTGCTAATATTGTAACAGATAATTTAGAATTTGGATAGAATATTTGTCTCACAAGTACTATTTATAAAATTCTAACTTTTATTCAAATTTTAGGACATCTAACTTGGTGTTTTTGGGAAACATATTATCTGAAAGTTTACTACAATTTTATGTGTGCTAAAAACATTGTAGGAACCTAGTGAGATATTGTGTAGCTTCATACAGCTTATCGTAAGTGGTGAGGTTAATGAAGTCAATGGCTAGAACTTTCTGCTTCAAGGTGCCATTGAGTCTATTAAGAAATTTGTCTTTGAAGATGGCGATATCTTTGATGCCCATGAGGGTGCAGAGTTCTCAGAATTTGGCGATGTATTTATTAGTGCCACCTGTTTGCTTTAAGGTACCCATGCATATGATGGCAGTGGATACCTAAGTAAGGAAGTAAGAAATTGTTACTAAAGGCAGTGCTAACTTTTATCTATCTAAAGATGACATCTTGCAGAGCTTTGATCTGGTCTGCAGTGGCAGCTGTGGGAATTACTACTATAGCTTTTTCCTCATCAAGTTCATCACTGTATTCTACTGCCCATAGTCTCGCTGTACCCCCTTCACAGCAGAAGAAGAGATAGATGACTTTCTTCTCCTGAGAATCAAATTTGGAGGCTTCAAACTTGAACTTTCAGTTATAGTGTTTGAGGACTTCTTGGACTCTGTCGGCCTCTCCTTTAAACTTAGTCTTGAGTTTGATCTTGATTTCTCTCGGAGAGGACATATTGGTCAGGCTGAGAGGTAATAGAGGATTTGGAGGTGATGAAGGTTGGCTAGGATCTGGGAATGAATCTAAGTTCAATGGTGAAGGCAACAAAGGTGATTCTTGTGGGACTTCTGATGGTTCTTCTGAGATGTTCAGGATATGAGAAGATGATGCGGTGACTGGGGTCAAAGTGATTGTGGGATTCTGGAAGATAGGAGCTATGACTGTCCAAGCTTCTTTGGGTACTTCTGAGTATGTAAATTTTCTATTGTATTCTAAGGAGTAGTACCAGGTGCTATTTGATCTGTCCCAAATGATTGGCAGATAGTTGTGGATGTAGCAGTTATCAACAATAGTAGTGTCTCTTAGGAGACGGTCTTGGCTTGAATTGTGGATATGATTGAAATCATGGAAGCATTCAAATGGTACAGTTTTCTGGGTCCTGGCATACTTCCAAATGTACTCGAAGATGAGTAGTTCCGAGTTAAGAAATCTTTCTTCAGCTCATTGGACTAATTCGAATGGCAGATTTTGGTAGTTTCTATTAAGTGCCACAATGTACTAAGCAAAAAGTATAGTTGTTCCAATTGATAATGATTATGTCAGACAACTGAGGTTTTCTGCTCAGTTCAGCAAGTAAAATAACCTCTGAAGGCATTCCGAGTGTTTAGGATCACTAAATGTTATCAGCTCCCCAGGAACTATCTGTGTTTATCTTGTGACTGGCTAATACATGTAATAAATGGACACTAGGGTGCACCAAACCCCTGTATGCTTCAAATCAAATAGTAAAGACTATCTAAAGAGTGGTTCTATGAGTTCAGTCTTTACCTGGGCTCTGTCAGAAGTCTGAGAGTCATCAGAAATTGCAGTATAGACAATGTTGGATCGGGATCATAGGAGGTGCCTTTGAGTTTGGATGAGTCAGTGATTCTCATAATAAAGTTGGTCGAGATGGTCAATAAGTTATTATTGTTCTTAGTCCTAGAAGTCGATGTGATGTTGAACTACCTGGTGTCAGTGAGAACCTTCTTCGCTGGTGATGTTAGTCATTGAGAGATATTGAGAATAATTGAGACTAGTCAATAGATGATGTAGATATTCAAGATGAGTGCGAAGATAAGTAGAAAAACAAGTTCGAGGTTCATAGGCAAGTTTGAGGATTCTAGTGCTAGCATTGAGTGCACTAGTTCAGAGAGAAACCTGACCTTTTGTTATGAGTGAAGCTCTTAATGGAGATTCAGGATTAAAAGGTAAAGTCAAGGATAGATTGCCTAGGTCAGGTGTGGGGTTTATATATCTAGGCAGAGAAAGTGATCATCCAATGAGAAAAAGAGAAAGATATAATACAATATGAGAACTCAGTCAATAGAAAAAGAGTAGTATCAGTAAGTGAGTCCAAAGTATCAGAAATTGCTAAGTAATACTGACTACCAGGATATAACTAAGAGGTCACATAATCATTATCTATAAAAGGTAAGAAAAGTATATAAAAGATAAGTAAAATGTAAAAGAAAAAGGTTATCAGTATAAAAAAAAAGAAAAAGTATAAGTCTGTATGATAAGTTGTAACAGCCCTCACTGATCTTTAGGTCTACCTAATTTTCAATCTCTGCAAATGTCACTCTCTGCTCTTTCACTGCTCTTCTAATCATCAGAGTCTTCAAGTGATCTGTAACTTTATGTGAATAATTAGAACAGGGATAATTATATATAGTGCCAGTTTTGATGTACTTGTGCCAAATATCTAATACTATCTAGCATAGAATGTCTATAAGCTATGCTACTTCAATGATGCTCATATCAGCTTGAATGACTTCAACTAGCTAATTCTTCTTAGGAGAATCATACTAAGAGCAGAAAGATTTAGTAATAAGTATAATAAGTACATATATCATAGGTGAATGTTAAATTATAGATAAAACAAGACTATGTCTATATGCAATGTGATACACTGAGCATCTAAATGCTGATTATTTATTATAGATATAAGTAAGCACTTGTGAAGATTGCTAAAGCTGAAGTTGAATTAAGTGTTCACTTTCAATATGGCACTATTAGACAATAACATTTGGTCCTTGAAACTATATATCTTTAGCAGAAAGTATATTAGTTTTAGAACTGCCTTGATATTAGATAAGTATCTCTTTATCTCTTAATCTATCAATAACTCTTATTCTTATATTTGCAGATATCTAAAATAGCCTCATTGCCTTCTATCAAACTCACCACTTTACTGCCTTCACTTATAATAGAGTTTTTATTAGCAGTTTTCATTTTTTTGGAAGTTCAAAGATCTACCAAAACTACAGTAATAGATGTCTTCTGCTTTATCAGAGTTATGGTCTTAATTATAACTATTGGTTTCTTATAGTTTACATTCTTTTTCTTATAGTGCTACTCCAAAAATATAAATAGAACTTCTGCTACTTATATAGATCATTTATTATTATTCTCACTTTATTTTCAATTAGCTTTACTACTCTCTGCTCCTTTATCACTTTCTATTTATTTATCTCCTTTTACTTATTTATCACTTTCTCATGTTCAATCTCTATTGACCTCAGTTTATTCTACATCTTCATTATCTACTATCATTCATTCTCATCATTTATCTTCTTCTTCTATCACTTCTTAATGTATATTGTCAGTTTGATTTGAACTGTAGTGAATTATTGTATACTATCATTTTTGCTGCATATCTTTTATCTTTGCTTATTTAGTTATTTAATAATATATATCTCTGTTATATCTCCTATTTATATATTTATTTAGTTTAATAATTGTTATATAAGTGTATATTTATATATCAAACACTTTTGATATATGACAATGCTCAAGCTCAATAGTGGCCTGATTAACAGATCTGGCTTCTCTATGGCATCAAAACTTCTTTAAATTGTAGCTGACATATTTAGAAAGATAAATGTAAATATTTATTAATTCAATAAGAGTTAGAGCTCATCTTCAACAGAACTTCTGAACTCATTTAGAACTTTCCAGTCTCTCATCTTTCAACATATTTATTGCAACCTCAAACTTCTTCCACTTTGTTATTAGCATTAGTTCTATTATATGTTTACCCTTTTCTTCTATATGCTTAATTTATAAAAATAGTATCCTCTCAATATCTAGTCTCATTATATTATAATTGCATTTAAATGACAATACTATGAGATTTGATCTAAGGTGAGTCTGATCAGCTACTTAATTCTTCTCTAAAATGTGGCATAATAGACTGGCTTGATAAAATCAAAGTACCTCTACTTACATTGCTACATTTGATAAAGTGCTCTATAATCTCCACTTGAGTGATTTTAACTTCTTATGGTCATTATAATAAGCTACCACAGTTAACTAATTACTTAAAGTGAGATTCTCTTATTCATACTTAGATGTCATCTTCACTGATATCTTTGGCAAGATGTTCAAGAGAGTTGTGGCATATATAACTTGTGACCAAATTAAGGTTTGCACTTCTTGTCAATGATGGATGGCATACTGAGAGCAGAGAGAGAAAGAAGTTAAATCTTTGATATAATGTTTCTCAAATTTTTATTCTTCATAGCATATCTCAGAACTCTTAGCATATTTTTTTGATATCTGAGCTTAGCTAAAACTATAAGAAGTGATCAGAATATTGTAAATCAGACAAATATATAATATTTCATTATGTATATTTCTAATATAGCTTATGCATTATGCAAAATAAGTATTTATATATATTTCTATAGTAATAAATATAGTTACTGCTCTTCAGTATATATTATGAGTAGCTATGCATAATAAGTATATGTATTATTAGAATATCAACTATATTGCTTTATTATAGAGAGCATGATATATAGCAGAAATATTGTTAAAACTATAGTAGTGAAAGAGAATACTAATTGAATACAACTTCACTCAGTCATTTTTATATTATTTATATTAGATAGCATCTATTAATATCAGTATATCAGAACTTGGCACATATTTAGAATCTACAAGTGAGAATAATAGCTCTCACTATTACTTAAGTAATTGCAGTATAGGTATATTATAGTAACAGCAAGTATATAGAAATTTAGAATATAGAGTTATAGTACATATTAATTACTGGTTGAGATTTTAGAAGAAGAAAAAGGCAGACTAAAATAAGATTATACTATATTTATATTGAGCTAATAGACAGTGTCATTCAAAGTTTAGTTGACACAGCAAGCTAGGCTCTAGATTGCTACGTTAGGAAAACTGGCAAGTTCTAAGCTTCTGAGCATTTCAGTGTTCACATCATAATTTTGGCCAGTGCATTATTATTATGCAGCACACTCAAATAGTTAGCAGATGGGCTGTAAATACTTATTCTATATAGATGATAGTGTATATTAAATATGTTGATCCTGTTGTGATATGCTAGCTATGAAACACCTAGACAAGTAAGCATTTCAGAGTTCCAAAGTGTCAGAAACTTAATTTCTGATAGCTGAGGCTCTGAGAAGTCTGAGAGTGCTTCTGAGCCTTCTGAGACACCTCTCAGAAGATTTTTCTAATTTTCTGATGCTATAGCTTATAGTCAAAACTTTATTAAGATTACTAGTCAGTCAGTAACTAGGTATTATTTTGATAAGGTTATCTCAGTGATCTATTTTAATCAGACTAGACTAGACTAATTCTACAGATAATAGGTCTTTCTTTATTAATCCAAATACTAGACTTTTGACATAGAAGGGTATGCTTATTTTTCTTTATATGCTTGAGTTCTGCAAGTATACAAGTCTTCTTCATAGGCATATTTACACTTGAGAAATAATTGTCATATATAAAGTTGATAAAATAAAGAATAATAAATATGATTCTTCCTTTTTTGATATACACTGTCATTCTCAGGAAGGCTTTTTGCTTTATTGTAGCAATAGTACTTTATCAACAACTCTCAGTTAAGTCAGTTGATAATTGTAGTAGTGACACTTATAGCTTATAGTCTTATAATAGAATTTGTAATCTTCAGTAGCTTTTAGTTGTAATAATACTGAATCTTACTCAGAACTGATTCAGTTGAGCAGTGCAATTTAGTCTACAATTTTAATACTAAGCTTGCTCAGAATCACTACTCTATTTGAGTGATGCAAGTTAGACTTTGGATGCCCTGGCTAAATCAAACAGAAGACTTATCTTGCTTTTAGAAGAAATTTGATTAATTTCTATATATAAAAACTAGATTTTTATATATATTTTTGGTAGCTGAGATCTAAATATCTCTAGCCAATCAGAGTTATCAAAGCTATAACTAGTTTTTTCTTGATTCTAAGTCATAATAACTTACTCTGACTAATTTTAGTTATTCTGACTCATCTCTAGTCATTTGATATCTGCTAAGTCACTTGATACTTGAAAGTGACTCTGCATAACTCTGTTCTAGTTATTCTACTTTTTGCTGAGTTACTTAACTTTGAATAACTTATTTCTAGTTATTCTGAGTCTGCCAAGTGTTTCTGAAATATTTCAGAAACTTTTTGAAGCTTCCATTATCTTCTATTCTTCTAAGTCATTCTTCTTAGATTCTTAGTTCTTCTGCATATAGGATCTAAGTCTCTAATAATACATCTCAAGCTGCTTTCTATTTAAAGTTGATATTTCAAATACCAAACTGATTTGGCATCTGACAGCAAAGCACTAAAATATCAGAACATTTTATTAAGTGCTCAGAGCAGAGTCAGGAGTCAGGACAGAGCTCAACAGTCTGCAGAGTGAGAAGTTCACTCTATCTCATTTAGCAAGCTAAATAGAGTAGTCAGTTAGAATCTTGTTTGTCTGTAGCATATATATAGTATAAAGATATTATAGGCTAGATTTTTAGATAGATGTGAGATGGCTCATTTAGATATATATAAGTACAATGTGTTATATGCTGACCTGCACCCTGATGTCTAGTGTAGGTAGGAGGGAAAGGATGGATCTGGAAGTCTCTGCTACCTAGACTAAAGGGCAGTCTGAAGATGTAGTCAAAATTTACTAGGAATCAGAGAGACTCACCTCACTTCACTCACACTCTGTGTTCTCCATTACACTATTGGCTTCCTTTCAATATTGTCAAGACTACTAATTCCTTGAATCACTGAGAGATTGACACAGAACCCTTCTCCCGCTCCCCCCCAATGAGAAGGCCCTGTTCCAAGAGATAAGAAGTCATCTTGAATGCAACTGGTCACAACCAATTAGCCAAATTTCAATCATATATCTAGTTGCAACTATAATTCTTTTTGGCTAAATTATGATGCTCCAATACTTCCAATAAGTTCTTTAAAGCATCTGGGAGCCAATAAGCTCAGGTCCATGTACAAGGTTCAATATCCAGTGCAATGTCATATTCTCTGGATATGAATTCTTCATCACAATGCACATTATGATCCAGATGAAGTCTGCCATTAGGGTATCAAAAATGTATAGGCTAGAAGGTTGTCAACTAAAATGAGTATCATCAAAAAATGTACAAGGAATCCAGAAGAACAGGCAAGTGGACTAAGACTAATGTCCGAGAGTGAATGTAGGTCTAATCACATGATAACACAGCACGCGTTTTGCTGTGAAGCAAGTAGGCCAGTCAGTAAAAGCAACCGGGATAAAGATGATGCTGTCGACAGACTTTCTTCGCGGTCTTGTAGAACATCTTGCTTTGCATAGAGAGATTGTTCGAGCGATCTACCAGATCATTGATCTTCTCTCCTCGCTGTAGAACTGATTCTATGGTTTTATGCTAGGTACATGGCAAAGGTTCGCAATGAGTAGACCAAGAAGCAAAAGTAATTCACAAC
Source organism: Somion occarium (assembly GCA_964035595.1). Lineage (NCBI taxonomy): Eukaryota > Fungi > Basidiomycota > Agaricomycetes > Polyporales > Cerrenaceae > Somion > Somion occarium. The sequence continues at coordinate 443,781 of OZ037949.1, read as the reverse complement.
ACACCAAAACAATCTTGGTCTCGTCCAGCTCCTGCTGAACCTTCATGATCGCATCAGCCTGTCGAGGATCCTGGTACTTCTCAAGATACGTATTGATCTCGGGGAAGCTGATCACGGCCGGAGTCGAATATGACGACTGGGGGACTTTGGCAATGAAATCGTCAAGAAGCTTCGTCAGCAATGAGAATGCAGGCCTGACAGGGTACTCCTGATCAGTAACGATGACGCCTATGGTGTAGAGTTTGGTTAGAGTCTCATTCGGAATTATGATTCAGCCGTAACATACCTGCAAGTTGCTCTGCTCCTCCGCGGTTGTACACATGAGCAGTATAGGTGTTCTCCTGCACGCTTTGTCTCTGACCCTGGGGTGTCCTTTCCGCTATCGTCCTAACGAAAAAGGACATGAACTCGCCAACGGAACCACGTTGATAAAAGGAGAAGGAGGAGAGATCGGTCGCCGATGACAGGATAGTAGAGTTCTGACCAGGAGGAGACAAGACGACAGCGAGACTAAATACCTTCATGGTGAATATGTGTGCAGGACAAGGAGTGAGCCTGAGAGAGCAAGTTTCAGTTGCGCCGTTGTCCTGTGGCACAGGCAGCTGCAAGTGCACCGCGTCTTACGTAAACCCATTTTCGTAAATCGGAAACCTACTCTTTCCATATTGTGGCGCAAGTACTCTTGTCTTCAAACACCTATGAAGTCGTGTTTGCATGGGCTTTCTTGACCTCGCTGTATACGTCGTCGGTTTCTGGGTTATCCTCCATGTCCTCCGCTTCTTAAGTCGACGACGCTATCCCTCAGCCAGTTATAGTTTACCAGGTTCAAGGTCACTGTCTAAGCCATCGTCCACGAACATCGTACTCGAGCAATGTTATTTGCGAGCGGAATTGAAAGGACTCAACCGTCTTCATGATGACTTTGTGACCTGGCTCGAGAAATCGTCGTCTTTTAGGCAGCTAGCTTCACTAGTCTATGACCTTGGGAGTGTCCTTAGCTTGATCGGCGTTGTACTGGCAATCGTTTTCCTCGGGTGGACTTTGGTTCAGCTTGGGGCCAAGGCTTTCACTGTACCAAGCTCGACGCCATCCACTCTATTCCATGTTGGTACGGTGTATAAGCGACAATTGCAGGAGGGGAATACAGCGACTCCTCACGACGGCACGCAGCGTAGTTTTGTGGGCGACCATCCAATCTCGTTCTTGGTGAGTGTACGAAATGCCTCCCCGATCCCTTGGTATTGCCTGAAGTCTTTCTTCCTCTTTCCGATGACTCTGCATTTCTGACTTCGCGCCACATTCACATGCAGATACCCGGAGTGACGATACCCTTTTCACATTTGATCCCTCTACTCGTTACGCTCCTCATTGCCCAAGGTTTGCATGAGGTTGGACATGCCTTCGCCGCTGCCCTGTAAGACAATTCTTCATTTGCCCGCCAATCCGTTTCTTGACCATCGCATCATAGCGACTCCATACCTATACTTTCTTGTGGGCTGACTTTGACACTCATCGTTCCTGCCGCCTTCGTTTCGCTCCCCTCCCACGCCGTCAAACGCTGTTCACCCCGCAGCCGACTCCGCATAATATCTTCAGGACCTTTTCATAACCTGGTACTCTGGGCCGCCATCGCGCTCTGGACAGTTCTAGGAATTGATAGAATATTCTGGTCACTAGCAGGGTATCAATACGTCGGTCACTTTGGTCGTGCCATCGTCAACATTAACACGGTACGTCGCACCGGACCTCACTCCACTGCGGACGCCGATTGTTTTGTTTTTTTTGATTCTTTTCTACAGGAGTCTTCTCTGCACCAGTACCTTCCGATCGGCAGTATCATAACAAAACTCGATGACTACCGTTTGGTATCATTTGACTCTTCACATGATCCCTGGACCGAGTACCTGACTCGCCCAATCGTATTCAATACTGGTATCCAGCTTGGTTGGTGTGTGGCCCGTGATTGGGTGCTGAGTACGTTCTCTTCATACTTTGCTTAGCCGGCGCAACAGTAAGAAGTAATGTCCGATACACCCTCTAGGTCACGACGAGAGCTGCTGCACCAGTCACAATCAAACTTCCGGCGTTTCGTGTTTCGCATCTAAACCATCTGCATCTACTCCACTTATCCAGCGATGTCTCCCACCTCTAACCATCCTTGATGTCAAATCTTCTCAAGCCGCGAGACGTTGCTCATCCGCGTCTGACTGTACCGAAACTGATTTCTGCTTGATATCGAAGTCCAAAAATGTAATGATGCGGATTGAGTACTACATCTCGGATTCTGTCGTGCCCGGCATCCCGCATGACGATTTGGATGCACGTTTAAAGTCGATTGTGTGGAGCGGACCTAAAGAGGAGATATTGGAAGATGGTGAGTGCGACTGTTGTCTATATTCTAACAAAAATCTGATCCGTCGCAGTTGAGGTCGGTACATACCTTCCACGCTTCCCGTTTCTTCCCCGAAGACTGCCTACAACTATAGGATTGTTTGTTGAGTACGTCTCCCAATCCATCCAACTGTCATCTTCGAATTCATACTTTGTTAGATATCTCTCGACTTTGTCGTTGTCTCTATTCTTACTGAATCTACTTCCGCTTCCACTACTCGATGGCGGCCAACTCCTAGATGCAGCGCTCGACTTTGCAGAACCCTACATGCCGCCGGTACAAGAGGACCACTACAGTCTCTCGAATCTAGAAGCTGGAAATGTAGATCCTAACACAGGTCGGTCAATTGCTGCTACAGCAAGGTGGAAACAGCAGGTGCTCGATGCGTCCATGATGCTGACAGCCATACTCTTGTCTTGTTGTGGCTCTCTCGGTCTCATCAATATTGCCACAGGCAAGTAACACAAAGCTGTAATATAATGTCTCCATTACGGATCTATCCATTCCCATGTAATATACACATGCTAGTCCATCCAATGTTATGTAGAAAACAGACGTAACAAAGTCAATAAAGCCCCAAGCACACCCTATCGTGACGTAGAATCTGAGTTGTTTACTCAGAGTTGGAAGCCTTGTGATGGATCAAGTCACCGATAAACTCGGCAACAGCTGCCCAATAACCTGGCTGAACGCAAGTGTCGTCTGGTAGCGAACAGAACGTCAGAATGCTGTCGAGCACAGTAAATCCCGCGAATCACGTACTATGTGTACCCTCGGGGAACTCCAAAAATTTGGACGAACTCCTCACATCGATAGCAACGGCAGGCACAGAACCTCTTGGTGAAGGCTTTTGTTTGCGCTCGACACTCGAGGCAGACTTCGAGTCTCGCTTCTGCACAAGCTCCCAAAGACCTAACATGTGGTCCCTTGGAACCACCTCATCTTGTGTACCGCTGAGCATGAGGACAGGCGTCATGTGTGGTATTTGGTGAATCTTCGATGCCGAATCCCATTTCTGATGACAAAGAAAGGCGAATGGACCTAGTGCGGGGAGAGCAGAAGGAATGAGGTTAGGAAGCGAAAGAAAGGTATTCTCTAGGATGAGAGCATCGATTGCGGAGGGATTGCGGCTGGCTAAGTCTATCGAGACGGCACCACCAATAGACTGGCCGTACAAAACCTGGAAAATGTCAGTCTGGACACGAGGATTTCGGGATGTGACCGGACAGAATACGTACAGTTGGGCCCTGTGACAAAGCGGGATGGGATTTGACATAATCTAGAGCGGCTTGAGCGTCGAGCTTCAAGCCTAGACGTTGACGATCCGATCGGTCATGAAATTCTGTAAGCTTTTAGAATTGCCGAGCCGCACCTTTCTCTGAAGGATTTCCCTCGGACAAGCCGTAACTACACACATGTTTAATTCAGCGATCCCCGATGGGACTGACAGACATCGCTGGTACCACTTACCCTCTATAAGAGACCATGAGTACGTTGCAGCGCATCTTGACGTAGAAGACTTTCGCAAGTGGTATACGATGACCAACGTTTCCTCCGTTCCCGTGAAACATGATCACCGTAGGCCGAGTAGCCGCGAACTGAGAACCATGGCCCATCAGTACACACTTCTTGATATCAACGAGGAATGCATTTGAAAAGCGAAATGGAGGTGACGGCGAACATCACGAAGATCGATGTGACGTCCCTGCAAAGATGCACTTTCCTACTAAAGCCCTAGAAGGACTGACGCTTTCGAGTCGGTGGATGAACGCACCTCATCGTCGTTCAAGCCGCCGCTGAACGGGACATCAGTAGCACCTGCCAAAGGTAATTTTTTGGCTTGAGAAAGGAGATAGCATCTAAGTTTGACGCCATCCTGTGCTGTTAATTCGACATGGTGGTACGGCAAACCATACTGGTCTGGAGTGGGAACCTCTGTAAACAGACGTGCGAAATCGATGTGAGCGGTGTGAGGGGAGTGAAGAAGAGAGCATTCCACCTGTCCGGGAACCTGGTGGGAAGGCAGATGGGTATATGAGATAACTTTGGCCGTAATATAATAGGCCAACGGCTGGGATAATCGTGTTAGAGTCGAGGCAAGGTTCGAGACAAAGTCTAGTGACGCACCGAGAGTCGAGAGACCTGCAGTTGCAGCGAAGGTGCCCTAGAAGAATGTTAGAACCGACATCGATGAACTGGAGAAAGTAAACAAGAGGACGAACCTTTGCCCAATCTTCGAGAGATGGCATACTAAGTTTGAAATGCTGTTCCGTGTTTGCGGTGTTCTTACCCGGACTCGAACCTAGGTTTTTGCATGCTCAGGGTCCGGCCCGGTGCCCGGCGGGTAAGCAGGACCTAGCAGGACACGTCTGATCTGGTCTGATGCGCCCGTCGATCAAATTCATCCTCGCACTCAACGCCCGTTAATTAAACGTCCAAACTGCCAGTCCACCCTGGCCCCCTCAGCAATGCAAACTTTGCGTCAAGAATGTTTTGTACGCAGACAGAACTAAGACCAAAGTGACCCCTAAGCACCCTCTCTCTGCTGGTACGCAGAAATGCTCATCCGCTGTGCTTCGCTTGTCGATAGCGATGATGGACGATCTCTTGCGTAATGTCACTCCACCGAACCCCTAGAATATCTAGCGGCCACTGTGCGGAGGACGCGTTGCCATGGTCAGGACTGCCAGCACTCATGAGGCTTGGGACAAGCCAACGCGTAATTCGCCTATGCTCCATTCCGTGTTTCAAGAAGCACAGAAGCATGCACGGTAAAGGGCTTTTGCAGCGCCGTGAAATTCCGTCCACTCATCTTTCTCCGCTTATTTTTTCGATGACGCTTTAGCATATTCCGGAGTCAGAATCTTCTCGGATTCTCAAACCGGCCCCCTGGTAATTACTTTCGTGAAACACGCTATCCACGCAAGCGGTTGCGTGCACTCGGAACCCTCGTTCTATTGCGCGTGATGTCCTAGGCGTCTTCTACCCGGCACTAGGTGTTCGAGACGTATAAAAAGCATACCAAACCGACTGGGATGTCTCCATTGACACCCAGTCAAAGCCTTCTCTTACTAGCTCTTCCCATCTCTCGTCTTCCAGACCCCCCACATTCCTTACAAAATGCTCTCTTTCAAGTCTCTTGCTGTCGCCGCTGGTGTCGCTCTCTGCGCCGTCTCCTCCGCCTTCGCGGCGCCCACCCAGACCTTCACCTCCGAGATCTCCACCACCACGACCACCACAGTCGATAAGACCACTGTGATCAAGCAGAAGAGCGTTTACGTTGTTCTCTCTGAGACGAAGTACAAGCTCGAGCCTGTTATCGTTAACTTCCGTAGGTCGCTCATCAACTTGTCTCCCTGGTACACCTGACCGAACGAGCTTAACAGACTACCTCAACAAGGTCAACGCCACCGTTGAGACCATCACTCCCCTCGTTAACGACGTCAAGGTCATCATCACTGGTGCCGTCGCTGAGCTTCATGCACTCGTTGGTGCTGATGTCTCAGTGATCCTCGCCACCGCCGATGTCAATGTCAAGGTCACCGTCCAGGTCGTTGCTCAACTCGTTGCGGAGATCCTCATCGTAAGCAGATATGCCAACTGGCAAAATGGATCGATACTGAGTACATACGTCCACAGCTTGTCTTCAAGGCTCTCGCATTTGTTCTCAGCGTTGTTGATGGTGCCATCCTCCCTACCGTCATTGCTTTGCTTGCCACTGTCGGGTATGTCAATCTGCATGTCACTGCTCAAATGACAACACTAATGCACTCATAAATAGTGAGGTCGTCGGTGCCCTCTTGAGCATTGTCCTCTCCCTCGTTGGTGGTCTCCTGTTCGGCCTCGTTGGTGCGATCCTCGTTCTCATTGGCGAGATCCTCCCCATCATCCTCCAACTCAGGATCAACATCCTCATCAGCGTCTTGGGCCTCAAGCTCTAAGTGCTCCCACAACGGCAGCCATTCAGACTTGTTGAGCTTTCATAATGCATTCGTTTGTTGTCCTTATCGTAGAAGGTAGTAATAGCGGCTCTGGGGTCATACAATATACCAGAGAACATTGGATACTCTCACTCATCACCGGCCTGAAACTGTGCGAGCGGCGAGAATATGAGACGAATTTTACATCCATCGCCTGCAAGATGAGGGTTGGTTACAATGGCCCCTAAGTGCAGTGGGACATGTACGGTGTATGCTTCTAGTCTTCATGGGGTTAAAGCCAACTTCTAGGTTGCGCCACAACAACTGAGAAGACACCACTGAATTATTCGCAGAATACTGTAAGGAATGTTGCATTACGAAAGAAAGTGCTAAGTACGTGCAAAGACATGACATCTTGAAACCCAAAGTCCACAAAAAAGCCGAAAGGAAGACTAAGCAATGATACAACTAACATCTAAACCAAGCTCCTCCATCTCCTCCTGAGCGACCTCCTTTTCGTTCTGCCGTAGCTTCTTCCGAGACTCAATAGGGAACCAATCCTTCATGAAGTTCAGAAGCGCCCAATCTACGTTAGCTGATTGAGAAGAGAAGGTCAGACGGAGATGATTCTGAGAAGAGGAAAAAAGGGATGAAGCGTACATCGGTCGGCGACCAAGACGGTTGGTGAACGACACATGGGGCAATTACCCTGCCCCCTTTTCTGCATCTTCACTAGACACCTAACACAGAAAAGATGCCCACACCGTAGTCGTATAGGCTTAAACGCGATGTTCGTACAGATCACACACGCGTAATCGTCGATATGTGGGACGATAGGCAGAAGCGTCTGACCAATGGCTTGTACGAGCATCGTCGCCAACGAGGTATTGCTTGAAGTTCGTGAACGAATCAGAGCGGTTGATTGCTCGCCGACGGTGAGAATGAATGGAGAAGGAAGGACTGGGGCCGTTGGTAATGCTGTGCGTTTAGCATGCTTCTTGAGAATCTTCCGGATGGCTTCTGTGGTGGCGTATTGGAACTTAACGAACGGATGAGACTCAAACATGAATGATGGGTATGAGACTAATATGCATACCTTAAACAAGTTCAATATTGATGCATTGAGTTCCAAGAACTTCTTCATTGCATGCTGACTGCGTTGCAGCTTCAGTCTGCTCCCATCCGCGAAACCTCGATCCGCCAGCTGCACCATGAACTTCGCTAGCCGTGCCTCAGCGTCCTCTATTGCACGTTCACCTCTTGATTCTTCGCTTTGACTCTCGAACACCTCAGCGTCAATGTATAACTCGAATACCTCCCTCCAAGCGTAAAGATCCGATCGCGTAAAAGACGATGTCAAGATGTTAGGTGCGCGGACAGTGACAGTGCCCGGGTTGGCGTCATGAGAGTAAGGTTGAAATGAGGATGATTCCGACATGGGTTTGGCAGAAGATGAGATGTCACGAGCGAGGACATCGAGGTTCTTAGTGAATTCATCACCGAGATCAGCAAGCCGAGTGCTCAGAGCCGAGTGAGCATCCATGAGGGCTTGAAAGAATGCGGAATCCGAAGCAAGTGGAATAACTACTTCACGAGGTTCCGTGGATCTAATAATTCTTATTATTGCACGTGAAGGTACTATACATGAAAAGCAAGCGTACTCTGACACATTCGAAGGACCCGCAGCAGCTCCAGTATTCAAATCGGAAGCACCCAGAAAATCTGAATACGCGTTTGGTGGGTTGCCAGAGGCCGGATATGTCCACATGCGTAGGCGAGGCTGGATCTCGTTCGAATCGGTGTTCAACTCATACGTGATCCTCGGCATCCGTGAAGGACCTGACTGAAAGGTATGTCCGACATCTAGAAGAAACGAAGTTTGTTCCCGTTCTTTTCCCTTAAGGGAGCTAGTTGTAGAGGTCTGTGCATGTTGCAAGAGCTGTTGAAGGAGATCCGGGGAAAGACCTGAAAAGAAGATGACTTTGAATGAGGGTTTTCAAGTTGTCAATACGAACCTAGAGAAGTAAGCTCTTTGACGACTTTATTAATGAGTTTCTTGAGTTGTCTATACTCTATGGCGTTGTCCCGGAGATCTGGCGGTAAGGAGAGGAGGAGTTGAGCATAAGTCTTGGAGAAGTGCATGCCGTAAATAAATAAGAGTTGCCAGACGCGTGCATTCTCTCCGCATTTCTGAAGCCTGCAGGAATTCCCACGTGGCTCAGGATACACTTGGACCCATTTCTCATTCAGCAACCTGCTTACTGCCTTGCGACACACTTTTACCACCATTTCATGCTCCCTCGTCCTCGCTTTGCTTCAGGTTAAATGAGTACCCTTTGCTTACCCAAACTATACTACCTGGACGTACGAGGCAACTAGCACCATGAGTCACCGACGAGAGGCCTCTGTGCCCTCTTCGCCAGTGGGCGATGGCAATTTCAAACGCAGTCTCGAGATTAACATGGCCGCTCTCGTGGGCTCAGCTATTGGAAACGTGAGTGTTCAGAACTATGTGTGTGACGGCTAAGCCCAGAACGATGAGCTCCCCGTCGAACTATTACCTTGGCTTAGCAATGTCAGGTATGTCTCGCCAATGCCAGTCAGCTAGCTGGAAGGGTGTGTAGAACAAAGAAGACATACCCTCGGAGACAGTTCGGACTGCCTGCAATGTAGCCGAGGTGAACAAAAAGGGGGGCCTATCGTTGTGTGTTTCACTGGAGCCCCGAATATTTGCTCTCGACGTATAGAGTGAATTCAGTTGCATCATGCATGCATGTTGTCTGGCCTATGTTGGCTTTTTCAAGTGTCGCGGTCCAGTCTACAACTATTTGCACGCCCGGGGCCGACCGAAGGAGTGCAATCACATTCTGCGTACTGCCTATCTTCAGAATGTAGCCTATTGTTCCGCCAATGGCTGCAGATCAAATATAGAATATAAGCATTGTGCGGCATGTTCAGCTTCTTTCTCGCCGACTGGCTAGTGTTCTATGTTGGTCGCGCCTCACGCCATGTGCGGATGCGTTCAAGCTTAGAACAAACGACTCAAACACCCAGATGTAGAAACTGACCTTGTATTTCAGATGAGTATCAGTCCTTGGAACCGTGATGTGGTTTTGGCCGCGTAAGCACTACAGTCACCTCTCCTCAATCAAGCTCATTCGCCCCCAGTCGAAAGGGACTCTACATCATCGACCTGGAAGCCCCGTTGAACCTACCTCGGTTCGTTCGCAGATCTCGTGGTGACTTTCTTAGTAATATTGGCCCTCGTTTAGGTTTCTCCCTCAGGGTGGTACATGGGACGTAGCTGATGTGCAGTGGAACCCTCACACTGCAAACATTCAGTACATTGTCTCGACGTCAAGCGAGAAGCTGTACGTCTGTTGTCTCGCTTCGATAGAGCCATATCTCAACCCGCCCCCGTAATAGCTTGATTTGGAACATACTTCTTTCCTCCAACTCTTCTATCGAGCACATCCTTCGAGCACACTACCGCGCTATTACGGATATCAATTGGCATCCTGCAGACCCTGACTGTGTTGTTAGCACAGGTCTCGATTCATGGTTGTGGGCATGGGATATACGCACTCCCCGGCGAGCGGTGCTTGGTACGGGACACTCCGATCAGTTAGAGTACTTATTTTCTGAGCTGTTATTCCTTTAGGCCTCTGCGCATTCAATGGTAAGTCGTTTTCTGGTTCACACTCTCAATATGCCAATCATCCTGCAGCCGGCGGGACGCAGGTTAAATGGAATCGTCAGGACGGGAATATGTTGGCGTCCTCTCATCTCAATGAAGTTCTCATATGGGACAGACGGGTGCGTTGGGTTGTTATATTGAGATCATGCTGGAACTAAGTTGCATTAGAAAGGGTCTTTACCTGTATCTCGAATCAAAGCGCACAATTCAAAGATATACGGTATCGACTGGGCACATAACAATCGGAACCAGATTGTTACCTGCTCTCTGGACAAGACCATCAAGTTCTGGGATCTGAACAATCTATCAGGCGATTCTGGGGAGTATGAACCAACAGCGACTGTCCAGACTGCATATCCCGTTTGGCGTGCACGTAACCTACCATTCGGACAAGGTGTATTGAGCTTGCCTCAACGCGGGCAGACGGCTTTGGAAATGTGGAATCCGGCGGTCTCAAACGAACCGGTAGAAAGGTTTGAGGGTCACTCCGATGTTGTGAAGGAATTCGTGTGGAGGAGGGGCAGTCATGGTATGTTTTCATTCTCATCCCGCTCATGAGATTGCTTACGGTTTCGTCAGGCAATGATAGCTTCCAGCTTATCACTTGGTCCAAAGATAGGACCCTGCGCTTCTGGCCAGTAGACACTGAAGTTATGCAGGTAAGACTACAAAGATCTGCTGCTTCTATCCCATTGATCTTGCATTTAGAAAGCTGGGGATAGCACCATCCATGCTCCCTATGTTGCACCTCCAGACCAAAACATATCTTTCAGTAACCCTCCCCCGAGTTCTGACACAGCACCGGCTTTAACCGTACCTGTTCGTGGTATACTGGGCGAAGTGCGAGCTTCGCAACCCCTTCGACCCAGACCGAGTGCAGGCAGGTTCTTGTCCGACCCTCTGCGAACACATGGTACCCACGGCGCCTCTGCTCCTTCCGCCAACACGTCATCTGGACAAGGCGAAGGCTTGACAAGACGTGGGGTTGTTGGTCGATCGGCTCAAATCACCGCACTATCTTGGCTATCAAGTGTTAAGGTTGGTGGGGCAAGGGATGGCAGCTCTGGAGCGGGCAGTGGAGGAGACAGTGGAAATGTCTCTCGATTGAACTCTGCATCCCGCCCTCCTTCGATATTCGACATCCCTCAAGGTCTAGATGAAAACGAAACCGACGATGAAGTTCCCCAGTCTTTGCAGGAGGAGTGAGTTCTAAGTTGTTGATATTTTTTCTGCTAACTGACTTTGGCTCCCAGAATCACCTCCGTAGTCAACAAGCTCGCCTCATCGAAAGTACGGCTTGAAAAGGTCCGTTCATATTACCATCCTATTGTCGTCTGGCTTACATTAGTGTTTCACTAGGCGGATTTTGGGAAGCGCCGTTCATGCACATTTGGCTTGCATGGTCCCTGGGGAGATTCGACGTCTGTTTTTATCCGAGTAACTTTTACTTTCCCTCACACATACCCACAAGCGGCACATCCTCTCGGAACGCCTCACGTAGACCTGGAGATGAACCCACTCATTTCAATGAAGAATAGAGTTCTGATTACACGTCGACTACGCAGCATTCGAGAACGAGAACGGCCATGCCTAGAGGCTTGTTTGCGTTTCTTGCTATTTGGAGATCAGGACCATTACGCAATACCTCGGACAATGATCATTGATTCAGAATCGTCATCCGATGATGAACCATATCCTGTGACTCGTCGACCGAAGGATCCTAGTCACTCAGCCCTCCGGGGTGATAAGAATCTCGCGGAGCCTAGGACTTCGCAAGGTACCTTTGGCCCAAACGGTAGGTTTCGTTTGTCGACTAGTTTACTTCAAATACTAACAGGAGATTTATTAGGCCAGCTTGTTTGCTTTTTCCGTGCACCTCCAAGGATAGTCAAACATGCAACGCGCGACCTTTCTATGTCACCTTCCATAGGATCACGGGGGCCTGATAATGCCCCTCACATCTTCCGTTCTCCAGTTCTTCTTTCGGACGCGATCCGGCGATTGAGTTTAGCTGCTCAAGACCGGGACTCGTCATATTCTGATCACAGGCGTGTTGAAGATACCAACAGCATACTTCGTATCATGACGAACCTTTACACATTCTCACATCCGAAGACTCGAAAATTCTCAGAGCAATCAAGACCTCAAGAAGATGCGCCTACGCCTTACTCGCTACTCCCTACAAGGCGAAGTTTGGTTTACATTCGGGATGCTTCAGCTTATATTGGTATTGACATTGCTGCCGCTGGCGAGTATGTGTACGCCATGACGCATCCGCTTGATTGGTGCAAAAAGAACGCGGAAATAGCTAAGGCACGGGGACGTGTGGACCACGAACGACTGTTCACCATGCTACACGTCCTGATCGTCGATGCGCGGAACGAGGGTGAGGGTGTCCCGACTGCCTTCGGAATTTACAGTCCCCTCATGTTCAAGCTTTTGGAGAAAATGTGGGTAGCATGTATCTGATTGTGGTGCTGCACTGACAGTTTGGACAGGTATGCAGAGTTCCTGGCTCGGAAGGATGCTCAAATACTAGTTATGATGGCTGTTGTACTACTTCGATTGACGAGACAACACGGTACGCGGCACAGTGTCAACCAGCAGATGTTCACCACTGATTGAATTAATAGAACACCTCTCTGAGCTGCCGAAGTTAACACCTCCTTCTCAGATATCTCACATCGACTATTTCAGCTTCGTGAGACGGCAAATGAATAAGAGAGACCCACCATTGCCCTCGTGGACCCATCATTCCCCGTCTCCTACTTCCCGGTCACCCGCGCCCGTTCTATCGCCATCTTCTTCACGGGGTTCTTGGTCGAGCCTGTTCAGGCCAAGCAACATGAGACGGCATATTTCAACGGAGAATACGAAGGAAGAGGAAACTGCTAACCGACCTGTTTCCGCAGTTCCGATTCCTGTCGGCAGAGCACACCCATCTTCTCCACAAATACGCACGTTCAAAAAGGATTCTCCCTTATTCCAGACTGCAGTATCGAACTCGTGGTCGGACGCCCTGGGCTCATCTGCAAAGACGAACATATCATTCTCATCTGCTGGTCATGGCAGGTCCCGACGACCAACCTTTTCTCAGGTTGTCAGTTCCACACCAAGTCCTTCGGGACAAAAGCGCATTGTTTTCAACGCTGACCCTAAAATGACAATGCAGAAGTAACTCTAGTCGTCTTCTTGTATGTGCTCGTCGCTAACGATGATTATATAGATTTCCATCCTTCCAGCTGCAGGCGAGGCTCCAGCGTCAACTAGCATGTCATATTCTGACTTACGCTGAGATGCTCTCTGCATGGCAATTTCCCAGCAAGCGCATCGAACTGATCAAGTCAGTCGAAGACGAGCTTCAGTCCATCTTGTCTGAATCTCTGCAATCAATTGTACTTGACTGTAGCCCGCTAGGTGTGTTTACTTCTGGCATGCCTCTTGCGCATTCCTGACCGTATGGCCATTCAGGCGTTGTTCGTCTATGCAGCAAATGTAAACACGAGAACACATTCTTGACAGATTTCTGTGCAATGTGCAACAACAGGTTATCGGCAGATCGTTGTTCGGTTTGTCGTTTACCTATCAAAGGTATGTTTTTCGCTCTTCCTTTTTACTATTCGCTTACCTTTCTTTGTAGGGCTTGCACAGACGTGTATGCTCTGTCACCACGACTCTCATGTCCGCTGTTGGACAGATTGCAAGGGGGTTCTATGCGCGACAGGCTGTGGGTGTACTTGCAAGATGACCATCAGTCCAGAAGAGATAATCCTAGAGGTCGAAAGGGGCCGTCGTCTTTCAGCTTCTGCGTCGGAAATTACGTAGTGAGACCTTCTCTTTACCTGAAATCTATTGTTTCCAAGAGACATCGCATTCAAGTAGAGCGTGCAAAAGCAGTTAGCAATAATGAAGTTCAATAAAAGTCCTGAAAGCATGCACACAGTGAGATTTCCAGTGGCTCTGTCCTTCGTTAGTGTTGAGCAAAGCTGTAAACGAGGGCGTATCTTCAAAGCCCGTGCTACTTGAATGCTTCCAACAAGACTTAAGTGAGCCAGCAAAGAAATCAAATGATACGTCCGAGAGAGGGAATCCATATATTCGTCGGAGATGAAAGCAATACCGCAGGATAAACATCAGTACTTAGTATATATTCTAGTCTAATTTTCCCGAGCAGCACTAGAGAGTCCAGAGAAGCAAATCAATCCACCGGCCTAGAATAAATTCGCATGAACAAACTGTCAAAATCGAATGTATGACAGGAAGGACGTACTGGATCTGAACGCGGGGCTTGACGTGGATGGAAGCGTGATTGGGAACACCGAGGATCCGAGGGTATGCGTTCAAGTTCTTATGAAGAGTGAATTGGAAGACCGATGCGCCTCCGTTTCTGGAAACATCCATGAGCATACCAGCCTTAACAGTGAAAGAATGGCTAGACGTACCGAGAGATGATGGTAGCGTAAGCAAGGAAGAAGACCCAAATACGGTACCACCGTTCACCATAGTGCTCCAATACCTTCTCCTTATTTGAGACCCAGTTCTTGTACCACCGGTAGATGGTGGCGCTGTAGTGTACGCCTAAGACGTCGATGTTTTTCACTTCAAAACCGGCCTTCTCCAGTTGGGAGACAACCCAACCGAGAGAGCAGGACGCGTCCGCACCGGGGAAGACGTACTTGTTCATGAAGAGACCCCTGCATAGCGTACATAGTATCACGAAGGGTGATCAGATGAGAGGAATCAGAGTACGTACCAGATGAGATCTTCGTATTGCCAATGGGGACGGATACCGGCAACTTGGAAAACGAAAATACCGTCATCATCCAAGAGGTCGTAGACTTGACGAAGGAAGCTCTGGTAGCGACGAATTCCAACATGCTACAGAGAAACGCATCAGACCAAGCTCTGATTGATGAAAAGCTCAGATAAAAGATTGTACCTCTGCCATCTCCAGGCTGACAATCTTCGTATAAGCACCCCTGCCTCCGGGGGTGAAGCGGAAATCAGTGCAGAGGATCTTAGCCCTTGAGGGATCGCACCCCTATGATTCCCAGTCAGAAACAAGCACAGCATAGGAGTAAGGAGAAGACATACGTTCTTGGCAATACGTTCGTTACCGAAAGCAGTCTGTTTCTCGGCGAGAGTGACACCAGTGACCTTGCATCCGTAGTTCTTGGCAGCGAAAGCGGCCAAGGTACCCCATCCACAACCGATATCAAGCAAGTGGTCCTCGGGTTTCAAGTCGAGCTATCGTAACAACGCGTGATTAACTGCGTACAAGGAGATAAACACGTCAATCTACCTTCTCGCAGACGATAGTAAGCTTGTTGTCCTGCAGTTCCTCGAGAGTCTCTTCGCGCGTAATATCGGTGACAATGCCAGACGTGTAGATCATGCGAGGACCAAGGAACCATTCGTAAAAGTCGTCGCCTCCTAATAAGAGGTCAAACGCGTCGGACGTAGTCAGAAGCCTTCAAGCAAGTAGTGCACTTACGGTCATAATGGTCGCGAACTTGTTCTTCGTCCTGGGTCTCAGTATGTCTGATGACGTCGGGAATCAAATTGAAGAAGACATATTTGAAAAGTTCAGGAGTGAAGACCAGCTTGGACCAATCATGACGTTGCTCCATAACATCAAGGACATCATCTAGAGACATGATAGTACCACGGGTATGCGAGGCGGTACAACGCGACAGCTCACCATTGAAATCAATCTTGCCTTCAAAGTACGCGTCATGGAAGACCTGCATGGGGATCTTCTCCTTGGTGTGGTATTTAGCCTTGAGGTCGGGGTCGTGAATCGTGATATACTCCTCCAGGTTCCTGCCCGGCAGTTGGACCTTCTCATTCTTACGCCTGCCGAACCTGCTCATTACAGTCCAGTAGCCGATTGCCACAGGAACACCCAAAAGCACCAGGAGGAAGAGATAGGTCTTGAGACCACCATGGTGAACGACCGGGAGTATACGCTTGACGATCCATGGCACGACTATGATGAGGGCGGCAAGATGTATGTTGTTGAAGGAGCCATTGCCCTCGGCGAGGCCTTCAATGGGAGCATTCTTGATGGCTGGCGTGTCTGTGGTACGGACAGCGAAGTACGGCATCGCGACGCTAACGTTCAAACGTTCACCACGCTGCCAATCCCACAACACGTCCTCCTTTTATTGCCAGCGCAGTGTTTCCCAAAATGGTAATCATATTTGTTTATGTTTGCACTTCCTCTGACGCCAATCTAAACTGAAGCAATCTAGGCTTGAGTCGCAAAACCAATTGGAAGCATGTCATGAGAAGACTGCTCTACAGGCAACGGTATGCATTATAATTAATACAGATTGAATAGAAGTATGGTAAATAGCCAAGCTAAGTCAACTTGGAGGCCTCTATCCGTCTTCTATTCTCTCTTCTTTCCTCTCCCTTAGTGACCATCTTCTTTGGCTTGAGGTCAGCAAATAGATGCTTGCAAACTACCTCAACCACCCAACAGCCAGCCAAGTCTAATAACATCGTACCAGTGAGTCTAAATTTGTACTAAACAGTCACTGAGTATCAGTAAAGGTAGATAGCGTGATAACCACTGTAACTTACTGGACTGCTCATCTCAACAATTTGTAGCCACCTGTTCAGCTCTGGAACAAAGTCTGTAGCACCAGAGAATGCCACTGCACTAGCACCAACCAAACCCCAGTATAAAGCAGGGTTTTCACCGATACCTTCTCTGAAAGGTCTCCCCTGTAGTACATCATTAGTAACCTTACAAAAGTGGTCTAGCAAACACTGACCTGGAAGTTGATTGCAAAGGTAGACACTTGCTGAGATAGCCCCAGGAGGTAAATGGCAGTGTTAAGCAGGTTCGGTTCAAACTTTGCTTCTAAATCTATGGCCCCTTCTCTATGATAGCAGTTAGCATGTCTTCGGAGATCAGTCAATATGTCGACTCACGGTTCATACAGATGAGAAAGTTGGGTAATGTAAACCAGTGAGACAATATGGATAGCGAATTGCAGCAGAACCGATAACAGCACATAGAAGTTGAAGATATTGCCAAGAGGTCTTTCCTTCGACAGTTTCTCTACCGGCTGATATACCTGTTAGCTACGATCGGACGAGTGAAAAAAGGGAGACATACCTTGGCCCTAGAAATGCACAGGAAGCAGACGGACATCAACATGCCACTGATGGTGACCTGGTAGTCTCCAAACTTGACACCATCGAGATATTGCACGCTCAAACTATACGCAGTAATCAGACAGTTCAAAGCCAAGATCTTGTACATCTGGATGGTCGCCACAAGTGTACAGCGACCTTGTCTGATGATATGTGTAACTGAATAACATGTTGAGCAAAATGACACAAGAGAGTGATAACAGAGTAACGACTTACTGGCAGACACGTTGGAGAGCTTCGAAGTGAAAGGAGCAGCGCACGATGCATCGCCCAACTTGATTTTCGGAACATCTTCCTCCTCACCCACTTCTGCCAGCTTGTCCGTGATAGATGCAATGTCGAACTAGCATTACTCAGTACTGGGTAAAACTCGAAGAAGCGAGGAAGAACCTACCTTCTCCATAGGGTTCTTTTTCTTGGCAGACTGCAAATCGGTTGCAGCCTTCTTCTGAGCCTCTACAACGTCAGGATAGAGATGGGCAATAGCAGCAGGAACAGGCGGAGGCGGCTGTCCAAAGCGCGCAGAGATCTTCAATTGACTCTCGTACACCTTCTTGATCCTCTCGTTCTTCTGATGTTCCGCAATCTTCTTCAGGTCCTCAGGGGTGCCATCGAGAAGAGCGACGCCGACGTGAGCTTGTTTGAGAGCACCGACGTCGTTGGTACCGTCGCCAGCCATGAGGGTAACGTAACCGAGGGCCTTAAGCGTCGTAAGGATAAACTCCTTCTGTGCAGGCGAAACTCGTGCATAAACCCAAGTGTTCTGTACCAGATCGTGCCAGCTTGGATGGTTCTCCATATGCTTTAGCGCAGCTCCAGTGACACAGATGTCAAACTTGTCGAACAATGCGGTATTCAAAGGTTGCGAGATATCAATGGGGATCTCCTTGTCATCCTCTGCGCTACGCCATACAAGGGCTATATAAGAATTGCGTGTCAGACTCAACATAACGAGGGATGGTAGCATCACTGACCTGGAGTGGCGTTCGAACCCTCCCGAGCATCGAGGACATAAACCTCCCGATCAACAATTTCAACCTCCCGAGCGACATGAACAGCAGTAAGAGGATTGTCGCCAGTGATCATAACGCACTAAAAACAGATGACACATTAGCCACAATACTTCATGCCAACGAACTTGAACTCACACGATGTGACGAATCAGCAAGCATTTTGATAGTATCGATAGCGTCGACCTTCAATGGACAGTGGAACACCAAGAATCCGGCAAAAGTGAGCTTTGACTCAACGTGATCTCTCGGGATTTTGTTGATCTGGATGGTTAGAGCTTTGTCAATGCCATGGCTCCATATAGAAGTCGAGGAACAGTTACCTTGTCGACGGGCATCGAGTCCATCTCCTTGAATCCAAGCGCCAAAACACGACTACCCTGCTTCGTGTAACGCTTGTACGCATTGTCGTAGAACTCGGGAACGTGTGACAACATGCCTCTGATCGTCTCAGGCGCGCCCTTGACCGCAACCAGCACCTTACCATTAGCCAGAGACGAAATCGTCGACATCCGTTTCAAAGCGGATGAGAATTGGAACCGACGCCGAATGTGAATGAGGGTGCGATGAGGGGCAGACTTGTCTTGAGGCGTCACATTGTCACCTGAAATAGCCAAGGTGAGACGACTACACATCATCCCAAGCTCAATAACATACCATGATTCAATTGCCACCTCAATGCGTCGAGAGTCGTTTTCTCCATCGGGTCACCAACAATGACACCGTCATCCAGACGCACGAGAGCATGCGCAGCGGCAAGACAAAGTGTCGTTTCTCTACCAACCTCAAGGACGTTGACAAGTGTCATGTGGTCCTTGGCACTATTCAAAAAAAGAAGAAAAAAGTCAGAACACCAATTCAATCCTTCTCGACAGCAAGGGAAACGACCGCGCGACTTCGTATAGAGATCATCCCACGACGAAATCGCCGCCGTCACACGAAGCGAGAATAGAACTTACTCAACCCCTGCAACACCTTCCAACACCAGGTTCTCAGCAGTGATAGTGCCTGTCTTGTCGAAACAACAAACATCGACGCGGCCAGCGTACGGAATCCTGAACGGTTCAGTACAAAAGATGGCTACGCCAAGTCATAATGACCGTCAGACATCAAGAATTCGCACACCACAGAAGATAGCAACATACCATACTTTGACAATGCGACCAAAGAGGCATTGACAGCAAGGGACAACTCCATAGGCAACTCCGGAGGCACAACACTTGTAATGATGAGGATACAGTCAAGTAATAGCTTGGATTTCTTCAAGTCGCGCTCTATACCCTTCACCCAGACGTACCAACTTGCAGCAATGGCAAAGATGAGCAAGAACCCAATGAAAAGGAAGGATTCCATGTTGTTGGCGGATACACGCTCGGAGCTAAAGATCATTGTCCGGACGAGTTGACCCTGGGCAGTTCCGAAGCCGGTACGAACGACGACGCCGAAACATCCGCCGTCAGGAGTGTCACCTGCATCGTGCAGCGTGATTACTACGGTGCATAAGGTACAAAAGAAAAAAATCGCTTACCGCCATTGGTCGCCTGTAGCACTTTTGTACCGCT
The DNA here is from genome assembly GCA_964035595.1 of Somion occarium. Classification (NCBI taxonomy): domain Eukaryota; kingdom Fungi; phylum Basidiomycota; class Agaricomycetes; order Polyporales; family Cerrenaceae; genus Somion; species Somion occarium. Next base: position 424,033 of record OZ037949.1, on the reverse strand, counting down.
GAACAGAACGGCGTTCTTGTGTACACCATCAATATCGAGCTTCTCGTCAGGCTCCAAGAGTTGGATGGATTCCTTTAGAAGGGGTGTCGATTCGCCAGAAAGCATAGCTTCATTGACGATACATGTACCTTTGACGAGGAGGATATCGGCGGGAATGGTAGTCTCGGTCGGTTGTCGAGCTACGGATTCATGATGAACTGATAGGACAGGTGAAGATGAAGTCAAACGTACCAATGGACACGACATCTCCAGGGAGGAGGTCGTCTGACAGAACGGAAACCCATTTACCATCGCGCTTCACGTGCACTGTATACGGTGCAACAGACATCGTGCGAAACTCAGTCAGCGTTCTCAAACGCTATGACACGATTAGTATCCACCCCATCAATCAGCCATCGCGAAGATTTGCACATACCTGCCAGACGACGGTGCATTCAAAGACAACCAACATAAAAAGCGTGAATAGACTGTAGTACCAGTACTCATCCAGACACCAGAGGGTGACACAGAAGATTTGAAAGACAAAGAATGGCGCCGTAGCATGTTCCCCGAACAATTCGCTGAACGATGGAATCGGGATGTTAAATTCATTCTTGCCGTACAAACGCGTGAGTTCCTCGGTTTGAGCCGAAGTCAAGCCTTTCGGCTCACGGTATTTTGCCAAAGGAGGGGAAGAAGACGAAGGGTACGGCAAGACCTGGAAAGTGGGCGGTGAGGTAGATTTGATAACATAGGTGTCCCGTTGATAGTTGAATGTGTAAGAACTTGGGTCCGAAGGAGTCTTCTTGACCAAAGGTACAATCTCTCCAGAGCCACGGTGAGGTGCTGGCATGAGACGAATGCAATCTGCTTGCTCGAGTGAATTTGCCTGCATTGGTTCAGATTCAGCCGAGGACATGTGTAGCATAGAAAGGATCATTACTCACAGAAATGGTAGTGATCCTGGCTAGGGCACCCGTATTCCATTTCGTAATCAAGAAACTCAGAGCATGCCCGACGCCGAGAGAGACGCAGGCTAGGAACGTCCATTCTTCGCTTTGAATCCATTCGTCATACTTAACATAGAACGCGTACGCCAGAACCGGGTAGAGTGCAAGGAAGGGTATGGTGTAGATATGCAGGTACCATGGAAGAGACCTGTGCAGAGTCGCCCCGACGATTTCCGAGGACTCTACGTTCACAGAGACCCTACAAGGGAACAATCGGTAAATTAACTTTCATTCAAAAGCACAGGCGGCATACATTTTGAATACAACTGGCAGCTCAGCGAGAAAGCTGAGGACCAGCTGAAGTCTTCAAACCAGACCAGGTATATGCAGAGGATTAGAGACCAAGACAAACTTCCCCCAAGGGATGCTCTCGAGGAGATGGTCAAAGAAAGTGGCTGCTGTACGTGCTGGCTTCGGCGCTGAGCAGTATGTGCCGGAGTGACGTGACTCCGTGACATTCGGGGGAGAGCGTGACATGCGCTCGATCCTGTCCCGATCAGATTTGCACAAGGACTACCACAACCTACTACCACTACTAGCCACGGGCCTACTCTCATCAACCCGGATTCTTCTTGAATGAATAATACTTTATAATGGCATATCCCATCGACAAGATTCAGAATTTCTACTCCCCTCGCCAACCCGTGCAACCCATTCCGGAACAGACTCGAATTCAGATTGATCGGCCCAATACCCCAGAACGAATTCGAGAGCGACAAGTCAAGAGTGTACGTCTCCTTACTTGCTGAGTGCGCGCCATACCCGGTTAGCTGAGATGCTTCCCACCACCGAACTTTTGTTCTGATCATCCTAATATTAGGTCCCTCCTCCGTTTTCCCATAAACCTTCCGATTCCGAATTCTATGTACGCGATCCTAGGACGGGTGCGCTGAAGCCGAATGTGGACCTGCTCAAGGATCATTTCCTCCATGAGGGACGGCTAACAGAGTCTCAAGCCCTATTCATACTGGAGCAAACTACCGATGCCATGAAGAGTGAACCGAATATGCTTCGAATTAATGGTCCAGTCACTGGTATGCTTCCTCTCCTTGATATAGTGTGCAGCTGCTCATGCTGCACAGTTTGTGGGGATATACATGGACAATATGTAAGTGTCCGAAATTCTGTTCGGGATCAACCCTTCTAATCGCTACTGTCTTCAGTATGACCTTATGAAAGTCTTCGAAGTCGGGGGAGATATCGGGTCTAATCCTTACCTTTTTCTTGGAGACTATGTTGACCGAGGTTGTTTTGGGATCGAGGTAACTTCCTTGAGTTTACGCTCGATATTCCCTGCACTCAAATTTCCCTAGTGTCTTCTTTACATCTATGCCCTCAAGCTCTGGTACCCCAACTCCCTCTGGCTCCTGCGTGGAAACCACGAGTGTGGACACCTGACCGCATACTTCACCTTCAGACGAGAATGTTCGTCATAGGTGGTTTTCATCTTCATGTATTTGGCTAACGACGATCATTTCTACGCGTTACAGGTCTCCACAAGTATTCGGAAACAGTATATGACGCGTGTATCCGCTCTTTCTTCGCGTTACCGTTGACAGCACTCATTGATGGCAAATTCTTCTGTGTACATGGTGGTATATCACCCGAATTGGACGTGTTATCCGATTTGGACAAGGTATGCGATTTCTCCAAAGGAGGGTATGTCAACTCATCGATCCTTTGTGCATCTCAGGTTGACCGATACTGTGAACCTGCCTCAAGCGGACTTTTATGTGACCTTCTATGGGCAGACCCCATCCCAAACTTCGGACACGAGGTGAGTGGAGTTAACCTCGTTTCGTTATCACTAGTCTTATCTTGTATTCGTACTCCAGCAAGAGCCATCTTACGAACGACCACAAGGCCTACCTCCAGGAACGTTATGGGAGCACAATGGTACCCGAGGCTGCAGTTATTACTACACGTGTGTGAACTTCTCGAATCTGTCGATTTCGAGAGAAGAATCATCTGATAAGTTCTAATGTTGTAACAGGTACGAGGCTGCGTGCAAGTTCCTGGAGCGAAATCAGCTGTTGGGAATCATCCGAGGACACGAAGCGCAGGACGCTGGGTGAGTGAATCGCGCCTTTGGTTCGCCCTGGATTTTTATTTATTTACTGACCGTTCATGGGCAGATATACCATGCATCGTAAAACACCATCAAAGAAGTTCCCGTCTGTCATTACCATTTTCAGTGCGCCAAATTATCTAGACGTATACCACAACCGCGGAGCGGTTATCAAGTATAAAGACAAGAACATAACGATCCGGTACGTCAATCCTTTCATCTTCATCCCCTCTACTCACTCATCCGCTTTATTACAAGACAATACAATGCCACCGCCCACCCTTATTGGCTCCCCAACTTCATGGACGCCTTCACCTGGTCTCTGCCCTTCGTCGGCTCCAAGATCACCGACATGCTCCTCGCGATCCTCTCCATTTGTACTGAAGACGAGTTGGAAGATGACGGATCATCACAAGGTGACGAAGATGATGCAAGGACGTTGGGTGATATGACTCTCTCGCCAAGTGAGGCCGCTGCCAGGCGTCAACAGATCAAGAATAAGATTCTCGCGGTTGGTAAGATGCAGAGGGTATTCCAACTCTTGCGGTACGTTCTCAACGTATTGTCGTTGTTATGACAATGCTCAGATCTTACATCTTGACATTACAGTGAGGAAGCGGAGCATGCCACAGAACTTATGACAGCTGCACCAACGCCCTTACCTACACCAATTGGTGGACCCCCTCCACCAACCTCATGGCCTGGCGGGTTCGCCCAGCCAGATGCACTCGGCGTGCATGTCAACGAACTCAAACGATACATCCGCTCCTTCGACGATGCTCGTAAATCGGATCTAGTCAATGAACGTATGCCTACATTCACACCGACTGCGCTGCCCCTTGTACCTGTTCCAAGTATGAAGCTACCTCGGCTGACTCAGGAGAGTAGTATGCATACAGGCGACACCCCTGCGCAGAATATGGAAGAGCTGATTAGGAAAGCGTTGGAAGAGGAAGGATTGAGCGATGGGGGTGTTGTTGAAAGGATCGCTGAGAAGATCGCGAGAAGTAGTAAGGCGAGCAGTCGGCCTAGTGCATTGAGACGATTCGAAACTGTCGGATGAGCTATGGGGAGATCAGAGAAGAAGGGGTACGGAGAATCTGCATGTGATTTAGTATGCTTCCTGTGACTTGTGTATCTGTATATGTTGTAATTGTCTATGCTTTATATCTGTGTACGATTACTACCACCTACTATGCAATCTGGATTGTCAATGGCTACAACAAAAGAAAGGGCCCATTTTGAGTGCAGAAAAGTTGTGCCGTGGATATCACAAGACCAGAAATGATTGCCTAAACATACAGTATCATCTACAAGATTCTTATGATGTCTCAGTACATGATAACCAGAATGAAAGGATATATCTTCACCCATCGTTGAACTTCTTTCTCTTCCCGATAGTATGTCACACCCGTCAAGCTGAAGCGTACTTCTCTGTCCACTCCCGACTAACACGCTGGGCATCCTTCTCGTCCTCCTTGTAATGCTTCGCAACATCAGTTGCCAGGGGATCATCCGGATTTGGCGAGCTAAGCAGAGCTTGTATAGATAATAGGACGGTCCGAATTTGGAGCGCGGGGGACCACTTATCCTTCAGGATATCTAGACAGATTCGTCCGAGCTTGTCTGCAAGCATGACACAGATCAATCAGACAATAGCCCAAGTACAAGAGATTAGGGAATGCACCAATGTTGGGATGATAGATCTTCGTAAGGAATCGTACTTTCGGCGGGGCCATAGGGTATTCTTCGGGCAGGAACAGTTCGAGACGGAATACACCATCTGTCAGAACATCGAACACGTATGTTAATGCGGCATACGCATAGAGGTGATAAGGAGGGACTCACTTGCGAATGGACTTCCATCGGGACCCTGTATAGTAACATCGAAATATCGAAGGTTATCCTCGTGTGGTGAGGCTGTAATACCTGGCGCAGGGTCGGCAACAAGACGCTCGGTTTCCTGAAGTAGAGAATGGACGATTCATGGTATTAAGAACTGTAGGGACAAGTCCAGTGGCGTACCTTGATGATTCGCTACAGGACACCTTGTAAGTCCCGGAAAGCACGGATACATATCATAATACACTACTACATACCTTAGGGAGTGACATAATCCCGTTTGTAAGGATAGAAAGTGAAGATTGCAAAGAGAAAGGAAATGATATGGAAGAGACGGAAAGTGTCAAGACTCAAGAGGCTTAGTAGCTTGGGCATCCCACCGATCTCATTCGGCCACTCAGTTTTCCCACGGAGGATTTCCTCTTACTTCCAGGTCGCGATCACTCCAATTCAACTCTAACTCTGATTTTCCACTTTCTACTATACAGCCTTGACTGAGAAGTTCGAATCTTACTGATGGAAGAACCACAGGTGGAGCAGCCTGACTGATCCTAAATGATCATACCAATCACGTCACGTATAACTTTATAGGGCGAGAAATCCAGTCAACCGCAAGATGATTGGGTACGGTTTATTAGCTCGGACGGGTATAGCTTTCTCGTCAAGCGCAAGGTAGCACTTGCGAGCCCTACCTTGCGCGGTATGCTCGATGTCAGCAGTACGTGAGCCTGTCATCCAACACCTCGGACTGCATGCTGACAACGTCGCGGAAGGTAATTTCGCTGAGGCGGCCATGAATACTTGTAGACTGGAAGAAAGGTTCGTGAAGCTCTTATTCTACTACAGTGGAAGAACTGATGTGCCCCCTCCAGAGGCATTGTAGTTGAGAAACTACTGGAGTACCTTGCGTATAAATCTACATTTGAGAGCGCCCCGAAGAAAGAAGATATCCCAGACTTCATGGAGCGTATTGCCCCTGAGATAGCACTGGAACTGTGAGCCGTTCGCTGTGATGGTGTACCTGCAGGACTCCTGACATCTTCACCAGTTTGATGGCAGCCGATTATTACGACTGTACGTTGCAGATATGCGGAATAAGGTGCTTAACATTGACCATCTTTTCAGCTTGATCCACGCGGTGTCCTTCAAGCTTGAGGTACCAGCCACATCGGGTATATCTTGCAACCGTCTCTATGAGGCATGGTTGCAGAGTTGTTCCTGCCCCGGCAATCTATGCATGGATTATCATTACCACCCGTGGTGTTTCCCGGCTCATTTCTGCAATGACTGTCATGCTCTATGATTGCAGAAAAAATATGAGCGTTTCCGATAAGGAACATGCCGTAATGTCCTTGGTTTCCTGTTGACACCTGTGTAGTATTTGGTACCCTTGGGTCTCGTTCGTTGGTCTCACGACCTCATACTCTAGTGTACATGTGCGACGTTGTACCTTCGTCACATAAGCAATAGATAATCCCATCTTGTGAAAGGCATGAAAGACGAGACCTTCCTCGTTGGGACAGCTACTTGAGCGCATCAATCTGAGCATGCATCCGATCGTGTGATCGCGACCGACCTTCCTCCATTGTTCCTTCCACCGCGTATTCATCTTATTTCCTCAAGAGTATGCAACGTCCCAGGATCGCCACTCACCCAAAATCACGAGAACGACATAAAGCTTTACGCGCTACTTCCCTTGCCAGTGGTATTTCATCTCAGACGTGAGGACAAAGAAGAGTGCCACTGCCTCCGAATATATATACGACTCGCTCGAGAAGATAAACCTGAGCTCTTCTTACCCTCTACCAAGATGGATGACAATGACATTAGCATGGCAGATGGGTATATGGACCCAGAGTTTCGCGCAGCAATGTTTCCTCAGGTACCCACCCTCGTTTGGAAGTCGACCCAGGACACGCAATGCGCTATCTTGGGAGAAAAGCTTGCTGCAAGTGGTGAGTTCTTACACGATCTCTCTGCAACGAATACCATAAAGATGCTCATATGTTCTCCAAGCACGTCCGGTTGAGAAACCAACTCGCTCCTCTTTGTTCGATCTATATCGAACCCCTTCAGGTTCATCGTCTGGTCCTACTCTTGTTATCCCCGGGCGTCGACAGAAACCCGTGCCTATAGATCAAGCACCCCGAAATTATAATAGGTCCGCGGAGGAAGAGAACGTATTCGTACCGCTCTTCAGGAATGCCGATAAGACAATGGATAATAATTCTTATGCCAAGAAGAGACGTAACGAGAAACAGGCTCTTCGACAGGCCCAGTCTACCGAAGGAGTATCAATTATTGTTGAGGACCCAGTTCCTCAACGTTCAAGTTCGCGCTCTGAACGCTCTAGAGACAAGAGTAGCCATGTCTCCAAAACCATCCGCAACGGACGCACCATGGGGGCGGAGGACATGGGGGACATTAGTGCTGATGGTGGTATGCAGTCACCAGCTTCCATACCACCATCTTCCTGCTCTCCAGGGATCGTAGAAACTGACGGCGATGAATCGCCTATCTCGGTCTCGAACTCGAAGGCACGAGCATCACGACCAGTCCAACAATTGGCAACTCCCCCTACAACCTCGAGTTCATCTGCACGAACATCTTCATCTTCATCTATCAAATCTAATCCTGTCTCGCGCAGTTCCAGTTCGAAGGCAATGCCAGATCATACAACAAGGACTCCTGCGCCACCCCCTCCTCCTGCCGTATCAGTTGCACCGACCATTTCACCGGTACAACGAACATCTCAATATCCTCGACCTACGCCTCCGGCCCTAGGCATGCGTCGTCCTACGTATAATGGTGCGAGTACCCTAGAATCGAGATTGGCTGGTCAGCTTCCTACGAAGCAACGTCGTTTCAAGCCACCCTCTGCCCGACCTCCGGGTGGACCATCGGCATCAGGAGCAGGGGCAGGGACAGCAGTGGTTCAGCAGCCTTCGAAATCTGCGCCGCAGCCACAGGCTCAAATTCGAGTGTCTGAAGCTCAGGAGCCTTCCAAATCCGCTGCCACCGCTCATCCTCAACAGCAAGTCGCAGCCCCGAAACATGCTCCTGTTGCGCGGTCACGATCACGTTCGTATTCACCTCCCCTTGATGCGGACTCCAGTTACGGTAACCTTAGCATGGAATTTGACTTCGATACTATTAACGAAGTTATGAAGGAATACGATTGAACAAGGACATCGGGTTCATCTTTCATCCATGTTTCATTTTTTTCGTTCATCTAAGATTATACCATGCATCCTTGAGCTTGCTTCGACATTGTTGGTACATGTTTCGTATACTGCTTTCGTTCCACATTCGCTAATAATGATCGTTCTATGTATCTAGTACGTTAGGGTAATTTTGACTATGGTTATACTGTAGAAGACAGAAGGAATAGTATGTATCTCCAAGGATAGAAAAACTTCCATACTTTTGTGCACAATATGTCCGAATACCGGCAAAGAAACAGATCTAGCACTTGATCGATGAGAAGCACATTAGAGAGGAATTCCAGCGTATTCATCGTAACCCAAAGCAAGGTTCAAGTTCTAAGAAAAAAATATCAGCACAAAAAAATTCACGAATGTAACTCGGGTGATCACGTACTTGAAGGCACTGAGTAGCAGCACCCTTGAGCAAGTTGTCCAAACCACCCACAACAACCGCCCGATCTCCGTCACTGTGTACCTGGAACCCACCGACGGACCATCCGTGCTTACCCTCCACATCCGGGAGTGTGGGCACCTCCTTCTTGATCGTCACTAGCTTCTCGCCAGAGTACTTCTCCTCATACAACTCTTGCACATTCTTCGCGTTCAACTTCCCATTCAGAGGCATGGACAAGACGGAGGTGATTCCACTGAACCATGGTGCAACATTAGGGATGAAGGCAACCTTGAAAGCTTGCGACGGGTCTGCAAGGAGATGTGATAGGTGATAGCCAGCCTCACGTTCGTGAATATGGTTGGTCAGAGCATAAGGTCGAATACCACCACCAAGGCTTTCGGGTGTGACCTTAGGTGCAGTTGTAGGTCGTCCATCCGCTTCGGGAGGACCGGCGATAGTGCCTGCACCGCTATATCCAGAAATACCAAACACGGTTGGCCAAACGCCAGGCTTAAGGTGGTTCAAGAGAGGCGCAACAAGGAGCTGAGTCGAGGTGGCGTAGCATCCTGGGTTTGATATCCTCTTTGCGGCACGGATGTTCTCGCGAGAGTAGAGCTCTGAAGTGCGTGTTAGGAAGCGAGAAAGCGATGATCATTAGGTGTGATAATACAAAGATACGTTTACGCAGAAGCCTCACCAGGAAGTCCGTATGTCCAACCGTTTTCAAATCTATAGTCCGCGCTCAAATCCACCACAACACTCCTGTCAGTTCCCCTCTCCTTCGCCCCCCGATCTACTGCATCAACGAAAGGCTTGCAGATGCCATTTGGTAAGGCCATGATCCAGGCATCGACCTCGCCTTCTTTCTCCATCTTTTCCACATCCTCGACACTCAAGTTAGAGTATGTGATGTTGGACTTGGCGTACTCCTTGAGAGGGTATCCAGCGAGTTGACGCGACGAAACATGTGTGAGTTCCAAGTGAGGATGTTGAGAGAGGATCGAGGTGAGTGCTTGACCAGTGAAGCCACGAGCACCGATCAGAGCCACGCGTTTTGGTTGAGTCGAAGGAGCAGCGGTTGCATATCCTCTTTGAGAACCAGGAAGGACACGTCTTGCGAAACTCGAGTACGACCTTGTTCCCAAAGCAGCGGAGGGGCGATGACGCGGTCCGACAGGCAGGAAACTCCTAGCGATCCGTCCATTGGCCTCGAAACCCTTTACAATCTTCTCAACTTCATCCACATCATGTATACCATACCAGAACAAACTCTTTCCATTCCTTGTGAAGCTTCCATCCGCTCTCTCGAAATGCCAAGCACGATTCTCATCGTCCGCGCGTGCAGTCCAGAAGAGCTTTTTGTGGTCCTTCTTGATGGCATGCCACACGTTGTCAACGATCCCGTTCAAAACACCAGACCGCGAGGCGAGAAGTTTGGTCATAACGGGAATCTCGCCTTCCGGACGAGTGACGATCGCAACGACGTCCATTGGTTCATCTCCGTAAATCGTGTAGGGTGCCTTCTTCAACTCGTTGAGGACACCAGTGACGCTTTGATCTCCGGCCAGAACATCTGGGTCTCGGTCGTGGATGACTTGACGCAAGCGATCCGGACCGACACTGTCGATAGAGTCGTGTTTGTATAGTTTGTAGCCACGACGAATGAGGGTTCCTGCACCAGTGTCGGTGAAGAGTTCGCGCTGGAGCATATCTGCTGAGATGACAGCTACGGATGAGGTACGGGGTAGGTTGTCCAAGAGTTCCTTAAATTCTCGTAGTTTGAGCTTGGTACCATACTTGACCCATGGTTGTTTCATCAACTCCTCGTATTCCTGCAGGACTGTAAGTACTGGTAGAGTAGGATTACGATGGACCCTACCTCGTCGAGATTGATAACATCGAGTTTTTCGCCCGTCACACCGTGGAACAAACCACCCTTCTCGTTCAAGAAAACAATCTTGATAGGCTCGAGCTCCTTCGCAAGCTCACCTGCCGCGATATCCGCATTCACATTCAAGATCTGACCGCTGTCGCTCTCTGCCAAACTGGTCAGGATTGGCAGTGCACCAGCACGAATGGATGCCTCTAGAGGACGTTTATCAATCCTTGTAATTTTACCGACAAGGCCGTACTTGTCTTTGTCGAGATAGTCGGCGGTGAAAACACCAGAGGTGATGGGGCGAGCCCGGGTTCCTAGCTTTTCGAGTGCAGCAACGAGTTTCAAGTTCTCCTCGAGGAAAACACGCCGTGCGATCGAAAGAGTCTTCGCATCTGGAAAGAGAAGATATGATCAGCCTTATTTCGAGTGGGGTTCTGGTAAGTGAATGAGTTGTGAAATAGTTTCTGCATGTGTTCAACATAATTGGCAATCATAGGCGTCATCGATAGATGTCACCGTCAACGCCACAGCAATAGGTTTTGTAAAAGACATTTACTGCAAACGCCTCGCAGACCTGCCTGAAGTGGACAGGTCCGACCAAATACAGCAGGGTGGCGCCCAAACTCCAAATATGAATCAACGTGAATAAGAAAAAGCGGTGGGACTAGGCGTCCTTGTATGCAGTGGAACAGAATGTCGCTTCCGCGAAATTAGCCGGACAAGCATCTCGTCCGTAGTGAGGTGTGGTTTGGGGACATCGGCCGGTGGACAGACACGTCGATCTACTCCCTTCGGCTTTGCTGAGAGGCTAATGGCCTAACGCAGTCAATATCCCCACCAAACGCGAACTGTCAAGCTCCGAGAGGGTATACCAATCGTGTCATCTGGCCTCTATATGACGGAACCACAATAGATGCAGGGTCTGAGCTGGTCTGAGCTATTTCTGCAATAACCGATGTTGTTCAGGCACCTCTCGTCTCTACGATGGATGACGATAGACCCGACGCCAAGAAAGCATCGATCTGATACCGAGCCACGGCCGACTCTGTCTATGGGTACCTCCGCAGTCGAGCTCTTCAGCGTATGCGGCAGACCGAAGGTGCCCGAAGACAAGTCGACTTGCGGTAAAGCAAAACAATGGGCAGAAAGCCGTCCAATGAATTTCGATGAAGATGAGGTTTGGTGCACTTACCTGTTACACGAATACCATCGATGTAATCCGGAACGATACCCTCGCTTTCGATGATGCCGTTCAATTGGGGACCTGCACCATGGAGCACAACAGGGTAAAGACCGACACGGTAGAGGAAAGAGAGGTTGAGAGCGAGTTCGTCAACCTGGTCAAGCACGGCACCACCGATCTTGATGACAGCAAATTTAGCAGGCTGATTTGCATCTGAGGAAGATGAGAATATTCTGAGGTAGCGCTCCACTTCACGCTTGGTTCCAATGGAATAGAGGAGTCGGGTAATCGTATCCTGTGTAAAGTCAGAGAGCGAGTCCTGGTGGTAAGTCAGAATGTTGCAGACACACCCTGTCAGTCTGTGCAACAGAGTTGATTGACCGGGCAGGGACCAGCTGCCGCTGCCTAACTATGTGAACGGCAGCAGGACGGGGGGCAGCAAGGATTGCACGCTTTCCATTGCGTACGGAGAGGGTACGGCTGGTAGCGAGCATGGTGGAAACTTGAGAGGAAGCTGTAGGACTTATGGGGTTTTTATACTCAAGAGCCGGAAGTAAGAAACATGCGCTTACCTGGAGAGGTCGAGGGTCACAGCCAACCCAAGAATACAGTCCACTCAGGATCTACTAGCACAATTCTCGCAGCGAGTCATGGTGCTGACTAAGCTGCACACACGTCTATATATGGCCTTTGTATTTCGCCCTTGCCACTGGCACCTCCTCCTTTACCACGACCTCCTTCCTACTTCCAAAGACTCTGTAACAGAACAAGGAATCATTTGTCTCACACTACAAACTCGACCGTCGCTGTCGACGTTTGTGCCCTTTTCATCGCTTCTGGATAGCTTACATCTTCATTACCCTGACCTCAAGAGCCACCTTGATTCAGACTTATGTCTGCCCATGAACCTGCCTTCTTCATAGAGCCCTCTTCTTCGTCCAAACGTTCCTTTGGTCAGATATCAGAGGACAGCGAATATCCAGAGGCGAGTGGCAGCGCCTCAAGCAGTTCTGACACCAGGCATGGGCGGAATGGGCGGAATAGTCGTAAGCGAGCGCGTAGCGATTCCCCAGAAAGAGGGGATGCCATACAGGTGCAGCAGGACCTTAGCGGCTCTGCCTCGTTTACTGCATCTCCCAATGCCGTCGCAATCAGTGTATTTCCCACTGCGCCTCTTCCCGTCCTGAGCAGCCCCTCGCTTTTGCCGCTGCCAATTCCAGACGTTACTCCTCTATCTCCCACGCCTGAGCCTGTCATTTCCCCAGTTGACAACACCGAACGTCTCAGGAGGTCATTAGAGCGCTCGAATGCCTTTGACGACTATATATCTGTCTTGCGCAGGGGACGCGATCAGGCCTCTCCTGCACCTCCGAGTGAAAGTACCCAATCAAATGAGGTGGGGGAGCGTTCCCGTTTTCTTGCTGAACACATCGAGCAATATCACCAGATGGAGGCTACAAGACCCGTCGATCCGACAAGACCACATCGTCGGCCAGCAGAAGCAAGGGGAGTAGCGGTACAGCATGGCATCTCTACACCGTATACATATACAACACCCTACCAATCTTTCCATCTTTCCCCCTCTTCTACATCCTCCTCTTTTCCTTTCAGACGGAGTAATAACACTGCTATCAGTAGCTCTGACAATAACAGCAACGACAACAGGCCTAGTCCTCTCCGCCCCTTCCCTTACCCAACGCCGAATCAGACGTCTCCCGGAGTTCCAGACCCAACTCCTGTCGATGTCACCTCCCCTACTTACGATATTGACATTCCTTTGAATATTCTGAACCCCTTTGGTGCGGACGCCGACTCGGATATCGAAGACCTTACACACTTTGTCCCACCCAGTACTCAAAGCAATAATCGATTACCACCTGGTAGAAATCATCCCTCGCCGATTCCTTCCAGTCGTCACTACGCGATGGATCCCGCTGGCGACAGAGGTTTCAGTCAACGTGATGACTTATGGAATGACAATCTTGAGAGATGGGCAGGTACGTCTGTTGATCGCTGTGTATCACTTATCTGAGAATTTTTACAAGTAGCAGCTGCTTCTCGTCGAGACTCACAGGACCGTTGGGATGACCGAGAAAGAATTGAGCGTGACTGGAGTGCGGGTCTTGAGAGCCATACGAATACGAATGAAAGGCGGGGATTTCAGTCACGAAGAGGTGAATATATTGATTGTCTACCATACATATCATCCGAGCTCATCTCTACGTCAGGTCCTGCGAACGTTCCTTCCGCTCCTCGAGAGCCTCCTAGGTTCTACAATAAGGCACCACCAATACAACATTCACCAGTGTATCCAGTTGTTCCCAACTTTTCCGGTTTTCCTGCTTCTCCCGCTCAACGCGAAACTGACCAGGACAGCTATCAGCACGATCATGTCATGTCTGAACGGGGACCATGGATCCGCATAGTCGACGACGATGACGCTCTCTTTGAACGTGCTAACAGGCGTACTGGCAGGAACGGCCGAAATGAGTTTATGCCACCAAATCACAGTGCTAGCGGGAGACCTGCCTTGCCTCTATCTTCGAACGGTGGAAGACGAGAACCTCTGAGCGTGGAGCGCATGTTTAGCGATGTGAATGCCGACATTGTAGATGGTATCCTCAACCGCAACGACATCGAGCGCGAAGGGTTAGGTTCACCACAAGTGCGAAACTCGTTGTCGTATCGCAATCCACCGTCATCATCTTCATCTAACTCATCTCGTGCTTCGAACGGGTCACAGTCTTCAGCGTACTTCTCGGCATCTTCCTCTCCATACCCTTCAACTGGGCCAACCAGTTTTTACCCCTTTTCCTTAAACACTTATTCTCCAGGTGTGAGTCGCTACCACACCGCGGTGTCAAATTTCAACGTTCCGGAGAGAAGCGATCCTCCTGCATCCTTCTCTGTGGCGGAGCGAAGTCAAAACGAGGTTCCTCGGCAGGCTACGTCTGGGAGGGAAGTCGAATTGGTGCTACAGAGTTTCCAGGACGTTCTTGGGAATATTGGCCGCCCTGAGCCTTCTACATCTAGTGGCCAGACTGGCACTGACGGAAATACGTCATTACCTTCGTCAACAAGAGCACGAGATGCTAGTAACCCCCTCGAACTCGAACGACATCTTCGGCAGATTGAACAGGCAGACGAATCTTCTCATAACAGACGCTACAACCTTTCTCCAAACGCAATTGCTGATGACCTTGAGGAGATTCTGCCGGACAATGCTCTATCCTCCCCTCATCCGGATTTGGATGAGGATGTCACCATGGACAGGGCTATACGGGCTTCCATCCAGGCTGCAGAGGGACTTGCGGCTGAGTTTAGCAATGCAGGTGTTCCTGAGATCTCTCCTGAGCTGAGGCAACTGTTGCGTACTGTCCAAAACCACACATATTCATTATCACAAACCTCTAGGCGCACACCTTCTCGAGGACCTTCTCGTCATGAACGCCCTGTGCCAGAAGTGGAACACAGGGCACCGGGCCCATACGAGCATCTACCTTCGGCCCTTCGTCCGTCGCCCGTCGCCGTTGATTTCCGCATCGAGAATGGAAGAGTGGTGGAGGCGCATCGCTTCAACCCGTTGACAGACACAACAGGTCCACCGGTGGACGCCCTAACCTATCTTCGAAATCGCCAACAGGCCTTGCGTGACGGACGTGCGCTGCAAGCCCAACTACGAGATGGCCGTCCTCAAGGACAGAACCCTGCTTCAGTTTCAACCATGGAAGGTTGGAGACCGCCTTCGCCGCCACCAGCACCGACACCACCTTCACATTCTGCGAGATCTTCCCAATACCCTAATTTGAATCTCAATGATTTCCATGACGGTCCTTTCAGAGCCTCCATGGCCCGTACTATGGCGTTGAATCGTCGCCGTGCTATGGGTCAGGCTATCGCTGGGAATAGGCCTCCCCCAAGTCACTCTCTTGCTTCACGTCCCAATCGGGATTCCGAAAGAGCGCAACCTAGTTCAAGACCAAGTCGCCCGCCCTATGCCATTCCACCAAGAAACTATCTCGTAAGTCCTTACTTGGTCTCTTAATCTTCGGTATTCTAACATTGCATTATTGCAGGATTCGCGATCTTCATCACGCCCTACTCCTTCCATTGGCACTGAAAGAGACAGGCCACCCGTTCTTCGAGATCTCGATTTTTACAACCCGGGTACTGGCGACAACGGTACATCCAGAAGACGAGCTAGCTTTTCTCGTGAACAACCGCAGGTTTCTTCGCAGTACTCTCGCGACCAACGAGAGCTCCATGATTTCGTTACTCGTCGAAGGCCGGTAGCTACTCTAGCTCTGCAAGTTAACGAACCCAATTCTAGACATGAGGACTTGCCACTCTCATTCACTCGGCGCGGCGATCGTGATCGTAACGATGTCTATAGACGACGCAATAACGATGGGAGGTCTTCTGATTCATGGGGAAATATTGCTGGAGATATCTCAATGGGTAGTCCAGACATGTCTGTTGTTAGTTCTCGTCCCTTGGATCCCGTACCAACGCCTGCCATACGTGGCCCTCCCCCGCGTTTAAGACACCAGCCGGCTCATGGTTCGCGTTCAAATCGCGGGTGGGGCCGTGATTCGCCGCCATTGATACCTACCGGTCCTCCCCCGTTCTCCTATGCTCGTCACGCTGACGCAAGGCCGGTCAATGGAGCGCTACCGCCTCACTTGCAAGCTGGAACCACTATGCAGAGTCCGCACAATAGAGCCCGACTTCAGGCAGATATAAACACTGAGCTAGAACGTTCTCGTGAAGACCGGCTTACTCGCGTTCGTCGTCATGCGCATGCCAGAGAGCTATCACGAATCATAGTAAGTGAAGTTCATTATAGAAAAGAATAGATGTATAGATACTGACATATGGATGCAGGGATCTAACGACCTCGAGAGCGCGTACGAAGGTCTTGTTCGCTTTACTGCAATTATGGAGGAGGGCGGAACGCGACGAGTTCCTCAGGCTGTCATTGATAGCCTTCCTAGTGGCGTTTACAGCGACTGGGCTACGCCTGGTGAATCTGAAGACTGCTGCCCTATTTGTCTCGACGACGTGAGTGCCATCTCGCTTTTGCCTCTAGTGATCATTGCTGACCACTCCGCTTCAGTATGAGCAGGATGCCCCAGTTCTAAGGGTCCCGGCTTGCAAGCACTGGTTCCATAAGACTTGTCTTACACAGTGGTTGAAACGTGGGGATACTTGTCCCGTGTGCCGAGCAGCTGTTCGTCCAGAGCAAGGAAATGGTCCACCTACCCGAGGCTTTCCCCCTGTGCCTGGTCCCAGCAGTAGCCGTGGCGGTAGAAGATTTGATTCTGACGACGACGAAGATGATTTCTTCCTCCCACTTGACTTGTTTTGAACGAACGGTTGGACAGTATATATAGCAATCTCTCGCATATCCTCGCATTCTGTTTCAGATTCCCCAACTTGTATTTTTGCATGATCTTGCACGTTGCGCATCTTTTATATATTAGTGTTACCCCGCATGTACAATCACAGACTTCCTGTATCACACACATCACATGGCTTTCATGCTTTCCAGTATAACGATGGATTCGATCACAGGGGCAAATTTGCAGGCATGTCAACTCAAAAAGCGGGTCCTGGAAGACAGAACGTGCGCGGAAGAGCGTCGCAGGCCGTATATTGTCGTAGAATCCCGAGTCCAGTGCGCGTAACAGAGTACGACGGGTGAAGAAAGCCTCGCATACATAGTATCTGGAGAGCAATATAGCACATATACATTCCCATATAATCGACGCTTGTCACCCCTGCCTTGACAGCCTCCCGCCGCGGCGCAGACAGGAGCGACTCGCCCATAGGACAATCATAGAAGTCGGTAGAAAGTGAATCCTCCTCTACTTCTTTTTGGGAGTCTTCTTGATCTCGACAACAGTGAGACCTAAAAAATGACAGAAGCGAATGAGTTTCTCAAGACTGAACCTTGCAAATTCACTGCGCACCAGGAGGGAGCGACTGCTGCAGCTTGTCGGCCTTCTCTGGGTCATCAAGAGACAAAGTGTAGAGGTATCGTGAGCAGCGAATCTTGAACTTTGTCTTCACCTTGCCACCGGGCACCCGCGGCGCGATCTTCTTGATACGTGCCTCTGCAATACAAGTTCAGATGAGTTCCTCCGTAAATGTAAATTCAAACATACGAGACGCATCCTTGCGGGTAGCAATCTCAATAAACTGCTTGATGTCACGGACTTCCTTGGGCTGCGAAGTGCAATAGTCAGCCTCGTCATCGTCATTAACAGCAAGAGCATACGTACCATGACTGGCAGGTGTCTTGAGGTCAGTGCCCGTACTTTGTGGTGAATGTATCTGATAGCCCGAAACGGATGTGGCTGAAACTCTATTTCCACCTATACAGCTCCGGGATGTGCCGATCGGTGCTCGTGTTGGCGCCCAGCGAAGATGGAAGAGCAAAAATCGTGAAATGTCATAGAACATGGGGATATATAATGATACATGCCTAGTGTACCTATGTAAACAAAAACACAGCAATGTCCGAGGAGAGATAGAAATGCAGGTATAAGTATCGTAAAGGTCGTAACAATCGTGAAAGAATCCAAAAATGTATGTAGTACTTGAAGAATATTGAGCATTCATACTAAGATCATTTCCTAGGGGAACTCGCAGGAGAACCGAGAACAGTCGATGGTCGTTCCAGACGGCTGCGCAACCGTTCCACTTCAAGTTCAAGGCTGCAGAGGGGTGTCAGCAATTACGAAATCATGCGATGGATGGCACTCACTTGAGGGCTTTCTGCTTGAGATCTGTGGCTTCACGTTCTGCCCGCTGTTTGGCAAGCTGGAGATTGTTCTCGGATGTTTGCTAGAGAAAAGAACAGTCAAAAACGACACACAAGGATCGATATGCACATTAGCTTACTAATTCGTCCATAGCTTGGCGCATGGAGACGACCTTCGTTTCGTATGTCTTCACCTCTTCTTCAAGACGAGCTCTCTGTCGGTCAGCTTCTGCTAGCTGGAACTTGGTGTCTCGAGCACTCTTATCAACTGAGCGGTGCAAACGAGAGCTTTCCTGAGAATTTTTGCCGAGCTGGCTGGTGAGCTCCTCAATCCTGCTTTCCAGTCTTCTGGAAGTCGTCGCGGGTCGTGGAGAGTTCAAGGACTTTGTTTCGAGATCAACAATCCTGACGTTCAGCTCTTTCACCTGCTTCTCCAGGTTGGCCTAGTAGAGATTCAACTTGTCACTATCACTCTAGAACACAAGGAAATGATATCACTTACATTCAGCTTCTCCAGCTCCGAATTCTCCACCCGGACTTTCCCAAGTTCGATCTGGCACTCGTTTGCGTAACCCTCCGCCTTCTTCATGCGGTCAAAGGCCATAGATACTCGGTCGTTCTGCTCCTCAAGCGACCGCTCAAGATCTTGCTTCTTGAGCCTCAAGTTCTGCAACTCCGTCTCAGACGACAGTTTGCCAGCATCGACGTGATCGAGCTTGATTGACTCCAGCTCTGCCTGTAATGCTCGCCGGGCTTTCTGCAGGAGTGCTCTGTCGGCCTCTGCATCATTGAGCACGCTACGCAGTTCGCGCACTTGAGAATGAAGGGAAACAATCTGAGATTGCTGCTCGGTCTGGGCCGCAGAGGAAGACTCATAAGCCTTCGTAAGGTCCAGGATCTTGGTCTCGAGACGCTCCTTCTCTTTCTTCCAGGCTCCTCCGTTGTAGACTTCATCGTCGTAGCGAAGCTGAAGCTCATCGTAGTCGGACCTCATCTTGCGAGTTTCTTCACGAAGACGGCTCATGGTATCCCGTTGAGACTGGAGTTCTCCGCTGAGCTGAGCCAACTCGGCCTGGTACTTCTTGCGAGTCTGTTCAGCAGCGAAGTCACGTTCAGCAAGATCTTGCTGATGTTGCTTCCTCTCGTCCTCCATCTTTTCAGCCAGACGTTGACGTAATAGTTCAAGGTCAGAGGATTCGCGGCCTTCTTCCTCTAGCTTAGCTTCGAGATCACGAACACGCTCCTCAGTAACCTTCAGGCGCTCTGAACTCGACTTTCTCTCTGCGACGATGTCAGCATGCGACTTCTCGAGATCGGCAAGAGCACGGCGAGCAAACTGTTCTGCACGGATGGCCTTAGCTTTGCTGATCTCAGCCTCCTCCAGCCTTCGCAGGTACGAATCAGTCTTCTCCTTGTAGCTCTCGACTGCAGCTTGCAATTCAGAGTGAACGGCAGAGGTGGCAGTGGAGGTGATCTCAAGCTCCTGCATACGAAGCTGAAGTTGTTTCCTGAGGGCGGCTTCGTCGTTCTTCGCCATCATCTCCACCTCAAGACGATCCTTGAGATCCGCAATCTCGGATTGCAATTGCTTCTTGGAGTGGCTAAGCTCTTGGACTTGACGACGTTGATCTTCGAGTTCGACGTGAGCTGCACGTTGCTGAGCGAACAAGGCTTTGCGAGACTCCTCGAGACGAGAATAACTTTCTCGCTCATCGAGGAGCGTCTTCTGGAACTTCTGCCACATCGACTGCACATCCTTCAATTGAGCCGCTTCCACCGCCCGACGAGCTTCAGCTTCGTCTTCGAGCAATTCGCCTAGTCTTGTGTTCTCTTTCGAGAGACGAGCACGGTATTGTTCCAAAGACTGTTTTGAGCCATCACTATTCTCTAGCTCGGCGGTCATATCGCGGAGCAATGCCTCAAGATGACGTCTAACACGAGTGGATGCGGCCATCTGGATCTCAAGAAGTTGCACCTCCTGCTTGAGAGCACTGACTTGAGCATGTTTGTCTGGAGTTCGGGGAGATTCTGGCGCAGAGTCTTTCCTGACACGAAGAATGCCATTGGGACGCTTGGAAGGAGTGACATTTGCCAACGTTCGGACACCCCGAGTCGGCGCACGTGAGGAGAGTTCTCGTTCCATCTCTTCATCAACCAATTGCAGCTCACGGAGCAGACGAGAACGGAAAGCATCGTCTTTGGGTCCGCTCAAGACCAGTCGCCGAATTTCCTGATGTTGTCGATTAACATGCTCTTTGATCTTAGAAGCGGTGTCTTGAGCCATAAGCGCATCTTCAAGTTGGTTCTCCAATTGGTTAATGCGGCTCTCGTATTGCCGCTGCAACTTGGCTGTGGATGTGGGAGCCTCCGTCTCATTGGCCAGCTTGGTGAGCTCGGTCTCAAGATTATCCTTGGCCTTCTGAGCAGTCGCGAATTGTTGGGAAACGTCAGAGACTTGAGTTTGAGCGAACCGTAATTCTCGTTGAAGCTTGCGAATCTGAGCTTCGGCTATTTCTCGAGCATGTCGTTCGTTCTCAACATCCTTGAGAGCCCGGTTAGTCTTTTCTTCCTGTATCCGAATAGCCTTATTCTGTGACCTAAACTCAGCCTCCGCTCGTTCCTTCTCTCGAACCATGTCTTCGGCCTCAGTCGTGAGACGTGACTTGGATTTCTCCAACGACCGGATATAGGCGGCCTGCTTCTGCAGCTCTTCTTGAGCCTCCGTCAGTTGTTTGTCGGTGACACGCTTCGCCTCCTCAAGTACGTGAACATGCTCGACGATTGTCTTGTCCTGTCGTGCCTCTAGCTGTTTGACCTCCCATTCACGAGCCTTCAAATCGTCAAGCGCTTTGTTGAGTTCTTTGTTGAGCCTGGCGTTTAGATCTCGCAAGCGATTGACTTCTTGTTTCTGTCCCGCAAGAGACTTCTCCGTTTGGCTTCGCTTGGCAAGTTCACTCTCGAGTTGTTGCTTGGTGGACTCGAGCTGACGGTCATGAGCAGCCTTTTCGCGCTCGAGTTCCAGAACGACGTCTTCGAATTCCTGGTACTTGGACTGTGTGGTTGCAAGCTTGCGCTCGGAAGCCTGGGAAAATGCAATACTTTTCAGTCCGCATCGCAGGGTATATAAAAAAAAGGGACAACACCAACCTCCTTGTCCTTAATTGCTTCAGCCAACCGACCATCCAGATCTGTTTGACGAGATCGAATGAGTTGAAGTTCCGACTCCAGCGTCCGTTTCGCCTTCTCAGCATCCGACAAGGCACCCTCTGCCTTCTTGAGTTGAGCTTGGACAGCACGCTCTCGGTCGGATAATGATCGATGACTCTGCTGCAGGGAAGCGTGCTCTCTAGTAATAGTGTCCAAGCTGACTTTGAGTTTACTCTGATTTTCAAGTGCATTCTTCCGTACGTCGGCAAGATCTTGCGACAACTTGTTTGCTTGCGATCGCAACGACAGCAATTCCTCTTCCTTGCTCTTGTCAGCTTCCGAACGTCGAGTCTCCTCGTTAGTTTTTGCCTCAAGTGACGCACGAAGCTCGTCCAGCTCTGCTAGAAGCCTCGATCGTTCCGAAGAATCGTGTTTACGTTCCTCCTGCTCAGCTTGCAATTCGGACGCAAGGGTGTCGATATCGTTTTGTAGCTGGGTTATCTCTTTCAGAAGACGTCCTCGTTCCTGTTTTGAAGAGGCCAGATCGGAGGACAATCGGTCGATGTCGCTCTCCTTCTGCTTGATGATATTGCTGTAATCCGTCGCCGCTCGGGTCAACTCCGTGAGCTGCTCCTTGGCTTGTCTGGCTTCCTCCTCGAGAGAGTCGGCTTTGTTACGAAGGGCATCCCTGTGGAAAACAATCAGTGAGGACAAGTGAGGTTAGAGCGCAATTCACCGTAACTTACCGGTTACGAAGCTCGCCAGAAAGCTTAGAGTCCAAGTCAGAAACTGCTGTCTCCATACGTTCCTTCATGCGAGCAACGTCTTCCTCCCGTTGAACCACTAAGTTCTTGAGTTCCTCCGCGACCTTTTGAAGCTCCTCCTTCTCGGCGTTCAATATATCGATATCCTCCTGTGCATCTTCAAGATGGGCAGAAAGCTCGGCTTCCTTAGCTACCCATTCTTGCTGCTCGCTCTCCAAGCGAACAAGGTGTTCTGCTGCTTGATCGAAAGCTTGTCGCAATGTCTCGTGCTTCTCCTCACTTTCCTTCTGCAACTTCAGTGCGCGGTCAAGTTGGTTATCCAGCGTGTCAAGGTCGGCTTGCAAAGCGTTGATCTCTTCTTCCAATTCGGCCTCGCGCTTCTTGCTACGTTCAAGCAGCGCGTCCTTGTCCAGAGCCAAAGCACGCTCAGCTTCCAGCGCATCTTCTACTTTACTCTTCTCGGATTCCAAACGCATCTTGAGATTCTCGAGAGCCTCACGTTCCTGTTTGTCCCGCTCGGCCCTTTCTTTGGCCAGGATCAGTTCAGCCTCTTTGCGACGAAGCTCCTCGTCATTGCGGGTGGCGGCGAGCAACGGGCGGACCTAAAGCAAGAATACAGTGTGTGAAACGAAAAGTGATGATGAAAACGAGATACCTTGGTAAAGAGCTGCCACCATGGCCAATCTCGTAGTTCGTTGTAAACCCGAGCATTCCGCTGGATAGTTCGGATAGCCACGGCGCGATTGAGAATCTTCTTCATGTGTCGTCTGGCCGTCCACATACGTGCAACGGCCTGTAGCCTTGAGAAAATCTCGAATAGTAAAGTATCCCTCCGCTCTTCGAGCTCCGCCAGGACACCAGCTTTGAAGAAGATTTTGGACGTTCCAATCCGGAAGATAGACTTGTCAAGCTCCAGAGCGTCGACCATTCGCAAGCAAGCCTTTCGACCATCCATGTATCCGCGAGGAATGACTCCAGGAGTCAGCACTTCATAACGCTGTCGGAACTCGACGAAAGGCAAACGATTGGGGTAACCGAGTCGCGCTATACGAATGCCTTCCAGGACGCCATTGCACCGCAGTTGATCGAGTACGAGAGGAACGTCGACGCGACCTGGCTTCTTGTGCGTATTTGGAACGATACAACGAATAAAGTGTGGCTGGGTACCCTGAAGCTGCGACATCAAACTTGCCAGTTGTTCCTTGTGTCGTTGGGCCACTGTTCGGAAGGCACCCTTCTTCGTGGCGCGCTTCTTCCCCATGGTGGCAAACGCATTGGCACCATTCGAGACAGCTGAAGGCGACTCACTGAACTCTGAGAACAACGAAGCAACATACTTCTCTGAAGAGTTGGCCAAGACACGGGTGAGGTTATCGTTCAGAGGATCCTTGTTCTTCTCCAGCCAGCCATCAGTACGGTATTCAACACGACCTGCATAATGCTGGATGAGGAAACCTTGTTCGAACCTCGTAGGCTCATATTTGTGCTTTCCCGGATGCTCCTCCTCTCCTGGTGTGGGCTCGGAGGCCCAGAGAGCGTGAAGTTTGTTCGTAAAAGTGAGATCAGTTGCCTTTGGCATGATACACTCTTCGTCCAACAAGCTGAGGACACCAATGGCATTGCCACTGGTCTCGATGAGGTCGATAGTAGGCTGAAGATCCAGTCCGAAGTTGACGTAGTCCCATTCGATACCCTCGCGAGCGTATTCTTCCTGCTCTAGTACGAACATGTGGTGATTGAAAAACTGCTGGAGCCTTTCGTTGGTATAGTTGATTAGCAGCTGTTCGTACCCATTGATATCAAAGATTTCAAAACCAGCGATATCTAGCACACCAATGAACGTCGACTTGGATGAGGGTCGATCAAGCGCGCGATTAATACGATCCACAAGCATGCCGAAAGACTTCTCGTATAAGGTCTTGCAAAGGGAGGCAAGTTCATCTGAAGCTTGTTGACGCGTCCTAGCTTGTGTAACCCATTCGCGCCCTGCAAGAACCCGCGGTCGTAGGACTGCCTTGGTGAACTCGGCAACGGGAATACCAAGGAGATGACAGACGCGTTCAGCTTGTGAAGGGTCTGGCATGACTGCATCGTCATTTCGCGTAGCCCCGATCACAATATTGCCGATATGGAGGATTGCGGCAACGATGCGGAAAAGGTCCCACTGGTCTGCTGCTGAGAAGCCTACGGTATCGAGAGCATTCTGCCTTCAAGTGAGACTACATATGGAGAGAATTTTTTTTACACAAGATTCTTACCTTCAAAGCTATCCACTCTTCCCGGTCATCAATGCCGTCTACTTCCCGTCGGCTCTTATTGAGGTACTCGTAGTCTTCAATCTCACCATCAAGCAATAACGTCTCCTTAAGACTATTTCCGCCGCCTTCCATGAGCTGATAGAAGACGTGGAAGCTTCGTTCTGCTTCACTTCTCACAACCACTCGACTTTTCTCAAGCAGATACCAGTCGATGTTTGCACCAGCGATGCTACCATCCGGTGCAAAGCTGATTCGAATGAACTTTCCGAAACGACTGGAATTGTTATTCCTCTGCGTTTGAGCATTACCAAACGCTTCCAATATCGGATTTGCTTGAAGGATCTGGCGTTCGAGTAGACCCAGTCGACCCTTGGACGTAAGCGAAAGTGTGGATGAGCCTGACGCGGACATCGACGCGTGCTTTGTATGAGAAATAGAATTATTGCGACGGAAAGAGGGATTCCGTGGTAGGCCAGTCGTTGGCATACTCGAATTGAACGACGATGAACCTACAAGGGAAGGAGACTGTGAATGTGCTGGGACATTTGTTGGCGGATGTGTATCCGTGGCAATGGCTGCTAAATATTGGATAACTTTCTTCGTACTCTCGGTCTTTCCTGCACCAGATTCACCGCTTGATATGAAGGAACAGTTCAGTAATGATCCAACCATAAGTGCGTGAAGAACCTACGTAATGAGGATGCTCTGGTTCTCTCGCTCCTCACCCATATTAACCCATGCGCGTTCAGCCACAGCGAATATATGAGGAGGGCTCTCATCGCGACGCTTGCTGCGATACTGGTGGACGATAGCATCCGAATAGAGAGGGAGATTCTGGTAAGGATTGATAGCGACCAAGAATAAGCCAGAATACGTCTGATATCATTGGTTAGTAGGACTGAGTGAGGAGTATTTGCTGAAACACCTACATAGATAGCTCCTGAGCCATACCTGAGTCTCAAGTTATGTACAACACTGGCCTCGTTCAGGAATGTCAGGTCTGCAATATCGTCTACGCGATCGAACTTTGGCGGATTCATCTTCGAAAGGGCATAGAGAGGTAGTCGTCGGATCTACAGCATATTCGAAATCCTGGTATTCACAACACATGCGTTGAGCTACCATAGCTGCACATACCTCACCCCCAGATGCCATTACAACCTCGCCCATATCGTCTTCTTCCTTCACAACCCATCCTGCTAGATATCCTTCCTTGTCGTCGGGCACCCAGACCCATTTCTTTTCGTTGAATTCCGCTTGGAGGGCAGCTGCTCTCGCGGCTTCGGCGCTCTGAGATGGCCTTGGTGCGGGCATCCCTGCACGATTGAATGAGCGTGACTGAAGTAAGTAATTGTAACAAAGAGAGAGTAAGTGAACAAAGAAAGAGTTATGCTCCTAACAAACGAGCCCTCAAAGCATTCCGAAGATACGCGCAGGAAAGTCGGAGGCAGAGGAGAGATGAACGTCCTCGGAACGCGTGCATGTTCAACACCCTGATCTAATCTTATCTAGCCGCGCTTCATTTCAAGCGGTGAAACATTCCGTCGCGATTCATTTAAGTTAGGAGATGTAGAGAATACAATGGAATGCCATGTCTGTTATGCAGCTCAAAATCTATCACATAACTTCGTCCACTTTGGACCGATGAATACAGAATCCCTAGGGATGATACGATCAGCCCTGTATGATTCGGAGCCAGGAGAGAACACTTACAGGGACAACCCATTCTTTGCAACTACAACACACCCCGGCCCAATCATAGTTGCCTAACTTTGCATTACATTTCTTATTTGGACAGACAATCTTTCCCGCATGTTCCCCTTTCGAAAGGAATGGCTCCATCCATTTCAACTAAGCAGTTAATGGTGAGGGTCATGGAGAGGCGAGAACGAATCATGAAGTGCTTACAGGTTCGACAAAATACCCAGAACACTTAGGATTGGCGAGGATTGGCGGACTGACGGGAGGAAGTGGCTGTGCTGGTCGAGCACGGCCTGCGTAATTCGCTGGTAGCGGGATAGATCTTGGCAGCTGTTGATCTGTCGACTTCGCTGACGAGGAAGAGCTCTGTGCAGAAGCTACACAAATATTCGAAGATTCGGCCGAGGTTGTTTCTGTATCTGATGGATTGGGTTTTCTAGTCTCCTCAAGCGAGAGAGACTCGGAGAGTTGTTCACCAAGGCGGGCAGCGTCCCCGACAGATAAAGGTGGCTGAAGGTGCTCCGTAACTGGCGGCGTACGGGATGTAGAGGCTGCAGGTACTTGACCATGGTCCATAATGTGGCTTCTTGTGGCTAGCTCCTGCCTGGAAGGAATCAATAAGGACGGAGCGGAAAATCAAAGAGCCTGCATACCTGCACATCTTGCACCTTATCCTCCTCTGACGAGGATTGTGGGCGGGGTTCGGGTTGAGTTCAGAGGCAGGATATTTTGTAAAGACTTCTCGCATGAGAGACTCATCTCCCTCTGATCGAGGAGTCGCGGAATTAAAAAAGAGCCGTCAAGACCTGCAAGAGAATCCTCTACTCACTGGCATTAAGCACCTCTTTTACTATACGTTCCAGAT
Source organism: Somion occarium (assembly GCA_964035595.1). Classification (NCBI taxonomy): domain Eukaryota; kingdom Fungi; phylum Basidiomycota; class Agaricomycetes; order Polyporales; family Cerrenaceae; genus Somion; species Somion occarium. The sequence goes on along the minus strand of OZ037949.1, from coordinate 396,971 downwards.
AGAACATTCTTGTAGCTCTGTCCTGACTGGAAACAGTATGGTGTGCCTTGTGAAATATTTCGAGCTGTGAGACGAAACCCTCGTTAGGACTATGTATATATTAGCGCGGATGGTCGAAACAGTGGTAGGTCATTCTTACTCTGCAATTGGCCTTGATAGGCGAATGAACTGCAATGCGGATTGTACATCCAGCCCATGCGCGTACATTAGATAAGCAGCAACAATTGTTGAACTTCTGCCTGCAAGGGAAGACCGCTGGTGAATCTTGCAATAAAGGAGGTCCAGAATGAGATGCACGCACTGACTCCTGCGATGCAATGCACAAGGACACCACGGTTTCTATCAAGCTCTTTCTCTATGAAAGTGATTGCAGGAACCAAATGCGAGAGAACGTCTTCGTCAGGACTGTCATCAATTTCGACTCGATGGTTAACGAATGTCTACTTTTGGCGAACCATTCTTTAGTATGAGAACTTGTACAACGCAGCGGAACGTACCTCATCAATAGCCAATTTTCCGCGCATTGCAGTCACAACGCTATGAATATTCTTCTCTCTCAGCGTTTTTGCGTCCAAAGCTCCGAGTAAGTTGCCTAGCCAAAGATTGGGTACAATTTCGTTCATGTTGTCAAACGGCTCTTCCTCCATCAAGTCAATATGTTCTGAAAACATCCTTAGCTATGTGTGTCCTATAATGCAGTTGTCTCGGCTTGTTAAGTGGTCCTACCAGAGAAACCCGAAGCCTGGCAACCACCAGCCTTTTTGACCTGCACCGGTGAAAGCCGAAGTGTCCGCATTTGGAAAGCACCGTTTAGTGCGGTGCCAGGCTGGCAAACCACAATGAAGGGCCACTCCACACAGCTCAGTCATTAATTTATGAACTAGAGTCCATTGTGGATCCAATATAAAGAACTCAGTACATAGGTGCGTAGTTAGCGTGATTGATAGCTAGTGTGGTAAAATACAGTTCGAAGTTACAAGTCGTCTCACCAAAATGAAAGAAAGGCATCCAACGTAAAGGAAATCCATGAATAGTGTCAACGGGTATAGCATTCCAGAAGGATCTGACGCTTCGTCCCGGGACGCTCACCGTGGTCGAGGAGGAATCCAAGATGCCAGGCCTAATTCGGCAAGGGAGGGTAGAGTCACACCAGGCCTCCGGGAAACATATTCACCGGGGAAGTCTAAGAGTTCTTGGGAAATGGAAGGGAACGTGATCCTCGGCGTAGACCCATCATCATTAGGTTCAGTGTGTAATATTGTACGTGGCGGGTCCGGAGACATCGAACACTCATCTTCGTGGCCGAAGGAAGTTTCGTCCGTGCTTCCGGTATTAAGGTCAGACGAGGGCGAATTTTGAGGTGCATGCTCTGATGTGAGTGGCGGGGACTGACTAGCAAGCAGTGATGAAACATCTTGGTTAGAGAGATGTGTAGTTCGGATCTACCCAGGATGATCTACATTTAGCTTTTTTAAGGACACAAAGACAGAACGTCGATGAAACGCACCTGGGACCGTAATTTCAAAGTTGTAGCCTCCGCCTCGCTCCTGCGATTACACAATCTGCGATGAGCGTTCCAATGAGCGGCTTCATACTCCGTCTTTTCCGACAACTTGATGTACGAGCCACATCGATTGCAAGTAACCGCGGAGGGTCCATGAACCGTGACCATAGGGTCCTGGAGCAATTTCGCCTTTCTCTTCTGTGATTGATACGTGGTCGACACGACCTTTGACCGACCTCCTGCGTAGCACACAGTTGCCCTCGACATTAGCGAGAGGTCAAAGATAACGACTCACCTCCCTCCTCCATCTTCAAAGTATTATTAGTGGCGCAGGATGTTAATTCAAGTCGAAAAAAGGTTGTTAGGCATAATCAATGACTCCTGCAGGTGTATGATCTTGGAATCTCCGGCCCACAAGTATGCCTTGTTAGTTCTTGAACTTGAAACCTGATATTCTCACAACCCTAAAAAGGATAAGATACGTCAATAGCTTATGCTGATGGTATTCGGCAAAAAAACGGTGGAAATTTCTGTACAAAAGAAATTGTTAGACAAGGAGGGACTATAGAACATTTTACTCACTGATTCTGGGGTTGAGGTTTGTAACGAAAGAGATGACAAGTCTGTCACGATGACCAAGATATTTAACCACTAGGCTATGGCGCTTATTTGACCGTCAAAATCAAATTGGGACCAGACTCTGGACACACATCGTGAAGTCCTGTCCCTCAAGACAGTGTCAGATGGTCTCATGGTATTTCTCACTTATGTCGTTAGTATCGTCCACAATTTGCTAAATCCAAGACATGCTTCTCTTATATGGTCAACTCCTGTCATTTAGCTTCAACATCGGAAGAGGGAAACGTTGACTGGGGTTTGCAGATCTATGCACGGCATTGGCTGGTACAATAGACAACGGACAAAGGCGGCATGTCTCTTTCGGCGTGGAAACGTTGACAGGCCACAATGTAGAGTGAACACTGGGCTAAAAGGGAGACTGCGGCGTGACTTGTAATATTTTCTGCTCGATAATTAATGTGAGAAATTCAACACATGCTTCCTAAAGTGTTTATGTCTGGGATTCACTGGGAGGTTCTCTCCAGAGCGTCTCCCAAAATTGAACGACACTCCCGATCTCGAAGGCAAAGCTTCCCCAAAAAGTTGAAAGGACGCTCTGATATGCAATCTAATAGCTCTCTCAGACAAACATGTTCAGGAAAATTGGAAGGAATCCGCTTACGCCCGATGATGACAGTGCACCATATCCGAACGCGCCACATAACGTGAAGCCGACCGCACCTATCAAGTTCCAGAGTGCTACATGCCTATGGCGAATCTTAAATTTAAGCCAAGGTGCAGAATAAGACATCTTCACGAGTACGACGTAGACGTACCAGCCTAGACTAGTCAAGCTTGGCTTCCACCAAGCTACTTGGACTTCCTCCATCAAGAGGATCGATGAAATAATAAACCCTGAGCCTCCAATAACTTGGGGTGTCCAGAAGAAGACATCAGCAATTGCCACTGGAGGTGATGTCGAAAGGTTTGGTATCACATGTGGAAGGCCAGTACTGTCAATTCATTGGTCGGTCGGTAACCAGCAAATGCAAGAGCAGAATATCAACATACATGGTTGATACCCAGAAGATAGTCGCCGCGAACATTTGGGTAAAACACGCTAAAAACCCTAGGTCACGGTAGGACCCGACCCCTCTAATGATAAAAGAGAATATTAATAATGATGTCCGAACACAAGAAAGAAATATAGAGCTTACATCCAGCGAAAGCTCTGCTTCTTTATCTCATTCTCCTTCTCATCGCATCCGTCTTCTGAAGCCTCTGACTTCCCAGAGACGAGTCCCCATAACGCAGGCCCAAACAACTGATCATGGCCAGTGTTGATTGCTTCAACGTACATAAGGTAACTACCGAGTTCGAACAATGTCCCTCCCGCGAAAGCCCACCAGGCCGCCGCCGTAGTATGGTCGCTGCCTATGTTCACTAAGGGCAAAAATAAATAGAAGCCGTTTACGATCTGCTTGGACATCTTTCAAGTTAGAACGCAGATAAATACGGGAATATAATTCATGGAACTTACCCAACAGGTTGATCCGAGTATGAAGATGACAGCTACCCAGAACGAGATATCCCATGACAGATGCACCTTCAATTCTGTGCCAGGATGTCTCAACCTCTGTTCAGTCAGTACCCACCCAACTGGACTAGTTACAGGCTCTAGCTTTTCCGCCTCATCAATGAGTCCAAGGTGAATAAGTTCGTCTGCTCGATGATGTCGTACATTGATGGGTCTTCGGGTGTATCTTCGTTTTCTCGATGCACGAGAGTTCCACGACGATTCTAGTGATGGCCTTGCTTGATCAGAGCTAGGAACTTCCGGATGTAGCACTACTCGAGTAGGATAGAACCAGGAGAACGGGCGGTGAAGTCGCTTGCGATGAGTTGTGAATCGAGGCTCTGCAATTTGACCATTTGCACCACTTTGAGGTCGGTCCACAGACAGAGAACTAGTGTCCTGTGCAAACATGATGGGAATGTAAGTCAGAAATCATCGCGTTGGATTGGAAGCTGCGTGTATGGAATTAGAGTGGATCGCATGGGAGGAGTGGAATAACACTCAAGCGCGCCAGATCCAAAAATATCGCCTCGACGTCACAACTCCAAGCTATATTTACATTCATTGCAAACTGAGAAAAAAATACACTAGGTCCAGTAAAACAACATCAATAACAAAGTCAGAAATACGAATAACGATAACATGCGGAAGCGAGGGAGAAAGCATAAATCTGAGAAAGCAATGCATGAATAAAAACCAGTTGCAAGTCAAGAGAACGAACGAACATCGACAGAACCAGAAATCGTCACGGACGATCTGCAGCACTTAACTGAGGCTTCGACAACATCCTCACCAGGGTCTTCCAACCACCCCTCTTCGTATCCCCAACTCTTCCAAGTGGCATGACCTTATCACTTTGTTCTTCACTTGCATCCACGTGCATCGACAACGGCAATGGTGGTATTGGTACACCATGCGCATCACCGATACCGCTCGCTCCGGTGACAGTATACGCCCGACTACGCTTCCTGACAGTGCTTGGAGACTTGACTGAGGGAACCTTGGACTTGGACTTCAGACCTAGGTTCTCACTAGCGCTCGCGACCATAGCACCCAGCCCGAGCCCTTTGAGTCCTTTGCCTTTGAACATCCGTTTTGAGATACGTGAACGAATGATATCTTCGGACGGCAGATTGACGTTGCTGAAGAAAGTGTCTCCCATGGGTGGGCTGTATACTTCCAAATCGGACATAGGAGGCATGTCTAGAAAGTAGGGTATCAGAAACTTTGCCAAATGGGACATCAATTTAGTGGACGCACCATCGGCCGACATCTCTTCACGAACGTTCAGTAATGCTAGCGACTCCTCGGGAATGTCCACTGGGACTGCGATGACATGACCGAACAGAGACCCTTCAGCCCTGGTCACCTGTACGACTTTCCACCCAGCCGTCAAAGTCAAGGCAGTGAGCTCGCGGAGAGTTCGCTCTTGAGCGTTGAATGTCACTCTCATCTGCCAGATCGAGGTTCAGTACGCATCACAGACAGTATCACTACTACTCACCGTAAGGTCAAGCCAATATGCGTTCGCATTTGCTTTCCCCAAGTTCGGCAACAACGGGGAACCTTCAGGCGCGAGAGACTTTACTGTTCCAGGTAGAGTCTCCCTTCGCTTCTTCCCATCGCTATCATCTGAAGCTCGCTTTCCACCATGAACGCTTTCGTCATCGGAATCTTCGTCCACGCACGCAAGCGGCAATATATAGTCCGCCAAGAGAAGTTTCGTATCCGGACCAGCAGACTTTCTGAGTTGGAGTAATATGCTACGGCGTGAAGTGAGCGTCGTGAACAAACTTGATGTTGCTTTTAGAAGACAAAATTACTTACCGCGTAACATACGCATCTGGCCAATCGTGCGTAATCACCCTCAACAAGAACACCGCCGGCCTCTTCTGGACTCTTTGCTCTTCTTCCGTCTTCCCATCTTCCGTGCAATCCTTGAGTCCAAAATTACCACTAATAGGGCTCGTCGTAACCGGCGCATTAACTTCAGTTCCACTTTCGAATAACGCCGTCTCTCGTGGTCGGAGAAGTGCTATAGGAATAGGTGGTTGGGGGGAGAGGAAATCATGTGCCAAGAAAGCTGCTCGTCCTTCTTCAAGTAATTCAGGACTCCTAGTCTTCCAGGCCTAAAAGCAAGGTATCGATATACCAATGAGCATACTCCAAATAAGGACGAGAAAATTGAAAGCAAAGACATACAGCAAGACCCATCTCAACGACCTGCGGCCGATCCTGAATCACAAACCTCAAATGCGGACACGCTTTCGCGAGCAACATCGAAGTCGAACCAATGCCACCTCCCACGTCGACCACGATTGAATCCTGCGAGAGGTCATGCCACGGAAATCCTAACCAGATAGCCAAACATGAAACCGTCAACATTAGGCTCCTTCATCTATACATTGGATCGAATGAACTGACCGTCAAGTACAGCACCAGTAACCTCCCACCCTCCAGTCCCCGTCATAGCTTTCCCAAACCGCCTCAACCTCATCTGATTTCCCTTCTCTTCCAACCAATCAAAATACGGCTTCGAAGTCCGGAACGCCAGGTTAAAGGGTGCATGCATCGGATGGGTTGGGGTGATATATTTCGGTGACGAACTGGATGTTATCAGCTTGGAAGGTTGAGGCTTGGAAGGAGGCAAAGGAGAAGAGGAAGAGGATGTGTTAGAAGCAGGTGAAATGGGCGAAGCAGGAGGGAAGGGTGGTAAAGGCTTCCCCTTATTCATGCTCCCCAAAGCCAACGAAGTCGTACTCCCGCCAGAACTTGGCGAAGTCATCAAACTCAAACTCGAGTCTTTCCTCTTCCGATTCGCATACCGTCCTCCATTGCCTCCAATACCGCCTCCTGCGATACTCGCCCCAGAAGTACCAACGACCATAGACCGTACACTCATCAACGAAGGAGACTCTCTCAAAGGCGATCTCGGGGGTGGTGGGGGCGGTAAGGAAGGCAAGAGTTGAGATGAAGGATATGGGTCATCGTAGCTATACAATGAAGGAGCCATCAACGCCGGGCTTGCAGGAGGTTGGAGTGATAACATCGAAGACGGAGATCGGAGCGAAGAAAGTGAAGGTTGGGCGGACGGGCTTCTTGGTGTGTTAGGTTGAACGTGGGGTGAAAGGTGATAGTAGGAGGAAGGCGTAGAAATGGTAGGACGGGAAGGTCCTCTGAATGAAGCCACAGACGGAGACTTGCTCTTCAACGAAAGCAACGACGGCTGCTTCGAGTACACCTGAGGTTTCTCACCTCTCGCAATCCCTTCCCACTCAATCTCACTTTCATCGTCACCCACACGCGACACCTCATCAACGTGTTCCCGACTGCGGCTCTTGCTCTTACTCTTACTCTTCGAAGAGTAACTGAACGGTGCCCCAAGTAACGACTTGGCGCTGGATGGAGATGGAAGGCTAATGGTCGAAGCACTTCCCAGAGCTCCAAGATGTCCACTATCCCCTGCAGACTTATCACTTCCTCCAGAGCTAACCAAAAGAGGCTTTGACCCAACCCGCCTCAACAACGGAATCCTCTGCCTCAACGACACAGGACTCGATGGTGTCGGTGGAGGCTCAGGACTCCCAACGCTTGGTCCTCCTCCAGGTTGTGAGCCTAGCTTGATCCCAGGGTTAGGCAGGAACGTCATCGGACTCAAGCTCGCTGTACTCGCCGTCCCTAGACTTCTCTTTCTGGCAATTCCACCCCAACTGGAGCTAGAACCACTACTGTGGGACGTCGTAGGAGTGCCATTACTATTGGTGCTCGCAGAAGTCTGACGTTGACGAGGCGTGACCGGCGATTGTGGAATACTCGGAAGTCTAGAGTTCGGGGTGGGAGGCGGAGGCGTATATTGAGCCTGCGAGTGGCTTGGAGTTGGAGGTGTAGTAATCGAAGTAGACGTGGATGTATGCCGACTGCTAGGAGTAGACGGTGTTTGGTATTGTCCGGCTAAATGCGCTTGTACAAGATTCGATCGACTCGGCGTCGGTGGCATGTTGCCAGTGGACACCGAATCACCATAGGACGAAGCGACAGACGAGAATGACGTCGAATGCGAATGCTTATGTGCATGGGACTGGCGAAGAGGGCTCAAAGGTGGGTTCGAGCTCGATGCGTGCGCAATGGGAGAGTTGGGTGGACAAGATGAAGGAAACGAAGGGGAAAGCGGGGATGTAGGAGAAGGAGGCATGGTGGGAGGAGAGATCGAGGGAAGGTAGCAATCGGTGAGATACGCGGAGGCTTTGAACAGCTCATCTGTGCTGTAGCATAAACAGAAAACATACTTATGGTGAGCAGATAGACAGAGGGTAAAGGTCGGGCAGAACCACATACCAGAGACCGATAAATGCAGCCGTACCATCTGTGCCTTCGTACTTCTTTTCTGGCCTGTCAAAATACGCTTTAATATAATGTGCGCAAATGCGAACACATTGTACGCTTACTCCTTAGCCAAAATGTGCACATCCTTTCCAGAGTCCATAAAACTCGAGATTCGATTATTCGCAAACACATCCGGTCGGACTTCCCGGGTTATATGATGTGTGGCTAGTAGACGGAGAATATGACCTGAAAGGGAAGCAAAATCAGTAACTGACGAGAAGGTAGTCCACATGATGGAAATAGCAAGCCGTCATAAACACGATGAGAGAGCGACAGAGCAAAAGGAGCACCTCGACTATATGCATATCATCAAAATTCAAACTACCCCAAGGGAAAGCGCCCATCGTACTCCATTGCAACTAAAACACATGTACTAAAAATGAATGGTATCAAGACTTACTCAATTTACCAGGATCTATATCCTTCCCATTTTTTTGATCTTCCTCCTGCAACTCACCAGGAAAGAGAACACTGCGGATGCGTTTAGCGATCTGCTTAACATGCAACCCGTTCTCCCCCGCCTCACGTAAAATCTCTACTATATGCGATGCTTCGAGGAATCGCAGACAGGCGGGGAGGTGATACTGCAGGAACAAAAGATATCAGTACAAAAGTCAGAATAGAGAGACATAGAGCGCATGAATAGAATGTAATGCACAGTGCTTGTGGGTGAAGAACCAGCTGTGGGCGAGCGCGGGAATGGAGCAGCTGCTCGTATCTCCACCCCAAACAGCAAAACTGTCAAGTAGTTTGTGCGCGAACACAATACGCCCGATGGTGCGTATGCGTGGTCACCTCGAGCACTCGATGATTCCCGGTCGAGACATGACCATCAGACACGCGTGTATGCTGTTGCCGCGAGACAAAAAAAGGAAGAAAAAGGACGTACGCCCATAGCAGCGTCACAAAGCACGAGGAAAGGTTTCTGAACGCTTGCGCTCAATTGACCGCAGGCAGCAACGATCTGGTTGATAGCAGCGATGACTTGAGGATGTGCAAAGTGATCTTCGTCCAATTTCCTACGATTCGGATCCTTCTTCTCCGCGACATAACGGGGTTCGTCAAGTGAGGGAAAGTCCAACTTGACTTCTTCCCGCTCCTTTGGCAGATGTGGCGGAACGAAGACGGGAGGAATGGCAATAGGCGGCAAAGTATAAGCTCGTTCTCGCCCCACTCTCCGCTCCTGTCTCTTATTCGGAGGTGGAATGGAGAAATTTGCGATGCTGACCGGAGTCAGAAGAGCATTATCATCGACAGATTGCAACGACGGTGATCGGTTGCGAAGAGCAGATGATGGGCGAGCACTACCTTGCGAAGTTGAGGGAGGACTGGCGGCTTGGGGTGGCGTATATGGCGGCGTATACGTATTCCCCAAGTCCGGGGTATCTGGAGAGAAGTACGGGGAGGCGGGATCACGGTAGACACTCTCAATGTCGTCGATAGCGGAGCCGATGAGAGCGTGCAGCGCCCTTAGGGTCGCAAAGGTCATATTTTCTCAATCAATACTGGGAATAAGGAAGAGGAGGTGGGGACTAGTGAAAGCTGGCGGGAGTGGGGAGATAAGCGAGACGGCGGGCAGAATGAACAGAGTGCATCGGGCACATGGACAGGGCAGCCCGGATGCATTTGCTCTGTCATTTCAGCGGTCATATGCAGCACTATGCATCACCCTGCGTTAATGCATTCTATCATCCCTGTTCTTGCATCGGGCTCAACGATTCTTCCTGCAGACGCTACTGCAGTACTGTCCTAGCTAGAATCGTTCATTCACCGTGGAAACCTGGGCTATACGAGCAAATATTTAGTCAAGACAGGAGAGAAAACCCGCAGGGAAAGCAATAAAGAAATGCATGAATCAAGTCAGAACGACAGCTCAGAAACCACATAAGCGCTGCCAGAGTCGTCGCAACCTGCCTTTTGGGGACAGAGGGCTCCCGTTTCGGCAACTGCCCCATCTACGAGTTTCTTGTATCGCTCGATTGGTTCGACTTCTGGGGCCCTGCTCAAAGATACTTATCACAAATATTTTTCCAAGCCCGACTATCCCCGCCAGTGTATCTCTGACTTGCACCTTATCACTACAAACATGAGCGTATCTGCCTTCTACTGTAAAGGTCTGCCAAGTCTGCCAATCGCTCGTTTGTGCCAACGTATTGGCATCTGCCTTACATTGGGTTCGTTTTTGCTCTTCAGGATTACGCCACTCAATGGCGGCTTTGTCCGTCTTCATCAATGGCATTCGGTCGAAGAGGCAAAGTCAATATGACGTGAAATCTACATAGGTGAGACCGTAAGTGCTGAAATAGATTCCAGCGCGACGTCCTTCCCAGTGATCTCTGTCGCTTCTGTGTATAACGTTCTTTGACTCGCGTCTCAAGTTCCTGCAATGATGCCCTCCCGTAACACATCTGGTAAGGGTTGGGCTCTGTTTATGCATGTACTGAAAACTCAATGGACGTGTCTACAGGTGATGTATCTATTATACATGCTGACATTATCTTTATGATAGCAGAGATCCTGACTCCCTGTGGACGGCACGCACGCACTCCTACCTTTATTGCTCCGTATATGTCGGGCTGTGCATAATCTCTGCAGCCATTTTCTTTTGCGTGGTACGGTCCATATTTACCTCGGCGGCAGCAATATTCAATGGCAACTTGATTCCTTAGTTATTCAACCAATCCTGGAGTCAATTGCGCCTAAATCATCTTCATCGTTTAGAAATCTCTGTTGGAACAAACCGAGGGTGGGACTGTGAGCTGGGTGCAATCGACATGGCTTTCTTCCCAGATTTATCCCGCTTCGCTCCTACTCTCACATCCTTCTGCATGTCAGGCAAACCCAGGAGACCCTAAAGAATTCTTCTCTTAACATCATTGGCTATCTTCACCTTTATTCGCTTTCTCTGAGCAAAAAGAATGGAAGCTGCCTGTCTAAACTTCCGTCAACTGCTCATTGGGGATCTTTGCTTTTCAGATGATGAAGCACCCGAACACTACATAGAAGCCTTGCGCCGCATAAATGAAACCACTCTAGGACAAGATGTTGTTTAGCCAGAACTGAACGATCCATCCGGCATTTTGCATCCTTTGTATTGTCTGGGTCTGCGAAGGAAGGTTCATCTGCTATGTTTCCAAGTTACTAGCCCTTTGGACGAAGACGAACAAAGGTTCGTTCTGATGCGACCCACGTTTTCTGCGTCCCCAGCGATAATTCACTTTCGGTGCTATCAATTCTGCCACCATCTTCAGCATGCGCCTTGAAATTTACTAGTAAGCAAAAATAGTTTCCTTTCATTGTATCTCTTTGAGCGCTGACCTGGGGGATGGGGACGACTTTCTCGAGAATGCCCACATGTGTTTCAAGGACACCCCAGTGTCCATTGTGGCTATCTGGGTGCCGCTTGCTGAGCGCAGCTTGTATGAGTACGCGGATGAAGACCGGTCGGAAATAACCACCGACGACGGTGTTCCTCACGATCCTGTTCCCATTTGGCCCCGAAATTACTCTGTGATACGCTTGATTAAGAGACCTTGCAGAAAGTACATCGACTCTGGTGGAGATTATTCAGTATCCACGCTCAGTTGGCGGAACGTCGGAAGCGAGCGCGGTGCAGTTCTTTTCAGTTCTTTTTAGCGTCACTGGAAGTCCATCGAAAGAATTCAGGTCTCTCTGATACCGAGGGCCGATATAATCTGGAGTCGATTAGCGCATGTCATGGTATCAAACGACAGTGTGCAGTCCATCTTCCAAGAAATATTTTGAGATACTGATCTCATGACGGTATTTGTGAGTTGAGGAATTCCAGGAGCTGGATGTCTTACAATGGCCTCATCATCCCCATACTTGAACATTCTTGAACTCCTGCCCTATGTGTGTCGCATCTAGACAAAGATGTAGACACTCAATAATGTGTTCTGGCAATATTTCCAAACCACGACGACCTCTTCCACAAAGCTTGAAGTCTCAAGACATCAAGAGTCACGTAATTACTTGCCTACTTCAGATTTTTCTTAATGTTTTCGAGATTCGCTCAAAATGCGTCCTGTAACTTTGTTGTTGTTGCTGAAGCTGAAGAATTGGCCACATCAAGGTGTTTCAATGCGGATCGTAAGTGCCTTTGCCTTATCCCTGACTCTGATATCGCTTATGTATTGTTGGAATACGTGATTAGCCGAATATCTTGGCACATCGCTCAGGCTTTGACCCTTGTTTGACCGTGCGTCGGATGATGGTCATGGTCAAAGTGCACGTTCTTCCCAGATTGTATAAAAGGTCCTTGCGCACCTTAGATCAACACACACTTCCCTCCCGATCTTTCTACTACGAAGCTTCACACACAAGTCTACAATCACCTCAATCGCTGACCCATTTGAGTACCGTGGCCATGTCGGATCCCTCCAAGCAGGTGGTACTGTGTACGAGTGGCACCTCCAGTAAGGTTCATTTGTTGAGACATACGTCTAGGATTCTGATTGAAGACTTTCAGGCCAGGCTCCTTCATCCTTGTCCCTCAATACCGATATTCTCTTGTTGATTGCAGACATACTCACCTCCGAAAGGGATCGACACACACTTCTCTCGCTGGTGCAAACATGCCGGTCGATGTACGACTTATGTAGCCATCTGCTCCTAGGCAGGCTCATCCGTATCGCTCTGGGTATAGATGATGATATATTACAATCATTCTGCGAGTTCTTGTTGGCGAATTCTCGCGCGCGACTTCGGCATCTTGAAAGCTTGATTCTTAGCATCGCTAGCCTGCATGAGGAGGCGTCTCACTCGGAACTCTCTGTCAAGTTACTTACGGAGGTGCTTGAGAATGCTACCAGCCTTGGATGCTTGAAGTTACCCCTCGGGTTTCAGCAAGCCGACATTCCTTCTTTATTTCCCTTGATCAATAAACTGCCCGCTCTCCAATGCCTTCACTTCAAAGAGTATGCCACCCCCATGACTAAAAACCTGCTAGAGAACCTGCAAATGCCTCTCGTCCAGCTGACAATTCAAGTGCGCGGTTTATTTGAGGAGGAGACCGTCCTGAATCCCATTGCGCTGTTCAAAAATGTCGCTCTTACCCTTCGCCATCTCGATCTCATGTCTTATGATGGCGTCGAGCTCTCCTGGCCGGGACCTGAAGAAGTCGTTGTCTATCCTGATATGCAGTGCTTGCAAATTCACGCTCAAGCGACTTCCATCTCCATGGACACTTTGACAACTGCGTACCCCAACTTATGCCAGTTTCGCATTGGAAACGTCCGTGTACCAGACGGTGAGGAGCCCGAGGCGTTCTTTGAACAACTCCATTCCACAAGCGAAAGGGCTCTGCAATCCAAGAAATGGACGCAGATGGAATACTTATCGGCGCCTGGTAGTGTCCTTCACGGTTTGGCTATAATGCAACAAATGCCGTCTCTCTGTATTCAAATACTGCATACCCACGATGCAGACGAGGATAAGCTCACAGCGATGTGCAGTGTCGTTCGGCCTTCGGAGTTGCATCTATATCTTACGCTTGATATATGTCCGTTATCGACGGTATCCGCTATCCTCCGTGCATCCGGAGCTACTATGGTCAGGATATTTGTTCATATAGATCACAATGAAGACGGAGACGGAGACCAAGCTGCAGCTCTAGCCGCAACAGAGAAAAAAGTGGTGAGTTTCCTCGCTTCGGAACTTCAGATCATGATATCATTGACTCCCATGATACATACAGACAGACTTTTTTGAGCATTTCCCCATTTGTCTCAAAGATACATCCATGATTGTCTTGTCGCTTCGGTTCACTTATGAGCCTCTCCTCAGAGTAACCCGAGCACAAATGGGAACATCGTCAGATGTTCCGCCTCAAGACAGAGTTTCTACCTGGCTACGAGAATATTCCACTCGCCCTTTGATTAGGGAGCTGGCTGACAATGTCAATACCCTCCAGCATATCTTTGTCGAGATCACGCAGACGCCTCGTTCCGTGACGTACGGACAGCAGGTGGTAACGGACGAAGGGAAAGTGCTGCAAGATGTTCCTGGAAATCTTGTTCACATTTTGACTGAGGAAATCAAATTCTTCAGTAGGATGTGCTGTCTCTGCTGCCAATGCAACCACTCTCTATACAACTGAACTTATCTCACAGTAGATCGCTCTTTCGCCCGACTCATTGCCTGCTAGTTTTGTTTTGTTTTTGTTTTGTCTCTGTACTTCAATAGTTCCATGGCGGGCGTTGTATGCCTTTCACTATGACTTCGGCATTATCGTGTGAGTTTGCTAAGAAACGTGCCAAGCGCACGCGTGTTACTCAAACTTGAAGATACTACGTTGTTCAATAATTGATCCAAAGGCCAAATTTTTGACCACTTCGACCTGACGTCAATCGCTTGGGGTCAAAGGCTCTTCTGCAGGACCCACGACAGTGGCCAACAAAGAATAAAAGACAGCATATATAAATGTAGCCATGGCCCGCAGCATGTTTCCTCAGTAACCTCAAAACTGCCCTCAATTTTCTTTCACTGCGAACTTGCTCCTGATACATGGCATCTAAGCCATTGCCAGCTATTGTTAATAGCACACCTGGTGAGGCTTGAATCTATATGTTTACACTACTCTGGAACTTACCTACCCATTGACTCTCAGCCACTACGCCAACCAAGAGATATGTTGATATTGACATTCTCGTTCTAGTCGCAGACGAGCTTACTTTCCACGGTCGCCATGCTCTTCTGCCGTTACTCCACGCAAATCGCGCTATATACGACCTTTGCAGCCACCTACTTTTGCGCAACGTGGTCCGTATTCACGTCGGCGGCAGCAGTATTCAATGGCACCTGGAGTGCTTCGGCGCGTTCCTATTCAACATAAATTGCAGCGAATCACGGTTGCGTCGTCTTCAACACCTAGAAATCTGTCTCGCGAACGAAAACGAAGAGGAGTCTATGTCGGAACAATCATTCGCATCACTTTTGCGGATCCTTGAACATGCAGAACATCTCGAGACGTTGGGTTTCCCTTACGGCGTTCCTGCAGGCAATGTCTCCTCGTTGTCTCGTTCACTTAACCAGTTGACTAGGCTTCAATCTATGACCTTTTGTGGACCCCTTACTCCAATGATATTCCCTCTAATCGGCCAACTCTCTCTGTCTTTGACCAAGCTTGTGATTCAACTCCGGACTGCACAATTTGGGAACGCGGAGGAAATGCGTGCTCGTTTCTATCCTCTGCTGTGTCTTGCACCTCTTGCCTCCACTCTTACGTACCTTGACGTGACATCGGATTACAAGGTTGACTTCAGCGGACCGCCCGTGCAATTTTCGGCTATGAAGACCCTGGCGATTCGTGCATCCCTCTCTGCCAATGACGTACTAAGGGGACCGTTGATATCTTTATATCCGAAGCTGCGTCAGCTACATATTGAAGACGTCCACATTCCATGGGACTTCACAGAAGCATTGCACCAAGAAAATACAGACACTGAACTTGCAAATCAAGATTCTTGGCCGGAACTGGAGTCTCTCTCGGGACCCGTGCACGTACTGTATGGTTTGGCTCTAGCTAGCAAAGTGCATTCCTTATGCATTCTGGTTAATGGCTTTATGGACGAGGATGAGAACAGACTTATCGAAGTTTGTCGGGCTGCGCGCCCTTCGATACTACACATTACCTGCGTGATGAGCATCAACTCGCTCTCGGTGCTTTCAACTGTTATTGGTGCTTCAGGTGCTGCCACTGTCCGGATTCATCTTCAAGTGGAAGACCAGGAATTCCCAGTCATCCCACAATACGATCCGGTGAGCTGCTTCTTTCCTTTATATCATTTCCCCTGATATTTTGTTGACCACTGACTTTGCGAAATAGCGTACGTTGCTCGACAATATCCATGTGTGTCTCGAGGGTACGTCAGTGACAGCAGTGTCAGTGTTTGTCGACTGGGACGAGCTTGCCAAGTTTTGTGTGGACCGGTCCACTGGTGTTAACTGCTCAGAACCTTTCGCCCCACCTTATGATTGTGTGTCCATCTCAGGCTGGCTCCGAAAGTATCCCGTGGAAGGCCTGATGAAAAGACTTGCGCTCAGCACACCTACTCTCCGCGATATATTCATAGAGATCTTCCAGTATCCACGCCGCGTGGATTACTGGAGGAACGTCGAAGGAGATGAAGGTACTATATTCAACACTGAAAAAATCGCTGGAAGTGTATCACAACTGCTCGATCTGGAGGAGAAGGTTATGTCAAGAGGCTGCATTTGCGACTCATCCTAATTCTGACGCCAGGTTTTGAGACTCGACTAAATTCAAATACCATATATATGTACGTAGAGACGTAGCTTCAGCATCGTGACCACCTCATTGATTTGGGTATTTGTGATTTGCATAAGGAGACGCGACTATGGAAATGGAGTGTAATGCATTGACGAATGAAACCAGAGAAATCTATGCGAAGTCAATATGCATGTAAATGGTGAACTATGACTAGTCATGAAAGGTGAGTCGAATATAAGGAAGGAATCAGGAAGTATGTACAACGACATAGCGCCAGAACGACTATTACACCCGATTAAACTTTTCTAAGCTAGCCACCCCCCGCTGACAAGTCATGGCGAAGACGTACAAGGCCGATGCCTCAGTCGCTTTCTTCTGTCACATATCCGTCGTCCTCGTCTTGTTGACCAGCTTTAGATTCCCCAATATCCTTAGCCTTCCCCTTGGCCTTAGCCTTAGCACCGACGTCAACCATCTCAATAACGAGCTGGCCACCAGCCTTTAAGCCCTCAACATCAGCGATTCGCTTGCCGGTTTCCCAGATAATGTCGCGTCGGGGATACGAAAGAACAAGCTTGAAACCCCACCAATCTTCACCCACTCTTCCAGCATCATACATCGCCTTCACCAAGCCCTCCTCACCAGACGGAGCACCCTCCGGTGGGACAGCCGGGTCAGAGTCCGAAGAGAATTCCTTACCGTCTGGAATAAAGAGCGTATCCACAAACGCGTAGACAGCAGTGAGAGAATCGCCTTCACCGAAGAACCTGACCCCACGTCTGCCATCGGGCATCCTCACACCAATACGAATAGTCTTGCCCCTGGCAGGCTCAGCGAGAGTTGGTCGAGGTTCTCGTGGAAGAAGGGTACGGCGACCCCATCTTCTCCAAATCATCCTCTTCGTCTCCCACTGTTCTTTCTCTTTCTGGAGTCTTTCGGCTTCCTCCCTTTCAATTCTCTCAGCTTCTTCTCTCCTCCTCGCCTCTTCAGCAACTCGGCGGTCTTCAGCTATCCGAGCCTCTATACGATCCTTGTCCTTCCTCTGACTCTCCGCGAACGCCCGATCCTGCTCAGCTCGGATAGCTCTTTCGTGTTCCCGCTGGGCCGACTCGAGAGCCTTGAGATTTTCCCGTTCGACCGCTTGAGCCCTGATACGAGTGAGGAAAGGCTGAACACGAGGAAGAAGTTGATCGTTGAGATGCGAGACGAGGGTCTTCGCAGACGTCGGTGCGCTAGCAGCAGGAATAGAAGGTCCTTGATGGCGAGAAAGTATAGTCAAAGTAGCCTGAGTAGTTCCAGCTCGTGATGAAGGACTGCGCCGTGGTTGGAGGGCAACAAACGCCACGAAGGGGTAAGTAGTGGCTTGAAGTTTCTGTGAAGCTGTAAGTAAATAAGGAAAATCAGCGTTTGGCAGCGTTCATAAGGTGATGAATAGTACCACTCCAGGCATCTCGGTCCCGAATGTCGCCACCCCAGACCAAGAAGTTATTATCTTGCATAAGACGTACGAAGGTAGGGTCAGTCAAAGTACTCCTGTAACAATTTCTAAGTGGAACGTCGCGTTAATAAGACTGGAGCAACCTACCTCTTGAATTCGGGAACGTCATCATGTTCTTCGCTGACAAGAATAACACAACCAATGCGTGCATCTGTCTCCTTTGCACAGGTTCTGGCAAACTCTTCATAGCTTCCAACGAAGAAATCAGGGAGGATACCGTCACAGTCGTCCGCAGCGGCTTCTCCTTGCTTCGCAGGACGAGAAGTCAAGCTAGAGGAACTCGGACCAACTCCAGTCGAAGCACCGTCGCCACTGCGAGAGCGAACTCTAGAGAGACAAATGGCGCCAGTCTCCTCCTCCAATGAACGAACCCAGCGCTCTGCTGCACTTCGAGGGTCAGTCTTGAGTTCGGGCCGTGGTGCTGACGGCGCACGATAATAGAGAGTCAAGCCGGAGAGGGTGAGGGGCAATTGAGGTAGTGGAATTCTGAGTAAGCGGAACAGTGTCCGGAGAATATGGAATGGGAAAGCAAGGATTGCGAGTATGAATCGTAATGGCCGAGCAACGATAAGCAGTGGTGAGGATGGGTATAGATTCTGTAAGGAGTACGAATACAGAATGCATTAGTACCAGCCATGAAACCTGTAGGGTGATATGACGTACAGTTCGTCTAAACCCTCGTGCACCAGGCTCATTGCCCAATAGACCCTGTTCGGAGTCGTCTATGTCAAAATTCTCTACATGTGTAGTAGTCGTCTCAGATGGTCGAGAAATAGATAAAGGAGCGGAAGGGTTCTGGTCAAAGATTATATCTGCAGCACGCTGAGAAAGTGGTCAGTCAGTGCTGGCGTAACGAACTTGGAAGAGGTATCGTGCAAATGGCAAGGAGTTTGATATTGTCGCCATTTCATTGTAATGGATAGGAAAGTGAACCTAGAAAAGAAGCTGTCGCACTCACCTGGACATCCCAGCTCACACTATCCAGGACGCTAATGGCTACCTCGGCGTCACCACCATTAGTGATGACTTGCAGTTGGTCCAAAGCTTGTCTCTGCGACGAAGAAAGAGAGTTAGGATCCATCCTGTTCGATTACGATGGAAACAGAGTCTGAGAAGCAAAAGTGAGTAATTATAGCGGTATTGCACTCATGGGGTGCGCAAGAGTGTCTGTTGATGCGCTGGGCACTGCAGTATAACTAGGCGCTAAAGCTAAGTGGCCATCCGAGAAAGTCGATATTGAGATAACTTATTGAAAGTTAGAACCGATGCCGCTCCTAAACACACGTCGGCGGAGGCACACAAATATATGCTATAGTTTTACAGCGTCGCAATTCGTACTTTCATGAAGACGTAGCTACCCTCGCAACTATTTAGCCCTACTAGTGAAATAAGACATCTAAGAATTACTGAATGTCGGGGGTGAAATCTATGAAGCAGACCGACGTGCCATAAGCTACGATGAGGTTGCAAAGAAGTGGTCGGCCGTCAGCATGATTACGACAAGATGTAGGAATAAAACTTACATCTAGGATTGAACTTGGGCAAAGGGGTGACATCGTCGTCCTTCTCTCTCCATTCATTCTCAGTAACCAAATGCCCTTTCATAGCCCTAGTCCCCTGGTTCGCCAAAACCACATGGAGCAAGGTCTGCGGATCCCAAACAAGCCACAGCCGCGTGCGAGTCAATTGCATATGGATGAAAACTAAATTGAGGTTCGACATGCGGAAATCGGCGAGTCGATGTACTAGGGCTTTCTGCAAGACCGGACTTGAGCGTCGTGGGTACGAGGGCGAGTGATATGATGGTTCGAGGTCTATAATAAACGTGTCGCCTTCCTCCTACGACGTGTGGTAAGTATGATTTCCAGACGTGCTCAAAGGATTTCAGTACGCACGGTCTTCAGCGCAAACCTTCTTGAGCGGTCACCCCATGAGATATGACTGAGAGGTGTACCGATATGGACTCTTTGAACTATCTTTTCAACGGTAGTCAGCCCTCGCGCAATACGACTAAAGTCAGGTATCAGGTAGAGTAGACCGAATCCCGTCACAATGACTAAACGACGTTCGTCCGGAGAAAATTCCACTATAATAACATAACGCAATGGCGTGGTCAGCTACTGCAACGGCATGGGAAAAGTACAAAGAAACCTACGCGAAGCAAAACAAGGAGATATACGCGTTTCCTCTCCGTGGATTACTAGAGCTCCAGCGGCCGCAGCTTTCGCCTCGGGGGTTGGTGGCACAACTTCGAACCGTTCCATTGCGAATAAGCCTGGTGCTCTCACCGAATTGGTAGAATCCTGTTCACGGTCTTTATCGGCGAAAGAGTCGAAATCATGGTTGCGTTGACGGAGGAGCTCAGATCGAGGAACTTTGCGCAACTGCAATACAGCTTGTTGTAACGCGAGCGAATTCTCGTTCTCGCATATAATGACAGGAGAAAATCGGGTCTCGTCTGCTGCTCGAATAGCTAGTACAATGACGCCGGAGTCAAAACAAGCCGCGACATAGCTATCCGACAGACGTAGGTCTATTGGCGGCGTGTTCATAAGGAATGAATTACCTGGCATAGACCGTGAGCCAGATTGTCGAACTTGGTCAATGTCAACGGAGCGTATGTGCACTCCCTGAGCAATATCGTACAGGTGTATCGTGTACGGTTCGACATGTGTGATGAAAGCCACAACTGGATACCGGAATCGAAACCATCGCACAAGTTGCTGGTACGGAGACGCTATGAAGGCATGAGGCGTGTATTGTCCACGAAGTTGTTCGTACGTCGGCGTGACATCTCCATCCACCCCGCCATCCTCATAGTGTGCCGCTGGTGTATTGTCGACAGCCCTCTCAAACTGACTGGAAACGGCCGCAAGGGGTGATGGGGAAAGCAGAGGTGTCGATATTGGCTTTCCACGATGAAAGTGTACGTCGGTGGAACGACGCCAAACTTCAATACTTCCTTCCGTATTGACGAAGGCGAGGAAGCCCTCAGACCATTCGAAGTGACGCACCTATCAGAGAAGCATGGTCTCGATCAATTCCGCAGAAATATTGAGAATGAATGGAAAGCTGCTCACCTCCGGAAGATTCCAGAGTTTGCGATTATCCTCCATAGCCAACGCTGTTAGCATACCGAAGATGACACTAGTCAGGATAGTCTCATCGCTTTCATCCACAGCGAAACCGCGGGCATGCAGACCAAAGTCTCTGGAAGCAGCATATCCTCCCTCAAGGACAGATCCTCGACCTGACCAATTGCGTTCCAAGATGGCCCATCGTCTAACTGCACATACATCAGGGAGTCCGAACAAATGTCAGATGTCATTATATAACTACTCACCTATGTCTTTCCATGTCTTTACACCATCAAGCCACTTTGAAGGAGCTTCCGATAAGACTGCATCTTGCAAAGAATTACCAGAGGCTACAAAGCGATGCGATACGGCAAGTTGATGG
The DNA here is from genome assembly GCA_964035595.1 of Somion occarium. Taxonomy (NCBI): domain Eukaryota; kingdom Fungi; phylum Basidiomycota; class Agaricomycetes; order Polyporales; family Cerrenaceae; genus Somion; species Somion occarium. The sequence goes on along the minus strand of OZ037949.1, from coordinate 375,742 downwards.
TATATCTCAGATTCATGATTCAGCAGGAAGTGGCGAGTTTTACGAGATAGCACATAGAGCTGTGAGATATCATGTAGGCTCAAGAATGATAGAATATACAACGATAGATCGGAAGGAAGTGAGGCCAACATAAGTTACACAGTATACAGCAGATGGTGGTATGAAGGAAACATGCTCTAGGAGGATTTCGACCTGTCTGGGAGTCATGATAGCATAGCTTGCTTGTATACCAGCCATGAAAACGAAATATCGAGAAGGAATAAAATAAATATTGAGACCCGTAGGTCTACCACTCCGGGAAAGCGTGTCATCCTTGTGCAGGGGCCATGCTAATCTTCTCTGTATCGTTCCAATTTTTTCGTATGTCACCCCGAAGGGGACATTTAGTTAAGACGGGAGGCCCACCCTTTTGCGGGACTTTTACATTTTGTTCAATTTGCGGGAGGGCGCTTATATAACCTCTCGACCAAAAAAAGTAAAGTCGAACGCTATCTCTTGACTACCTCAATGAACTTGCAAACATTGGAGGTTAACGAAGCCCCTGGAACTCTCCGACATGCAACAGGAACCAAGATGAAATTACATCTTAAGTCGGCCTGTACACGCCGCCCCGCTGGAAGGATCCGATTCACGTCCACCGCTATTTTCCGGGATGACTGTTTACAGTTTGACTACAGATATTCCAATACTTATAGCTTCACCACTTCTAACACGACGCCTCTCGGTGCATGGTATGGTGAATTCAATTCTGTTACACTCGAAAGATATTGTAGAAGGTATGACTGTCGAATAGTATTCGTATATTTTTCTCAACGAATGCCTCCGTAAAGAGATAACGGGAACAACGTTACGGAAACTCATATGATACCCTCGTATCTGATCTTCGCAGAGCTTCTAGTTTGCATCGCGTGCTTGTGTCATGCGGCGTCTGTATCTGAGGTTCACAGAAAGCGTTTGTCGTCGGTGCACTCCAACAAGGTTCGTTGCTGGATGGAGAGAAGTCCATCATGATTCGTCTGGGCAATCCCCGAATATGCAAAGCTCCATAGAACCGTGATGAAATCCCATGATATGTCATGAATAATAAAGTTTGTCGTAAAGCATACGTATCGCAACATTGCGAGTTTTCTTAGAAAACACCCGGCAAAAGCTTCCAGCGCACCTTTTCTGCATATTCCTCCCACACATCTCCGAAAACCTTATGCAGCTCCTCATCCTCCACCTGCAACCTACGATTTGTACTGCGCAGAGCATACCAGACTTTGACGGACCAGAATATGACGAGTATGTAGACGAAAAGGGTTGCTGGTGTGAGCCCAAATATCGGAAATGAATAACTCGCTGATAACTCGGACAAGGTACTGCCGGAGCTCATCGTCCAAAAGGTCACGGAGTTTAATCTCAAAGGACCTAGCCAATATTCATATAGCCATGTCCCTGGTGCGAGCCCTACTAGGGTTCCACCCAATAGGGTCAGATATATCCCTGTATAACTCGGATGTCTGACGAGTGCGTAAGGGCCAGTGGTGACGAGTGAATGTGAAGGATGGATGGACAGCTCAAATGTGAAATACTGCCCCAACGATCTGAAGCACCAGAGCCGGAGTAACGCCCCAAGCGTAACGGAGATAACACCGAGGACGAAGAGGGGTGATGGGCTGAGGAGAAAATGGGGCGCACTTGCGAGAAGTGGGATCGACGGATCCGTTCGGGAGAAGTTGTGCATGGCAAAGGAGATAGGGTGCTTGCAGAGGAGTGAAATTCGACGCGGGGATGCCAGTGCTAGCGCATACGGGGACGGAGATTGCAAGGCAACAGAAAGGTCACGGGAGGTCAGAATTGTTGCAATGGCATCGCAAATTGTGGCCAACCATACCAAGGCCTACAATCGAGTGTGAGTTGGGGAATGCAACAGTAACGAGACACAAACCTTGCTACAAAATGTCACCCGACGCACGCAACGCTCGAAAAAAGATCGTTTGGCGATACATTGTTTTGGAGGTGCAGGTGGATTTGGTGGTGACAAGGATAGATGTACGGACACTGCTGCGATTAGCAAGAGAGTGACCTTGACATAGGTTGAGTCATGGCGAGACTCATCCGAGACAGTGCAGATGTTGTTTAGAGTAGGGTTGAGATCAGCCATGGAATAGAGCTATGTAACTTCAGCACCTGCGAGGACCAGCAATGTATAAGAATCCAAAGGATGATCACCGATGGTCAAGACAGCGAGGAAGAGTGCCTGAAGGGCTAGCGACGGCTTCTGCTAAGGAGCCATTTGGTCTCGGAATATATAGCCAAGGGGTGCACCAAGGAGGGCCTGAAGAAGACTCCCATTTCCGAGCGATCGTCAACAGTAGTACCGTGACCGTATAGGGCCGATGTACGAACTTTTGCATAGGGCCGCTCTCTGAGCATTGCTAACTCCCAAACGATGCCGTAAAGAACCATCTTCACAGTGAGGCCTGCCTAACCGACGTCACACTAAAGAAGTTAGACTGATGTGGGGTATGAGAACGAAAGCTAAACCCAAGTGTAAAGCCTGATGCCCTTCGATAAAGGTCCTCCGGAGCGGTACCATGAGGGGCAGCTTCGGTAGAATCAGCCGCGTTGTTCGTCACAAAGAAGCCTACAGGCATCTATGTGTACATGCTTCATCCAGGGTCAAGAGGGACATCCAGGGTCAAAAGGGACGTCCGGGGTCAAGAGGGACAACCAAGTGAGAGGACCGACGAACGGCCAGCAGCAGGGGTGACCAAAAAAAGGATGAGAGCCAAGAAGCTATTTCTGTCTATTTCTGCCGTGTTTATGCGGGTGTACGTTCACTCTTGACCGCCCGTTATCCCAAGCATGCGTCCCGTTGGCATACGAGATCTTGAATCGCCGAAGAGAATCTATAAAGAAATGCTTAGTAAAGTACGCTCAAACGGCGAGGCAGACGTGAGACCCCAGGCCCGCAGCTTCATGCTGACTTTGCGAGGTAGTCAGTAGTAGTATGGTCGCTGTTATAATCCGAGTCTCTGAGGTGTTGAACTTGAAGTTGTCGCGTAGACCAGTAGTAGAAACGAATGTCCCATCAATCCGCAATACGCGTTCGATCATTGGCTAGTCTCTGTTTCACTGAAATCTACTTTCACAACTTGTTCATCATCGAGACAGTCGTTGTGTCAGGTACAACGTCGACTCAAACCCTGCTCGAAATCGCCAAGCTATGTGTCGTACGTTCAGGACACATTACACGGCCCGCCTCCTTGCCTGGACCTCTTTAGTTCTTCAACCGGACCAACTTTGCAAGGTTACTGAAGCCTCATGATGCGCAACCTTCTGATGTTCTCTCTGCTTGGTGTTCTATACTGAAAAGACAAGTGTTATATTTAGGTATGTCTTGACACCCTTCCAGTATAATCATCCGGTTCGACTGAAGGTACGAATTATCTACGCGAAGTCGTCTTCAAGTGTAAAACAGCGCTATCACGAGTGAGGACTGCTCTTCACAGTAAACAATGCTCTTGCTCTCCGCCGACCCCATATGAGGTCAGGAGGGCCAAACCTTAACGAGGCCGATGAGCAAGGGATTCCGGCAACTATCCTCTTCTATTCACTCATGGGTGAACTACTCTTCCGCCTGACACCAGTACAACTTCCGAACAGGACCATGAACTTCAATTTACCGCGGTGGCAAAGAGAAGATCGTTCACTGGTATCTGCATGATTGTCCTACATTCCATAAAGGCTGGTAACTTGGTCTACTTGTCTTTTTCATTCTCAGCTCAGGCCAGAAATCACTCACGTCAATTGGGAGTTCATGTCAACGATTCGTCTCACGGCTTAGGTTCAGCATACTTATGTTATGCTTCTATCAACTGTCAACCGGCATTCCATGCATTCCCATACGGATCTCGGAGAATTCCTTCGTGCCCTGATTCTATTTATGAGGATCTCGATCATTTAGAGGACGTAGAAAGCATCCTCGATGATGCAGGTCAAGAGCACATGCATACATGGACCGCGGCCAAGCTAAATAGTCATGAGGGCAGATGAGGCACTGTGCTTTCAAATAAAGGCCTAGAAGCTGAATTCATCTCTGCGAGGACAACAGTTAGTATCTCGGCAATCCGGTGTTTTCCCCCGATGGAGCTGTCAACCATAGGACACCGGTTTGGTGACAGGCCGCCATTGTTGGCAGTTCAGTACATTTGAGCTTGTGCCAATGAGGTCTCGCTATCTGCGATGGATGTCGATCGCAAACAGAGACGTCGTATTCTGACTGCGCGAATGTGGAAGCAACTGTAGGTGGTGAGTTACTCCCGAATTATCAAGGATTTCGATTCGTAGTAGATGCAACTGACCACCTACAGCTACTACGCCATCTTGCATTTTTGCCTTGCCAGGTCGTGCTCTATCCTGTGTTTTATTGAAGGTTGTCCTCAGAAATTGCTGGTACATTGTGGACGGCTCTGAAGCCTTCTACTGGGAGGTTACTCGACGACATATTCTCTCAACCTTATGGGTCCTGATTAACAAAGGTTGCTATACCATCCGTACTTGTGCCCATACGTGAAGTTGCTGCGAAGGGCTTTTGCGGATTTGCATTGGAAGTGTTCGCAGACTAGCGACCTGCATCCAAGCGCAAAGACGCGTCCGCTGTCGCTCTAGTTCATGCCATTGTTTTGTGGTCAAAATGAATTGTCCACGCTGTGTTTCAAAAGTGGCCGGCCGATCAAACACAAAGCGGGTGGCACCCTCCTTTGACATGACTTCTTTGGCCTTTTCATCAAACGGTATAAATACCCCTCGCCCATTCCCACAAATGAGCACACCCAATTATCGTTTTGAGCTCATACACATCTCACTCTACAATCCCAGCCTCATTTATCCAAAACCACTTTTAGCCCTGCCCGCTTTGCATATGCAATACAAAATGCAGCATTCATCCTCAACAGTTTCAACCAGAACTTCTAGAAGTGCTGCTCATCCTATTGTACGTCCGCCTACGGATAGTCACTCCGGCTCCGACGTTTTTTCTGCGAGGCGCGAGCGCAGACTCAGTCAAGACTCGAGCCCATCCGAATACTCTCAATCGTCGGCGCCATCTTCTTGTTCTACAAACACAGTCAGACCTTCTGGCAAGGATTCCCAATCTTCGGCTTCAATTACAGGCTCGTATTCCGCAAATAAAGGTGAATTATATTAGTATGCTGAATACTCGTAACATTGCTGATTCCCTTCTGTGTTTGGCAAAGCCTTGAAGGTCGCTGGCACTTCTACTGGATCTTCGTCTGCGTCGAGTCGCCCCCAGTCTGCTTCGGGCTCCGTTAACAGCAAGGTCCCCAAGGAGCCCAAACCCCGCATTCCCCCACAGCCTCTTGATCTCTCGCTCACTCGACCTGACTCTGCATCCCGAAAGTCCACATCTTCTACAGGCTGGGTATCACTTGGGCCAGCTATTTCAACGATATCCTTGTCTGAATCGACGCTTTCTGACCCGGACTATGGATTACGCGGTCCTGAAAGGATCGATCCTCGGAATCTAAACATCAAGACGATATCCCCCCCTCTTAGCCCAACGGAGAGCTTATTTTCGGAAGTGTCCGATTATTATCATCAGGTCGTCGAACCATCAGCTGCGAATACCGTGAAGACTGGTAGCACTCTCCTACTGCCAAAGAAGCGAAAGCCAGACAAACGTCCTGTGTCCTTGATTGCTTCCCTTCGTCAGGTCTCTCGCGTCCGATCGAGTATTAACAGCATACGTCTGCCTGCAGGAAAGATGAGCTTGACATACCAGGAGCTTCTGCAGGCTATAGAGCAAGGGTTGTCCGACGAAGCTGCTCGTTGCGGTGAAGCCTTACTTGCGTTCATAAATGGCACTATCGCAAGCGTGGAATCTGGTTTCACTACCGCGAGTCGCAATGATTCGGTTTTCATCTCAGCAAGACAAAGACTCAAGGGTGGGTGCGCAGCCTTCGCTGCCACCAGCGACCTCATGCTGGACGAACACGGACGGAACACGAGGATGGCATCGAGCAGTTTTTTGTGGTCGGCCTTTAACATGTATCTTTCTGTTTCTTCAGATCTCGAGATGAACCTTCTCAACGAAACCCTCAAGCAGAGTGGGGAGCTCAGTGTCTATGGCTCGATGACAGTGTGTAGTGAAGAACCATCGAAGTCCGAACTGCGGGATATTGCCGGACTCTCGAGGAAGACACTTTCTTTACTATCTTCCGAACCAGACTATAATCGCACGTCTGCACCGCTCATCAACGTTCTCCGCAGGATTGCTCGTGCAGCTGCCGATCCCGCCCGTGCTCGGCGAGGGCGCTCTGATTCAGTTGTTCCTCCTGTTGAGATCATTTCAACCGTGGAAGATGCCTTCACCGCACCAGGATCGAATCGAGTCAGCGAACAACCAACTTTCAATATGTGTGCGCCCTGGATTCGATCTTCAGACGTTCCCGCACAACGCGACAGTTCTACTGTCGTCGGCTCCTCACGAGGCTTGCAAACTGTTCCTGTTCGATGCGAATCTCCAGAACAACACACTGGCACACTCTCGGACTCGCACGTTGAAACGGCTGAACAAACATCCGAGCTCTCTAGCCGTACTACTAGTTCTGTTCCGCGCTCTGGCCAGTCTCTTTCTTCTGTCGATCCCAATAGCCAAGCCCGCACTTCAGGAAGTTCCACTGCAACATCCGAACATTCTTCAAGAGGCAACGATCGTCGATCTCGTCGCTCTTCTGTCAGCACGGTCAAGTCCGGTTCTCGACATACGACCTTCAAGATAGTTGATGCTCCTGCGCTTCCAACTCCGAATGCACCTTCCGTCTCGAGCAGTCACCATTCCGCAAAGGAAGAGAAGACATCATTAAACGAAAGAAAGTCGTCATCCAATGAAGGAAAGGTGCCTGAAAGGAAGACACCGTCAAAGTCTGGTTCTAGTTCTACGGTACGCTCTCAACGTAGGCGACGAACTCAATACACACCGGCATCTCCTCCGGCATCTCCTTCCTCGTCTTCCGACTCTGTTCCATCTAGCTACGAGTTTCGGTTCGATTCTTCTTTGTCAGATTCCGATTCAGGTCCCGAGCGAGAGTCTCGTCCATCTTCGAAGAAGAGCAAGACTCCCATTCGAGCTAAGTCTCAATTCATAACTGGGGGCAAGAAACATGATTTAGCGTCCAAGAAATCTTTTTCTTCTCTCAATACTCTTCCTGGCGACGGGACTTTCTCTGCCTTGGTCAACAGCCTCGAGCTCGATATCAGACAGACTCTCCTCTTGTTCAGCGATGATGGGGATTTCTACCAACGTGAACTACTTGATGGTACCCCTTTTCTTGGCTCGACAATCGGTTATGATCTGCAACTGGATACCAACGGAGGTGTTTTTGCTGCTAGTATAACTGCTCTGATTCGTCTCCTCGCTCAACCAGCTGGTGTGCTAGAAAATTGCAAGGCAGATATCCTCGACACATTCCTTATTTTCTTCCGATCTATCACTACCCCAGCGTACTTCTTCAAGCTGCTCGTAGAGCAATACAATGCAACTCGTTCCGCTGGCTTATCTAAAGAGGAGACACGGGCTTGGAATCAGAAGATCATTCTCACCAAGATTAATATTGTCGTTGTTCTTCAGACTTGGCTGAGGCATCACTGGATTGAAGCGCAAGATGGCCATCTCCTCGACGAGATCAAAACCTTTGCGCAAGACAAAGTGACTAAAGACTCTGCTCTACCCGTCCAAGTCTCTGGGGTTCTCGCTAATTCTTTGATCGAGTACGCTGCTGGACGTCGCACCAAACATGCTCCACGAGTAGAGGAATGCATTAGGCGAGGACAACAGAACCAGCCCGATTACCCACCGACTGCATTTGAGCCCCGTCTCGCTTCACTACAAGGGGTCTCTGAGAAACGCTTGGCTAAGATCAGTATTACATTCTTCTTGAAGGATGGTGGTGCTGAGGAGCTTGCGAGAGCGATTACGAAACTGGAGTGGACGTACTTCCATTCCTTCCCGCCGGAAGAAATTTCACTCCTCCGCAAGAAAGACCATTCACAAAGCATAGCTATCTGGGAGAAGTTCACGGCTTCTTTTTACTGCTGGGTCAGCATGGCAGTTATGAACGGTGAAGATAGTGCCGCTGATCGAGCAAAAAGTTATGAGCTATTCGCGAAGATCGCAATGGTCAGTCATTCTTACTTTCACGAAATCTATCACACTGAACACGCTCTTTCAGCTTTGCAAGGATATGAGAAACTACAACTCATCTCACACAATCCTTTCTGCACTTCTTTCACCGGCCGTCATTCGCAATGAAGCTATGCTCGATGTGCGTTCCATAACTGTCAGTTGCATGCTTTAATCTGACATACTTTTGAATAGAACGTGTCGCAGGACCATAAGAATGCTCTCAACGAATTGCAACAGTTCTTCTATGGTTCGCCAAATTTCCGCAAATATAGGGAGGAATTGCCGCAGTTCCTACCTGCTGTTCCATTTCTTGGTGAGTACGGTTTGTTTGATTGGACACTCCATGGTGTTGACAAGTTCCAAAGGCGTTATAAAAGCAGACGTTCAAGCACTCGACCAGACCATCAAGCGCTGCATCGGCTGCGTTATCGAGGAGGGTCCGGAGAAGGTGCCCCAGTGTGTCTTTGAAGTTGAACGATACATTCACCTCCGCGGGCTTGTGCGAGGTAAGTTTGCTTTTCTTTGCCTAGTCCGTGTGTTGTTAGACTAATATCAATGAAGATTTGGAGCGATGTTATGCAGCTTACAAGTTTCCCCAGAACGACCTCGTTATTCGGTGGATTCGGCTTAGCTGTAGTAGATACGATGCAAGCAGGCTGCAATCAGCGAATAAGGTGCCCGTCCAGTAAATGTACGTTGACTCTCTTCGTCGTCATTGCTCGCAAGGTCAACTGACACAACGCACATTTCAGACCGAAGCCAATGGAACCAAAATATCAATGGATTCACTTTGGTAGCTGATTCCAGCCTCTTCTTTCCATATTTATCTTAGTTTATTTCGAATTTTTATCAACCTCATTCAATCTCACAACGTGTTTTCACGACACCTCGATTGCCTTACTATTTACCCTCCTCTCCTGTTACCGATATTCTTCTACTCATTTATCTATGTCATTCGCCGTAGCTTCCCTATATATTGGTCCTTTCTTGGCTCAAACGGGAAGGCCCGTTGCCATTTCTGGCAGAGTACGTCCGAATATGGTATCAGCGTTTGTGTCCACGTGGTGCATTGTTTCGCTTTGGTCACACCACGCCTCGCTCAGCATTCCTGACTCTGACACTCATCGTCCTCATACTCTTCACGCCTCAACCATTCATTGTTTTCTCTCAAACTTTCCTCAAACATAACTTATCTGCAGGGCATTCTAGGCTGACTTCGAAACGGGTACAAATGGGCGAGGTGGTAAACGTTCTTGTTGCGTTCGCGGTCATTGTATTTGTTGTCAGGTGGGCCACTTCAAGTGCGTTACAATGGATTCTCTTTCTCTTCGCGCCCTAAATCTGGATTTCTTAGGCAAAGAGTCACCTGCCGAACGGTCCGCAGCCTCAGTCTTAGGCTTCAAGCCGAAGAATGTCACAAACGAGATGGTACGCTTTGCCCCATGATGTCGCCTGTGCGGGTCGCTCATGCCTTTCCCTTTGTAGGTCGAAGCAATACACAACATGTTCCCAGATATACCGAGGTGCGCACATGATCCGTTTCTCTGTAGCTTTCCACTTTCCAGCTGGCTGACTAACGCCTGCGCCTAGTGACAACATCCGTTACGACCTACTAAGAACTGGAAGCGTCGAAGTTACGACTAATAAACTTATTGAGCGGGGGTTCCTTCCAGCTGTACGTGCCTCCTTCCACCGCCCTCCATCGCGCCTTCTCACATTATATATGCACCTACCTACAGCCTCCAGAAGCATACTACACCCTCTATCCTCGTCAGTCCGCACCTACGAACTCACATACGGCGGCGGCACGTCCAGCTGCTCCGGCAGCAGTGGCCGGTCCAAGCAAACCAAAGTCCCAACCCTCACTCATTGATCGATACAACCTTCAAGGCCGAGTGCAGTCGGATTCTGCCATTTCCAGTGCGTTGACGCCAGAAGAAATCGCTGGGAAGAGTGTTTGGGAAGATAGTGCTGATAAGCGAGAGGCCATGTTGAGAGAACGGAAGGCTCAAATGATCTTGGCTGCACGACAGTGAGTGGTCGACATTCATTCTGATCATACATGTAGTTGACCTTGATTTGCATTTATAGGCGACTTCTTGCGCAGCAGAAGAATGGTCAACCTGCTACGGGTGCTTCTTCGTGACGATAATTCATATGTGTACTTCTTTAACTAAATACATAGTAAATCTGGCCATCGTTCTGTTGGACTGTGCAAGATTTTGAATAGACGAGAAGTCGAGATCAAAGTGTAGCAGATGTATGACCAACCGAAACAAGAAAATCAAGAGCAAACTTTTCAACACGCAAGGAACATGGTCCATATGAACACTGCTCTGAAAACCTCTACCTTTAGAGTCCAGTCGCGCAAATCTTTCATGGTTCCCTACTATTCTCCGATTACTCCTGGGTATCAGCTCGTGCCAACGATGGATCTGGAAATGCATGTATGTCGATATGAAAACTGCATACGTTCTTGCCGTCATTCGGGTGACTGCGTCAACAAGGATGCGTATTCATCGACTCTCTGGCCACAGCTTCCTAGCAGCTTGCAGAGCTTTCGCTTTGGTCATGACAAGAGTCCATATTCGCTGCTGCTGACCTTTCCCTACCAGGGCAGCACTTTGTTGGCGAACCGGAAGATACGATCCACAACGGCTGCCGCTTTTTCCGCATTCTCCTCGTCGATACGTTGAGAACGGTCACGTCGACGGCATACCAAAAATTCTAGGCGATGGCTCATACAGCGTACTGCTTGTACGTTGGGAAGGTTGGCGAAATCGACCACCAACCTGAGATCCTTCAACTGAGGGCAATGCGAAGCAAGGCCCATAAGGGATGTGACGGTTGGACAAAGGGAAACCCATCTATTCTGGTAAAGGTCTAGAGATTCGAGGCCCGGCCACGCTGTAGCCATACAGCTCACCTCATCATCAGTGAGGGTTACATATTTATTTGAAATTATGGTCAGCTCCCTCAGCTGATGAAGTGCTAATAAAGGTTTGACAATCATCCACATGGGTATGGCATTATCGGGATTATCGTGGTGGGAGAAACTCGAGTTAGTGACCTTAACCCTTTCGAGCATTCGATGTCTGGCTATGGCTTCCATGCATTGATAAATATCATGTTGATCCTCCTCAGTGAGCCAAAACTGTGTATCAAGGAAGGATATGTCGATTAGGCAAAGGGGGAAGATACGACTGAAGAACTGTGACCATGTTTTGCTCTGGCCAGCCACTCTGAGATGGCGGAGAGCAGAAAAAGCATTTGGCAAGAAACACGGCGTATTGTGCATGACAAATGGCCCCTCGCTGAGAGCGAGACGATCGAGATGCTCCAACACAGACAGTTTCTGCAGCCAAACGGATGGCATTTCTCTGGAGAATGGATCACGCTTGATCGTAGGAGTGATATCCTGAAAATTACGGAGCATGAGGACGGGATCAAGCGCAGATATATGTCTGGAAGCAGGAATGTAATGGTACTCCAAAGAAAGCGCTCGAAGGTCTGGTGATCGTGTGCTGAGTAACTGGAGACACAAATCGATCTGCTGTCGCGGCGTCAATGGGCCACATCGAAGGCTTGGTTGCAATTGACGTCCCCATAAGCGGATGTCTCGGAGGGTTGAACAGAAGAGAAGTGCGCCTTCGGTCGGTGTGAGTGGCCAAATCTCGTACATTTCTAATGTACGTAGAGATGGAAAGAGTGGTTGACCGTTGCGAAGGCGAGCTACCATATTCAGGACAGATGGTTCAGGAAGATCATCAAGACGAAGATACCTGACACGTTTAGTGTAGGTTTCGAAGCGTGTCAATTCGGCGTCGGAGATAGATAGACCAGCCTGCCATGATACTCAGTTAACTTAGAGTCTACTAGTGTGATGTAGGCAATCTCACTTGTGGTAGGAGTGCTAATGTTGCACTCAGATTATCCTGTTGGTTCCATAAGATGTCCAATGCTGGGTCGCGAAATGTTCTGCAAACTCTTGCAAGGTTTGCAAGAGCATGAGCACGAAGGGCGTCATCCTCGTAGCAGAGGTGCTCACGTCTGGAGGGTGGTACCAAGGGTGTCTTGAGATAGAAGCGCCCGAATATCTCGTACAGAAGGTCAACGTTGCTCAGAACAGCAGAAACAGATGAATATGGATCCATAAAATCCACCTGCATTCAAATTCTACTCTGCTGCAAAATTTGAGGATGATGGTTCACAGAGAGCAAGCGTGAGCATCAGATCAAATGCTCTTCAGACCCAGATATCAAAACTCGATGCACGCATATACTTATCTGACGCCATCGTTCATATAGCCCCAGACAGATAGGCAATAGCGAAACTCAATTTGGACTCTAACAGCTCACTCTAAACACTGACGAACGTATGCTGGCGTAGATGCCGATGACTGCCGAAGCACCGCCATCAATGTCGGTCGCATGGGATCATCCCTCGAGTTGAAGTCACTCTGGCATTCTCGATACCTTCAGGCAAGAATGTGCACGTCTGAAAGGGCTCATTAAGACTATTACATTGGTCTTTTTCCCATTCAGAATGGACGAGAAACGATGCAGAACAAGGGTCATCTCTGTGCACCTAACCCCGACCAGACAGACGTATTTTCAATTTTTCCGGCTGCAAGATCAGTGGCGGTGCGCTCTCTTCGTTTTCAAGCCTTTAGAGTGAGCCGTTAGAGTCCAAATTGAGTTTCGCTAATTGCATATGCTGATAGCTGGATTGCGAGCTCGACAGACACATCTATTAACATTAGAGCAAACTAAGTATACCACCAAACACAGCCCGTAATCAATGCGCCTGCAACTCCTCCACACTCTTCCGATTCTCAGGCATCCTCGCCAACTGACTCTTACTCCTGATCCGAGGCCTTACCCTCGTATACCACTCCCAGGCGAACCGCACTACGTATCCATCGGCATCATACGGCGTAGGGATTTCCGAGTACCCTGGACGGGCGGTAGGGTGTCGGAGGTAGATGACGGAGCAAGTTGAGAAGGAGGCTTCGAGGTAGGCGGGGATGAAGATGAATGGGGAGGCATAGTCTGGAAGGTGGAAGGGTGTAAGATTACGTTTCGCCTTTTTCTTCTCCTTGTACGACAGGTCTGGCGTGCGAGGTGTCGCTTTTGTCTCGACGGGTTTTGATTCAGATGCCTCGAGAGATTCAGAATCGGATTCTGAAGCTCTTGCTTCCGACTCTGCAGCTTCAGCATTCTCTGACTCTTCTTGCGTCTCGACCTCAGTCTCGACCTTCGGTTCCGCCTTTGGTTGAATAAAGCGAATTGCTGCTGGATCCACAGACACCATATCGCCAGGAGCCAACCTAGTGTTCGCATTTGTGTGCTAAATTGCAACATATATTAGCGCAGTAACCGCGAGTGCTGCCTTATGCACATACCTTCTTCCCATTCAGCAACACATTGCCGTGTACCACCATCCTGCGAGCCTCGTAGACACTCTGTGCCAGACACGCTCGGAAGATGATCACATCAATCCGCCTCTCAATCTCGACGAACATCAGACTGCCGACAGGTGCCAGTGCTTTACTGTCGTCGTCCTCCTTTTGCCTCGCTTGCTTCGTAGCAGCATTGTCTTTCCGCGCCCACTTATTCAGTAATATAGAATCGTCAGCGGTCTTGCGAGGTCGGACGTCTGGAATGGTGTCAGGCAGATACCATCGCTTGAAGAGTTTCTCATTAATGAAGTCTCCGTGGTATGCACGAACGAGCGACTTGGATATCCAGCGCTGCTGGAAGAGAGTGAGAGTCTTGCGCTGGTTCTTGAAGTTAGTCTGGAATTGGAGGCCCCCTAACGATCTTCTCCACAAAATATAGAGATTTTTGGACGACCAGCTCTATTGCATAGTTAGAACAAGGTTCAATTAAACTAAAGCGCGACGCACCATCCTGGGCAAAGCCCGGTTCATGTTGAAGAGATTCGCATCTCGCATCACGGTCTACCCTCACTGGACCCTCCAAATCCTTCGCCCAAAAGACGAATATGAACGGGAGTACAGACAAGTCGAGTCTGCACGGTTTGAATCCAGCAACTAGAAAGAGAACAAGCCTTGGGCGCCGGTCTTTGCCGCATGCAAGTCTCAGCGCTTGAGTCCTTTCGCAGTAAAGTCACCTAAAACATGGACCCATACACCCCAAGAGTACGACCAGGCGGACGCAAGAAGAATCTTACTCTTTCAACGCGAGAATACAATAAAGTATGTAATTTCCAGCCTTTGAGGCTCTCAGGAGGCTGATGAACGCGTAGATCACTGGAACTATCGCGTCAGTAAGGAAGACGAGAGAGTATCTTCACGATGGAGCGGACGGCGAGTATGTTAAAGGAAGTCACGTCTCGAGGAATGGTAGGCCAAGAGGTGAGATTATCTGGTCTCTCTATGTTATTATACATCTCATTTCATCCTATCAGGCAGCACAGGTCTCGACGAGCCCTCATTCATTGAAGAAGCGTCATTTGTCCGTGCTCCTTTGAATTCCCGCGTCTCAATGAGTCCGGCCATGTCTATGGGGAAGGGAAAGGGAAAGGCTGAAAGCTTAGATCGCGTGCCGGTCGAGATACAAGAAGCCCTCATCCTGGAGGATCTCTTATTCGTCCTAATGGTACGTCTGGTCTTTGGCGATTATAGTCGTTATTTCAGGCACAGGCTACAGCCAGAAATTCTCTATTCCATTTACCAATTACTTAGTTGTATTCTCTACTTTCGTAGGGAATTCCTGGCACGTACATAACGCTGCCCCCGGACTATTCGCCAGAGGACGAAGATCCACTCGAAGGTCTTCGCTTTGTTGTATCATCCTCTCTAGGTATGACTACCGGTATTTTGCCCTCTTTATTTGCTTGATGGCCCAATTAGATCCATCCCTACGTGATTCGGTGGAACGTATACTCCCTCTTGCGACTTACTATACAGGAATCTGCTCGTTTATCGAGATGAAGAGTCATCTTGACCTCGGTCTTGTCAATCATGCGCTTTGTGCCGCTTTACGAAACATGCTCAAGGTTAGTGTATCGCTGTTTAAATCACGTAGTCTCAGAATGCCCATGCATCTTGCAACAGGATTATCAAACCCTGCTTGCCCAGTTGGAGCATGCCTTCAACACCTCACCCACCTTCACCCTTCACAAACTCTGGTTCTATGTCCACCCTACCTTGCACACCCTCTCTCTCCTCTACCAACTGACAACTGAACTCGCTACAGCGGACGATCCTTCCGGATCAGCCTCTTCTTCATCCTCACCCAATACTTCTGATGCCGAAGAAGAAGCACGAAACGAAGCTCTAGGTCTCGGCGGCGCCAAGCTAAAAGCTGTCCTCAACGAGATCGACAAGAATGGTCACGAAGCTAGCGGGATCCCCGTCAAAGGCGGCGAAGTCTTAGCGATTATTTGGGATCGAATACAAGTAATGTATGGTGACCCGACGGCGAACACACTATATAGTGCTCTCTTGAGGAGTGCAGGGAAACCTTATGTGGAGATGTTGCAGGAGTGGATGAGGACGGGACGTTTGGTTGATCCGTACGAGGAGCTGTGCGTAAAGGAGAGCAAATTCATTGATCGAGGGACGTTGGAAATGGATTATACGGATGAATATTGGGAGAGACGATACACCGTAAGTCCATCTCAAGCCCCGCCGCGCGATTCGCCCAGTTTAATAGATGATATCTCTAGCTGCGAGATGGCTCGACGCTAGGTAGCACGAAGCAGAACCTCGCCGGCGTTCCCCCAGTGCGCGCGGTTGGTGGTCGTTTGCCTGGTGGCGCATGTGTACCTCCTTTCCTAGAACGTTGGAAACACAAGATCCTACTAGCAGGCAAGTACCTCAATGTCATACGGGAATGCGGGATCGAGATCAGCAAGGACTCAAGTGAAACTAACAATCAAGAGATCTTCCTTGACGACGAAAAGTACGCTCATACATTTACACCCGAGTCTCCGTCTCTCACTTTCGCTCTAGGTTCTACAAAGTCATAGAAGAAGCATATACCCACGCTAACCATACCCTACTTCGTCTCCTCCTCCGTGAACAACAGCTGATTCCCCGCTTACGATCCCTCAAACGTTACTTCTTCCTCTCTCAATCCTCTTTCCTCACACACTTCCTCGATCTCTCCCACACGGAACTCCGGAAACCTGCGAAAGGCGCATCTCTCGTCAAATTACAGTCTCTATTGGACCTGGCGCTAAATACCGATGCCCAAGGAGAGGATGCACTCTTTAGGGAAGACGTCAAGGTTACGATGGCTGGGAGTAGCCTTTATGAGTGGTTGGATAAGGTGTTGAGAGAGAATGGTAACTTTAATGACCAGGACGGTACAGATACGCAGAGCGCATCACATACCTCTCACCGAAGTAAAAAGAAGGGCGAGGGAGATGAGAAGCAACTGCTAGGTAAGTTATCTTATTCCTGCTTGACCAGACAAGTACTCACGTTTCGTTGAACAGCGAGCGATACGCTCCAATTGGACTATACCGTCAACTTCCCGCTTTCTCTTGTCATTTCCCGCAAGACCATCCTTCGGTACCAACTCATCTTCCGCTTTCTCTTACACCTCAAACACGCCGAGAGGTCATTATCCACAATGTGGATCGAACACACAACATTAACCTGGCGCAAACCACTCAAATTGCCCACTCCTCGACCGTCCCTTTCTCGACCTCCATCCCGACCTCCGTCTCGTCCAGGCTCTTCAGCAGCCTCGCATCCACCAACACCTCAGCCACCAGAGAACGACTGGAGAACTGATCTCGAAAACTGGCGAAAACGGGTGTTCTTGTTGCGAGCGAGGATGTTGGCGTGTGTACAGCAGATGCTGGCGTTCGCTACGTTTGAGGTCTTGGAGCCGAATTGGCGGAAGCTGGAAGGTAAGCTTGAAGCAGGGAAGGTGGAGACAGTGGATCAGCTCTTGAGAGAACATGTGGATTTCTTGGATACGTGTCTGAAGGAATGTATGTTGACGAGTCGGAAGTTGATTACGGTTGGTTCATTCTCCATCGTTGCTGTGTACGAGTATAGAGTTGATGGGGTCTGTGCTTTGCTTTTCAGTCGTGTTCTCGTATCCTGCGGGTCATTTCTGCGTTCGCACTTTACAACTCTGCTTTGTCCAAGGATGCGAACCGAGCGCTTGCGACTGGGGAATCACCAGAGTGGGTCCAACAATCTGCGAACAGGTGGGAAATTCTTGGTCGGTTTGAGACTAACTTCAACCACTGGTTCAAGGTATGTTGCGTCTCCTTCGTTGCCTTGAAGGGGATACTAATCGCCGTATGGTTAGGTACATATGGACTGCATCCAGTTCTATGCTTCAAGCGAGAACGTATCGCTTCTTCCTCTTGTTGTTCGATTAAACGGAATCAAAGGTCCATTATAAGTAAATAGATCATGCCCATCATCTCTTGTCATCATCTAGTTGCACCTGACCATCTGTACTGCTTACCTGCATAACACTAAGTTATTCCTTAGTCTTGTCGTATCTCGCCTTTCCTTAATTCATTTTCAAACAGTCCGATTGAGAAAATAAAGGAAAAAAACTGGTATCGTTACATTGTCGCTGATCGCGTCATAATCATAGTTTCAAGCATAACAGGAAAGACCAAACAGCGATCCAACAAGTACGAAACCATCGCATCAGACGAACGTGGTTTCTTACTGGCTGAGGATCGTACGAACGAAGGATTCATAGTTGACATTGCCGTCTCTGTGAAAATATCCATTAGACATTTGCAATCTCACCCGAAACGCGAGGCGGGGAACACAAGATACTTACGCGCCAATCTGAACACCCTTGAGCAGTTCATCAACCTCCTCGTCTGACATCTTCTCTCCTAGTTGGGTGAGGACATATCGAAGCTCTCCTGCACCGATGAAACCATTGCCCTCCTTGTCGAAGACTTGAAACCCGCGAATAAATTCCTCTGGACAAAGGGGTATCATTGAACGGCCAAACGCAATCCATTATGTGGGTATATGCATGGCAGAACGCGTAAAATACGTACCGGGAGTACCAGCAGGCTTGAAACCATCGGGTCGGTTAAGGATCGTAAGGAATGACTTGTAGTCGACTACATATCATATCCAACAACAAGGAAGACCGCAGCCAACGTGTCAGTGAGAAGGATTCGTACGAGTTAACAAGAACTTAACGTACCATCGCGAGGTGCACCAGCAATGATCTCCGCCACTTCCGCCTGAGTCGGGTTCTGTCCAAGAGCACGCAAGAGATCGCCTAGGACTTCTCGAGGGACAGCACCTGTTCCTTTCTTGTCAAAGAGGGCGAATGCTTCTTTGTACTCTATAAATCATAGGAACACCAAACCACAGTCCAAGGAGGATCACGATCAGTCGCGTCCTGTTTGGCGAATGCGAAATGAATTTGGTCCTACCTGCGTTATCACTCTTTATATCAGTCAGATATTATGTGGGGGTTATAAAACGCGTAGATAAACTCACCATGGTCGTGGTTTGGACGTGAAAGGGGAGGATAGCCTGAAATACGCAGAGGTACAAAGAAGGGTAAGGTCGAGATACAGATCTGACCCTAACCACCGTACCGATGGTAACCCTGAGCGCCCATATGAAACCTAAGGTCGCGCGTGCTCAACGTACTTTAGTACTTAAGGCTTAGAAGAACTTGTGCTTTCCATGCAGGTGATACAGACGACTGCATATATAATAGATATAGACATGCATTTCTGGACATCTACAGGGCCGAAGAATTTCTCTTCGTTGCTAGAAAGAGTGAATCCCTAATAATTCTTCTCCATCTTCTCTAGCTTAGGCAGAATAAGTACTAGCACAATTCTTTCAACCGAATCCCCTGCATCTTCCGGCGTTTGGGGACAAGCTCTTGAGATTAACAATAGGTACCACTTCACGCGTTCGAATATGTTCCGTCCAAATCACAGCCCCATAGATCGGTTTTCGTCGATACTCATATTGCGGGCGAGGGTCATAGTCATTGAGAATACATGCGTGCAATGGTGAGAAAATAGATAGCATGAAGAAAGCGAAGCGAAGACACCCTATGCCTCGGTCAACTCGCGCAACCGGCGGACAGTGCTGCAAATGATTCCAAGTAAGGCTTCCGTAATCCAATCGATCATGGTCAAATGAACGCACCTGCGGACGGTAGCAGCAGCGGTCGTTGAGACGGTCCAAGCGCCACCAGCGACAACCTTTTTGCACGACTTGCAACCCCAGATGCCAACAGCTTGGCGTTTCACAGAGTCCTGTATTATCCAAAGTGTAAATATACGGCCTTGAGGTTGGATCCAAAAGGATTAGGAAGCTTGCCTTTCCACAGAAAGTGCAGGTGTATCGGGCGTGCTGGGTGATTTCCATCTATTTCAGGTGGAATGTCAGTCAACTCGTCTTCTTCAAACGAAGGTCATGTCTGCACACCTTTTTCACTTGCTTACGGAGGGAAGCACCATAACGCTGTTCGCCGCAAATCCACAGTCAGTCTAACCCTCTAATCCTTCAATTGCATTCGGAGAGACAAGCTTACGGTGCCGTACTTTCCGGTCACGCCAACTTTACGGGTGCGCTTGGTCTATGATTCAAAAACATACGTTCAGCATACTAACATAGTCTCAAGATGCACTCCGCTTACCATCTTGAAGAAAGGCTTGAGGGGGCTGTCTACGGCGGCGTGCTCGTATAGTGTTCTTGGTGTATCGACGAAAACGGCTATAACTGTACAGTTTATTCGCTTATGTCAGCATGGCTCGCGGCTGTTGCCGAATCTCATCTGAGATGATCTACGTATGTGGCAGGCGTACTAAGTATGTGTCCAAGAACAAGTTACACTTTATTCTCGAACTTAGGATACGCAAATGCAGTCGAACAGAAGTATGCGCATCTGCTTATCGCCTTGCACGATAAGGCGATCTCTGAGCGTATCTTTCCTCCATTAGTGCTCAGTGATGATCGTCTTCTGCTCCCGCAAACTTGGCTACTGTGTTGCATGAAATCGTGCTGGACAAGTGATTGTTCCGATGGCAAGTCGGTGTAATTGCGACGTTGGCTCTTCTGCCCTCATTCTCTCGCATTGCGTTGGATTTTACTCATTACATTGATTCAGAAGTGAGTCTGCAGCTCTGCCTCATCTGGCTCGCATTTGACACCGAAAGCCTGCCTTTGAGCATGTCTGCCTTGTGTCTGCCCGACTGGCTACCTCGACCAAAGCTTTTCTTCTCTTCTATCCATGTGCCTGCACAATCTCAAATTTTGCATTTTCGAAACTCTGGTGGGTCCATCTAACATTCTGCAACCTCTGATGCCGATCATCACGTGTCGCAGTGTGCTACCAATCCTGTCTTGAATGCAATAATGCGACACGGCTGGCATATCCTCCGGTGTCTTGCCAGCTCTCAGGGCCCTTTTACGCAGATAGTCATTCAGCAAGGTGCAACACTGTTTCCGGATGCCATACGCTCGTCTCATTTTCATTCACTTCACTTCGCCGATATCTCTAAAATGAATAGTGCGCAGGGTTGGGGTGTATGCAACTTTGATGGGGTGTATGGATGAGACACTTGAAGGCATATTCGCGGCCCTTCATGACATTCAATGAAATGGACTTATTCATGTATTCGATTTGCTTCAGCCTTTTTCTCAGGCTTGCCGGTTTGAAGTATTTGACAAGTCATGTGCAGGCGCGCATCTCTCTTGACGATTTCTCTGTGCTCTCAGACTCTTCCCGGTCTCCAGCGCATCGCTCTATGTCCAACCGTCGGTCCACCTCGTGCCACAGTGCTCTTGCTTTCAAACTTCGGCTTAGGAGCATGACCATTCTAACTAACTTGAAGAACCAGCGCAGGATGCTTACCGCGGAGATTTCAGTTATGAGAAACTCTTCAAATGATGGTATCTGCCTGACACCATCCCTCACGTGCGGCCTCGCAAAACTCCTCACGATTTGATTCTGCTCAATAGACGGGCACGGAAAGACAACGTTGCTACGAGGCAACCGAAGCAGAAGGAGGAGGACACCAAAGCACTTGTACCGGTCGGCAGTCTGATGTTTGTCGAGATTGAGAGGTAGATAGACGTGATCATCTTCCGAGCGTGCCTGGCGCAGAGTGTCTACGAGGCTCGCAGGACGGTGGTACACGGAAATGTGTTGCTGAATGGCAAGGAGGTGCTTATTATTGTAATTCACTTCCGGTTACCATGCTCATACATATTTCTATCCGACACAGGAACTCAGGTGGCTCCTGGCGGTATGGTATCTGTGGGTCCAGCAGCGATTTGCTTCACTCAACCGAAAGCGGAACCCAAGGTCGAGACTGAGGTCGAGACGAAGTCAGAGGAGGTTGAAGTTGTGGAGTCCGAATCAAGTGCCCTAGAATCTGACTCTGAGTCTCTCAAGGCGTCCGAATCAAATGTCGTTAAGCACAAAGTGACACCTTGCACACTCGACCTGTCTTACGAAGAGAGGCAAAACGTGATCTTACACCCTTCCACCTTCCACACTATGCCTCCCCATTCATCTTCATCCCCGCCTACCTTGAAACCTCCTTCCCAACTTGCTCCGTCATCTACCTCCGACACCCTACTGCACGCCCAGGATACTCGGAAATCCCTACGCCATATGACGCCGATGGATATGTGGTGCGGTTCGCTTGGGAGCGGTATACGAGAGTGAGGCTTCGGATCAGGAGTAAGAGTCAGTTGGCGAGGATGCCTGAGAATCGGAAGAGTGTAGAGGAGTTACAGGCGCAGTGATTACGAGCTGTGTTTGGTGGTGGTATATTGAGTATGCGTGTGTTGAGCTCGTGATTAAGGTATCAACATGCGCGGCTGTCTATCTGTCGAGTCTAGAGCTATGGACGATGGCGTCAAATGTGCACGCATCCTGCGGTACGTCAAGAAACGTTCCAACAGCCTTCGATCTGACGCTCACGTCTGCTCTCTCTGAATTACCATCCTCAGTCTTCCCAGCTGAATGAAATTTGAGCGCAGGATAATACCATGAATCCATATTCATCTCCTCATGCTGTTCTGAGCAACATTTACCTTTTGTCCGAGATATTTGGGTATCTCTATCCTGAACGTCCTTCACTCCGGCGCTCCGAACGTGGCCAACACGATCCCATCCTTTTTCATCCTCTTGCAAACCTTGCGAGCGTTTGCAAGACATTTTACGACCCAGCATTGGACGTTTTATGGGAACGACAGGATAATATGAGTCCAACATTATCGCTCCTACCGCAGGTAAGGTTGCCCACTTTGCCCAATAGACTACGAGTTAACCAAGTATTATGCCAGCTTGCTCCGGGTTATTCTATCTCGAATGCCCACTTGGCACGCTTCGAAACATACACTAAGCGTGTCAGGCACTTTTCTCTTGAGTATCCCCATGGCCCATCTGGCCTAAACATATTACTTCGCCTTCACAAGGGTCGACCGCTCTTTCCATCTCTACGTCGTTTAATTGTCTACAACTGGCCAATCACACCAACCGAAAGTGCACTTCTGTTCTGTTCAACTCTTCAAGATGTTCTCTTACAGAGAGCAGAGTCACGGTTCAGACACGATCACTTCGGCCCATGTAGTCCATTAGCACTGCGACAGCAAAATGAAATGTGTCTTCGGTCACTTGGCACACGATCGCCAGACCTCCGAAGGTTTACTTTTGAGATCTCTGTTCTCACACACATTTCTATGCTTGATTCCATTCTCGCCGCGCTGCATACCGTCCGGACGGCGATCTCGATTGAACTTGAACTTGATCAATTCTCCCCGGATAGGCGATGGATTTGGCTGCAGAAGCTGTCAGGGATGGAGAATCTCCATAGTCTTCATCTCCACATCCAGCAATTTTTCAAGCACGATATGGCCCATTTGTTGCCAAATGCTTTCCCTTCTCTCCGCACACTCAGAGTAGCTGGCCAGAGCCAGGCATGGTCGCAGTTCTTCAGTCATATCTCTTCCCCTTCCCTAAAGGACATATCCCTCAGTGATACACAGTCTTGGCTCACCAAGGAGGATCACTACTTCCTTCATCAATGGGTAGACACTCTGGCAAGACATCGAGCACTTGAAGGAGTTTCCATCCATAATTTGTATGAGACCAGCACACATATTTCCACTCATAAAGGCTTATCCTTGTGGACAATTGTTGAGCCTTTATTACAACTTCATCAGCTGAAGAGACTGGTCATAGATTCAGGTCAAGATGTAACTGTGACCCTCTCTGATGACAAGGTGATCCGTATGGCTACTGCATGGCCTGGCCTTCAATCTTTGCACCTTCCCCAGGATACATGGAGTTTCCCTTGTCCAACAGTTGGATCCCTTATAGAGCTTGCTTCACATTGCCCTCAGTTGAGAGCATTGTCTTTGGGGGTCGATTTCACCAACCTTCCTGATGTACATGCAGTAGCTCATATGCGCCATCGCCTAGACCATTTGGCATGCCCTCCATATAACCAGATGGATGTGAGGGCGGAGAGGAAAGTGGCAGGTATTCTAGATCATGTATTTCCATTCTTGACCAAGATATACCCACCATTCAAGGTTCTATCAAGAGATGTTGACAAGGCGAGGATGAATGCCAATTTGAAGCTGGTGGATTGAGGGCATCGACGGGCATCCTTTGTGACATGGTCATCAATGCGAAGGAAAACCAGCATTCAAGTTTGTTTCGGGCTATGTTATGGTCGACTGCAGTGATATGGATAACAATGGGGAGTCGTGCAGGATTTGCCTCTAGTCGCCCACCGAATTGCTTTTTCCTCTTTCGTATCCGTCACGGGAGTCTTGAATAGCCTGGAGGAGTTCATTTTTGGGTACGTGCTGGTCGTGGGGGCCCTGTCTGCCTGATGATGTTGGTAGGTTTCTTTTGGGGGGATGCTACAGGGCGGATCGAGGAAGAACGCGCTACTGATTATACGTACATGCCGATGCTCAATACGTCTCTACCCGGTAGTCCTACCAAATATGCAGGAATAAATGGTTACGCTAGTATTTCGGACGTGCAAACGACGTCGGAGAGAAATGGCGATCCATAATACTTCACCTTCTCTGTAGTACCAGTGCATTCAACTTGTCAACCACCGCGTCTTCATTCGACACCCTCTGTAACGCGTTGTATCCCGTTCTCTTACATATGCGTCGCCCGCTCCAACAACATCAGTCTGAGGCATTCTATAGAGTCCCCGAATGCCTTCATTACCCCCAATTTCGGCGAGCCTCGCGAGATCCTTAATTTGTCTGAATTCGTCAATGTGGAATAGCTATCCAAAGTCTCGACCCAGCAAACAGAGATACTCTCCGACATCCTGTATTGTAGGTTCTTCCACTTGAATTTTAAGGATACGACGACGACAGCCAGTAGCGTTTCGTCATGAAGAAGTTGATGCCTTTACAGGAAGCCGGGAAGAAACGATAGAGGGAACCACTTTGTGTATCTTCTTGTGCTCGTTAGTGTTGCGTTCGAGTACTTCCCTCAAACGTTTCGTCAAAGTCGTTGAATGCCGCAGAGTACGAAACAGAATGGCCAACTAAATATTTTATGCATGCACGTCTTCTTTCATGTATCATATTCTTATCTCCCGTCTGGCATAGAGCATCATAAGATTTGAAAATTGCAATACTGGATTGGCATACCATGAAAATCAAGGGG
This sequence comes from Somion occarium, assembly GCA_964035595.1. Taxonomy (NCBI): domain Eukaryota; kingdom Fungi; phylum Basidiomycota; class Agaricomycetes; order Polyporales; family Cerrenaceae; genus Somion; species Somion occarium. The sequence goes on along the minus strand of OZ037949.1, from coordinate 350,896 downwards.
ACGGTATGACTTCTCGATTACCCCAAAACTACCTTGATAATGGGCTAGTTCGAACACGTACGCCGTGCCGCTCTCAGCGGAGGATTCATCCTGATCACGCAATGTTTGGTTGACATGAAGTCGACCGGTCGCAGGTAATTCCCCTGGATATCTTTCGGAACACGTTGAGAAGTAGATGGCGCATATTATCTGGGCTTGATCTGAAAATCTAGGTCACCCAAGAGCCGGAAGCGTGATCCAGAGACAATCCACAGATATACAAGCTACGAGACTCGTCTCGGTCGGCAGGGCCTCTGCGCGGGTGCAGTCTTGGTTGTACGGACATCTGCAGGATGAGAATATAACTTGAACCTGCACATGTATTTCAGGAATGTGACCGACAGATGTTACGCCGCGTGTACACTTCTTGCTTTGAAATTAGTTAATTTCCGTTGTTCTCCGTGGAAATACTGCGGTCGGTCGCGAGCCTGACAGGTCGATGATGGGGACAAGTCGTCAGTGGATTCATTGTCCAATAGCATACGAGACGAAGATCTTCAGGAGGGTCGAAGTGCGGCTTGACAACCACGATGGTTCCGAGAGCTTGGAGAAGTCAACCCAAATTTGAGAATTCGAGGATCCCAGTTGCGGGCTTCTTCAATCGTAAAAGTATATCAATATACCGAATCCGAACAAAGCAAACCGGAAGGAACAACTGCGGAATAGTTCGGCATGTGTTAATGCTGAGAAATATTCCATTCCTGCAGATTTCTGCAATGTTCGAGACAGAATAAAGTCAGAATCAGAAGAAGGAAGGAAACATCAACATCGTGATATTCGGGAGTCAACATAACCTGCCTCTACCACGTTACAACGTGAGATCATCCAGGGCATCACAAACCTTCTTGATACTCCGTTGAATGAGAAGCATTCGGAGCGAGGACCTGTTGTCTGCTGGTGAGAAATTTTACGGTCTAGATGAGGAAGAATCGTATTCCTACCAATCGCAAGCCATCCTTCAACGGACATAGAGAGATTGGCTTACCTCGGAAGCTTTAACAGTTCGCATGCAACATCATGTAAAGCGGTGATGCCGTGCAAAGCTTCAAAGCAACGCCATCCTGGAAGTCAGTGGTCGAATGTGGCATCATCCCCGTCACTTCACTGCTAACAGCGATCGCCGTGGAGAGCCGTTAATTAGCTAGCCCAGGCCACTCGGAATAACCTAACACGCCGTGACAGATGCACTGAGTCCGATTCAATACAAATGATACAGTATTCCAGACGTAAAAGGAAAGTGTGCAGCAAACGCGGCCAGAATGAATTTCCAAATGGACGGACAAAGGCAGTCCAATGACCGACCAAGACTTCGAAAAAACTCACTCACAGTCGATCCCATTGTACACGCCGTGTCGGCTGGTACATGAGGTTTTTGTGTGTATGTTCGACGCCACCGGTCTTTACACGATTGCACGTGCATGACTCGGAGTCGATGCAGCTGATGCCGGACTACATGAAGTTCAACGGATAAAAACTCTGTTCCAGAGGTCTGCGTTGATGCTTTTTGCACCGTAAAGACTTGTGACTAGATTTCAGAACATATGAGTATGCAAGATGTAGACCATACCTTGGGCTGCACGTCAGGATGCGTTTCATAGAAAGATCGCGAAGTTTCAAGCGCGTTTACTATTGGCTCGGCACATGCCGGCTTCAACACGAGAATCTATTTCAGGTTGTTCTTGTCCATGCTTAGTTGAAAATACGAACCTGCCAGACCATGCCCAGGGCGCTGCAACCTCGTTGTGCGACCGAGAATCCCAGAGAATTACTGTGTCAATCGTCACACATGAAGAAGCTTCATATAACCGGCAATATCACCCGCAAGGACGATATGGGGACATTCGATTATACAACGCAATGGAACGCGATGCGACTCGACGAGCCACGATCAAGTAGCTTGAAAATCTCATAGTACCTATGAATCACGCAAGTTCTTATTTCACCCAGCTTATTTTCCTATCAGTATCGATTCCGCCGAGAATTCGGAAACAGGTGAGTACGCTCCCTGACGTTCGTCTTCTCCGCCCTGATCAATCAGGGAGACAGAGCGGGTATGTCGCTCCATGCATTCTAATGTGTGAAGAAACAGAGATGATCGTCGATGCAGAAATGCCGAGAATAATTTTCCACAGCTCCAGGGCTTGGCCAGTCTCAAAAACATCCGTTCAATACATTCACCTGAGGTATAAGAATGGTTTGGCTTTGACTTGAAAGCCTCACCGCTCTCGACCTCCATCGCAGCAGCGTCCTCTTGTCTCACAGCCGAACCAACTGAACCAATCGTCTTCCCCTCTTCAAGTCATTTACGATGTTGTTCACCAAGGTTCTCTACCCGCTTCTCGCTGTCGTCGGCATCGCGTCCATCGCGTTCGCTAGTCCCATCGCTGAACCAGCTCCGGCTGAGATCGAGTCCAGGCAGACTGCCAGTGCTTTAAGCGCTCTGCAAAGCCTCCAGTCCGCTGTTGCTCCCATCGTGACTCAACTGAGTACGTTTACGATGATTATTATTCCACTTTCTTCACCATTCTGACCATCGTGCCTATAGACCAGGCGGCCGCCACTGGGCAAGACCCCACCCCGCTCTTGAACGAGTTGCGGACTGTCTTTACGAGCTCTACGAGCGACATAAAGAAGATCCCCCGGAAAAGCGTGGCCAAGGCTGATGTTACCGCGGTCGTTAGCATTTCCCTCAACATCTTCTTGGTATGTCGGCTTGTGTATCTTTCATCGTCTTCTTACTCACATACGACTTTGACGCGAAGGACATCATCCTCGTCTTGGGCAAATTCTCCATCATAAATGTCATTCTTTCTGCCAACATCGACGTCTTCTTGAATGCGTTCCTCTCCGCTTTGGATGTCGCTTCTCCGGGCGTTGCGGCCCAAATCGGCAAAGGGTGAGTTACACGATATTGCCCTTGCTTGTTCGCTATTGACAGTTTCTCACCCAGCATCCCGAGCTCTCATTTCGGTCTTCTTGTGGTTCTGAGGCTCGTTGCTGTCATCAATATCCTTGGCTTGGGTGGTTTATTGGGTGGTCTGCTCGGTATTATCGGGTTGTGAACGTCTGAACGTTTGCCAGGCTAGAACAGTAGTCTCGATGGTCGGGCTTCTTGCCCACGGGTTCGGACGGAATCGTTATATACGCTTATGTCTTTCTCGCTCGTAAATGGATCGGAATGGATTGATCTTTTTACATGCCACAAGTACAGTATGGAGTTGTGGTTTCGACCATCTGTTTGGTTGACCATTTACTGAATGTTGCTTCATAAGGAGAGCTAAGTGCATTCACTGGCAGAGAAGAGATCCCGACGGCATCGCACTGAAGGTACTTTGGTTTCCTAGAACGATAATCGTTACAGAAAGAGACCGGACGTCTGTGGGAATGACCGAAACTGCCGGTAAACATCGGTATGTCATCATCCGTCCAAATCCGAATCCGGCGATTATTTCGATCGCTGGCTTAGTTATAAAGCATAGCTTACCCCGCATACTATTCTCCTGTCTTCTCCTCCGGCCCCTCTTTCCATTGCTTTCCCGCCTCAATATCTATTCGGCATTCATTGTCGACCCCTCTCATACGACGAAATCGCCCACGAACGTTTCACGAATTAATTTGAGTGCTACAACATGACAAATTCCCTCGAGAGTTGGAAACGTGTTCCAACTACATCTTCCGTCCTATTCGGCATCGACCTCCCTTACCGCCCTCCCAAAAATTCAATTGGCCAATTTCTATGGCGCAGACGCATGTGGCTGGAAGTCACTACCGGGCTGTCTCTTCTCGAACCTTGGGAGAAAGTCCTCGTGCGTAAGTAGAGTCGTGTGACGTATCATGCGCATCGTACGACCTCTAAATGATGCTTCGTCTTCGCAGTTGCCGTAATCTATCTTTTGCTGACACTCGTAATCACTGGGGTGTATAAATTCGCACCCCTGGAAGTGGCCAACCTATACCACCGACTGTTATATTATTTCTTCGGGCAGGAAGCAGACGAGGGTAGGGCTATCCAACGCGCCATGGCCGATTTAGTGTTGCGAAATATCTCCGGAGAGTCGTGACGTCTACTGCTGACGCCCGGGCATTGCGATTGTTGTATCATATACCTGTATCCGTTGAGTCGGGATTCCCATAGTGTGAGTGTTCCCTTCTTCGTCTAACTAACCAGTTACGGTGCGGGCTATAATACGGTTGCTGCTTACAGGTATTCATCTTATTAATGTACTCATATCGGATCCGAGTTCGAGTAACGATTGATGCGTTATGTACACTCAAAGTTCGTTGACCGTTAGAATTCAATTCCTGGCTCCTCCGTGATGTCATACCAAGAAGCGGTGCGAAATGTTCCAACCCTGATTCGACCATGCTTCGCCATCACTCGGGCTCAAAAGTTGATAGACGTTTAGAGTTAGAGCACAGGTTATCCGATCGAAGTCCACCATAAACTCGCGTTTCTTCCCAGACATCCTTTCCGTTTATCTGGATCCAACGCACATTCGCAGACTTCATGAGTATTGGTATTTCCAGATCATCGAGATCGATATAGAATTTCGAAGTGAGAGTGAGTAGGTGAAATAACGAGAACATTACAGCAAGCATAACAAATAGTTCCAAAGTACCGTCCAATCAGGGTAACTAAGTCAAGAGAATCGTTCTTAATCATATTCGCAATCCCATCCGTACACGAAACCTTCCTTCTGATGCTGTGGAGCCTTGTTATCATCCGCGGCTTTGCAGATTCCGGCATTGTAAATTTCATGCAAGAGTAATTGGACTGCATTTCGTGAAGAAATCGTTTCTGTTTCCATCGTTGATATCAGCCTGCGGGACATACAGTTGGTCAGTCTAGGTTTCAATAAGGAACACAGAATGGAGGCAAGAAGACGTACGGCTCGAAGGCATTGACGTAGTACAGTCCTCGGTCAAGTTTGATTGGTGGGAAGCTAGTTGTAGGCGGGAGAACTGGGTACGCTTGGAACTAAAAACCCAAAGATTAGATTCGTATCGACCTTCCACCTGTAACTGTATGCACATACCAGTCTCCGATGAACCCAGCCAACCTCACCAAACACGTTCTTCAACCATCCATCTTGCACCTCCGTCTTCGAGAATATCTTCACCACGTATTCCTCCTTTTCCTCGCCTTTCGCTTCGGCGCCTTCCTTCTTGGTCAACTTCCCATGATAACTCAACGAATTGAATTCCGGCTCTTTTCCTCCATACCTTCCCTTCTCATTACTCGTCAACACCATACCAGGAACACCTGCCCCTTCCTTTAGGCCGAAGTACCCAGGGTTCGCAGTGGGGGAGGTTGTACTGAGGAGTGTGACATGGAGGTTGACGTAGGGTTGTTGAGGGATGACGGCTGTGGAGTTGGAGGGTAAGGAGAGTTTGATATCGGTTTGGTGGAAAGGTGCAGCAAGGATTATAGCGCGGTAGTGACGGGTATCTTCAACGATTGAAGAATCATTAGTCGTGCGGAGCGTCCAGAGAGAATTCTTTTCGTCTCTTGAGATACTCGTCACCTAAAAACCACGACGTGAGTTGACATAAGAACCTGACAGGTCGAAGTTCCACGTCCAGATGTGAAGGTGGACTTACAGTCGTATTCAAATGCAATGTTGCATTGGACCTCTTCACAAATTGTTCAAACAGCTGGTAATTTCCACCTTTCACACTGGAAGCTCCGGTAGTAGCTAACGAGCATAAGCCCTCCAGAGCATGAATTTGATCAACGTCTTGTCCGTAATTCACCCTTGTAGCACCTTCAACCATTTCCCTTGTCCATCGTCGGTCAATGCCTTGCAAATCGAAGAATTCAGAGGTCGTTTGGCTAACAACTTTCTTCCATTCCAGGTCGGTGACCAATTCGGTTAGGTTTTGAAACGGCGTCGAGAATTCCCATGAATAGAGGGACACGAATTTACCGACCATTCTGTCAACGCTAGTGAAGTCGGGAAAATTCAGTCAAGGAACTTATTGTGGAGTACAATATGTACCACTTACATAGCCTGAGTTTTGGTAGGTGCTCGATAGCCATACCGCCATAGTACCTTCACGGTATCCCACCACCCACCGAACCTGCCGCCAGTCGTCTTTACAATACTTGGTAAATATACAAGCATTAATAGCTATATTTAATCAATCTGACTCACCGTGAGGAGGAACTGCTCGCCATCCCATATCCCGATACTGTCATCATCGTCTTTGAAATTAAGCCGCTCGAGCCCAAATTCGTCCACCGCCCTCCACAGGTTTTTGTTCACCTTGACGAAGATGGAAGCTCCAAGTTCAACAGGTTCATATGAGGGGTCATCATACGGTTGTACCACCGTGCTTCCTACAATTCAACAGATCACACGACATACTTCATTCAGCATTCCACCAAGGATCCACGATGTTGAGCAAGTTCAAGTACAAATTCACTCACTTCCACCAACCCGATCGCTCTTCTCAAACACATCCACCTGGATGTCCAAATCAGGGAATCGTTCCTTCGCTTTAGAGATCCAAAAAGCAGCGGAAGAACCTCCTGCACCTGCACCGATCACGGCGACTCTGTTCACGGATTCAGGTGAGGGAAGCTCGAAAGTCGCTTGAGAATCCCTAGAGGTAGTAACGAATGGGATCCAAGTTGGAAGTTGGAAAGCATTCGCAAGGCCTGCGAAGGCCGCAAGCTTGAGAAGATGCATTCTTAGAGAAATACGATGAGAAAGACCTGGTCAACCCGCAGACCTGGAGTCGCTTTCGCGCTGATGCTGCACAGCCTTAGACGCCCATAAACATAAATGAATCTCCAAGGGCTAAGAAGGGTTGAAAATGTATGCCACAAGAATTGTACCTAAGTATACCGCTTGAACAACAAAAATGAAGAGGACTAATCGTAGATATGGTGAAGTGGTACAGTATGAAAACAGGATATTGAGATATTACGAAGAATTCAGACAAATACGTATGACAGCACTCGAAAAGCAGTGCTTTAAAGGCATAGAAGTTTAAGCAGTAAACCATCCGCCTGTCGGTATAAATCACGTCACGAGTAAGGGGTATTTTATGCAAAAGGGATCATTGCCTGCTGCGGAATAATAATCAGAAAGCGCATCGAGGAGAGGTATACGGAGAATGTCTCACAATAAAGTCCAAAACATGTTCTAGGCAGGATGCACGGTCTATAGATCCCGTGCTGTGCCCGTAACAAGAGGGGGAAGGGCATTGTTCCAGCTCCAACCCTTGAAGAGTTGTTGAATTGCGTCCAACATGCCCAAATCCGCAGCATCCTGCCCAAGAAGGTAGTACATTGTCCTGTCACGAACAACTGCCAGATGGTGGGGGAAGTACATGTAGAGCGCGACAGCAAGCAAGAGGAACACAGTATTGACAATGGTCACTGAATGAGTCGACATGCGTTTAGTATTGAAGATGGTACTAAGCGGGGAAGCCGTTGAACTGACCGACGAGCACTTTCTCCCATGGTTGCAACATGGACAACGCGAAGGTCACCTCAAACCACATCCTCCACTTCCAGATGAACACACCAAAGGCTGACTTGGGTGCACGATAGGGAAGCTCCAGGCCAAAAATGACCTCCATAGTCGATGGTTGTCTCTTCCATTCTGCCACGGAGTATGCTGCGTAAGGATGTGTCTCGGTTGTCATGGTCGACGAAGTCGTTTATAATCTAATTGTTTATCGTGAAAGAACGTTCGGAACGGCGACAAGAGATGGCTTGACGAGGACAGCCGTACAAGGTGGTGGCAAGCTGGTGGTGGCAAGAGCAGAGGGTTGCTTGGGCCCATGATCGGCATAAATTAAGAGAAATTAACCTGTGCCGGCGTTTGCCGTTCAACATAGCTACGATGGGTCTTGGACGTGACTACAAGCCTGTATACGCTATACGATGTAGGTACTTACTGTACACTGACGGCCAGCCAACTCGAGCGTAAGTGGATTAAAGAGATCAAGGCATTGGTAAGACCCTCGGGAGCGCCATACCGAGAGCAAAGACCGGCGCCGAAGGGATACATTCAGTTCAGAACGTCAAATCATCCTTACAGAATTTTGTCTAGAGGGTCCGATGCGGGGTCTTGCTATCATCCTGAACACAATGCACGTACGGCAAAGGTGTTCTGACTTAGGTTATTTCTAAGTCACTTTGACAGCTTATGTAGAACCTTTGCTCGTCGGCCTGTGTCAGCGCGCCGACATTTCCAAGGACGATACGGTCACGGCGAATTTGCCTGCAGAATATTGCGCTATGTTTTCTGCTCGGGTGTAGTTTTTCTCTAGGTACATAGTCCCGATGAGACCTACAGGCAGCTAGAAACTCACCACGGGTGCTCTAGGCATGTAGCGGAAGGCGATGCGGATGAATGGCGTGCAACTGAAATCCAGGACTCCATCTCTCATCTACATGCAGAGGCATGGGGTATCTCGTATGCGCATTTTGTAACTCCCATTCAATGCTGATTCTGTGACACCATCCAGGCTTCCTAACTGACTGCTGTGGTCTGTCTGGGGGCAGTTCCTGAATGCCGAGTGACTCTAAGGAGTTGGGTGAATCAGTTTCAGCAAGGCCATAGAAATGATATCGCTGTGGTGGCAATGGAGTCTCTGACTCACTTTCAAGTTGAGTTGGTGTGTATGGGTAGGTTTCAAGCCAGGACTGATCATCACTTTGATTTAAAGGCAATGCAGGTTCTGCCTGGAGGTGCGGTGTCAGTACGGTATCTATCGGTTTAGGTGTGCAAGGCTGAAATAGAGTTCTGAGAAAAGAGGGGGTTTTCTTGGACTTCTGTTCACCTGTGGAGTTGAGAGAACCATCATTCGAGCTTGAGTCAGATACAGACAGTCGCAGGTAAGCAACTGATGACATGATGTTCTTCACTGCACCCTTGACAGCACTAAGAATGTGTTTTGGACCTGTGGATCCCTTCTCAGTGGTGCATTTGAATGCACTGCTTGATACATTCTTTGATGCACTGGTTGACACAGTTTTGGATGCACTGCTCAATGTGGTTTTCAATGTGTTTTCTGATGCAGATTTAGGTGTGTTTCTAGATGCATTTTTGAATACATTTTTGGATGTGCTTTGATTGCCTTTACAGTTTCCAGATGACCTATGGAGGTTGAAGGCATAAGTGGAGGTTTTTGCAAATCTGATGTCTATCCATTTCTTGCATTCAGCGCACCACATCTCAGTAGTTCCACCATCCTTTCCATGAAGATTAGGGTTGTACTCAGCATCATCTGGTAAGCTGTCATTTTCTGCTCGAACCATTCCAATGACCTCTCCGCGGTCTGCATTCTTCATTCCACTAGCTTCATTATATTCTTCAGAATGTGTGTGCTCGATATTGGAGCTGTTCGCCAACTCTCAGCTCCACTGCACAAGCTTCAGGTGCAAGGTATTATTACCCCTATCCCTGAGGGGTGAAGAAAGAGGATAATAATCCTCTGATGCATGGGACATTAAACATAAGAGTGGCGGCACAAGGTATGATGCTGAGAAAGTAAGTATGTTGTGAGATGAAAATTCAGGAGTCTTATGCCAGGCCATCTGGATTTCTGCTGAAGTATCCCCTCTCCAATGAGTATCCCAGAACTCCATTATCTGGTCATATTTCACTTTCAAATTCATTTGTTGTACTATTCAAACTAGTGGCTACATTTCTATCTATGTTGTATAATATTCTGGACATGTGAGCAGAAAGTTCATCAGAAAGTTTCGAGTGGGACCCGGAACCACTCAGAAACCACTCAAGAGAGTGGGAGTCCCAGAGGGTTGATCTCAAGCACTTAGCTTTTGCCCCCTGCTTGGTCTCTGCAGTGGCCATCCACACGGCATCTTCTGACTTTTCATCAGCTTTCGTGATAGCAGCTTTCTCTTTAGCCTTTCCCCTCCCCTTTGGTCCTTGTCCTTCCTTTCTGCCACCAGGTGCCCAGCAGTCAGCCTTGTAATGGCCCTTCTTCTTGCAGTTATAGCACTCAACATTTCACTTTGACTTCTGCTTTCCACCCTTGTCACTTGCCCAGAATGCAGCATCTTTGGCATCTGTGTGACTCTTTGACTTCAACATGCGGCATTCATACTCTTCCACAAGTGTCAGCATGAGATCATCAGAGCTAAGGGTCTTGCCTAAGACACTTGAAGTAGCAGTGACAGCAGAGATGTAAGGGTCATATAAGGATGGAAGAGATCCAAGGATAATGGCATAGAAGTCATCATCGGCAGGAGAGTGACCCATGGCAGTGAGGTTTTCATGCATCATGCAGAGCTTCATAAAATGAGTATGGAGGTTGTCCTTTTTGCTGGCGCATTCATCCTGAAGGCGACAATGAAGGTCAACTGAAACTATGCGAGACTTCTTCTCAAAGTCGCATTCGCTAGTGCAGACCAAATATCATAAGCACTGGTCTTGCCACAGATTTTCATGAATAGAGAATTCAGAATCGTACTGGCAACCAGTTGCTTCATAATGGCTTCACCTTTCATCCACTCCCTACTGGCAGTTGCATGGGCTGTGATACGAGCAGTCTCCACAGCAGTTGGGGCATCAGCTGCGACAGGAGCTGGGGTGCAGTGGGTGTAGTAGCAGTGCCATCGATATGCTTCAGATATCCATGAGCATCAGCAGCCCACTTCAACTGGTCTTTATAGATGACCCAGTTAGTGCCATTGACTTCAAGCTTGGAAACACGAAGATAGTCATCGAGCTTGACTGTAGACATGGTAGGTGGAATGAGGGTAGCAACTGTTGGGTAACAAGAGTAGGATAGCAACTAGAGGTGTTTTGGACACCTTTTCACTTCAACACAGTTTAGGCTAGCTCGGGGCCCATAACCTAATGAAAGAGCAAATACATAGATGGAGTCTACAATGTATAAGTCAGCACAGTTTTAAGGGAGTCAAAATGGTACATGCTACACACCTCAATCAGCATCGGAGCTAACGATTGAGGTGTATCTATGAAAAGGATGGGAACTATATAGGAGAGAGCGGACGGAGCATCGGAAAGGCGGAAAAGATATGGAAAGGTACCAAGAACAAGTATAAAGCTTTAGAGCTACGGTAAAACAGAAGGAAGAGAATATACCCATAAAAGGGTAAGTAGGATTGTTAAAAACCTTCGTTCAGTATGTCTTGGCGGCTTGGATTCCAACACACCCGATGCCTGCAAATATTGTGTTCTCAAATGGGAAATGAACTTAATAATTCGTATTCAGACGTAAAGTTCGAAGCTGTTTAGCTTTTGTCGGGCTGCTGCAAATGAAAGTGTTCTGTCTGCTGAGGTGACCTGTAAGCTGGATAACCTGAAGATATCGTCGGTATCGCAGAGCAGGTCGACACAGGACGTAAACGATGTATTGGATACAAAGATGATGTATATAATGCGAGGGGTCTATAATGATTGAATAAAAACAGCAACACTCGACCTCTATGCGAGCATAACATAATAAATGTAATCAGATGAAAGATAACAAGTTCCAGCTTCTTTCCAACTTGCAAACCTGATGATGAGCACAGCTTCGTTATAGTTCGGACTTGTGGAAATGGTATCGAGGGTGTGCAGTCAATGCGGCGATATAATGAGTACGGAAGTCAGGATGATGGGATGTGATGAAGGGATGGAGTGGCGAAAGTTGCTTCGAGCGACCATGGTCATCAAAGCCCTTGGAAAAGACATGTATCGGCTGTGTTGTCTAACGCGTGCAAAGGCCTGCCTGATACACGGGTGCAGGTCTCGTCGGATTACCAGCCAAATACTCTGGGAAGGATCAGTCGAATCGTCAAGCGAAAGAATAAAGGAAGGTACGACGACTTACTCTTCATGGATTTCAACACCGCCAACTTGCTTCCTCCGCTTCGAATCGACAGCCCCAACGATGCTCCTCGCATCATCCGCCAAACCACCTGGTCCACACACGCCTACGATGACGCCACAGGGACCGGTACTATTGATTCCGCCAGCACCACTTTTCCTCGGAGCACCACGTTTGAATAAAGATAAAGCGCACGCTTGATCAATCACACTAGATAAAGTCTGTGCAAGTTTAGGTCGACCGGCGTGGAGGGTGAGGTCCTTAGGAAGAGGCTTCTGTGAGAGGGTTTTCAGTGCCGACTGTGCATTTCCGGCTTGTGTATAGTGAACGGAAATGTGGATGGTTGCGTAAGTGCGTTGAGAAAGGATGTCGGTGAATGTGGGTATGAGAGGAATAAGCATTGCTACACAGAATCCGTCAGTACGCAATCGAAGCGTGGAAACATCAGACTTACATGGGTCTTGGACAATCCAGACAAGCTCGATAGATTTCAACCTACTTTCCCCACGCAAATCTTTCTGCACCAAATCTTGTACAGCGCTCAAAGCAAACGTGATACCGCTACCTCCGGCAACGAATAACGCACCCGAGAAGCTAGCAAAAAGAGTATGTCCAGGCCCACCTAGGTAAGGGACCAACATCGTCAGTGATTGTTCACATCACAGATAGGGCAGAATACGGAGGCAGAAGAATAATTACCATAGGGACCTTCGATGAGAACTCTAACTCCGTGTTGGTATCCACCGGCTTCACCGTACTCGGCACGCTTGGCAAGGTCAAAAAGCTTCGTGGTCCATGTACCTGCTTTCTTGCACATCAAGACCAGACCCTCTTCATTCGGGCTCTAAACAGAAACATCAATTCTCAAACAACATCAACAACGCCAGGGCATGATCCACTGACCTTGGCAACACTCGCAATGGAGAAAGGGTGGCACTCGGCCCATCCAAACCAACCCATGCCCCTGGACAAGACTCGGATACGGACATGTTGACCCGCACGCCACCCAGCATTAACGACGGGCACTTCGATCCTCGTCATGCCTAGCTCGTTCAGAGCCGTGAGATGAGCATACGCATAACGCGTCTTCACGAATCGAAGAACACGATCCAGAGCGTAGGCGCCGACTGCGATCAAGACGTATGGGACTGACGGGTTTGAGTGCATACATATCTATCAGAAGTTTCAGACGTCAACAATCAAAGTTCGATGTCGTGAGGGTACGTACGGCGCCCAGAAGGACTACAACACCGATGATGTGAGTGGCGACGAAGACAGAATAGAACTTGTTTCTCCAAAAGGAGGTGGAGAAGAATGCGAGGACGTCAGCACAAACAAGTGCAATGAGTCCTGCGCGGTAATGAGGCACCGTGAGGTGCTGCGTAAAAGTGCCTGCGATGGACCAGGCATAAATAAAACCTAATGCATGGACGTTGACCGCGAGCACGACCAGACGTCCCGCGTAACGATGAAAGAAGTTGAGCTGTAAAGCGCATTGTAAGCACCTGGGAAATACGGGCTTGAAGTGAATGATCACCTACACGTTCATAGCCAACCCCTAGGAGCATGCCTGGGACATTGTTCTTTGTCGCCAGGATGATCACAACAGGAACTTGACTGACGGCCACCCAACCAGAGCGAACAGGCTGGGTGAACGGATTGGACTTGAGCAGTCCGGCATAGACAATAGCCACGGTATACGCGAGTACAATGAACGCTTTGCCAACGGTCAGACCAGGCCGGATAGTGAGCCGGAGGTAATGCGACACCGAGGGCAAAATCGATGACCATCCCTGCATATGACTGGGAAGATTGACGTGAGTTCTGCGAACCCGACCACTTGAGGTGGACGTATTGCGCAGCAGGTTTGCGTGTGCGCTGCCTGACGATTTGTTACGATTGAGGTTCCCTCGGGGGCCATGACCTTCGTCAGAGCCATTGTAGGCCTTCTCTGTGTAGAAATCGTTGAAGCCATGACCTCCACCAGTTGGACTGGTTGGAGAGAAGTATGCCCGAGAGAGGGGTGTGATGGGTGCCTCTGCAACTTGCTTGTCTAGTTGAACAGGGACGTCGATCTTTGCAGTATGAAGAAGCAGGCCTTGGAACCATTCAGGAAGATGTGTATAGCGAGTGAATGCTCGAGGGAGAGAGAACAAGACAAGGACCGCGAGAACGGCAAGGACCACGAGATCGAGGTTGTATACGAATTCTCCCTGATCGAACTTGGAGGCTGCCTGCCGGGAAGTACTAGGGGTTGAAGAAGAGACGTTGGTCATGGCAGACATGACGATAAAGAGTGTGTTGGGTTCTGTCGTAAGAATGAAAGAGTGGGGGTAAGGTCTTGCAGAAAGACCTAGACTAGCGTAGCTAGAGCCTTTGGACGGCGGAAAGAGAAAGACCTGGTAGAAAAACGAGGTCAACACGCCATCTTGGAGGTAAAGATGAAATTAAACTTACAGGCAGGTGGCCGCACGAGAACAAGGAGCGTCTCCCCTTGCCAAAACCACGCTGCATATTCATATACAAATCTGTACAAACGCCCAGGGACAGCGCCCCAACGATACGTCCGAGACAAAAGTTGCTATGGCGTTATGGCCCCTTACAGCAACAACTCTCAACAACAGGGGGTACAGTGACTGCTAGTCATAGATTGCATTCATACATACTTATTCAAGCTAAGCACACTTCTATGAAATGTTGAAGTCCAAAGAGTAGTAGGTAGTATTCTCAGTCTACCATTCAGTTGACCCAATCACGCTCGTTACCAACTATTCCTGGCATCAGTCCGTAGTACTTGATAGCAGTTCCGGACGGTAGCCAAAAATACTCCACATCCTTGTCGACCAGTAGTCTCCTCCGGTAGCAGTTGGACCTGATGTTATTCGCAAACCAGGATTGACCAGAAGTATGAGGCGCACGATGACGTCGACCAACCTCGAGATCACGATGGAAGTATCATACAAAACCACGAATTGATCATTGTCATTGAACGTCCAACCAGAGGTATTTGAGCTCGATCAAAGGATCGAGGTGGACAACGATCTAACAGTGATCATGGCGATCAGCGACCACCACCAAATTGAATTCTGGCAGAACGCACAGCGAGCATCTCTGTTGACGATGTTGGCTTGACTAGATAGATGTAAGGTAGTAGGTATCACGTTGCTCTGTTAGGCTGACCTGATCCAGAATTCTGTGAACCCAATCACAGTCATTCGATCGTAATCGCATGTGGAGTCACGAAACCAATCACTGGCTTAGGAGGATAACATAACATCGTACTGACCTGATAACCGAGTGGCCTGAAAGGGAGGATACACCTCCCCAAAGAAGAATAGGCGAAAACGTCCACACGATCGAGATGCGCAACGTTACTGTAAACGTCCAACCATTGGACGTATGCACGAGACTGACTTGCTCGAGTCCAAAAAATCGATGTTCAGAATACAATGCCAGATTCGACAACGATCATGGTCACATGAACGACAGCACAGAGTTCTCGGTGCACCTGGACGCTCCTATGATGAACAATGCAAAACATGATTACAATGAAACCACCTTTACAATGGTGTGGTGAGTCTGAAGGTGACAGGGTGTGAACGTTCCAACTCTGTGATGCATTGTTAAGGATGCAACTGACGATTACCGCGCTGGTTTCATTCCACATCCATACCAATCGTAGGTCAAATACCGAGGAATTCTGGAAAGCTCATGAGAAGAAAAGAAGGTGCATTCCTCGACGTTCGAGCCCATTTCGCAAAATGAAGAACCCGAGTCTCGCACGGCCGACAAACACGCAAATGCCGTTCGCATCAATGTTTGATGCGAACAGGGTCTCCAGAGTCAATTCTTTCGGAGAAATAAAAGCAACCAATCACTGCCATTCGGAGAGCGAAAAGCAACCCATTTTTGGTGAAAACCCTCGTTGCCATGGTCAGATTTCCGGCGCCGACACGAACACACCGCAAGACGCTGCAATAAAAAGCAGGATAAGATGAAGATCTCCTCAGTCCTTTCTTGCGTGTTGCTTTCCGACTCTCATCTCAACAGGCCGCACACTCCTGGCCTTGCCTTTCATTCACACGACACATTCGTTTTATAACTAAAGCCCACTAACACCCTCCTTCTTGCTCCCCGCCCCCAGCCGTCCAATCCGACCATGAAATTCAGCGTGACTCTCGTTTCTCTTACTCTTCTCTTGGCAGGATCTGTCGAGGCTGCTCATGTCAAGCGCGGTAACAACCATCGTCGCCACAACGGTCCGTCCGCCACTTTCATCGCGCCGACAAGTCAACCCACCGCAACTGCGTGAGTATTTGTTCTGAGAATCGATCAACGTCACAAATCTAACATTCTGTGCCAATAAGTATCCCCTCTCCCGCTCCCTCTTCCCCCAGCACCGGCGATGGAGCTAGCAAGCGTGGTCTTGCTTTTAACGATGTTAACTTGACCAAGAACTTCAACTCCCCGTGAGTTCGGACATTGACTCATCCGCTGAAATAACCTTATCGCTTTCCAATAATTAAATAGCAAGGTCACCTGGGCGTATAACTGGGCGTCGTCGCATCAGGGCGATCTCCCCGGTGGCGTTGAGTTCGTGCCTATGCTTTGGAGCGCTGACGGCAGCAAGACCAACGTCTGGCAAGATGATGCCACGGCCGCTATTGCCTCAGGCTCGAAATATCTACTTGCGTAAGCGTCGTTCCCTTTTGTTGCCTCTAACTTCCCTCAACCCCTGTCTTGTGTGGTAGCTTCAACGAGCCCGACCTTGGTGCCCAAGCCAACATGTCACCCGAAGTTGCCGCCGAAGCGTACAAAACCTACGTGAACCCTTTCGCCGGTAAGGCCAAGCTTATCGCTCCTGCTATCACCAATGGTGGTGCTCCTATGGGTACCGACTGGCTTGACCGGTTCTTGGCTGCGTGTGGTACCGATTGCCACATTGATGGTTTCGCATTCCACATTTACGACTCTGCAAGTAACACCGATTATTTTAAGACCTACATCAGCGACTTTGTCTCCAAGTACAGCAAAGATGGGAAAGAGTGCCTTCTCACCGAGGTTCGTACATCTTACCCCAGAGTTCTTATTTTCAGGGGACTGATTGTACCTCAATTTAGTTTGGCGCCAGTGGTTCTTCCGAGGAACAGCAACAGTTCTTGAACCAAATCCTGCCCGTCCTCGATAGTCTCGATGGTCTCACCCATTACGCCTACTTTGGCACCCTGCCCGGTTCGCTTGTCAATGGAGATGCAAGCCGTACTGCCATCGGTGATACTTACGTCTCTGTATAAACGTCATAGACTTTCTCCCACTTCTTCCCTTCTTTCATACCCTCATTCGGTTCGTCAAGATCGTTTGACACGCTCTATTCGCTTGCTTGCTAGATCGTTAGAATCTTTTGAAGGGTCGGAGCTGATCTGCCCCTGCCCCATTACTAGTACAGTAACTGCTTTTACTGTTGGCTGTTAGTTGTTTATACCGTACGTGACGGTACGCTGGTTGTATGCCGGCTTTGTCCTCTGATGTTTGTTTTGATAAAGGTTCCTAGCGTAGAGTAAATTTCGTGTGCTTTCCTGGCTTAATGCAAAGAGACTGAACATACGGTGCGTGTGAAGACAGTGTTATAGTGTTCGTCTATCTATTCGACGCTGTCCCGAAGAGGGGATGTGCGCTCCAATAGTGTTGATGCAATGGTTAGACAGATATATCCTTAGGTATGAGAATTTATGTCTCTATCTACTACGTACAGTACTTAGTCCTTAAGAAGTGAGATCCATCGTTTCACTCATCGGGGTCGGTTTGGCGACAGTTAACGTGTAATTAAAATGTAGCACTCCGCCGACTACGGCTTCGGTGGCTAGAAAGTGCACCACAATTTCGCGGCACAAGGGGGTGTAAAAGATTGCAATGCCCAAACACCTCATACACAAGATTTGAACGTTGCTTGAAGTAAATCGAGTAGCTGAGCTCAGATACAGCCTGGCGCTCATCAGAGAGTGGATATTCGAGTGAGAGACTAGGTGTTCGATATTCCCTTTTTGGGATGCTCGGTATTTGCCGGTCAACGGGGAAAATAAACGAATTCTCTTGCAAGTTCGCGACCTATTATTCACTGCACTTTGCTTCCATGACTTTGATTTTCCTGTATGCCTGTCTAGTTAATCATTCTTTGGATCTAATATACACCAATCGTTTACACCAAAGCTCTTTTCTATGGCCAAAATCTCCGCCCTAAAGAACTCCACCCGCTTTCCAAGCAATCAGAAGCATGGATCTCCACATAGCTTCAAAAAACGTAGGCCCTCTTGGGTCGATGTAGACGAGCATCCACATAAACGCAAAGAGAATACACCCTTGTGTTCGAGCTCCCATCAAGGGAAGAAGAAAGCCAGGAGAACAGAAGCTGCCGGTTCTCCAAGTAAAATACCCAAAAGTCCGACAATCCAGGAACAACGTGACCAGCTACCGATAGCGCAGGGTTTGTATACTCTCGTCTGTGAATGTCTAGTATACTTACAATCTGTGTTATGCAGGTAAGGACGCACTGGTGCGGGAAATCCAAGAGAATGATGTGACCGTTCTAGTTGGAGAGACAGGCTCTGGGAAAACTACTCGTGCGTATGTCGTCCGTTTAGACGACGGAAACATCTCATCGCTCCATTGCAGAGGTCCCTCAGTATCTGCTTGAAGCCGGTATAGCCGGAAAGGGCATGATAGCCGTTACTCAGCCTCGCAAAGTCGCAGCAACATCTCTGGCCTCGAGGGTCGCACAGGAGCAGAATGTTTCTGTCGGCGGCCTGGTCGGTTACTCTGTTCGATTTGATGAAGCATCCTCCTCATCTACTCGTATTAAATACGTGACGGATGGTATGCTCATCCGGGAGCTATTATCCGATCCATTGCTCTCTCGCTATAGCGTCGTCGTGATCGATGAGGCGCACGAGCGAACGTTACGAACAGATCTTCTTCTCGCCAACCTCAAGACCATTCAGAAAACTCGCAATGGTTATACAACAAGAGGGAAGAAAGGGAAAGAGCCCGCCTCGAAGCAGAATCCGCTGAAGATCGTAATCATGAGTGCCACATTGGATGCGGAGAAGTTCAGCAAGTTCTATGGAAAGTGAGTCAGCCCGGCCTAAATACAATCGGATTGTATGCTAATGTCAATCACAGTGCAAAAATACTCTATGTACAAGGTCGTCAACATCCGGTCACGATATACCACACTGCTGCGAGTCAACCAGACTACGTCGACTCTGCCTTGCGGACATTCTTCCAGATACACACCGATAGGCCACCAGGTGACGTCCTCATCTTCCTACCAGGCCAAGAGGATATCGAGAATTTGGAGAAATCTATCAAGCTATATGCGGACCGTCTTCCCAAAGAAACAGCTGGAGTACGTTCAGTTTCTTTTGCAGCTGTTCATTTGTTCATTTTAGGTATAGGTTGCAGTATACCCTATGTACGCAGCTTTGCCTGCACACCAGCAACAAGCCATATTTTCGCCTCCGCCACAAGGGATGCGAAAGTGCATATTGGCCACGAACATCGCGGAGACATCTATCACTATACCCGGGATCAAGTATGTCGTTGACACGGGGAAATGCAAGGAGAAACGATATATCTCTAGAGATACCGGATCTGGTGAGCTTCTTACTGCATATTGAATGAATCCTGTCTTAATATGCATCTGATAGGTTTTGATACCCTATTAACGAGAGATATCACTAAGTCCTCTGCGTTGCAACGCGCTGGTCGTGCCGGGAGAGAGGTGAACTTTTTCCTGCACTGTCGTCAAGCTGTGGTATTCAATTTGTCTGCTACTCTAGGGCCCTGGCTTCTGTTTCCGGTTATATACAGAAGATGCCTTCCAGGCCATGCCACTGTCGGCTGAGCCCGAGATTCTTCGGTGTACGCTTACCTCAAGTATCCTTCAGCTAAAATGTCTGGGTCAAGATTTGGAGACTCTTGATTTCATGGATAAGCCAGACGCAGAGTCCAGTGAGTTTGTTTTTGATCCCTTCATAAACATGTACCTGTTACTCACGAATAATGTAGTCGCATCAGCGCTGGCTACACTGTACCTCTTAGGTGCCATCGACGACAGCAAAACGCTTACAAAGCTCGGCCGTAATATGGCTTTCCTTCCTCTTGAATCTCCCCTCGCCCGCAGTCTGATGGCTTCAGTCGAACTGGCATGTACACTGGAGGTCCTCGATATCATCTCCGTCCTATCCGCCTCATCCAAACTTTTCGTCGACAATACGGATAATCGAGAAATGGCAGTTGAAGCTCGTCGGAAGTTCCGACATCCAAGCGGGGATCATTTGACAGTCTTGAATATTGTCAAGTCGTATGAGGAGATGAGCGAGAGTCAGGGTAAGAGTGGAAGGAGGGAGTGGTGTAGGAAGCAGCTGTTGAATGAGAGGTGTCTTATTGAGGCGTTGGAGATTAGAGCACAGTTGAGAGGGTCTTGCGAGCGGTTGGGGATCGATTGGCACGTTAGCTGTGGTGAGGCGGAGCAGCCGGTGTTGAGGAGCCTGCTTCGTGGGTTGGTGCACCAGGCAGCGTTCTTGCAGCCTGACGGATCATATAAGCAGATCATGGGACCTTCGGTGAGTCGTGGTATTCTGCGCTTCACTCGTACGTGCTAAATGACTTGTCTATAGACCGTCAAGATTCACCCTGGGTCGTCGCTCTGCGATAAAAAAGTCCCCGCCATCATTTATGACGAATTGGTATGTTTTGTCTTTGAGGCTTTCGTTGTGCCCGTGGTCTGATACACCGTCATATAGATTTATACGACTAACATATATGCCCGAGGTGTTTCTTCTGTGCCACGAAGTTTCATTGCGGAAGTATCTGTCCTCAATCGACGACGATCCGGGTAATCCTTGGGGTGTTCATTGGAGGCGATCCAGATCGCGGATTCATTCTTGAATCCAAGATTCCAACCTCGGCCATCGCAGCATGGATCGCGTACTCCTCTAGTAATAATGTTTAATTCTGCTTTGAAGAGTACGTTACGAGTATCAGTTTACGATTGAAATGCATGCACATATAACAATACATTTTTGGACAACGATCATTGCGACTCGATTCAGGCTCGACTACATGTGTGGATAATGTATATATACATCGTATATCGCAACATCACGGTACAACTCATGCAAACTTTGGAAGCTTGAGGAAAAGAAGTACAGCATTCTACCATGCGTATACACTCGTAGCCTCGGGTTATCGCCTATGAGAGAACAATATTCGACTACGTACAACTCTCAGCAGCGACCCGGAAGAAGCACCGCCTAGCCTTCGGCTGTCTTCCGCTTCTTCATGACTCCTGAGGTTTCCTCGGGAGCCTGGTTAGACTGGCGTTTACTTCCGGTGGTCACTCCACTGGGAGCGCATGATCCTCGCGCTGTCTCTGCACGTGGGCCGGCGTAAGGTAGACCGAGAAATTGGTCCTGCTCCTTGTCTTTTGGAACCCATCGACCTTCGATTAGTGTTGTTGCGAAAATCCTCTCTATTCTCTTGTGAGTGTTAAGAACTCTCTTCGGCGGAGGAGGTAGGGGTAGAGGTTGGGTTTCTAAATCTGGTTCATCCAACTCCGGCACTGGCAGATCCATAGGTACATAAGAGGGCGCTTCAATAGAAATGTCGGTCCTTTTCACGCCATAATTCTTCTCGACATCCACAAGATCCAGAGCAGCGTAGTGTTCCTTGCACATCTCCATTAGGCGCGTCACTAGATTTAGCATGCTGCTGGCCTCAAGGAGCTTGTAAGGCGGTATGCCATTTTGCATTTGCTGTAGCTTGTACTCGCTACCGACGTGGAAACCGTCAACAATGGTGGACTCTTGATACACATCGTAGAGGAGCTTCGAAAGCTTGAATTTGAGCTTTCCGTCGTTGGATGTCTTATCGTGCTTTCTGAAACGAAGATTCTGTAGGTTGATAACGTGTACAAAAGACTCGAGATCGTCGGAAAGTTCGTATGGCTTCTTCGGATAGTTCAAGAGCAGCGCAGAGAGGTAATACCAAGTGCCCTGGATAAACTGTTAAGCCAAGCCCCCAAGGACAAAAGCCGCATTTACTCACCGAACGTTCATACTGGGTAGGTAGCATCTTGAGCTGTTCGATGGTCTTCGCCAGATCCCAATCGATAAGTATACCCTTAGACTGCCGTGGTTCGGTATCGTTAGGAATAATGAGAATGTTGCTGCCGCTGATGTCGCGGTGCAGGCTCCCAGCTCTCTCGTAAGCATCCTTGTGAGCTAGTATAATGCTGTATGAGCAAGATACCAATGCGTGAAGTGCACCTCACATACCTAAGATGCTGTCGTAAACCACTTTACATAGCTCCTGTGAGCTATTGTGTTCTTCCAGCGGGATACCAATTTCCTCGAAAACAATGCGATGATGGATACGAGGCGAGAATTTTACCGTAGACTCAGACGTAAGGAAAGACTGGGTGATCGTTTGTTGAATAGGTGTTCCGATATCCCCTCCGCACAGTACTGTGGGCACATTGCGAACATGGTTTTTCGCTAATCTATCGTAAAAGTGCATTTCAGTGGAGACCTGGCCGGAGTCCAATCGCCACCCGTCTTTGATGAAGACAAAACGCGGTTTTTGCAGGTCGAACGCAATGAAACCTTTGGTGCCGCGACCAGTTGGGTACCGACTTCCCGCGCGAAGCCTCCCAATTAGAAAATGTTGCGCCGCCTCTCCCTCCTTGCCCGGAGCAATAACTTTATGAATGGGATATCCAGGCGTCGCCAACGCGTCCCGAATATGGGCGGCCATTCGGGTTTGATCATCAGACGAAGGTAAGTGGTTCTTCATGAGTCCAACTTCCATATCGGAGGCTAACTCCACCGTATCATCATATCCGCGTTCGGAACGAGTCATTTGGCCGAGCCGAAAGACAAAATTGAGTAACTTCTTGGACTCAGTGACGAGGTTGAAGGAGTCCGAGATGACACAACCAGCACGGTCAAATCGGGCTAGGCGAGCTCTGTCCTTGTGCACATAGATCATAAAGACATGCGTGCGGTGCTGTTGAACGAGAATCTCTGCAGCATACTCCGCCATTTGACCCCGTATGTCAGTCGCATCTACGGACGTGGGTAAGAAATCCTGGTCTGGTCCCATACCGAAGGCGGCTACGTTGACCTTAGCTTCTAGGAAAGCAACCATTTGAGCCCAGATGACCCGTGCCATGTTAGCGACGCGGTCGGTATCTGTGACTGTGGTCCACCTGACTGTTGTCGCACCAAGTACCACTGGGTCATCCTCGTAAAAACAGATATCAGTCTTGCGGCGGCCGGGACCGTCGCCGGTTCGCACTGCAGAGGTGGAAGTCGGAAGGTCTGATCCTTCAGGCCAGTCGCCCGTGTCCTTGCATACGAGAGTTCCCTCGGGTAAAGCCGATTGCATGACCTTACACTAAGATGTTCAAAAGTATCGTAAGAATCGTTCACTATAATGAAAGATGCCGTACCAATGGAGCATAGAGACTCGTTTCTTTCGTGACGTTGAGATCCTCAGCGGTGAACTCCAAAAAAGCAGCAGCCTCTTCAGGGGTCGGGTCACGACCGGGCACATACGTGGGATCCATGAACGTGTTATACGGAGCTTGTACCCAACGCGGATTCATTTCCAAGCCAAGGTCTCTACGATGGTTATCTTTGTGGGGTTTTCTTTCTGGCCTCGGACGGAGTGGTGTTGAGTGTACGGTTGGTGGAGCAACACCTTCGCCAGTCGAAGTATGTTCTTCAGCTGGGGGTGTAACAGGATCGGGATGAGCAGACATGATGGCGGAAGTGGAATGGGAAACGTACAGAAAATGAAGATGGCCGCTAATATTTATACAGCCCCGCAGGAACCACACTAAAATATTGCATTGTTCATCGCCTAATTAGGTGTGAGTGTGGACCACACACACCTTTTGGCCACTCGGCAGAATGCCAACCCGGATACTATGACGGCGGTCGGCACGCGGAAATGAATGAAAACTGGACTTATACTCACAACAATGAAGCTTGAAGAGGTAAAAACTATTGTTCTAAGTCACTTGGCGGTTCAATGTTCAAGTTAAAGACAAGTGATGCTGTGTCACAGTGGTGTTCAATGCACGTGATGCTTAACGTCTCGAGACGGTTGTCTGTGAGAAACTTCAGAACAGGTATTAATGAGTACCACGTCCGTTAAAGGCCACGTTAAAGTATATCAAAGACCAGACAAAATAACCAGCTTCATGGTCCTTGCTCAAAGCAATCTCGCATGGAGAAAGGAGTAAACGAAGGCTCGAGGTCTTATTCCTCTGAGTCAGTCGCAACATGAATCGACTTGGATGACATACCAGGAGTAATATACAGTGATATGATAGCTTGCTAAGGCAAGGACACAACTTGACGGACGGTGACCTGACCTTGTGGCACTTGTCTTTCGACGAAAAACTTTGTCACATGTGCGTTCAACTAAGGTGTTGATGCTTGTCGTGCAAAGGCTTCTTCCCTGTTGCCGCATTTGGCAGTCTCCCTAGTAAAGCGCACACAGAACTTGAATGTGACAGAAATGCAAACCTTCGTGCCTCATTGGGATATCTTTGTCTGACAGTTAGACCTGAACGGAGTACTCTAGTAATGATGTCCCGATGCCAGTCCTTGAATGGCTGGTCTTCACCGCTGAAAGTTGAGAGCCAAGGTCTATGCACTGAATGACCATCTCTGAGTCTCCCGTTACGATACAAAAGATACTTGTTCTTGTTGAAATAGTATGGTTGAAGCGGCGAGCGTCGCTATGTGCAGGGAGAGGTGCGGCACGTGCGGGACAGAGTCCCGCGTGTTTGGTAAGTTTTCGTATCCAAAGTAGTTAATTATCTTGTATGTACATCATGCATCCGTTTGCCTCAGAACTCAGAGAGGTCAAACGTTACCGACTCGTTTTCTCACGCGGGACTTTATTTCAATAGTTCTTCCCCCCCCCCCCCCCCCGGAATTACGCTGCTGCCTTCTCCCGTATGCACCTGAGAGAACTACCCAACCTACAATCCAAGCCAAGTATACAACTTGGGCCGAAAGGGCCATCCATTTCTCAACTTTTGAGTACAGACAGCGTCCTCCAATGGCATCCTCTCAATTTTCGATTTCACTGTCTGTTGCGAGTCTACCGCTTATTGTATGCATTGCATTGATGACCCCGTTAGTCTGATATTCTTTCCCCCCTGTCTTGCAGTAGCTCGCCAAGTATCACTCTCGCTTACACTGGCACTTTCCTAGCCTGAGCTGAGTCAAGTACAACTTGGTTTTCCTTGCTGCTTGCTCATTTGATGCCAAGAAGGTGAAAATTTACACTCCACGATGTACGCCATGTGGATGATGATATGAATGTATTTCCGATGGTGGATGAGCATATTTATACCGAACATTATGACAAAGGCCAAACCTGAATAACGGATACATGAATAACGGATACATGAATAACGGATATCAACTAAATTTGAGTATTTCCCAATTGAGATCCCTCGAAAAGGAAGCCCCGCTCATTCTTGCACAGGATGAAGACCGCCTTGAGCACGAGCCTGAGAGCGAGTCATGTGAGTCTGTTGACGTGACCCACTGTCAGTCTTGCTATCCTTGCGTTTCTTAGTAGTTTTGCGATTATCTTCCACGGCCTTTCGCTTACTGGTGTTCTCCGACGTCCCCAACACTATAGAGCGACCTTCTGTCATGGTCACTGCTGGGAGACCCACGAAATTGTCCTTCTCCTTCGGTAGTTTGTCGTTGATGACCCAGATATCGTTCTTCAATGCAAGGCCCAGGGCTCGGAACAGCGCGCCATGGTTGTCCAATGTGCGCTGAGGAGAAGGAACTCCAGCAACAGTATGCGCGGAGGCGGTTTCAGCAACATTAGCCGCGAAGGCCTCAGCAAATTCGGGCGGTGGACTGAGTTTTGGAACTTTCACCTTGGCTGTCTGCTGTTCTGCCGGTGGTCTACATGTCGGAGCGTAGTGTTCGTTCATAGATTTGATGTCGACGCAAGCATAATGCTCCTTGCAGACTTTCATAAGCTCGTCAATCAAGCTGGCGAGGTTGGTATTGCCAGTCAAGGCGAAGCCCGCGTTGCCAGCTTGTAACTGCGACAGCTTTCGCGAGCTCCCTACGTAGAAATCTTGTTCTTTGCAACACTGAAAGAACATGTCGTTCACGTAGGTGGCAAAGTTGTCGCGGTTACCAGTTAGAGTGTGTCCGTGGAAGCGAGCTGCAAACCAGAGGTAGATGTGCACAAAGGATTCTATGTCGTCAGCAACCTCATATGGTTTCCGGGGATATAATATCCGAAGAGCAGACAAAAATGGCCACGTTCCCTGTTTGATATTCAGTTTAAGGGAGGTTCTCAAGATCACTGAGTAACTTACAGAACGATTCGTGTTGGATGCCTTTTGCTCTGCGATTTCGCCCATCGTCTTGCATAGATCCCAATCAATCAGTATTCCGCGTGGCTCATCGCCCTGGTACGTTATGAGAATATTACCATCGCTGATATCCCGGTGAAGCACCTCGGCATTCTTGTACGCGCTCCAATGCCCTAAAGGAATATTTATATCAGTGAAGATTACACCGCATAGTTGAAGCCACGGACCCTTCAAAGCGCCGTACATAACCTGAGTCAATTCATGGGCTGACTCGTAATCATCCAATGGCTTCCCAATCTCTTCAATGACAAGTCGATGATGTATGCGAGCAATGAAGTCCACAGTTTCTGTGTTGAAATACTTTTGAGACTTGGTTCTTTGGCGTGGTTCGACATCGCCCCCGCAACGAAAAGTGGCGATGTTGTCGACCTTGGCAGCCTGCAACATTAAATAAACGTCTGACTCGGAACGGCCTCTTGGTATATCGGCACGCCAAGAGTCCTTAAGGAATACAAACTCGTCCTTTCGAACGTCGTATGCCACGAAGCCCTTTGTCGAGCGACCAGTCAAGGAGGAACTGCAGGAACGAGGTTTGCCCACTAGGAAAGCCTGAGGACCGATCTGTTGGGGATCCTTGATATTCGGGGGGACGAGGAGCTTGTAGATAGGCCAGAGTGACTTCTCCTTCTGTTCCAGAGCATCCGAGATCGCCGAATCCACATATGTCTTTTGGTAGCCGTCCATGCGGAGAGCACGTTGACGCATTACTTCGATTTCCTTAATGGAGGCTGGGGTGGCGGTAGGGTCGTATCCAAGTTGTTCTCGAGTCATAGAACCAAGCCGGCAGAAGAACTGCAAGAACTCCTTCGGCTGTTTCTGGCAGTCGATTGATTCCGATATGACAGTGCTAACACGGTCGATGTAAAGGAAATTGACCTTGTACTGGAAGACAGAAGCGAAGAAGAGATGGCTCCGGTGCTGGCGAGACAGGATCTCTGCCGCATATTCGGCTATCTGTCCTCTCGTCATCCGCGCCTCTTGAGTCTGCAGAAGTTCCCCAGAATCGCCGAAAGGTCTCTTTTTGGGGTCATTCTTGACTTCGAATGGCATAACTGCACGTGAAAACAGCGTCCTACCAATATACGGAGCACGGTCCTTGATCTTTGGCTGTTCCTGTTCATCGTCTAGCGTGTAAGCGTCCTCATCAGATTCATTGTATATACTGCAGTCAAAACAACGACGATCTGAACCGGACTCTGGCCAGTGGGCGGTGTCCTTAGCGATCAACTCGGACAGGCCAGGTCCGCCTGCACCATGATCCATGGCTTGTTTCACCATATAGCACTGGGATGTATCACATCAGCCTTTTAGCCGACCGAAGAAAAAAAGAGACTCACGATGCCGGGGTAGAGTTCTTCTTCCCGACCAACCTGATTTTCGCGTTTTCCAGAAGCTGCAGAGTTGAAGACCGTCCTACAGTCTGCTTCAAGTTTGTCTGAGATCTTGATTGTTTCCCCAGGAACGCACATAGCCAAGAATTGAGCATAAGAAAGTTGAGTGACTTGAGGGTCTTCCATCTGCTCAGCTTGTAGAGCCTTGTAGGCGGCCTTATCTTTGTCTACCCTTAACGTTCCAGGAGTGCCTTTATGAGGGGTTGTAGGGACGTTTTGGATGATAGAGGTCGGAGGGGTCTCAAGCTTGTGCTCAAGACGAGGTTCAGCGGCGTTAAGATCAAGGAGAGTAGTGTCGTCAGGATGCGAGTCGACCGAAGGGAATCCTGTAACGTCAGCAGGAAGAGAATTAGCTTCAGAGTTCATGTTGAGAGTCAGCAGTGAATAGAGATGTGGAACGTACAGAACACAGACCGAGCAGCCGCTATATATGCACTTCCGTCCCCAGTTAGTGGCACAGTGGATGATATTAACGTGTATTGTTTGGCGGTCAAGGAGTGCGTGGTAAGCGGCCAATTTGCTGTGGGTGAAACGCTCGATGGGGAATGTCTGTGGCACAGTACACTTGTCCGGCACAGGCTTGAGTTATCCATTGTTCGATGAGTTACCAGAGTGGCAAACACTAGTGCAACACTTACCTTGTAATATTATCACAAGTGGTAATATCACTCAAGAATATAATGGGACGTGTGGCCGTAGCAATGGCACGTGGTAGCGTCTACGTACTCATCCACAGAAAGACTGGTCAAGGGAGATTTCAGCGCCACCCACGCGTTGTTGATGGCTATTGTGCGACTTACCCATCAGAATTACCATTTATGGTGCATCCTCAGGTGAGGAATTGGCATTGGTGGGGTGCAGGAGCGGCTGGGTTAGAGACCAGTAAGGAATAATATTCGACTAAGCATTCCGAATCAATCTGCTCTGCCACTCCGAAGCTCATCATCTTCAGTATTGTCACTCTGCAGCGACGAGGTTGAAGCAAAGGGTATATATGATGATACTGATTCTCAACAGTGAGAACGTGAGACACACAGAAAGTGAAGTTCAATTCCAGTCGTGACACAGTGTAGATACGACACTCTACAAACCTTTAACGTGCAGAAATGATGTCAAGGATCTAGGACATCCTGTATGCTTTCCACACAGCATCTGCAACCGCTCTCCTAGGACATTGCCTGCCAGTCCACATGTGAAACTGCGCATATCCTTGCTCCAGCAGCACGTCGAGACCTCTCACTACTTCCCAAATTTTTGCATATCTGGCAGCGAGAGTTAACAACGGAGTGTCGGCTGGTTTATACGCCATATCGACCACAACCCCGCCGTGTTCGTTATCGAAGAGCTCGTTAGGAAGGTAGAGTCCTTCCGAAGCCGACGGGTCAAAAGTCGTCGCACTGGCTGGAACCGTTGAGACAATAACTGAAGGTGGATTTCCTGGCCATTCTCCAAGAACGGGCACGATGTGGATGTCTGCGAGATTGGAGAATGCATCGACAAGAACCTCGGCACTAGTCTTTGTACGATTAAAGATATAGATCTTCTTTACTCCGAGCTTGTACAGAGCATATATGGCTGCCCGAGAAGTCCCACCCGCACCGATGACCAGAGCAACCTCTGGCTTATGCAGGGTGGCCGGCAGACGAGACTGGATGCAGTTGCGTATTCCAAGCCAATCGGTATTGTCACCGTACAAAGTGTGGAGTCCTTCAGGTGTCCTTCTAGGGATGATAGTGTTGACAGCTCCGATCACTTCTGCATCTGGCGAAAGAGAGTCAAGTAAAGGAATCACATCAAGCTTGAAAGGAATAGTGACGGATGCTCCGCCGAAATCGGGTGCGGTAATCGTAGCTTTGATTTCCTGTCCGACAGATGTCGTCTCGAGCAACTCGTACTTGTGGGGCAAGCTGAGGATGCGGAAAGCAGTGTTGTGAAGGGTTGGGGACATTGAATGCGCGATCGGCGTGCCAAACAAGAAGAACCGCAATGAGGGCAACTGTCCAATGAGGTGTAGAGCAGTCTGAATTTCAGCGAAGGACAATTGACCTGGAGCTGCCTTGTTGGGCAGGAGGGGATGTGTAACAGGGCTGAAAGTAGGATTTAGTACACGAGACATTTGACCCTCAATACCCATATTGATAGCGATAACGGGTTTCGCCAACGTGGTGAGACGCTTATGTGTGACGAAGTTGTAAAGGGCGAAGTTATCTTGGATCGAATTAGCCTTGCTGACGATCTTTACGATGTCGCCAAAACTAGCAGCCTTTTGATAAATGTCCTCCACTAGATGTCCAGTCCATTTCAGTTTCCCGCTCCAGTCATGCCAGGACGCGATGACTTGCGAATAGCCTTTATGAGTGACGAACTCTTTGATGCGCTTGCTTGGCCATGAGATCTCGACGTCGATGTACTCTATACCGAGACGCAAAGCAGCGTAGAAGAGCTCGAATGCTTCTTTTTCAGCATGGTCTGGGAAATTTCCACCCTGTGAGACGGTCCTCACAGTGAAGACGATGGGCAGTGAGGTCTTTTGGCGAAGAGACGCTATCTGCTCAGAGACATAGGTGACAGGTGGGACGTAAGGCCCAATTTTATCGAAATCCTTGGGAGAGCGCAAGAGATCGACACGGAGTTCAATCGCATCCGCACCAGCTGTCAATTCTTCCATCTGGGGTAAAGCTGGAGTAACGTCGGCATATGTCAATGACAAGAAGTAGGATCTCTTGTCGTCAGCCAGGTTGGGAGCGAGATTAGGTTCTTGACCAGTGATATGTTTAAAGAATCTCGCTACGTCTCGCCTGACACTTTCAGCAGGACGAGAATCGATGCCGTTCAGCACGCCAGTGTAGTTGATGAACTCGTGGGTACGACATTCAGCGAACCATGGCTCGCGGCGACGGAAAACATCGACAATTGGTTCGCCGTAAGCAGGTCGTGCAGTTTCCTCGCCGAGGTATTGCAGGACTTGATCGACTTCGCGGACAACGTGGACGACGGGTCCCCTTTTCGCGTACTGCTTCAAAAGATCCTTAGCAGCTGGCGTTTCCACGATGCCCCCACCGAGGCTGATGACGTGTCCAGTTGGGTGAGCCTCCAACAGATTCTTCAAAACCTTCGTCTCTGCAGCACGGAAAGCGGCCCAGCCATGTTTTCGCACAAATTCGCGAACACTGATCTGGTGTCGTTGCTCGAAGACAGGATCGGCATCGAAGAAGGTCCATCCGAGAGCGGTGGCTGCAAGCCGCCCGATGAATGTCTTGCCTGAACCACGCATCCCGATGATGACGACCGAGGCCGACTCAGCTGGACTTTCCATTCCGCTGTACGAGGCTGAGACGTCGACACTTGCTAAGTCAACACCTTCAACTTTCAGACCAATCTAAGCATATCAGGTTAGAACATATTGTATGAGATGAAACAAATGAGCATACCTTGTTTTCCAGATCATCCCACCAATTAGGCCACGTTTTCTCCACACACCGCTTCTCCTCGATGATAGTGTCCTTGACCACTGATCCAAGAACACTGAAAGCCATTGCGACTCGATGATCGTCATAGCAGTGGACGCTGACACCTTCTTTGAGTTCTATCATTGGCTTGCCGTAGATTTCTAGCCCGTCATCCAGTTCCCTAGTCTCGACGCCAAATTTGGCTGTCAATGGCCAGAAACCTTTCAGCACATCGAAGCAATGATCACGACTATTTGAAATACTCACCGAGTTGGTCCATCATGGCCCGAATACGATTACATTCCTTCACCCTCTGATTGGCAATCCCAACGATTCGGGTAGCGGTGAGAGTGCTTCCATCGGGAAGCGCGCGTCCTTTTAGCGGCGCATTGTTAGCTACAGCAGCTAGCACGCTGGCAGTCAAGAACGCATCCGTCATCAGTTCCATATCAACCAGTCCGAGGGCCTTCAAAGACCCTACAGGCGGACCTCTAACCGTAGTTTCGGTTTCAGTTTGAACGACTTCACAACCCATCGGCTCGAGAACGTCCTTCGCAAACCTGGCGTCTCCTTGGAGGGACGCAGATCCAATGTTGGCAATTGTGCATTCCGTGCCGGTGATGGCAGCAATAGCCAGAGGATAGGTCGCACTGCTGGCATCACTCTCGATGGCGTACTCCTTAGGGTTCACGTACGGGCCTTTGGGAATCCGGTAAATGTTCAACAACTTGCCGGATCGGTCGCGTTCTCGCACTACATCCACGCCAAAAGTCTTCATCATGGCGATAGTCATGTCGATGTAAGGTTGAGAGATGACGACACCGCCCATTAACTCCAAAGTGACCGGTTCCTCAGCGTAAGGAGCACAAAGAAGGATGGAGGAGACGTATTGACTTGAAACGCTTGCAGCGAGCTGGATACGAGACCCCTTCAAACCAGTTGGCGCGATAGACAGAGGCAAGCAGCCTTGTGACTCAACGTAGTCGATGGCACTACCATTGGCTCGCAAGGCATCTACAAGAGGCCCGATTGGTCGCTGCTTCATGCGCGCGTTTCCAGTAATGACCGTACGCTCGTCAGCGAGCGATGACCTGACTAGCGTACATACTGTGGTCAGGAATCGAGCTGCTGTTCCGGCGTTTCCAAGGTAGATCTCTTTTCCTTGTTCCGGTACAGAGAGTGTTCCAGCTCCACCATCAACGACAAGTGTTTCGCCACCTTCTTCCCAGGAGAATTTGGCCCCCTGTATAAGCATGAGGTTGTGCAGGTTATCACACTTATGGGAAAACTCACCTTGAGCTCTACGAGAGCATTCATCATGACTTGTGTATCATCAGAATGCAAGAGATTCTTCAGACGACAGGTTCCCCTCCCAAGAGCGGCCAACAGCAAGGCACGATTGGAGATACTCTTGGATCCTGGCGTAGCCATCCGTACGGGACTCTTCGAGGGAGTTCCAAAGATCACCTTTACAGCTTCGGATAAGGTCTTTGCGATGACACTATCATCGACCACAGTCGCCTTCTGCTCGTACGTGGCGCCAATTCTAGACAGAATGACGATCTTCTTTTGAGGACCACTGTTCTTCTTGTCAACCTTCATGATATCCAACAACTTCTCCACCGTAAGAGACCTGGAGGCAGGAAGGCTAGCAATCTTCGGGTCCGAAAGGGAAACTGGTAAATTATAAGCTCTGAGACACCGTGTAAGTCGTCCGACAGCAACTTGGCCAAGGATAGCCAGACCCCTCGCGACCTCAGCTTCAAGCACCATGCCGATGCTGACGCATTCTCCGTGTAGAATTGTGGGAGTTAAGATGGCCTCAATTGCATGTCCAATAGTATGCCCAAAGTTGACTAGATTGCGGAGGCCAGTTTCGCGCTCGTCAATAGTGACGATGTGAGCCTTGACAGAGATTGACCCAAAAATGATTGAGAGTAGGAGCTCTTGAGCAGAAGACCGAGTATCTGAAGTCCGCCCGGCAAAAGAGGCAGAAGGGTTTTGAATGGCTGCGAATATTTCTGAAGAACGTGATTCGAGCGAGGCGAAGTCTTTCTCGTCCCAGATGGCGGCGGTCTGAAGGACCATTACAACAGGAAAATACAGATATCAGCAATACACATACCTTGATGACTTCAGCCATTCCATTTGAAAATTCTCGGGCAGGAAGTGACTCGAGGAAAGCTGCATCAATGAAGATGTACTCCGGTTGCCAGAAGGCACCAATGAGATTCTTGCCATGGGGAGTATCTATGGCAGTCTTTCCACCCACACTAGAATCAACCATTGCAAGCAGAGTAGTTGGGATCTGCACGAATCGCACTCCACGCATGCTGCAAAGATTAGTACTTGAGAAACGCGACTATCGTAAGAAAAGCTCACAATGTTGCAGCGACGAAGCCAACCAGATCTCCAATAACACCTCCTCCAACAGCTAGGATGACAGTATCCCTCGTACATTTGTGCAACAATAGGAAGTCCTCGATCTCAGCCTTGCCCTCACGGCTTTTGCTTGTCTCTCCGGGGGGAACGACATAAGTGAGGAGTCTTGGTTTGGGGCTCGATGCCAACGTCGAGAGTCTCGTTTCGAATTCGGATTCGAACAGGGGCAGATGAAGATTGCCTACGTTGGTGTCAGTGATCAAGACATAAGTGGAAGAGGGCAATGTCTCAATGACGGTATTGGCGATGTACGGTACGAGGTGGAAACCACAATGAATGCATTCCTTCCCAAGAATGGATACCTTGCGAATGTCAGTGTCGGGGAAGGTCATGATGTTGTTGGATCCTGCCACGACCGACAGTCAAACGGCGGCACAATTTAATCTGTGTCCGGCGTCCCGATGCAGATCCTATCACGATGGCAGTACGTCAAAGCTGTGGTAGCAAGCTGTCAACTGAGCGAAATATATGAAAGCGGCAACCGATTCACCTAGGCTCGACTTGACAAAACGACAAGTTGTCCAGTGCTGCGACTTTAAGCTTTAACTTTGAAGATGGAAATCAAGAATGACTCTGATCATCTAATCTAATCTCGTTATCTCAGCGCTTGCGAGTGCCCAGAATGAAGTAGGCTGTCGTTCAACGTCAACTTGGCGACGCATTTCAACTTG
This sequence comes from Somion occarium, assembly GCA_964035595.1. Taxonomy (NCBI): domain Eukaryota; kingdom Fungi; phylum Basidiomycota; class Agaricomycetes; order Polyporales; family Cerrenaceae; genus Somion; species Somion occarium. The sequence goes on along the minus strand of OZ037949.1, from coordinate 316,599 downwards.
GATTTGAACCTTCAGCAATCAACACAGTCAACTAGAATGTCATACAAGTTGAGTCTGATAGATTGATCTCACAGAATGACAGAGGCTTGGCGACATCCTTAGACCAGTACTTCCCATCGGCCAGAAGGGCATGTACCATGCACCATCGTTCCCCGACTTCGTCGACAAACCAATGTTTTTGCAGAAAAAAATACGCTCATTAATGCACCAGCATCCCCGTATGTTGAAGGCTATCTAGAAACAATTGGATTATTTCCTGCTCAGTTACACGTTCCATTACAAGAAGCGGGTAATTCTATAGTTTCCGACTGTCTCGGATGCGCTATTGGCTGGGGTTCGGCGAGATTGAGCGCAACCTTGGGGAGTTATGTCAGAGTCCTCACAGTGGACACTGCAGCTGTTGCGCTGACATTAATTCCGTCCAAGGTCGGCGATTCGGGGCGGGGAGCACAACAGAAATCCCTCCAAGGTTCGACTATAAAGGCCAGCCATGAAACCGATATGAGTTCCCGTCAGTCTTATACCTCCGAGTGGTATATCCTGCTAGTACACTCAGGTTCTATCTCCGAGCCACCTCGCTGTCTCTACAGTTTTCTCTCTCTCAATGTCTCACGGAAAACAGTTCACTCTCTATACCCATGTCGGCGGCCCGAACGGATGGTTAGTGTATCTGCTTGGATGCGGCGGAAGTAATTGACTATTTTTCATTCAACAGGAAAGTCGCTTCTGTTCTTGAGGAGCTCGGCCTCACCTATGAGTCAACCTATCTCAACTTTCAGAGCGCCGAGCAAAAAAGCCCCGAGCATTTAAGATTGAACCCTAACGGTCGCATTCCAACCATCATTGATCATGGCAACAATGATTTCGTTCTCTGGTCCGTGTCCTTATAATGCACATCCGCACGACGATGTCTGACCATGCTGCAGGGAGTCCGACGCGATTCTTCTCTATCTTGGCGAAAAGTATGACACTCGGAAGCGGCTCACTGTGACGGATGAGAGCGAGAAGCATCAGATGTTGCAGTGGCTCTTTTTCCAGGCATCAGGCCAGGGGTATGTCATAAAGCAGCAGCTCGTATCAACTGAATTTACAACCGTTATAATTGATTTTATGGAACGAGCAGACCCTACTTCGGTCAGGCCGCTTGGTTCATCCGTAGCAATCCTGAGAAGATCCCGTCTGTGATCAATCGATACACGAAGGAAATCACTCGCATATTTGGAGTTCTCGAGAGTGTTCTCGTCAAACAAGAGTGGCTGGTTGGAGGCAAGATGACTATTGCTGACATGTCCTTTGTCATGTAAGCAGAAGTTTGAATTTGTTGAGTTGAACGAGCTGACCACCTGGTTGTTTCACATAGGTTTAATCACTTCACTCTCGTCCATCTGGTCCCAACTGGCCATCTAGGGGACTTTGACTTCTGGAAGGATTTTCCTGCGACCGCCGCGTAGGTCAAATTGATATAGGTCTTCGCTTTACAAGATATGCTTACTATTCGGACTGGTTCGAACAGTTGGCATGCTAGACTGACCGCTATTCCCTCCATCAAGAAGGTCATAGACCAACGTGCATGCATGCTTCAGAAGGAATCATGATTTAGAGACTCGGACATCTGGAATATCTGATGTCGCATTTTCTCTACTAGGAAATACTGTATCGTCAGTCTGTGTTTTATCTCATCTTACTCCACGGGAATCCTTCACCATTTAGTATCATTTCATGCCGCTATTCAGCTGGTTATTCTACTTAGGGCCGGGGCGGAGGAGTCTGTCAACTTTCTTTCATCGATGCTTCTGTCGCATGCAAGACACGTTTGAGATTCTCCAGGCAAGAAGATTGGCAGTATTAGAGCTTTTTTGACCTCTGGTTCACTACTTAGCAATGTATGAGCTGAAGGTAGCCGCAAAAGGTGTAATTTGAACGCACGGCACATGGTGGCGTCGGGAGAGCCCGTAACAGTGTGACGGGGCGCTCCTATGACCGTCCGGAAAAGGCATGTCCGTGACGGCATAGATGGTGACGCTGTCGGGAGCCCGAAATCCAAAACTTCGAAAAGCTGCCAGCAACAGCCTCAGTACTTGAGAATCCATTTCCAGCCTCTCCAGAGCATATATACCCTTCTATCGACGGGCTCTGCGTCGATTTCTTATTTTCGTTTCAAAAACCATGTCGGTCTGTCGTGGTATGTATTGGTCTCATATGGAAACATAGCACTACCAGCTGATTCCTACGTCCTTTCCGCAACAAGCCCGTATCGCTCTCGGCCGATCCCTGACCCACTCTAGACCACAGTCCGTCCTTCGAACCCAACCTTCGAGGCGGTATGCGTCTACTGAATCTTCAGCACCTCAGGTATGCTATTAGCTTATATGCATCCGGAAGTACACTTCAACCATTCCGTAGACTACTAGTCCGAGAACACAATCAAAATGGCGCACATTTCTGCAGCTAGTCGGCCGTGTGACCCTAGTCACTGTCGTTGGAAGCGGCGCCTTGTTCTACTATGTTGCGCGGAAGGATAGGACGCCTGGTGAACAGCTTCCTCATGACCCGACCAAGAAGACCTTGGTAGTTCTTGGCAGTGGATGGGGAGCGACCAGTCTCTTGCAGAAGTTGGACACGACAGATTACAATGTTGTATGTACCTCATCCTCTGAATCTCGACATCCATCTGAGTGTATATTCAGGTTGTTATTAGCCCACGAAATTACTTCCTCTTCACGCCCTTGCTTCCTAGTGTTGCGGTCGGGACTTTGAACCCTCACTCAATTATCCAACGTACGTATATGTTCATACTTGATTTTGGTTTCAACTAAATGTACCCATGTAGCCACACGATACATTACTCGTCACAAGACGCGTACCGTGTCCGTTATTGAGGCTGCTGCAACTGACGTTGACGTACGTACGTTCCACTTCGATCGCTTCCCGATCATTTCCTTCTATGATCGTCTCCAACCTTCATCGATCTGTGCAGCTAACCGATCCCCTCACAGCCCATTGCAAAGACAGTCACATTTGCCGGTCAGTGAACATTCGGTTTTCAGACTTGCTGATGTACTTACGTGCTGTTCAAGATGAATCTGAAATTCAGGGCCTCGTGTCTTCGACCACCTTGAAGTATGATTACCTCGTGTACGCTGTCGGAGCTGAGACCCAAACTTTCAACATCCCCGGTGTTAAGGAGAACGCATGCTTCATGAAAGAGCTGGACGATGCTGATTTGGTCTGTTTTCATGTGCATCTCATAAAGGATTGACTCTGAACTTCTTGCATAGACTCATCGACGTTTCCTAGACTGTATGTAATCAGGACCTTCTGCAAATGTCAATAACTGAGCTTTGTATCATAGGTCTCGAATCTGCCGCCTTCCCCGGCCAAACGTCAGAAGAGATTGACCGCCTCTTACATATAGTATGTTCGAAGTTGCCTCAATTACACTCATCATCTGATCAGATATTTACTTTCTTAGGTTGTCGTCGGTGGAGGTCCCACTGGTATCGAATTGAGGTTTGTTTCCCTTGTCTTTCCTCAATTACTTAATCCCTTATCACAAATCTAGCGGCGAAGTTCACGATTACCTCGAAGTCAGTTCCTCTCAGTACTTCCCTCACATTTTCAACTTCATTTACCCCAATGTCTTTTAGGAGGATCTCCGAAACTGGTACCCCGAACTCTCCAGCCACATCAAGATCTCCCTTGTCGAAGCTCTCCCGTCCGTTCTCCCCATGTTCTCCAAGAAGCTCATTGAGTACACCGAATCTACGTTCAAGGAAGCCAACATCGATATCTTGACTAAGACCATGGTGAAGGAAATCAAGGATAAGAGTATTGTCGTCCAGGGTCCTGATGGCACTAAGAGGGAGATTCCTTGTGGTATGGTCGTTTGGGCTGCTGTGAGCACTCTTGTTTTTAAGGTTACGAAACATTTGTACTGATGTAGGTAATCGCATCTAGGGCAACACTCTTCGTAAAGTCACCAAGGACTTGATGGCTAAGCTTCCCGAGCACCAAACCAACCGTCGTGGCCTCAATGTCGATGGTACTCTTATTTTCTCATCAGCTAATGGACAACCCTCACATCCTCCGTACAGATCACCTTCGCTTGGAAGGTACCAGTGGCTCAGTCTTTGCTCTCGGCGACTGCACCGCAACTTCCTACGCTCCTACCGCCCAAGTTGCTTCTCAACAAGGTTCCTACCTCGCTCGCGTCTTCAAACTTATCGCTAGACGTGATGCTCTCTCTACCGAGTTGCAACAACTGGAGAGCCAGGGTTTACTTGAGGGTGAGAAGTTAAAGCAGAAAGAGGACTTGGTTAGACAATTGGAGAAGGTGGAAAAAATGAAGCTGTTCAAGTATACTCATGAGGGATCACTTGCGTATGTTCCTTTTTCGTTAATTGTGTGTTGACCAGAATGACTTACTCTTGAATCATAGGTATATCGGTTCAGAGAAGGCTATCGCTGATTTGCCGTTTGGTGTCGGAAACGTACGTTCTGATGTCTATCTCTAAACTGTCTTCATAGCTAACAATATATCCCTTAGCTCGCAATTGGCGGTGTGGCAACTGTATGTTTTCATCACCAACTGTTGTGTCTCTGATATGCTGATTCCTACCTTGTACAGTACCTCTTCTGGCGTAGCGCATACCTCAGCAGACTCTTCTCTCTGCGCAACCGAACTCTCGTCGCCAGCGATTGGCTCAAGGTCAGGTTCTTCGGCCGGTTAGTACACCCTTTCTCTTTTTGATCTTCATGTCACTCCAATTCCTAACCTTCGAAATTTTCATTGCGTAGTGACGTGAGCCGAGACTAGACGGCCCTCGAAACTGTTACTCAAGTGTGGTATACTCCTTTTTCGCATAATGGCTCAACTTCTGGACACTGGCTACAACCTAGACGTTCTCCCTGAAAACTTATGATTCGTATATAGAGTTCATCAGTACAATATACTGCTTCTAATTGTCATGGCTTTTTGGGAAGACCCCTTCGAAGTTTCTTCGAACGCCTGGAAATTGGTTTCGGCGTGCATATCCAAAAATGGCACCGGGACGAAGCTCTTGACAAACAAAGCCCAATTTACCTTCAATGGACCGGCAGCGCCTAACCTTCAATATCATTCATAATCAGCAAGTCCAGCGTGCTTTTGAGTGTTAGTCAACTAACTTCATCTGCTCGCTTGACCTACCCCTCAATAGGTGTTCTGGCTAGGTACCTAGGAAGCGATTCCGTGAGGGCCTCATTAGATTATCAACAGGACATTGGAGGACCGAATCGACCTCGACGTCGGAGTTCGACCATAATCAGCCTGGCACGCTAGTATCCGCTTATATCTTATCAGCATTCTTGATTATTTTGGATCGCATGTGAACAGTGTGATGACCTGGATGCATACATTGGCCCAGCCACACCATTTCTTACACGTTTAAATAGTTGTCTTACTTGCTCGTCCAACTCTAACTCTAATCACCCGACAACGTTTCTCGCGACCATGGACCATTCCCATTCCTTCCTCCTCGCTGACTCCAATTTACATGTAACTATCGAATCCATCTCAAAACCGGAATCTAAGTTGGGATTGGGCGACATGCTAACCTCGATGGATCTGATTCGCGTCGTGGTGAACAATATCCTTCTTCAGAAAAACACGTCAACAGGTACGAAGAACACTAAGCAGATCAAACTCAGGAAGCTCCCTGCACCAAAGATTGCAGTCAACCCATTGGTCACTTCCCGCCCCAGAGTAAGTTGGTCTTCCCAGATTTGGAAAAAAAAACCTTAATAGCGGGGATAAATATGCAGGTTCCATGGATGTTTATGTCCGCAATCCTGCAAAAATATATATTCAAACCGCCTGCGGTCTCTGACGACATTGAATCCTTTATTCACGTTATCATTTGGCTGGCGCTCCGGTTTTCTCATCACAGGTTATCCGCACGTCCGAACAGTATGGCGTTCACGCTCTTTGGAACCTACATTGAAACCGGGGACACAACCGAAGAAGGCTTTCCATGCATGTCGTACAAAAGATGGGAGGCCATCGAGAAGGGGACTCCGGGATTCATTTTCTACCAGAAAAGAAAACTCAATTGGGTGATAGAGACATCGATGGGTCTATGTCAATTACAATACCGTTCTACCGACATGGACCAGTTAGAAGAATTCTTACCCCTCAGCTTGAGGCCCAAAGGTGCAAGTAAGAAGTCTACGACCGACCAATCGGATTCAAGCGTTCCGAAGCCCAATCTGTCTCAGGAAGTCCATGGGAACTCTTGGGTGGAGACAAGTACGAAGACGCAGGCCAAGCGCCCTTTAGACACTCATGAAGGCATTCTTGAGGTCCTTAGGCGGTCAATTTCAGATAATGAAATTTGGGAAAAGAAAACGGCCGATCAATTTATCGATCTTCCCCGCGTTGTTCTGACTTATCGGTGAGCGAGCGCATCATTGTGTGCACCCACGAGTAATGATTTATTATTTCCCAGACCCGGAGGCGTCGCAGCAGGACTCAATGTCTGAAACCTGTATTGTGCATCCTCAGTTGTGTGCGTTCAGTGGGTTTCGTGCAATAACGACGTCGCCCTCGCTTGAATATATTGAGCTTCTTCGTTGACTGCTTGCTTTCGTTAGGACAGCGACCCAGGTATAAAATAACTGTATGCAGCATTGCGACACGACGCTGATAACTCTCAGCTGGTATAATAACCTATAATATACAAATCCGCCTCGAACCATTGTCTTTAGGGCAAGTTAAATAAGAGATGAGTTCAATGCTTCTGGAGCATAGCAGCGCGTTGGTCGATGACACTCTTAACAGAGGGGATGGCGAGCAACTTGTTGTGCCACCTATACGATCCAGCTTTCAATATTCATAAACCCGGGAGAGCCACGATGCGAACTTACGCAGCTGTGGCAGGGAAGTCCTTCTCGAAGTCGAAGCCCTCGAATCCTGCAACCAAATTGTTGATGGCGAGGTTGTTCCAACTATATTGTAGCCAGTTCAGTCCTAATGCAAAAGCTAACCTTCACGTATGCTCACGTTGCGAAGGAGATATCAGCAATGGTGACCTTGCCTCCAACGAGCCAATCCTGTTTGGACAAAACGGCCTCGAGCACTCCGAAGACACGGAGAATCTCCCTCTTGTATCGTTCAATAGCGGAAGGAATCTTCTCAGCGTGGTAGATGGTGAACCATGCAACCTGTCCAAAGTACGGTCTACGCATGAAATGGCGAATCAGAAGGCGATGGTCACAGAGTCCTCTGAGCGAAATATCGCGTACCCTTGACCAGAGGATTGGAAGAAGAGCCATTGGAGAAGCTGGTACTTCTCGCGTTCATCGGTCACGGTGAGTCGCTTCTCCTTATCGTATCTGTCGACGAGGTAGAGCAGGATAGCATCGGACTCCCTGTAGGAGGATCAGTCCCATAATGCCATGCGCGCAGAAGACTGTCATACCAGAGAACGAAGTCGTTGTTGCCATGGTCAACAATGGTTGGAATACGACCGTTAGGGTTCAGTTTGAGGTAATCCGCGTTCTTCTGCTCGGCAGCCTGGAAGTTGAAGAAGACGGACTCAAAAGTAAGTCCAAGCTCCTCGAGGACGGAAGCGACCTTCCTGTGCAAGTGTAAATATCAAGAGTCAAGTGTGATCGTTTCAATAATAATGTCATCTCACCATCCGTTAGGACCGCTAATGTGGGTGTAGAGAGTGAATTGTTTTCCATGAGACATATTGGAATACGAGGGCGTGATAGCGAGCAGAAAAGTAGGCCGGTGGGGGGTACTGGGTAGCGATAGCGAGTTCGATAGGGAACTCATATGGCTTTGTGAGTCACGGTATTTATACACCATGTTTGGTTCCAAACTAGGGAGCTTCTTCGTCAACTGGTTGCCAGGTCCGCTTCGATATTGGGACTGAATTATCCCCAATGAACAGAAGCTTACTCATTGACTTGCTGACGAAACGGTCCCATCCAGCAGTGTCCCACCAATAGATGTCGGCGGTCCTAAGCGATTGGAAATGGTTAGACTCGTCATTACTACTCCCGAGAGTTCTGTCATAGTAGGTTATGGAAGGCCCTGCGCATGTATGCAAGCTCGCAATTTAACTGATTATGTCAATTGAGGATCATCGGCACGTATGAACTCATGGGATATGTGATCCCAAATGAGTACAATGTACACGACACCCATGCACGATATGAATAGATTCCCTACAGCGGATATTGCCGACAGTTCAGATGGTGGGTTTCTCTGGCGGCATGAGAAGATGCAGTTGCTTCGTGTCTACATACGCATTCTCAGACCGCACCCAGTATCTATGGATATAGTGACGACACATTAGAACTCGTTAGTATGAGCGGTCCGTTGCTACGTTCTTCTGTACTCACGATGACGCAGTCAGTGGTTCTTCTAATCAATCAATTTCAATGTGCCAGGGACGGCGATGACAGGCTGTTGGAACTTTGTAAGCTCGCAGCAAGCACATTGTGCTTACTCAGTACTGCTAGTACTAACTACTGAACGCTGGCAAAATTATTGAATTAGTAATGGTACATTGAATGCTGGGCTGACAACACTATACCATTTGCATTTGGAATTGGATCGTGAGAATACCTATATCACCAAAGGACACATTGATCCAGTTGGGGAAGAGATTATGTGGCTCAAGAGGTGGCTTCAACACAGACGCGAGATGGCTTAGGAAGCATACGAAATGTGCGGCTTTGAAACGCCATCACTGACGCTCTTGTCAATATGTAGATAACAGAGAGGTAGGCAATACCCGCATATTATTGACGTTGCATTCGCTATTGAGTTGCAATTGAGATATGATCGGCAGAAGGATGTCCCAGTGAGGATTCGAACATCTGTCCTCACGGGCTTCTGACTTTTGCGCTAACTGCAACTGTGAGAATCTAACCACGCTTTGGATAAAATATCCCTTTTGCTATGGAATAACGTCATATGTTTTCCTTTTCTCCGTATTTTAGTTCTGACATGTTTTTCATTGGTAAATCGTTGTGTTGTTTCGCCGATCGTATGTTGCTGTTGGACTCTTCGCCAAATGTTATACATCGAGGCCGATATTTTGAGGATTTAATTAATATTATTTAGATAACTGGTTATCTTACATCCATCGACGAAACAATCCAAATAATGAGACCCAAGAACATCAGCGAAAGCTCTAATAGTGAGAAATGAAACCGCAGGAACACCCAATACAATAGATAAAGATAATAAACTGATGCAATATCCGCAATGAGTATGAGCATGCAATGTCCGATGGTAGACGCAGAGGAAGAATGAGTTAACTGAAAAGAGAACACATAAGAAGGGAGGAACATCTAGATTCTTCAGAAGGGGTAGTGCTGTGAGGGGACTGGGATGGGCGAGAATGCGCCGTCAAGGACTGGAGGGTTAGGCACAGAGGGTGCATGGACATTTGCGAAGAAGCGCAGATTCTCATCGATGAGGTCGTCGAACTCATCAACAGCAATAGGCTGGTCGAGAAATGGTACTTGTGCTGGTGTGGACTCGAGCACGCAGGGAAGAGAAGACGTCAAATTCAGAGGCGTACAGGCGAAAGGTGTGTTGTCGCGAAGACAAGATGTAGAAAGCATGGGTGAACGGCCAGTCGGGCTTGAAGATTCTGATGCGAACAGATATGGAGAGGACGACCACTGTGATTCCTGTGATGACGATGCGTAGGAGTCCTGGGAGGACGATGACATGATAGACGTTTCGGAGGAGGCTCGACGAAACTTGTCCTGGCGATCGTAAGGTTTGCTATGTATCCTGTCCGACCGTGTCTTTGTCGCCCCCCTCCCCGTCTTTTGTGGTATGTATCCATGTACATTCTTCTTGTGGCGTGTGTAGGAGCCATGATCACTAGTGAAGAACGTGCAGGGTTTTGCTTTGATTGGGTCCCAGGCATATGGACACTCCAGGTCCTTGATTTGGGGACTAGGTGGAGTTAATTGAACATCATCCCTAGACAGGCAAACTAATATAAGACTCACTGTGTCTTAAAGTGGGTCATGCAATTTGTCCAAGCCTTGTTATTGAACGTTCTAGAACATGGAGGCCAAGGACATACGAATTGACTGCGAGAGTTCCGCCCAACGGTTGACGATTCATTAAGATCAGAGCGAAGGTAGAAAGAAGAAGGTTGAGAACGTACTCATTTAACTTGTTCCGATGTTGAGCCCCGATGTGTTCTAGCAGTTCCGCGGACGTTTCGAATTCCTCAAGGCATTGGCAACAGACAACCTGATAGTTGTAGGCTTGGGGCTAGAACAAAGTCATGTGTCAGTTCAGTTCACAACAGACAATAATCGGCTCACGTCGAACGCCGGGAGGTCACTGGATGGCACGGCACGGGTATCCAGATTAGGAAGGGAGGTGCTGCGAGTAATGGCTCGTGGCATCTTGAGTACTCGAGGGTGTGGAAGGGGAGGTATGAGGGCGAATATCACTCGGGAGGGATGGAAGATGGGTTGGGAGGGTCTCTGAAGGCTGCAGAAGTGCTGAAGAATGGACTCCCCATCGCACAGTCCCCCCTCCCTTTATACGCCAACCAAAATTGCCTCTTGGTAGGTGTGCCACTCATGGATTGCTCCCCAATGTGGAAGGCGGGGCCAAAGAGTTAAGCGGATTGCTTTTTACCATATACGGCGAATGAGACGGGGCCTGTGCCACTCGAAGAGAGGTATTGCCAGAAGCGGAAAGAGAGGAGTGGCTCAGGCATGTCCTAGAGAGGCAGTTGTGGCGGGGTGAGCCACTCGCTGCTAACGGGTGGCAGTAGAGTGGCCAGTCAACTTGTTCAGGAAGTTGTGATCGAAGTTTTGATGGACCTACGGGTCATGCAAACTAGAGACCGCCTCTCACATGGTAGTTCTGAGTACAAAGTAAAGGTAAAGGAGAGACACGCGATCGTGAGATGCATCGTAATCGCATAGGATGGGCGAAGTTGAATGATTTTGAACCACGGCAAAAGTGGGTCGTTGGGTTCACTCATACTGACAGAATGGGGAAGACTTCAATGTGCAATGGATCATTCTGTATTCAACTAAATCTATGCAATACAACATGACTTCACTAGATCTTTCATCCGTACAGCATGTGGGTAGATTTCACTCAACTTCATTTCCAAACAGCACGATCGCTCCATTCATTCATACTGCGGGTTCAACCTGGGTAGGAGCGTCGGGCGTTGCAGCAATCTGCTCAATTTTCCCGTCCTGCCATCTGATCGTTAAACTGCCATCCTACAGAGAGAAGAAAGTCACTTATTATGAGACATCACTATGACGGAAGAGTCAGCAAGTACGAACCTGGTTGCCGAAGTACGCTGCTTTCGCCATGTGACAGAACAAGCCAACCTCAACAACACCTGTAAGCATCTTGACTCTCGCCAGGAGCTGGAAAGGATTTGTAAACAACCCTTTCTTTAAATCACTCGACCAACGGGAGACATACAGTGTATGGATCCTTCATTTGCTCCTCGGGGAAAGGTGCATCGATGACAAAGTTACCATTGTCAGTCACAATCGGTCCCGCTTTGGCCTTGCCCATTCTCAAAGTAGCTTTAGGTGAACCAAGCAACTGTAGATTGAGCAGAACCTTGGCGTAGGCGAAAGGTGCGACTTCTACGGGAATTCCGTGTGTCCACTATGATCACGAAAAACGTCAACCAGTTTTATATGTGGACATGCATAAGTGCCACGCACGTTCCTTCCAAGTACTTGAGAGTTTTTGCGGTAGTCTGCGACAACGATCCAGCTATAAAGCCTATCGGTCAAGGAAGGATGATCAGATAGATAGAATACTAACGTATCAGCAGCCTCTGCGAGCACCTTTTCCCGCAAGTGGCAGGCACCTCCTCCCTTGATACAGTTCAGGTCACTATCGACTCTGATCGAAGCAAAAGTAAAGTAGTATTCAAACGAAGGAAAGCTGGTGTTCCGACTGAAGACTCACTCATCTGCACCATCGATAGTAACGTCAATGGTTGGGTATTGGTCCACGTCTCCGAGGTGTAATTTGGAGGAGATAATGAGCTCCTTCGATTGGAAACCTACGTGGGAACGTAGGTTTAAGGGTCAGAGTCATAAAGACCAAAAATATAGCATACCAGTTGGTATGAAGATTCGATCCTTGTTGACTTCTGAACCTTGTGCGACTATACGTTCAACGACGTAAGGAACAGTTGAGCCTGCAAAAGAGTAAACATATATGATCATGACTCGAAGGAATCATCGACTGATCGAGGCGTACCCGAGCCAATGCCGATGATCTATGATTTAACGTCACATCAGCGAGCCGTGCAATTACACCCCGAACATATGAAGGTACCTTATGTTCTGGTAGGACGTGTCTATCCACAGCAGTCCATGCTGCCAATCGCTTCGCCTCCTCGATCACAGTAGCGGCAACAGTAGGAACGGCCGGGGTTGTAGGGGGTCTTTCGGACAAAGATGGTCTAGCAGGGTATTGGTCTGGGAGTATTCTTCAGGTCCAAACACGTCAGTCACCAGACGAGCATGGAAATAATTCAGCAGGAATTTCTTGCAAATGGCGCCGCAGACGCCATGGGTATGAGAACGCACGATGAATCACGCGTGAGGACTATAGGGGGAATAGGCATAGTGTTTCTAGTTGATATCAATCGTCTGGTATATAAACGAGAGTGGAGTGTTTGTTGAAAGCGATATGAAGGTAGAAGACAACGCGAGAGCGGAAGATGTCGATGATAAGTGAGCAGCCGAACGTGGGTTATAAAAGTCATAAGAAGCAAGTGTCGGCGGTTGTAACTTGTAAGCATGTTTTCATCTTGTCCGTGACCCTCGCCGATCGCTAGCACTAAACAACTCAGTACAGCTCTTCTCTAGGTACTACAATTTCAGGAGATTTAGGAGCCTTTTGAGACGGCATCGTGGTTGTGGAAGTTGTCTAAGAAGTCGAGTGAGGATGAAGGCCATCAGAGGTATTTACACTCATTGGATGAAACATCATACTCCGCCTCTGACCTATGACGTTCAAGGTATCCTTCTGACATGGTGCGTGCAGTTCTCGAGTATTGAAAAGTCTGTTCACAAGACATGACTATTGATTGACTGAGCTTCTATGCGCTTTCACAGTGACTCTGCAGTGAAGCAGATTCTTCTTACAATGAATGAGAAGTCTAGCTTCATCATCGAGGACTTGGATGATTACCATGTAGTTATCAAAGCAGACGAGGAATGGCGAGTTAGACAGGAGCTGGATGCTGAGGTATGTAGTTCTGGTTCTGCACTGTTGTATCGTCGTCTGACTATGCTTTTGGTAGCTGGAAAAGAACACGTATAGTTTGGAATGAGTCCACTCTACTGTAATCATACCGTTCGTTCTAGTTTGAAAATAAGAGGATTTGGTGACATCCATGACACATCGATTTCGTAACTAACTTCCTGAAGGCGATATAGGTTTTCCTTCAGGACATTCCTTTGTGGCATCGTCTGGCAGCTGCTTGCCCTTTAATTACATTTGTAGCCGCATGCCGATCCATATCGCGTTCTAAAGTCCCTCAAAATCCACGTAAAAGCGCTAAAGAGGTCATAGAGAAGCAGAGTAACGGCGTGGCAAGGCCTACGAGGCAATTCCTTCTTGTTCGAAGTGAGAAGGCATACAACGTGTTCTGCTGCGCTGTATCGATAACAAGAATACGCCGATTCTGGGGTCACTTGATTCCCAGGCTGCAGATATAAGGTGAGCGGCATTCCAGCGTTCAAGAAGGTCGCTCCAGGTTTCCCCTGATCCATTAGATTTGCGCCTCCCCATGTGCCAAGACATGACACGAACAGCGAATACAGTTTGCGCTCTGCCTGGATGCCAGAAAACCGTCTGGCGTGATCCAGACGGATCGTACTCTGAGTTCTGCAGTAGAAGTCATCGTTCAGCGGCAGTTCTGAGGTCATCCTCTCAGGTTTGCAAAGTACGTCGTTCGAATTTGCCAATCCCGAAATATTGTACCGATCATCCAGCATAGAATTGCAATATCCGTCCTGTTTATGTGGCCAATGGCCAAGGTATAAATTCTATTGAATATCTCCCCGGAGCCTCACTCAATGTTACGGAATGATCAAGCCTTGCCCTTTTGCGGAAACCGTTGCGCAACAGCATGGAAAACTGGAGGCTCTTCGTCCGTTCCGCGCGATGACACCGATGAAGAAGCGAGTAGCGAGGTCTGTGCTCTAGCTGGGTGCAGCCGACCTACCTTTGTGGACCGGAATGGTGGACCCAGCGAGTATTGTTCGCAAAGGCATCGTCGGTATGTCCTTGTCCACTTGTCCTTCACTGCTAACCCCACCCGCTGCCCAATAGTGAGGCAGTCGGCAACGGCGAGGCGGAGGCTTGTCTGATGTGAGTGGTACATTTGATCTACGCTCTGATCCCTTCGTTATAGTCCCTGGTGTCGTCTAGGTGTCGTGAATGGCCAAGAACCTTGGTGGCCGGTAAACGAAGTGACTTCTGTTCTTTAAGATGTAGTCAAGCTGTCTTCAACACCGGTAGGCATGTCTTGCTTCGTTTAGGTTGCCTTGATGTCATTGTTGTCCAATGCAGCTCCTGCAATCCTGGAATTGGATGGAGAAGATGCAGACCGTCAAAGTGGTACGCTCTTTGACTAGCGTCCCAGAGACTCAACTAACCCCGCGTCTCATGTCAGTTCATCAGCAGTTCACATCGAAGTGGGCTCACACCACAATGGTGCCATCGGTAATCAGGGTAACGCTACTATTTATTATGTATCTGCTGTCTTTCTTCATTGCGACGTAGATCTGGAAGATCTTTGCTGCGAAGGACATATACGATACGATCGATCGGTACAAGTGAGCTCTTCGTGATGTCTTTCCTTACCTCTATAAACACACGCTTGTAGGTTAGAGGTTGAGCGACGAACAGGTCTGGAAGGTGGAAATTCTCTGCGTCGCTGGCATGGCACTGTGAGAACTTGTCGCCTGGGCGATGAAGAAGACAAGCATTCGTTCTGCTCTGATCCCGCATGTTCTTTGTGCCTCATCATTCAGGTACACTTACCGACTGCTATCGGATGTGCAGAATACTGACTGAAGCCGCACCGTAGACTTCATTCAAAAAGGCTAATTATGGTCAACGCACGAACTTCGGGCGTTTTGGCCAAGGTATCTATACCTCGGCCACGTCCAGCAAGGTCGGTGGTATTGACGGAAAGATGAATCGATAGTGACCAACCTCGAATTCCGCCGTAGGCAAACGACTATGTCGCACAAGTCTCACCTTCACCTTATCGTGCGATGTTGCTCAACGACGTCGTTCTTGGCAAGACCAAAAAGCTCACTACCAGTGACCCGAATCTGACTAAGGTATGCGTGGTCTCCCGCTTGACCGTGACTATACTCAAGAGCTACATAGCCACCCAATGGATACGACTCCGTTGTAGGAGAACCCGGCGGTGACTTAAATTATGACGAGTGCATTGGTATGTAGAGTTGTTTTGGTACATTGTCAGTTTTGCTGATTATTCCTCCAACAGTTTACCGGGTAGGTATCGGCCATCGAAGGTGACATCCAAGCGAGTTAGGTTATATTAATCTGGAATCTTCAGAACGACGCTATACGACCAATCTTTTTGGTTATCTATGATCCACAGGCGACCCATCTCGGTGGAAACCCAGCTGCAGGCGTTCCTCGCAATGGTCCCGGGTCCGTAATGGCACCTTTTCCGTGACTTGGACCACTCGCTTGGACAGTGGGTAGACGATTTCTTTCTTGGCCGCACAGAGTCCTTCGCGAACCAATCGGTTCACACAAATTCCTCGGATGCCTGTAAACCGCTGCGTTTCTACTTGCTACTTCTACGTTTGTCCATACATAGATTTATAGATGGACATGCGCTAGACATGCGCTACACAGCGTCGGATAGAACCTCGTCCGACTTGACAGGGATCGTTCAGTCTATCATCCCCAGGGATGTCGAAGTTACGTCAGCGAAGAAGAGCGAATAATTCTTGAGAACAAGATGCGCAAACTTCGTCCACAATTAATCGATTGCTTGAGGAATATGGAGCAGAAGTTGACGCCCGACCCTCGTTGTACCAGCCGCTCTATGAAGTGATTTCTTCACGATTCGTTTGTTTGGGTTTTAGATCTGGGTTGTTGAACCGACCTATCCACATCGTGATTCAGTGCTCCCGTCTGGTCAACGTCTCCATGTTGAGCGAAAAGAAGTATGGAACTACATGAGATGCCAATTTAGCATCGAAGTCGACATTGCGTGTTGTCTTAGTTTGGATTCGTTGACCGATTCAAGCTCTTACAGTCATGGTAAATGTACAATATCACAGTCAGGCCATATTTAATTATGCACTAGATGGAAAGATGAGAAGGCACAAATATCGCTCAAAGGCATTAGCTCTATGTACAAAGAATCAGGAAGTGTAAGTATAGCAAAGCTACCTACTGCAACGGAACCGCGCTTCCTATGCAACCTCATCTACAGAATGAAGTCCAGATCCAACGCCACGAGCAGCCTGGGAACGTGTAATTGGGCGCGAACCCGATTCACTTCTTTGTCTCTTCATCGAGCTTTGATCATCCGAACTCCCTTTTCGTTTGCTGCTTCGCTGGGATGTAGTACCAACAATAAAGGAGCGTCCTTCAGTCATATTTACTGAGCATAGGGGCAGGAATTGATCGTCACATTTAGGATATGTCTTCCAGTCCTTTTGAACGGCTTTGAAAAACTCTTCAAGGACAAGGTCGTGAGTATCCAAAGTAGGACGAGAGACTGTAGAAAGAGAAGCCGGCGAGTTTGCAGGTGGTATGTTGCTGCTCGACGACTCGGAGCCTTGTGAGGTCGAGGCGTGAATACCCATTTGTGGTCGAGGGATGTCACGTCGAGCCCGAATGAGCAGGGGTGACACTGCTGTCGTGTCACTGTCTTGTTTGGAAGCTGCATATTTCTTCATGCCTTCTTTGTCAATGGTAGAATAGTGTTCTTTGCACAATTTGATTAAAGATTGTAGCAGTTCGGTGAGGTCCTTCTCCTGGGTGAGCTCGTAGCCCAAGACCCCATATTGCATCATGGTGTACTTGTTGCCACAGCCAGTGTAAAGGCCACCCTCCTGATGACAATCAAGAAAATGACTGTGCACGTAAGTCGCGAACGTATTTGCGGGGCCGGTCAGGAGGTCATGCTTGTGGTATTTGAGGGCGAACCAACTGATGAGATGAACAAATGATTCGATGTCGTCCGCTAGTTGGTAGCACTTCATTGGGTATTTCAACCGGAGTGCAGCTAGATAACGCCATGTGCCCTGCAAATATGACAATCAGCTGAAGATACTCAGTTGAGCTGGAGAAGGCTTACGGATCGATTCCGGTCTGAGGCTTTATCAAGCTCATCCGCAAATCTTGAGAGGTCCCAATCTATCAGCATACCAAAAGCCTCTCCTCGATCGTTGTAAACGATCAGAACGTTATTGTCACTGATATCTCTGTGTAATATGCCTCCTTCTAGCCAGGCGGCCTGATGAGCTGTTATGAAATCATTAGCCGCGAATTATTGACCATAGGAACTATTAATACGTACCCAGAAATGCACAATACACTACGAAGGTAAGCTCGTATGGATTTTCGTACTCTGCCAAGGGACGACCGATCTCCTCGATGACCAAGCGATGGTGTATTCTGGAAATAAAACCGATATCTTGGTGAAAGCTCTGGGACTGAGTTACCTGCTCAGGGCTTAGGTCTCCTCCACAGTGTAGAGTTGCGATGTATGGCGATACGCTCTTAAGGCGCTCGTACATGACAACCTCGGAACGAGAGTTCGTAGTACGCCAACTATCCTTCAAAAACATAAAGGTATGGGTCTGCAGGTTGAACGCAACGAAACCTTTTGTTGCACGGCCGAGAAGAGAAGAGCCGCAAGACCGAGGTCGACCAATAAGGAAGGCCTGGGGGCCATCTTGCTCGATGTTCTTAGGGGGAACCAGAGCCTTGTAGATAGGCCATTTTGCCTTGTCTCCGTAGTCCAGAGCATTCTGCATTGCATGGTCTATGTACGCTTTGCGATAGTCACTTGGGTCGAGGGCAGAGGCACACTTGCGCATCATATCAATCTCTTCTGTTGTGGCGAGAGTGATGGTAGGATCATATCCGAGTTCAGCGAAGGACATAGAGCCAATGCGGTAGAAGAACTCCAGGAGGTTTGCCGGATATCGGACGTAGTCGAAACGTTCGGACATGACCGTACTGACGTGGTCGAAGTAGAATAGCCGCGCGTAGTCCCTGTAAATATAAACGAGATAGAGATGTGTGCGGTGCTGACGCGCCATCAACTCAGCGGCGTATTCGACGATTTGTCCTCTAGTCTTTTGAGCACTTTTACCCTGAGGGAGATGAAGCTCAGGCCCAGTCCCGAAGCCTTCAGCATCCTCGTCGATCTTGAATTCGCATGGGAGGACAAGATGAGTAAAGGAATTTCTTGCCGCGAACTCGTAACATTCGTCTAACTTTTCTTTTTTCTCCTTCTCGGTCAGGGTGTATGCTCTGTAATCAGAGGCTCGATAGATACCGCAATCCACTTTACGCCTCTCATTCCCGTCTTCTGGCCAGTTAGCGATATCTTTTGCAAGTAGCTTATGTCGGCCCCAATGCTCGTGAGCCCGATCGAGCACCATTTGTACGATATGACACTGCCAGACTTGTCAGTGAAAATCGAAAGAACGGCTAAAATGTAGACATACAAGTTTAGGATACAACTCCTCTTCTTTTTGAATGTGCCCTTTCTTACCTTTCTTGTACCCGTAGTGGTTGAAAACCTTGTAGCACTCGGCCTCGATGTCATCTGGGTGCTTGAAGGCAGGTCCAGGAACCAGTTCCTCTAAGAAATCGAGCACCGGAATTTCAGCAACCCGTCCGTCGTCCATCTGTTCTTTCTGGAGGATACAGAAGCGAGGGTCCTGTGTGTCCGTCCCGAGAGTGTTGGTAGTACCTGCAATGAGTGTGGTTTGGGTGTTGGCTTCCGGTCCAGAGACGGCTGGACTATTATAGCGACGATTGATTGCAACAAGGACTTCAACTTCGGAACTATTGTCTGAGAGTGTGTCGAATCGAAGGTCTTCGGCCGAAAGTCCACCTTATGAATCGGCGTGTGTCGACTGCTCTTCGTCTGATTCAGAATGGAGGTCAGGAAAAGACGCCTCTAAAGGGTTGTCCCGTACGGCCCCAGGGGGATATATAGAACGGATTATCTCCTGGTGAGTCGTCAAAAGGAGGGTCAGCGTGGGGAGCCATGTCAAAAAGAGAAAGCGAAAGGGAACGTACAGGAAACAAACACGGAAACTCTGAGATTTATGCGCTTCAGCACTCAGCACGCGAAAATGTGATCCAGTGTGGTCAGAAACAACGGTTATGGTCAAAAAGTGTGTAGCAGTGGCTGGATAAGGTAAAAACCACGCTCGGTTATGGAACTGTCTGTGGCACAATTTAGTCGGCACATGCTTGGTTTCATAAAACACACTCACTCAGAAGACACAAGAGTTATATGAAAAGAAGATATTATTTTAGCTATCATTCAAGGTAGATGAGTAGAAGATCGCGGTGTATGATGAGGAGTAGGTTCAAATTGAGCGCGACCGGAAACTTGGAACATTACAATTGGGCAGTAGAAGACCAACACGTATATGCACGTGCGGGAGTATCCGCACGACGGCAACTAGAGAAACGAGTATTGTTGGCTGAGTGTGGCACAATCGCGGAGTACGGGCTATGGCACCTTACGACGAATAGTTGTGTGGAAGGCGTGAAGCTGTAGACGTATACGATAGCAAGACCTCCGAGAGTTCAAACTATAGAGGCTCTGAGGCTCTACGTACTGAGAGAAGAACCACAGCAAGTTGAAGTTGATATTGGTTGATATCTCAGGAACGACACAGACGCGTTATTGATGACTGTTGTGCAAATTCTCCATCAGAATTACCATTTATGGACGGCTCGCAATTGAGTGAGGCCTTTACTTATCGACTCGGATATATTCTTCAAACCAGCTTTTACCTTCACCCCTACAACGTCTAGTAACTTGCATTTCACATGCAGTAGCTCCTAAAATGTATGGTATCTTTTGTTTGTGACCACATCATCGGCGAGTCAAATTCACAAACGCAACGAACACCATTCAAACCATACGTACAACACAAAGAGCGAGCTGCGAACCAAGCAGATAGAGATATCTTGAGGAAGGAGTGTTTTTATCTCTCTACACTCTGCCTTAGAAAGACTCGAACCAGTCGTTACAAATTGATGAGAGTGCGAACGAGGCGTCCCTTCTGCCCATTTAGTCGCAGTCCAGCCGAATGGAAATCTTCATATTCCGATTGTCTCTGTTGACCGCCTATCCGTCCAAAGTTCGATCCATCAGAAATAGAGGGTCCCAAGGCGACAATAGGCCCCCTTGGCTGGAGAATCCTATTGTTACAGATCTCAATGAGCACCGAGGAATACAGGCGGTCTGCTGGGCTTGGAAGGAATAGCTCGTTATAAAGCAAGGCATCCATCGCAAACATAGACAGATAGGATGAGTGTCTGAAGTGTATTTTGAGGACACCACAGATTCCCTCGAGGAGCACGAGTGGGTTGAAAGCAAAGAGCTTGCGAGTTGTGAACTTGCGATAGCGGAACAATGTCTTAGAGGGCGTGCCATGCGAAGAATGCGATACGGGGTATCCTATTCAACCGTCTCCGAAAGAGATCGTATAAACTAGATGATCTGCTGTACTTCAGTACAATGCATATTAGTGCAGTCAAACTACAAAACATAAGTAGTTCGTACACACTGTAACGAACGAGTCACGATCCTGCCATGGCAACATCTTGAGAATTAGGACCAGGCGATCCTTCTGGTGTCTGATCCGCACCATCACCCAGGACCTCTTCCAGCTCTTCCTCATCCTCAGTATCGTTACTCTGCTCGCCCACACTTTCAGCATCCGGCGGCCTCTCACCATTCTGAAACTGCCCCTGGAAACGAGGGTCCCATTCTAACTCTTCAGGTTCTTCCTGGTCCACTTCTACTCGCGCTTTCCAATCATACTTCTCGCGAAGCATCGTCACTGCCCGAACGGCTCTCTCGACTCGCAAGTCATGCTCCACGCGTGTTTGCTCGCATTCGCGAAGGACATCCTCGTATTCTGGCCGTTTCTGTTGACTTCCCATTCGTCCAAAGTTGGGTCCATTTGATGGTCCCAGAACACCAATTGACCCCTTCGTTTGCATGTGTTCAGCAAGATGTCTAACGGTATCGTTCTCTAACTTGAGGACATCAACTGTCTGTTGGTTTCGGAGATAAGGAATAAGCTCATTATCGAGCTGGGTATCCGTCATAGGCACGGACGGATGAAGAGCTAGCCTCTCGAGTATATTTTGAGATGCACCAGGAACATTCCCTCGGGGAGCACCTGTGGGATGAACCGTCAAGGAGTTCGCGAGATTGTGAGATTGTGACAGCAAAACATTGTATTTTGAGAGGATGTCAGGCCATGAATGCATCACAGGATGCCCTCCAAGGTCAATCGTGCCCATGAGCGATTGGATGGACTCGATCATCTGCTGCACTTTGTACTTTAGCGATTCCAGTTGCCCAACTGGCAGGGGAGCCGGTGCTAGTGTAGGATTCGTCCCAGTGGCGGTAGCCATCTCGATGGTAAATACTGCTCAGAGAAGCGACGGTTTGTGACAGAAAAATACGTTCAGACTGTAGACAAAAGAGATAATGTAGTGGGTGTTTCTTGTTAATGATCGAGGTGAATAAGCGCTCCTGAAGTTAGACTTTCGGCCTTGCTTTCGGCCATCGATATTGAACCATTGAACATAAATTGACAAACGAGTTTACGGCTGGATGTAAGTAGCACTCGTGTGTCAATCGTTTATTCACAAGGTATGCTTCCCCAAAAGACGTGACTTCACTAAACATTGTCCAGCTGGATACATAAATTCCATTACGCATAAATCAGAATATATCCGGAACTGCGGGAAAGAAGGGGTAAAGGAACGACACGACCTTAAGGATAATGAGGGTATACAATAGGTGGAATAGAAGAATAGAAAGTAACAGAATGCAAATAGCAACCCGACGAGAAGATGGTATATCAAACAGTGGCAACAAAAGACGTCGACTTCAGAAGAAAATCCTACAACCTACAACCCCCAACCACAGTTCGTGAATACATCGTGAATGAAATGTCTGTAACATTCTGTCTATAGTCGGTGACCGGGAACAGCCCAGAAAATGAGGGTGAGGGCAGCGACGCACGCTGCGACGAGTAGGCTGACCCATACTGCGCGACCGATAAGAAGTTTCTTGACGTAGGGTTCACGTATTCGAAGAGTGCGGAAGGGTGTAGATTCGGATTGCATGAAAAAGATGAGGATGGGATCAAGTTCGTACTGATGGGAAATGAGGAAGAGGATGGCGATAGAAAATGGAATGAACAGCTAGAAGATCGTTTAATGTCAGTTAGGTTTCACGAAATGAATACACGATCGAGAGACTCACGAAGAAGCGCTTAGATTTAGGGTGTACGTCAAGGAAGATCAAGGAGAAACCGACAGCCAACCCAATCCATAGGATGATCAGCCCTAGAATAAGACGCACGAGCGCTGACACTGGAGTCAGGTTGCCGAATGCTTTTGATCTCAGGAATCGCGGGAAAGCGTCCTGTTCCATGGCACGGAAGCAGTACTCCTTCTGCGCGTGGAACATATCTGGGATCTGTGCCATGATGCTCATATCATTGACGGTCTTTGGCTCTTGACTGCTATTGAGAGGGAAAGAATGAATGCGGAGGGAAGGGGGAAGGTATATCTCGTGGTTCTCATTTGAACCAACAGTGTTTCCAGCTGGCGAGAGATATCGAAAGTAAATCCGCTCAGCAGAGGCTATAAGGTCCTGTCGAGAAATCGCAGATGTACGTGGGATGATGGTAGGTGCACGTGAGGCGCGTCGGTGGTTGAAAAGAGTGGGTGTCCGGCCTGACAGGGAGAAGGGGGTGGTGGAACGCGGGGGCTCAGTTGCAACTGCGGTACCTGGGGACGTCGAAGGGAGGCGAGGACTTGGGCTACGCACAGCCTTCTCGTCTAAACCAGCGGCAGCGAGGTTGGTTCGATCATGTTCAGAGAGAACATCAGTCGTGCTTGCTGTGCTGCGTTTCGTACCACTATGAGGATTGAGACCCACGACGGTGCCGTATATTGAACCACGTCTTCGAGCATAGTCCCAATACTCGGGCCAGTCGTCCCGGATAGTACGACCTGACTTTCGAACGTCTTTGAAGTACGCGCGACAGAGATTCTCATGCTGTTGCACGTCCAGCCAAAAGTCGAGAATATCTTCCGCCCCTTCTCGTTGTAGGAATAAACTGTAAAGTATAACATTGATCAACAAGTGCACGAGGTAGAAGATGTGCTTGAACGCACTAGAACATGAACAAGTCTACTGGCGGTCTAGTTCGTCGAGCAAGAACTTCGGTGAAGGTGGGCAGCCGGTTCTTGCGCTCAGCTGCCCAATTGTCTTGCCGTTGGTCATCGTCCATCGCTGTCCGCTGCAGCGAGCTTCTAAGCGTGGTGGTCGTCGAGAACGGCGAGCGGATTCCTGTCGACGGTCTGCGCTTGACAACGTTGTCCGCGTGAGTCTGTCCTGCTTATGTAATGTATACCTGCCATGTTGGGATCGCCGCGAACGGTGAAATCTCCCTCCACCTTCACGTTCCCCACGTCCACTTTAAGGATGTCGTTCGCAAAGGCTCTCTCGCCTGCTATCCGCGAGATCAGGATACTGTGCTGCCAAACAGGACCTGCCTCCGCAGGCACACGGTGAGCCACGCTTGGTTCAGGCCATTCCAGAATTCGCATTGAAGTCCGTGAACAGACAGTTTATTGCTTCGACCTATCCAACCATCAAGCAACACAATCCCGACCTCCCAATTTTGATCAGAGAGGCAAAGGGCACGCCGGCAAGAGTGTTTGCGAGATTTGGTGCGTTTCTCATTCATCCCGGCTCAGTTCATCAGCACTCACTTACCCTCATGCCCTTTCGTTGGTGATTGACAGAGCGTGGCGTAGAGAAACATGTGGAAGTCGAGAACCTCTCATCTTCCGACGTAGCATCCAGAGTATCGCAGCTCTTGAACGTGCCATAATTGCTATATGGAGACACCACGAAGATATTTCTTTACGGCGTCATTCACTGCTCGTTGTTTCCCTTCGTTCTTGCCATAACGATAATATCAACGATGCTCAAATGCTTCCGGCTTAGCTACTATTTTCCCATCATCGCGCTCTGTGGATGCATCTGCGCAAGGGTACTGTCAATATTTGCATGCGACTTTGCACACAATGCGCAATGCGTACTCATTAACGTCATCAAGTGATGCTGGTCGATGAACGACAGTACAATTTGCAACGTAATGTTTGCCTTTCTCGCCTGTTGCGTCCGATTAGACATCCTTTTACTGTTTGAAGGAGTGTTCACTTGAATTCATTCATCCACCATACAGCGATATATAGCATTTGCTTCTCTTCCCCTCTTTACTTCTCTATGTACCACCAACCTGCAATTAATGCTTGCTGTGAACTCGCTGCAGCCTGAGAACCGTATATGGTAGCTCTGACAATGCTCTTGCACAACAAAACCAAACATGTTCTCATCTGTCGTGACGTGATTTGCGATAGATCATCGATCGTACCAGAACCACTCAAAACGTGTTATCATTCATTTTCTGGTATTTGACAGCCGTCATATTTGAGGTTGGGGAGTTCAATATGTAAGCGAATATCATGTCATCCACACATCCATAACCTACTCAGCTTGCAGTAAGGACCGAATATGCAGGTTGTCTCCAACGACGGCACTTCGGGCCTGCAGTCCGTAATCGCTGCATTCGTGGATATAAAACAGGCTCAAGTCATCGTGGACAAGCATGTTGGTTCTGGTGCCCAGGTCCTATCAATTGAAGAGATCAACAGTAAAGCTTTCAGGTATGCCCCCCTCAACTTCGCCGTATTCACTAATGCAATATCCATGTATCTACAGTGCTCTTACATCAACACGAAGTCATTTGATTCGGCTTTCTGGTGACCACACCTATATCCTCAAAGCCACTCCTCCGATCACGTCGCGCGTATATAGTCCGAATGCACTTGCCCACGAACACAAGCTTGGTCAACTCCTTGCACAACATTCAGATATTCCGCATCACAAAGTCATTGCTTTAGACATTAGTACCACCCTCGTTCCGTTCCCTTATCTCCTTCTTTCGCGTCCTCCAGGTGTTCCACTCTCACAAGTACGAGCTTCAGGGAAACTGTCACCTCGTCAAACACTCCTCCTTGACCTGCGCCTCGGATCGTTGTACAAGGCCATCCACGATAAAATCCAAAACGATTGGTTCGGCCTGCCTTCACAAGAACGGGATGAGCTCTACAGTTGGCAGGAAGCATTTACTTGGCAACTGGAGGCGCTACTGCATGAGGTTAAGGAAGCCGGGGAGGATCTTCCTTACGAGATTATCCGCCGATATCTCTCGCGTGCTATCGGGTTCTTCCTCTTCGACGACTGCGAAGTCCCTTCACTTATCTCCTTCCTCGGCGACGAAGACACCATCCTAGTAGACTTCGATCCTGACTCCTCGTCATCCGAAGACGAGGTCGCAATCACCTCACTATTCCCCCTTTCGCATGCACTGTGGGGAGACCCACTGCTGGAAACGATGTTCGTGAACCCGAGCGACGCGTTCTTGGAGGGCTAT
Organism: Somion occarium; assembly: GCA_964035595.1. Taxonomy (NCBI): domain Eukaryota; kingdom Fungi; phylum Basidiomycota; class Agaricomycetes; order Polyporales; family Cerrenaceae; genus Somion; species Somion occarium. The sequence goes on along the minus strand of OZ037949.1, from coordinate 290,772 downwards.
GGACAGAACCTAATGATTTTCGCCAGGCAGAAGACTAAGCGGTTGTGGTACACGTTATTCCTAGCTTTGGTTGTTTTAGCGCAGATCCTTCGAACTCAGGTGGGGAACGGGAGTGTGAGGGAAGAAGAGAGATATAAGTGGGCTCGTGAGACTCTTGAGAGCTGTATTGAGCGGTTGAAGGATGCGCCATGTTACTGACCGTACAAAGGGCGTGCAGTATCTAGGTAAGTTAAAATCATTTCTGATTCCAATCTATGCATCGTAATGAATATTCAATGGCTATACACCAGACGGTCTAGTCATTGCTCAAACGTGGCTTCGTATACGCCGCCTGACAGTGGCTCACAGGGAAGTCTGAACTTTGCTCGCTCGATCAGAAGTCTACAGTATGAAAGTATGAGATGTACCGACATTGAGGATCCTTCATGTCAATGTGTTTATGGGAGCCATACAATGATAATACGATAGAGAATGTAAATACAACACGGTACGCTGACGATACATAAAGACGCGTTAAGGGACGCGGGGAATTAGTGTTAAAACAGCAATCAAAAACCAACAAGTAATACGACCAGAGGGGGGGGGACACCAAAAGCATAAAGAGCATGACGGAAGAAATACAGTAAAATAACGGGAGCGATAGCAACGGAGGAGGACGTAACAAGTGGTATGTAACATGAGACAGGTGAGATAACTGATGGCAAAAACACAACACAGTCGCGAACAACGATGCCTTTTGGTTTTAAGCATTTGAAGCCGTGCCGTCGAAGGACTAGTTGATGAAACTGGCGAAAGCCCGCCTAGCATAGCTGATGTCATCGTCGGTCCACTTGGCGGGACGTAATGTGGGCAAGGACAATGGGACCGGCGAAAACGGCGACGACGAATGCACACGCCGTGAATGATCAGTGGGCGGTGTAGCAATATGGGGACGATAGCCTGGGGAAGGGGGAGAGGCAAATGCACCAGTTAGCCCCGACCCTATCCGCTGTTCGACGCTGTCGGGCGGATAGCCAGAATTGACATTGACTGAGTGATATCGCTGCGGATTAGGAATGGCGCTAGCTGTGGGCAGGGCAGGGGACGGGACGGGACGAGAGTCCTCGAGGACCCCATCTGGATAGTGTCGATACTCGACCTGGGAACGAGGACGAGGTTGAACGCCTGAAGTGGTAAATGACAGCGAGGGGCATGAACGGTAAGTGAGGTGGGGAATGTTATCAAATGCGATGCGAGGAGCGGTGGCCACCTTACTTGAAGATGCGCGAGGTAGATCAGGAACGCGATACGAATAACCGGACATAGTAGTTGAGGCGTCGATCCCAGGAACGGAGAGCCTCCAAGAGTCTTCAGACATGCGGTGGCTCACTGTAGGCGACGTGAGGGCTCTAAAGGCGTCGTAAACGTCATGCACCAAAGTCTTTAAAGGCTCTCTCCCCCGCTTTCTCAACGCCTCGAGCTCCCATTCGTTATGTTTCGTGACATATAGATAGTAGTACGGAACACCACCCCCTTGCGAGAAACAGAGCTTACTACTCTCTGTAGGCAGACGAAAATTGATTTCAGGTGCTCCTTTAGCGTGGAGATTGCAAAGGCCACGAACGACCTTATTAAGGTCTGAGCTTCCTATGAGAGTACGCCTGCTATCAGGCCCTTCATGTTGAACGTTGTTGGGAGCATTTTCATTCTCGCCATAATGCCTGTATATATGTGTTCAGTACCGATGTCTAGCTTACTGGTCCGAAAAATACTAACTTCGTCTCCATATGGGTTACGAGGTTATGGAGTTCTCGACATTGTCTGTTACAATTACAACAAATGTAGCACGGTCTAGGAGCCGACTTTAGTGATTTCAATGTGGTAACAACGGTTAGAGGTACTTACCCAAAATTATTATGTGTGCGTCGGTGACGGCTTAAGTCACCTGGGTTTGAGATTTTCTTCCCACAATCGTCACAAGAAACAGGCTCCTTTTTGCCATTAGAACGCGACGTTCTGCGCTAGACACGAGATACAGAAGCATCAAACATATAGGCTCGATGGGTAAGATTAGAGAGACGATGCTCACACGTCCAGGTGTCATATTCTCCGAAGAATTCTTCTATAAGACGATGTTGTCAAGCAGGAGAAAACAGGATAATATTAGACCCAGGCATACTGCGGAATTGGCCTCTTTGGAATGAGAAACCTTGGAAGTCTTGACACTACCCATAGAGTCAAGATGGCTTGCAACGGAAAACTACGGACAAGGATAAGGGGAATAGCGATATGTGAACACAACGAGCGTTCAGAGGTAGAGGGGAGACCCTAGACGTGGTGAGGGATATTTGGAAATCGACGGGTGTTTAAGTATCCAGCTGTCAGCGAACAATATACAAGGAAATGAGTTGCAACGAGGACCTTCGCATACGAAACTTCGAGTCAACAAGCTACCACGGGGTCCTAGCATCCAAGTATTAGGAAACAGGTTCCCTTGTTCGTCCAGCCCCCAAACCGTTCCAAGGGGAGAGATACCTGCGTGAATTACCCTGAGGCAATTACAATTAGCGGTTGCACCGAATCCCGTCCCAGAAAAAAAAGTTGTGCAAGTAGCCGTGCGCGTCTCTCGCCTCGTAAAGATTAGCCTTGGAACACAAGGTAATATTCCTAGGATCAGACAATGGGAAACAAGATAGACCCATGGTGATGATGTGATAGGCCCCGCATCACGTCCGCAAGATGCTGCGAAGCACGCTCCTTCAACTAGTTGATCGCCGAATATGGGGTGTGTTATTTCACGTCCGGACCGCCGAGCACAGGAGCTTCTGTTTCATACCAAAGTAATCAAGATCAGGAAACCACCTGTTAGCCTTGAGGGCGTACCACCGCGTCGGTCGTGCCCCTTTACCATATCTCCGACTTCATCCCATCTGTTTCAATTAGAAGCAACGACATCCAGAATTCTGACGGACTGTAAATGCAAAAAGGGCGAGGCAGACCAGATCGATAATCGTTGTATAAGCCATCACTGACCTGACGCCATTATTGTTATTATCAGATGAAGAGAAAATTCGGCGGAAGGGAAACAATGGACATACAAGCATCATTGGCAAGTTGGAGGTCCCGAGCGGGGGAGTACGCAATTGGAATGATGAGACCGTAGACCGTACACGACGTACGGAGGGAATGAAGTATAGGACGACCCTGGGTGAGTGCAGGTAACTTACAGCCCTCGGTGGCTTCCGAGTGGCTCAAAGCTCGCCTAGCGTGTGCTTGGACCATCGTGCGCGAGATCATTCTCCCCTTCGAGGCGAACTATACTGCGTCTTAGCTCCGTCGCTTCCGAGCGTTCTGCACCTGAAGTGACGCAGTTAGTAACTTGGAACGACTTATCCACGATCATGACGAACATTCTTCTACTACTACTCACGACTACCTCGCCCTCCAGAAAGTAAGCGGAGATCCGCATACAGACACGCATCGTGCCTCCTTATGATGACAGAACGTCGGGGCCAGTTTCAAGGTTAGGCTCCTTCAGGATACAGACCCTTTCTCCGCCAGCACTCAATTTTTAACAGTGGATACTTCGGGCAGACCCGTGCGTCCACGGAGGAGCATATAGCGTGGCCTATGCGAAGTACGCATAGGCCACGCTATTTGCTTTCGTTGTGCAGGAAACGGAACCTAACGTTCGTCCACGCCACTACTGAAAACAGGCTGCTCGTCAAGCACCACAGGTGAGATATCCGAGCCCTTCGGAAACGCGTACCTATGGTGTGAACACCTTTCTCAAATAGGCGGCCCGATGCCAGGGTTACCACTGAGGAGCGGCACTTAGCGCAGCTTAGAAGGCGTGAAGGATACTAGATCTCTAAAAATTAGGTGAGAATGGTGCCTCATACTCATAGAGACAGGCACTGACAGCTTATTATTATCGTTCTCGATTCGTTCCCTACAAAACTATCCAGAGATCGAGGCGCCACAGTTCTTGGTTCAAATGACTCCTTCAGTAACATTTGAACTGAAGCTGGCATGGTCCTCCATGACAATACAAAGGTTCGAGGCTTAGCCAATCATTCTTACCACCGGATGTTGTGACAGGCACAAGAACTAATTCTTCCTGTGCAGCCGGGATATCCCCAGAAGCCTGTACTGACGGAGACGCAACCTTCGTATCAGGATATCCCCGGAAGCCTGTACTCGAAGTACAGGCATCCTGAGATATCCTGATATGAAGGTTGCATCTCCATCCCCTCTACCTCAGGGAGACTCAACTTACGTTAAGGCGAATCTAATTCTCCGCCGCAACAAACCACGACCAATCTACTCCAATGCGTCACAAGGTACACCGAGGATATAGTACTTCGCTAGCAAGACAGCGATCGGATACTGGTAAGATCAACTTCAACATAGCGGCTGGTATCGTCAAGTTTGCTTGGGCTCCTGCAGGTTCTAGCATGATTGAGACAGACATGCATTCAAGGTGAAATCACTGGCGATAAAAGTGACAAGGAACTACGGTTGGACTGGTGGCTTACGCCAACGTTGCGCGACCAACGGACACGACAAGCCCTTTGCCATTAGACGCCAGATCCTGTCAGTTTACGTCTCAGGCTACTACGTCCGCCGTCAACGAGGATCCATAAACATCTAGTTCCCATGCAGTCGTACGAACGCATTACGTTGATATTGTAGACTTGCTCCTTCACATTTCACATATTGGCTTCGCCTCCATTAGGTCAACCTTTCACTGTCCGTTGGTTTGGGAGTCGGGGCATTCATTGCTATTGCAGTGGTCAGCCGCTGACCACCGCAACAGCAATGAATGTTGCACTTTCTCTAAGTCATGAAGCTATATGCTGGTAAGGCGGTATGACATGCAATGACACGGATGCTATTATCCACAGCTTGGTAGCCAGGGTGATTTGTATGTAAGGTTGTTTTAGCAGAATTTTAGATCCGGAGCAAAGAGATGTCCACGATATGGACTTCTCACATATAGAACACATCCCTCGACCTTCGCCAATATTCTGATGTGATCGTCTATGAGAATGCAAGAGCGATATGGTATTCAACTTGATACTCCGATCCACATACTGCATTCACAGTTCCTTACCTGAGTCGGAAAAGATCTTGCCAGATGTCATTGAAGTTATGAAGGCAGAAAGCGAAGGCAATTTAACATAAGAACCTGAAATGTATACCGAGCGAAGGAATGCATCAACAATTGACAACCGAGAATCTATTTTGAGGAAGGAATGGAACAGCAAGTAAAGAAGGAATTGGATGAACAGATGGACAACATAACCAGAGCAACAGACAGCGAACAAAGCGAGTCGAGGCTATGATGGTCTAACTGCAGGCAAAGCACACCTATGACGACGGATAATGACGCTGCAAAGAGCCTCCGAATCGGTCGGGTATGGATTTTTGTAAGGCGGATGGAGACAATCATTGTTGTGCAACATGCACCGCTTTCCCACTCTTGAGCTCATCTTCGCCGCTGGGAGGTGGCGTAATCCACAGAGGATCCGGCGCAGGTTGTTGAGGTGTTGGGGGTAGGCATGGGTTCCCGTTATCGTCAAAGTGTTCGACTTCAACACTACAAGGATTGGATTAGTAGCGGCATCAGATATGATAGCTTGCGCACCTTAATAAGATTCTGATAGGGTCCTCATTTGTGAGATATGGGCAAGGCCCTGTATTTACATTCAATGAAGACGAGGAGGAAATTGCAACAATCAGAATACGTACCCAGGTCCATCGCCATGTCCGGCTCTAAACTATACGATGAGAGGGGAATGAAGGCAGAGGCAGGAAGAAGTGAAGGCGAGAGAGCTGTCCGGTAGAAAATATCAGGATCGACTGTAGGTGGGGTAATTGTTGAGCTGTCCTGGCTGTGGGGAAGCGAAAGTTTCTTGGGTGGCCGTAGGACGCCAAATGGTCTGCTTTCAAGATGAACGTATTTGCGTATGTCGGGTGCGTTATTCAGTGTGTCTTACGGCGTTCCTAGTGAACGAGAAGGTGGCCGTGTTCTAACGACAGTGGGAACCTCGCAATAGGATTTCGCCAACGAACCTGCAACCGCTCAAGGCAGGGTTCGAGGATAAACCATTTCACGCGATCTCACGACGAACGAGAAGAACACAAGTACTCTGGTACAGACTAACGAATCTGGGAATGGTTCCCTTGGGCGAGGTCAGGCCGACCCAGAAGTTAGGATGTTGTCGTTTCAAGAATGCCTAAATCAGAACAATGGAACATGTGGGTGGTTGTACTACCTACCCGACCCGCCCAACAACAAGCCCGGAATTTGGTCGATATGGCTAAGCGATGGTATCTTCTCCGCACCGAACCAAGCCGTCCTCGTTTCGGGGTCTTCAATGTCATTGCAAAAGAACATGTGTGAGCGGCGTTGATTGTCCCTGGCACCCTCGTTCCTTCGTCACATTTATCAAGATAAAGTTCAATTGGTGAGAGAAATGTAGACGTACTCAGGACGTACTCGCCAAAAGTTCTGAACAGCATCTAGAGAAGACCAGCGGTACGCCTCGTCTATCGAAATTTCTGACATGGAAACCATGAGGAAAAGGCTCTGAGGTCCAGATGAAGGGGTTGAGGGTGTGGCGTGGGGAGGTCGAGCAACAGGGTGAGCAAGTCTTTTCCCTCCGATTAACTTTCTCCCCCTTGGTTTCTCCGTACTCTTGAGCCTCATCGTCCTTCGATACCTTGATCGAAATCGACATAGACATTCTTTACTGAACCGCCTTCTTCGCAGTCAACGACATAACGTTAACGACGCACTGCCAGTACCGACGCCACTGCCATCAACACGCTTCACGATCCCCTTATCTTCGAACTTGTTCTTCGAGCTGGTTCTTCGAGCTGATCCCACTCGATGTCTCGCTATGCGTACCCAGCCAGAGCCCCCACACCATCGGCTTCTCCATCTAATGGCGACTTCGTCCTCGCCGAAAGCTATTTTGGAGAATGGAGGCTCAACAACACCACAACTTACCGATGCATGCGACAGACTTACAAGAGGCCATTCTCAAGTTTTCGCATGAATTCGGCAGGTCCCAGAGTGTGGAACCGAGGATTATGTGCGTTGTCTGTTCTACTCGTCGAGTCGACTCTAACCCACGTCTAATGGAAGTTGAACAGTTACGTTTTTTCTAGAGTCGAGTTAGGTTGGACTCAACATGTAGATAGTCCGAATGATAATACCTTCTGCGCCGCTACATATATTGTTTGACGTGTGAGGCCAGTCAATGCCTTCGTCGGCTAGGTGAGTTACTCAACTGCCCCGCACGGTTGTATCAATTTGGCGTACCAATGTCCTACTGCTCTATTGGAACATTTAGGCATGCAAATTTTCACTGGAGATCACCAGAAGTATACTCAATGTTGTTTTAACATTGGATATACTCTGGTAACCCACTCTGTACCAGAAAAGAGAATTGTGAGTTTATCAAAGCATGGAGTTTGGAAGTTTGATTACTTACTTTTCAACACTGTCTATCCAGTGTGGTATCATGAAATATATTTGATGTTCTACTGCAAAACCTGGTAAGAGACTGTAGGCTGTATAGAAAGGGGACTCACAGACTGTTGATTCCCAAGGAACTCCCTGTCTGAATGAGGACAGTGCAATCTATATTGAACTCCAACCACAGCAGACAGCATAGGTGGTATGTTGACAGACAGCCATATCACTTGACCAAAGGCGAGGGCCAGCCGTAGTAAGTCCAACAACTGTGATGGTCATGTATCCAAATTGTACTGAGAATGAACACAGCCAGATCAAAGCAATGTCATATAATGACAGGTCTACTGGAGATATTTCGAAGAAGACTCTGTAGGTGAAGACTAGCTGTCGCTTTAGGAATAGTATATTGAAGCGGATCGTCGACGCATCAAGCAAGGTCGTAAGGTCAATCTCAAGAGAGCTGGAGAAAGGCAGGAGCAAGAAGACGGGAGGTAAGTGGTGAGCTCATGCCCATCTGCAGATTATGTACGCTGAGAATTGGCAACGCCATCTCCTCGAATCTTAGAGAGGCCAAGCTGGATTCGGAAAGCATGAGCATAAAGCATGTGAGTGAATCGCAAAATCTCCGAGAAATATCTTCTCTCTAATTGTCCATTCAGACTATTTCCAGAGTAGGTGCGCTGAGTTCGCACAAGATTATACAAGAAATTTGCAAGTCATGCCTCAGCGTCGAGAATATCTGAGCAAAACAGAACGAAACGCTTTGACGGTGAACGAGGAATGAAAGGAAGCGCCAAGGGTTTTGCTAGTCTTGGATCGGCTTCGCTTCCTCTCTCACCATGACCTCTTCACACGAGCTCTCCGTACTCCCCATGGCGTTGCCACATCCTTAATCCATCTTCGGAACGTCTCTGGAAATATTACGGACCATGCTGTTGCCAACATCCTGCGAAAGGCCGAAGCACTGACTTCTGGATATCTCGCCGATGAAGTGTTCACACTGCGGAGATCTCGTCCTTCTCAGTCCGAACCAAATTACAAGTTCGATCTTGCGGCGCCATATCTATATCAGACAACTTAACGGGAGTGCGTAAGTCTTGCCTGTCATTCCTATCGAGATTCATCCTTATTGACAATCCGTTCCCAAGCATCCCAGCCGGAGACTATACGGGTCACGCCTGATGGTAAGATTGGATTTGTACACCTACTTCGAGAGTCTGAAGGAGAGGAAGAAACATCTTTTGTCCGCCTGTGGAGCTCACCCGTACCTCTACCAGGATATACCGCCTGTAGTAGTGCGAATGCGTCGGTAGCTGCAGCTACTCCGGCACAAACGGATCGTACCCCCCCTTCGCTCTCGCATTGTAGCCTTGTTGAAAATGACGGTATCGCTGGTGGAATTGCTCCATTGAAGCTATTTCTATCTTTGCCGGTGAATATCACTGTGGAACCACTGATGAAGTGACATCGTACGCGTTTGCTTTTTCTTGCCGTTCCTGAGGCTGCAGTTCCTTTGATTGAATTGAATGTCACTACTGGCGTCATAGTTCCCGAACTTTCGACATGGTACCGCCGAACTATACGATTTCTTACACTAGGAATTCGGTTGGAGCACGGATACGAGGTTGTGTGGAGACAGTCTTTGCTATCTGATGAGTGCTGTAGACTCGTCATGCATATCCAAGCGCTTTGGCAAGTACCAAAGTGCCTATCACAGAATTCTTCTCCAGGCAATGAAAGGTATGAACACATTGCCCCCCCATGGAAGAGCGGCTGGCCTCACGGGCAGCATACGTTGCTCCGGAGATGGCACTTTTGATGGAGATGCTGCACAACGGCTTTCAGCAACGTTTCTGTCGATCGAAGTCTCTTCAACCTCGCAGACCCATATCGTATTGGACCCGGCGGAAAGTCGATGAAAGACAAGCACAACGTGTTTCTCTTTCAGTCGAATTTTCCTCTGACCGATAGTCTAGGTGAACGCAATGTTGTCAACTGATTATTGTCACTTTATTACTGACCAGAACTTCGATAACGAGTCTGTCGATGTTTTTTTTTTCTTTTTTTGCTATCAAGCTCAGGAACCCTCCTTTTACCGTCTCTACCACACTAAACCCTGCTCGTGATCTTTCCATATTCATCATCCTTTCGAGCTGACGGCTGAGACTCGGGACGTACATATGTTGGCCGAAGGACCTAATTTTTGCAATGAACTGAAATGAGGGTTACACTGCTCATTACTCGAGCGACCTCTTTTCTAATTGTTCATCCGTCTCTCAATAAATTGACGGATTCACGCTGTCCAAGAACCGAATCACTCCTCACGCCGGGATAGGCCTATCTTGTCTCTGTTGTGCATAAACAACAAGCAACGAGCAATGAAGAAAAAGAAATTGATTCCGAAGATCAGTATGTATGTGCGAGATGACTTGTAGTCGGTATGGAATCATCCCAATGCATTGTAAGCAATGTCCAATATATCTACACACCGTCATCACTCCCGCCGAAAACCAGCTCGCCATCATCGAAGTCATCCTCATCGTCAGAAGAGAGTCCACAGTTACCATTACTAGTAGAACCGAAACCAGACTCTGAAAGAACATGATGCCTGCAAGCATGTTAACATATAGAATAAAATCGCAAATCAAACAAAGTGCTTACCTTCGTAATAGCTCTTCTACGCCCAGTTGAGCTTCCCAATCCACTCGCACCCATGAATGCACGAGTTCACCTCCACGGTAAACTAACAGTGTAGGCAGAACATCTGTATCAACCGCATCGTCATCCCAACCCTCGTCCCTTTCACTTTCTGAATTAGAATCCTCGTCCTCATCGTCGTCGGGGAATCGTCCTGGCACGAGAATCTTGCGGGATGGCGTGCGAGTGAGTGTAAATGGTTGTCTAGACAATCGTTTCGAACGACCATTTGTAGCAGGTATCGATGAAGCAAACCCTAGAGCACCAGCGCGAGCACGAAGGAATTTGACTGAAGGATAGAGGCGTGCAAGTCTGGATAATGTCTCATCTAGAGTCGCACATCGGTCTAGTGACTGAGAAGAAGAGTTAGTTAGACGGTTGATTGGTCGCAACAGGACTGACGCACTGGGTCATATATGTGCACAACCACCCAGGTGTTGAGTTCCTCCCCCTCCACAGCCTGAACGTAACCTTGGACGCCTACTTCTCTAAGATGGCCGAACCTCCCTTTGCGCGACGGTTGCGCCAGCATCTCAGGTCTACCTTCTTCGAAGGCCTTCTGCGCAAGCCGTTCTCGTTCTTCCTCAGCCCAAGTCTTGCCACCCAGACTAGTCTTCTCCATGGCACGGTTAAGTGCTTTGATTTCCTCGTTACGCTTGGAGCGAGCATTTGCGGCAGCCTCTTTGCTATCACGTATGACACCCTTCACTCCAGTACGACCTGTGACACCCACACCGATAGAGTCCTGTTGGGCATCAGTTGCGATGGTCGTCTCAACAGCCTTCCGACGTTCTGCATCGGAATCATAGTCGTAATCAGACTCTCCTCCCGGCCATCGTGCTAGCGTCGGAGAGGTGGAACGAGATCGTACAGGAGAGGAGGAGCGAGATGGAGGGTTGAACAACTTCCCGGAGAGAACTAGTTCTTCAATGTCGCCGTTCTACAATATCAGCTTCCGTATGTAGATTGGCTTGAGGTTGATGAGAACATACCATATTCTGTAGCTAGGCGTCACTTCCGTGATGTAATAGTACTGGAGCAGTGTAAGACGAAAGGACTGGCGAGAACGACCACTAGACTGGGGATGAAGCTCGATGAAGGTAAGTGAGCCTGAGTGACTAGGTGGTGGAGGCAAAGTTAAATGAAAAGACCCTCCTGTAATTATAATATATATCAAAAAAATTAAGGCTCAATGGTCTAGTAGTATGATTCCTGCTTCGGGTTATGGCCCGCTCGTACCTATGAGCATCATTGCAGGAGGTCGCGGGTTCAATTCCCGCTTGAGCCCTTTTTGACGATAGAAGTTGTGCCTCGTAGCTCTTCACTACTAACTTATGCATCGCATTTGAGCAATAGCGAAGACAATCCTGCTGTGGTACGTGCAAACTCTAGATTTGTCCATGGGAATTTCAGCCTTGCTCACAAATATTTGGACCAGTTGCGCGCGGGCTCTTCACACAGGAAGAACCGTCACTGCCACAATCCCTAAACACCGTTCACCAGTACATATGAGCGATAGGACAAAGGTATACACACGTCGTTATTACTCGCATTTACTGTATGTGCAGCTGATTCATACGTGTCGTTAGGATACACGTCCTGCTAAACGGGCGCGATTGTTTGAACCAGATGGCTTCTCGGTGTCCAAGCCACCACAGAAAGTCTTTCCCCGTGTCGAATTTGTGTCTTCCTTTGATATTCCTGCTCCCGAAAATGCCCAGGATAAGACCACATGGAAAGTAGGATCTGTTCATCCTCTGAGTTCCTCGACGAAGACTGCGAAACCCTCCACCTCCGGCCAGAAGGCGGACGTGTCGCGTAGGCCTGTATATCGCGTCCTGAAACCACCGCCAAGACCTACTCCTGAGCCCCCTCTACCCACAACGACACGGAATGGCAAAAACTTCACTCCCCTCTCGTCTACACGACCTATGCTACCTTCATCAAAAGACTCAGAGCCACCCGCGGGCAAGCCACTCAGCCGTCTCGTTCGTCCTTTACCCAATCCCGTCTCGTCTAGTTCAAAACCCTCGAAACCTCTCAAACCACTCAGCCTGCTCAAACCTCCTGTGCGTCCCTCCAATCGCCGTCCCAAACCAGATCCTTCCACCATGAAGACAATTTCTACGACTAACATTGCCATTGCTACAAACCCCTTTACGGCACAAGGTTCTCTGAATTTGTTTGCTCTTTTCGCGAAGGAAATGGCAGCAGATTATATGACGCCTCGGGAACGCGAAATGCGCAGAGGATTGTTACAGAGCCCGGAGAAAGCCACTAGAAACAAGAAGCAGAAGTTCATTCCGTACGTCCTTATATGCTTCGTATATTTTCCGTTTTCCGTCATATTCATGTTCATTGTCTGTAGTGGTGGACTCGCCGATAACGCGAGATTACTTTGTTCTCAATCCCGAACAGGTCTTTCCCTCTGGGAAAAGGACATTCGGAGCCATGCTAAACGAGGCATAGCACCCGAAGTCCGTTTGCGCATTCTTTCCCTCATTTACACCACGCCTCCACATACCCAATCACACCAACCCGCTTCTCGTCCTCCCGTAGTCGCTATCATTCGTACCAAAGTGGAAGCATCAAGAGTTCCGAACGTGATCAAGGGCGGAGAGTTGTTCGTCATGGTTCGTCTAGACCCGCCGGCGGGTGGTCCGCCTAGGGCTCTGAAGGAAGACTCGCCGTTGTGGATTTGGAGACCGTGGTTCACAGTTCCGCTTCCTCCTGAGATCGAAGGGATGTCTACGGCCATTGGTGCTCGGAAACTTGTGATGTGTAATCGATTTCATATACCGAAGTGATTGTTCATACGAATTTTTGGACTTGTTGTAGCTCTAGCTTTCATTTTATATTCTTGTAGCATTATTTCTTTCGCTAGCGTAGGTTCTCTGGAACTCAGATGTACAGTTTATCATAACTTGAAACAATTAGCTCCGTGGAACGATCTCTGTGCTCCATCTTCGTGAATGACCTAGCATTGAAAGTCACCGTGAATGAACGTATCTACCATACAAGTACAACAGTGATGCCTTTGCATGCACTCGGAGATGCCATGAAGATTTGCACAACATAAACCATCTACCTAACAAGAAGAATGAAAGAAAGACAAAACAATTCGACAGCAAATGCGGTTAAGAGCGGGACATGCGGAACAATGGGTATGGGAAGAAAACGAGATATCACGACGATCAAAAGTGAGAGACAGATGCAATGGGGTATGTCTGAATGATAAGAATGTCCGTAGAGAATGTGAGTGTGCATGGAAATGTGGACTATGCAACGTGGGAAGTATAAACGAAATAATGATACAAGAAGGGATATTGTGGTGTTGTTGTGGATCGCATGCGACAGTGAGTGAGTATGTGATGGTGTGCGATGAGGGTATGAGGATAAAGGGCAATGACGATGGAAACGAAGAATGACAAAAAAAACCGTCCATGAGAACCAGAAACCAAAACACGGATACTCATCATACAGCCGAAGATCGGCAGGGTACCGAAGCTAAAAATGCCATCGGTTGGCATTGTTGTTGGGAAGGTTCGCTCGGAGCAAGCTATGCATAGTGATATTCACACCCATGTAGTCTTCGTACCAAATCCCCCGCTCCTGGCACCGCTCCAAAAGTCGCATCCAAAATTGCATGACTTTGGGACTCGGCTTCACGATTCTGAGCTCGTGACTATGTTCACTCAGATCTCGGATGAACCGCAACGAAGGGAATAAGTCAGCTTGTAAAAGGTCGCACATCTGCGTGTATAAAGGGAAGTATGCTTCGCCCGGGTCATTGCAAAGGCGCGCATCCAAGTCGCGGATGCCGATGAGCTCCAGGGTGGGATGTGATGGAAGGAGAATGTGAGGAGCGATCCAATCTGGAGCCTGCCAGTGCCATTCTGCCTCAGCAGAACAGATGAATTCGCGAAGATTAGGACACCACTCAGCCAGCGATTTAGGTGGCTGGTTCTGCAGGTGTGCTGATGGTGCTGTAAGGTAGTGTTCTTCGACAATGGTGGAACAGTGTCCGAGTTCAAGCTGACGAATCTTGGCGCCATGCGCTTCGAAGAAGGAAGCGAACCCGGGGCCGGTGTAGCTGAAGTCCGAAGAAAGAACGGATAGATTTGTCAGATGGGGCATGATCCATGATGCCAAAACGGAGAAGGTATTATTATCGAGCGACACTTTGAGCGCGCGAAGAGAAGGAAGATGGACGTCCATTTGCGTATTAAAATTTCCCACTTGACCCGAGGATCCCGCAAACACTGTTCGGATGTGAGGGAAGCATGATGAAAGTTCTAGGTATTCCAATTGTGTCGCGAGGTTTTTGAGAAGTGGGCTCATACGGAGATGGAAAGGGACGTCGCCGTAGCTTGTCCAACTTAGACGGCGCATCTTTGGGTGAGCGACGAGTTTGAGGATTTCTTCAGGACTGTATCGAGGGTCGGATTCGTCGAAGAAACAGCTCCGCTGAACGGAATGATGGTCGGAATAGATGAAGAGATGTGGCGCATGGTCAAGAATAGTTCGCAAATCCACCGGAGAGCAACGCGCTAAGATGGGTGTCTCGATATGGAGACGACGTATGTACTCCCCACTTGAACGGTTGCCTTGGACATACTCCATCAATAGCGTGCGTGCGAGTGCCTTCGCCTGGCCTGCGCGGCTGATCCAAACAAATTCATACAATGGTATACGCACAAAAGCATTCCATTGCTTCGACACCAGAGCAATCGTCGTCTTGAGTTTCATGGAATCCCGATAGGTGCTCAGACGTAGTGGTGATTCGTCCAAGAACGACAATTCGTTCGAGGTGTCGAGCGGATCATAATAGAGAAGGCACGCGTGGTAGATGACTATGCCCCAGATCTCTGCTGGTATGTCGGGGAGCCTCAGACTTTTTATTGATTGCTTTTGACGTGGTGCTCTGAAGCATAACATTAGTATATCATGAGTCGGCAGAGAAAGAAATTTCCAACAAAAAGAAAGTGACAATGTGTAAGCCATGGTGGCAAACGCAGCAACTATATTCAAATAACATACCTTTTAATATGTTTTGCAGCTTTCTTTCCGGCGAGATGCAGCCAGAGGTCGATCCGTTTGCTGAGAGATGATACGTCGTTGTTGTGGAAGATAGCCATGTCGGAAAAGAGGGAATCGCAGAGGGAGTGGTGGTTGACCGTTAACGTTGAGAGTAAAGCAACGCGCTTAGTCGGGTCGCTCCCTCGATCTCTCCGAAAAGGCATCATCCGGCATTCATCACACGAGCCGCCTATCCCCGAGCACTGACATTCAAAACATTCCTGCAAGCCCGCATGTACAACACAATGTTTCTTTGCTCCGGTCTTGAAGCGCTGTAATACTCGACTGGTCCAGCATCTTGACTTGACATTATCATAATGACTATCATAGCTATTAAGTACATCGAGAGGACTTTCACCAAATCTGATTCATGCTATTGGTCACTCGGAGGTCTCTGTAGAGTACTTTGTCTCGTGTTACCACTGACACGATGTAGTGCTCCATTCCAAACGCTTAACAAGGTGCCGAAGAACTCATCAACATAGCCAGAGGACCTTGTATTTATGTTGTTCGGCAAAAAGAATTGCCCAGGCAAGAGTATCAAAAAAACACGAAGTCCATCTAACGTTGAGAATGGACGAAGAAACTGTCTAAGGCTATTTTTCAATTGTGAGAACCAAGGTCGGTTTTATGTCTGCGGCAAGGGCGCTGCCAAATGGTTTTGTGAGATGATATATCACCGATCCGACGACGTTTCTTCCGCATCGCGTTAGCCCAAGCATCTTGACCAAATATCACGATCGAGCCTTATAGGTATATTTGGATGGATGCTCGATAGTCCAGTCTCGTACTGAGGATGTCATAATCTTGTTCAGGCCCTCCGAAGCCCAGCAGACGATACGAAGTTCGCGGATGAATACGATATCTCCGCTTATTGACATCCTTTGACGGAGTTACTCACCTGCGCACGGCGCCACGCGGCAAGTGAAGACAGGATTGAACTCAGGTACTGTGGGGTAATTCAAATGGCTACGCATGCAAAACCGTTCCCAGCAGCGGATCCCTAGCTTGAGAGACTAGCGGCAGTGACATTGGAAATTTTGATGAAGAGCCAAAGTATCACTGACAATCACAGATAGAATTCGAGTGTTTCCAAGAGAGATAAATTGCATAAATACGCGAGCTTCTAAAGGCAGGGTTATTAACGGAGTGACCTACTGTCCCCGTCGCTTCCGAAAAGACCAAGGAGATAAGCCGAAAGGACTTTGAGAACCTCCAACCAATTTCGAAGGAGGGATGGGTATGAGAGATTCTGTGTACAGAATAAAGCCGCTGAAAACGCTAGATCAGAAGAGCACGCTATCGGCAGCTTCGGTATTCATTGTTGTTGTAGTCCTTTACCAAGAGGAGACGATCCCGATGGCGCGAGGATCGTCGTAAGGCATCCTGAGTGTGTCCCCGTTGACACAATGTACGACCAGAGCGTCTGCAATGTGCATGCCAATCGAGATGACGCAGCAGCAACAGCAAACAGGAGTTACACGCAACCATTCGTACAGAGGAAATCGAAAATACCGTAGCTGTCTTCCCCAACGCATATCAGGACATAAACAGGGCATGCCTGAAACCAGCTCGACAGGAAGACATCTAGAAAAACAAACACGTCTTAATTCAAAGGAAGGCTCGACGTGGTCGCTTCACGTGCATCCTCAGCCATTCTTGCTTCAAGCCTGAAAATTCCATCGTGGAGTATTGTGCTACAAGTTTCATCTGATACTGTACTAAATATGCAAACATTAGTGACTACCTACGCCGAACACATCAAAGTATACAGTCAATTTCGTGGTGTGTTAACTTACCCAGAGCAGTTTCTTACCCCCAAGGATATGGAGTGAGAGTTTGGCAATAGGATGACAAGAGAACGTTGAAACTAAGCGCCGTCTCTTGGTCGTCGGGATGGTCCGAAGGGTTCTAGATTTGGCATGTCCTGCAGTTCAATTCGAGTCCATGCACCTTCCGCCAGTAGTATCTTTCCTGGGTATTGAGTGCATACACAGAATTTGGGACGACCACACAGCACTATTTCACCAATATCACTCGGCGAGGAAGTGTTGGTGAAGCTCACTTTTGTGACACATTGACTCACACTGCGCGTTTGTCCTACATGCAGTACCTACGAACCCCATGACCAAAAAGTACACCACTTAAAAGGCGTGGTCCCACAGTCCCCCGTCTATTCCTATCATTTGAGTGGATGTTCAAGACGAGAAACGTAATGGGCTTCTTAGTTGAGTCGCGTGAGTGGTGAAGAGTGGCTATTAAATTAATGAATTCCAAAAACCGACCCATATAATGGGAGTTTAGCTACCCGCCGCGTGAAGGTCCAATCACACGTCTGACCGATGCCCTCGTTGACAGCCTCGATATCCATCTACTCGGGTCGTCACCGGTTGGTTCATGTAGAGCAAGGTACCAGTAAACTCACGACGAAACGGCAGGAAAGTCTTTTGAAATTTCTTCGGAGGTCATAACGCTATCCATGGCGAATCTGTCGCATAGCAACCATGAGGTCCTCTTTCCGTATGGCATAAATACAAGAAATGCACCCACGCTACGAATGCCAAGTCAGCAATTGTACACTTACCACCAACCAACCAATCATTGCCAGAAAGTGCGTTCTCTAGTTCACTGAAACTATGTCGCGCTTGCGACTTGTACTGCTCGGTATTAAAACGAGTGTCCGACACTGCATTGGACATGGGCGCAATCGATAACAGGGTCTGTCTGTTCTCGACAATATTAACCTGTCTCCCCGGCGGCGCAATCCAAGGGGTAAGCCCTCACCGTTCACATGTAGCTTGCCAGAGCAACCATCTGAGCTGTACTGCTTTCTCCTTAGGGTCAGCCACAGAGATCCTATGGTCCGGATCGTAATTCTCCGTAAGATACAACAGGATAGTGTTGGCCTCCCTGCGAGAATCAAAGGTCGCCGAGGTTGCGGAGTCGCGCCGTTACATTGACAAAAAGAAGCACGAACCATACCGCGCGGTTATTCCGCCTGTGATCAATCAACACAGGTAGATGTTCGTCGCTGAAACCCTGCAAAGTGACCGGCTGATGCGGCTCCTCATCGACGTCCTGCTTGCAAATTAGTTCGCAGGAGAGGTCGAGCTCTTCGAGCACGACAAGAAGTTTCCTAATCGTTTCCGAATATATCGGATGATCAGAATTGCGATGCAGAACATCTGGGTGTACTCCACCCAGCCAAGAGCTGACTCACAAGCCAACGAGGGAACCAGGATCACCATGTTTCCTCTTGTCCGAATAGATAGTGAAATGTTTGTCATGCTGCGGCGTGCCGCTCGCAGACGCGTTGCCGGCGGAACGGGTGGGAGAAGTGGGAGAGAGATGAGAGCTCGACATTTCAAGTGAACCTGGTGGTGGCTTAGCTCGCATGAAGCAGGAATAGGTTGCTTGCGGTTTTATACCCAAATATCTTGACACGAGCGCTCTTTGCTGAGATTTATAACCTAGATGTCCTAGCATCTGAATTCTTGGATCGAGATACAACAGAATTCGCGCTGGATGGTTTCGGTATACACATAGAAACCGCTTGGACGCCGGGTCTCGGAAGACGACTCTGGCATCCTGATAGATCTCCGTCAACCTGGCTTACCCATCTGAACAGTTTGTTTTGGTCCGTCAATCGAATCAGAGCGCATCCGCAAGTGAGTTCTGACCTGCGGAAGAAAGCAGACGCGTTATTAGTGCGTCATTCACGGCCTCGAACGGTGACCGTCGGAAGACCAATACACTGTGCCCAACGCGGCCTTGCAGGGGTGTACCTAGTGGTGATCGGTGGGTAAGACCGAACGATCAATTGCGTCTACGAAGTTGGAAGGCGAGATGGTTCAGCACAGAAAGGAGATGAAAATCTTACATACAGTATATTACAATTCCAGGGCTCCGAAGACAAGGCAACCTTTGGAGACAAACTTCGAGGTGGAAGGAAATCTTCCAATTCATGAGAATGTAAAAGTACGGCTTTGGCGGTGGAAAGGCACGGTCTCGGGTAAGAACGACCGATACATATAGTGTACTAAGGACATTGGATCTGGTCTCATGTCTTTTAAAAGACAAGTGAAAGATTGAACTCACCTCCCTGCGCGTCCCCACAACTCCTTAGTAATGTGACAGCCCAGGGATGGGGTGTCGGTCTCATGCCTCAGCCTTTCGAGGCGTTACGAGATGCACGTCGACAGCGGGCTCGCACGTCGCCGTAGGAGAGAAGACCCGAATGGTCGAGGAGCGGGTCGGAATAGCGAGTATTTGTCACCACCTTGAGGGCGTTCAATGAAATTGAAGACACCGTCGAGTAATGATGAGCTCACCCTAGTGGAATGAAGGCAGAAAGGAATTCATAAGCCAGTGGATCAAGTGTGACATATTCGTGGATAAGCAAGTATTGGTTAACTGCTGGCCTTCGTATCCAATCATATCGCATCGTCATTGTGCTGCGAGCGCTGACTATATCAGGTGGCTATACCCACACTATCCCCGGGACACCAATTGGCCAATAAGGGTACTTAAAAATTAGCCCGATAAAGAATTATCAGCAGGATACCTGGTCATTAAATGTGTATAAGAGGTACAGAACATACGAGCATATCATGAATGAAATACGAGAATGATGGCGCAGCCAAGCCAGACCTCGTCGTGAAACTGTCCACAGTGCAGTAATTAAGCAAGTCCATAAAGTAGAACGATGTCACTGAAACGTTTTATCACAAACCAGAGTCATATACCATGACTGGAAATTGCATCCCTCACCGAGCCTTCAAGTTTCGTAGCTGCTTCTGCACCTCCACTATGTCTTTCCTGTTCCATGCGCCCTGCCATGCCTTTGTACCAGTGACCCAAATCCGCGAGGTACGTGCAAACACATCATCCCCTGTTGACTCATCCACAGACATACTCCGTTGCTTACGCGGGAGGGGTTCTGGCGTGAAGTAAGATTGCGGAGGTACCTTGGAGAAAACGAGCTCCGGTGGTACATTCTCGCCAAGAGTACGAGTGAGTTTGGCAATCTTTTTCCGACGGAGTTCTGCGGCAGAAGGAACAACGGGTGTGACTGGCGTTGGTGTCAACATGCCGTCCGTGTGATGCGAGAACTTTATGGTCGTTGCGGTGTCGGGTGATGCAAGGTCGGAAGTGGGTGTAGGTGCATTAAGACGGAGAACGAGGGGACGGGGTGCGTCAGCCGAACGACGGGGATTAGTGGAAAATGATTTGGGTGTGGGGAGAACATCGACGCTCGAGCGCGGCTCCGGAAGTGTTAAAGATAAAGCAGACGAGTTCGTGGAGGAAGACGATGAATAAGGACATGTTTCAGGGAAAACTTCAAAGATAGAACCATGCCGACGGTGAGTCTTCGTTTTCGGTGTCAGGGGCCTCGATTGGCCCGCGGACCTAAATGAAACGGGAATGGGTTTGGGTCTCGCATCAACTTCTATAAGCTGAGGTGTAGCTCCTAGCATAGCACCCAGCTTCCTTGTGGATCGCACAAGGCGAGCGCGTTGCTGAGCATCAAGGTTGTTGACAGTAGGTGGGGGTGTGGGATAGAGGATGGTGGAGGTAGCGTTCATTTTAGTGGATCGTAGAGTATGTCCGAGAGCAGAGAATGTGATAGCTAAATGATACAGGAAGAGGAAGAAGACGAACCAGAGCAATATGTACACGGCACAAGTCAAACGAGGAGGGTCTAGGTTAGACAAGGTTGACAGCGGCCATAGATATATCCAGGACAACAAAAGGAGCCGGAAATAAACCTTCGCCAGGTGACCGTGGGCAGGAAACCGTTGCGAGACAATTGACTTCGAAGTTCGAAGCTCCGTATAGTTGACATTGTATCCACGCTATTGTCATGATCCTACCGAACAATGGCTGCGCCTTTTCTCCGCAACAACGACTTCTCGATTTCGACATTTTTTTGCATGTCGTGCCTCCGTAAAGGAGAACGGCCAGCATTCTGAATCCATTGCAACAATGTTGTCCTGTGAAAAAAAAAGAGCAATGAATTAATGAACGTTTGAACGTCATGAATGTTGGACGATTCGAAAACCCGTTGGATGGCGCTAAACATACAAGTAGCCAAATATGCACACATGTAGACCATAAATAAGCTCAAACAACACATATTTAGAAAAGCCTCCGTAGCCTGAGGCTCTTCCGCTTTTGCTTGCTTTTGTACCAATGCTATGACAAGAAACACCAGTATATTCGCTATTAAACCCAAAGAAAAGATACATTTCACAGATACCCGTTATCGCCATACATACAAAGCTCACGACAATGCAGTTATCCCATTGCACATCTTTCGATTTACGGAATCAAGATGGTGTTCCCGGGGATCAAAAACCTAGATTTCGTCAGGACCGTCAGTGAGCTGATGCAATGTAACCTATGTTAAAAACGTACTCGAAGAACCACAAGAAATTGTCGGCGATACAACCTCCTTGTCCTCCACCGTCGACAATGACACAGTTGGTAAAGGTCACTGTGGCCAAAGAGCCCTAAAGGTCCAATATCAGACCCAATCAATATCAACCATACCTACATGCTACTCACAAAGTTCTCGAAGCAGTATTCAAGTTGACCAGTGGACTCGTTTATCCAGACGGCTTCGCAAGAGCCGACGGTTGCACTAACGCCATTGCCAGAGGCTACGAAGAAGGAACCGGCTAGAGGATATAGTATCAGAAAAATGAATAAACAGTGAAGAATACAGAAATGACTCACGGACTGTGGAGAATTCATTCGCAATAGCCTGACAATCCGACTGCAAGGGCGCAACAGCACGCGACCCCGTGCAGAAGGGCAAGTTGCACAACTCGGCGCACTGGCACTGCGCATCCGCAGCACCGCCCGCACAATTCTGGAACTGACGAGGGACGTTGGGCGACGTCGAAACTTGTTGAAGGCCAGTAGAAGCAGCCTTAAGGTCTGCAGGAACATGGTCGGGGCACTCAAACGTCGTGAAGTTCACTTTGCCAATCATCTCCGTCTTGAGCACGCGAGCACCAGGGCAACGAGTGGCAGCTGGGCGAAAGAGTCGAAGTTCAGCGCCGCCGTTCATGATTGAAGTGGAACAGTACGTACTTCTGGAGATGGCAGAGCCGTAGCAGACGGCAACGTAGGTTAATGCAACGAAGAGGAGCTTAGCAGTGTACATTCTGGGGCCGATGAGAGTAAGTCGGTGTAAGACTGCTGAAGCTCCGGATAGTTACTGGCTCCTTCTTATACCTCGCATAGCAGCCCTTTTGGCCCAGTATCTGACAATCCTGGGTGAAGAGGTACGAACGTTTCGATGCAAAAGCAACAATCTATTAAGTCCAGACTCATCGAATACCCCAAACCGGCGTTCCGACTGTCAAGTAAACCACATAGATGGCATCGTGACCCCGGTCTGGAGTTCATCCTACCATGCAAATCTGCAAGGGCCACCAATAGGAAAGACTCCGATGTTGGCAGTGACATGAGCACACGTACTGATGAGAGTAAATGCGCTTGCTACAACCGCTGCTCGCTGATCCTTACCTGACGCTCGATTTGCACTTCCACTTGAAGAAGCTACCTTCAGCGTCACGAACGCCTTTCAAAATCTGCAATTAAAACAGTAGGGCGTAGAACTTTCAATCATAGACATACCTATGATCTTGCCTTGTCTTCCCGTGCTGAACAAAGCAAGTAGTTAATCGGGAAGAGGTTTACGCATGCCTCCGCGCCACAATGGCCTTCAGTTAAGCATTTGACAGAGAAGGTTTGACTGGACACATCACAACGGATCGAAGCTGACCGACTTGACAGATGTGGGTCAACGTTCCTATGCCTTACATCGGCATCTAGGAGACAGAAACGTGCTCCCAGGTCTTTGACGGAGATGGCTACTAGTTCTCACGACAGACAAGAGCTTGAAGGACACCCCGGACGCTATAAAGAATACTTACGAAGGACAAGAATAGCACAAACACCGGCAAGAAAGGAGAGACAAGCTGCGGCCCTTTGGCGAATGTAGGAGTACAAATACATCAGAGTTGTCTTGACGTCTTGGTACTACAGGGTGTGGGTGTTCAGCGCACGGCTTTGACAATATCAGCTCCCTAAGTCATTTGTCAGATGGTCCACACATATACTCAAAAATAGACGGACCTTCTCTCCAACAGCATAGGCAAGTGTTTGTACATTTGAGGAAATTTCCTGCCCTCAGGTGTCAATGTAGCTTTCTACGGTCATTCTAATTTACGTACCAATGGTATGACCGAGCAGTCGATCTAGTCGGAGACGGGTCAGTAATCATCCATCATTCCTCGATTAAGTTGGACTTACTACTCTTAGGTTCTCCGTCCCATACACCAGCAAATTACTATCCACTACACCTCCATCTTCCCTCGGCAGCATTGCGCACGTTCCTACAGGATGATGCACGGTGGCGAGAGTGCTCTTCACGTATTCCTTGAGAGCTTCATCTGTTTCGACACCTTTAGGAGGGAGAATACGCTTCACGAATAGACTCTTAGTAGGCTCGGTTGCGTAGACCTTGTCCATGAACTGCAGAATCTTAGTGAGGACCTCAAGATCGACAGGATTAGATAGGTAGTTCTGCTGGATTGCAGGAGCATCGAGAGGCGAGGTTGACTTTATATGGACGGTTCCACGAGCGAACGGATGTGTGTAAGCGAGGAGGGAGGTCATGTAACGTTTTGAGTGGTCGATAGTAAGGCCTGGAATTGGGAAATGTCCGTTCAGACTAAGCAACCTGAAGAACGAATGAGTGAGGGCTTAGGATCTACAAAGAACGAGCCTACAAAGCCATTGGATGGGCGGGATCGTCGACCCAACCTCGAAGCAACTCATATTGCTTCTCAATACCTCTTTTGACGCTTGGCTTAGTCTTCTCGAAAATCTCCGGTGGTGAGCCTGAGATGGAGGACAACGACTTCCAGCGTTGAATATCCTCCGTGCCGGCAAATGCCTTTGCAGGGAAGAAGGCAAACAGCGAAGATGGAATACCAGCGAGGATACCCTTCTGCTGTTTGCTACACAAACAATTGCAACCACAGCATCAGGTACCAGTATCGAACGAATCTGGTAAAGAGACGTACTAGAGCTCCTGATGTTTAGCGAGTCCTTCTGGGCTAAACAGGACCTCAAGCGACTCAACCTTCTTGTCGACCTCTATGATGGCTGGTGCCAGAGAATGGTCCTCTACGATACGATCAACATCCGCACGGCAAACTGCTCACAAGTGTCACTCACGAAGATTCTCGCCTACACCAGGCAGGTCAATACGAGGCTCAATTCCATGAACATTCAATATATCTTTGTCGCCAATCCCCGATAACTCCAGAAGCTGAGGAGATTGGAAGGTTCCTGTGCGATGTATAAGTTATACGAAACATCCAGATTGTTATGGACATACCAGCAGATAAAATTATCTCCTTCGAGGCATTGGCGACGTAGCTTTTCCCGTCTTTGATGAATTCGACACCAGTCGCACGAAGCAAACCGGCCTTACCTGACGCGAGTATGATCTTTAAAATGGATTAGGAATATAGAGAAAAGAAGGCTGATAAGGACCATCGACTTGCCTTCGCGGCATGAGCGCCAGTGAGCACGAGGAAGTTGGGTCTCTGGGCATTCGGCGCGAAATAAGCAGAACCAGAGTGAGATCGCGTTGCAGTACTGCTGTCGACGGAAGTCGGGAAGAGCAGACCTCCGACTGGGTTGCCTCCACTCTGCCACGAGGAAAACGTAAGCAAAGCATAAAACAAAACAAAAAAGAGACCTGACACACGTTTTCAGCGTTGCGAGGGACACCATTTTTCTCGAGAGAATCGAGTACTGCTGAGTGCATCTCAGTCACATGGGGCGGGAAGGACTTCGCAATCGGTCCTATGCGAAGGGTTTAAGAATATTCCTGCACGAAATGCGAGGTAATTATGAACATACCGTTGGTGCCATGTAAGTTGGGATCTGGCACTACGGCGTACGCAACTGCTTGATCTGGTGTAATATTTGGAATCTGCAGATGCTCGCTCTGCATAATAACAAATTCAAATGAGCTGCGAAATACAGGCGGGCGATAAGGCACACTTTCTTCATGTACTTCAACAAGGATTCCCAGTTCCAGCCAGGGTTTCCAAGCCGTTCAAGAACATCCAACTCCTCTTTGGCTGGTCGTACACTAGCAAGGAAGTTGATCTGTATTGAAATAAGTTTCAATTTCACATCATTTCAATATCCTAGTAGTACTCACTGCGGAGGAGCCTCCGATGCCTTTACCGCGAGATTGTAATACTTTGCGATCGTTCGCATACTTCTGGAGCTCTGAATAGAACGTCCAGTCAAACTCAGGGTTATGGATCACTCGAGCCATCATTCCTAAATCAAGTGATCAGAGGTTACTTCATGGACATCGACACAACCCGTATAATCACCAGGAATCGTGATTTCTGGGACATCCGCGTGGTCATTTCCAGCTTCTAAGACACCAACGGCAACATTTGGATCTTCAGAAAGACTAGAGGATTGTCCTTCAATGCTGTTTAATCAAGCCCAAAAGTTCATAACATACCGGGCAGCCACAACCAATCCAGAAGTCCCTCCGCCGATCACCAGGTAATCGAGCTTAGCACCTAGGAATGTATCTACGTTGACAATCGGCATACTGTTTCTTGTTGTTACACAATCGGATCGGATTCTTGCTCGGCCCAGACGAGTGTCCTCACCGGAGGAGAGTAATGTGGGGCTGGGGGAACAAAAAGATGCCTGCTCTTATACATCATTGCGCGTTTCACTGCGTTCCCCGATATGAGCCGGTATTTTTTGAGTATGACTGAAATTCGACCATCTGGAACACATGCATGAGCCCGAGTCGGGGTGCTGTCACCTCAGATAGTTCGAGGAATTCCTCAATTATGATCTGCCGCGAGAAGTGATGATAGACTCGTGGCCCTCCTGCCGTCATTCTACCCACACGTTCTGATATGTTAGACCTCTCTTAGTTCATACGCCATGCGCAATAAGAGGCCGAAGGCTTGCTCATGGGATATGCTGATACACAAATGATAAGTATAATGATCATTGGATGTGATGATATCAGTGGGATGACTGGAACACGAATAAAATGACATGTCCCACCGTAACAACTTCAGTATACCGACTGCTACTAGGACTCCCCAAACGGTTGTTGTCTATGCTTATACTGTAAATGAGACTTAGAAGACAGCTCGTGGGTCGAAACGCTGAGACGGCGTATTCTGAATCGAACTGAATGCCAAGAGGTTTCCATGATCAACCTTCTAGCGCTCTCGCACTCGGACGGCCCCTCGAGTTCGAGAAGGGCGCAACCACTTGCTCAGCGTATCCGTAAGTATTTTAAGTACACCAAGGCTACTACCGAGGTATAACAAAAAGGTATCAAGATAAACACAAGAATCACAGCGTCCGAACGTCGCAATCTGTGAAAAGAAACTCATCAGGAATCTTTGCTCAGAGTCCATAAGCGGACTTGATCAAGTCGGCAGCTCGTTCAGCAACGATGTACACGGGGCCTTGAATATGACACTCAGGAATGACAGGCTTTCATATTCACAACCGTCAGCTTTCGACACAGTAGCAAAGCCCGAGAACAACTTGAACACTTACGAAAACAGATGCATCGACAATTCTAACACCTTGAGCACCCTTAAGCTTCAATTGCGAATCCACAACTCCCCAATTCGAGTTCGCGGGGGACATTCTTGCAGTCCCTGCAGGGTGGTTAACGGTCACAGAGTTCTGCCTTGCGAAACTGGCTTTATCCGTATCAGTTCTTGCGTTAGCAAGATCGCCAAACGGCACAGGTTTGAAGTCTTTCTGCCAAGGTGTTGCATTGAGGAAAGTTTGGGCGTCTTTGATTGCTTGTACCATGGCTTGGATATCGAAGTTGGTGGAAAGGATCGAGGGATTGATTAACGGTTTGGCGAAGGGGTCAGTAGATGCAAGAGTAACAGAACCACCTTCGAAGGGAAGTCAATAACTAGTATGGATTGGACGCCGCAAGGCGAATCTGCGCTCTACTCACGAGAGGTGGGTGACACTACTGCGGTCAAGACAGTGACAAAGTTTCCAGTGGCTGGTTGGGGGACAGAACCAAATGGCGCAAATCCATCCTGCACAATCGACATTCAACAAATCATGATAGATGTAACTTCCAGAATGTCCACTTACAACGAAGATCAGCTCCGTATGTGCAGACCTAGAACCAGCAGCTGGATCCGAGATACCAGCAAGCGCAGGAGAATTAGCTGGTAACCTGGTATATGCCAATGTATTACCAGGACTATTAACAAACAAGCCTTGACGACTAGCTTGCCACAGGCCGAGCGTTGCACCAAAATTATCGCCGTTTCGAAGAACATCATCCCAGGTACCGTTCGATGACACTTGGAAGTAATTGGGAACGAGCGGGTGATCAGCGAGGTTTGTTCCAACATCGGGGAGATCAACAAGCGGGGTAATTTGAAGTGACGTCAATGCTGCCGAGGGTCCAATACCTGATAGGAGAAGCAATTGTGGGGTTCCGATGACGCCGGCGGATAGGATGACTTCCTTCAGCGCCATGACCTGCCACCGCTTGCCTGAAGAAACCACGTAAGCAATGCGTAAAGAGAAAATCGCTTTCACATACTGCTACCGGGTTGACCGATCTCTGCCACCTGGAAGATAGGGCCCGACTTGGAGGTACCAGACTGAATTAGCTTGGTCACTTGGGCATTGATGAGGATGTCCAGGTTCCTGCGAGACTCAACAGGTTCCAGATAGGCTGTAGCTGCACTACTGCGCTCGCCACCACCAATGGAGGATTGCATGAATCCTATAAGAATGGTTTCAATGCATGATATTGTGGGATAAGTAGCACACCTAGCTCACCGACGCCAACGAATTTACCAGAGTTGAAGTCCACATTGAATGAGAAGCGACCGCCCAGTTGGTTGCTTGTGGAAACCACCAGGTCGTCAATGGGAAGACTAAATCCTGGTACAGAAACTTCTACAGGACCATTTCCATGGACTGCTGGGTTAGCCTGGCCAGTAAAGTCATGGCCATCCGCAGGCGGGACTAAACTAGAACTCTGGAAATGATCAGACAAATCATATAGCGTGTGCTCAACAG
Organism: Somion occarium; assembly: GCA_964035595.1. Classification (NCBI taxonomy): domain Eukaryota; kingdom Fungi; phylum Basidiomycota; class Agaricomycetes; order Polyporales; family Cerrenaceae; genus Somion; species Somion occarium. The sequence continues at coordinate 262,373 of OZ037949.1, read as the reverse complement.
TCTGTTACCTTAAGATAGTACTTTTTGACGGAGTTCCAAGACCAGCCTTGATCCTTCGTAAGGCTAGCCCAACGATTCCAAACGTCATCGGATCCGCGATTGAACGTAAGCAAGTCTTAAAGCATGTCAGAACAATGGACATGACCGCCCCCGGAAAAGCTCACTAATACTGCCACTCCCACCCAGAACAAAACCTCTAGCGTATGGGAGAACGCGTCCATTTAGTCCGTTCTGAGGGGTCGTAGTGAAGTTCCAGTCCACCTGAGTGCCTGACAATGTGACGCCCAAGAATGGTACTTCAAGGTTCAAATTCCCTTGATGACTAGAGCAGTACGTCAGAAGCTGAATAAGAATGAGATTAGGTACTCACTTGACTCCTGCTTCAATCACAAGTACAGAGACTTTGGAGTTCTCGGTAAGCCGATTCGCAAGAACACTTCCAGCAGTTCCACCTATAAGCCAATGTCAGAATAGAGTTCGATTTTTACACCCCCCGCCTTACCTCCAACAATTACAAAATCGTACTGTTTCTTCGACAACTGGCTAGGCGAAGTGAAGAACGCAGCAGAACATAGGTTAGAAAGGGAACTAAGATGCAGTAAAGGAAGGACGAGAAATGAAAGCTTCATAGCAACTACCAGAAGCCAAAAAGAAAATGGGAAGAAGCAGAACAAGAACCAAGGTTTTGAACATCCAAGTAAGACAGGGACCGGACGACCTGAAATATTTCTCCATCATCGTTACTCATGCCCAACGTAGTGAGATCAAACGTCCCGAAAGGCACGTTCGGCACAAATTGATCATGCCATACATCCCTGGCGCCATGTCCAGGAACATGCAGCAAACATTTGCGAGGAACCCGCCCATTAGACCAGCCAGATGCCAGATACACCGCTGAACTCGGACTCAGAGCAGTCGTGGTTGGTCTCAGTCTCTTGTAGGAGCGCTTAGTACTTCACAACACTTACAGCTACATTCAGAACGATAGGCCCCTCCAAAAAAATCACTCATCGTAACCGAGGTCTAATTTACACAGCTTAGCAGGTGCCGAGCTCAGGCGAAGCTTGTGACCATTTTGTGACCATAGGCCAGTCGGGCCTATTCCTGGACATTTCTAGTCACAGTCGCGCCACGACAACGATGAGAATAACATGACCGATCCATTTGGGACATAGAGTAATTGCATGCCAGCAGTAGTACAGTACTGTAGTTTGTCAGATAATGGCAAGAGTCAGGCCACCTAGGTTCACCTCAAGTGTGTCAAGAAGACACAGACCGCCGCTACAGATTGGAGGCCTTTCAACCTCTCCCGTTTCGCGGTGGTTCTTCATTAAGCACCTTATTGCATGCACGCTTATGCCAGTATATATACTGACCATCTTGTACTTGAGACTATGCGATCTCCTTGTATTGCTTCGGTATATGTTGCCTCATCCTCAGGCAAGTACCAGGGAGCACAACGAAAAGGTACAGATGGGAGTTACTCAGGTGCTATTACTACGGAAGCGTTGTACAAGACGGCAGTGTCTAGACAGTGGCCGCGAGGCTTGCATGGAAGAAATACGGCGTGACGGGGAGTGACAGAATGCCAGAGCGTCAGGCGGGTCTGCCGTCGAACCGGCATTGCTTCGCGTGGCGCAAGCGACTGAATGATTTTTTTGGAGGGGCCTATCGTTCTGAATGTAGCTGTAACGCGCGCTAGATGTATCCTGCCGCATTAAGAAAGCGCTCAAGATCATTGCTGCTCCACCTACGAAGACAAGAAAGAAAATACGAAACTGAATCGTTAACTTCTGGGTTCAAGCAACATGAAAATGTGATTTGATGCCTTGGGTCACTATTGCAATACCAGAGTTTCTCGGCCTGTGACGCAAACACACTGTCCGTGTGATCACTTCGATCTGTCTTACGAACTCGTCACTTTACCTCTGAGAGGCCAATCCCGCACAATCTCCGACGCAGCCTGGCTACTGTAGTAACCATGAAACAATCGCGAAGCAGATTATTGAATGGTCTCTAAATAGACTAATTTGTTACAAAGAACGTACCTCACATAGAAACATATGCCTTGGTCACTGGCAAGCTAGGATCGAGCGGGATCTCAATGCCAATTTGTGATGCGACATCGTCCCCAAGTACCCACATGGACATCAGGACGTCTTGTGCTTGCTCTCGCTCGTCCCTGACAGCGTCCTGGTATCTGACCGTTGACGAGCAGCGGAATACCCGTCGGCTATCCCGGTATGCCTTGAAGTTTCCTGCGGATATCGAGAGCGAATCATATCTGGGTTTAAGTTGAAGATGGGTCGGAGGTCTGCTGAGATCTAAGGATGTATCAACATGCATACCGCGGACCATAGGACATTAGTCTAAGGCAACCGTGGTACGAGTGAATGACAGATGTACAATGTACAACGAGTGTAAAGTGAGGGAACGGAGGCCAAGGCAAGCACACACGTTTCATACAATAAAGATAAGTAAGTTCCGAAGGGAAACTAAGTCCGTTTGGCAATACAAACAACCGACCAGGAGTTGAGTACATTGGTATCATAGAGTAAGTCACAGGCGGATCAATCTAGAGCCACATACTCGAAAGGATGTCAAGAATCAGAAAAGTTTCAACCGGCGACCTCATAAATCAAAATGCGCCGTTTTGTTGTCATATCTGGGTGGATTGAGGTCACTAGAACTACGCACGAATTTCATGCTCTGAAAGGGACAATAATTGTGGATCAGATAATAGGCGGTTTCAAAAACGAATGCACCGGGTTCAAAGTGGTACACTCACGTCTGTCATGGGGATGCTGCCAGACTCCAGATCGCTCATGCCATCAACGGTTTGATTCTGCGACATGCTGAAAGATATGCCTCCAGAACTCTGCTTGCTTCGATATTGTCGGCTGAAAAATCTTGACGCATCTTCCGCACTAAGTGTATTAGCGGAAGGGGTGGAGTGGTCAGGATTACGACCGCCAACGATGCGAACTCGGGCGTTGAACACCTATGGGGTTTGACATCAGTCGTCAGCACATATCCTTGTAGCCTAGGAACGATATACAACAAGAGTAATCTAGGCAAGCACTCACCACAAGTAGACTATTAGAATACAACTTGCTCAGGGCGATACTAGGCGCAAGATGGTAATTGTTCTGCTGGAATGCGAGGAACAGTGCGAGGTCCAATATCGCAAACGTCGCACAGGTCAGCCCAGTTTCGACAGTGACCCGGATAAATTTCGTCAGCAAAGTTGCAGTCCCACGGAAGCCCGTACTTGATTTATACAGATAGTATATCATGCTCGCGGCGAGAATCACATCACAGAGAGCTGTTCCGCCCAGCCAGACCTGAAACAAGTCAATCCCGTTAGGTCGCAACTACCTACGAAACACGAACAGGAACATACAGTTGTCGTTCGATATGCACGTTCTTGCACTGAGAATGAAGTTCGAACCTCGATCGAAGTTCCAAGTAACACACCACGTAAACGTACCTTGTGAGAACACTCCAATTTGGTGAGCAAACACACCGGAGTATATCCCCGTCCCGCATTGCATCAAGGCAAGCTGCCATAGAATCAAAAACATCAATGAAGAGTCGAAACGGCTCCAGACCAACACATACTATTGCGATGATAATGGATACCCAGATTTTCTCACTAAGAATCCATATGCGCCATGCGTAGAAGAGTTGGCTGGTGCAACTAACTATTCGATCATTAGTCGAGAGGCTCGCAACGAAAAGGTTCCGACTTACTAATGCTACCCAAAACTGGGACACTGAACCACAACCATCCAACAGCATCCAATTCGATCATATTTCCCCATCCACTGCCGAAATTTCGAAACGCATCTCGTGTCGATAAAACAGTCTGAAGTAGCTCAATTGCATAAGTGAAAGCCACCAGAGTTTTCGGTATCGGTCGGTCGTTAGGAAACGCGAGGTAATAGATGTCTGCGCAAGGGTCAGCTAATGCTATCAAACTAAGTACCTGTATACTCACAAACTTGGACAGTGAGGGCTCCAAACAATCCCCAGTTGAAGAAGTGGCCAAGCAACTAATATATAAGTCAATCTAAAACTCGACACATGTCGGCAGCGACGAACGTACCAAAGGCCCAGTGCTGTGATTAGGAATTGATCGCTTAGCGAGACGCAATCAGCAAGTGTCTGCTAAACCGACTTACAGCTGGGCGATGATGGGTGGAACCGGTGGCAGCTCTGGGCTTGACATCGTCTCGTCTTCTGTGGCGTCGTAAGAAAATGACCTAGAGTGAGCAAGGAAGCGCAGTAGCAAAGGCTACTGGCGTATCAACAAGAAGGAGATTATTCCACCGCCGGAAACCTCGCTTGCCCGATCTCTAGATATTATAACGGCATGTATGGGCGCTTTTGAGGAGTCCAAAAGTTGATCACGTATTCACACTTCCCCGTTAGCTGCGACCGTAACAGCTTGATAAGTTGGTGCCCGATACGAATCCGACCGAAAAGGATCCCTTGCTCTATATCAAGGCAATCCACTCTTCAACTCGCGCTGTGCAAGGGAGATCCGAGACTGATTATCTTGGAACGGTTGTTATAGTGGAGAAGAAGGGCGCGGGTAGCGAACGAAGGCAGGCGGCAGGCCGAAGGGGAACAATGCAGTCATACTGGCTGGGAAGTTTCTCATCAAAGGTCATAAACCCTGCATTCGTGACTGACAAACTCACCTCAAAGCTCATGGTGCTGTTGGTGATCCGCTTTCCCATCAAACCATTCCGAAGACCTTGTCATCCTCCGTTTCTTCGCGTAGAAATTCAAACATTACGTTTGCAATATCGCTCACCACTAGTGTATAGACACGAGCCTACGTAGTTTGATACTGGACGCATCCTCCCTACCGCTTACTGGAGCTATTAACACTGCACGAAGCCTGCAGGACATGCATGCAACACCCAAGACATTAATCGCGTCTGATTGGAACTTTTGATGCAACGCATCGGACCGATCGTGATCAGAAGACTAGGTTGTGCATATCCTAATCTGGTTTCTTGACACGAGTCATGGATGCCCCTCGAGAACAGAATCTGGGTTTTTTGATGTGGATGCTGAGAACTTTGAGAGGCAATTCCAACCATGAGCAGACTCGTAAGGCACTACGTTTCAGGTACTGGGATAGACACCAATGAGAAGAATCGGGAGCCCATCAATATACCCTGATCCTCAGCATGAAATCAAAGCACAGTATTGCGTCGAATGGAGAAAGGAAAAATACGATAAGCCATAAGGAAAGCGAAACAAGAGGCCCAATCTCACTTCAGGAGGCTTGAAGTTTTGAAGGTCGGTTCCTGTTGTAACTCGGTGTACTTCTAGTCATCGTCTAAAGTTGAGCGAATAATAGAAGTGACAGACAATGATAGGATCCAACATATACAACCAACCCTCGAAAGGACGATCATCTACAAATCTAGTATGTGAGAAGCCGATATGGGCTACTTTTGAGAGGGACCGAGCTAAGAGCAATAGCGATCAGTCGGCGAATGACAAGTGCAGATGCGACCAGGGATTCCTATACCGATTACAAGCTGCACCTGCAAAAGGGGAAGATCAGTGAAGGCGCAGAATGCGGGCTTCGTACCTGGCTGTCTTCAGTTGTCTCACGAGGACGCTTCATATTTCGCCACTGTAACCCCACGGTCCTGCTGATATCGTTCCGACCGCGTTGCGAATCATCTTGAAAACCCACCATCAAGAATACCATTAGAGAATTCCATCTCTTTAAGCCCGTTCGGATGATGTACTTCATCGTCCAAGGAATGAATGAGGAGCCAAAGATCATGATACTCATCTTGTATACAGTAGCTTCCGTCTCCGCTTCATGGTCAATATGTGACATATCAACAGCAAGAAGCCCGTGGCTCCACGCCTGCATTGTGTCAATGGGATAATGGAAGATGTCCCCACAAAGTGCTATGAAGACGAGTCACACAATCAGTACACGTATGGAAGTAGTCTATACCTAGTTGTCTTTGCCCATCGTTCCCATTTCTCTCCAAAATGCCCCTTCAAAGCTTCATCTTCCACGGTTGTCCGATAGACGAGAAATGCTTCAACTACCGCTACAACGCCAACCCAAACCATCCAGAATAGCCTACCAGGAACAAGTTCCTGCAGTCCGGATTCCTTCCACCATGATCCTTCTCCCATTTGACACACCGACAGCCCTGTCATAAAGATGAGACCTCCAGTGTAGGATGGATGCCGAACGACGGAATAAGGACCAGAAGTGATAAGGTCATGGTCGGGTCGTAAAGTGAGTTCGAAGGTGAAGTTTGGCCCAAGTATTCGGTAGCAGAATATTCTGAGCATCGTCCCGGATATCACCAGAAGGAAACCTAACAAGAAGCTCAAGGTAATTCTGACATGATCTGTCTGAATTCCGACAAAGATGTTGTGCTGAATACGGGAGAAAGGCAAGTTCGACGCCACGATGACAACAACCTCAATCAAGTTGATAGCGATCATGAGTGCCTATATCAGGTTTGTCACTTTCCTCCACGTTGTCCGAGACAAATACGTTGTTCACCTTGTAGAACTTCGTGATTAAAGGCAACACATCCTTAAGCTGTATTCCCCTTTGCTTCGAGCTAGTCGTGTTGACGAACTTGCGACGTTCATCGGCTTTTGCTGGAGGATTGGGTGACGACAGGGAGATTTGCACGCAGCGTGTACTGGCCAACAGCAAAGGTATCCTCCACAGCGAGGCCATTGCGTACAAAGGTGAGTTGACTTGTCTCTATCAACGTTCGCAAATAGTAATCACACTATGTGATTGTTTCCAGAATAATATCAAGCCTCAAGAGCCCGAGAGTGTCTGACTGCAGCATCGCATTGTATCCTATCACTTTGATATCCAGATCCGTTCACGCAGATCGTTCCTCCACATCAGAGCAGTCTGATATTTACCCGAGCATTCAGAACGTTGGAGTTTCAAGTATCTCTTCGACGCTGACCTCGCATGCAGGTCAAATACTGTGGACATTGTACTGAGGCCTCAACTTTTCGCTATCGGGGCGCTCAATTTCTGCTCAACATGGCGAAGCGCAACCACGTTCCTCTTCGCCACCAACATTCTGCTTCTGATGTTCTCAGAGGTCCAAATCAATCTGAACAGCAACAGTTTCACTCAAGTGCCAATGTGCCTCAAGATAGAAGCAATTGGCCAGCCGCCGTATTCTCAACCGAGCCAATGACGATGCTAAAGTCGAAGTTTCAAGGACATGCAACGTCCTGTTCCCCTTCAATCGCACAACCGGACTCCAAGGACCTAGATAATATCCTGGAGCAGATTGCGCGGACATACCCAGGTATCAAACGTGCAACGCATTGCATGTACGCATGGCGAGTACGTGCCTCGACTTCCCGCTCCAGCACTTCTACGAGTCCTTCTCGCCCGTCTAAAGGCTCTACAGACGTTCAACCGCCAATCTCGACCTCGATCCTCTCAGGTTCGTGCGACGGAAACGAGTCTGGTGCGGGCGAACGACTTTCGCGTCTTCTCGAGCTTGGTGGTTATGAGAACGTGATAGTGATCGTTCATCGATGGTATGGAGGTGTAAAGCTCGGATCAGACAGGTGGAAATGCATCTCTGGCGCTGCGAAGGAAGCTCTTCAGCTGGGAGGTTTTCCACGCGGTGGAGAACAGACATCAGTCTCTCAATCCAGCTCACAAGGATCCAAAGGCAAGAAGGGACGTAAATCTAAGGCATGAGCTCTCGGAAATCCTGGTTATTGACGATCTCACTTCCACATTGGATGGCCGCCTGAACGACTTTGACACATTCACATACGTGGCGCATGTGAGTCGACTCCAGAAATAGATCCTCTTTCTATGCTAACAAAGATCCTGCAGGTTACTTGGGCGAGGAGAATGCTCCGCCTCGAATGGGCCAAATATATGCCCAATGACATGACAAAGAGAGTCTTTACATACATCGCATGGGATTCACCACTCTGCCAGTGGAGACCTTGTTGAGGAGACGGAGCTATCCTTTTGGTACACTGTATCGCTCAGGCCGCAACTAGTGGTGGCTTGTTTTTCGGGAAAGTATGGAGATTTGTAGAACGTGATGATGGGAACGAACATGGAGGTAGATTGTCAGAAAATCATGGGTTCGTCTTTGTCATGACCACGTTCGAAGGACTCTCAGGTTTTACCAACAATGCATTCAATATGCACCACCCGAATACAGTCTCTCCATTTGGCTTGGACATCAAAGGCTCCTCAGTCATGATTTCCGCTTCCTGGCCAGACGAAGTGAAGAGCTCACGGCAAACTTCTCTCACGACATTCCCATTCTTTCATAGCTTTCCTCCTCGCCCTCCATGAAGGATACCGTGAGGGTTACTTCCAAGGTGCTCACATTGCAGAAGAATTTACAGAACGGCTATCATGGTCACCGTGAATGCATAGAGAAATTATGTAGCGTAGAGTAAACAAATATTAGGCCACGACTGAGTACACCAAAATGAAACAAGGAAAAGTCGAAAAACAAAGAGGGGAAACAAGGAAGACAAAATCATATGGGGTATCATCCAACCAACATCACAACCATCCCGATCTAGACGATGTTGAACGCATCACTCCTCCATTCATTCCCCTTCAAAGCAGTCTCCTCGCGCTCAGTCGTCCTATTGATCCATCCTGACGGATGTCCAGCATCAACGATGACGCTATCCCTCTTAGAAACTACTTTGAACTGCGCATGCTTCTCATCCACCTTCGACTTCCCACTCGCAGCTTCGTCCTTCTCGCGCTGGAACATCTGCAAAACAGACAATGACGTGTCAATAATCACGATACAAGATGATGAGGGACAGTAAATTTGAAAACAGAAACTCACCTCCTGCAAAACCTGCGTTCGGGTCTTATCCTCACTAGCCTCCGCCTCTTTCATGCGATCCCTGACTCCCACGAGTTGTCCATCCACATACTCCAACCCAGTCCGGACAGCGCCCTCGATAGCCTTTTGCAATTGTTTCTTCACCAATCCTGTCGCAAGCGGCCTCAACGTATTATAAAGCGTGTCATGCTTTGAATCACGGATGCTGAATTTCAGGGTGTCGACTTTGACGTGGACATCCTTGACTGTGAATACGGAAGCTGGGTCCGAGGAGGATCGAACGTGCGCTGTGACGGTGAGACCTGACCCGCCAAGGAGGACATCTGCCAGACCCGAGTCGGTGAGTTTGATGCCGGTCTTCTTGCGGAAGTAGAAAGCGACGTCTTTCATATCCGATTGGATTTGGGCGAACGTGAAGGTGAACTCGTGGAAGGATTCGTCCCTGAAAAGACAAACATGTCAACGTCGGAAAATGCAAAATAGAAAGGACAAGAACACCTACTGGATGGCATTGTAAGGACTGAACTTGACAAAGTTGTGCGCCTCGACCGAAACAATGTTTGGGAACAGGTTACGTCCCGACAGCGCCAGATTCTCAATGACGATATCGAGTGCATCATCCGTGTACTCGATACGAGGGATTGGCACGTATCCGACCTAGGTACACATGTTCCTTAGTACTTTCACATACGTCAAGGGAAAAAAGGAAGCAAACCTGGTCGATGATACTAGGCAAGATGACCTTCCGAACATCCATCCAGAGATCACTCTTGAACTTGAGACTTCCTTCATCGTCGAACAGCAGATCCTTCGTGAGTCGAGCCCAATCCTCACCGAACCGCTTGTTGAGCGGGTCATCGCCTACATGAAGCAATTCGTCGTCAGCAAATTGTACGAATGAAGGTTGTATTAATAAGGGAAGGGTACCCACCGAAAGCGCGGAACCAATCACCCGCAGTCGAAAAGAGATTATCAAAGTGACTCTTGTACTTCTCATCATAGAACTGTCGTCCACCCTCGCGCAACTGATTCGCCTGACTATTGCAATCAGAGTCCAGGACGTAACCCGGCTCAAGAAGAACCTATCAGCAACACCACGACTTCCATTAGAATATTGCCTCAAAGATGGAAAGACGAAGAGCGCACCTTGCGAATGTAGGCATCTACACTCTTGAACCACTCTTTCAACTCTTCATCCTTCTGCGAATCGTCGTACAGGACCCTCAACGCATCTCCAATAACACTCAAACTCTTCCCATTAGCAAACCGCTCAAGCAAAGTGCGAAGCTCCGAGGTAGCCTGTTGCAGAGAGCTATCAGAAGTGGCGGACTTCTGCGTCTCTTTGCCTAAAGCAATGGAAGGCGACGTCAGCACGTGCAACTCGCGCATGATGAAAACCGGGGCCAAATGGGTTGGAAACAAGAGCGCCGACATGGAACATACCATTGTTGAGGGCGCTGCGCCCATGAGAAGCATACTCCCCCAAATACTCCAAGAGCCACCTAATGCCCTCCTGATAATCCTTGTGCTTCTGACACTCAACGATTACCTTCTTGCCACGATAGATAAACTGATCGCGTCTCTCTTCCGGGAAGTACTCTTCCATGAAGAACTTCTTGCTGCGTTCGGCATGATCATTGGCGCGGTCTTTCTGTTCTTGTGGGATGCGGTCCGTAAGTTGATCCTGAGTATGAGAAGGATACCAGTGTAAGTTGGTAGCATGAGAAGAAAAGGGATGAAGACTTACACGCAGTCCACGCATCTTGTTCATCATGCCCTTCTTCTTCACCTCTGCCTCTTCACGGTTGTTCGGCAGAGTTTCACCGTTCACAGCTCCATTCGCGGTTCCATTCACATCCTCCTTTTGACGATTAACTTCGGACTGGGAGACAAACACTGATCAGTAAACGTGCGACTAAAAGCGGACTGATATGCATATGTTTGAGGACGCATATACAGACCTGTGCACGATCTGCAAGCTCCGAGCCCTTGTGCTGCACTTCGTCCTTCGCTTCGGCACCGCTCTTGACAGTGCCGTCCTCTTGCACGACTTTGGCACCGGTACCTGGCTCATCGCGAGGGTTCTGACGAACAGTGGTGTTGGTACCAGGAAGCTTAGCCTCGAGAACCTACAAGATCGCACAGAAGGTGAGTATATGCGCAATATATGAAACAAGGTGAGAAACTACGAACTGGAGTCTCGTTAGGGCCAGCGATACGCCCACCCTCGGTGACAAACTGATCGTCGGGTGCGCTCTCGTTGACCTTTCTGAGTGCCTCCTGGTCAGGCCGAGCCATCTCAGCCACCTTGCCCGCCCCTCGAGCGAGCAAGTCACGACCAATGACGGAGAAGTCGCTCAGAAGCTTGCGGACCTCGGCATTAGTGAGAATGAGAGATAGGAGAACGCGAAGGTGTTGAGCGGCCTGTTGGCCGTCAGATTTAGCTTTTTCCTTGTCGACAGGGATGACATCGTTGGGGTCCTTCTTCGCCTGGTCAAAGTCGGTATCCCTGGTGTGCCATACGAAATTCTGGAAGAGCTCGTCGCGGTTCTTTTCCTGAACGATGAGACGCATGGTCTCAATAATATCGCGGGAGTCTTGGACTAGTTTTTTGCCATCTTGGCTCAGGTCGTTCTCGGGGACGGGAGAGTGGGTGAGGACGTATTTAAGGGTGTGGTCGATCTGGTCGTTAGTAGGCATGCGTGACTGCTTAAAGGCACTGATGACGCCGTAGAAACGAAGCTTGCGGTCGACATCCTTCTCGAGCTTGGGTCTGTCGACGGGCTCGGCGACAGAGCCCTTGGTAGGGTGGTCAGAAATGTCCTTGGGTGCGGTGGGAAGGGTCATGGTCGTTGTTGTTCAAGTCGTGGTCGTCGTGGTTCAAGTCGTGACTTCGTGAGAGCAATAGAACCGGGTCAGAGTTGCAAACGGGGGATTCTAGCAAAGGTGGAGCCTCGCTGTGATCGCTCCCCGTCCCTTATACTCCCGCCATCGAGCTGGGAGCTGTCGACGTCATCTCTCCATCGACGAGTCCTCTTCCTACTCTGCACAGTGATGTCATGAGCATTCAACGTAGGATGCCACAATCGACGACCCACCAATCCAGGGCTTTGGGCAGGGGTGCTCCACCATTGAACGTAACAGTGGACCATGCTCCCTGGTCAAGACTGTCAAGCCTCTTGTAAAGCTGCCTGATAGCCTATTCAAGTCCACAATCATGCTACCTCATGCACTGTCTGTGATAAAACGTCATTCAATTCAGTCCATAAAAATACGAAAGGATCCAGACGGAGGACCCGAATACAGCGTTGAAGTGGTGGCTCTGATAGCGGTGACGACATGCAAGCAAGTTAACTAGACGCCTACATCCAACACCCATCTTACACACATGCCTCTTTTGGCCATTCCGTCAGCTGACAACGAGGTCTTGGCAACGTTCACTCCAGGACCGAGGTTCACTCTCCGTAGCCGTTGTCCCTTTCTTCGGTCTCTATAACCCAGCTATTGAACACGCTGCATCATTTCTCATTCGAGACAATGCCCCGGGTTCACGACAAAGTCCTACAATTCATGGCTTCAAATGCCCTTGCTCTGTATCCTTGAGGTTCGCGCGATCACCTATTGATCGCACTTACCGGGCACCTGCCTCCCACCCTCAGGCTTTCAACGCCGAAGGTCACCCGAGTAACGTATTTCTCTGTTCGAATACCATTTCCAGACCCTAATCAACAGATGGTCCAGTACTTGACCGGCTGTTATAGACCGTTAGCAAGGTTCCGTGTATACACATCCCAACGTCTTCGTCACAGCTCTATAACCTTTTCGTTTTTTGCATTGGATTCAATTGAAATCCGTCTTGGGTTAACTTCAGACACCTTTAAACTCTGGAACAAATTGTGCCAAATTCCAAAAAGCCGCACTCCTCATCCCCAACTCGTCCATGCGTCCCCATGCTCCATCAACGCTCCCCGGAATCATGTGATCACGTACTACCTAAAGCCTTGATAGCACTTAAGCAAGGCGGCCTACGGCAGCTATCATCGCGTCGTCCAGATTATCGATACGGGCAATCTCAAATCATCCAGTGCCTATATCCGGAATGTTACTATTCTCCTGCGGTTTCCCCGATGCTCTGAACACCTTGAACAAATATCAAGCCCGTCCCGTCCGTTCGTGTGCGGTCTAAGACGACCGTCCCTCTTAACTTGTGTTCACCGGCAGGCGGGGTTTGCCTGACCTTTGAAACTCTAGATTTGTATTTTTTGTGTGTTCTGTACGAGTGGTCTTATATAATAATATCGTTTTACTATATGCCTCAGTCCAACACCGCTTACCCACCGGCCCTTTTCCTTGAGACAGAGTTGACTCTGCTCGTTCGACCATCGTACCCCAACTTCTTGTCCGTATAGCCAATTTTCTATTTCTCGAAGTCCGTAAGCAAACAAAAGACCTTCATCGTACACGGCTCGTGCTCACCTCTCTTCCCCTCCTCAAGCTTCAAATCTTAAGCCTAAAGCCTCAAATAATAAACCTCCAAAGCATGGCCTTCCGCCCACACACACACGCCCGCACTCTTTTCTCCCTTCACACTTTCCTCATCCTCACGGTCCTCGCACTCCCTCACATTACAATTTCATCCCCACTCACCTCCCCTCCAAATATCCCAAACAACCAAATTCAAGTCCCATTCAACCTCGTCCCCACCACCCATATCGACTCTCCCACTACGCCACTTCCAAGTGTTGATGACATCCACTCGACCAGCCACGTCCCGATGCCAGTGGGAGGAAACGAGGGTCATCATCGCGGCTCGGAAGTCATGACGGACGTACCCCGGTCAAGATATGGCATTGTGGACTTATCAGCACACATACCCGTTGGATTCCTACTCAATTAGAGTTCAGTCACGGTCGCTCGCTCGGTCTTGGGTCATTACGATCCCCTGCATCACTGCACATCGTACAACAGCATCGACTCTCACGCCGCTGGAGGTTTTTTTTTTTTGTTTAGGGTCAGAGTTTCGTTCGGCTTTCCTCTCGTCGATATCAATGGGATTTTCTTTTTCTTTTTCGTTGTGTCTGGTCGAGGGTTCGTTCCCGGTCTGTCGGTTCCTTTGGGGTTTCGGATTAATGGGTTGGGTTTTATCATTTCTTGATTCGGGTCGGGCGGAGAGGTTCAAGTACCTGCTGGTAGGTTCTTGATTCTTGATATTAATTGGTTAGGCTACCCGTACACCAGAGTTGGTCGATAAGCCCCATCGTTATCCTTTCCAACTTAAGGACGTCCTAACGGGTATATTTTCTCATAGGTTGGTCCTTCATACTCACCAGCCCTAGGCTGTATCATAGACAGCGGATGACTCGCCGGGGCTCGAGGCAAAGCGAGGGTCCTGGGTATAATACACTGTTTTGGGGGTCACATCGCGGATGCCTTGACACAGATATCATGCGAGCAGGCATGCACACTCCCTCTCGAGAATGTCCCTAACAGATGAAACCATTGGTGCGACTGCTGTTGTCTCTCTAAGGACCGAGATTGCCTGTGCTTTGGGAAGGGGTTTCCTCGTGAACTAACCGACAATGGAATGCAATTATCTTGGTCCACATCGCCTGTCATTTTATAGCGATGGTCGAATTGTCATGAAAATGCGAAGATGCGGTCAGATTCTCTACCTCTCGGTGCGGAGTGAGGGCCCATTTTGCTGACTCTAAATTCAGACAATGAAAGAATAAGCTGAACACCGTCTGTCATGCCAACACTAGCTCCTCCAGCTTCAACATCTTCTCTGCCAGTGGTACATAATGCCATAGCTCTATAGGATACAGTCAACGGTGGACTTGAAGTGGAAGCAGTATTCAAAGTGAGACACAGAAGGACATACCGAATATGGCTAATAGGTCGTTGAGAACAACAACCAAAGTCGACATGACAATATAAGTAGTAGAGTTACACGGGGAAAAAAAAACTAAACCGTGGAAGTATGCAGTTCCCACTAGCCGACTTGAACGACTGACCTCATCATTACTAGTGATGCGCTCTACCACTGAGCTAAGCGGGAGTTAAGAAGTAATAAATATGAAATTTATTGACAGCAATGAATCTTTTTAACATTTCATTCGAACTTGGGACCAGGACCTTGGTCACACAAAGCGAAGTCTTCGTTACTAAACAATCGCTACAACGTCGTTCGGGGAGACATACATACCGGTTATGTTCTCTGAGATGTCGGTCGACAGTGGTGTGTTCAAGCGGCGCTACCGGCCGTTTCGGAAGCATACCCGAGTGTTAAGTTCATCGCAGGTGGCACTGATACTAAACATGCATGTCTAGGGGAAGTAGGGACGAATAGAATAGAATAAGTATCGGCAATCTTTTTTTAGTTTTTCTGTTCGCAGTTCCTTATGATACTTATATGGAGATTGCGGTGATGATCGGAGAGGATTTCGCGTCAAGAACGATTTCTGTGTATCTGTTTGTTTCTTCAAATTCTCCCTGTTTCGCCTGCAATCATTCCAACAATGCGGTGTAACTATATTGGATAGGGAACGAAAGTGAGTATTGAAGATTTATGCTAACTTACGTGGTCTGACAGAGTCGGAAGACGATCATTACGGAAAATGTAAGTATTTTGGATTCATCGTTGTCCAACAAATATTGTTTGCCTTGAGAGTGGTTGCCAGTGGTAGGCCAGGGACACTCGGAGGTTGAACTTGATCCTGAGCGCTAGTTCATGCATATATGACGTAACTCAAAGGTTCAAATACCAACTCTCGAGCCACAGAATGCCCTTCTCTAACACCATCATATCTTCCTCACCAACATTGTCATGACTGCTCTGATTCTACCTCGTCCTTTCAAACTCAACGCGAAAGCGGTACATCTGTTTTCTCTGTTATCCAAGTCAGTTATTGAACGCCTTATATAGAGGCTAGCGGACGCGAAGCCAGCCCCAGCTCTCGACGATTTACCATTCGTGCTCCATGGCCGCAAAAGAGGCCCTCGACCTCCCATTCTCTCTTATGGCTTTCTCGCTGACAAACAGAAGCTGAAAGACATGTGTGCTGAGCTCTTTGACTATTCCCCTACATCTTACGGTGACGCCGAGATGTATGTGCCGGATGCTGCGATATGGACGACACTCAACCACATGGCCAACACATTCAAACACAAGATCACTTTCGATTTTATATTATTTGAGGGGCGGGGCCAACTGATGATCGCTATCACCAACAACTATCGCATGCACCGTAAACGTGAAGAGATAGCACGGAAGGTGGCCGAATTTTTACAGCTCCCGGCGGACGAGAAACCACGGTGGTTCTTGAGCGAAGAGCGATGGTGGTGGGAGAGGTGCTAGGACCTATTGAACTGTTCACTTGTATTTTTCTCTTTCTCGTAGTTAGTTTCACTGCTTACCAGGCGACTTTGGTGCCGTATTACCTGTACATTTGATACCCACATTTTTCTGGCTGTAGGATTTGCAATCCACAGCCGTTCGCGTCATGAGCATGTTATACGAAGAGCCAAATTTGGCAAAATCCTATATAGACGCCTGGCGTTGAGTAGCGAATTATCGATGCAATGAACTCTGTTTTTTAAATTTGCCATTCCATGTTGGTTCCGTGAGCGGCTCAGTCTTCAGTTCAAAATCGCTACAACATCATTCAGGGGATATACATAGCTGTTATATTGCCTAAGATGTCGGTCGACAGTGGTGTGCTCAAGCGGTGCTGCCGGTCATTTCGGAAGTATACCCGAGTGTTAAATGGAGTTCATTGCAGGTGGCACTGATACTAAACATGCGTGTCTAGGGGAAGTAGTGGCGAACAGAATATTGGCAATTTTTTGAATTTGTCTGTTCCACATTTCTTTTGATGACACTTGTGGTGGAGATGTTTTGCATCCTGAGAACCGTGTCTGTGTAGCTATTTATTTCTTCAAACAGAATCTATGCTGACTTAGTTGGTCTGATAGACTCAGCAGACAATGATCATTATGGAGAATGTAACCTGAAATGCTATGTATTCAAGAAGCACATGCTGCAGTACATGGGAAAGAGATTTTCTGAACTACTCTACATGTTCTTGAGGGTCAAAGACCATCCTCATAGCAGCCTCAAACTCAACTGAGAATTTCCTGTGATCCACGGTCAGCAGGGGAAATATGTCGCCAGAATAGATGGGCCTGTTCATTCGTGATTCAGCTGACTTGCTGGATTCCGGTATGAAATTGTGGTTATCTTGGTCTCTAACAGCGTATGCAGGTAATTCTTCCATCTTGTCCCATCTGAATTTCAGTAGTCGGCAGAATGGGCCATAACCTTGAAGAGTGAAGACCTCGCAAAGATCGCTATATGTGGCAAAGGCAAACTGTACCTGTCCTTTTACCTGCCTATAGAATTGCACAAATTTGCATTTCATTTGGAGGGAGTTCAAAGGTGACGCAAGGTCGCTAGGTGCATCAAGTGGCTTGATTTCTACAATCAGTGTCAGAGTTCGGAGAAGATGCTCTCTCAGCTCGAAGAGGCAAAAGTCTGGTTTGCGTATATCCCCAGTGATAGCGTGATTGGCCCTCTTGATGCGATTCTTAAGTTGACCAGACTCTTCGTCAGAGTTGTCAGAGTCAGATGCATCATCTAGATTGTCGTCCAAAGATAAGTTCAGCATCCTCTCCATGATACCGCTGACATTGACATCCAGGCTACTGTCTGCAACTAAGGACTGATCAGTATAATATTGAATGCAGGACACTGACAGCCAAAGCCTACCATCGAAATTAGGTTCCATGCCAGAGCGCAAGACATCTCATTGGAGGCATAACTGTGGAGCAATTGTAAAGTATCTTGGATGCCTTTCAGTGTGGAAAAGCTGCTTTATGAGAACAAGAGCTTCGAGGTATAGTTCATAGTAAGGGTCCTCTTTGAGAGTCAAATGCTCTCTTTCGATGTGTTCTTGGACCCAATGAATAGCTTGGAATGCGCCTTCCAAGCTATACCTGATAAATTTCAATCTGAACCAGTCTTCAGCAGTGGTGGACATGAAGTGCGAGTGAAGTAGTCAGGGAGCGAAGGGGAAATGTTGAGGATCCAAGTCATCACAAGATGTGGCATTTATAGATTTTTATTTATCATCGGGTACAGTGGGACTCTTTTGGGCCAAATTTGTTCTGTGGTTGGTGAGTAGGCTGTACGTGCCGCGAGGTCAACAATCGAAACCATAGACAAAGATAGAAGTCTAACTACTAGCAACAATAGAACTCCAGAAAAGAAATCGATAAATATTGATTTCTTCATTGGATGCCTTTCCGTAGCCATTTAGAACACATTCTAAACAATAAACCAGTAGAAAAATGCCTCAGACGCTTGTTGGCCAAGGAGCCATCAAGTGGTACCACTAAGTCAGAATAGAGGAGAGGTTTCTAAACCTTGAATCTGGAAGGGGGGGTACCCCCCCTCTTCTAGTTGTAAACTGCAGTAAAAACTGGTAAAAATACAGCATTGTACTCTTCGCTGTCTCTTCATTGATCCTTGCAACTTGGCAGCTTGCTCGTGCTCCTTGTATGGTAAGACCAATTGCTGACACATTGCTTTACAACAATCAAAATCAGTCTACGATGCAGTCAAATTTTGATGCTGCGGGTTAGCAACTCCTGTAAACCCAAGGCAGTGGGCCCATTTAAGGTCCGCTTAATATCTAGAATTCACTCTAAATCCTACGGAAAGGCATCCATTGTCTAGCTTTATTTTCAGAGTGGTTTTTGATATTAGTGAGCCGGGCCAGGGAGCCACACTCAACTCAGTTTTGAACATTGAACGTTACAGCTAAATGCAGAATGATAGGCCCCTCCTCAACTTTTTCTGCACCTGTCGCTTAGTACGCGAATGTAGCTGTAGGGAGCCGAGCTGCGTAGACACCAGAGAACAATAGTAGTTCATTGTCACTGCCTTGTCACTCACTATCCAGCATGCTCGACGACATTCACTAGGGCTTTTCTCCTTTCTTTCTCACTCCCCAACTGTCTCGACTGTCTTCTGATGATGCGCCATCATATCCCTAAAGAATATAAGGAAATTGCCCTTAATATGGTCTTGGACCATGGGCTCTCATACGAAACTGTTTGCCATTTCACTGGTATTAGTGTACGTTCCCTCAAGCGACTCATGAAAACATACCGTGACACTGCTGAGGTCATCCGTGTTCCTGTCTGTGATGGATGGCCCCATATTCTCAACAGTCTTCAAGCCGCGGTAAGTACCATACTATCTCTCTACTCTTGTATCCATGCTCACAGTCTGCATAAAGTTTCTGGAAGGTTGCATCGAATGCCAGCCTGATATGCTTCTGTGGGAGCTGCAGGTTGAGTTATGGGAAGTCTGTCAGATACATGCATCATTAGACACGATTAGAAGAATGCTACGATGAAGAGGTTTTACATTGAAACAGGTGAGTTTCAACAGTTGTCGAAATATAACAAGCCTCATATTACCTCACGCCAGGTGACTCGTCCTGCAATAGAGCGGAATGAAGATGATCGCGCAGCATACAAGATGCTGATTGGTGAACATTTCTGACCTGAGCACCTTGTATTTGCCGACGAGAGCCATTTCAGCCAGCTCACTCTTCATCATCGATATGCATGGGCACCTCACAGAAATCGCACTCGTAGACGTGATTTCTTTGTTCGTGGCAAGAGGTAAGTGACATTTCTTATATGTTCAGCTTCATTGATGAATACTGATTTTCTAGGTATTCAATTCTTCCAGCGATATCGCTGAACGGTGTTGTACATCTTGATGTGCAAGACCACGCATTTACTGGTCCTGATTTTACAGATTTCGTTGAGGGTGTTTTAGATCAGATGCAACCATGGCCTTTACCGAAATCAGTACTGGTTATGGACAATGCAACCATCCACCATGTTCCTGGCCTACGTGAGATGGTAGAAGACAGGTGAGCTATGCTCTATGACCTGTACAAAATGTATCTTATCAATAACATTGTAGGGGAATGCAGCTCTTGTACCTCCCAACGTACTCCCCAGATCTGAACCCTATAGAGGAAGCATTTTCAGCTCTCAAGAGTTGGCTGCATTCAAATCGTGATTATGTCCAGGGAGAAATGGAAGGACCGCTGTGCGATCCTTATGCATTGATCTGGGAGGCCATTTATAATGCTATCACACCAGATAAGATTTACAGATGGTACTGCCATAGTGAATATATTGTATAGAATGTGAATCAAATCATGTAGCATGTATGATACAAGAAATACGAAGTGTTCAATCATGTATAGTCTGAGCCAGTTGTCGGGTGCATCAAAACCCTCAGGAAAAAGCTACCGACATGAACTGGACAACAATTCAAACTCACTCCTCATCGAGCTCGTCGTACTCATTGGAGCTGCTATCCTCATTCTCATAGTCAAATGTCACTTCCTCCCCATACTCAAGTTTACTATGAAGTGACTCAGTGTTGTCATCATCTTCGCCACTTGCAGAAGATGCGCTAGCTGGCTTCTCAGAGTGTGTGGCATTGGTCTGGGTTGGAGCGCTGGCAGATGATGTTGGAACTGGTAAAGAACTGGCCGTTCCATTGAACTGTGTGCCATAGGGACGCTGAAGACCAAAGAGAGGAGTGGCATGTTTTTCTGAGTAGGCAACCATTCGTTCAGCTCATTCGAGCCCAATCTGACCCACATCTGCAAGCATTTTGATAGGGATCATCATAACTGTGTCAGCATAGGTAATCCCCAGTCACTGCAGAGTTCCCTCGAAGCTTCAGAAGTTGTATCCAGGAAAGTCGATATCGAGGGACTCCAGTAAGAAGCTGATCGATGGAAAGACGATACCTGCAGCTTCAAGTGAGGCTCTAAATGTAGCATCGAGGTTCACAATCTGTGCGAGAGAGCGAACTTCGCATTCTGAGCCATCAGACTCAAGGTTCTGAGCATGAGATGATGACGCCATGGAGGAACCAGAATCATTGTGATAGCGGAAGTTTGAACCAGCAGTGTCGGTTGTTGCTTGCATGCTACCAGAACTGGCGGCATCACCAGAATGAGAGACATTTTCAATGGTGACATGAACATGTGGTATAGGAGCATCTTGAGAGTAGCAAGCCTTCTTTGCAGTTTTCTTGTCACGGTTATTTAGTATGCAGTGAGGGGGATCGTATACAGTGGCTTGGCCAAGTGTCTAGTGCAAGAAATGTTTGTTTAAGCCAGTAATTGTATAAATGGACCATTTACTTACTATCTTCTTTGTCCACAGGGTCATTTCATCATGAGCGAGGTGACAATGATTATCAATTCCACCTTTATGATCAATAAAGCAGTGTCCATGGTGTAGTTCACACCGGGTATGTTCTTCAAGACATTTATACATCTTCAACTGTGAGTTATCATCTTCTAATTCATCATCGTGTGGTGGTATGTCATCTTCACGTATGCATTTCCTTCCTCATGCAGCTGCACGCACTGGTGGTTTAGTCTAAAACACAGAGTTTATACCCACTATCCAGAAGATCCCTTTGAAAAAAGAACAACTTACAATATTCTGTACTTCCATATAGACTGCCTTTGTTCGGGCATTTTGAGCCCTACTGCAGAGTCGCTCCATTGCCGAAACAAACTCAGGTGCGTCATTCAGATGTGACGGCTTACCTGCATCACCTGAAACCTTATATGCTAATTGAATAGGCTTAGGTGTCCCGTCAAGGAGAGCAAGGCAGCGGTCCTTGAAGTCACCCCATAGAATGTCGGTATGAGCAGTGAATGAGTGTTTTGCATCACTGATGATAACATCAGTCTGAAAGCTGAAGACTACAAAAATAAGGTGAGCAGGGTTCAAATGTAAGTAATATAATATCAAGAATACACTGTACCTCCTTCTCTAGGCTCAGGGTTCGGATGTTGACGAGCTGCTTGAGCAGCAGGGGGTGCATGGTTTGGTGGTGGTAGCTGTTGTGGTGGCAGGATCATTGGAGGAGGCACATTCAGAATCCATGGCCCAGGAGGAGGTTGATGGTGAGGGGGTACATAGTGAGCCGGAGGATAAGGATAGGGATAAGGATATACAGGATACTGATGATTCAGGTATTGCTGTGCAGGTGGATAGAATGGCTGTGGTATGACTTGCTGAGGTTGTACTTGCACAGAGATAGGGCGGACTGGTTGAGGCCTTGGTGCATTGACCCTCTCAGCTTGTTCATTCCGTGGGTGAGCATGCAGACGTGATGCTGCATTTCGGTCATGCCGCTCGAAGTTTTCCATTGTATTGATGCTGGTGGAATTCTGTACACCCTCTCATACTCAATATACACTCATATACAGTGACTTACAAAACTCTTTCAATGTTTGTCAAAATTTGCTTTCATGGGCAATATCTTCTCACTGAGAATGAATATCAAAGTGCTGTTATATAGTATGAAAGGGTAGTGTCTTGGCTCCAATTATCACTCTGGGTCATGTGATGTGGTCCAGAATTGGCAGAGATACTTGAATTGCAAAGGGCACTACTCATTGAAAGGGTTTTGTTGCGCGCTGTTCTACCAAATGAAAACTTGAAATTTGAGTACTTATTAGAGTTTTGTCTTAGTTTAAATTAGTGTGTAGACCTACCAAGGGATGCTCCAAATTGAATAAGAACAAGTCTTCTTTGATACAACCTCTTTTTTCTTCTGCATTCTCTTCTATCACTTTGATATCTCTTTTAATAATATTCTCAGTTCTCCAAGCTTTCTTCCCAAATGGTTTCAAGAACTGTTAATAAGATTGATTTCAGAGGACTGAATTGAGTATAGAGAAACCTCAAACTTATAACTTTTCAGTCAGTTCTTAGCATTTTTTAGGATATTTGTTTTACTGAAAGTCAATACCCTTGAAATGTTTCTATAATATCTCAGATACTCTCAAAGTTTATCATTAAGTGCATGTGTGTATAGATTGACATTGACAATCTTTTCATGATTTATCATATATCTCACTTTCATTTATTGTCTACACCCCTATGCACACTCTTCAATTCTAGCTATACTTTGTAAGAACTCATTGTTTACATTGTTTATCTCCTTTTTTAATATTGACTTTCAATCTTTTAATCTCAGATAACTAATACTGATCTTATATATATGAAGAAACTATCTCTAGTAATTTTGGCTTCACTTCTGATACTTTATGACAGAGTTTAGCATATTCAGCATAGTATAGTTAGAATTGAAGAGTGTGTGTAGGGGTGTAGACAATAAATGAAAGTGAGATATATGATAAATCATGAAAAGATTGTCAATGTCAATCTATACACACATGCACTCAATGATAAACTTTGAGAGTATCTGAGATATTATAGAAACATTTCAAGAGTATTGACTTTCAGCAAAACAAATATCCCAAAAAATGCTAAGAACTAACTGAAAAGTTATGAGTTTGAGGTTTCTCTATACTCAATTCAGTCCTCTGAAATCAATCTCATTAACAGTTCTTGGAACCATTTGAGAAGAAAGCTTGAAGAACTGAGAATATTACCAAAAGAGATATCAAAGCGATAGAAGAGAATGCAGAAGAAATAAGAGGTTGTATCAAAGAAAGCTTGTTCTCATTCAATTTGGAGCATCCCTTGGTAGGTCTACACACTAATTTAAATCAAGAGATAACTCTAATAAGTACTCAAATTTCAAGTTTTTATTTGGTAGAATAGTGTGCAATAAAACTCTTTCAATGAGTAGTGCCCTTTGCAATTCAAGTATCTCTGCCAATTCTGGACCACATCACATGACCCAGAGTGATAATTGGAGCCAAGATACCACTCTTTCAGACTATATAATGGCACTTTGATATTCTTTCTCAGTGAGAAGATATTGCCCATGAAAGCAAATTTTGACAAACATTGAAAGAGTTTTGTGAGTCACTGTATATATTCACTTGGGTGTCTGAATATGAAATCCCAGCAGAACTTTTTGTCTTTTGTTAGGACAGTGTGCAAGACATTGTGACGGAAAATCTAAAAGGCCGCCACACCACTGGGACAGCAGACTTCTGACAGTATTGACTCTGATAGATTTGGAAAGCATAGCAACAGCCAGATGCTTACTTATAGATACACGTAGTACTGTAGCGGAAATATTTTGTAGTAGAGTCCAAGTCTGTCTCATAGTATGACACATACTACACTGCTGTTTCGATACAGAGACAAAGGAGTGGGTCACAGGGTGGTCACAGCAGGTCACAACTGCGGATGCAAGTCGGCTACGTTCGCGTACTAAGCGACAGGTGCGGAAAATTTCGAGGAGGGGCCTATCGTTCTGCGTTTAGCTGTAATGAACGTCTGAACTCTATACCCAGCGCTAGTTAATATTACGTAACTCGATGGTTCAAATACCAACTCTCGACGACCCGCAGAATTCAACGCCTTCCTCTCACC
Source organism: Somion occarium (assembly GCA_964035595.1). NCBI lineage: Eukaryota > Fungi > Basidiomycota > Agaricomycetes > Polyporales > Cerrenaceae > Somion > Somion occarium. The sequence goes on along the minus strand of OZ037949.1, from coordinate 238,080 downwards.
ATCACATCTTCTTCACCAACTATTGCCATGACTACTTTGATTCTACCTCGTCCTTTCAGACTCAATGCGAGAGCAGTATGTTCCTTTTCTCTGGTATCCAAGTTAGTTATTGACGCCTTATACAGAGGATGGCCGATGCGAAACCACTGGCAGCTCCAGCTCTTGATGATTTACCACCCGTGCTCCATGGCCGCAAAAGAGGCCCTCGTCCTCCCATTCTCTCTTATGGCTTTCCTGTTGACGAACAAAAACTGAAAGACATGTGTGCTGAGCTCTTTGACTATTCCCCTACGTCCTATGGCGATGCCGAGATGTATGTCCCGGACGCTGCGATATGGATGACACTCGACCACATGGCCAACACATTCAATCACAAGATTACTTTTGATCTCATATTATTTGAGGAGAGATGTCAACTGATGATCGCTATCACCAACAACTATCGCATGCACCGTAAACGTGAAGAGATAGCACGGAAGGTGGCCGAATTTCTACAGCTCCCAGCGGACGAGAAGCCGCGGTGGTTCTTGAGTGAAGAGCGATGGTGGTGGGAAGGCTGCTAGTATCTAGGACCTATTGGACTGTTTGCTTGTATTTCTTTCTTTGTCGTAGTTATTTTTCCACCTACCAGGCAACTAGCCTGGTGCCGTCTTCTTTAGTATCCAGTTTACATTTGATACCCACTGGTACACCTTTGGAACTTGCAACCCCCAGCCGTTGGCGTCATGTGCTATAAGCTATTCCTGATATATCCACCCTCATCGTCTATTCACTCTCCCTTCCAGTAACGACGACCATTCTATGTCTTGGTGGCGAGTTTTTTTCATAAGCATGTTGTAGGTATGAACTCAGAACCCAATTTGGCAAAATCCTACATAGACGCCGGGCGTTGAGTAGCGAAATTGACCAAGTATACTCACAGTTCAAGGTTTGTAGCATAGAGTACTGTCACTACAAGCACGAAAATGTGAACATCGGAGCTTATCCGGTATCCAAAAGAGGAGTGAGTACAGCAGGATATGTCTATTATGCGGCGTACTCCTAACCACGATACCAGAGTAATGCCATCAGATGCGTTATAGGTGAGTAAGTAGTGCGTGAGTCATAAAAGGTCATTGGTATATTCCATACGAGTCCGATGCGAAAGCGAGATAAGCCAAAATTCGCGTGATAAAGGAAGTCGATGACAGCAGATAGTACAGTACGTATGGGCTCGAAGTTACTGAGCTAGAATTCCGGAGGGACGTCTTGCTCGCCTTGCAAGCGAAGGCAGTGGAGCGTCACCAAGATGGTCAAGGAAAGAGGGAGGGGTAATAGATGACCGTCATTAAGACGTGCGAGCGTATTTGCTTGAGTTTCGTATCCGCTCGCCGTACTTCCAGAATATCCATGGTCTGGAATTGAAACCATCAGCTCAAACTCGAACACACAAATTAAACCAGAACAATCACTTACGCAGGGCATCCAATGACGATCGATACAACAGCCAATATCGTGTTTCCTTTCCCATACCCAAGCGTGTTATACATCGATGGAGCAAACAAAGGGAAGCCGAACCCACACAGGGAGCGAAAGAATGCGACCGCGGCAAGGGCTGAGGCAGCGTGAAGGGTGAAAGCATCAATCACGTAAGTTTGTATTGATTGGAAGTTTAGGATCATGCCGGCGCCGACCAACGCGATACCCTGAGGACAGAGGATCAAATGCGAGTGTGAAACCGAGAAGTGTAGGAGACAAAGAGTGGCTACTTACGATATCAGTAGCAATCCAGTGTATGTCTGCGCGTGCAGTCCAACCTGATATGAACAATCCTATAGGCAACAAGATAGTGCCAGGAAGCATGGCAGCTATAAGCCGAAACAGAATGATGAGCATGGACAAACGTTCGACATTCTTGTTCGCTGGTCCAGGGCCACACGAACATTTCCCTATACCCCAATGACGAATAATCAGAATAAAAATACGCACGCAATCGGTACTCGGGCCTTCCTTTCCCTCCACTTCTCTTTGATAGGTGGATATATATCCTATCCATGAACCGGGCGTTCAATTGAGATGCGCCCGTGAGTCCAACTCCGAGTGCGATGTAATGTAGGCCAGCAATACCAACTGGTTGGTGGTATATACCTTGGAAAATCCCAGGTATCGATGTTAGGAATACTAGCATGGAGGGTGTAAGTAACGGATATATTCTTCTCCTGAAGGATGGTACGTACAATACAGCAAGCCATAGATGAAAGCCATGTATAATCCAAGAAGTTGTATGATGGGTTCACGAGCAAAGAGCGCAAATGGTCGCACAAGAGCCTTTGCAACAATATGTCTCCAACTATTTTTATTTAAATGAGATTGAAACCGAAAGTAGGACCGAGAGAATATTCAAGAACTTACTGTCGGTCTGCTCCGTCGTATACGGTACGAACTTCTCGTACATCGGTTTTCTCAGGATCCATGCTCTTCCTTATCTGAACGGCCTTCCGTTCGAGAAGAACGGGTGCGTATGCTAGAGGAACAAAGTGAAGTACGAACGAAGACGGAAATAACAAAGGAGTGACGCACTTTCTTTGAGGAAGATCAATCCGAGTCCTTGGATGGCGGCATCTACTATAGTCGTCGACCAGAACTGTAATTGAAACATTCAATGACTAGAAGACGCACAGGAGAAGTAAAAAACATACCACCCATCGCCAAGTAGACTTCTCGCCAATCCATGCACCAGCAATAGGACCCACTACAGGACCGAGAAGAGGTGCGAGAGAGTAAAGGGCGATAGCCTGTCCTCGCTCTTCTGTTTTCCAACAGTCACCTAAAACACCACCACCGATCTGAATGTATCTGCAGATATGGTTATGTGGTCTGAAAATGTCGGCGTTATGACTCACGGATAATGGTGCACTGCCGCCAAGTCCAGCGAGAAACCGGAAGGCAATGAGTTGACCCGTGTTCTGAGCGAACCCGCATCCTAGATTCCATGCTGTCGAAGGATGAGTATGAGCACGGGCATATAATTTTGATTAAAACAGCTTGCCTAGATACCATAAATTTGAGAGTTGTAGTACTCGTGAGCGTCCATAGATTTCACTAAGCGGGCCCAAGAACAAGGGTCCAAAAGCTGGGTGATATCAGAAACCTGGATACAACGATATTTAAAGAACCTACCATACGCAAGAACAAATACAGATATAGTCAAGGCCTCTGTAACAGTACTATGAATTCCAAACTCTTCTGTGACTTGCCCGGAAGCTGGGGCTACCATAGAAGAGGAAACGGGAGTGATGAACGTAAAGGCAGACACGATAGCGGTCGCCGCCCATTTCTTCTTGTACGTCCAACTGAAAGCATCGCGTGTGAGTACTTGATATAATAATTGATGATTGAATGACGAACTTACTTCTTTGGATTTTGCGGGTCATTCGGGCCTTCCCAGTCCACTACGAGGACATCAACATCTTGTCCTGCGGGTTCTTCGCTTGTGCGCACAATGTCGTCTGATTTGGCCTTCGAGTTGGGATCCTTCTCACTCCTTTCCTGCAGAGGTATATCTGTAGTATCATCCCCATGTAATGTGGACCTCGAGGCGTCTCGTTCCATTGACATACGGCTCGAATACTCCGCGGTACTACTTTCCCCGATCATAAGAGTGGTAAGCTTTTAGGAGGATACTTCCTACGACTATCGTGCTGGGAGATAGCGAACAAGTAGCCTGAGGAGCAACATGACCAGTGTATATATTGCTTTCTCCCAGCTGCATGGATTTGTGCTCTCAATTTCGTCAGCTATATGCCTTTCCTACGATGCCGACGGCGCCGACTAAGATGGCTGCACGCTCATTGGTCGAGGCAGTCGGCCGACGACGCATCCTATTTTTACTTTTTCGGATATAGGATTTGTCTGATTCAGTGTCCTGGTAGGTGTAGTTATTCCGTTTCCGGGTTGATCGGAAGGAATAACTAAAGCAGTGTGCAGCGTTCAGCTTATAGTCATTCGTCTGCGCACATGTATGCCCTTTCATACGAACAAAAACCTGATTGTATTGTACATTCTGCAATGTTCCAAAACTCATTCAATAGCTTCTCCGGCCCGGGTGGTCTACCCCGGTATATATGTAGGCGATACCAATCAGCGGACGCCGGTGTCCTGCTAAAGCCTGCATTCTTCCTTCATACAGCTGCGAAGTCAGATTAGTTACCACCAAAAAAATCGTGAACCTCGTAAATGAAGATTTTGCGATGGAGAAGACTTCACTTTGATCTTGAGCTGCTGTTGATTAGTCGAGATCCAGTTTCTCAGGCGCTACGTATGCAAGTGTACTAGTCTTCGGTACGCAGACCAATGACGGGTCTACTAAGGGAGGGAGGGACGACCCGTCAAGTGTACCAATATCGGACTCAGCTGTAGAAGTCGATTAGCTGGTATTCATAATGCGCCGAAGCACCGATAACTCCCACAAAGCGCAACACATTTGAATAGTACTCGAAGACAACAGGTATTCCTACCTCCTTCGTGTATCGCCATAATTAAGAGAATCGAGGACACCACGACACAAGACATTCAGTTCGTTCAGGCATCAGGAGTCCTGATGATCCCATCATCATACTTTGTAACGATTCTCATAGAAGAGTCATTCAAGGTCTCCCAAGGCTCTTTAGCTGGGATCGCTAAGCGTAACCTGCAGTATTTGCCCTTCTGAAATACACAGTTTCCAGAAGATCGTTTGTCCAAATTGGTCAAGTTCACGCTGGCTTGAGTGTGTAGATAAGGCCTGCTCGAGGCTGCTCGAGGCCTGATCCCTGAGTTGGAGACACGTTGTAGATGTTAGGAAGATTCCTCAGCTAGTCATGTGTATGACCAACTGAATGGCGCGCCTAGTATGCAGTGGGTTCGTTCTCAAATTGATGGATCGTGAGCGATGTAGCGAGGATGAGATTCGGGGGTGATGAATGTGAGCTAAATCAGGCTAAATCGCGACCTGCTAAACCTTCCATGGCGATGAATCCGAACAACATGTTCTCACCAAGACTTTCAAAACCTCTCACCATGTTTATGTCTGCTGGGTGGATTGCTCACATTACATTCCGAAGGCAAACACGTCGATGGCAGCTGGAGGGAAGCACCGGAGGATGTGAAAAGAATATGGATATGGCATAGCACCGTGTTATCTGAATGATCATCAACAGACGAGTTGAGCAAACCTTCCACTATCCTCTCGATATCGCGTATGAATAGCTGGGTAATGTTGGAAGTGACCATGACATCGACCAGTTTAGTGTTACTGACCTATATTACGACATACATAACGCCACACACTGCCTAGCTGTCCTAAACGGCATGGTCCATTCCACGATTTGGTCTGCAATGTAGCATTGCAAGCATGGATGTTCATGACATGGCGATGCGATAGTATGCATAGAGCTATACGAGCAAGAGGTCATACGAAGGTAACAGGATTTTCGAAGGAACGGGAACCGAAAAGCCACCTACATGGCTTCCCTGCAGAACGCCTGATATGTCCAGGTGACCTGCAGGATGTATGTAATTTTGACGTTCCATGGCACCGTCTCGCCAATGTATGTTACCAGCAATCGAACCGGGGAAAGGGTCGGTAGGCAGAACCTACGACGCTGACGGCGGGGTACAACAAGAAAAGGTCGACGTACGTCGCTCTCAAACACCCTGTCCGGGAGAACACAACCTACGACGGATGTCTTTGTGAGACAGTGCAAAAACCCGTGGCGCTAGGTGCTCTCGGACCGTTTGCGTTCGCCCCTATGCATGAAGTCCCAGCATGCCTTGCCAGGTTCGACGCCCAATATTTCTTGAACGGCCGGGAGGTCCAATTCGCAAAGTTCTCGTACGCTTCGGACCTTATTCATGACATGTTTTACATTCTTGGCGGTGATTCCGGGCAGAGCACGCAGTAGCTCCTCTGCCGCTGTGTTGATCCCTGCGCCTGCCTCTGGATCCTCTTCTGCGCCAACCACTATAGCCTTCATCGGATCTGGTTCCGGTTGTATGGCCTTGAGATCGTTAAAGATCTCGGCGGTGGCGTACGGGGACGACGACCAGATGATCCTCACCCGAGGGAAAGTCAGAGTCAGCAAAACCAGCTTCGATTGAATCATCGGTGACGAGACATTGGTATCCGAGGGAGCTGGTTGCTTCTTCTTGGGTGGATACTTGCTCGATGCCTTCGCGAATGATTTGACTTCGGCCACAGTCTGCCGGAGGACATTTCAAAATAGGAGCACACAGGAGTCGAACTGTACACTTACGTCCAGTGAAAACGACTTGTGTTCCTCCCACTCGATCAGTAAGATGGGCTGCTTGTAGTGAGCAGACATAAGCTCGCATTGCGTGTACCTGTTTTAAGTGTAAACACTTAGCAAACGTATTGCTTCGAATTACGTACAGTCGCCCGCTATTGAAACTGGAGACCAGATCCGGAATGCTTTTGCGCTCTACACAGATGTCAGGCGTAAGAATGTAGTCACCCACTGTCAGCGTGACGGGGATGACGAGGAGGTTCGATGCATGAAGCAATGAGGGTAACGATGACCTAAACTCTCGCATGTCGACAATGACCTGTCTCTTATTTAGTACGCCACACTAGGATATTATCAAGCTGCTTTACCTTGGCTGGCTCCATCGTGACGTCTTTCCTGCCACCTGCTATCCTTGAGCTCACGACCTTCATCAGGGACTCAGTATCCCCTGATCGCCGCTGTTCCAGGATCGGATTGAGCATGGACTAGATGAATTCAGTCAGCATCGCCATATCCATGAGGCGTCCACGTAATAATAGACGCACTCCACGCTCTTTGATCAATCGTTCGAACGATTCCTTCTCCCTTCTCACACCAGCCAAATACTTAGCCTCCTCGCAGCTATTATTGTATATCAAGAGGTAGATCCGAACGGCCAGTCCCGGGTTGGCTTTCTTGTAAACCTTGATGCATAGGAATGTCAGATAAAGCGATGAGAAGCGATGATTCTCTCCTACCTCGATGCGACGCACGAAGTCCAGATTCGGCTCAAACATGATGATGTATCGGGGTTGGATTTCCGCAAGCAATTGTTCGTCGGTGTCGTCGGAAAAGGCTCGCACGAGTACGGTCTGCTCGGGTGCGACCAAGCCATAATGCATATCGAATTCAGGTCCGAAGTCAATCTGAGTGAGATCGATTTCCGATATCCCCATTAAAGGGTTTTCATTTTGACCGACAATGCTACAAGGCAGATGTAAGACCGCGAATGCAGGGAAACATTTTGGTGTATAACGTACAACTTTGCAATAGCGGCGGTGTCATCAACAGGCTGTCCAAATGTTCCATTCGAAGGTCCAGAAGCAGTCGAACTAAGTTCGCCTTCCCTTGATGATGACGCTGCTGGACCTCCTCCCCGAACACGCCTCCGACTGGCTGCTCTTGCTTGTCTCTCCCTGTCCTTCTTCTTCAACGCCTCGCTAACTTCCGCATCTCCAGCGCCACGCTCAGTTGGATTCTTTTGTCCAGTCGGGAGTGCAAACCCAGTCTTTCCTTCCTGCTTACGTTGGGCAAGTTTACCCTTCCACCAGAGGTAGAGTCGCAGTTTGTCCTCCATCATCCTGCAGCCCTGAGATCCAGGCGGCGCATCGGGATCCATGGTCGAAAGGAATTCTGTAAGTAATTGGCAAGTACGGACTGACGACGTCATGATAAGCACGGTGTCAGTTCCAGGGTCATCTAACAGAAGTGTTAAAATCTGTATTTAAACATTTTTGCCGTCAACCTACGAAAAGTCACTTGTGTGGAGCGGCGAATCATTTCTTCTTCAATCTCTTGCAAGGCAGCGCCAACGAGGGTCCACTTCGGGAGCTCCTCAAGGACCGGCTCCATGCCATCTGGCAACCACCTTGGCCGGCGGTTGGACGTGGAAGCCTCAGACGTTAGATTCTTGGCACGTCCCTCAAGTTCGTTCAACACATCCCAATCCTGGTCATCGTCTGCGTCCGAGACTTTCTTTTCAGTCGGAGCGCTCATTGTATAACATCTTCGCTTTGCAAACGTGAAAATGATATTGGCCGCGTCTGTGAGCATCCATGGAGACTGGTTTTGTCTAGTGTTACCAGCCTCGTTCACGGTATTTGACTCGATAAGCGTCTCCAAATACGCGTGGAAAGAGAGAGCGTCGTATGTCAACAGGTATCTGTATTCGACGGGACCCCAAAGATGAGATTGCGTGAGAGAAGAATAGAGAACACACGTACATCAGCAGACGTCGGAGGGTCGCAAGGTCACTCACGAGTTGCTTTGTCTTGGGGCCAACCTTGTGCCACACTGGATCAAGCTGACGCCGAACCAACACGTCGAACGATCTGAAGTACGCGTTATCGACGTTGAGATCATCCAGGTCCATCTGTGTTACATTCACTCGCATGAGCATGGGAAAACAAATAAATGTGCACAGTACGTACATTGGTGTTGGAACGCTTTAGTTCCGATAAAGTTGTACTCATGCACTGCACGATGGCACCATGTATCTCCTGCATGTATTCAGTCATGCCTATAGTCAGTTGCAACACCGACCGGTCTCGACCGAGACATTCGATAATTTCTTGATGGAATCTGTTGAGACGAAAAGCGTGTAGTCAAACTAACCCGCCCTAAAGCCGTTTGTGGCATACCGAGGGTATATGTAAACCTTGCGCAGTTGGAGCTCCTTCATGATGGTACGCAATGGAGACATGCCACTGGTAATATGCTCAGGCTGATCCGAGAAAGCCTTCAGAAAGGCGTTCTGGTTCTTCTCCCGGTAGAGACGAACGATAAATGCCGACGACGACGTCGGAGTAGCCCTGCAACATGTTCGAGCCATGCCATGGGGAAGAAAGAAGGAAACCTACCGCTCTGCGTGTAGCATGATAATACCAGTGATGAGATTGGTGGGGATATCCGAGGTCAGCATATCTACGGTCAGGATTTGCGACGTTACTGACAGGAGACCCCCTTTCTTGTACAGGTCCTGTCTAAGGGACTCGTGAAGCGAAGGGTGACAACGACAGAACATTCACCGACCTTTCTTTCCTTCCAGTCTCGAAACCGACGATCCGAAGCCCAGGGTTTCTGCACCCCATAAGTCCAAGTTCTTCGCCAATGGCCGATTCCTCCTCTGGAGAAGCGTTCACGAGTATGACAAGACTTTGAGGCGAGTCGTAGATCTGGAGGAGTTTACAGACTATCCGACGCAAGCCGAGACCGCGGGCGATAAGTAACAGCTCGCTTGTAGATGGGTCATGCATCTTCTCCAGAATCTCCTTGTGGAAGCATAGTAATGCCGTCATCTTGCCCCTTTTTCCTGGCCAAGTTGACCTGCAAGACTACGATGGAAAAAAGTTGACCACGATACGTCCAACCTCGAAAATTAACAAGTTGTGCCGTGAGATTTCTCCGCCCTCAAGGATCGGAGCTTCCTGTGGAAAGTTCAACGGAGTCTAATGATTGCTTGCGCCAGGACAACTAGCATGAGACTTGCGCCGCAAAACACCGAGAATAGCTGGTTTTCGAAGCCTCGGTGAGTTTAGAATTGATTCAGAGCTACACGATACAGAGGGATACTGGGGACCTTCAAAGCTTCATGAAGGTATGAGTTCATGAACATGCAGTGCGGCGAAGGCAAGTTCCGCGTCGGCAATCAACATCATACCCAACTTGGAAAGTGTAATACTTCATGTAATCAAGCTTCATCAACTTTCCAGAATCCTTCAAAACTTGATGTTTGATCCAGGGACGAAATACATTCTCAAAAAATGTCGTCGTAGTTCGTGTGACTTGCATGCCCCAAAAGTCGTTATGAATTCGCTTCGCTGGTATGCTGTGAAAGGGCGGAGACGTCCATATGGAGGTGATTCAGCCATCTGCTGCTCCTACGTAAAGAAACAAGACAAACGGCGAATGAACGAGATACAGGGTTCACTTGTTCATTGTGCTCAGAACCATCAGGAAAGCGACTAGGTCAAAAACAGGTTCATGCTTCTCAGGACATTCTTTCTACATGTCGAGAACATGTTCCTGTTTGGTACCCTTCGGCTCGATCGAAAGCGCAGCACATAGAGTCGGAATGCAACATCTACAGCTAGAAGGACGTCGGAGACAGATCCGAATAACTCGGCTCTGCGGCCAGCGTTCTATAGAACCTGCATTTTCACCTCGAAGCCAGTCGGTGAATGAGTGAAATGGTAGTGCTTCGAGTTGTGTGAGGCATTACATTAAACGACTCGGAGATTTGGAATTCATGCACATGGAATTGACGTTGTGACTGTTCATTAATTAATGACACCAAGGTGGGAGACTAGATGAATCTCCCATGACATACTATTACATGTAATGTATGGAATCTGAGATGTGAGACGGATAACCAAACGGCCTTGATCTCCCGGTAGTTAAAATTTACTGAATTTTGTAACTTACGTGCGAGAGACTGGTGCGCGTGCCGAACAGGGTTGCGTTCGGCGACCACATGAATGGAAATCCCGAATTTCATAGACGAAAGTCAGACACTGGATGAACGCTAGCCAATGAAGGAAAACGGGTTTCAAAATGTAGACCTATGAGCGTATCGCTTTCCATTGCGTCGAAGAACCTTCACACGCGAGGAAAGCGTGGTGATCATGGAGTGTATGAGAACACGAGAACCTGGAGGAATGTCTTTGCCAGGACGGTGTTCTCCGGAGAAGCCAAATTAATGTATTTCTGATCTGCAAACAACCACCGAAAAATCACAGTTGCATGGAAGTGGAAGCGTGGGTGTTCATCCCATACGAGGATAGCGTCGTCGAACAGACGCAGAAAGAAAAACTTACCATCGGAAATTAAGGAGAGCAGCAGCACATTATCGCGTGAAGAGAAAACGGATGTTGCCACAATCGTTCCTTGAACCGTTACAAGGACACGGCAGCTGGTGTGCGCCTTGCGGGAAAGAAGAGAGAGTAGCGTCGGAACCTGCCGATAAGCTATGATATCAGAAAAGACAGAGGGTCCATGTTTATGTCTTTCAGGCCCCGCGCTAATATTGCGAACAACGTGAGTGAAAGAGACATGTAGCTACGCCCTTTCCTCACATACCATTCCTTGTCTTCTCTGACGTGTACAACAAGTGAAGCTGGGTGATGTGAGATGCTGCTAGAACCCTACTATACCGCCACAAGTGTTAATCAGAGAAATTTCGGCATCTCGAGACTGGACTCCCACCCAAGAGTGGATAGATCATTATGATATGTCTCGCCCCGTCCAGCTTGTGGACTTTGAAAGGCAGTTACATGGTGAAACGAGCAGCACAGGAACGGCGTGCCCAAGGGGAAGGAAAATGGAATGAAGCATCGAAGACATATGGGAACGGAACTTGCCGGTTCGTCAAAGCCTTCCATCACACGACCTACGGCCTGAGCCGAAACGATCTCTCCTTCCCCTTGCTTATACCACCTTCGTCAGTTAAATAAAAAATGGACAGCTTTACCCCTCTTAGGAGTTCCCCCCCACTTGATCCATACGTTCCTATCACATTCCCTCACCATGGCCTCGTACGTTCCCAAAATTGCTTATCTTCTCCAGGCCGAAACTCACCATTGGAGGATCAGCGAGCCCGATGTCTATGTGAGTAGCAGTTATACACATTCATCATTTCGCTGCTCACGTATCCGTGGTCACTCCCAGTTCGACTTAACCGTTGACGGTGTCCCGGCAGGGCGCATAGTGTTCAGGCTGTTCGACTCTGTGGTCCCCAGAACAGCACGGAACTTTCGGGAGCTCGCCACAGGACAACACGGTTTTGGTTACCTCCATACCATCTTTCATCGTGTCAGCCCCGATGTCAGTTTCATCCTGGAGCTACCTCAGGTTGAACGTAGTTGACGACGTCATGCAGTTCATGATCCAGGGCGGTGAGATCCCCGCAAGAGGCGACGGTTCAGGCGGCAAGTCGATTTATGGTCCTACCTTTGCAGGTATCCTCAGGCACTTAAATCCTTTTCGTGACATCATGTTCTGAAGCTGTGCCCCCGACATAGATGAGAACTTTCGCCTTAATCACGACCGTCCGGGACTCTTATCGATGGCGAATCGCGGACCCAATACGAATTCCTCACAGGTTTGCCATGCTCGCACTCGATGAATGTTCTGCTTTGACACTGTTTTAGTTTTTTATTACAACGACGGCTGCTCCATGGTGCGACCGCAAGAATGTTGTGTTCGGTGAGTTATCGCATCATGAACCTGCCGCCGGCCTTTTTCCGAGAGCTGACGAGACTGAATGGGTGATCTTCTTTCTTCACAGGGGAAGTGATCGAAGGCATGGACCTCGTTCTTCGGATCCAGGGCTACACTTCAGATCATATCTTGCGACGCCCTTCTGCCGACATCGTCGTAACCAGATGTGGCATTATTCCTTAAGGTGGCAAAATAAAGCCATGGTCCGCCGGTGCCCTCTAGTCGGTGCTTGCATGTCCCCGCCTCATGTTATCTATTGGTTCTTGCTATGTGACACTTGACGATATGTATCCGTAGTAAGCTTATGATATCCCTAATTCACGAGTTACTTATCGCTTGTAGTTATCTGCGGCTGGATTTTCGTAGGATAGAACATATATTACATTTTATTCATTTCTAGCAAGGCACGTTGAGCAGCTGGACGTCGTTGACGACCGTACGTAAGTGACCAGGGACCAGTTCGGCTTTCAGCGGCCCGGGGCCCCGGGGGATTGGGAACTTTAGCCGCTGAAGTACATTAATGGCTTGCTCTGCTACGACGACGACACCTCTTCCAGTGACATTACAATTCTCGGTATAGGTCTCTTTCGCAATGGGAAAGCTGAACATTGCACATCACAAGTCATACCATCCTTACCGTAGGGACAACATCGAACGTGTTCGTCGAGATGAAGAAGAAGCGAAACAGAAAGAGGCTGTGGAAGAGGGCAGGATGATGCTTGCCGTACGTACTTTTATCATTTGCTTGCAGGCATGCCCTTACCTAGATGCAGGACTCTGAAGCTCGGATAGACCTCTTGAGGCAGCGAGCTGGTCTTGGGAGGGCACAGTCGAGTCGTGAGGAGTTGGAGGTTGCGGTGATAGCTCCTGAAGCGGGACCCTCGACGCTCACAACAGCAAGTGGGCACATCAACCTATTTGAAGATCTGGAACGTGTATGTGATTCAAATATTGCCTTTGACTGAATGCTGACAGCTCTCGTCTGCTAGCAATCATTGCCATTAGCCATCCGCACATCCATGAAGAAATCATCAGAACCAACTGATAAAGGTGTGCCGTTGGCGCCCTCAGAGAAAGACTTGAAACCGTGGTATTCGGACAAGGACCACGAGCGGAATCGAGACCTCGAGGATGATCGAAAGTACGTTTCAGCTCTCCCTGTGGCGGTTTCAATTGAAACTTTAACATATAACATATTAGACTACGGGATCTAAAGCGCAAATCTGTTCACGATCCTTTAACATCGATTCAATCTCAGCTAGGTTCCCGGTCTACTCGAGAGGAAACCGTTGACGTCCGTAGATCGCGAGCGCCACCACGGAGGCCTCCAAGTCCTCGACCCAACGCCGATTCCCGCCCGCCCGAAGTCGCAGAAAGAGTCAATCGTGAATCTTCTGAACGTGAGCGAGCACTGGAGCTCATTCGTCGCAAGAAACGCGAAATGGCTGGGAGCGAAACTCCAAGTACAGTTTATGGAGGTATGGAAGGCGGATACCGCGACGTATTTAATCGCATGGATGTGGAAGCAGCTCACCGTACTCGAGATCGACGTTGGGATGGGGGAGACGACCGTAACTGTAGACGAGGGTCTAGTGGTAGATGGTGAGTCGCGGGTATCAGCGTGTTGATTGTGGCTTGACTGTGTACACTGAGTAGATATTTTCCTATGACCTTCATGTCGAATCCGAGGATACGGAGCGTGATGCCGTCTTCAGCGTGTCGCACATCTGGTTAGTCGCTCCATAAGCTTCTGTCATGCCACGCCCAACCTATACCCGCCAGGTTCGGTTCAAATTTAGCTCGTCGGGCTCACCGTGAGGAGTGCTAACACCGTAGAGTTGCCTTTATCTCCCTTTGGCTCGATCAGGCCGCGCTACGGAGTGGTGATTGGGGCGTGTAAGATGAGTGCTGACCCGAACGTTCAAAGCCGGTTCAGCATTTTCCATGTTTGCGACCGTTGAACGAAACACTCACTAGTCACTACTCATCGACGTCATCGGTGCTACCGGTTGGCCGCGGACAGGTTCAGTTGTGACAGGTGCTGACACCCGTCTATAGGTTCCTGGTCATTGAATAGTTTTATATGAACGTCTTTGGTGTCCCACGTTCAGTTAGCTTTCACCGCGGAGATCAATCTCCCCAAAGGAGGTACTCAGGGAAGATTCAGTGGTGCGCGTTTGAGCTTGTTTGATAGTTCTTCACATCTGCTGACTCCGCTTTCCCTAGTCCGCGACTTTCCGATGGTCGTTGGGTATCATCTGATTAGTGGAAATATCCTTGCGACGGTGTCTTCCTCAAAGGTTCATACCTGATTTGTCAATCCTCGAGACTCAACTGACAGCTACCCTCCAGAAGTCACTCTGTACATGGTGCCGCTTAGTTGAGCAGTTGAAAGTCATTCCCGCGGTGGACCCTTGCCGGTGAGTTCTCCCGGCTCGATGACATAGACAATGTCATCAGAGGACGCATGGTATTGCCATTGCATCCCAGTCTGTGACCTTGATAGCTTATGGAGCAATATCAACGGTTCGCGGCAGAAGCTGAAGAATGATGAATGCATGCTATCTTGAAGCGAATAAGGCTCCCAAAAACACCAGCTGTTCTCTCGGTGCCGGTATTCGTCTCACCGTGCTGCGCTACTACACCACAGCAAACCTGAGCAGCGACCAAAACATGCAATAATTCCACGATCATGTACGGATGTTCAAATTCAAGGCACACTCCATATGATGGCCCATCTTTCGGTTGAGCTTATTTGACCAAAGGCTCAGGCTAGCCACAGCCTCTCCTCGGATTTCACACACCGTAGTGCAGTAGTGCGGTATAAAAGCAGGTCGTTCATGGGGTGGACAAGGTCAGTAGCCAGTGTTAGAGTTATTTCGTCTATCTTGACTCATGTCTACCATCTTCGTAGGGTTTCTCTCGACGCTGGCCCTAGGCACCACAACTCGACCTTGTCTGCTTTTCTTGCACTATGTGCTTGAAGGTGGCCTCCGAGTCGTGGCGGCCGCAAGGATCAGTGTCGACGGATGCTTTGCGTTGGTGAGTAGGTTGTTGAGATTATCTCTATCTTTGATGTTCTGATGGTGTTTTTTCCTGCGAGCAGAACACATCTCTCGACTCTCATGTACTGCCGAGTTTTATTGCATTTCGGACTTGTTCTTTAAAGTTACTCGCGAGCACCTCTCATACTCAATTCAAGGCTGTCTAGGACGTCGTCGCTGTATCACTGCCTTTCTATTTTTGGTTTACTGAGCTTAGGCTGTGGATTGGCAATACGATATTGGCAGATTGACGCACGATTTCACCTACAGCATAGGTTGCGGGTCGAAATATATCCATCTGCCAATACTTACCCAAAGTCTCAATCGTTCTCTTCACTAATATCGGTAAACCCACTGGTGAAGCACTAATGTACAACTTGCTCAGCCATGATCAGGCGTGCCGTCCGGATTTGAGACCGCCAGTGCTACACTTGTGTGTCTGAACCGCCTGCATCCGGTCCAAGCCGCTGCATAATAACGCGTGGAGTCGTTGGAATGAGGGATCGGGTTGAAGTGGGGCTTGGCTTCACCATCGCATCAACAACAACTTCGACAAGCAAGGCTCATTATGCGGGAACTTGACTCTTGCGCGCCCTGCAGCGCATCATCCTCCGATACCGCCGGGATAGTGGGTTGCACGGTGAGTTATTATAACCTGACTAGAGGCATAAGGACCGCCTTGACCGGAGGAACTCGTAAACGTGGGCATCGTCAATGATCGTTCATCCATACGGACTCAGACTTTGTGACAGGCGTAATCGTTGTCGAGGTTTGACCTGTATGTGTTCAACGCCGGGCTAATTATATGCACTCCGCATTTATCTTCGTTATTTTTAGGGATAACGCTTTGCAGCCACCATGCTGGTACCCGAAATTGAAGGACGCTGGACGGATTCGAGATGGTGGCGCCTTCGGCGTGATCACACGAGCCCCACATCTCGAGTACTGTACTATTAATTCGCTAGAAATGCTGGTCACGCTCATGAAGTATAAGTTAAGACCAACAGCTACGTAGGGCAACTGTCATTATTGTCAGTGACAGATGCCACTGCAAGTCGAGCAACCGAAAACGCTATCCTTATCATCTTATCAAGGACGCTGAAGGAGTAATGTGCACAGCCACGGCGCCGACCAAATGAAGGTGAACGCCGCAAAAAGAACCGAGAGATAAGCGCTTTCGATCCTCGAGGACATTTACTCACCATCTCGGTCGATAGTTTGAACCCAAGGTCGCTTGGCGGACACCAGAAGATACGACGAGCTTTTCTAGCGGACGAAAGGTGTTTTTTACACTATGTCAGACGTGATTGGACGCGAGCGGTCGCCGGGCGGTGTTCAGTCGAACCCTGTTTTTGTGCCGTCGCTCGTCAGACTGGACTGCGATTGCTTGGTTCCCGGGACGCTGACGGAGAAAATCGGTCGAAGCTGATCTTCAAATGGCGCAAGGCAGCACAGGTGTCAAAACTGTGGAAGAAACGCGGCTGACAGGGCGTGCTAACATGCCGCAGATCTGGATTAGGCGAGGGATAGCCCTTAAAACCTAGAGCGGCTGGCCTACCTTCCCTCAAGTTGTCCTCTCCAGTCAGGCTCACTGTAGAGCTCCAACGCTTTCCCTCCTACCGCCATGACTCTCGCGACGCCCCTTGCTCTTTTCTGTCAGGTTTTCTTGTTTGCAGCTCTTTATGTCTCTTCTTCCTATGCACAAGAACATCTAGTCTTCGCTCACCACGTTGTTGGCTTCACATTTAACTATACCGTCGACGATTGGACAAATGGTGCGTCTTGCTCCCACGCTCATCTTACTCTTCATTCAACTCTCCTCTTCAGATATCCAACTCGCTCAGTCGAAAGGTATCGACGGCTTCGCCCTCAACGCTGGCCATGAAACCTGGCAACCCGGCCAGATCTCCAACGCCTATACCGCAGCACTGAACTTCACCGATTTCAAGCTGTTCCTGTCCTTCGACATGTCATCATTCCCTTGTCAAAATGTCAGTGACGGAGACCCGTTGCGACAGATGATCAATGGTTACGCTCAGCATCCCAATCAAGTGCAAGTTGACGGCAAGATGTTGATTTCCACATTCGTCGGTGACAACTGCACATTTGGCGCCCAATCTGTCGACCAAGGTTGGCTCAACACTGTCAAGAGCAATGTGTCCGCGACATACTTCATTCCCAACTTCAACGCACCGCCGGAAACTATGGGAACGTTCACCTCGATAGATGGTATCTTCAACGTGAGTTGTTGCTTTGCTTTTACTGTGTCCGACATACCCATCATTGATCCACAGTGGAACGCCGCATGGCCGGAAAGCGCTTCTTCTGCTGCGACCGACGTTACCCTGTTCTCAGCAACCAACACGAACATTACCTTTGACCCAGATCAAAGGTACATCGACCGCCTGGGCGAGCGGCGATATATGGCCGGTGTCTCGCCCTGGTTCTTCACCGTAGGTATTTTCCGCTTGTTATCTCTTGCGGACTTTGCTTAGGTATCAACGTCTGTTTTTAGCACTACGGACCGCCTCTGAACAAAAACTGGATTTACCGCGCCGATGAATGGCTTTTAATCCAGAGATGGCAGATGCTTGTGGAAAACCGAGACAAGATTGCGTTCGCTCAGATTATCTCGTGGAACGACTACTCTGAGTCGCATTACGTCGGCCCATATGAGGGTACGCCGCCCGATGGTACCAACTGGGTACAAGGCTTTGATCATACTCGTATGTCAATCATTGATGTTGAATTGTCCATCACAGTGCTAACTTGATGGTTCCTCAGCCTGGCTCGATCTGATGCAATATTACATTACCGCGTACAAGACCGGTTCATACCCGGACGTCACTGATGACCGTATCTTCCTCTGGGGTCGTCTGTATCCTGCCAACATGACTCTCGACGACCCTATCGGTATTCCTGATAACTGGCAATGGGTATGTAACAGTTCATCATTCCCGCTGGAGCTTGTCACTAAGCGTTTGAATTCATCAGGCGTCAGACAAGGCGTGGGGTGTTGCATTGCTCGGGCAACCCGGTACTCTTCATCTGACGTGCGGCACTGACACGACATCAATACCCGTGAATGAAGGTCAAAATCTCGTTCAGCTGTCATTGTCGCAGTCATGTGGTGTAACGTCTGAACTCACGCGTGGAAAGAAGAACGTCAAGGTGATGGACTACACACCTCTCGGCTTCAACTTCAGCACAAACCCGCCACCCCAATATAACTTCAACGCTTTCGTCGCTGCTTCTCCTGCAGGGGCTGGAGTCACTTCAAGCGCAATCCTCTCGAGCACAATATCCTCATGGCGGATGCTTCTCGCAGTTTGTTTTGTGGTCTCTGTTTTCCTTTCATGATAGATTCTCTTTCTCTCTCTTTGTTACTTATCTCCTATACCTGACTGGAAAACACCATGGACTTGATCCCCTTCGAAATAGTGTATCATTCATATAACTGGGAGGCTTGGCGTCGTGCCCTCGTTTTCGCGCAAGGTTCTCTCATATCATTATTACTAGCCCATTGAAATGCATACTTGTTTTTGTCACCCGTGGATGATCATCCTCAATCTCCGTATAATCTTCCGATGGCCCAACACGGTGACTATGCAATGACTCCGGGCAACAAATCCTCATGATGGTCCCCGGAGATCTGATACAATGGCTCTCTTAATGATGTCATAAAGGAAAACGTATACCACTACGGTATTCGAACCAAGATGAAATGAAGCCAAATGTGACCTTCAAAATTGAAATTGTCGAATGAGATACTCGTGGACCCACGAAATGATCACCCAACCCAGGAGCCCACCGCGAGGGAATCAGACCTCATGCTGCTCGTACGAACATATACCAGCATCATAACATCTGGTCTCCCTCTGGCGGAGCCCTGGCTTGATATGCCACAGTGGCTGCTGGAATATGGGTGAAGGGGAGGATAGGGAGGAGAGTAGGGGTGTCCTGGCCAGGGCTATCGACAACGTTTATAGTCGGCAAGCACCGAGGTCCTGTATAACAGTCAAGTTCAGCGCTTCCTAAAGGCATTGCCAATTTTGGGCGCGTAGAGGTATATATGGTACTCAATACATCCTCTCGGTAAACATTGGGGTGCGATAGGAGTAACTGGGCAAGTGATATCGCATTAGCCAGTGTAGTTCATACATCTGAATGGTTCTGACAGTCAGGCAGGATGAAGACCTGAACATTCTCCGAAATAAAGGGTACTTATTTCGTTCGTCAATGAAGTTCGACTACAAGTCTTACCACTGGCACTCGTTCTAGAGGTCCAGACAACGGATATGCATCTGCCACTCAGGCTCGACCAAGAGCAGGAGTGAATGCCAGAGGGGCCCTTCATCAGCTCCTCAGAAGTTGACGCCCACCATCGGTGAGCTTTGGTTTCGGCAATTCCTCGAGGCTATCATATATTCTTCGATTTATCGAGCGCCCACATCGTGGAGCGCAGCTATCAGTCACAGTGAGAAGGTACTCAACATCTTCCTCTCAGAATGCATGTTTCGAGGGCAGGAAACGTCATCGACATGACCCGCTGAACTTCCAAACGACAGCATATAAAAAATGCCTCCGTAAGGAACTAACTTCTCCTGCACCTATCTCCTCCAGCTTCTGCAGTTGCGCGACGAAGTCATATCATGAGGAAATATGTGTCCTTTGACTATTTGACGAGGCGCTTGAGGTTCAGCCCAATTTGGGCATTATTGTAGTAAGAAGGCTTCACCCGAACGCTCACAGACTGAGAAACCATTGTTCTCTTGGGTTGGTTCCCTTGGGATCACACAACGATGTCTATTTCAGTCACAATGACCCTTGGTCATGTTATCAACCTATTGTTGTGCT
Source organism: Somion occarium (assembly GCA_964035595.1). Classification (NCBI taxonomy): domain Eukaryota; kingdom Fungi; phylum Basidiomycota; class Agaricomycetes; order Polyporales; family Cerrenaceae; genus Somion; species Somion occarium. The sequence goes on along the minus strand of OZ037949.1, from coordinate 217,940 downwards.
ATTCGAGGTTGTCACTTAACTTTTCACACCAGGTCGCTTCGAGGAGTCAGACAGAAGTACAAAAGATTGAAGCAACTCGCTTTGAACACCCTCTTCTATAGCACTATCTTTTGGAATCATTCTGCGGACCTCTTCTACCTTAACCTCTTACTGATCATAATCACGAGGCCAACATTACAATGAACTCCCAAACTATTCTCTTTCCTCCTCCACCTCCGACGACCAATCTCATTGAAGGCAAGCATCGTCTTCGTCTCATGCGTTCTACCAGGAAGTTGGGAGCAGTCCTTGGGACCGTGGCTCATGTCTCAGAGTCGGACCCAAAGTCGCTCCCCGTGCTGCTACCCATTGGCGTCCAGCACAACGCGAGACCAAGTACGAGTTCAAGCACAAGCTCCGTGGACTCTGTAAAGTCGTCCAGGCGGCAGGGGTCCATTTTCTCAGTACCCACGTTGATGCCGGAGTCGGTTTACACTTCTCCTTCTCCAATGTCATCAACATCATCGCTTTCACTTGACAATGACACAAAGTCAGAGACTCATTGTACCAGTCGTGACTCAAAGCATAAACTGAAGCGACCTGCCGCTTTACCCCGGCCTCTCGTTCTCCGCCTGAACGCAGTGCCGCAGCGTCTACAAGTTCCATCTACTCCTCAGACACTTCCTTCAACCCCCTCCATCTCAGCTACCCTCATACCTCCGAGTCCATATGGGCCAGACACTCCAACTACCCCCATCTCTCCGACACCTTCAGAGACTCGTCGAAAGCGTATGGCGAAACTTACCCGGACCCTGGGTGAGACGATCCCTCCCCAGCTCGTCACTTTCGCGAGAAAGAAGGTCTCTACGCCTACGCTGAAAATCAATTTCTCTCCCGATGTTACCCCTGCGGTAGTTGCCAATAAGGCGGGAAGAAGACGGAGCATGTCTGTCGACTTTGATGCTGGGCGCAGCGAAAATATGTCTCCATACCCTCGATCTTCTCGAGTTTGGGTGACTGAAAACAAATCATGGAGAGGAGAATGGAACCGGAAGGACATCAAGGATGTTCAGAAGCAATTACGTTCGTTGAAAGCCCGCTGATTGAATGTCAATTTCTTGTATTGTCTCTCTGGAAACTTGACTCTTAGATCCGGATTCACTCTTCATTTTGTACTCTGGATTATCCTCAAGCCTTAGTCTCGCATTGTAGCTTCCCACTCAGCCTTCGTCGTGTAGCCTTAGATCTATTGATTCGTCCTGATTATCGTTCATATTCTGTAAACCTGACTACATTAATAGCGTCATTACTATTGTATGCTATTGTATGACATTTCTATTCTTCCTGGTCAATCGTAACATTCTGCTCAGAAGAGATTTGCATGGGATAGGAGTGACCCAAAGCATCCTGGGAGCTGCTGGAAGAAGTCGTCGAATGTGCATCTGTAGAAAGCCAGCGCTGGTTATTTTGGTAGGCGTCGATGAGCATATAGCGGGCGTTGCAAGCTTGAGAGCCTGTTAACTCAGCGACAAGGATAGTATATGATCTCAGCTCATCCGCGTAGAACCGCGCAAGGCGATTCATATAGCGCCTTATGTCATGCAGAGGGCGTCTTTGCTCGGATAGCGGCAGAGGAGAAAGTGCGGTTGGGCTGAGAGATGTAACTTCAGTATCAATCCAGTTTGCGCAAGAGAATGTTGACATACAGGAAGGTGTATAAACCAAGGCTCTTGAGCACAGTAAGTATTATGGAAAGAGTTTCTTCCGAACGACTCTCGGCAAGCACGACGTCCATGAGTCGGCGAAATTCGCCCCCAATAGCGATGCATCTTAAGAAAGAGTCGGAGGCGCTGTACATGATATCCGGTTCGGCGTTGTTTTCCCTATCGTTGACGCGATTAATCACAAGATACTTGAATACAAAGCAGAACTGAGAAACCCACCGTAAGATAGTCACAATATCTCTGTATATCGACTCCAGGGGTAAGTAATCCGCTTCTTGAGGAGAGACATGTTTGTTCCCTTTGAGCACGTACTCCATTGCCACGAGAATGAATTTGAGGATAGATACATCCATATCTAACCAGATGCTCTGCAACAACGGAGCGTCCGGTAAGCCCAGGAAATCTGGCGAATAATACAAACTAAGGAACCAGCGAGGAACGTCTCGACTCCGTAGGAGGCGGATACATGATTGAGGGTGCGTCGACAAGGCGGCAAGAAGCATACTGCTCACAGCGTGGACATCAGAGATAGCCGTCCTATTCACGCGAACAGAAGTGTTCGTATAAGTAGCAGGGTTTGGAAAGTCATTGAGACACATGCATTTGAGGAGTTTTATGAGATCGACGTCCAAACATAAGGATGCCGCGACAGGGCTTGCGCGACACAACTGCGTAAGGAAATAGAGAAAAGGAACTACCGGGTGCTGACCATTAACATGATTGGCCAGGTATGCCCGATATGCTTTTGGTAGACTGGAGTCCGGTGGGCAGCCTTTCTGTACGAATGGCTGCAACCAACGCATAATGTGTATGATGAAGAGCCGAAGATCACGTCTAGACCACGTCACAAGAACACGGACCAGGGAGACGGCGTGGAATCGACTAATGGAGATGAAGAGCAGCTCGCATGTCTGGCGCTGTACACATTTGTCATACATGGTAACTCTGAGGGCCGTGTCAGGAGAATGATGGGAAAGATGATTGAGAAAACCTCACCGGAAAACTTCAAGAACTTCTGCGTGCAAGTTGATGATTTGTTTAGTGGGGGCGGAGGAGCCCATCTCGAGCGGGAGGATGGACGAAATGGTATTCAGCCTTGCACATATGATAGACTTGATCAACCTCGATAGAGACAGTCTTTCCCTTTGAATAGACATTCCCTGGAGATATACTCCAGGACCCAAGTCCATCTTGCCAGAAGCACTGACAAAGGGCGAGAACGAAATTGCGTCAGCCTCCTCTATTGCTTCTTCGTCTGTCTTGATGATCATTTGTTCTGCCTCGGTCAACTGCGTAAAGAACCGTATGACTCGGAAAGCCAAGCTTGAATCGCGCTGTTGTAAGTGACGCAGGCTCTTGTTGACTTCCAGCGAATATCTACTGTCTCGTCTGGGATGAATCCTGAAGTCACAGTTAGCTCAGTTTCCCAAATGGCACTGCATAAGCAAGCGTACCAGCCAGATGGCATATATTTCAATATGTCCATCAGGAACATATCAGCCTCATCCCACTTTAGAAGGTAGTGCACAAGATCTGTCGTATTTCCTTCAAGAATAATCAGTAGAATCAGACTCCAAGCCTTGGCCTTTATGCGAGTAGAGTACAAGTCGCGTCTGTGGGTACTTGTGAGCATATTGTCGATGTGAGGCAGCGGAACAAGCGTACCTCGCGAACTCGAGTAGGTCCCCACATATGTGTTCATCGGCCGCTTGCGTGTGTCCCGGTCTCAGCTGAGAACTGATGGTAGTGAGTCGACGTTGGATGGCAAAGGCCTCAATGCCTTTGCGAACTAGCCCACCAACTGCCATAAGGAATTTACCAGTGGTCACGCCAGGTCCTGGAATGGTGCTACGAGACAAGGACGAATGAGTAAACGACATAGAGCATCGATCGTCGGTCAATGGCAGGTCTAGATATTGCATAGGAGGGGACAACATCCTGACATCGGGTTAACTGGCTGTGAGCGTACGGCAGATATACCAAACCCAAACGCAGGGAAGTTAAATCCCTGAAGAAAATCATCCCTCATAGGATGTGGCCGGCTGTGCCGAAATGATTACAGGAACTCATCAAGCGGCGCTGCGGCGGTGTTGCCAGAAGTCAGAGTAAGCTTGAAACAAGTAACAGGGCGTCTAGATGCCATGGACTAAGCTGCTTTGAAGCTGCCATATCCCGACCATATATCTCTTGCCCATTTGGATTGGGTATTCAAAGTCAACTTGTACGAAAGACAGACCGACAAGCTCACCGAGAAATGGAAAGCCTGGCTTGTGTTTATCAATACTTTGGTTAAAACAGCCCCTGGTGGATGGATCTCCAGACGGAAGGACGAAGAGAAACGAGTAGCACATGTACTCATATAATTCGAAGAACAACAGAACTAGTCCGTCCGTACGACATATCACGAAGTCATTGTTGTCATGACATCGCCCTGAGTGCAATGCTGTAGTTGCCCGAGATTCAGGTGGTCTTGGTAGGCACGACCAATGATTAAACAGAGTGGCCGACTTCGCGTGCGAAATGTCAAAGCAAAGCGAAAGCGACAACGTAAACACAGCTAAAATCATTTTTGTAACCTTGGAGCCAAGGTTTGTGAGCTGCACAAAGGGACCGGCGACTGCACAAAACCAACAAACTGAGCAGTCGCACATGCTCTAGCTTCTTTCCGCAGCACCTTTACTCTTCTTTTTCTTCCTCTTCCTTGCAGCACCGTCCTTTTCTGCCGACGCAGGAGTACGTTCCTCGTTTTCCTGCGCCTCTTCCAACGTCCGTTTCTTCGTGTTCGGCTTGGCAGCTTCTGTTTGAGTCGGGACAGGTTGCTCTTGACCTGTGAGTGCTGATGCGACCAACCCTGTAGTCTCAGCTTGTTGCTGATTTTCCACCGCTTCATCTTGCTCCGACGGTGCTTGGGTCAAGTGCTCAGGAATCACCAGCTTTGGCTCGGAGAGAATGGCACGATATGTCTTGCGTGTTTCTAAATGAATGTAAACATCAGATATGAACAAGAAGTAAGAGCTGAATGCACATACGAGCTCGCAAGATCAGAGCTTGAGGAGTTTTGGTTGAGGAATCATGAGCTAAGTTCTGCGCCAAGCTGAGGAAAGTTAAGCTAGCAAGAGGACATGAATAATTGTTTCCCCGAATTAAAATTGGATAGCCTTACAGATTTCCCACATCCCTCGGTGCTCTCAAATCGGCCTGGTTCATGGCACCACTGCTTACAATGATACCTTTGCCTTTTGTTACACGAATAACCTCGCGAGCTGCTGCCCACCAATTTCGTTTCGCCGAGGAACCGCTCTCCGTCCCCGCGACACCAAGGCTGGGATCGGCTTCTCCACCAAGGGCACCTGCATATGTAATCTCAAAGACAGCCCCATTCTTGATTGCTGAACGGATGAGAGTGTGCTTTAGATTGAATGGAAGGCGGGGTAGCGTGAGGGGTAAGGAAATTATATGGGTGGTCAGGTTTGAGGGTTGGGTGTGCGTGAGGCAGGCGAGAGAGAAGGTCGTCGCAGTTGTTGGCGTTAGTGCCAAGATGTCATATGGAGCAACGAGAGCGGCACTGCTTGTAGTCTAAAACTGTGGTCAAAATCGAACCAAAAGAGCAGGATAGGTGGGTTGCGTACAAGACCAAAGCCCTTTTCACTTTCCTCGTCTAGGACGATCGTAAGCCTTTTCAAATATGCAATACCGGACCTTTTACGCAGCTGTGACAGGAGAGGGTCGAGGACGTTGACATGCATTTTGGGATCAATCTTCTTTTGTACTGTCTGATTGAATGCAATCACAGTGTATCCTACTAATGCTTCACAATCAGAATAACAAGAAGAATGAGCAAAATCGTGACAGACAATGTAGAAGCAGGTCAATTCGTGCTTCGATCGCGGACACCTGAGCAGGAGTAAAAGCGATGGTGGATGTAGGTTGAGTCTGTGGTTGTTTTCCCTTCCCTTTCTTCGACTGCGTGATCGGTTGTCCTTGGATTGGCAGGACAGGAACATTCAGGTCAATATACATCTTGTTGAGCACGTCCGTTCAAGATACGCGTAGTTTGTGAGTGTCTTCGCGAATTTTCTGAGTTCGCCAACGAATAGTGTGAATCAGGGAACGTATGAAGCGAATATATCAATCCTCTCCTGAGGAACAAACAGAAACACCAAAGTAGTTGTTAGTTAACCACATGCAAACCTACTAGTGTTGGATTTACCGAGCTTCTTAAGAGGTCAAATCAATGTAGCTTAATCTTGTGTGGTACTTCGTTACGCGTTTTGAAGTGATGAGACCCGCATATAGTGTTTTAGCGTTCGGCAAGTTGTGGTACAATTCAAGATCGTGTTTGGCGCCAATTACTCTCCTTACGACTCATATGAGTACTTTCATCTAGAACTTGAGTTTGAATGGAACTCGGATTTGAGTCATACTTCGATGTCGTATGGATGTTTTGGTGAGACATATGATATGTTAGAATATTCGCCTGACTTTTTAGATCGTCGAGCTGCCTCACCGATGCCTCACGCTTGATGTGTGGCACACGAAACTCCGTGTCGAACTTACACGGAGTCGGCAATCTAAGAACAATGATTCTTTATCTGCCTATATTTTGTGCCTTAAGCTGCCGGAAGTGTTTTCACTTGTACTGACATTTTCGCCACCGCTACGCGTGACCTCTCGCGTGTCTGTTTTCTTTGAAATTCCGCACGTCCACTCCTTATAAATTATCTACCATGGCAGAGGCGGAGTCCTCCAACTCTCCCCAGGCATGTTCACATACGATCTCAAGGAAATTTTGTACCTGCTGAACTTCTTCCCCAGACTTTGCAAGACGAACGTCGCGTCCGAGAGATACTACTTCCTGCAAGTGCCATGGAGTCACAGCAACAAGTCGACGACAATCTCGAGCGTGCTACGGAACCTCCTGACTCCCGGGAATCTTCCTTTGACGATTCATGCATGTCTTTCACTTCCGACAACCTGGGCTTTACATTCACACCTCTTGCACAATTGAAAGACTACGACGAACACCAATGGCCCGATGTCGTTCATGGCCACTCGGCAGATCCAGGACACGAATCCATGCATTCCAACGGGGGATCTGTAATAGATGATGAGGGCGCTGACAGATCTTCTCGGTTCACTGCTGCTGAGAAAGGGAAAGGAAGAGCTATTTCTAAGGATCGCCTTGATGACGTCCATCCGAATGAGTCTTCTGAAGCACCCAAGACGCAGCACCGTTCAACGAGCAAGAAACGTGCCAGAACGTCCTCCTCTGAAGACGACCCTGCTCCTCACAACGACGCGGAGGTAAGTCCAGTCGGAAGTCACCTTTGTTCGTACTACCTAATTGTTCGTTTATAGTCGGTTAATTGGGAAACGCATATCAAGGACAGCATATTACGATATATCAATAACAAAGAAGATTCTTTCCCTCTCGGTCGTCGAGTGGACTCAACTGTGAGTGCCACTACCTCTCGCTCGCCTTAGATTTCTTACTAACTCCGATTCTAGTTGACATTTCCATCCCAATTTTTGACTGGCTTCTTTCAGTTGGCTGCAATCAGAGACCCACCAGGTTCCCCTTCTAGAATTGACAAACCTGAACATAAACTTGACAACTACGTTGAGGTCGCGAATTGGGCGAGATCATTCTTACACATGCAGTTCCGTCTTGAAGATAACCAGATTGAGGACAACGTTATAGTGGTGAGTTGATGCTTAATTGACGACATATCTTTGTACTTATGGTCTGAGGCTATCAGTTGTTAATGATGTTGGTAAACGACTTTTACGATACTCATATGAGGCTTGCAGATGCAATTGTGACGCAAGCCATAAAATATCGAGATGAGGATCGCCGGGATGTTCTAAAAGTGGAGGACTTCGTACACATTTTCGGTGCGAGCACTCTCTTAGCCAATCATCTGATTACCCACGCCTTATCCTGCAGAGAGGATCCAGAATGCTCGTCATGATCGTATTTATGATGCTCTCGAAGCTCGCAGAGGTCTGTGGCAACGACTCCGCATGTTGATGCTCGGACGCTAATTGTAGCATCTCGCGTATAGCCCGTGCTCCTCGCCATCCTACGCATATCCCAGATGCCACGACACGTTCCGGAAGGACTTCAAGACTCACTCCACAAGCCCAAGCGGCGTTGAGACAAGAACAGGAAAAAGAAAGGAAGAAGGAAGCTCGAAAGTTGAAGAAACAACAAGACCAAGTACGAAAGAATAATGAAGATATGGATTCTCAAGGTCTTGACGATAACAGCCCTTCTTTGGCAACTGGTCAAGTGTGTCCGACTTGTCATCGATTGGTTCCCGGTGAACAGAACGACATGGCAATCTCTCCAAAATCTCGAAAGAAGCCTGCGAGGAAAAGGGGCAAGAAAGCTGCTCCCTTACGGACGAGGGTGCCAAAAGTTTCTGAAAGTCCGGCTCCTTTGCTCTCTGTTTCTACTGCTGTAGCAGAAGAGGAGGAGGAAAGTTCTGACGGGGAGCCTAACGATTCTGCTCAGTCCGGGAGGCGTCCGGTACTCAAAGTCAAGATACCAACCAAGAGGGACACAGTCAAGGCTGAGTCGCCCCAGCCTGGCCCATCAGTGATTTCAACCATTCCTTTAAGGGCCCCTGTTCCCATTCGTCCTCGGCCTTCTGACTCGCTTGATCCAAACTATCACTATCCCGATATCCCACCTGGTTATACTGGCTCTGCGAATAATGCTGCGACTCTACTCCCAATTAGACACGGCGGACTTCCATCAACCTCAAGTCCGTTCTCTCAAAGGAATTGGAATCCTGGTGAACCTTCTCGTCCTAATCTTGGTGCCACCCACTTCCCGATTTCCGGACAGTCCCCTTACTTGGCGATCCCAACATCTAACGCGTTCCCAGCTTCTGGTATACCTTACGCACCTCCTCTTCCGGATATAAATTATCCTCCTAGGCGACGCTCTAATTCTAGCTCTGAAGCCAGGACTCATGATAGTCAAGTGCATGGCCATCGTCGGGGGCTGTCTCATGATCTAGGGCTTTCTCATAATCTTGGGATATTCATGGACGGTGGACCTAGAATTGCAATATCTTCTGCTCTTCCGATAGGTGATCCGTCGTATGGGCATGCTCTGCTGTCTGCCGTAGGCACTCAGACTGGGTCACAAGGCGGTCTACAACAAGCAGGCCCTGCTCTGCCAACCCAAACTCAAGATTTACCTCGCAATGGGCTACCACAAGATTTGCCAGGACCTGCTCAATTTGTACGTACCTGCCCCTAGACTCTTCCTTATTCCGCTGATAAGTAATACGACTATTCCTACAAAGGTCTTCCGCAATACCACGCCCGAAACATACCTGAACGCAAGGACTCAACCCAGACCAGGCCCATCTACCTCCACATCTCACACTGCACACCCACATCAAACCTTCCCCACCCCAAACGCTAACCCCACCACAACTCTACCGCAACCTCCTCCACTTGGTACCCCATCATTTCCATCTACGCCATACAGCGCTATCACGCCCACAGCCTATTCAGCCTCCCCAGCTCCTACTATAACGACTGTGAATCGTGATTATACCGTTTCGCCTACGCTTAGTGCAGATGAAGGACGATTTGGGTTGGAGGTTAAACGGGAACAGGTGGAGTGTCATTGGGAAAGTGGGTTGCCGGTGGTGTCTTTGGGTGGTGGTGCTGAACGGGTTTGGAATCCTGTTGATCAAAAACAGGAGCAAGAGCAAGAGCAAGGGGAAGGGGAGGATAAGTCTGGTCTGAACCGGACGAACGCTGTCCTTGGTACCAGTGCTGCATCCGTAGGAATATCTGAAGACGTTAACGTTCCTGAAGAACAAGTTGAGGCTGGACCGAGTGCAGTCCCTGGCCATGGTCCATCGTCGGATTCAACTTCGACTGGTGACAAAGGTAAAACCCTGAGAAGGAGTACGAGGAAGATCCCGCCAAAGGTTGTGGGAGGGTTGGGGTCGCCTAAGAGGAAGCACGTGGCAAAGCGGAGGAAGTTGAGGAGGTGAAGTGTTATTCTTTTCTTCGCGACGAGTTCGTTTTTCTTGAATAAGACAATGATTGATATTTCACGATTGTAATGACTGTAGCGATTGAATTCAAGGTGTGACATATTCTATAGTATTAGCCTGTTGTTCTATCCCTATGAAAAATCCAAGCGTTCTCTATATACCATATATCAAAGAACCATATAAGGGCGAGCAGCGGTAGCGGAGCGGGGGGAAGGCTGAGTTTACGAGCTTACCATATAAGCAGTAGTCAATAATGTCTTATGCTAGTCTTCGAACTGCCGAGACTATCCAAAGGCCATTCGGGTACACCATTGGAACAACAGAATAAATCAAGCTGATTCAGCCTCAGGAGTCAAGGGCTACTACTGCGGGGAAGGGAGAACCTGTTCCTTCGGTCAGAGGTTCGTCGATGGGAGGCTCGCCCATGATCTCGCGAATCTGTTTTGTGTTGAGGAGTTTGGCGTATTTGGGTTGGATGAAGAGGGCACTCATAAAAAATGACGTCGTCAGTAACACAACAAAGATATAACCGGACAAACAAAAGCGTCCGAAGGGAGAATACTCACGTCGCCTCAACGAGAACAGTTCCCTCCAAGTCTTCGACACAACCGGAGACGGTAACCTTGCGGCCGTTTTGTTCAACCAGACGTGTTTTGATCACTATGAACTGGAAGGATAGTAAGTAAGTAATCGCAAAAAAAGGACATATTGAGGGTGGGAGGGAAGCTTACTTGATCAGCACGAGTAGGTGCTTTATAACTGATATTCAAGTTGGCAGTGACCCCAACCTTGTCTGGCAAGTTCAACAAGGCCTAACAGAACATAGTAAGACCCATTGAATGTCACTGAGAAGCAAAAGAACTACTCACGATCCGGCCAAAGCTCTCATCGAGCAAAGTAGCCAAAAGACCACCATGGATGATACCCTCATGACCACAAAGACCCCGTCCCACATGCAAGAAGATCCAAGACTCGCTTTCATCCCTCTTCGCCCTGACAAGCGGAGGAAGAGCAAGCTTCCCGGGACCTCGGAGTGCACCCGCAGTCAAGCTATTCGCCCTGCGTTCCTCGGAAAGCGTCACGAACGGTCGAGTCTCGTACCACTGACGGGCATCATCACGTTGTCGGTGTGCCTCCAGAATAGAAAGCGTCTGAAGAGAGTCTTCGAGACTTTCGACATATGCTATTGATTCGGGCGCGTTGGGGTCTGGTGGGGGAGGTGCGGAACGGGGAGAGACGTAGGTCGCGATTGTGGGAGGGTATAGTGAACCGGCGGTATAGGAAGCAGCGGCCAAAGTGGAAGCTGCAGAGGCCATTCCGAGATATTTGGAGATATTCCCGGAAGGATTTGACGAGTTTGAGGAAGTGGAGGAGAGCCGTGCGTGTAGGCGACGGTGAGCGAGTTTCTTGCTCGCAAGGAGTTGTCTGCGCGCGACGGCGGACAACATGGTGGATGGGGAATGTTGAGGTCTATAGAGTACAAGGGAAGGTATAGCAGACGTATAGAGTAGAGAGGTGAGGAACGCCGGCAAGGGTCACCGCCATGGAATCACAGAGAAAAATTATCAGATAAGATGGCGCAACTTACCCGGTCCATCCCGCATCTAGATCTAAAGCCTTTGCCATACTTGGCAGGGCCCCCATTGACTTCAACGTTCGTTGCATATTTCCACTCGAGTGAAAGCCAGGACAGACTGGTTCAGCTAGAATGTTTGTGGGTGTGTAGGTGCAAGTTGTTGTGATGCGATTCTCAACAGACTAATGGACGTTGGCTTATATATTCTATTCGACACCGGAGAAAGAACGGAATATGCTCGATGCGATGTATCGCAGAATGTAACATACGGTACATGCAAAATGGAGATCAAGTGATACCCATTATGCAAGACCCATTCAAACCATACGACATATAGACAAATCGCACAAGTGACCTCCAAGTAGCAGAGTGTTGGCTGTCTTGTTGCTTAACACCGCGGAAATGGATCACCCAACCCCTGACGTATTCTTTCATACTTTCATTTCCTCTGTTACACCTTCTGGCGTTGATTCCGACGCATTGTCTTCACTCCGAGCGATAGCACGATCGGCGGCAGCACCAACAGCGACGAAATGCCTCCTCTCAACCTCGGATTCGCCACCCCCAACGCTAGACTCCGACTCGGGCACCTGCAAAGCTTCACCAACACCTTCTATCCAGTCAAAAGACACTTGTTCCATGAAATCATTCGGCCGCAGTCTGCGTATCGCTTCTTTGTTTTTCTCGTGGGGTCGTGGATGTTCGTGGAGGAAGTCCTTGAACGCGAGAAGGTCGCTGTGCCGTTGTCCTTCTTCCTTACTAATGACGCCGTAGACTTCCGGCGAGCAGCCATAGGCAAATATGCTGTACCTCGGATGTTTGTCTCTGGTCTTTTTCGCATGTCTGGAGGTGCTTGAAGACGCTTGCTCCTCTCCGGCCTGATTCCTCCCCTCTCGCGCAACCCGCGGATATGGTTTTGGAGGTCGAACATCCAAGTCAACGACCATCGTCACGTATGGTATTTTGTCGCCCTTCTTCTTCCTCACCGACGACAGAAACCCATCGATTTCGCGTTCAAAAATACCTCGGTCCCGTAGTCGTCTGACTTGGCACATCAACGCAGAGATATTGTCGTTGGATATCGGGAGGTCCCTGTCAAGCAAGATCCCCAACACAAAGTCCACACTACTACCCTCCGTCCCAGAGCAAATGAAACCCATACACCGAATGAAAGCCGCCCTCAGTGCAGGGACCGTTATCGCAGAATCGTCTCCCGCACGAACGAAATGGGTCACACGAATAACGGACTTCTTGAACACTTCCCTAAAAGTCTTGCCAGGTTCACCATTCGCTGGGGTGGAGTCCAAGATCGCCTGGGCGTGTTCCTTCGAATAAAGCTCCTTGATGAAACTAACAACGCCACACCCCTCGCTAAAAAGGAATTCCCTTCCTTTCGCATCCTTGGCCACGGCACGCAGATAGGCCGTCATGACCAAAGCACGTACGACAACTTCGGCTCGTCGATCGGCTTTGATCATAGACCCAGAACCCAGCCGAAAGTCCTTTTCCAGTATGTCGCTCATTGCGTCTTTAGCACCCCCTTTCACGGTCATGAACAAGTGCATCTGCTGTGCCGCACCTTCGGCCATGATAGGTTCAGAGGAGTATCCAGTCTCGATGAGCTTGCCAAATCCTGAGGCAGAGTACAGCACGCGCATGTGTTTTTCGACTTGATAGATTTCTCGGAGTAACACTTCGGGGCTTCTTGCGTAGTCGATGTTGATGAGCATGTCGACGACGGCGGCTAAGCTGCGTGGACCGTATTCGATACGGATGTCGGTATGTTTTTGTTCTATCTTTACTTGAGCCCCGATGTACATTAGTTTTCCTCTGGCGAGGAGGATCAGAGAGTATTTCATGAAGTTCTTGTCGCTCGAGTGTGCGCTCTCGAGCATAGACCACCATCTACAATGAATGAGGTTTAGCAGATGTGTAAAGATGACTAGTGTTGGAAGATACTGACAGAGGACGTCCGAAGCGCACCAAGAATGCTACATCAGATGCTTTCTCTAGAGTCAACTCTCCGAGCTCCTCCATCGATATCGGTAAATGCGGTGAACAATCAAATGGGGTCTCGGTAATCGGAGGATGAATGATCCTAGCGAGCCTTGAAGGACCATAAAGAACTTCATCTGTCTTTAGCGGAAGGTATATCTCTGGACTGGTTGAGATGAACACGGTCATGACTTGGACGCTGGTGTCTAACCAAGGATTGATGCATGACAGGAAAATTTCGTAATACGACTTGTTACTGATACGACTTCCCCAATTGTTGATCAGATATTTGTTGGCCAGCTCATGTGCTTCGTCAAAGTATAGCAGTAGCTTGACGTCCATGGGATTACCAGTTGGGACCCAGTCGTACTTTGGAGTGCTTGGGAGGTGCACGATCAGGTCCAGGAGTTCATTGAGACCATCGTACATGTCCTTTTCGGCATCATCATCTTTCTGGTGAATGAGAGATCTCAGGGCACATACATTCTCATAAATACGCAAGACACTCACGTGGAAATGTCTAGCAGTAGCAGCCCGCACAACTTCGGAATACATGGCATCCCGGTTCTTCCTGTCATCCTCTTCCAGATACCTACGCCATGACATTGCCAGCTCCTCGTATGTCTCAACGGGTGATTCTGATATCAAAATTCGTAGGTTGGCCACAACCGCTTTGAACAGAGATGCGAAATATCTCCGGAAGTATAGCTCGAGCTCGAGTTCAGTGCGCATCCAGTTCGTCACGAGGTGATGATAAACTTCGGAATCCGACGGCGGGTAAGCACCCTGTTCTGCGCAGAGTTGAGTAATGGCGTATGGGGACATTGGCATTGTGGTACCAAATTCATGAGAGACTTACGGGAGTCCGCCGGCGGGCGTATGTTACAAGGAATCGTGAAGACGAGGTCAGATGCCTCGTGAACCATCCGAGACTTTCCGGTCCCGGAACTCTGTACGACAGCTATTGAGTTTGAGTAACGTACAGCCCTATCACGTTCAGCGCGGTTCAGGTTGTAGACGAAGAGTGCATGATGATCTCCGATATATGGTGCCTCCCATGAACCCTGGATTGCTATGATACGAGTTCATGTGAGTTCACGGTTCCTGGATGAGGAAACGCGACTTTACCAATGTCGTAAGGACGTGTGTCTACGGTAAGTGGTATTGTGCGGAATGAACGGGTGAATGGTTGACGACGGGGTTTGCATTGAAAAATCGCTGATAAGAAATGTTGGAGTTCGCGCGACTGTGTGTCAGACTGAACTGTACTTGCCTAGGTTTCGAATAGCCTTGAAGGACCTGGTCCGAACTGCATCTAAAACAATATCACGCAGTTCGCCAGACTCTTTCAGCCACTCTGTCACTTCTTCCATATCAAGACTTGGATTCATATAGTCGGGACATGTTGAGAGCACAGCATGGATCGCTTGTGAGAGCAGACGAGGACCGTCCGGAGTGTGCGCAAACATCTCCACCACATCTACAAGAGGCATGTGATCGGACCTACAGGCCATCTCATCATATATGGCGTGTTGTGCATCAGTTAACCCTAGGTTGAATTCTTCAAGAAGTCCGTCGGGCTTTTGCTGCTTGGTAGGGGGTTCTTCTGAGCTACTACCAGATGTCAGTGTATTCTCCATTTATGCGATTACCGAATCTGAGAATGTGGCGTTGAGGAAGGTGGATAAACAGGACCTGGTAGAATGAGGATGCTGCCGCGGTGGACTGTACAGTAGGTAGAAATTTGAACAAGTGCCACTGTGCCAGAACATGGTGTTTGAACGAGATGAGTATGACCAAATTCGGGGCCATGAGTTGACCGGGCCGAAGCTCCTTTGATCCGTCTCCTCCGTCGTCTTTGCAGTTCAGTGCTTTCGATGTCTGAAAACATCAACTACCTGAATGTCCTTCGACGAAATGTTCTCTCCTATGATGAATTCTACGCAGATTATCTTCTTCCAAATGTCCCGGTGATCTTCAACCGGTCTCTTGTTTCCTCGTGGCCTGCATTTGATCTTTGGGTCAAGTCATGTAAAGACTCCAACTCCTCCCATATCCATTGGGATTATTTTCAAGATACTTATGGAGCTCTGGAGGTGACGGTAGCCGATTGTGCGAATGTTGATTCATTTGGAAATCAAGACCGTCGTACCATGCTTCTCCGAGAAGTAATCTCCATGTGGAAGGATGCGGAAGGTCAATCGTTGTACATCAAAGACTGGCATCTCGCCAAACAATTAGAGAAGACTGGATCTCCAAGTGTACCATTCTACTCTACACCGGATTTCTTCCGGGATGACTGGATGAACTCCTATTACACTTCACATACGGATGACGACTTTCGTTTTGTCTACATGGGTGCCAAGGGCACCTTCACGCCTTTACATCGAGATGTCTATACGTCGTACTCCTGGTCCACCAATGTGTATGGTCGAAAACGGTGGTGGTTCTTCCCTCCTGAACAAACCCCATATCTCTTCATGAAGTATAGAAATGTCAATCTGTATGATGTTAGGAACGTCGACTTGAAGGACTTCCCCGACTTCCATCGTGCAACGCCGATTATCATCGAACAAGAAGCAGGGGAAACGATCTTCGTGTGAGTACCAACTATCCCAAATGTGATTGTTCAGAGGGCTTATTGCGTTAGAAAAGACCGAGTGGTTGGTACCACCAGGTATGCGGTTTATCATACGAAACACCTCATCGCAACTCACGAATTCTGCAAGGTAGAAAACCTAACGCACTGCATTTCTATCAACCACAATTGGTGCAATTCCGTCAACCTCCGTTCCCTCTACACCTCCATGTGCGCCGAAGTGATCCAAGTTGAGGCAGCGCTCGAGGATGTCCGCGAGATCCTCTCAAAAGGACAGTCTGATGACGAATGGAAGTTGGAATGGACACGTATCGTGCAGGACGTTGTCAACCGTGACGCAGGATGGAAGTGAGCGTCTCGAGTAGTTTCGTGTTCTCATTTAATCCTGACAGTCCATTCCATTAGTTGGCTTACATTCTGGAAGATGGTTTCGCATGCGTTACATGCTGTCGTCTCGCCAGGATCTGTACGTTCAAGTTCATCCATAAGATGTAATAATCAGGTCTCGAACTGACGTCTTCAATAGTCTTCTCCCCAGGGCGTTTCATCCCGTCATAACGTATTCCCACCCGCACCTGCAAATCTCCGACCACCAACTGCTTTCATCCTGGAACAAATCCGTGCTTGTTATGATGACTTCATGACACGGGATCGACGTGAATGCGAGGGCGAGGTTCAAGAAGTCGTTTCGACAATAGGCAGCTTGTTGGTAAATCCGGGCTATCAGCCTTTAAAGGGGTTTGCAATGACTAGATGCGAAAACGGTGATACGAAGAGCTCGTGTCCGGGTTCGCATCAGTGAATCTTGGCATGCCGTTATGCACGATTTACGGCGGGAAGAATGGTGAAGGATGGTTAAGTATGAACATAAGATCATAGGTGAGCGTTTGACGATCTGGACCTTACAGAGGATCTGATGCCCTACTTCATATGGAGTATGTGGGAAGGGTCAGCACGCCACCAATGGTGTTTCGATCAATTACCCAGCCTACTCTTGATTCAGACGTTTCATATATCTCCAATCCATTGCATGGTTTTTCGATGCCTGGCAGCGATCACAGATATGAATACCAGCTGTCTGCATAAAACTTGTCAGCTTCGCGATAATCCACGCTTGCTAGTGATTCCATTGGAGCCGCCTGGATATCCAATCTACATGACCCACCAATCCTTCCGATCTTGAATGGTCGAGTCAAGGGTCGAGTTTCGAAGTTGTATTCGCCTTTTAGATTCTTAGGCCGACGATATGACGATCGCTGTGATCATCTCCCCGACGGGTTCACTATGTACACCAACTGAGCGGTGGTGATGTGACCTGAGTATGCCTGACAGGAGATCAATCATCATCTCGTTTGAGCGTCATACATCAGCCTTTAGGAGATACGTTTCCCACCACGTTACAATCACTTCGGCGCAATGCACAGTCAATGTCGTTTGTCTTCAAACCTAGTACGTCGGTTTTGTTTGTCACTTCGGGACATGAATGAAGTTGAAAACACCATAGTGTAGTTTGCGCGTCGGGATAGGTCGGGATTTGCCTATTTGAGTCGTACTATGAGCGTCAGGCGGGTTTCACTCTGATCCTGCCGGAATCAGTGCAAAGATGCGGTGCGCTTGGATTCATCATGCCAGGTCGTCAAGCACATATATATAAGACCCTGAGTCCTCCTCGCCTTCCTCACCACGTCCTTGACGATAACGGTACTCTACGCTTTTTCCTTAATTTTCTCTCCTTTACGAGAGTCTTTGTGGCCGGTCCACAGTAGACATCGTTGTTTTCGTTTTCCTTACCTTTTTTTTTGTCAAGACACTCATCCTTTCGGCGAAGTTCCATTATGTTCAGCAGATCAGCAGCCGTCGCGAACCAGAGTGGTCGCTTTTTGTCCCCTCTTTCTCCAATCTCACCTCTGAGTGCCTCGTTCGGTGCAGTTGATGCCGAGGTTCGTCGAGGGATGCGTTCAGGGAAGGTGATTCGAAACGTGCCCAAGACGTCTGGTACTACCGTCGCCCTCGAAGTGTCAGGCTCGACCACCCCTTCCACATCCATAGGGTTTGGATTCGACTCTACAATAATGGAGCGTTTGGAGAACGCACTCGCTTCTCCGTTCTCTCCCAAGAGCTTGCGCTCTTTCTTGCCCAACTCTCCTACAGTCACCTCTCGTATGAGCGGTAGCCCCCTCAAGCCTCGCATTGCTGGCGGCCGTGCTGACGCCAGGGTCGTCTCATTGAAACCGCGAAAGAAGGGGACGCCAAAACCGCTCCCCCTCAATCAACCGTCTCGTCTTTCGGAGCAATCACCGCTCTCGCCGTTCAAGTACTCAACTTATGTCGAAACGTGGGTGTTTCATATTCCCTAATCTCGTAGCTGTGCATATATTGACTATGCTATTATGATAGTAAAGCGACTCTGGCGCCCATTTCACCATCTGCAGTTCTTTCGAAACTGTCTCCAGTACCCAATGTTACTTCCATGTCCGAAGCTGATATTCGCAAGCAGAAAATGGAGAAGCTCGCCCGCTGCCTTGGTGAGACAGGTCCGCAGGAAATGGTGTTCCCTTCCTTCGGACAAGTTGGCGCGGAGGTGCAAGGTGTTCCTACCTATCTCGACCTGTACCGTCAACACAGCGCTATCGACGATTCCGTGTTGATGAACTTGAAGTCACCTGCTCCTCGCGATTCCAAAGTCGACTGGGCCACTTTGGATGACATCGAGACAAAGAACAATGAACCAATCACGAGAAAGTCCATGCTTCGCCGAAGCCGCTCTGTTGGCGATTTCTACAGTGCGGAGGAGATTTTGGAGATGCGCCAAGTTCGCGTGGAAGCTGTCACCACCACAGAGGCAGAGGAGGGAATGCGCTCTGCGGTTGCTTCTGTCATCAAACCAGTTGAAGAAGCACCTATGGAGCTTCGTCGCAAGCAATCCATCGCCAATGCCAAAGCCTCTATTCTTGGGGACGACGCGAAGCTCATGGCTGACTTCCGCTCGAGCTTCAAGCCTCGTCCTCTTGACTTGTCGCTCGACTTCAGCAATTCGCCTCTCCCTTCCCCTCCTGCACCTTCTGGATTTGAGGTCAGGTCTCCTCGTGCTCCGTACTGGGTGAAGCCTATTAGGATGCCTAAGACCCCACGCACTTTGAGAACGGAACGTAGACAAGGTTGGGGAGGCAAATGGGACTTTGTCGAGACGATGGGCCAATTGAAGCAGTTGTGAAGGGCTTTTATACGATGCGAGTGATGATGAGTTTCATGACTTACGACCGAATGCTATTAAACACTGCGGACTGTTGCTTCATGCATCTAGTTACTACTCAGGATTTGTGTTGACCTCTGATGAATTCTGCCAATTATTCTTTATGCATATGCTTGTATTGTGATCTTCCATTCACTTCTATCCTATCGTAGACATCCGTATATGCCTCATGGCTCCGGTCATCAACTGCCTATTCCTTGGAGTGAATGTGTGAAGGGCTTATACCAACCGCTTACTCGAGAACGTAAAAACGTTAAGGGAACACTGCGGTGAATTCGAGGCATACAAAGTCAAAAACATGTATAGCAAGCATAGGCGCATGAGAAAACATATCCCGACAACGGCTCGGCAACGCCTAATGGTGACCTGATCCACCTTTTGATATCCTCCATATGAAGCTCTTGCCCTCCAGCAACCCAAAGCCAACGTCAACGTTATGTGAATGTTTAGAGCTTCTGGGCGGTGGCAACAGAGAGGGTCTGGCCAGCGGCCTTAGCACGCTTGCGGAGCTTCTGGGTGGACTTGTTGCCACGGATGCCTCCACCCCATTGACGGCGCTGTTCCTCGTACTTGTCGCTGCTAAAGGGATGTGAGCAATAATGAACAGAAAAGAGACGAGAAATACAACATACAAATTGGCCTTAGCGGCGCTGACGAGAGTAGCGAGCTCGCGTTGGTCCTCAGACTTGACGTCCTGGAGGGTGACGACGGCAGCGGTCTTCTTGTGGACGACCGTACCGAGACGAGCCTTGCCCTTTACGATGACATAAGGGACACCCATCTTGCGGCAGAGGGCGGGGAGGAAGATGACAAGCTCAATAGGGTCGACATCGTGGGCAATGACGACGAGGGATGCCTTCTTAGCCTCGATGAGGGCAACACAGTGGTTCAAGCCATATTTGACAAAGAGTGGCTTCTTGGAGTCCTGAAAAGATATTGATTTAGCCTTCTAAACTCGAAGTAAAAGCGACGACACAAAAATACCTTAGCCTGAGCCTCCTTCTCCTCAGCAGTGGCCTTGGCAGTAGCCTCGAGACGAGCCTTCTTCTCCTGCTTGGTCTCAGGGCGGTACTTGTTAAGGAGCTTGAACAACTGAGTAGCAGTGTTCTTGTCGAGAGTATGGGAGAACTGAGCAATAGCAGGGGGGACCTTCAGACGCTGGTTAAGGATAACCTTCTGGCGTTGGAGGCGGACATATTCGGGCCACTTGACGAAGCGAGTCAAATCGGTCTTGGGCTGGATATCCTGACCTGAATAGGATGAATTAAGCCCTCGTTGAGCTTCTATAGGAAAGGATGAACATACCAATACCGAAGTTCTTGGGGCGAGCCTCAAAGAGCGGGTTCTTCTGAGTCTTTGCGGGACCCTTACTGGCGCCGTAAGGGGCGGGGGCGGGCTTCTTACCGGTAGACTTGGCCTTGGGCTGGTCATTGAGACGTGTAACATTAGCAACATGTGACAACAGTACAAGAGACTGCTGTCGTCGCTATGCACCCGGAGCTCTAACGCTTGCACTCTGTATCCTCATAGCGATTAAGGAGAGTAGCAAGCCCAGCATATTGCTTCATATTCCGCAAAGCGGGAAGCAGAGTGTGCTGACACACAGAATCCTAGAAGTTACGAGGCTAATAGGACCAAAATCAGTACCTCGATCACAATGTCATCCGAGAGTAAGCCATACCATCCATCCCGTATCTTCACCATTCTGCAGGATTCCAGTGGTTGAAAAGCTCCAGATGCATAGTGCGACAACCTGCATTAGATTCTCTCCTCACCATTGTGGTTGCTGGCTTGAAGACGGTGCTTGAGTCGGGCTTGAGGACGAGAAGCTTTCTGTAGGGCAGAGGCGAAATTGGATTGCGCTTACATATTCGAACTCCGCTTAAGTCAGCGCGGTGCCGCCGGCTAAAGACCTCGGCACGAAGCTTGGAGTTATTGAACGTCTTGTTTAACGCCCGCTGTGAAGTGAGGTGTTCTTGAGGTAGTAAGTCTTGAGCTTGTATTCCAAGTATGTGGGTTTGAACTCAACGTCCGCTAATCGAGGATCTTCGACTGCAACCGCTGACCGAACTAGTGGGCTTCCGTCTACATGCAGTGTACTCGTAACAAGCTTGTTATGGATTTTGCGACATTCATTGTCGTGAACGTCCGAGCTCGCCCTGTGTAACGGTACCGGTGCGGCTTCGGAATTTTATCTAATCACCAATCCCTCAAAACATGCACCGATATATCTAACTCTCGAAACCTCCTGACTCTCGCATAAGACTAGATGACTTCTAATCACCAATGGCTGTGACTCGTGCAGATTCGCCATCCCGAGAGGTGCGAACGAACGTCAGCTTTTGCTCATAATTTCAACTAGCAACGCGCGGTACGTTCAAGCTGCACCTCACCTTCACATCTCTTTCAGGTCTTCCCGCACCCGTGGATGGGTCCAGGCCTCGTGTCTAATCTATCCACAGAAGTCATTACGAATACTATGTCCGTCCTTCCAAAGGACGCTATTCCTCCGTCCCATCCGCGTCCCGGGGTCTAAGTAAGGAAGTCGATATTGTGCCGAATCTGACTGCTTGCTTTGGCCGAAACTCATGACAAACAGTGGCCATACTTCTCCCGTCTGACTACAATTCCTTCGCCGCTCTTACACCACTTCCAAGCTAGAAGCAGCAATTCCTCTCAGTTGAAAGCACATGCTTCAAGGCATGAGTCTCCGACTCTATTCGTGAGGTCATTCATTTTGTCATAGTTGTCTACTTACTCAACCGGACAGCGAGAATCCAGTCTTCTCCGAGGGAATTATCCATTGCCGGCGGCGATGTGACCCGCCACATAGCCCTACTAATGCCTTATCCATACGCTGCGAGCGCATGCCGCATATCACATTCTTATTGGTCGACTGTTCATAAATGAAAACATCCTACATAGCTCGCGGCAGTCCGACGGAGTCAGGATTGCCCTTCTTTTACTCACATGGTAGCTTGGTCCACGTCGACACACATCTACATTACTCTCAACGGATCATCGATGAAGCATTCGGAGGAAGATTGTGGCCATAACGGTAGATTGGTATACGTACCGTGTGTACGGTTGCCTAAGCCATTGGCTCACTTGGGACAAGAGAAGCTGTTCGGTTGACAGCCATGTAGTCATGCAAGTAGCCGTTCCAAATTATTGTCAATGAATAACCCGCACCTCCAGAATATGCTAAGCACTATACTATATCGTAAGTTTCTTGTACTGGAAGACCATGCGTATGTAATAAGCCCATGTTCGACATTTGCAATTGAGTACATGGTCAAGGTTAAACCCCGGTCAACGTCAGACTGTCAAAGTAATGTTACATCCACCCATGTGCAACGCAGCGATGATTGCCCTGGAGCCCAGACCAGTCCTGATCTCCAACTACATAGTCAAAGGCGTACTGCCCTGATCGATTTGGGGTGTACATATGCATAGTTTGGCGGCAATCAAGCCCACAACTGCATCAACACCGTTCAACGTGGTGTTCAGCACACGTAAGAAAAACGTATGCTACCAGTCACGATCCGAGGTTCTCAGAGAAAGCCAATTGGAAATTGGAAACAGGGACATTGATCCTCTATTCACTCTGAGTACATGTGACAGTATAGCAAATAGCGATCCATCGTCTCGTTCTGATATAGCGCATTGCTATATGTTATCTTCGACAATATGAAAAGCTCCTGGGGGAAACGAAAGAGAAGACGCTATACCAAGTGATTTGTAAGATGGTATGATGGTCGCGGGAGATAGTAGCAAACGTCGTGCGACAGAGCGCAAGTCCCTACTCACTGCTGCGCCGCCCAGATAGATTAGCCCAAACCAATCCTTGCGGCCGCCACAACTCAGCAAACATCAGTCCCTCTAATGAGGAATTCCGACGCAAGACATGAGTTCGTGGCCCGAAGGTCTGACTTGGGGTGGTCTGCCAGACGGCTCAGGAGTGACGAATGTAGACTGTGGAGAAGGGAGGAGTAGACAAAACAGCCCGACAACGACAAGCACGACTCACTGTAGATGAGTTGAGTGGGGGATGAGGGAGGATAAACTCAGTGGAAGTCAGGATGTGGTATCCGATAGTCTTATGCCCAGATAGCGAGGTGTCTTTATAGTTTGGTCCGGCGGCTATCCAGTTCGACCCATGCATATGTCCGAGTTGATGGATTGTCCCACGAGAGAGCAAAATATCCACTTGGCGACAACGGGCGACAACCGGGAGCAGAGAGAATGTCGCTGACCAAATCCAGATTTAGGTAAGTTGCTTACTGTGCATGGCAAAGAGTGGTGTATGTCATTCTGAGTATCGATATGAACACCATGACCAAGAGACTCCAGGGTAATGCTCATGATGTGTAGGAGTCGGCGACAATAGACTTGGAGCAAGAATGGTTGTACTCAACATATGTCAGTCAAACGTATTGGTAGTGATCGGAAGTTGGCGAGCTACTTACGAACGATTGCGCAAACATCGCCGATTCGTGGCTCCACAACGGTCGGTTAGATGTGACGAATCAGAAGAAAGATGCCGAATTCATACAAATAGAATCAAAATAAGGCACTACACCCGACGTTACTCTCAAGGCAAATGCAAAGAAAAAGACATATCCTAGGTGCCTCGGATAACTTTGAGCGCGTGATCCGCGGGGTATGTCGAAGTAGCTCAAGCGCGAGAAGTTATTGAATATTGAATATCGTCACCCTGGTTCAAGGCATGTACACCTGATTTGTATCTGACAATACCCAACAACAGGGAACCAGGATACCGTAGAGACATAACCCTAACCTCATAAGAACAACATGCCGCTGATCATGGGAGCACGATGTGGAGCTCTGTTCACGTAAAAACATAGATTGAGGATTCGTACCTTTGCTTTAACGTTTGCAAGAACGCTATCTAGACACAACCGTATCATGTTCGCGATTGATAGTACGGCGAAAACATCGGACAAGATACCAGCCGAGCAAAGATAAGGACCGAGAGAGCGGTCTTTTGGTCACCTCTCGTGTCGAAGAGACGCTGTTGGATTTCGGGGGAGTAACTAACAAAAAGAAAAACTCACACAAAGTAGAATTCCGCAGCCGCTAGATCCACTACGGAACTTCCCCGATTTCGACAATGATACGGGGAGATGCTGATTCTGCAACGCGTGTGGGATGGAACCGGTCTAACGTAGAACACCAGCTGCACGAAGATCACGGTGATCACAAGCCTTTCATTTGGTTAGGAAGCACTCTATGTTCTACGTCAATAAGCTTGGGGATGATAGCAGGAATTATTAAGCCATGACAGTTCGCACCATTCCTGAAGGTCGCTGACACGTTCATCTTTGACAACGAACCGAAAATAGAGATGCGAACGACAAAATGTCGATAAGACCTTTAATACGCCCGGATCTGCAAGGAACGGGTGAGCCGAACATTCCTGACTTGTACAGTCGATTCTGATACTGGATATTTCCCGGTAGCAACCGAGAACGATCTTCCCAGGAGATTCTGTGGAACAATATCAGAAAAAGGGGGAATTTGTATATCCCTATCTGAGCGGGAAAAATAGTATGTTTCAAGGAAGGAGTAGGCCAATCGAGCGTTCTTAGACGAAACAAATTGAAGGTTGAGGTTGAAGTTGAGCCTGGCAGGTTGAAAATGTAAACATCCCGATTAGTCCTTGTTGTTTGTGCGTGTATGGCAAGACCTTCTGAGTCAAACAACTTCAAACAAACACTCAATGAAGATTTCCAACCTTTTGCTTCGGCATCTTCCATTTGCTGATTCTTCAAAAACTAACGCTTTAGCAGGTGGGCTTTGGACGGGCTTTCCATCCTTCTGCTGCATTCTTGGTACACACTTCTTGCTCGTCATACATCGTGCTGTGCGAATACTTACTGTAGAACAGATAGCCTATCGCCAGGTCGAACGCCGGTTCCCAATTCTTACCTGAATGACAGTTGTATCGCCGCACACGGCTCCAACCTCTCAGTTACCACCAATCGGCAAAATTAAAACATGTTCCATCGAAGAACTTATTATATCGATTCGTTATCTTCGACTTCTATATACCCCGGAAGTTCGTGGCACGCGGAGGATAGGCCAATACCCGGTTTTCCCAAGACCTACGGAAATCGAATCGACGACGAACATTCTCAGTCAACATCAGACGAAGTACAACTCGCATGATACCTTGACTTCTGCCGAACAGTCTTTACATGCTATCAACTTCGACGAGTTTGAGAGGTCGTACGCGATTCGCTGGCTGACTGCACTTGTCTCTCAGGCGGACCAGCTTTTGTCCTGCACAGACTCTTCGCTGCAGGATAATCCAGTGCTAGAGTCCCAGGCCGTTGAATGGGAGAACATGATCGAGAATGCGGCCGCTCTATTGGCCACCTGCGCTGGCACGGCTTCGGCTGGGACCGTTTCTCGAGTCTTCGTCTTCCCTTACGGCGCTAATCCCCTTATGAGAGTCCAAATACGTGATGCTCCTTTGGAGAATCACGACTTCCACAGTGTGGGTGCCCAAACTTGGGGTAGCGCATGTTTGCTCGCGGAGATGATGGTTGATTCACCTGACTTGTTTGGTCTGAGCAACACACCCCACACGAGACCTCTGCGCGTCCTCGAGCTCGGAGCTGGCACTGGTCTCGTTACTTTGACTGCTTCCCTTTTGTTACATGGCTTTGGGGCCGACCAGTTTACCGCTAAGGTCGATGTCGTTGCGACCGATTTCCACCCCTCGGTCCTCGAGAACCTTCGTTACAATGTCGCAGATAATATCTCGGCGACAAACGTCCAAGTCCACTTCTTGGACTGGTCGCAGTTCCCACTTTCACCATCTTCAGCACCGTTCAACAACCCTTTCGACATCATCTTCGGCGCGGATATTATCTACGAAGCAGAACACGCCAAATGGATACGGAACTGTCTTCGGCTGCTGCTGCGGAAGCCGGACGGCCGCCAGGCCGAATCTCGCTTTCACCTAGTCATTCCACTTCGTCCTACCCACCCAATGGAATCCCAGGCCATTGACTTACTCTTCCCAACTGGCTCTCCATTTCAACCTCCTCCCAACGGGATATCTGTGCAGACTATTCCAATACTAGGAATCATCAGGAAGGACGTTATCGTGTGCGGGAGTGGTGCGAATGTTTGTTCTCGTGCTTCTGACTCGGACTTGGTGGAATATGCTCATTATACCATTGCATGGATTGATCCTCCTATTTCCGACACTAACAACGCAATTACTCTTAGACACCACACAGTTTCAGACTAACTTATGCCACCACGTATAGATAGACCCCTAGACTAGATTCGTAGACATAGATAGACAAACTGTATAGATCGTAGACGACATTCCTGGATTTGTGATGTATATCTTTTTGGGGCACACAGCATCTTGCGGATGTATCTTCTTTGTGGCAATGTAAGTGACCCAATGGTGTTTCCGTGTGCAACAAATGCTAACAATGTGTATATTATCCAGAAAGGAAGTGGAGCTTTCCGTTTTGGAAAATATGTTCTTTCTTCCGTCTATAGCCGACATACGTCATAGGGGTGCTCACTCCTCGAAAGTCATATATAAAGCGGATCTTTCAACTTAGGAGTCTCTGCAGATCTTCACGTTAACAGGATCAATCACACGAATCTCTATCACTGTCCGAATCTATCTTGTATTTTATACGATGTCCGATACCTCTGATCCTCCGCCAGCAGGCACAGGAGGCACAGGGAGCGCGGCGGAACCAGGTAATGCAGGACGTGCTGAAAGTCCGGGAAAGGGTGCTTCAATGGGTGAGAAAGTCCGGTACGTCTCCTATTGCACTATGATACAGCTTCGTGTCCTTACACTAGCGAATGATTCACTCAGTGGGGCATTTGGGACCGTACATGGTATGTTTTATGTTTGCCCTAAGTGTCATGAATGAACGCGTGACGCAATATACTGATAGGCGTATTCGGCGCGTTCTTAGGTTACACAGAATCGTTCCGAACGGGTGTGCTGGACTTCGTTGATACTGCTACTGGCACCAAAGACCGTCGTCAGGTTCATAAGGATGCCGGTGAGACGGAAGAGGGGGTTCAAACGCAACCGATGGAACATAGAGACAAAGATAAAGTGGCGACAGCCCCAGGAACGACCGCTCCTGAACCTACAACTGCTCCTGAACCTACAGCAGCTCGTGAACCTACAACTGCTGCGGCCCCTAGTCCTGTAGGCGATGTAAAGAAGTCTCATGAGCCTACTGCTCCTTTTGAGGAACGTGCAGGCGGTACTGGCACGTCGACCGCAACTAAAGTTTGAGTACAAAGGTGAGCTGGGTGAATCTAGGGGAGGCATGTAATCGTTGATCATGGATTCGGCAGCCTTCAATGCATCAGTATAGCAGCCATTCGTCATTTCCACTTGTTTAAAGATGATCGCGACATAATATTACCGCCTAGGTTTATTCAGGAAGTGGCATGTAGTAATAGGTGCGAGTAAACGGGACGGACAATCTATCATACAAGTCAATGTGATCTGTAGCAATACAATCCAGATATTGAAGATGAAAATCAATGTGAGATGGGGTTACATGGGTAACGGCGTAGCCAAGACGAAAAGGATATATCGGTGTCCGTAAGGAACTTTTTAAGAACGATCTGCGCGTTTGCGTAGGACGTGAGGCTCAACTTCGGGGGACATTATCAGGCCTTTCCAAAGTTGTCTCCATGATATCGGGTTGCCCTACACAACACGCATTAAAAGTAAACTCTGATAACTAGAGACGAACCACATACCTGATCCCTATGCATAAGACAGAAAGTCCCTGAATACGACCCATGCGTGAAGTTCTCCAACTTCACATATCCTTTGTACATCAATTTTCGTTTATCATACCCGCCTATCCGAATCTGAACAAGCCCGCGATTGGGGTTGCTCTTATCCTTCACATGTTCTGGGGGTTTGTACTTGACTCTAAGAGCGGTGAGAGCCTCTTCGATGAGTGGCAGTAGAACACCGGGCCCAACGGAGGTGTAGAATCGAGTCAGATGCGGTGTGTATCTTTGGCCAGACTGCGTTTGTGACTGAACAAGGAATAAGTGATAACGCGAGCTGAACGATAGAATGGCGGTAACGTACGAAGAGAAGAAGCGATTGGGTGAATTGAGATTTGTGTGGTGAAGGTGCCTTCATGATCGTATCTCCGTCCTTGTCGACGTCTGATTCGCTGCAAATCACAACATTAGCCAAAACATTGGGACCTTCATGGTATGAACTTACGATCCACTCATTGAGGGTGTAAGATAGTCATAGTCGCCCTGCTTCCTCAGGTTCTCTGTGAGTTTCTCGGCAATAGCGGCGGGTCCTTGGTTCGCTAGTTGACTCGGTCTAGCGAACTTAGTTCATTTTTGGAGTATATAGGAAGAAATGGTGCCACATACCGCATCATCCAAGGATGCTGGAACGCTTGTGAGCATGTCAGACGTTCCCTAGGGTCAACAGCAAGCAGACCCGTCAACATCGCTGGGAAGGAAGGTGAATAAGGATTTGTACAGACAAGGAGATTCGGTTGAACTTACATAGGCAATCCGAGCTGAAATGGTTCCATGGATCTTCGTCGAAGCATTTTCCTCTGATATAACGATGGAAGTCTGGGCTGTTCTTAGTCGGTTCATCCCAAGGCGTCGCTGCAAATATCCATCAATATGCGATGAATGGAAATGGAAAAATGGGTTGTACGTGAGGATACTTACTGCCTGTAAGAATGGTAAAGAGAATAATCCCGCACCCCCATACATCGATTGGTTCTGCGTCGTACAAGGCATCACCAGCAAGCTGTCAAGATACTCAGAAAGCATGTCGTTGGACCTTAGGTTTGTCTACTACCTCTGGTGCAACATATGGTAGACTTCCACATCGATCCGTGAGTTGTCGAGTTTTGCCTGATTTGATGTCTTTGAAGATTGAACAAAGGCCGAAGTCGCATATCTTTAATGTTCCTGCTGCATCGAGTAGAATGTTCTCGGGCTTAAGATCGCGATGGCAAACTCCTTGTGAATGAATATAGTCCTAGGGTCCGTGAGTTAAATCAAATATAATCATTATAGATGCACTCGTTAAATCGCACCACGCCAGAGATCATCTGAGTGAAGTAATATTGTGAGACTTCTTCACTGACACCCATTTCCGGAGCTATTGAAGTAGAGTTCAAGTTTTAATGTAATATGTGTAATATGGTATGCTTTCACACCTACCGATCTTGTCAAAGAGATCTCCACCTGCCGCCATTTCCAGAAGCATGTAAACAGCAGGGTAGTAAGGAGAGTTGCTGTTTGGTTCAACAATTACAGCATTGTAGAATTCGATGACATTCGGGTGTTGCATCCTGGAATGTGACTTCATCTCTTTGCGTAATGTCCTTCGTTCCTCGTCTGTGGTCTTTGGGGTTAAGTCGACAACTTTGCAAGCTGCGACACGTTCTTCTTCTATGTTGATAGCTCGGTATACGCTATAATCACGGGTAAGAAAAATACGTTTCTGTTTTGAGTTTGGGTGATACTTGCGTTGCAAATGACCCGCCACCAAGTCGATCATCCAGTTTGAATCCTGTTATGCAATCGTTATCGACGGTCATGACATTCCAGAAAATGCTCCATACCAGCAACGAGCGGAAACTTGAGGCCCATTTCGAGTTTTGTTGAGTGGGTACTGTAGTTCTTTGAATGTAGGACAGAACAAAGAAGCCGGGCCGACTCATCAACGGCGCGCATTTCGCGCTTGTCACAGTCTCGTGATAAGTGTCACGGGGGTTTTGTTCAATCCCTTCAGGCTTTCCGCAACTCGACGTACTTAAATCTTGTGTACATATCTGCTTTCTCCCAACATACATGTTGAATAGCGCCCCGTTTCGGCTGCACAAGCTGAGCTGGGACTTGCTAACATATACCTCCGGCTGTACCGTCTCTTGAACGGGCTAATCCAGATACTACTAAGCTACGTTATCGGTTGTATCTGCCAGGACGAACTTACTGCTCCGTACCGTGATGATATGGCGTGACAACCGCAACGTTGTTGCCCTTTGTGAGTGTAGACCATTGGCTCACGTCTATCATTGGTGGTACGTTATATAAATGGCATCTCAGAACAATCTCTTTGTTGTTGGTTTGTACCAGGGGAAGATTCATATTGGAATATATAAGCAGGTGCTCGTTACTGAGCTTCGAGCGATGCTGTAGTATTCTACGTGTACAGTGAGTTTACATCATGGTACTTCATATCCTTGGTCTAACTGTGCCTTCGGCTTGTACCGATATCATGTCCTCGATGACGGAAGAAGATCTACAAGTAGGGAATTTTTTTTTGTCGTCGTTGCATGCTTGCTAGACATACATATAGTGGTAAGTATCTTCTGACTTAATTTGTTCTCACCCACGGATTATATTCACAGATCATTGATTGGCTGAATCTTAACTGGTGGCTGCATTACTTAATCGTGGTGAACACTGTTAGCATTTCCCATAGCTATCATGGCCATAACATATGCGGCGCCAGGCAAGTACTAAGTCATTTTTTCAAATGACGCTAATTGAGACCTGTTGAACTGATGTGTTCATTTTAAGGTACGTGCAAGTTGTCAGTTTTTTTTTGCTGGTGGTTTCAAGGTCAAGCCTAACATCATCGCATCTTCCCGAGCTATGACTTCCCTGTTATTACCCGACGACTCGTATTCCGATCCCGTACCTATGATGAGTCACGCGGCCTCATCTACCTCTCGAGACCGGGCATTCGCTGATAAGAACGTTACTACGACGCGCGGCGGTCTCACCGCAACGAATATAGATCTAATTGAGTACGTTAGTGTGACTGCAAACCATACACCTGCATTGACCTTTTTTGACGATCAGGTTAGCTCGTAATTCATATGAATTCATGACGAAAGTCTCCGGAGCGTCAGTACATGTCCTAGAACCAGAGAGAACAGATCCTGTCTGCGCGTAGAAGATCCAGAATGAAGCACAGTCCCGCTAACCAATGCAAGTCTTTCTTGGGTACTGCTACACACGTACCACGGACGTACCATCTATGAATTAACCTGACAGTGATACATTTACGGACTTTTCTAACTCACTTCCCCAAGCACATGTATAATAATATCGCTGCCAACCAAAGCCCTGGAGAGCCTGCACACCGCTGTTTCGAGCCGCAATGCAGCAACCCTCGGAACCGTAGACGTTCCACTGTCTCCTCGAGGCTCGCTGTTATAGAGACCCGGGCGATATTCGAAGCACAGGACGCCAATTGGAGCCCTGTCAAAATTGACATCTGGGAGCGGATACACCCAAACGTAGTACGCACTCGCTCATGATTGGCGTTGAGAGGACGTAAAAGCTAACATGTCAACAGCACGTATCTCACTAGCAACGAGTGCATTCGCTGCCGGTACCTGCCTCGAAACACACTCAGAAAATCTCACACCATTTACACACTGCGGAATGTGGCCGCTGGCTCCAATTCTCAACGGCGATGCCCGGCAGGCGGTTTCGAATACGCTCTACTTGCGCTCCACTAAATCACAATCAAAATTAGTGACAGCGTCTCCAGGCCCGATCAGGTAAACTCCATCCTTCGACTTGTTGGAAACTTGAACTTTGTGTGCGTTCGGGTTGCCGTAAGATTCCAATCGCGACGCTCAAATGCCCCCGACAACCCGATATATATGTTTACCACCTCCAAGGGGCATTGTTGCTACCCAATGTGTCGCTATCCTTTCTGTAAACCACTGCCCTGAAGTAGCACTCAATTTCACTCGTAGCCTTAAATCGCGTCGGAAACTGACGAAATAGGGTTCAAATTCGAAGCGTCAACATGGTGGATTGGAATAATCCAGAGGTCGTGCGGACGTGTGCCATTTACCTGCAACAAAGTTTCGTTTTCGTTTTCGCAATCTATCTGTCGGTACACCTGCTTTCTCCAGGTCTATCTTACTGACCAACAGTTCACGGGAAGATGGGAATATTTGTTGACTTTTGCCAACGTCGAAGGTCGTATCTTGACCAGGAAAATGAGATTCAGACCCGTTCTGGTAAGAATACATTCCAAGAGGATTCCTTATACGTGATACAACGCTCACCACGTTCTGCACGTTAGATACCGTATTTGTTGGGCCGATACGTGTGGTTGGCGAGTGTAATCGCAATGTGGGCTATATTGGCTCTGAAGCCCGGGCCTCCTGAACCCAAGTCCCAAACGGCCACAGAAGACCAGTCCGAACACCATTGTTCACGTAAGCAGTCCACCATGCCTCATGATAATGAAGGCTGACCGCCACGGAACTGGAAGTGATTTCAGCGTTGTTTTCCGTATGTCTCTCCATTTCTTAGACATATTCATAGCTCCAACAACTGTCCTAGATCGTGGCGTCCTTGTGTGTTGTCTGTGCCAGCACGAACCTTCTGATTCGTACTGTGATAATATGGCGAGGCAACCGATACATAGCCGGCTTCCTTGTTCTTGCGTGTGCTGGTCACTGGCTAACATCCATCGTCGCAGGTAAGTGCTACGCCGTTTGATGCCACATCCTTATGAAATCATGGCGACGCTTTTATTTTGTAGGTGCCTTAGAAGGACACAACTCGCAGATTAACCCCGATGTGCGCGTATGTGAATTCAGGCCAACAAGCGCTATCGTATTCTATATGTATAGTCAGTGAATCCCAATGGCAGTTCATCCTTGAGGTCTCACCTATGTTTGTGCAGCATTAGTTCTAGATCTTGCTATCCTTGCTTTGACGCTTTTTGGTCTCTGTCGGCGGCATATCTTGAACAGTGGGTCATTGTGGGTGAAGATATATAAGCAAGGCATATTTTATTTTGTGGCGGCATTCCTAGTAAACGTACCGATGCTAGTGAGTGATACATTATTCAATCCATTGATCACTCATGTATGGAGCGGTTAGGTGTTGGTTTTGCTTGATCTCAATCGTACGTCACCTACACTGTTCGAGAACTTTACTGACTTATCCGTAGCCGTAATGAATGTTATTTGCGCTGCACCCGGTAAGTGGGGAACATTTCCTATGACATGATTCTCAAAATTCTCATGGCAAACAGGTGTGACTGTCAGGTAAGTAGGCCAAGCCTACGCGCTGCGACAAAGAACTGACCGTCCGTGTCTAGTATAATCGCATCTTCCCGAGCCGTAACGTCTCTCCTTTTATCCGGTGAACCGCGTACAATCCATGCTACAAGCGACACCTCCTTGCCTATACCTCGCGAACAGGCCATCCTTGAGAAGGACGTGCCTTCGTCGCGCAACGGTCTCTTCAGCACCAATATCGAATTAGCCGAGTGAGTACACGAGCTTGCGGTAAATCGACGTACGGCGTTTGACACAGTGAAACGGATAGCTTGGCTCTAAGTTCGGGCGAAGTCAGGGATGACTTTGCACATTCGCCATATCGCCAATAATGGCGGCTCGATGCGCATTTTCAAGCTGTATCTTGAATTGCGATTCGCAATATACACTTTCTTGAGTACATTTACAACAAAATCTACATCGATCGGTTCCCCATGGACGCACCATAAACCTTGTTCACCTTCTCCCGTGCTGTTCAGCTGCCCCAAGCAGGTTAGCAACGACAGCGGAACTATCCTGAATACGTTTGAGGTGATCGAATAGATGTCGAATTACTTTATTGGTGTCCGAAAGTAATTGTTGCTCGGTTGGGAGTTCTGGATTTTGAGGGTCGAGGAGCGGTAGCGCACCAACCCCCGAGTGTCTGAGGAGTTCTTGCAATAGGTCAACCGCCTGCCTCAAAGAAACGATGTCCGCTAAAGAAATTCACAGCCCATAATCGAGTTGCAATGGTCCGGATCGGACATACCTGATGTCTGTATAGGATTGGTCCCTGGACGATAGGCGTGTTCGCTATAACAGAGGACATCGGGTTCTATATCATTTCTACGCATATTAAAACGCTTACATTCCGGCTATGGCGCTCCGAACAAGCGACTGCACTCTGGTTAACTGATCGAGAACAAGTATGATGTTCTGCTTGAAAGTTTCTGGCGAGTTGACGTCTTGCGATCCCAATAAACTCAAGTCACTTAATGTCTGAGATCCGAAGGTCTGGCTGCCAAAGCTTGAGGAAATGTCGGGAAAGTTCAACGATTGACTCGTTGCAAACAAGCTTGACTGCGAGGTAGATGATTGTGTAAAAGACTGAGACAGAGGAAGCATGATGGATGCTTGAGAACAAGATTGCATTAGTCTGTCAAGCGAAGTGATATTGGGCGCTTGTTGGTAACACGCTGTAGCTGCGAGGTCAATTCAGGTTGTCGCTGATCCTTTCTTCTCACCACCACTCTGTTTTTTCAATCATTGAGTTATAAGGTGCAATGCTCGCTTGAGTGCCGAGGTCCAAAGGGCCCTCCCCTCTCAAGCAACAAGTTTCCCACTTGTTGGCCATAATTGTTTAATATGGACTCCGATTCTCCAGAAGCTAGACAACAGTTGGAAATTACCGCCCTCAAGAGCATTTACGATGATAACTTTATCGAATCCCCTCCTCCAAAGGCTTGGAAGGTAGCTTTAAAGACCTTTTAGCGTGTTCAGTGGCTGAGAAACGACACAGGGAGCACCGAGACTACCAGAATTCATTATCAAAGTACATCATCCAGACGAAACTTATGCTGAGAAGATCTACTTCCATTTACACACAAAGTGAGATCGTCGTCAGCTAGTGGCATGTCACTGGCTGAGTTCTGAAATCTAGGTTTCCGAAGACGTATCCCGCACTGGCATGTCCCACCTTCATGATTCAACAACCTATCGCGGGCCTGAAGCCCAATGAGGTGACGAAACTGTCCAATGCCATTCACACAGAAGCCCTGAGAAACAAGGGAACAGAGTCAGTTTTCATCGTACGTTGCACTTGACACCTCTGTCAATGACCCAATCTGACTTGCATGGCTTCCTAGGTTGTGACTTATGCGCAGGATTGGATCTTGAATAATATTGCTCCTCCCGTGGAAGTGTCAGGCTCATTAGCCACTGAGATGATCAAACGATCTATCGCCGAGGAGCAGGCTAAAAAGCAGCGTGAGGAGGCTGAAGCAGAAGTGGCCATGGAACGAGAGGCACAAAGGGCAGAAGAACTTCAGGAACAGATTCGGGCCGACGTCGAACGGCAGCAGCAGGAACAGCGAGCTCGCAAGAGGGCGATGTCTGACGCAACAGAAGTTCCTGTCATTGAAGACGTCCCCGACACAACACCAACCGAGTCCTTTCCAAAGGAGATTTCTTGGCAGAATGTCCACTTCCGCGCTGTCAAACTGTTTCATCCACAGAAAGGTGTGTTTGGTTTTACGATTGATATGCTGATATTAACATTTGTATAGAGCCGATCGGCGTGATTTGGCAGGCAGAACCTGTCGCGGATGATGCAAAGGTCTCACTCCAGCTCGAACTTTTGAACGTCACATTCGAATCGCGATATTATTCCACCAATCAAGGCAGGAAGAAGCTGAAGCAGTTGGAGTCCGAGGTCCAGCGTTTGGTTGCCGTACAGCAAGCGAATTTAGTCACTGTTCTTGCTGTGAAACTCGTGACTCCTCATTCAAGCGGACCTCCTCGGCTTTCAATATTGTCCGAAGCCCGACCACCTGTGACTCTGGATGATGTTCTCGAGGATTGCGACTGCTTACGTGAAGATCGTGCTTCTGTATGTGCCTCTTGTGGCAATCTACATGAAAGTATTTAGCTTCACTCACAATTCTCTTTCTAGGAATACCTGGGCCAGATCCTATCTGCACTCGGCGCCATCCACGAAGCTGATCTCGTTCACCGCGGTTTGTCGTCTCGTTGTGTGGGTCTCGTATCGGGAGATCGTCCGGGCGAGTCGAAACGCGTCAAGGTATTCAAGGTGTCTTATCATGTTCGACTTCTGGATATGCATCGCTCCGATCCTTTCGGTTGCGATAGTGGCAGAGGTCATCTTGAGGACCCTCCCCTTCCGGAAGGCTGGTAGGTAGCTTTAGTTCAGAATGTCGAAACATCTGCCTGATTAAATGCCAAAGGTTGCCTAAGGACGCTGTAGATTCTCCCTTAGTATACACCAAGAACCGCGACATTCACGCTGCCGGGATCATTCTACTACAAATGCTTATCGGTCGAGATGTCGTCGACAGGTACCCAGATCCACAGACTGCCATCCGCAATAGTAAGTCTTAATCGTTGCGGACTTGTAGACAATGCACTCATAAATGATAGCCACAATCTCTCCGAGACTTCAACAGATCGCTTTAAACATGCTCACACCAACGAAGAAGAACGTGTCCAGTTTTTCGCTCTTGGCAGAACTTGCAGGTGTCGCATTCAGCAATGGGTCACGATCACCCACCATAGTCTTCTCAGGTAGCTATTATTCAGGTCTTCACGAGGTAGCATCAGACTTATGCCGATGATCTTTAGGACCGAAGACACCCATGACCTACCAGTTCAATGGTTCGCCGGAATCTGATTACTTCCGAGCTCCGCCTCCCCCGAAGATGAGACATAGCAGATGGAAAGAAGACTGGGAGGAACTTGAGCTTCTTGTGAGTAGTGACTGTTTCCAAAGCATTCTCCACATTCTCACGGCCATTTCAGGGTCGAGGCGGGTTTGGTTCTGTTGTGAAAGCAAGGAACAAGATAGACAACTTGATCTATGCAGGTACGTGGGTTCAGAGGTTGAGGATTGCCGATCTCACTGTCGTTGCTCAGTCAAGAAGATCAGGCTTAAAGCAACACAGAGCGATAGTAGGATCTTTCGAGAAGTGAATGCTTTAAGTCGTCTGAATCATCGCTTCATCGTGCGATACTATACCACATGGGTTGAAACGTCCGAAGTACCCTCCACCACGGCCTCATCTGCAGGAAGCGATTCAACCACATCCGTTCCAGTTACGAGAGAACATTCGGAGGATGGTAGCGATACTAACCCTTTCACATTTGATATGGATGACCTGGCCTCTGAAAGCCACAGTCGTCGTTCTTTCCCGAGCATCAGGTTTACGAGGTCGGGCACCCCTGAGGAGAGTAGCGATAGTGATGAGATTGACGATGATGACCCATTCCTACCTGAGGGATTGCGAGGGAGGACGACAATCAAGAGGAACAGTCCTTCTCCTGGTGCCCCTGCAGTCATACGAACACTGTACATTCAGATGGTATGTCCTGCTAAAAACAAACTGATCAGACGCTCACCTATGTATAGGAATATGTCGAAAGGCAGACGCTTCAGGAGGTACGGGAGCTCTAGAATCGAAACGAAGGCAACACTGACCACAGGCACAGAGAATCGCCGAGGGCCTCTCCGAAAGCGAAGCATGGAGACTGTTCCAGCAGATCGTGGACGCTTTAGTTCACATGTCCAGTCTCGGCATCGTAAGTAGAATCCTTTCATGACAGCGCAAAAGTTATTCATGGTCTTCTAGCTTCATCGTGACATCAAGCTCACCAACATCTTTATCGGTACGTCCATTCCTGAAGTCTCCAGCCGATTCTCCACTAACCCCATGCAGACGGCAAGGGCGATTGCAAAGGTAAATTTCATTTTGGGCCGTGTCCCGTGGATGACTCATTAAATGTCTTTCTAGTTGGTGACTTTGGGCTTGCCACTTCGAGTTTGGCTGCCGTTGACCCATCCGATGTTTCTCTTTCCACTACCGCTGATGCTGATATAACATTGGGTATGTCTCGCTCTCCGGACATATATTTCATGAGGTTGAATTGTCATTCAGATGTCGGTACTAAATTATATATTGCACCTGAAGTGCAATCATCGAAGGGTGTCCCTCGTAGCCACGACAAAGCCGACATGTACAGTCTTGGGGTAGGTGTCTTTTTCGTTACCAACTAGAACAAGACAGTTTCCTGACCATGTTATACATAGATCGTGTTCTTCGAAATGAACTACATGTTCTCAACCCGCTCAGAGCGCATTGTAGTAATCGAAAGCCTCCGCAAGCCGGGCATTTACTTCCCATCTGATTGGGATGCACGCAGGTCAAGACAAAGACAGAGTGAGCCCAAGGCTTCTCATTAAATTCTTCCTCCCTGAATATTTCACAGTTATCACTTGGCTGCTTCAACACAATCCCAATGATCGGCCGACCGCTTTGGAGTTGTCCCAAAGCTCTCTGCTTCCACCGAGAATGGAAGATGAATACTTCAAGAACGCACTCAAGATGATGGGTATGTTTGCCTAGCTTCCGCACAGCTTTTATTGACATGCGTCTTGTTTCAAGTAAAACCTGATTCACCCCACTACCAAGCTGTGTTGTCGACATTATTCAATCAAACGGTCAAACCAGCTCGTGCATATTTGTACGACGCTGAGGTTGATCTTTCTGAAAATGCCACGCTGAATGGAATAGTTCATGATCGGATGGTGCAGATCTTCCGATTGCATGGTGCTATTGAGATGGAGCCTACACTCCTCCTTCCCGTGACAAATCCAGACGACGACCAAAGTCGTGCTATGCTCCTCGACCGGCATGGGGAGGTTGTGGCTTTACCTCATAATGCGCTGGTCCCTTTTGCTCGTTTGGCCGCAAGAGCAAATATTCGGCGTATCAAACGCTACCATATCGGAGACATCTACCGTTCAGTGTGAGTGGATTGTTGCTGATGCTTCATTGATTTCTTACATGGTGTTACGTAGTGTTACTCCTGGCCATCCGAAGACGATGAAAACAGCCGTGTTTGATATCATCACACCTGACGTGGAGAATGGATCAGTGGCCGCAGCTGCTGAGGCCATCGCGATTGTGAATACTTGTTTGGATGCTTTTGCTGGGCTTGCAACCTATGAGATTCATATATCGCATACCAAAGGTGTGTCTCTCTTTCAGGGCGCGAAGCTTCAACGCTGACAGAGTGCAGTGCTCGATGTTGCCTTAAGTCGGGTCTCTGCTGAGCTTCGATCAGAGGTGCTTAGAGTATTGGACCAGCCTAAGTCCTCACTGTCCCAGAAGCGCGCGATCTTGCTCAGGAAGGGCGTTCCACGCAATGTTGTTGATGAACTCGAGACTCTGATTGAGATAGGTATGCATAAGCTTTCCTTCCCTTCCGATATTGTTAATTTATGCTTGTAGATGACGACATTGATGCCTTTGTGGCGAAGCTGGAGAGGATTTCCCCACCCCTGGTCTCGCTTCTCAGCGGTGCCATAGACGAGATCAGGCGAGCTATCCAATACGCCAATGCGACCGGTGTCACACGTCCTATCTACTTTCATCCATTGTTCATGATCAATAGCCCCGACTCCTATTTTAAAGATGGTGTTTGCTTCCAAGTGCTCAGACGACACAAACGGTCGGACATCCTTGCGTTGGGCGGACGGTAAGTGTCGATATTTTACTAATTTCAGTTGAGCTCACCATCCGAAAGATATGACCACATCATCTCCCGTTATTCACCTCCCAAACCCAAATCTGATGCGATATGTGCAATCGCAGTTCAAATTAATCTGGACAAGATCACCCTGGCCTTAGCATCATTTCAGAGTGCATCCCAGAAAACCTTGCTGAGGGAACGACGGTCTTACGGATATTGGAGTCCCCGCCGCTGCGACGTTTATGTTGTATCTCACCAAGAAGGTTACTTGACTGATCGTCTGGAAGTGACAGCCTTGTTATGGCAAAACAACATCAGCGCCGATTTGATGTATGAATTTGGCTTTCAGAATGCCGAGCATGAGAATGTCGTCGATCAGTGTTCTCGAGAGGGTATATTGTAAGCATGCACTATGTATATCCATCGGCCATTTACCGAGCCACTTTTTCAGGTTTGTAGTATACCCTCGTCCGAGAACCGCCCGTCGAGATCAGCCTGCATTCAAAGTCAAGAGTGTATTGAGAGGCACCGAATACGAAGGTGATTATTCCTGCCTGAAGGTTGTCTGTCCTTTCTAATCTTGCTCGTGCAGTGTCTCGTCAAGAGCTTGTCCCGTTCCTGCACCAACAAATCGCCGAGCAGAAGCGTATCGACGCCGGACTCTCTGGAGTTGCCACTGTTACAGAAGGTCCCCAAAATGTAAGCACAACGAAGGAGGGGACTACATCCGCCGATGTTACATTGGTCCTTCCCGGGGACGCTAAGAAGCAACGGAAACACACCAAACAAATGTTCTTGGATAGAGGTGAGATACTGCCTAAACGTCATACACATTGACGCTGGTCTAATTTGTGGTCCAGCATTCGATTTTGGCGTGCAGCTGAAGAACACCATTACACAGTCTGGAATACCCGTTTTAGGTGTGGATGTTCCTTTGACTGTATTCGAAGACATGTGCAAGAACACAAGCTGGGTAACGGACGAGGATGCTTGGAAAATTCTGGTTGCTGGCTTTCCTCCCCAACATACCCCTTACGCCCATCAAGTCCGAGAGGCTGTACTCAAACGCAAGGCAGACGGACTCAAGTTCATCATTCTATTTGCGGTTCGTGAGGAGCGTGCTGCGCTGTTGACTTTGTCACAATAGTGTATTTGGAAATGTATATTTATGGTCATGTATAATCGTTCTCATCTATGCTCTTAATATTCGTTGCGTCCTAGAGGAAGGTGGTGGTATTCTGTAGAATTTGCTACGGTGCGCTGTCAGCGCGTAACGCAGAACAACTAGGCATAAGCAAGTGTCTTCCTTCGAGACACGACTCCTATTCTTGTATCTATTCCTTTTACATGAGCATGGATATCATGACTATGGGATATCTCTTCTGTCTAAATGCGCGATCGACCTGGGCATTGTGTGGATTAAGGGGCCCTTGCATGCGGGGGTTCAACCGGACCAAAAACATCCGTACTACCTTCAGCTAGCTCCGTTTCCTCAGGAATACTAGATGGGATTTCGTCGAAATCTTGATCCTCGAAATGCTCTATAGCATAGTCCGCCGCCGTACCTACCGCAAAGCAAGGCTGCGTGGTGTACTCGTCTTCCTTGCTTTGCTCGTTGTACTCGTCTTCCCTGCTTTGCTTGTTGTCCTCGCTTTCTGGGATTCTACGATTCTGCAGAAACGGGTCGAGCAACCAGTGATAAAATTCGATTCCCAAATACCAGACGGGTTTTAATTTGCGTACTGCCTTCAAGCTCTCTATGTGCTGTCGGGGGTGTTCGTCGAGAAAATCCTTCAGCGCAAGGAGTTTGTGAAACCTGTTCCTTTCCTCTTCACTGATTACTTTGTAGATCGTCGGCGAGCAGCCGTACACAAAGACACTATACTTCGGATGTTTATCTCTAGGATGCTTTGTAGTACCCTGCGAAATAACACGCATGTGAGAAGGAGTCGCGAGTGGCTTCTGTTTGGACGGTGGAGCAGGTCGTTCAGCTGGTTGCTGCCCCTTAGCGACAAGGAGTCGTGCACGCTCGGTAACTTTCACTGCTGTTCTGAGATGACGGGGCCTGGGGGGTTGTACACCTAGCTCAGCCACAATCGTTATGTATGGCGTCTCGTCCTGCGGATCCTTCGGGAAAAAGTTGATTTTATCTTGTCGAATATCGTATGTATTGATTGCCCCCTTGTCGCGACGTCGTTTGATTTGCCACATCATGGCTGTTATGTTGCTGTCGGTGATAGGGAGATCTTCGTCGATTAGAATTGCAATCATAAAGTCAACCGTGTTCTGCGTCCATGAGCAGATGAAGCCCATACACCGGATGAATGCGGCTTTCATCGCAGGAACGGTCGTCGCAGAGTCGTCGCCTGCACGAACGAAATGGGTGAGGCGAATGATGGATTTCTTGAATACGTCTCTAAATTTCTTCTTAGACGTCAGGTTCGATGGGACACTATCCAGCAATGCTTCTGCCTCGTGCTCGGGGTAAAGCTCTTCGATAAATGTGATAAGCTTGCATCCTCGGCTGAAGAAAACCTTAGTCTCGTCTGATTGTTCCCGAGCCACGGCTCGAATGTACGCCGTCATGATCAAAAGGCGCGCAACCACTTCACCTCGTTGACCGTCGTCTATTAAGGACGTAGAGCCAAACTCGAAATTTTGTTCGAGGATGGTACTCATGACACCTTCACCGCCTTCCAGACACATGAATTGGTACATTTGCTGCGCTGCAGCCTCCGCCAAAATTGGCTCGGAAGAGTACCCGGTCCGAATGTGATAGCGAGATTGCGGGACGGAATATATGAGTCGCATATTGCTTGCAACTAATTCTAACTCTCGTTCGAATGACTCGCGACTTGATTCGTAATCCAGTTTGATGAGCACGTCGAGAATAGCGGACACTGCATGACGCTTGAATGTGGAAGGCGACTCGGTAAGTAATGCTTGGTCGCCGACAGACAACAACTTGCATCTTGCGATGGTGATAAGAGCTTCCTCAATCGCCAGGGCACCGTAGTCATTGGCTTGGTAGCCGCCTCGGATAAACGACCACCAGCTAACGAATGTTATGTCAGAGACAGGAGGTGAAACCCACTAATAGATACTCACAGAGGTCGTCCGAACCGCGCCAAAAAGCTGATTTGAGATGCTTTTGCCAGAGTGAGCTTATTGAGCTCATCTGTCCCCAACGGCAGATCCGGTGAACAGTCAAACGGAGTCTCGTTAAGAGGAGGCTGAAGGTTGGAGCGACTGTTCATGTAACGAGCTGAAGGAACGTGTTC
Organism: Somion occarium; assembly: GCA_964035595.1. Lineage (NCBI taxonomy): Eukaryota > Fungi > Basidiomycota > Agaricomycetes > Polyporales > Cerrenaceae > Somion > Somion occarium. The sequence goes on along the minus strand of OZ037949.1, from coordinate 175,134 downwards.
GGGCAAGGGAGCCAAGTCATAGATATCCGAATTGGTTGAGAGGAACACAGCCATAACCTGGGTACCGTTCACGTCTTGCAGCCACTCGTTGAGGCAAGAGAGAAAGATGTGATAATAGTTTTTCTCGCATACTGGCTTCCCATCCGCACCGAGGACCCGTTGTTTAGCCAGTGTCTGTGACTCATCGAAACATAAGAGCAGTTTCACGTCCTCGGACTCTATCTTTGACCAAGACCCACGTTTGGAGTATCTTAGCGAGATAACTATACGCAGCAACCCCCGGAGAGCTTGCATCATATTGTTCAACATGTCTTTGTTTTTCTTGGCGAAAATCTCATCAGGGCAAATATTGGGAATATAAATGACACACTCACCTTAACGTCTAAAGCCTTTGCTTCGCTTATAACACTCTCATACATGGATTTCCGCTCCGCGCCATTGCCCCTTTCCAGATGCTGGCGCCATCTTAATGTCAGCTCCTCGTAGGTAGTGGGACGCTCGTTCGGCATCAACATCTCAACTCTCCTAGTAACTTCCTTGAACAAGGAAGTAAAGTAATTTAAGAAGCGGTGCAGAACTTGTTGCTCGGTACTAGACCCCATTGAAAGGTGATCAAAGACCACCTTGTCTGAGGGTGGATATGCGTTGACAGCTAAAAGACGTTCAGCGTTGGGACATTGCAAGAGGAAAACTCGTCTTACCAGACTCCTGGGGCGGGCGCAAATTACAAGGGATCGTAAACACCAAACCTGACGCCTCGCGAACCATCCTTGATTTCCCAGATCCCGAACTCTGTACAATAGAGACGGAATTACAGTAATGACTGTTCGGATTTCGAGTAGAATGGTTTAGGTTGTAGACGAAGAGCTCTGGGTGACTTCCAACATATGAAATTTCCCACGCAGACTGGATTACTTTGATATGCCATTAGCTGAGGTATGCACATCACAGCGCAATATTAACATACCTTTTTCATAAGTACTCAGGTCTACCTGAAGTCGTTGGGCCGTGCTTCTGGGTACGGCCCCTGCTGTTTCCGACTGGAAGATGGCTGAGAGTAGTATAGTTAGAGTCTGGTAGAATGTGCGGTAACTAGGACCTGCCTAGGTCCCGAATAGCCTTGAAGGACTGCTTCCGAAATGCATCCACAACAGTCTCACGCAGTGCGGTTGATTCTGTCAGCCATTCCACCACTTCTTGTTTTGAAAGGTCTTGTTTCATATAATCAGGACATGTGCGGCACACGGAGATTATCGCTTGCGCGAGTGAGTCAACCAGTGCCTTCGGAGCGTCTTTAAGGGCATCTATCACGGTCGTAGAGGGCAAGGCGTTAGTATTTACGGCTGCCTTGTCATAGGCGGCATGCTGGTCGTGTGTTAAATTGAGGACAGTATACCGAAGAAGCCTATCGATGGGCCGTTGCTGCTTGGAAGGAGGCGCCTCCGATGTGTCGGTAAGTGCTCGAGTACGTTTGGTAGTACTGCTCGCCATCTCCACTGTTGAATCAGGGGAAGTGAAGGTGAGGGAGAACGTTGTGGCGCATAGTACGGTGAATCTGAACTTATTATAAGGTGGCCATCGTTGATAATCAGATTTGGAGAACAATTGAGCTCGAGGGCCATGCCACATGGTTGCTAAATCACGTCATAATTATAGTCTAATCTAACAATCTATGATAGAGACGCGTCCTGTCGAATACAAAGTCATCGATACAAGCATTACAAGATAGGACATGAATTATCGATCCGAGCAGTTTACATGATGAACTGGAGATTTGTGTCCTGCTAGGAAAGATTAACAGACATTCAAGTGATATTACCAATAACTCACGATGCGGTGAGAACTGGACAGCTGCGGCTTCTGGCTATATTTCTTCCTCAGAATTTCGCTACGAAGATCTCAGAATACATCTTGAAAAACTAAAGTCTAAGTGGATACGTACCGAACAGACTTCAAAAGCTCTTGGTATGATTGATGCGGGTTGTGCTCTGAGAAAATGGTGTCAGCAGTTTTCGTATGAACATCGCCGTCTTTATGCACTTAGAACAGTCATGAACGCCTGCCAGAACTTACATCAGCAGTTTATCGCGATCGATATATGGATAAACAACGCACATAACTCATCGCCCCTGCGGCAGCGCCTGATTCAAAGGTATCAGCGCTGGTCTGGGAGTCCTTACATCCGCTCCAAGAGATCTAGTTAGAGCGTCAGGAAGAAGAGATGGAGTATCGGCACGTCCTACGTACAACATCGGCATGGGTTCCCTTTCGTTTCCTGTGACTGCTCTTGACTTGACTACCCTTGACACGTCCGTCCGTGTGGTACTGGATTCAAATGTAAGTTTATTCGTCCACAAGGCAAGAGGGAAATCGACATACGAGGTAGGGAAGATCTACAATAATAATATTATGTCAGCCATGCTTGAGTTGATGACGGTCTGCATTGAATTCCTACCTAATACCGATCCTGAATGACAAGACTAAGCAAATATGTCAGAAAGAAGCGTGGCGATCAAGGTGGAATCATAATCACATCGAACAATGCCGTGAGGCGACATCCAACAGGAAGAACAGACACCTGAACGTCATGAATACAGAATATCGAAATTTAGCAGTGTATCACACACCATAATGCTATTCATGAGCTGTACGTCGTGTTAGACTGCATTTCCAATTGGAGGGAGTGAAGTGCTATAACTTACATCATCGACGATGCAGCCCGCCTTCTTGTAGTCCAAGGGGAATATAACTGTTGACAGACGCTTTAATGTCGTCATGAAAACAATGAATGAACTACCGGTGTATACCTTCGTCGTATCCGTCTACTTCGTCACCATCGCGATCCTTGACTTGGCCGCCATGTCCAGAATCTAGACGATCGTCCGGAGCAGAACTCGGTCACAGCCAGCCCAAATCACGCAACGAAGGGACTTACAGTGAAAGAATAGAGAGTCATCTGGTTGAGCATCCCGGACAAGCCACTTCATGGCGTCGATGATATTAGCTTTGGTTGGCTGCGCTCTAGGGTTATTGGAATCATCGGTCAATAGTACGATATCTTCGTCCCTGTAATGGTGGTATCCTGTAGGCCATATTTCAATGAGGTCAATAACAACACAAGAGCAACACGTTATAAGCGATACATATACATACGGGTCAGGAAACGATGAACATTCTTCGCATCGTTCACGCAGCCACGAAGTTCAAACTGCTGGCCGGTGTAATTAACGCCGATCTAAGTCCACAAAATGAATACGCAGCCTCGATACAGTTATTCAACATGCGAGAAGGACATACACAAACAGCCTTTCTCTTGCCGGTACATTTTGAATACTGGAAATAACTCTCGGCGTGACCACCGGGCGCATGACTAGCATGAGAATGCTGTGATACTACTGGTGGAGCCGAGGGAGGTCTCTGTTCTGAATCTTGAGATATCAGGTTCACAAGTCTTCTTTGAGCCCCGTGAAAGAAAACTTACTGTGGGGTCTACTAGAGGAGTGCAATCTGTGCCGCCCGTGACTCGTATGAGTCGTCTGATGTGAATGAGAGTGATGAGCACTCTGATACTGCTGCCCATAGTCTGCAGCAGTCGGCGCACGTTGGGCATACGAGGCTTGGTTTACGGAAGGTTGGTTTGCGTAAGCCCAAGCGGGAGCACTATTATCTTATTTTAAACCAGCTGGAAAGCCAAAGGGTCGTTGAACACTACTTACGGCGAATAGACACTAGAGAGTGGAAACCGTGTTAGACCAGAAAAATTGTTGAGTCATAGACGGGACCTACGGAGATCCGACTGGAGCCATCGGAGCACCAATAGGCATGAATGGCGAGGGCGCAGCTTCACTAAAGTTCAGGAATATGGGCTCTAAGTACCGGAATTCCCAAAAATGAGAGCACTTACGGCATGGGAAATCTGAAGCCATCGTTCAATCTACGTTCAGAACCTTCCATAGTGTACTATTCTAGAAATGAAACTTACGACGATCCTCCAGGATAGACAGGTGCCTGGTAATATCCATCTGAGTTCAGATTCGGGGCTGACGCCGCCCCACCACTCAAATCCCACATCATGTTGGGTGATCGAACTTAGACTGCGGGGATGTAGGAATCGATACGAATCTGTTTGGACGCTTTTATCGCTACGACGTCAGCGAAAAGCTTGGCAGGACAGGAAAGATGGGGAATGTAATGAAGGTAGTAAGCAGTGAAACGTCCGCCTTATAGGTAATTCTCTTCCAGCGCTACTTCATGACAGTACGACAGATGAGGAATGAATAGAACTCGTGATCAGTGAAGGCCAATCGCGGGAACTTCCCAAATCTTGTACTTGGCAATACTAGGGATAAAGCAAGATAGCGTGTTGTTTCAAGCAGAAGTTGTTGTTGAGATAGCGATGCAGCCAGAGACCAAGTTAGATAGAATGGTCGAAGAGTATGAGTAAGGGTCAACATAGGGAGTAATAACAGTCGCATCCTGCATTCTTATACAATGCATATGACACGAGCGCTATTATCTCATAGCAAGGTCCATTTTCCGACTCTCACAGCGTTCCGTCCACAGCGGGGGGAGTCAGCCAAGGTACTGCAAGTCTAGCAAAGGCTATGTCGAGTCCAAGTCGAGTCCACGGCAGGGTTATTGGCCGAACGTAGCCATTGGATACATAGTGGACCCTAACCCTGTAGTGAGGTCGCGGTCCGACCGGGCCAAGGCGGAATAAACCCTATGTGAATCTGATCACTGACCGACTGGAGTTGAGCAGAAATCAAGCCTTTCTGTCAACGAATCATCTATCATGGACCCACTCACTTCCGTCATTGAAGCTCTGAAGCATGATAAGATAATACCAGATGTCGTCCCCGAGACATTCAATCCTTCATTGTTGTTCTCTATCGGGTATCCGAGTGGGAAGGAGGTCCTTCTCGGAAACGAATTCACTGTGGATGAGACTCAGGATGAACCATCGATCAACTTCACACCTCTGAACATGCCGACAGAACAGGCAGACTCGCAGGAGGAGGTCTCGTATACGTTGGCTATGGTGGATCCAGATGCGCCTTCGAGAGCCGAACCGCTCTACAAATCGTTCAGGCATTGGTTGGTGCGTATGTTCATAAGATAAGCCCGCTCCTATATTGAGAGGTATTGTAGATCACAGGATTGAAGTCACCGAGAGATAGCGCCAGCACGACGTCTGACTTGAACGCTCTGGAAAGCAAGCCGGCAACAACACCCTACCGGCCACCAGGACCACGACCAGGTTCCGGTTTGCATCGTTATGGTAAGATATTACACCGTTCGTCGACACGCCACGATATTTGAGACCATACTCGTAGTTTTCCTGTTGTTCCAAGAGCCGGGATCAACGGCGTTCACTGTCCCTGCAGGGTCCCCTGAGTATGGTGCCGCATTGGAGGAAAGGAGAAGTTGGGACGCAGTGAAGTTTGCAGAAAGGTATGGCCTAAAGCTCGTTGGAGCGAATTTCATGTTGATACGATCGCCGAGTGAAAGTAAGTAGAAAGCTTGGTATATCAAGCTGCATCCTGTAGTACATGCTGGCGGAGACTTGGAAAATCGAATGGATAGTTACGCAATCGGAGATATAAAATTCTGTCGGAGTTTACTGTATGATCTTCTTTGCCTTCGACGTTAATCTGCTCTATCTTGAAGTCACCATCTTTCTTTCTCTCCCATGTAACATACATTCTAAATGTGTGCCTCCATATGTACGGCATGATATCCAAGATGAGCTTGGTAAGTCTAATCACGTCTTGAGGACATTTTGAAGCCTGTTGGTAGGACTAGATGCCAAGAATGTCTCAGATTTTCTACCTAATGCTCATCAACTGCATATATGCACTTCGTGTTTCAACGTTAGATCTGTAGTATCTCTGCCCTAACACATTGCAGCCCCTTTCCACCTTAGCTTCTTCATGATTTGCTGGGCCCATTGATGAACCATTACTGATTAGTTCGCTCTATGTATATCGTTCTCTGGAGAGTTGATGTGTAGTATCGGCAGGGAAGGGCAGCCAGTGACAGGTGAGCATTATCCCAATACATAGTGACTTTGTTCTATCTACATCACTTAATCCGATCGTTGTATGCATATCACGACGTTTGTCCTTAAATGTGTCTCAATGTTTGAAACCCGCTCTTACATTAAATTCTGCCACAAGATTGTCCTGAGCTTCATCATACCTTGAAATCTCTATGCTCGCCCCCTTTCCTACGGACCTCTTAATTCTTTCATCTTGCAGCATGCCTTCCCGGTAGCTCTTCTCGTTTACCACTTTCGTCTAACAGTCCGTGCACCTCTACTTCATCCGAATCAGAGAGTTCACATGTAAATGTAGTCGTTAACCTCACCCTTCGTCTTCGTATGACTAGGTACGTTCTTCCGTTTTCCAAGAATCGTGTACTTAACGCTTACAGCTGTCGAATCAGATGGCTTGAGGCATATCACCGGCAATAATTTCTCTGTCAATTCAGCCTTTGCATCGCGTCGCCACCTATTTTCCTCTCAGTAAGCCTATGAAGTTTTATCATTGTTATGACTCTGTATAATTTCATTTTCCCAGCGGGGGGCTCTCACTCTAAGATTTGTGTAGTACCATAGGTTCGTCGTGATGTATTCATTATCATTCAATGCAACAGCCATACATATGATGCTTCTTCATCCATTAACCCATAGATTGTCTTGGAAGGAGTGGTTCAATACCCTATCCACCTATACATCTTTCTATGTACGTTTTTCAAAGTTTCTATTCAGTTTTTCTGTTCACCTCGCTTCGGCTATACGTCAGCTTCGTGACATGCGTACTGATAAGATTAGATCTCGAAGTGCTTCTTTCGCGGACATTGCACCCACAAGACCAAACGCCTCGCGTTGATCCATGTTCGAATTGGAAGCGCCCATCCCCACGGTTCTCTTCTACGTCGACGACCTCTCTGTAAATTTCGGAGTCGTTTCGGTGCGAGGTGGAGGTGTTGGAAGCGGCTTGAATGCCCTCGAAGGTTCGTTTCCTACATATCAGCAATTGTGGTTCGGTGCTTGACCTTTATCTGGCTAGCCAACAAATTGTTGACTAGAAGGTAATCAACCAATCCCGGATCCGTTGCGTATATTGCAAGAAGCACAATCAGTAACGCTACCCACGAGTCACTTAAGTTGTACGAAGCTCACAGCACGACAATCCACGCGTCTCAAATCATCAAGTCCTTAGAATCATCACGAACACGAATCCAAGCTCAACGTTTTACGATCCTCTTTTTGCTTTTCTGTGCATACGACTTTACGCGTTTTCGATCAAGTTTACGATTTTTTTCCTCGAGACCAAAGTTTCTATTTCTATCTAACATCAAATACATAACGATTTGCAAGACTCAAGATGCGCAATACTTTGCCTCTTTTATCTCGTGCGCAGGCCGCCGGCTCTTCCACTCCAACCGCCACTCCTCCCCAAGCTGTACCCACCATTCGCTTTATCTCTGCTACGCCATCCGTGGCAGCTGACACAAGTACATCGTTCAATGCCGTCGCACCCTTCGCGTCTTCATCACTTGCACCGCGCGAAGATGCAGAAGTACCACGGAGACGCCTTGTTCCCAAAAAGTCCAAGCTCGGACTGCTTGGTGGAAACAATAAGGCAAAAGACAAAGCTAATAAAGACTTCTCTGACGTTGTTCGGCGCGTCGGAGGGGGCTCAACAAATGGCAGGGGTGGATTCGAGATCTACGTTGACCAAGCGGATGACCCGGATCTCGGGGAGATTTTGGTAGTAAAGAAGAAGAAGTCACGCCTGGGATTAGACGGGATGAAATGGGGTGCTTTAGGCGAGACGACAAATATTCCTGTTACTTCCTCTTCGCAACCAGAGAAGAAGGCTCTGCCGTCTGAGAACCTATTGAAGGTGAAAGGCGATGACAGCCAGAAGTGGTGGAGTATCGGCAGAGGAAGGAAAGACTCGAAGGAGAAGGCAAAGGAGAATAAACCTCAAGCTCCCCCTCGCTCAAAGAGTATGTTTCTATTATACTTCCTACGAGCCTGGCTGACTTATCTCGCCTGATAGCGCCCGAACCTTCGAAGCCTCTGGAGTCGCGAGCGCGATTCAATTCGCTCAACGCTGCCAACTTACTCTCCGTACCAGAACACCCCAATTCCGTCCGTTCCGTGACCTCGCCAATTGAGCACAGCAACGGTCTCCTTGCACCCCCGTCCAATAATGAACCCGCCACCGGATCGCTTGCCGTACGTGCAATGCGTTCTGTGCGGTCCATTGCGCGCATGAAGAGCTGGGCAACACTGTCTGGCGCGACTACCAACAGCAAGGAAGGCCACAATACTAACAACGCATCTACGAACATGACTGCGACGACTAGCAATGTCAAGACGAAGGAGAAGGGAGAAGAGAAGAAAAAGAAAAAGAAGAAAGAGAAGGAGAAAACTGTCCGATACTCAGGTAGCAGTTTCGAAGCTGGAGCCTTGAGTGCTCAGGCAAGTCCTATGGAGCCCAGCTTCCCCACTACAGCGACGATGAAGAAGAAGCAAAGTATCCTAGGGCTCGGTCTACCTTCCACTATGCGCCGTACGATGCGCAACGTCTCAACCATATCAAATGCATCATCGGTTGTACCACCGCCCGCGACCATGAACTGCCTTTCCGCTGATTCAGCTCACCTTGTTCTCAACGCTGCTGGGCGGCCCTCTTCTGTTATCTCCAGTGGGTCCTCTCTACGTCCGCCCTCGACTGCTTCTGGAGTGTCCGCGTTCTCCGGACGCTCTGCACGTTCGTCTACGAGTTCCGTTGTCTCTGTGCGATGGGACGAGAAGGGCCTGCAGAATGTAAAGGAGATGCAGCGAAAGGAGAGAAAGGCTAAGCGTGAGAGTGCCGCTTCCAATGGAACCGATAGGAAGGCATCTAAGGAGAGCCGTAAGAGTTCTGAAGCTCGTCGTCGCACACCCATTTCAGAAATCTTCCCTGACGTTAAGGTTCAAAGGCCTCCATCCGTGGCTTCTCATTCCACCACCAAGTCCTCTGTTCTCGGAGGTCCTATTGTAAATGTCGAAGAAGCTACTGCTGATGGACATTCTGACCACGGCGGCGATACTGTGATGGAAACACCTGTAAAGAAGGTTCGTCCTCGTCCAGTCTCCGAACAGCTCCTTGGAAAGACAAGGCCACAGTGTATCCATCAGGAAAGTGATGGTAAGTCTGCAATAAATTATCTGTCTCTTTTTTTTTCGACTCTCTTATTTCCCCTAGGTGTCATATCCATCTTGGACGCTGCTACGAATGACCTTGCGTCGCTCATCTCTCGCTTGGACCTTGAAGCAACCCCTGCCAGCTGCAATGGTTCTCCGTTCAATTGCTCACCCCTAGCCTCATTCGGCTCCCCATCTCGCACGACCCTTCCTGCTGACGAAAGTCCCATTAAGTCGCGCACTCTTCAGAGGGACCAAGTTCTTGCCGGTGGACTTCGCGAGAGCATGGCGTCCATTAGTTCTCTTCGACCATATGCTCTCGCTCAATCATCTCATGCCATTCCCACAATTTCCGAGAAGCCAGCGATGAACGCTGAACGTATTGGCCAGCAAATTGCGCCTTGGTCGGCCCTTGACTGGGAGATCTCGCCGAAGAAACCTGTCTTCCGCAAGCCTGCCACTGGACGACCTACACACAAGCGAACGTTGACTCCGTCCCCCGCTATCGAGCCTCCCCCAGTGTTCCAACCATTGAAGCCTGCGAAAAGGAATATCTCGCCCGTCTTGACCAAGAGTCCTACACCCTCTGCAACTACACCTCGCGCTGGCGACCCAGCCCAAGCGCCCTCTTCGAACACCTTTGGTTCCAAATCCTCGAAGATGGGCGTAGAACGGTCGATGGAGATTGACGACGATCCCATGCCGTCTCCGTGCCCAGTCTTCAGGAAGAGTGGTGGACACATCCGATCTGGCTCCATTGTTTCCGCTGTTGGTAGCACGCCAAGCAAACTCAGTCTTCGGAAGTCATCTAACGAGGGCAGCATGCCACTGGCGCCCGAGGCGAAGAAGGTCCTGGGTCTGACTGGGACACTGGGTGGTTCTGCTTCCACTGAACCCCCGGTTGATCCTGAGGACCCTGACTCTGACATTCCTGATGAACTTCAGGTCATCATTGCAGGGCAATCTGATGAAGAGTTCACGCGCAACTTCGATGACACCGTCTCCTTCCACCGTATCTCTCCGCCACCTTCGCCGGCGGAGTCTTCCCGTTCAATCGAGCTTCCTCCAGTGGTTGTCACCACTGCAATGACTGCGGTTGCATCTGTCCCGGTATTCCGAGCGCAAGTCGTCGACGAGGAAGACAACCATGCGGACATTGACGACGCTGGTAATGGTTCTTCAGAGGAGGACGATACCAATAAATCCTTCGACTTCACTGGCGAATTGCAGAAATTGAATGAATCAGGTGCCTCCGATAGGCGTAGCTTCGTAGAACAACTTGAAAATGCGTTTCGTACCCCTGCTCGCATTGACTTGGGTCTGGACGACGGTTTCTTAAAGGCCAGCGCTCCGCCTATTCCTCCGTTGCCTCTCAATTTCAGACCAATGCCATCCGAGGATTTGGTGCCACGAAGCGTGTCGGATCCCGAAGTTACAACAACAGTTGAGAACAACACTATGGATGCTTCATTCAGGGACTCTGCCGTCTCTGATACCCTAGACCATCTTCTCGCCGAATGTCAAGAAGATTTCTGTCGTCCCTACCCGGAGATGAAGAGAAGCAATGGCTCGATGCGCTCCAAAGCGTCAGATGGACAGCTGAACATCGACTTCAAGTTCGGGGGCAAGCTTTCTGTTCCTCCTGCCCTACCTGAGAAGGAGGAAAAACCATTGACACTCTCAGATATCATCCCACCGCCGTCCCACTATCGATCCCGCTCCTCTTCATCCATATTGGAGGATGATTCTGTACTCAAGTCCATTTTGGCGCATGTCTCTGAGATGCCGCCTCCTGCTGTTAGACCTCGTGCAAATTCTGACACCAGCTCCAGGAGCTTTGCTCGCGATTCATCCCAAATCAGTCATGGATCATCGCGTTCGAGGACCACATCCGAAGCTAGTTTCACAGGCTTTGAATCATTCGACGAGATTCGTAGAGGTTTCGAATTCGGACCTACTCGACCGGCCTTCTATCCTCCTCCTGGAGCAAACACCAGCCAGTCGCACTCACGGACATCCCACAACAAGCACGAATCAATGTACAGTGTCGCGTCGGTCTCTTCCTTTGGTTCCGTTGTCAATTCCGGCTCCGTCGATCCTTTCGGCTACTTCCTAAGCAGACCGCCTTCAGAGGACATGTCGATGTCGATGTCGATGTCAGTCGACGATACCTTCTCGTTCATGCGCAAGGATCCTCGACGCCAACGTGTCGATAGTGATGCGTCCAGTTTCTACTTCCGTGCTCCAGGGGTGTCTCAAGGTTCCCATCAGTACAGGCGTGGTCACCGTCGAAATGATTCTACAATGTCTACGGTCTCCAATGCTCCACCCGTCAGCATCTACAACAAGAGCTTTGGCGTCCATCGTCGAAATGATTCGAACACCAGTGCAAGCTCTGTTGCGCAATCTTATGCAATGCATGGGGCTTATGGGGGACGCGCATCTTGGGCACGTCACCGACCTGATCTTTCAATCGATTCCGTTTCCAGTGAATACTCTGCAATGCGTCTCGGTAGGCCTGGTATTGGTGACAAGATGTTTGACCGGGACTATGGCATGCCACTAACTGCAATTTCTGCATCTCCGCCGGAAAGCGTCTCTCGCGAGCCGACCAACAACCCATCCAACTGGGACTCTATCATTGACGACCACCGGACATCGGCCGAGGATTCGCTATTCGAGAAGACCGGTTACAGGTCATCGTACAGCTCAGATGAGTCCGTCTTCGGCTTCGATGGGAATCACTCCGACCCGGGTCAGCTTCCTCCTAACCACTTCCGACCCTTGTCTATGATGAGTGTGGCCAGTACGCATAGCGCACCTAAAGAGGACGACACCATGATCTCTGTATGTACCCCTCTTCCTGTTCTAGCGATGGCTCTGACGCTTAGATTCTCACCAGATGATTGGTGGAGGGCATGTACGCAGACGCTCCGTGGATTCATTGATTGAGGCCTCTCCCTGTGTTAAGAAAGGTATTGAGAAGAGGAAACAGACACTGCAGAAGGTCGGCCGTGTGCTCAAGTTCGACATGGGTGACGATATGCCACCTCCGCCCGTTCCCAAGATCATATCACCTGGCAAGACTCAAATCACAGCGAAGCCATCTATTGCTTCGACTTCATCCTTGCAATTTGGCGGCGAACGTATGATCAAGGCGAGACAGGGGCTCCTTGAAAGACAGAGCCTCGAGGATAGCGCGCTGATGGCTCACGGCGAAGATCTCTTGGCTTCTTGTAGGTTATTTTTCCAATATATCACTTCTCTATGTTTACTAATCATTTCGACATAGTATGCTCTCAGTCGACTTTCTCTCGACCTGGCCCGGCTTCACGTTCACGTTCGAGTACTGTGACAGAGAGCTCAGGTGCTGACACGCCTCCTTTGTCATCTTCCGATGGCTCCTCTGTCTCTGGAGGTTCTCAGTCTAGCATAGATCTTGGACATTTGAACACTCTGCTCACCGGTCACACTTATCCAAGCAGCGGCATTGCAAGGGCTCGAGCTAGGCAGAGAGCGCGAGGCACTGGTCATCGTCGACGAATCTCTCAAGCACATGTGTCTCGTTCGTCAGTATATGAAACCATTCAGGAAGAATCATTCGTTCTCTCCAGCTCGCCTTCACCAGCCAAGTCATCAATCCCCTCCGTTCCAGCCAGCCTCACCAAGGCGATCGCATCCCCTGTTCGTGACTCCGTCTACATTGTGGATAGCGACACCCAATCTTTGGTCTCGTTCTCGGAGGACTGGGATGACGAACGTGGAATTGTTGGTTTGAGGCGATACTACGCCCTAAAGTCCGAAGCTCACGAAACTGTCGTTGAGAGCAAGAGAGTATGGCTCGACACCCCCTTCTCAATCTTTGCCGTGCAATGTGAGTCTTCAGCCGTTTGATGGACTATGTATATACTGACAAATCTGTCCACAGCATTCCAACCGCCGTCCGACAAAACTGGCATGCAAATGATGCTTGAACATTCGCAGAAGAACTATGGCCCTCTCCCATCCGAGCTTCGCCCTTATCGTGTTCGTTCCCGCACGTCTTCTAGAGCATCCCCGTATCCTCTTCGATCATTGAAGTCGACGCTCTCCCCTGAACGCACTCGTTCGCCTCGGAAATCCAAGACATCAAGCGCATTTGGCGATTTCTCCGCATCCAGGCCATTCTCATTCCTCGATGGGGATTCCACAGCGCCTCTGCAGGATGTTAGCACCAACGTCAATGTCGTTTCTCCGCCTCCTGTGATTGATGTCAAAGCATTTACGCCATTCGCAGTCAAACTGGATGAAGCTGTCAAGCCCGAGAAGAACAACATTGTGCTTCCTGTTCCTGCAAGGCCTCGTGTTACGTCCAGTGCCAGGAGGACTGCTCTTGGATGGTCCAAACGCAGTTCAGGAAAGGCGAGTTCTAAAGAGCAGAAGGAGAACATTAGTCAAGGAACGTTGGCTACGTAAGTTGCTTCGCTCTTCACTCTTTTATTCGATCTCATTTTTCGACTTTACAGTCCCGGAGACAGCCTTAGGATCTCCCGACCCCGTCCTCGCGGTCGCCCCACGCCTGCTCGAACAGCCACGATCCGAGTTTAATGAGCCCATAAATCGATTCCTGATACATATACAACATACATCGCTTCTCACCTTTCAATTGCTTCGGTTGGCTCCGGTTCGTGCGGACTCGACTTGCAAGCCAGGGGAGGAGCCAGAACGGTCCTATGCTATGCTCATCGTCTATGCCCCATTCTCCTAAGCTTCACCGCATCTGCTCGCGTATCTTCGAAATTCTCATTCGCATCTTCGAATCCCTTTACGCAACTCTCCTCACGTCTCACTGGCTGCTTGCAGTCAGTATGTCATTTCTTACGATTCGCTTTCTTGTTCACGTCCTTTTACGTTCAACGTACGCCCTACTCACGTTTTGACGGCTCCGAAACATACCCTCGAAACTGTTCTTACGGGCTTTCCCAGTTACGACATCTTGCTTCAAGCTTCATTGCTTCCTTTGATTCATGATTTTTTCTGCTTTCTTGTATTGCTGTTGTTTGTGCTCTGCTTTGCTACGAGATCAAAATCCTGCTCTGTATAGCTGAGATTGTACAATAGCTCTCTTATGCATTGTAGGATACGCCCTCCTGCTACGACTCACATACGTACGGTCACTGTTCTTGTTTTCGTAGATCGAGAATATAGGATTGTTGTCCCTCATAATTCATGAGTAGATTGTGCACTCTAAGCTGGAACGAAATGGAAAATTCGAAGATCTCCGAATTCCCTGGGGTGCATGTATATGAAGGACATGATTATCGACAGAACAGCTGAGTGTAGTGGAGTGTGAAGTCGCTATGACGCGCGTACGAACTGAGCTGCAGGCCCATTTCTTCGCATGACGCCAAGGTGTACTGCAAAAGAACTAGCTTAGAACATGTAGTCAATGGTGGAGCTGATGGACTTACCAGGCCGCCGATCCCAGCCTTTGGTTTTTGCTATTTGAGACTTGCCCTGGACGTTCAAACTTTTCTTAACGAACTTGTTGACACCAGCTGAAGTGCGCAACTCTTTGGAAACAGGTGTTGAGACCAAAGAATCAGAGCTTTTGGGTACTGTGCGAATGGTCCGTGAGCTACACAAGGTATTCCGGTCAGTACATAGAAGAAACATGAGTAAATTGACTACACACCCAATCACAATGTCTTTGTTTGTCTTCTTGAGACGTCTTCGTTTCTTCGTAGGCGTGTCTTTTTGCGATGCAGCAGCCTTCCGTTTTGCTCCAGAAGAAGTCTCAGGCTGTGAGAAAGCCGCAGTAAATAGATGGTCCGGAAGGTAATCCAGCTTTTGTGAAGGTTTCCGAGGAGGCACGTCTTCTTCCTCGGAAGGGGACTCCTCCTCCTCCCCGTCTTCACGGACATGCACCGGTAATTCGTCTTCCGAGCTTTCGTCTGAGACGGAATCATCGCTTGCCTCGCTGAACTCATCAGCCTCTGAATCGTCAGCATTGAAGCCTTCGAACTCCTCCGGCTCTTCGTCTTCCAAGTCAGAACCAGACTGTTCGGCAGCGTCCCTCATCGCTCTCTCCATCCTAGCCTCCAGATCGTCTCGTGAAGGACCTGCTAATGAACCATCATCCTCATTCTCGTCTTCTTCCTCATTAACAGCTTTATCCTTTCCCTTGACATCAGGTTTTCGTTTTGATAAGGCACGCTCTTTGAGAGCTTGATCCTTCCGCCTATTTTTCTCCTTCGTCTTGAGTCTCTCTTCCGATTGGAACTGTTGCAGAGCTGCGTCACGACCTTTCGCAGCTTTCTTCTCGGAATTGAAAGAAATTGCCTCCGGTGCCTCGTCGTCGCTAGAGACAGAACTTCGTGCCATTATCAACACGTTGGTAGATCTAGGAAGTAGTTAGAAACCACGACTGAAACACAGAGCAAGGCTCAAGCAAGAACGAAATCAAAAAGCTAGGGAGTGGAATTCAATACAAATTGATCGAGCTTGGTTCTGTTGAATATTATATAAGCGCCCGCTTGCTCTTAACGATCCTACGATACCCAACGCTTTCGTACCTTTTCGCGCTCAATCGGTACTTGCATAAAATTACTAGTCACTCTCTCATGGTGTGGTCTGTTACGCTAAAAGCAGGTTTCCCCTTGGATGTTCTCTCTCCTGCTTCTGTCAAACCCACCTCTAATCCGCTCTGCTGCTGGAAGTGACTACTAATTTCGGATAGAACAGGCATTTTTCCACACCAGCGATCCAATTCAATGGTGACGCTAGAGGTCGCGGGACCAGCATGCGAAATGCTTGAATCTTGTTGGCTGGCATTCGCGATCTCGGTTGCCCTGAGGTAACGGCTAAAATGAACGACCGTTATGTAGAAACCAAAGGTACCGCCTACGTGAAAGAGCTCAAAAAGCCCCCGTCCCGAGGGAATTGCTCAGGATGGTTGCCCTCGGTTTATTCTCTGCGAAACCCTTGGTTACCAGCGTGGACTCCTACTACAGCACACCAATGCTCTTTTATATCCTCACGTCGTCAATATAGTTCTTGCCATCGTTCGTATTCTTATCGTCTTCGCGTACCGTTCAGCTATGGTGAACTGGAAAGATCCCGCTGTGGAAAAAGTCTGTGCCATCATATACAGTCGGATGTCTGCTGTGCTGCTTGGTGTATACTTGTACGGATCAATCGACATTGAGTTGTTCCCTCGCTTTGATCGTACTGATGCTTTTACAGATGGTACTTCTGTGTTACCTTTAAGACTGTAGAAGGAGCTCTTATCCTTCGCAAGTTGAGATTTTCACTCACCTTGGTAAGGCACGCCTACTGGAAATATCCCCTTTCCTTACTGAGTAATTTTCCAATTGCAGATTCCATATTTTCTTGGACGATATAGCACAGCTGTTTCTGTCATCTCTGATGAAAATCGACCAGCAGGGAGCCCGGAGGATGAACGACAAAGTACGTTTGGCTTAAGACAGGTAACGGTAGTCTTGTTGCAAACACATAAAGAAAACAAGTATGCTACGGATTCGTGTACGCTACGATCTACATAAGGTTCATGCTCCGACCGCTAATCTCCATGAGTCGCCGAAGCGCCCAATTTACAACACACCCACTCGCTAAAGGCGACGAATAACAAAGTCACCCACTGAATGAGATAACACAACAAACAACAAAAATCAACCTATCCACAACCTACATATCCAGCATCTTCCAGCGACTGACCCTCCGAGTAAGTGACCCAACAATGAGTTCCGCCAAACTCCTACTTGCCACGTCGGCATGATCTGAATCCTGCAGTCGAGCGATAGTTGTCTAGAACAACTGAAGTCCAGGGTAATGAGGGTCCGTGAAGGCCATCTTCGCATGAACATCATCCTCCAAAGCAGTGTCCTCGACTGGAGCTGAAGCATGACAATAATGAGCAATGTGACCGAGTTTCAAGCAACGATGGCACTTGGGAGAGGAACCACGATTATTGGTGGAATACTTGGGCTTACGTGTGCTGACATTCAGAGCACCAAGGGCACCTTCGGGGGTGAGCTTCTTCATCTGCTCCTCAGCCTCGATGAGGCTAGCAGTGATGTCGGCAATGGAAGGGGAAGAAGTCGATTGCATGAGGGAAGTCGCAACAGCAGTGTACTCAGGTGCGAGGGCGTAGATAAGGACATCGGTGACATCTTCATCCTCAACGGTGATGCCAATGGCCTTGAGTTTGCTGACGATGGTGGTGATACCAGTGACATACTCGATGATGGGGTTCTCAATCTCATGGGAGAACATGTAGAACTGACGCTTGAGCATGATGCGCGTAGCGCGACCATTCCGCTCGTAAATAGCGGCAAGAGCCTTCCAGGCTCCAGGACCAGTGTTGCACTCACGAATGTGCGCCGTCTCGCTCTGCTCCACAGCAAGCCCGATCGCAGTGAGACCATCCTCGGATAGCGAATCCCAGATCGCAGCCTTCTTAGGGTCATCATCTGGACGTAAGAGTTTGCCGCTAACAATGTGCCAGCAGCCGGCGCGACGGAGAATCATCTGCATGGCGAACTTCCAATCATAGTAGTTCGACCCATTGAGTTTGATGATCGAGGCGATGAGCGAATTGATGTTGGTAGACATGAGAAGCGATGTGTGGGAATGAGTGACCGAATGAAGGAAAGGAATCCACCGGGCAGCTTGTATAGCCTACAAGCGGGCGATGCGTTTGTGATGAAAATCGACCAGCAGGGAGCCCGGAGGATGAACGACAAAGTACGTTTGGCTTAAGACAGGTAACGGTAGTCTTGTTGCAAACGCATAAAGAAAACAAGTATGCTACGGATTCGTGTACGCTACGATCTACATAAGGTTCATGCTCCGACCGCTAATCTCCATGAGTCGCCGAAGCGCCCAATTTACAACAATCTCTTTGTAAGCCTTCTGGTCGTCCAATGCTAACCGAATGCTCATAACATGTCTCGTCTTCGCAGAAACCTGATCACTCACGGCACATTGTTAAACGATTGCAATTGTAAGTCGACCCCTTCTGAAATTATCTTCAGAATGTTAAAAGGACGCACTAAGTCGGGAATGGAGTCGTCGCGGTTGGTAATATCGCCCATGTCAATGAGATCAATCTTATCCTTGCTGAGCAGGTTCTGGCGAGCATCGTAGTGATTTCCGCCAGCAGTACTATTTTACTGCGACCGTGTGTAGAAGGTTTTTTTTTTCGTGTCACCATTTCCCCGCTGACGTGAATAGCGATTTCCAGGCTAGTACTGTGGAAAGAAAACAAGCCTGTCTTAGCCGTTCTCACCATTCTCCTTCTCACACATTGGGGGATTGGCCTTAATGGTACGTACTTTGCTTCTTGTCGCATGGGATGCTAGTTTCATTTTGAGTGTGCGGATCTTGTGAAGCGGCGATTGGTACAGTTCGTGTGAGTTGGAGTCCCAATATTCCTCAATGCGCAAGTACAATCCCAATCGGATCTCACGGGATGCCTTCCATAATCGCGTTCTACTTCTTCAGTTAGTCTTCCCATGCATGACCTGACATCTGCCTTCGACTGAATATTGTTGCTATTATCGTAGCTGTTTTGTGGGATTTAATCATCTTGATTTTTACTGCGGTTGGGTTGCATCGTCAATACCTCGCGAGGTCATCGACACTTTGGAAGATGCTATATAAACAGGGAATTTTGTACGTAGTCGTAGCATTCGCTGTTAACATTCCAATGCTGGTATGTCACAACTTCAGACTCTTGGACAGTGTAAAACTAAGGATGATTAGGTCTTCTCATGGTTGAATCTCAATGGTATGATTGTAGTTTTCGCTTCTCATTACTGATGAGCTGTGACCATCCATCATTAAAAGGTACTATGAACATATTCTTCGCCGCACCAGGTAAGAGCTCCGCGGTTCCTATGTAATTCTGGTTAGGGAACTCAAAATTTGACTTCTATCTGAACAGGCGGGACTATCAGGTAAGCCAACCTCTATTTGCGTGCTATCGTTAACGTGTTCATTTCTATGAAGTGTCATGGCATCTTCTTCCGCACTCGTATCACTTCTCAAACTCAAGCGTGAAGAATCAGAATCGTCAGTGCACTGTTCCATTCTCGTTCCAACCTTCATCTTATCTCACACTCTCTGCATGTAGAGCACATCAGCGACCGTTGCACGTCGCAGTGGGACGCGAAGTCTCAACAGTGGACAAGAACGACGTTGAGGCCAACCAGCTCACCAGCCATATAGATCTACCGTAAGCTCCATTGCAAGTGGTTAATCTCTACTGCATGATTTGATACTTGGAGTTTTCAGTACTGCATTCAGTACAGTGCCACATGTTGCGGATACTTCAATGGCCAGTGTCGACCGAAGTTCTTTTGTTATCCATACTTCAGCATGAATCAAGCCGTTATGAATAGTCCGACTCGTAAGGATGCTCCTCAACTTTTGTTCTCGCGTTTTGTCAATATAGTTCATTGTGTATTTATCCGGTGAATATTCGGTGGCGATTATGATCGGATGATGGGAAAATTAGACGCACCGTGCACTTCCGAACCGACGAAGTGGCGGAACTGAGGTCAGACTCGCCCTCGACACTGTTGCAACTCTGTATCTCAAACATCAGACATTAAGTTCTGTGCACACTGAAGCACCGTAACTTAGTGATCTTGTGTGGTGATGTCGAGAGTGTTGAAAAGACACTGCGTCACGCCATCGTTGCGTACACGCATTCCTTCTACCTTCCCATGTAGCAAGATTGCATTCGCTATAGTGAGATTCTCCACACGCTTGCCTTGAAAGCGTTCGCTGACGTTATATCTATCAATGTTTTTTTGTCCTTACATGTAGGCTCGTCATTATTGTCAAAGAGGATACGCACCCGCATGTTCGAGGTTTTCAACCTCTGCCCCTTTGTCATGGAAGCCGACCCCAATCCTCAAGTCGAGAGTAGTCTTCACTGGTAATAGTATCGAGTTTGACCTCGATGAGGCTGACAAAACACTATATGACAATAATCTTGGCTTCCGAGAGGAAGTGGTTTGCATCGGACCACCTTTACTTCCGCTGCCAGGCTATCCTGAGATTAAGTTAGGACGGGAATTCGGGGCTGACGGAGATCCCCCTTTTCGAATATGTAGGAAGCTGGGATGGGATGGCACCTCGAGTGTATGGCTGGCCTTCAATGGGTGTGAACTTTATGTTTTCCTCTGTGATCACGCATCATGCTTAACTCTGACACGGTTTGCAGATTCAAGTACCTCGCATTTAGGGCATTAACTCAAGTTGCCTCGGTACCTATTCAGGATGGAGAATCACAGCTATACTCCTTCGTCAAGGTGCTTGATGATTATTATCTAAACCAACTGCCGGATCATCCAGGCTTCGAGTTGGTCTTAAAAGGAGAGCTCTACTTCAATATACAACCCTATGACCAGCAAGGTCAACTAGTCGAACTGACGGGACCCAACATAGGCTTGCTGAAGGCGACATCACCTGATCGACGTTTACCACTAGATGCAGTCAAGGTTCTTTGCCGACAGATGCTTATGGCCCTCGACTTTCTACATGGTACATGTGGCGTGGTACATACAAGTACATCTTTTTGCAACGCTCAACGTGTAACTTTTCTGATATGATCTTGACCTTCTTCTCAGACATCAAACCTGACACCATCTTTGTTAAACATATACTCACCACGGAAGAAATTACAAAGCTTCTGGAAGAGGACCCCCAAAGGATGTACCCTGGTCCGGCATGGACTCTTATCCCAGTGGAAGATATAAAAAATAGACTCATGTTCCCTAATCCGCTCGATAACTCTTCGGTCTTCCGACCTACTGAGGAATTCGTCAGTCAGCCACTTCCGGCGCCGCTGCTGACCGATATCAGGACTCTTACATTCAAACTCGGCAACTTTGAAAACGGTCAGTCATATATCATTGGTTCTGTCCTTCAAAAATGTCTTTTTAATACACGGTGAAGTGCAACTTCTTCAGAATAAGATGCGCGATAAGCTTCACATTTCACCGAATATGTCTCCACCTGAGCTGATCCTTGGTTTACCTTGGGACGAGAAGATCGACATCTGGGCACTCGGATGTACAGTATGTGGCTTGTACCGGCTGACGCTGCCCATCTGATGAAATTTTTTGAACTTGACATTCCAAGGTCTTTGAGCTCTTGACTGGGACTAGTCTCTTCTCAAGACCCCCATCGTTGACATCCGAAGAGTCTGATGCCCGGCATCTGAACGACATGGTATGTGTCACAGGTGACTCTCTAGCAGGCTTCGTTCCAAGCATAGGTACGTCTATTCTTATTAGACGAAGACGTACATGACGGGGAACTGTTGTCAATAGGCCCCCTGGCTGGTGAAGATTCTCGAAGCATTGGGAGCCGCCTTGCTGAAGCAGGCTTTCACAACACGGAACGAGAACGCGCAACTCATTTCCTCCGACGCTGTTTGACGCTTGCCTCAGACAAGCGACCATCCGCCTTGGAGCTCTTCAAGGATGCTTGGCTAGTTGGGTAGATGATGATTGGTCAAGCTGGTCTCCCTAGAGCAGAGTAGACAAAATGCAAACCGTCGTATCTCAGGATCTCTAGATCAGTTGGCCTATTTTTGCCTTTCGTATAGACTCATGCATACTTCCTCTCAGCGTGCTACTGTTGCTTGATAGCACGCCGTATTCCTTCATATTCTAGGTCTTTCCTCGACTGAGTGGTGTAGTGTACTTTGTAACCTAACGGCACAAGAAGTATTGAGTTCAATTTGCCCCGAGTCCGTCCGATCGCGCTTAAGTTTGGATAATACTAGTCGATCAATCATCGGGTCCGCAAAACAACTTCAACATACGGTAATATTGGATGATACGTTCTCTCCAGGTCCCAACCACTGAGTACTGAGTCCTGTGTAGCGTTGAGCAAACGAGCTATCACAGATTCTGATGTTACAACTCTGTCATTCGAGGAATGTCCGGACGACTCTCCGGACAGTGTGGCGTATGTATCAAGCAAATGGCCTCAAGATCCACAAGTCTGCACATATTAATGTCGTCAGTATTCTCTACCATCCATTTCGCCTAGATGTCTAAGTGCATTCGGTTTATAAGGGAGCAGCTGACCGTCTTCAGCTATTCTCAACCTCCTCGGCTATGCTCTGGAAGAGCACTTCGCCTTTGCAGAGTCATGTCAAGATTGCGGCGGACGGCGGGGTGGACTATGAATTTGATCCTGCGGATGTCAAAACTGTGGAGACGATGAAGTTCAGCGAAGAGTCTATCGGTCTTCACACTCCTATCGGCCCCGGTTTTAGACGAGTGAACATCGGCGATAGTTTCGATATCCTGGATACCAAATTCAAGATCTGTCGGAAACTAGGATGGGGAACTCATTCCAGTGTATGGCTTGTAAAGGACGAGTCAATATCTTCGCTTCTGAAGGCTGTTACTGTCACTGATGGGGCGTCGTAGGTCAGATTATTATGTCGTCGAAGTCCTCACGGAATACTTCTCAAAGGCGACTTGGAACGGGCAACGATCATACTTTGACATCTTAGAACGAATACACAAAGAATGCTCAAAGGAAACCAACAAACATCCTGGTACTGATCACGTCGTTCGAGTAATGTATGTGTTCGAATTCGATGCTCATCACGCAGCTGCCATGTTTCAACGTGTGGGGCCGGATGTCAACATAAAAAGATCTTTCCCATACCGTTCGTTGAAACCTGATGTGGGAAAGGTGCTTTGCCGCCAGATTCTTCAAGCTCTTGACATGCTGCATCGCGACTGCGAGGTGGTGCATATGGGTATGTGAATGCAGTTATGGGCATACCATGATATGCCACCATCACTGTTACTCTCGATCTTGCTTAGACATCAAGCCGGCCAGTATTCTCGTTCAATCCCCGCTTAGCACTCAGGAGATCTCAGACCTTCTGCTCAAGGATCCTCCAATGACATATCCCGGAAGCGCATGGACCTTCATTTCACGCGAAGAGATACAACGTCGTCTGCAGCACACTGAGGACGATTCTAGTGTCCTCCGTCAAGTGTCCGAGCCAGTCAGTCAGCCTCTCCCCGCACCTCCTTTGGATCGTCCAGACAGCCTGACTTTTAAACTATCGGATTTCGGAGATGGTGTGTTCTCCCCGAGTGGTCGTACTGGACTTGCTGACAAAAAATTGGGAGGCAGCTCAGTTTCTGTCTCAACAAACATTCGTTGGTCGTATATCTCCATGGGTACGATCTCCAGAGATGGTTCTTGACTTGCCGTGGAACGAGAAAACTGATATATGGGCTTTCGGATGCACCGTAGGTGGCACATTCATATTGTCCCATCGTGTATGACACCTTCTTTGCAGTTGTTCCAACTCCTCACTGCAACCGACCTTATATCGAGGATCCCGGCCTCCGAGATGGCTCAATTCGATGCTATGTACCTTCAAGCGATGGCTCGTTCGCTGTCTACCACCTTTCCTTCTGAAATGCTGGAGGACACTGGGCGAGAAGACTTGAAGCACATAACCGGTGCGTCACAATCATGTTCGTGGGCTTTGGTGTTCATGAAGGTGTCGCAGCTTTTCGTGATTTGAGAAAACCTCCTCCTGAATCTCGGCTTGCGTCTGACATATGGTTCCGCCTTGCACTGGCTGGAATCACCGGCAAGGAGCTAGAAGCTATCTCTTCTTTCCTTAGACGATGTCTCACGTTAAATCCAAACGAACGGCCCTCTGCGAAAGAACTTCTCGACGATCGTTGGTTACAGTAAACCCCCTGAATGCCCTTCATTGCGTTTATATGATATTCTATTGATCGGATTATTGCAGATAAGCTCATCTGCCATATGTATTTTCCTTTGGATCTCTATCCAGACCGGTTGAACGAGGTGCTCAGACTCAAATGCTTATCCTCACAAATCTTCCAAGGGCACAATGGGGACGATTTCAACATTCACCGTCGCCCTCTCTCCCCCTCCCCATCTTATACCTCACGGCCAATTTGTTTCTCTACCCTTTATGACCCGACTCGAAGTCGATTTTGCACTCAATGAAGTGCACGCCAGGGTTCGTGACAAGGATGAGGACCTTCACTTAGAGCCAGTTGGCATCGGCTTCCCTACAAATTCTAGGTTTCTTCTCCTTAACATCAGCGATGCGGTCGAGATTTTGGCGTAAATTATCATGCCTGTCACAAGTTGGGGTTCGGATCCAACTCCAACGTCTGACTGGTTCATGACGGGCAAGAGAACGGTCAGCTGCTATCAAGTGCCTTGGAAAGTTTTTACCGTCGTTCTCACCCATAGGCCCCTCCTGACGCAATTACAGGTGTGGCATCTAAACATGGTTCCAATTTTTCCTTGACATCGCAAACGTTATCCTAAGCTCTCACAATACAGATCAAGGAATTATTTCAGAAACGTCGAACTTCCAAAATGTCAAGATAGGAATTGGCACCGTGGAGTTTGCTCGCTTGCGAACGCCCCTAGCCTAATCCAGAGCACAGACCGAATGCACCATCCGAATATAGATCGGTTTAATGATGCTGTGTAGCGTGAGCCCTCCACATTAGCTTTGCTAGACAATTCACGACACAGTTTAACAACGATCTTGTCCGAGGTCGTGAACAGGACCCTGTCAATGTCATGATGAGTTGCGTACGTCTTGCGGAAAAGGTCGTGTGGTAGCCTCTCTACTGTTCCTTCAGCTTCCCGATGAGCTTTGATAGAAGTTTCAATTCCATCGGAGAGAAAGGACTGGATTGCATCCTCTCCATTGCTCTGACCCATGATGATAACGTTCCTCGGTCCTATCTCATACGACTCGTCATATTTTTTCCAGCTTAATGAAGGCCTGATGCCTCCCGGATGCGACACTGTGACGTGCTACAGACTTGAAGCGGTGAATGGTCTGCGGGTCTAATTCTTTCTCCATGTCCTAGAAGCGTACACGACTTAGAGTGCTCGCCATATATTGCGTTGCCACTTTTCCAGCTTCGTCCAGACGGCGTTTAGATATCCTCCTCCACAATGGTACTTCGATGCACTTGCGTTTACTGTTATATTCTTTACACAGTAACTGCTGCGCTAGAGCAACCGTTGCACCAAAGCGATCGTCCTTCTTGAATTGTGAAGGATCCAGTGTTACGCCCAACAGACCCATCACGCTTAACACAACATCTGCGGGGCGAGCGGATACACGCCATTGAAAAATTTTCCGAACATCATCGAACTGTGCAACTGTCCCATCATTCGCACCTTCAACGAATTGTGGACGTATTTTCAACGCCTGCCTGAATTGCTGTCGTGGCACCCGCGAGCCGTCTCGCGAGTAGTCATATTGACGGTTCTGCATTTCAAAGCATCCGTGATGTCTATTATGCGGGGAGTAGTCTCAAGTGAGTCATGTACAACACCTTTACTAGTGGCGCGACTATGACCTCCTGGAATGTCTATGCGCGTTCGACCCCGCCGGTCTCTTCTGACTCATCTGGAAAGCGCTGCAGACCTGCAGGAAGTACGAGGCAGGCATGACAGCCCTTGTAAACATCATACATATGCAGGATCTGCCAACGCTTGTCTCGCTGGCCTGCAGTTGTGGGTGTTTGAAGAATGCATAAACGGTCGAGCCAGAGCAGCCGTATGCCCATCTGAAGCGCTGCGCTGCTCGAATAACGTAGAACGTCAATGCTGATGGGCCCACCATCATTTCTCTCTTCACATTCGACGAGGAATACCCCATTTGTGGTAAGGTCGTGTGGTCGGGGCTCTTTGCTCTTCCAGATGTGCGAGATCGCAATATATTGATCTATGGGCAATTGCGGCACTTCCCAAAGCTCTAGGACGCCGTGTCTAACGAAGCTGTTACAGTCGATAAAACGGTACCGCTCAGCAGTGGCACAATCGGTCACGTCAATTCTCTCGTCGCGACCGGCGGCGGCTCGAAGCGCAGGAAGCGATTGACTATAAATGACTTTGCCTTCAGGCACAGTGGGTACTTCTTTGGGAGTTATATCTCTGATTTGTTCTCCCTTTGGCTCGTACAGGGCCAGTGGATGATTGTAGGAATCTTGAAGACTGGGTGAAACAAATACAATCCCGTGATTGCTAGCGGTTGCGGATCCATCACCCATCGATGACTCGAGATCGTCTTGCCGTTCGTGGACCTTTTTTTGTTTTGCTACTCGTGCAAGAATTGATCGTCAGGCGATACTTCGTTTGGTGGAAGCTCTGTCTCACTGGGGTCGTTTCGCTGCCTTCAGGATAACGGGTGTTACGTCGTCCGGAACTTTGGGACTAGAGAACGCTGTAGTATCTCGCGGTACCTTCCTGAGTACAGTAGCCGCAGCTCGATCGATTTCACGACGACTACGTTGAGTCACGACGTGTTTTTGCATATGCAAGGCAATGCGATTAGTAATGTAGGGCGTATTTTGCTTTATCGTGGACTTACCTTCGTTTGTGTATTGGCTTGACCTATGACTTCACATGTAGACAGAGGATATGAGGAAAGTTGAAGCTCTAGACACACTGCTTAAGGCAGGCTAGCCTCCTCGAGGAAACTCAATCAAGTCATTTCGGCTTCATCCGTACGCTTCCGAACGTTGTGCTTCCTGTTGGAAATTTCGAACTGTGGGCTTATATTATGGCAGACAGTGGGTTGACGCCGTATCGATCTGTGGATCTATCTTTGAGCACGTTGGAGATCATATTCGACCCATGATTTGGCTTACATTATGTGCAACTCTCCATAATTGATCTAGTATGTTTGCATTTCGTGAACAAAGGACTTGCCAGCGTCGAGAGGGTGAATCTGCAACGAAATAAAATAGTGTAGTGGTAGAGAGCACGGACAATGAAACATAAATAGATATAAAGACGGGTCACCATATACATAGACTACTGATCTCGTGTGTTGCATTTGTTGAAAACGTGTTCGTCGATATCACCAACCAACATGCACCCGATCTCTATCCCCTGCCATTCGAGCCACAACCCGCCGTCCTTTTCCTTCATTATGCAGTCGTTCGGCCATTGATCAGGGTGTCTCTTGGATTGTCTTACATCTGTTAAGTCTTCGGCGACATTGATTTGCAGAGATACAAGATGAAGGGGTATATCTGATCGGCCTAGAAATACATATGCGAGCTTCATGATGTAAAGAGGATCTAAGGTATTTCACAATACAGTAAGCATGCCGATTTAGGTCATTCACGGTCGAAAGCTTATTTGTTACTCACCGACGCCGAACGCAGTGGAATTGTAATATACACCATTCACCTCCCGAATGAGGTAGAAGCTCTCAATTTTGGTGTACTCGCCCTCATAGCCTGCCCGATATATTGGATATAAAAGACCACCAATGATTCGAGCTTCCACAGCGAGACCAGCCTCTGCGGCTTGGTTTTGGAACCATGGAGACCATTCGCTTGTGATTGTCCTTGGATATACGATGCCAGGGGGAGTGCTCTCGACGCCGTATAGCATTGCGCGAATCCAATGAGCCAACTCATGTAGAAGAGTAAGACCGACGTTAGCGACGAGATTGAAGTCGTGCATGCCCAGCTTTTTGGAAATGTCTACTTCACTCAGAGCCATCGCCATATCGTATGAGAGGAAGAGTCTTGGGGTACCCAGTGGGAAGCGATAGGTAAGACCAAACATATCCTCCAGCGGCATGATACCGACAGCACCGCGAACATCAGAGTTGAAAAGATCCCTAAGAATCTCGGCTAGGCTAAAGCCACCCTCATCATCATCGTCTTCAAGAGCCAGGGCTTCGCAGAATGCTTCGCGAATGAGTGGATTTGTGCGCACAAGCAACTCGACGTTGGTAAGGATGGAAGACAAAGCGAGGATCTCGATGGATCCTGTGGGGTCATGAGGCTTGTCATAGTCGTAAATGAGATATGTATGCTTGTGGATCATCGTGTGCGATTTTGCCATGAGTGTCTGGAAGAATTTGGAAATACATGGCAAGTACGTTGGACTATCTTATAGGCCTGCTGAAGGGAATATCGCACAACACAAGCTGACCCAACACAAGCTTCACGAAAACTGAGCCCCTTGACCCATATCACCCGCAAACAAACCGAGTGTCGCCAAATTAGTATTAGCGTGAATTGAAGCGGCGGGCAGGGGGCATGGAGATCCACATACCCTGGATATTCAAATAATTCGTCGCCTGTAGTCAAGGCCTGGGGGAAAAAAATATTGGAAATATTATTGCAGAAATGGATCACCCCTCAAATCGCAGCTTTTATCTTACATCGCGCTCAGCACAGTCAGCTGCACGAGGACCTGGCTAACACGATCGATGGAGTCACCGGCATGTCGATCCCTGTTCCAGGTAACAAGTTATAGCCACAAGTTTAAGCCAGGCATAAATAATGCGTACTTCCGCGCAGGCCTCATTATTTGCAGTCACGGACACCAAAGTGACGGGTAATGGGCAACGGACTAACATAACTCCTCTCAAAAAGCTCATCCTTGGCCGTTTTGTCCGCGCCAGGTCCCGGATTAGACATGAAGAAATGGTCGCCGAGCAACATCGCACACGTACGAGAGTTGATATGCTGGATCGGGACCACTTCGAGCTTGCTAACATCAAAAGGTATGAATCGAAAAGATTCCAAACGTTCTTTAACGTCTTGCACAGCTGTCAATTACTGATAGTATCTGAGCACCAAGAAAAAGACGAAAGTGCTTACCGAGTTTATATGTACGCCCATCGCGACACCAGAGGAAAAGGAATGAAATGTGTGTAAAATCAGACGATAGGAAAGCCGGAGGCAACCAGTCGAGATGCTCGTCGAACATCACACCGACGATGCCACCGAATAGGGCCTCTTCAATCCAAAAGCCATGCTCCATATGAGAATAAGGTTTCGTGAAGTTGTTAGAAACGTAAACGGGGAAGGTAGGCAATAGCTTGATAACAGTTGTAAGATCATTGAAATGGTGACAAATAGCATGTCCTAGCTGATGTAGGATCTGCACGACAACAATGAATCTCAGTAGAGCACGGTTATCATCCGTCTGTGGCTCAGATAGTGCCGCAACAGTACGACCGTGAATTTCCATTGTCGTCGGATCTTTCATCGGCGTGTTGCAATCATAGCACCATTTTCCCATCCCGGACACGCTGGGATTCGGGAAAATGTGTTGAATATATGAAGATATACGAGAGATATCGAGTTCGGATGCAGGTGCGCTATTCGAGCTCTGTGGATTCTCATCCCGAGAAAGAGGGACGAATACAGACAACAACGAGGGAGTGGCGAGGAGGGATTCCTGGACACCGTTGAATATGGGTTGTATGTCATGAACTGACGGCTGCATTGTAAAGTAATCAAACGGTATAACTTCAAATAGTGGCTCTGGTCGCTCCTTTGACGGTGAAACAAGTGAGGTTGGGTCGCAGCTGAAAATGTTGACAAGAGAAAGACCGGTCCCGACATTTGGCGACGCTGTGACGGTGACGTGACTATTCACGATCGATCACAAGTCGATCGAATATCTCAAAAGAGTCTTCCTGAGGCTTTGCCGATTTGTTGAACCAAGTACTGATTCAGCAGCCTGAGAGGTCTGATGAACTCCAATACCTATGGCACATCTCTAGTGATACATTTGCATGCCATGTGCTCCTCAATACTACAGACTTCTATCGCAGGGATCTCCATTTCCCCCCATCTGAACCACAACTGGCCTCCCGACCCTTTGGTGCTCACATCGGGACCGTGTTGATGAGGGGGCCGGATAACCAACTTCACTTCGGATGCATCCCTGAGAACATCGACCTCGAGAGAAGCCAAATGTACCGGTGTATTTCCCAGCCATGTATCAGCCAGTCTCGTAATGTAAGACGTATCTGGATGGAGTGCCACGAGAAATGGTGTAAGTGCCTTTCTGCCTTGCAATGTATGATAATGTTATACTCACTAACCACGAATGCCGTTAGGTCGTAGTATACTCCGCACAATTCTTTGATGAAGTAAAAACCATCGATGAAGCTATAGTCGTCTTCGCGATCTAGCCTGTATATGGGATGTAGCAATCCGCCAAACAATTTACCCTCAACGTCCAGTCCGGCCTCAGCGTAATTATTCGAAAAGTAGTCCTCAGATATCTGAGAGATCTTTCGAGGGTATACGATGCCAGACGGAGTGGGCGTAGAGCCGAGTTCTACCCCACGGATGTAGTGAGCCATTTCGTGATGTAAAATAACGCCAACGAGAACAATCAAGTTCCGATCCTCCCGCGTTAAAGAGCAAAGGATGTTGGCGCTGATTTGACTTAGTGCGAGCCCTAACTTCCAGGAGATGAAAAGCCTAGGGTACTTGTCGCAGAAGCGATAGGTGACCGCAAAGATGTCGTCGAGTTCCATGAGGCCGATCTCTTTAGGGCCGTCATCTCGGAAGAGGGCTCGAATTATCGGGTCCATTTCAGCGGATGTTTCATTAGAGGTAGATGAGATGGCAAGTGATCTTATGTAAGCCAGACGGATAGTCTTATTATTGAGGAGGAGTTCACGAAGATTGTGCAGTATGATAGTAAGGATAGGGATCTGCAGGGAGGCTAACGCCTCATAGGTCGGTTTGTCATCGATCTCGGCATATAGAAAGTAGGTATCTGGAGGGGCCTGCTGAAACGCCATGGCATGAGGTGGAATGATATTTAGCGACAGATTGTGCCAGCTTTAAATATCTTTGAATGAAAGAAACATGTCTTGTCTCCTGTCATGAACAATGAGAAGACGACTCTGTGGCGATTTCGATACCCCTAAGTACCGTCGACGACGGATGCTTGGCGGCCGAGCAACAGCGAGCAACCTGGTGAGTACGAGAGTACAAACCATACGCCACAATTTGATAAAACACGGTGGTTTAGTACTGATTTGAATCAATATGTCAGACATTCAGGGGAATTTCGTCGTCGACACATTGACCTAGTATGCTGGCTGTATTGTGCTTCTGTTGATCCAACCCGCCGATATTGTCGACGTCTCACAGGGAAAGGACTGTTATTATCTGGGGAAATTCGAGTAAGACACATACAATACAGGTCAGAGTGAAACACGTACGCGATATAGATGCAATACTGAGATATACGATAAAAGACTGGCAAAGCGCGGTTGACATCTGGACGATGAAAGAACTTTAAACGCAGGATAGCCGTGTAAAGGGCGAGTCGAACATTTCCTTGAAAGTGGATTCACACTAGCACATACCTTCGATATAAGAGGACTAAAACGAGTCACGACTTTCAGAGGTACAACGAATGCCACAAAATCCGAGGTTTGTGACATTCGAAACGCCGAATTCTATACACGTTTGATCTCCCTGGTTGAGATCGCCAGGTCCAATATCGAACATGGTATGATCAGGTCTGAAAACAAGTGAGAAGGTGAGGAAGATGGCAGTCCATGCTTACGAGCATACCCTGGTTGTCATTCAAACCGTCGCGGTAATGAATAATGAGACAGGTTGTCTCCCTGAGACAGATAGAGACGCAACCTTCGTGCCTCAGGAGACCTCCGTCTGACAATTCCCCGTGTAAACCAATCACTGTAGTATCGATCTCATCTTGAAAGACAATTGTATCCATCAAGTGGGCCAGATGTCATTCCTACGTGAGAGAAATGATTACCAGATCTACGTCATCCTCATGAGTGGAGACAACGGTGACAGCCACAGTCATCGATCATCAACAGTGCTACTCATGTTCAACCAAGTTAACTGTTACGAAGAACTCCTTAACTTGGGATATGCGAGGACGATGGAGGACACGGTATCAAGATAACATGGTTTTAGACAGAATGCATGACATGTCGACAGCAGGAAACAAAAGCAAGACAACAATAACCACGGGTATTATGACTCCGTAATCACATACGAGTGAGAGGAGAGAGGGACAAGAGTCTCATTGCACTGCCCAATACGTCCCGAGCGCTCATGTAAAGGAAGAGGCGGGCTTGCGCAAGCTCATGCTCTTGGCCCATAACGATCAACGTCTCCCAAGCAGAACTGATGATGTGGCTCAGTCTAAGAAATGGTGATGGGTGAGCGACGTATTCATGCGAATGACGCCGTGTATGCAGACTTACCTGAAACAGAATGAGACTATGTTACTGGGCTCATATGTCTTTAGAGCGGTCCGCACAACGTCAGGGTACGTCCCAAGAATAAAGACGATCTCTCGAGCTTTCGGCTCAGCGAGAAGATCGAAATTGATCTGGGATGGATCGGATGGTACGACAACGGTCGGGGCGACCTTTCGCTCAATGGAGCACAGTCGAACATGTGCATATTGCAGATATGCTCCGGTGTCGCCTTCGAACGATGTCATGCGCTGGGGGTCGAAGTTATAGGAGTGCACCCTGCGAAGACGGTGATAGCTGAGATTTGCATCACATAAGGCAATCGGAAAACCACAAACCTTTTAGCTTGCATGTCTTGAACCTTAACGCACGTCATGCCAATCTGATCCGCCGTATAATCAGGATCCTCTATGTCCTTGAACTTTTCCTCTTTCTGTTGCATCTGCGCCAGCATAGCCTCCTTCGCTGTGTCAAGGATCTCATCAAGGAACTTGACATCGCCCTTCCTCGTGCTCATCCCATTGACGCGACCGAAGCTGACGTGCTCAAGACGATCGGCAAAGGGAGCGTTTAAGAGCGAGACAATCTTGAAGAATTGGGCAACGTGAAGCTCTTGCTGATCGCCGACGACGTAAATGTGCTTGTCGAACTTATACTGTTCATAACGCTGAAAGACACCCGCGATGTCTCGCATGATATAGATGGTGGTACCGTCTATGAATCAAAGTAGGTAAGCATCCAGCACCTGATAACATAATTCGTACCGGGTTTCTGCACAACAGGCTTTCCCAGCTTCCATTGGTTCAAATCCACGGCCTTAGCAACACCTCGCCCACTTGGATTGGCTTCAGCATCCTCCTCCTCAGCCGTACGCAGGGTCCCTAGGCTCATCGCAACCTTCTTCTCCTTCCAGTTATTGTTGCTTTCCTTCGAAGTCTTGTCGGTGAGAAGATTGTTCGCCTCCAAAGCTGCCATGGCAGCCTTGATGTGATCGGAGCGAACCAGCGACTCCCCAGCGTAGACATCGAAACGCACATTCAGTCGATTGTATACTTCGGCGTACTTGTGGATGGAGAGTTCGCGAAACCGGCGCCAAAGAGAAAGAGTCGATTCGTCACCTGATGACATTGGCGTTAGCGCGACCTAGCAAAGTCCACCGGTGGGCAAAACGCACCGCTCTCCATTTTCCGAAATACCTCACGCGCTTTTTGGTCGGTGATTTCAGGCTCACCGCGTTCTTTCTCCAGCGCAGCATCACGGTTCACTTTGACATAGACGTCGAAGAGGTGCATGATGGCATTGTTGGCCAGTGATTCTTCTGATCCGTAGCGCTTAAACCCGACAGCAAGAAGTCCTGGTAGAGGAGCTGCGAGTCAGACGCGATGCAAGCCAAGAACAAAGGGGCAGGGGACAATGTGAAGTGACAGACCGAATTGTTTCCCCCAATCACCTAGGCTGAAACCCATGAAGAAAGAATGTGATGAATGGCGTCATTCACGGCGATTTTGTCCACTAGATACTCAACTAGTTCATTCTGATAACGTCCCACCCGTTCGCCTCAAAAAGATTAGACAGCACAGTGCCGATGATTGTGCTGCGAAGATGCCCTGCGTGGAACGGCTTGGCGATATTGGGACTACTGAATTC
This sequence comes from Somion occarium, assembly GCA_964035595.1. Lineage (NCBI taxonomy): Eukaryota > Fungi > Basidiomycota > Agaricomycetes > Polyporales > Cerrenaceae > Somion > Somion occarium. Next base: position 141,199 of record OZ037949.1, on the reverse strand, counting down.
AATGACGACCTTCTTTCCAGCTCCTTGCCAGTTCGAACCGAATGGTACTCCGTTTGATGCAGGTGATTGGTGAATACGCTCAAGAACGAGCTTGAAAAGGGTGGTGGTGCGCACATAAAAGTGGACAAAAGGTGATTCCCCCACACATTGCTCGAGATAGTGGTTTGGGGTGAACTAAGACATAACACATCGACGAGGTTTAAGGTATATTGATAACATAATGGATACAGAATATACCGTGCTCGTAACCTTTTCGATCAGTTCTGGAATCTTGCTCTTGAGTCGAAATCGCGGAACTGCAACTGTGAAGTCCACGCCTTTTCTGCCGAAATCAACACCAGAAAAAGCAGTGTCGAGGGAAAGATCAAGGGCTTTGGAAAGAAGGACTGCGATGGCGACTTTGAATGAGTCGAGCGGAAAGTTTGCAGGATCGGCCCCCTCGATGAGCGGAAGGACAGAGGAGGACATGGTGGTGTGGCGGGAGCCAGAATCGAGTCAGAACGACATCCTACTGCCAACAATGGCCCGGCAAAGGCCCTTGATGATCAGGTCTGAAAACAAATGAGTGAGAAGGTGACACAACCAACCACTGCGCTATCGATCTCATCTTGGAAAACAATTGTATCCGTTAAGTGGGCAAAGGGTCATTCCTTCTGTGGCGAATTGTGTAATAGAAACCCACAGTGATAGTTAGTTGAGTGCCAGGACACAAAAAAGTCAACCCGGCAGTCACTGTCAGTCGGAGAGGACAACAATAAAGAACTGTTTCACAAAAAGTTCCCACTAGCCGACTTGAACGACTGACCTCATCATTACTAGTGATGCGCTCTACCACTGAGCTAAGCGGGATTTATGAATATAACAATTTATAAAACCATTACTTGATTTTTTCAAATATCATTCCCTAACGAAGGTGAGAGAAGATGATTGATTATTCACCATTACAATATACGCAACATATCATCAACTTCGTCCATAGAAGCCATGGAGGCTAGAGATGCTATAAGGAGTAGGAATGAAAACCATGATGTTCGATACAGTGTGCGAAATGTGAATCTCTATGATACCTAGACACGAGCCGGAGAATGAAAAGGTGAGAACCATATACGCCTAGGAACCCATGAAGCAAGAGGTATCCAGAATGAAGGAGGGAGAATCAAGAGGAAGGGAAAGGATGAACAGTAATAAGTTATGTTGCGTAAATATGTCCATAAAGTCCGCCATTGGGCATGCTACCATATGCATGCCATATGCAGCGAAGCGCGTTGTTTGATTCCGAGTCAACGGAACGTCGTACACGCGCGAGGGCGTGTCAAAAGGTCATAAGACTAGAAGCCGAGAGCATATAAGTGAGATTTGTCAGATATGACAGAAGAGTTTTTTACTCACATCGTAAATCAATGTTTACAGATTCAGTGGTGCGAGGGTATGAAGCTCCTCACGAACTCGAACTGAGGCCCGGTTTCCGGACTGCACGGGAATCGTTTGTACTTCTCCACGAGCTTCCACTCATCCGCGATAAGCCGTAACGCATCCTCACCATTCCTTGCTACACCCGACTCAACCAACCAACATCCAACTACTAGACCTGTCCGTCCAATCCCACCGCGACAGTGCACTGCACATATTCGACTTTTTTGCTCGTTGTCCCTGAGTATATCAAGGATTTGACGCACAAAGGCGACGCTTTCTGGCAGGTTTCTATCGCGAATAGGGAAATTGTGGTACTCGACCTCTCCAGGCTCAATGCCAAGTAACGAGCAGCGAGCGGAAAGGTGGGGGGAGTAAGGGAAAAGCTCGTGTGGTTCAGTCAAGTCGATGAAAGTTCGCACGCCGGCTGCGAGCAATGCATCCAGTTTTTGCTTCGTTTGTTTACGCTCGATCTGACTGGGAGTCAGAGGACAGTAAGGGAATTCGCAAGCAACAAGATAAGGCGTCGCCCAGTACGAATTAGGGATCGGTCGTGGTCGCTGACGCAGTGTTCTCGATGAGCTTGCACGCCGACTTCGTTTGCTCGGACCGTTTGGCGGTTGACTCAAAGAGTAGGTAGCGTCCTGCATGTGTAAAGCTGACCTTGAGGATACGTAGGTTCGCTCGTACAGGACAGACATATGTGTTACTCGTCAAAAGATGAAAAGAGAGTGAATTGAGTGACGAGCGGGTGGTCGTTAGGGTATACACACCCGCCCAATGGTTGGCACTTATACAGTAGGCGAGAACCGCTTGGCGCCGGCCCAAAGTGGTCTCGCCACAAAAGCAACACTGCCACACCCTTCCGCACTTGCCTTCCGTTGACAACCCTTCTCCCGACCCTTTGTCTTCTCAATTGTTTCCGCCTTCCTGTCAAGTCGCTGTTTATAGCTTTCGTTATCTGTGGAAGCCCTCTGATGGTATTTAACTTCCGTGTTTTTTTTTCTGTTTCTTTCTCGTGCTGGAAAGTTACCAGGGGACGCCAAGCATTTCAGAGCTGTAACGTAGATTAACTTGAATGTCTCGGAACAGTCATCCTCTCTACCAAACACGGCCAGAGGGTATCCCATGACGAAACTGCAGGTTTACTCGCGTTACATACCTCTTATCAATTGGCTGCATGCGAACTGCATGTCCTGGGATTATGGCGCGGACTCCATGCGCCCACGTCAAACTTTGCTGCGGATTCGATTCTGCTATTCACTTCAAAGCCTATACAGTTCGGTACGTATCATCTTCGTTATTCTGATTCTGCTCGGCACTCCGAACATCTGGGTAGAACTGGGAAACAAAATCCTACTCTGGCCACGCGCGTCCCTTATAACCATTGCTTGTTATTAATCCATGAATGCATAAATGTTGAGAGTTACGCATAGAAGCTAAACAAAGGCAAAACATTCCGATAGTCCATCGGATGCCGGACCACTCTATTGCTCAACTTTGGACTTTTTGCCTTCGAAAGTTCAAGAAGAATGACGAAAGAAGGTGCGGTGGCTATCCTGCTAGCCGAGTTCGTTTGGGGTAGTTTCTTTGAGCCAAGCTATAGCTTCTATTTATTCCGCACCCTCTCCGGATGCTCCCGCTCCACGAACTCCCATGGGAGGTGCTCTTCAAGACATGCCAGTTACCACACAGGATCCTCGTTATCTTCTGCTCTACTGCGGCACGGATTCCATCTTATGAAACTTCCGAGCTTCGCCGAATAGGTCTATTCGCCTAAGGACTACGGTGTCTCGTCGGAGCATTCTATATCTCTAACTGACTCCTGGCAGATGAACGCTGGTTTCTTGCCGATCTGCTGATATGCCCTATCCGGATATATGGCACGTTCTTATCCTTAGGTCGACGCCTCCAATCATCTCAAGGTCGGCAGAGGCAGCACGGCATTTTGACAGCTTGCCCTTTCCGAGATGTGCAATTGTCCCATAATCACAACGGTTGAAGCATTTTCTATTGATTTTTAACATTGTGTCATACGTGTCTCTCGAGGCTGGCATCTGGCACTCATTTGATATAGGCGCATTGCTGGAGGCGCGTGATGAACATAGATTGTTGTGATTTACGACGGAGACAATTGGTATGATTTATTCTGATGTATATGATCTCATATTCATTGCACTCCATGGAGAACTCGAAGCCAACCCTGCGCGTACGATCCTTGAATGCAAGCAGAAAGCTTCTACTGCCGTGAACCATCGGGCCTGTTTTCATGACCTTTCAGTAATCAAGAGATCTCCGGATTCCTCGAAGCTGTAGTGTCAAAATTGATCACAACAGCTCTTCCGGACATAGCAGTGTCGTATGATTTATCTATCTGGTGTGTGTCGACTGTGCTTAACTCGACCCACACTTGAGATATAGTACGTCACAAGACGAACGTCCTTATTGCGGTGTTTTCATTCAACGGACTCTGGTATAATCTTTCAATGGATCGTTGTCGTGTCACTCTTGAGTCATTCTCTGACACCTAACCTGGGCGTGCGTTGATCTAGGCGTCCGACAATGTTTCCCTTACTAGCATTCAATTCCGTCGTTCATTTTTTGCCGGCTACAGTCCGTTGAACCTGGATCACTCACCCTAGACAGGTGGATTCGGGCGATTATTTCAATACGGTACGTCATGAAATGACATCAAGATTGAGTCAGCTTCGTTGACATTTTGTGCAAGGCTTGGTGCGAGCTAACAGTAACCTCGAGGTCTAGACTCGTTGATGTCAACTACCGAATTTGTCTTGGGAGCCCTGGCCAAGCTCGCCTTGAATCGCCAACATGCCAATTCAGATGGAACGCAAGGCATAGAAAAGGACACTTTGAACTTTCCTTCCGGATGCGATCTTTGTATAACAATTCATATCTTACTCGGCTCTTTTTCTCAAAGGAATTGTCGCAACACAGCTGTTTGTCATATGGCAGTTGGTATGTTTTATCGAGTACGATGTACATGGCAAGTATACTACGTAGGTTTTGTTGTTTCTGCTAACATTCTGCGTACTACTATCCCGCTGACAAATTCTTAGCTCCGTTGTTGCAGATTTTAACTCCAGCGACTCAATAACGCGATTGCTGTTCTAGAACTAAAGGAAGAAGACGTAGCATGAAATCAGCCCAAGATCACCGAAGCAGCCTGCTTCCATCATATTTGTATTTGACCACTTTGCGAACGAAGCATCATCATCTGGAACCTGCTGTAGAAGGTTCAAACATCACTGGTCCGTGGGGCTCGCCTCTGCTGGGCGCGCCGTTGCTGTCATTGCTCAAGTGAGCCGCCTGCCTGAGCGTTCTAGTACGCCTCCAAGCTCTGATTTCCACGCTGGCCTCGCTGCGATGAATATATTACCCGTATTCTCACCGCTCTGCATCCACAATTGCGCTTGGATGCCCAGCAACCTAGTTTCTCGTATCCTTGACGCACCGGCGTCCTGTCTTCGGCCGCTCTTGATCAAATTCTAGTGGGTCATGAGTGCAGGCCCGGTTTCTTAACCCTGGGGTACGCCATTCTCGTTTCTAGATTCTACGCTGCCTCGAGTTCCGTTCTTGTTGCCGGCACAGACAATAGACTCACTTTCATAGCCTCGGGTTTTTGTCCATCTGTAGACAAACCTTCCATGTGTCGAATATTGAAGATCAGATCTGTCAGGCTGCCGGTTGTCCCGTCTCTGCCTACCTATAAATCCTTCGACCGGCTTCTCGAGATGGACAGCATCTTGTGATAATTTGGATCTTCGCTCTACCTCCCTCTCCCCTCTCACGAATTACGATCCTGTGACGAATTGATTATACGACTTCTGGACAAATCCTTACTCTATACCCCATGCCCGCAGTTCAGTCTGGGAAAGTTCTGGTCTCGGGCGCAAATGGTTACGTCGCATGTTGGGTCATTAAAAGTCTTCTTGAGCAGGGCTACTCCGTCCGGGGAACCGTCCGTTCCGAGAGCAAAGGAGCATATACAAGAAAACTATTTGCCTCCTACCGTGATAGATTTGAACTTGTCATAGTCGAAGACATGTGCAAGGTAAGCACACTCGCATTATGGATGCGAATTTGAATTTACGTTGAACGCACATCAGGAAGGTGCATTTGACGATGCTGTGAAGGATGTTGACGGGGTTCAACATATTGCGTCGGCACCTGTCTGTTGGGATGCGAATAATCCGAACGACATGATTTATCAATCCATGGTACCAGGAGTGGTCAGCATGCTGCAGAGTATTCTGCATTATGGAACGCGAGTGAAGCGGGTCGTCATTACCTCCTCGACTACTGCGGTGAAGGATGTCCCTCCCTCAACTACAGAACGCGTCTTCACCGAGGAGAATTTCAATTACTCGGCGATTCGTGAACTGGAGCAGAAGGGTGCCAATACAGACCCCCTCGTGAAATATGCCGCTGGCAAGACTTTAGCAGAACTCGCCGCATGGGAGCTTTATGAAGCAGAGAAAAGGAAGGGTTTGTATTGGGACATGGTAGTGATTGCACCACCATTCATCTTCGGACCTCCGTTGCACCACCAGGGTGGCCCAGAAACACTAAAAGTCCCGATGAATGGTTGGTACAAGCACGTCCTCGGAGGTGATGTGGAATATGTTCCTTGGACGGCAGCCACGGGGTAAGCTGCGCTAATAGTCTCAAAGTGTGACTGTCATAATTCTTATTCTTATAGCGGCGGTGACTGGGTCGACGTCCGCGATCTTTCTGATGCCCATGTGCTTGTAATGCAGGAGGAAGCCACTGGAGGACATCGCTTCATCATTAGCGCAGGACAGTTCACATGGAACGATTGGAGTACGTTGCGTCTAGTTTTTTAATACTGTGACTGATGTCGAGATTGCAACAATATTTGGATAGTCGAAACAGTCCGTCGCGTATCTGGCAGCGACAACCTTCCACATGAAGTTGACAAGCCTGGATACCCTATCTATCTGTCTAAGTTGGATGTGTCTAAAGTACAGCGAGTATTGGGAGCTTCGCAATACCGAGATATGGAGGCGTGCACTCGAGCTCTTCTAGACTTCTTCGAACGGAAAGGTTGGTGGGAGTCGTAGTGGTATATGCCGTGACATTGTAGCCTGGATATGTACCGGAACCTTGATTTTATTTTTAATCTACCACATTTCGCCTACCCTTGCGTACGCTGCAGTACTTATCTTGAAGGTTACGTCTCCATCCAGTGTCACAACAGTGACTTTTCCACTCCGCCGATACCACAAAAAACCGTTCAAAGAGAATGTTCACCGAGGCCCACTCCAATCATAAGGAATCATCACCGTCCGACTGTGTACACGAAGTCGCCACTAAGTGGATCCACTCAATGTTTAATGTGTGCTCTTTGGTCTGAACTACGGGAATGACAAATCAAACCCTTCTGCTGCGATCTCGGCGAAGAATATCTTCGTTTCCCCCATAATGACCAATCTCCCCTTCCCCGCAAATATCATGTTTGCAGACGTATTTCCTATGAAGAATTTACCTAGTAATTCTCCTTCAGGATTCCAGACCTAAATATCATCCATTTGATCATCAGCATCTGTTTCGCCACAGCGTTTGAGAATTTTACCTGTGTGCCATCGCCACAGCCTGCGTAAACATTCCCATTGCTATCCAGCTGAACTCCGTCTGCAACACCAGTGTCCACATAGGCGAAGACGCGCCTGTTCAAGAATGCCTGAGTCTTTGGATCAACATCGAAAGCGTAACTACATGAAAACCATCAGTTCAAGCTGTGCAGTTTGCGAGGGAAAAAAAGCTTCACATGGTTGCCGGTTCAGTCTGATTGTTTCCCAAGAATCCTGCGGTGGCGCCGGTATCTGCACTGCAACTGGAAGTTTGTCATGGCCCAGTTCGGAGAAATACCATACTTACATATATGCCGTATTTCCGTCCTTAGTAAACGCAATACCGTTTGGTCTGTCAAAACCGTCTGCTACAACCCGTACTCTTCCTGTGTCTGGGTCAAATCGATACACTTGGTTCGGCATAAGCGGATTTGGCCGGAAATGATTGAGGAAGCCGTAGCTAGAGTATGTGAAAGTAACACAAATCGTCCACTGTCATTGAAGACCGGACAAGTGTGTGTTTGACGTAACGTACGTTACATCGGTGAAGAATATCTTCTTACTTTTGGGGTGAATCTTCACATCGTTAAGAGAGTTGAACTGTCGTCCAAAGAAATTGTCGAGTAGTAAAGTCGTGTTAAATGGAGGCTTAGGGTTTACAAGTGTGAGGGAAGGGGGTAAAGGTCCACGACCGGAGTTGATCAATAGGAGTGAAGAACGGAAGGGTCCTGTTCCACCGTTTGTCATTTGTACCGTATCTGGTAAATCCAGCTTGCTTCTGGTCAACATCAGCTCACAAGTCATGCAAGATATAACCATACCTTCGTCACGGTGACGTTCACATCGGCGTGGCCAGAAACTCTGGCGATGGCTGCCGAAACGTCCTTCAAACTTACCTTGCTCACTTGATTGTTATGGTCGATATCACTCATTCCGAGCGGCCCGCCATCATTGCTTGCGAAAAATACTTCGTCCGTACCTGGAAGCCATATAGGTGCTTCGTGAGCAAAAGCAAATTCTGGGTTTGCTGCTATTGCACGAATAGACGGCTTTTTGCCTAGGATGGAAAGGAAATCGGGATGGAAAACTTGGAAGAAAGGCGGTGTAGAATTGGTAGGATTGAAGAATTCAGTGAACGAAGAGTCTCGGAAGGCGCCATTCTGACTCAGAACGTTAAAATCGAGAGGATCAATCAACTACGCCACAGAAATGAGAACAGAGTTCATAAATACAAATGATGGGACACTGACCACTGCTTGTGAAGCCAACGAGGCTGCAGCGCCGGTCTCTGGAGTTGCTCTGCTGGACCAAAAGGCTGCTACAAAAGCGAGGATGCCTCCTATGAACAAGGGCATTTCAGCTTTGACCACTACTCCTGAGTAGTATTGATTCGTTTTATGAGTTGCGTGTATTATTAGGGGCCACCTGGAGCAGTTGACGATGATATATGTAGGATTGTTTGTGGGAAACTCTCGACATGCTGATGACCCCATGACTCAGTCAGGGAGCAGTTTCAACGGCCTGTGAGACTTGGAAGCATTGAAAGCACCTTCTGTGTTGCTAGCGGCGGGCCATGAACCACAATTCTTGCCAAAGCCAGTAACTCGTTCCGTGTCCCTTCCTTGTAACAACGCCGATCTAGGTTTTAATTAGTGCAGCTGGGTGCCCGGCTACCGACGAAGAACGAAAAAATAGAGTCCTTTAGCGGTGACAAATATATTAGATGTCAGTACCACACGTCATGAGGTCTACTTACTACCAGGCCAAGCGATCGGGAGACAAAGTCCTGCTAGTAACGGCGCTACGTGCCTCATCGCCTAGTCAATGATATCTCCGGGATGTGTCGGGTTGTACCTACATACCATGAATAACGCGAAAGGGGTTACGGAATAGCATATCGTGAGGATAGCAGCACCGTGTAAAGCCGCTGTGGTTGCCTCCGTCACAGGCTATAGTAGAGCACTCAACTTCAGAACGCGCTGTACGTCCGTATCGGTTGGCAATATCTTAGCATTGATGTCGTATCGAAGATTTCCTATCCACTGTAAGACAGCCCCGTTTAACACGACTATGATTATTCGGATGGGTCAGGATTTCGGAAGTCACAAATGTCGGAAAACATAGACGAGAAGCTTCATGGTCAACAATGAGAGCAAGCTGGGCGCCACATATCTTCCAAATGATGGACAAGCTCAAGGACCCCGATGGTATTGCATAGAATGGTAACCATTATGTTGTATCTAGCATACAAAGTTAATTTACGTTAAATATTGCTCTATACGAGGATTGGAGCTCCGGGGTCCTTGACCGTGAACTGCCAAGTACTGCCACCATCTGCTGCAGTCCGCGCGTTGTTCTCTGGCTAGGCAGTCTGGAGACTACTACCTTCGTTTGTTATACCCCCTGCTGGCTTCGGGTTGCATAGAACGCTTCACTTCTTAATTTCTACATGCCTGCTTTCCGACGAAACCCAGATCCTGAAGACACCGACGATGAAACTGATACAGTCGACCCCGAGTTGCGCCTTCGCACTGTGCGGACGGCTGCTTCGACAATCGCAGAGTCGATACGAGCGGAGGAGCGGGCAGAGCGCAGAAAGACAATGAGGAAGAAGCGGTCGTTCTTCCGCGGGCGCGGTGACAAGAAGCGGGCAGCTCAGGCAGCGCAGGCAGCCAAAGCGCAAGACACGACCCCTCCATCAGAGGTTGCTGCTGCACCTCCCGTTACTGGCTTGCGTCGTAACATCTATGTCAATATGCCCCTGCCTCCGGACGAAGTTAACAGGGAGGGGGAACCCATCGTTCGCTATGTCAGGAATAAAGTCCGGACTAGCAGTGAGTGCAGTGGGCATACATGATCGATCGCAATACTCATGCGTCCTGCAGAGTATACCGTCATCACGTTCATACCCAAGAATCTATATGAGCAATTTCGCAGGTAAGCAAACATGTTCACTTTCTTTCCTCTGACCTAATGTTTCACAGGGTCGCGAACTTATATTTCTTAGCAACGGCCATTTTGCCAGGTACTTGTCACCACAGACATTCCCGCGGGTTCAATCCTATTTACATTGTTTTCAGTCTTTCCCATCTTTGGTGCCGCATCGCCGCAGACGGCAGCTCTTCCTTTGCTTTTTATCCTCGTAATCACGGGAATTAAGGATGGCGTGGAAGATTATCGCCGAGCGGTTCTTGACGAGGAGGTCAACAATTCCGCAGCAACGAAGCTCGGCGAATGGAAGAATGTGAATCAGCCGTCGGACCCACGTAAGTGGTTCGAGAAGTTGCTTGGCCTCAACCCTCCGGGCAAGGTTACGAAGGGTGTCCGCAAGCTGCGTGAACGTGAAGCCGCCGAAGGGAAGCAAATTGTACTGAGCAAGGATGGTGATGAGTCTCGGACGAGCCTGAGCACCAAGGACACGCATCATGACAGCCACGACGGTGAAGAGGGCTACTTTGCCGGTGCCGGAGGACGACGGCTGGATGACATTCAGAGTATGGATGAACACAGCTATCCGCCGAATGTGAGCATAGACATCCAGGGAAGTACATCTACTGTGGGCGGGTTCACCACTGAGGATATGACTTCTTGGCGTGGTGGTTCGGGCTCGCTGACGGCATACCAACAGTCTGTGAAGTCACGGTCGAGCACGGGCGTCGTGGACTATCGGAAACGCGTGAATGGCACTGCCCGATGGGATCGAACGCTTTGGAAAAAGCTGGAAGTGGGCGACATCGTGCTGCTGCGAGACAACGAACAGGTTCCGGCGGATGTCGTTGTGCTATGTACGTCGGATGCGGATAACATGTGTTACTTGGAGACGAAGAATCTCGATGGCGAGACCAACTTGAAACCGCGCAAGTCTGTCCGTGCAACCTCGTCCATTACGTCCGAGGATGACATCGAACGAATTTCATTCGTCCTGGACTCGGAGCCTCCCCACCAAAACTTATACCTTTACCACGGTGTCTTGCGATACAACGATCCAGTGACCGGCGCACAGAAGCAGGAATCCGTAACGATCAACGAGCTCCTCCTTCGTGGCTGCACTGTTCGAAACACCGCTTGGATCATCGGACTCGTCGTTTTCACTGGTGCCGACTCCAAGATCATGCTCAATGGTGGTGATACGCCCTCGAAACGGTCGAAAATCGAGAAGGAAACCAACTTTAACGTCATCGTCAATTTCGTGGTGCTGATTGTTATGTGCTTAATTTCTGCGATTGCGAATGGTGTCCTGGATGGCCAGGCTGGCACAAGCGCAAATTTTTTTGAGGATGGTGCGGATCCAACGGGTTCCTCGGTCGTCAACGCTATTGTCACCTTTGCGTGAGGAATCTCCGCCTATCTTCAGCGGCTTTGCGATAATAATGTTTTGTAGGTCATGCTTGATCGCTTTCCAGAATATTGTGCCCGTTTCGCTGTACATATCGATCGAGATTGTCAAGACTATCCAGGCATTCTTCATCTCGCAAGACGTCGATATGTATTATAAACCGTTCGACGCGGCATGCTCACCCAAAACTTGGAACATCTCCGACGATTTGGGTCAAATCGAGTACATTTTCTCAGACAAGACTGGCACGCTCACGCAGAACATCATGGAGTTCCAAAAATGTTCTGTCCGTGGTGTGACATATGGAGAAGGCGTAACCGAAGCCCAGCGTGGTCAAGCCAAGCGACAAGGAAAGGTCGACGCATTGGAACCCGAGGAACAGGATCGCAGGCTTAAGGTGATGAAAGGAAAAACGCTGGATCTGATGTCTCGTGCTTTCAAGAACAGGTATCTACAGCCGGAGAAACTGACGCTGATCTCGCCCAAGCTCGCTGAAGACCTTGCGGATAAATCATCGGAACAACGCTCTCACCTAATCGCGTTCTTCCGTGCCCTTGCGATTTGCCACAGTGTGCTATCAGACCGTCCCGATTCTACTAACAAGCCCTTTCACCTTGATTACAAGGCTGAGTCGCCAGACGAGGCTGCGCTTGTAGCTGCTGCTCGTGATGTTGGTTTCCCCTTCGTGCACAAGTCTAAGGACGGTATTGACATCGAGGTGATGGGCCAACCCGAACGGTACACTCCTCTCGAGTTGCTCGAATTCAACAGTACTCGCAAGAGGATGAGTGTCATTGTCCGCAATCCTCAAGGTCAGATCGTCTTATACTGCAAAGGTGCCGATAGCGTCATCTACGAACGTTTGGCTGCCGACCATGACCCTGAACTCAAGGAGAAGACCTCGAAAGACATGGAGGCTTTTGCGAACAGCGGACTACGGACATTGTGTATCGCGTATCGCTATTTGACCGAACAGGAATATATGGAATGGCAACGGATATATGATGCTGCTTGCAACTCCACCACTGATAGGGACGAACAAATCGACAAAGCGAACGAGAAAATTGAGCATTCCCTGTACATTCTCGGAGCCACTGCCCTGGAGGACAAGCTACAAGAGGGTGTACCAGACGCAATCGAAACTCTTCACAATGCTGGTATCAAACTGTGGATCTTGACTGGTTCGTCGGTCTTGTCTTCCATATTCCAAAATTCATGTGACGCATTCCTATCTCGTAGGTGACAAAGTCCAGACAGCCATCGAAATCGGATTCAGCTGTAATCTCCTCAAGAGCGACATGGAGATCATGATCCTATCGGCTGACACACATCATGCGGCGCAGCTCCAAATTGAAGGGGGTTTGAACAAGATTGCGTCCGTCTTGGGTCCCCCTTCATTAGGTCCGCAGAAGAGAGGTTTCGTGCCCGGTGCTCAAGCAGCTTTTGCGATCGTCATCGATGGTGATACTCTCCGTCACGCCCTAACACCACAACTCAAGCCGCTGTTCCTCGATCTCGCCACGCAATGTGAGACTGTTGTCTGCTGTCGAGTCTCACCAGCACAGAAGGCTTTGGTTGTAAAGTTGGTGAGTTCAATCGTCAGTACTTTATCGCCTGAAGACAATCTGAGGTGCGCTCGCAGGTTAAAGAAGGCAGGAATGCTATGACTCTGTCCATCGGGGATGGCGCAAACGACGTCGCGATGATTCAAGAGGCTAACGTTGGCTGCGGATTGCTGGGTTACGAAGGATCACAAGCTGCTATGTCCGCCGACTATGCCTTTGGTCAATTCCGTTTCTTAACGAAACTATTGATTGTTCATGGCCGATGGTCCTATCAACGGATTGCGGATATGCATAGTAACTTCTTCTATAAGAACATGATCTGGACGTTCGCCATGTTCTGGTTCCTAATCTTCAATAGGTGAGAAATCATTGCCCATCATCTTTCGTGCATGGCTGATCTCATCCCTCTCTTGCTAGCTTTGACGCAACGTACCTATACCAGTATACATTCATCCTGTTGTACAACCTTGTTTTCACCTCGTTGCCGGTCATTGCTCTGGGTGGTAAGATACCTTCCTCAAACCTGCATACCTCCCAGTGCTGATATATCTGATTTCCACAGCTTTTGATCAAGATATCAATGCAAGAGCTGCGATGGCGTTCCCCCAACTGTATGTTCGAGGCATCCGTGGCCTTGAGTATACGAAGCTCAAGTTCTGGGCGTTCATGTTGGATGGTTTATATCAATCTGCTGTCGTGTTTTTCATCCCATTCTTGGTCTGGACCTTTGGTTTGGCCGTCTCATGGAACGGCAAGACTATCGAATCATTGGCGGACTTTGGGACAACTGTCGCTGTCGCTGCTATCTTTGCTGCTAACACTTTCGTTGGCATGAACACTACCTAGTGAGTCCTCCCGACTGCTACATGTAGCGCCTTACTTATCTTCCGATTCAGCTGGACTGTCCTAACTTGGATTATTGTCATCGGCTCATCGTTCGTTATGCTCTTGTGGATAGTCATCTACTCGTTCTTTGAGAGTAACGATTTCGTGGATGAAGTGGTGGTCCTCTGCGGGAATGGAATGTTCTGGCTGACCGTCCTCATGTCAGTCGTTATTGCACTAGGTAAGTCACCCTCTACAAATGTGCGATCTATAGCCTCATTGATCTATCTCCTTAGGACCTCGATTCGTCGCCAAATTCATCGCGAAGGTCTACTACCCACTGGATAAGGACATCGTGCGTGAGATGTGGGTCAAAGGCGACTTGAAAGATCGTCTCGGCATTCAACACCGCAAATCGAGGAACAACAAGGGTAGGTTGGAGCAAGCACCTATGTTCCACCATCCTCACGCTCGGTCCGAATCCGAAATCTCCACGTACCAGCAAGATATTGAACTAGGCGGCCTCACTGCGGGAGGCAGCAACCCAAGCTCTCTCTCTGCTTCCCCTCGCACCCCACTAACACCCGTCCATGAAGCACAATCACCTGCCGCGGAACAACCATCATACGATCATCTTTCACCAACTCCTAGAGAAACTAGACCAGCCGGGGACCAAAGAACTACGTCACCGTCTTTCAGAGGATCCTACTACTCCGCTTCTGCTATCCCCATGTCTTCACCTGAGCCATCATTACAACCTGGTTACACTCTGTCCCAAGATCCTCCCATGTCCACCGTGTCACCTAATCCCGTCACACCTTTTGCGCATCCTTCCCAGGGCAGCCTACATCCTCCACCTCAACCACAACCGTCTCCTCCGCCAGAAACGTTTGAGATGCATGTTCGCCAGCCATCGGATGAACTGTACTCACCGAGAACAGACCATACGCATGGAGGCGTGAGCGAGTCATCCTACATGACAGCCTATGACGGCTTCACAGATGATCACTTACAACAGTCAGGGCACGATCCAGAAGGAAGCTGGCGAGAGAGCACATACTCAACATATTCAGCACATGCTTTGTAGCAACATACTCGAACAAACTGGTTCACATCTTTCATATTCCTCGAGGCTCGGCATCGTGGTATAGTAGTTTAGACAGGCTCTTTCATCTCCTCTTGGTTCGCTTTTAAATTATTCATTGCTGCTGCTCCTGCTGCGATCGCGTGCATGCGGTTCTTTATTCGCACTGACCATGTCCCTTCGTTTTTTCCTGCTATTGCGCTCGTTTGCTATCTACATCCATGAGCATTCCATTTCACATTAGTACTGTTACTAGAAACATTGTAGTATACCCTACTCGCCCTGACTTATACGCTCACCGGAATTATTAGAAGCCTGTATATACTTGTTCTCGGCGGAAGTTCTGTGTTCAAGTTACTGTGCAGCATTGACACCGCCGTCAAAATACAGTTTCGTTTCGAATCGTGCTAGCTATGGAACATTATGAGGAGGGTCGTCTCACCCCCAATGGTGAGAAGATATACGTATCCAAATGCTTCTAAACCTGTATTTAAACTTGTCTGAGTCGCCTCGCGTTGCCTATGATCTGTGGTATACACGCGAAACCGTCAAATCAGGTACCTCTCGTTTCTTCCTTCAGTGCATAAAGAAGTCCTTCGCCGACAAACAAATTTGCAGATCTTGAAGCCATCTCACTAATGCCGTGTACAACAGCAAATCCGCTGGCAGAGCTGCTATGCGTTGTTCTCCCTAGGGTTATACACGAGCGAGCAAGTTCATCACTGCGGGATAACTTCCATATCATCTGATACGATGCCTGTGGTTCTCTGGTGGGCTGAAGAAGTAGTTGTCATCATTTGTCCGGCCATGAGGCCGTCCGTGGCCATCGGCACTTCGACGGTGCAAAAAGTAACAAACCGATGGCAGACGAGCATACGGCACTCTATTCACGAGGAAATCATATCCTGGCAGATATAGGGCTGCAGGCCGCTTGAGTGGCTGAGACGTTGTAGAGACAGGTAAAAGCTCTTACATGTATATACATCTTATCACTGAATCAGAACATCTTGACCAGCCCTCTGAATCTAAATGCCGCCTGGAACAACCGTTTTTGGGTCCCGGTATTGTTGCTTCTTCATCATAATGAATTCCGAACTCAGTTTGGCTGTGTATTGTAGGTTTGAAGACGGAGATTCAGATGACCTAGACTGCCTTCCGAATCATCACATACCTCATGGCAATGCGCCAACCTGCAGGGTCTCCACCTATGATCAAGCGAAATCCGCAGATCCTGGATCCTGCACGATAGCAATGACCGCAACAGTTCTCAGCAAGGGGCATTTGGGGTGCGTTTCAAGTACTAGTAGTCTGGCAGACGCTTTGCCAAGTTTCAAGATTACTCCCGTTCCATTCGATTCAGGTAAATTCATCACTTCGTGGAAAAATTCTCATAGCGTGTTCGCTTCTTAGATGATCAGGAAGCAGATTGGACCTTGCGACCATTCATCAGAACGACGTACATGTTCGCATCTTAAAGTTAGTACCCTAATTTCGTCGACTTGGACGTAGGCGCGTTGTAAATCCGACGTTGGAGAATCACTCTGCCAACAACACAGGCCGTTCAAGCAAACGATATGGATCCTGGATGCTGATTCCGAAGTTCTCGTTGCATCGATACAGAATGTATAAAGCATAATGCCCCTCTAACACAATCCCTGGCATTGCCGTCAGGATCCCGTTAAAGCCTAGTGACTCAACAGTGCTAATGTCTGTCTCACAGGATTTACCCCTCATTCCTCCTAACGTCGGGCAGCTGTACGTCAAGCTCTTTCTATGGTGTTTCTTCAAACTCAATGAGATCATTTAAACTCAGTACTGGACCACTTGTTCGTTGCAACTTCAATGTTCCCCTCTAAGGTTTCATTTCTAACGGTCGTTCACTTTTCTTGTCAGCTTCTGGGTCATTTGTTCAACTGGGGTCTCTTCGGCGCGCTGGCTGTGCAAACATGTGCGTATCATGCACAGTCACTTTTACCTATAGTGACCTTCCGAAACAGACATCTACTACATCGCTTTTCCTAACGACCGGCTGCTCCCAAAGAGCATTGTTGGCTTCACCTTCATAACGGAACTTCTGCAGACGCTTCTTGCGACTCGTGATGCATTTCGTGACTTTGGGACCGGTTGGGGCAATATGGAGGAGTTGGACTCGGTAGGCCTTCTGTGGCTCAGCGTGCCAGTCTTGGGCAGCATCAGTGAGTTATGCGACGTTGCCAGCCTTTACGTTCCTCATCAGAACCTCGCAGTGTGCTTCACGACTCAGGCATTCTTTGCATGGCGTGTCTGGATCCTGAGTAAGAACAAACGGATAGTGGGAATTATCATGGTTGTAGGTGGAATTATTCAATGCAGTACAAGTTGTTTTTTTCTTCTGAGCGGCACATGCTTTAACTTGTAGCTTGCTTTAACGTCTTTTGTTGTTGGTTTATACTCTGGCGCTTTCACTGTTATAATTGGGAAGTTCTCGGAAGGTTGGTTGATGTTACTTTATCTCGTCAACCCTATCTCTGACGAAACGGACGTACAGTGCAGAAACGGGCTTATAGGACCACTTGCGTAGGTCTTTGATGCTAATTTGCACAGTGTATATATTGGTTTAATCACCCATTTCATTTCTCAGGTATGGCTCGGAGGCACAGCGCTTTGTGATATGATTATTGCCGGGAGTATGATATTTTATCTACACAGGACGAGAACCGGATTCCACATGTCACCTACCATTCTAAGCAAATTCATCCGCCTCACTATCGAGACAGGTCTCACCTGTGCCACCATTGCGATCGTAGATCTTGCGCTCTTCCTCGGGTTCCAGCAAAATAACTATCATCTCGCACCCAGTATTGCTCTGAGCAAATTGTACGCTAACAGTCTGCTCGTGGTATGTTTTATTCTTGGGTTATGATCATCTATCCTGCTGATTGGGTGCACTAGGTGTTGATGACAACTGAGCATGAGGCGTTGGCATATTTCAATCGGGTTTCGTCCTTTCACGGCAAGACTGGTACCTCCGCCATAGCTATATCTATTTCTCACACAAGGGAAGCCGACGTGGACGATGTCTCCAGGGGAAAGCGCATTCCTATGACAGATGTATGTCGCGACGCTGAGCATCGCAAGGGAGACTGTTGCTAAGTTCTGCTTCAGATGAACGACGGGTCCCATAGAGCCAATCAAAACGATGTTCTACACTTCACCTCCGCCTCCTCCGCCTAGTCTTATGCACGCTTGACGCTTCTAGAACTGCAAGATGCACCTGAACTTCATCTCTCCAAATGTCGGGTGTCCGGCTTGTATGCGTCGGTTGTTGTCAATCATGTGAATTCGAAGGAACTATCTTTACGTGCACAGTGATCGAAACAGAAACGGATGTCCGGACCATACCGTGTTGTTCGAGATTTCTGTGCTTCAAGATGTTTATCTAGAGTCTCCATATCAAATGATGAATGCGGTACTTCCTGTGATCACTCGTATTTGGGCGAACGTCGTGCTCAGTGGGGTGAAATGCGAGCAATGTTGAGCTCCTATATAAATAAGCATCGACACCAGAGCTTGACTGATACAGCCGCAAATGGATCACGGAACACGATACAAGAGATTGTACGGTATATCCAAACTAGGATAAATAGACTCCGTGTCCTTCACATGACATCGCGGCCGATATCCACATCAGCACTCCTCATTCCTGGATATAACTTCGTTTGTATCGACGTCGTCTTCCAAGTTTTAGAGACAAACTTGCTCTCCTCGGCCTTGGCAGACAAGTGATGCATACAATTGGATGGGGTTGAAGTCGAATAGGTAGATTGAATATTAGTGGAGGCCGATCTGATGGCTCGAGAGCGAGTAGCATCACTATTACCTCGCCCGAGCAAGCCATGTCGTCCAATTATGAGTTCCAAACTATATGATTCGTAGATATTTAAATGCTTGCTCCAGGTTGAGATGATTCTGACTCGTGGTCAATGGGACACGATCACGATGAGATCGACCTAGCGCACCAAATTAGGGCCTCCTCCTTCCAAAAGTAGTATCCTCTTTGGTCTCAGGTGGTGTCGGGCCACGCGGCCGATACCATCGCCTCTGCTCTGAACGTCGACCGTGGGCCACGCATTACAGAACTATGAAATGAATCAAACGATATCTCCTGTGTTTCCTTTGCATTAGGTTCTCATCCTCGCAATATAGCCGAAAACACCAACTCGGCGGCCTCAGACGACTATCTCGTTTTGTACAACAATTCTGCTGGCGCATCCAATGATATGTAGACCCATGTTCTCACCGGGTTTATGCCGCTGTACAATGTGCATCAGTGATGGCGCTATATTTTAAGCACCTTCAAGTAGCCAATTTACTCGCGAAACATGTTCGTGAACGAGTGCACCAACGGAGCTGGTGATCGCGATCAAGCTGGGAGCTTACCCCAGTCCTCACATTCACTGAACGTCAATTGTATAGCATGATTGCTATTTCCAGTCGGGGGAGCTGATACAATGACATTTGCCTACGGCCGACCCTCGTATTCCAGAGTTTCGTCGACACGTCATCCGCAATCACTTTCCTCGCGGCGATCCGAGACGCATTCATCTTCGACGCTATACTATCTCTGTTCAAATTGTTCGGAAGCTTGGGCTCGCCATTCTCGGGCATTGATGGGAGATATATGCGTTCCTACACCGAGTCAGACTTCATACGTGTAGTCTATGTCTTCCTCGCTTAGGATCGACACACAACCCGGTGACTGCTCATCTTTATCTCGTCTCCCAATAACCAATGTTCCTTTCCATTTTACGGTCGATTTCGGCATTGCTTGCCTGACAAATCTAACACGTTTCACTCTCGTTTTGTTTGGATGAAGTGTCGACAGAGCGAATCCGGGCAATATCCTTGCTAAGTTCATCCGTAACTGACTGTGATACAACAGATGTAGTATGAATCAGGATGTCGACATAGGAGAAAGGGCGGGCTCACCCTGACAGACTATTGCCATCATCGCTTTGCCCGAATTGGCCGATCAAACCCTGTTCTACCTTGTGAAATGAGCAAGTACCGCCTCGTGAGCTGATTTGTTAGCTCAGGTTTCTCCCATTGTTGATTCTCCCGCGATACTGTAGCTGCAGACTTGACCATCTGCCAGCAATAATAGGTTATTGGGACCTTTCCTTCTGACCGCCAACACCGGGCGTCAACTCACCGCTTCTTTCAATGGAACAGACAAGCAAGGCTTTATTGGGCGATACTACAAGTTCATCATTTCCGAAAGCTCAACATCTCGCCTTAGACATGAAGATGTGGTATGAACACACCTAGCAAATAACCATACTCTGAAAGCCTTGAAAGTCTGCACTGACGCTATGGGGTGGTAGATCGGAAACATCCCAGGTCCTTGGACTCTGCATCATCATATTGATAGGTGTCGGTGGCAATCGAGTCTGGTTTATTTCAATCAACATCTTTCATGAAAAGAGCACACATGTCGCTACCGTAGCGATTCTCATTTCCCACCCGGAGGAAGGTGACGCGCAAGATGTCTCCTTCAGAGAACAGTGCTCTGATGATGCACGTACGTTGTCTACCGCGCGCTAATACATGCGGGTTCCTCCCGGTATTCCGTTCTCCAGTGGAATAAAAACCTCGCTGTAGGTTCATGACTGTACCTGACACCTAACAAGACTTATGCAAAGAATTTATTCTCAGACACTGAGGTTACTGAGTATCCCAAACTCTCGACGTGGTGTCTCCCGACTATATATAGACCTGTCGACCTGCAACCTGCTCGAGGTCAGACAGATGTCCGGATATATGCGTTGGTGATCCCGGTTTGTCGCATCATCACAGCACATTCAACAAGGATCAAGATGTTCTAAAGGTTGGATGGAAATCCGATGCTCACCCTTCGCTGTGGTCAAATGTATAAAGGAATACCCTCGTTCAGATACATGGTCTGACAGCCCACTACAAGTCCACAGATCTGCCGACGGGGCCATGAGTGCAGCAGGTTTTCCTTCCATTCCTTTGGATATCGCACAATTGTACGTGGAGTTTCTTGTACTGATGTATATATTTTGACTCAGTTGGGTCTGTCACTCTCAGTACTGGACCTCTCGTTCGTCGCAACTTCTTGGCTCTCGGGCTACCAGATCCTGATGCCGCTCTCTTCATTGTCAGCTTCTAGGTCATTTATTCAACTGGGGTCTCTTCGGCGCTCTGAGTGTGCAAACCTGTATGTATCGTGTATAAACAGTTCAGGTTTTCGATGTTCTCCACTGACGCTCTCGAATAGACATATACTACATTGCTTTCCCTCATGATCGGTTACTTCCCAAAAGCATCGTTGGCTTTGCATTCATAGCTGAACTTCTGCAGACTGTTCTTGCGACTTTTGATGCATTTCGCTATTTTGGGATGGCGTGGGGGAACTTGAACGAGTTGAACAATGTTGGCTTCTTTTGGTTCAATGTGCAGATTCTAGGAAGTATCAGTGAGTACTGGAACATGTGTAGTTGGGCTTCATCTTATCCAGGTCCGCCTAGTGTCCTTCACTGCGCAGGCGTTTTTCGCTTGGCGGGTGTGGATCCTAAGTAAGAACAAGTGGATCGTAGGAATCATTTTAATCGTTCGTAAAATATCTTCCTTTAGACTGGGGTTTCTTGTTCCTGACGAGAGTTTTTGCTGACTTATAGCTTGCGATGATGTCACTTGTCACTGGTCTATACTCTGGTGCTCTCACCCATATCATCGGCACTTTCTCGGAAGGTTTGTTTATGGACTTCTTTTCATGTTCCCTATATCTAATAATGCGGACACATAGTGCAGAGGCAGGCTTATAAGACCACTTGCGTATGTACTACTACTAGCATGGATATTAATTTCGTCATCCCCCCCTTCACAGGTATGGCTTAGTGGAACAGCCCTTTGTGATGTCATCATTGCCACTGCCAGTGTGGTCTTGTATTTGCACAAAACAAGGATTAGGCTCTACAACAATTCTACCTTCTTGAGCAAATTCTCTCGACTCACCATCGAGACGGGTTTGACCTGTGCCATCGTTGCGATTATTCATCTTTCGCTCTTCCTTGGGTCCCAGCGGAACAACTATCATCTTGCACCGAGTATCGCTCTGAGCAAGGTGCATGCTAACAGTTTGCTTGTGGTATGTGAACCCTTTAATACCCTCTAATCTCCAGCGATGATCATAAACGTACTCCTCTAATTCCGTTTACTAGATTTTGATGGCAACCGAATCTGACGCGTTGGCCGACTTCAATCGACTTTCATCACTTACCGAGAACAACGATCACTCCGCCATATCCATATCCATTTCTCACACGAAGGAAGCTGATACGGATGATGTGCCTCGAGCCAAGAGCATTTCTATGACAGACGTATATCACGGTATTAACGACCGTAAAATAAGTTCTGCTGATCTTCATCTGCTTTAGACGGACAAAGGGTGCCAAAGAACCAATCCAAGCAATATCTTGCGCCTCAGCTCAGCTTCACCCGTGTAGCCGTATGCACCATCTGGGCGTTGAGCTTCAAGCTGCGTTGTGAATGATGTCGATTGAACACAAGACAACATGTTCGCACACGTGTTGCAACCAACGTGGCTGAGGTGGAAGCAACGTTGGGTCCTGGTATGGACAACTTAAAGGACATAGTTGCAGACCCATTACGAGATACGGTTCAACAGATTGTACGGTAGAGATAGACAAAAATATGCAAGAAATATGCGAATGAGATTGCGTTGAAGTCCTGTTATAGTGCTGCAGATAATCATGCCTCCAATGCACGCCATGAGATAGAGTCCAAGCAATCACCCTAAACAAAATAGAAGTAAAACTCTCACAAGTCAACACTGATATCCATGTCCGAACCAGAATAGCTAGACTCCGCATCTTTGACTTCAACGTCACAACCAACATCTGCATGAGCACCAGAACCTAAACTTGTCTCAGAGCAACCGACAGTCAAGCCATCGATCCTAAATGTGACCTCGCTTGTGTCCACGGCAGAATCGGAGGCGTCCAAGATGAGCTTGCTACCCTCGACCTTAGCAGCAAGGCGAGGTGTACTATACGGGGACGGCAGATATGGTGAGGGCATTGCGGCTCTGATGGCAGAGGATTCGAGCATTCTATCAGGCGAGGAAGTAGATGGTGACAGAGCAGGAGAACTGATGTCCATCTCCGAGTCGGATGGAACGCGCTTGCGCTTCTTCGGGGTAGAAGTCTGAGCGGGAGGGTTGAAGTTGAATCCAAAGTCATGGGAAGCGAATGGGGCAGTGGAAGCTGAACCATTGGATCGAGAGCTGCTCCGACCCCGGGTAAGAGTAATATTACGACGAGAGCCACCTGCGAGCAATCCACGTCGCCTCTCAGGGAGTTTCTGACTCTGAGATCGGTAAACGCTTGCTCCAGGTCGAAGATTGAGGCGATTCCGAGTGGTCAATGGGACACGATGGGAATGAGATCGACCTAGCGCCGCGCATTCGTCGGGAGGTGTGTTGAAGAGGGTTTCACGATCGAGCATACGGCGCCTCTTCACCGGTTTATCGACGTTCATCTTCCCAATGATGTTCTCTACGTCCTCGTCTTCCTCCTCTGATTCCACTTCTTCCTTGAGAACATCGAGGGGTTTCCCGGTAGGGCTCCCAAGTTTAGATGAGAAGTCTGCCTCGATATTGCGACTGCGAGAAGCCAAGGGCGAGATTGGACTCATTGGGGGGTCGAGTAGCAAGAGGTCACGGGCAGACCGACCAGGCGAAATGTACCCGTCCAACAACAAACTGGAAGATAGGTTCATAGACCGCTCCGCTTTGGGTGCTCCAGGTACTTCCCTACTTGACGCATGTATCCCCACCAGTAACTCGATACTATTGCGAATAAACGCATCCGTTCGTCTAGTGCTCGTGTCGATTCTGAGAGCCTGAGGAAGTCGTTCGTTCAATATCTGAGTGACAGAGAGCAGTTGTGGGCGAGTCATTGTCACGAGATCAGCGTGGCAGCAGAATGGGAGCGTATGAAGGGCGGTGATGATGACTGCATCTGAGATGGAAGGATCGTTATTCTGCAAGGCAACGCAGTTGGGAAGATGTCCTCCTAGAGTGAGGGCAGCTCCATCGGATGTACTGAAGACTGTAGGAGAGCAAGGAGAAGATGCTTGAGACCGACCACGTTTGCCTAGAGCCCGGGGTGTAGCAACGGCATTCGTAGGCTTGAAGATGTCCTTGAGGTACCATCGAACAAGAGGAGTCCGGAAAGGTTGTTTGATATAGCTGAGTTTGGTCATGGTCGTAGAAGCCAAGTAGTGAGAAACAGAAGACGCAGGCTGGCGTTCCTTGGTGCTGATCAGAGGCTGACGAGCTTGTCAGCCTCAATGAATTTGAGACCTGACACGGGAGAACCATGGTCGGACGTTACAATACGGACTGTTAGATTCAGACCGAGCGATGTAACAGGAAACGAAAACGTGCAGGACGAGAGAATATCCTCAGGATGTGCTGATCCGTTGCTGAGGACCTCTATCAGTAGGTTGTTGTCCGGATATCTAGAGATCCGGTATAACCAGTCATAGGATGCTAGACGGATGACCTTGAATGGATCACATCCAGACTAGAGTAGAGAAACAAGCTTCAGTGCTTCGTGAAGCCGTGACCAGATCTTCAACGCCAACTCTTTTGAGAAGGTTTGACTACGGCTTCCCACACAATTAGCAACAATGACGATAGTCAGCTGGCACGCACTACAGGTTACCGATATCTCCCAGCTACGAGCAGATCATACAAGTTTGGCATGCTTGGAAGGAGGCAAGAGTGTTTCCCGCCCCAAACAGTCTTCAGGAAGTACCGACAAGTATAATATGCGCATGTTATTCTCTTCACATTTTTTTTTCCATTCTGGTTGATCACCAAAAACCGATGTAGGTAAATGCAGAGAGGTATATTGCAATGGAAGTGTACAAGATCGCTACATACAAGCAGGAAAGATTTACAGGAAACAGGACCTGCAGAAATAAGAGATGTCAGTAACAAATTCGACAAACTTCAAGCAGATAAACCAAGAAGATGGTTAATGGAGGATCAGACATCCAAAGGAAGGTACTTATTGGCCCTCACCGCACCTACCCCCGCTTCCCGCCCAGCGCACCCAAGGGCGGCCCACACTCGACCAAAACGATTTTGGGTTCCGCTTGGTATGGAGGGGGAATATAGACGTTCCGCATTGGGGGAGTACTCCCTTGCGAGGAGGGTGCTAGGGTGAAAACTGCGAATGTACGGTGATATTCATCATAGAAGGGTGGAAGGGGTGGGTGTGAAAAACCTGGGAGAAGAAACTCACCGATCAAAACAAAAATCGAAATGGCGATGGAGGACAATATCAAATGAAATTCAGGACCTGGATAGAGGAGATCAGTAGAAGGCCGAAGTAAAATTTTCAGACAGAAGATCAGACGAAATGGCACTGGCAAGTACACTGTGCGCCCCGTAGGACGCGAGTTCGTTGCGAACGAACTAGCTCTATTTCTCGGCATGGTCGTGTAGGACGGGGAAGAGAATAAAGTCATCATAGAAAGAGATTATGAAAGAGATACTCACAATAAAGTACATGGGAAAGGCGCAGAAAAAGAGAGTCAAATCACACAGTCAAGGAAGGCGAGCAACAAATTTATACGGCTCAAGCTGTTTGGATCTATTTGGATCTTTCCCGAAACGGCCTACGGGAGACGCGTGCGAGATTATGTACGTCGTTACAGCCTGCAGCGCCGCAGAGCGACTTTACCAACGACTACCGTGTTCACCTCGCACCCTTAAAGATGGGAAGACACGACAACGACCGATACGATAGGAGAGATGGTAACCTAACCCACGCTTCTTATCGTCAAGCACAATTGAGCTAACCTCTGCTTCTTTTCTCTTGACCACGCATCTTCACTTGGTGGAAAAACATTGACATCATGAACACCGCGATTGATATCAAACACTCATGTCTGTATGTGTAGCGAGGTGGCGTGGAAGGAGTCGGTCGAGATCGCCTCCTCCTCGTAAGGATCCCGACGACCGACAGCGAGAGGAGCGATCGAAACAGAGGCAAGACTCCAGGCTGGAGGATTCCAGGCGGAAATACGAAGATAATGCGAATAGAACCAGCTCATCAAGGCACAGCTACCATGAACAGACACCTAGAGAGGATGATGGACCATCAGTGCGACGTCGAAGTCGTGAGCGGGTACGTTTATTGACGGAGCCTATCCATTTTCAACCCTCACAATTACAGTCCTTACCGTTAGGCTTATGAACGCGGGAGACGACGTTCTCGTTCCTCATCTGTATCCTCTACTTCTTCCTCGACATCATCTCGGCGGTCTAGGAGTTCCTCACCAGATTCAAAACGACCTTCAGGTTCAGGAAGACACAAACATCGTTCCCGTTCTAGGTCACGCTCCAGAGAACGAAGCAAACACAGTTCCAAATCTAAATCCAATCATCGAGACGGCGATCATAGGAGCGAGAAGAAGCGACGGAGAGATAAAGACAAAAAGAAGAGAAAGGAGAAGGATCGATCAAGTAAAGAGCAGAGAAGGAGTGTCCTCACGGGCAAGAAGGTATGCCTTTCGGGCACTTTGTATTGTAAACTAAGGTTCACTGAATGGTCTTGTAGATCAAGCTGAAGGTCCACAAGGATGCCGAAGATTTGGAAATGGATGCAAAACGGGAGGATCTATTGCGATTTTTGAACTCGGCATTCGATTGATACCTAGGCAGATCTTGCTGATCATTGCCACTCGTCCGTTTCCTCTTCACTGCAGATCTTTACTTTCGCATGCTCTCTGTAACAACCGTGTTCTATAATTAGGTTTGTGTCGGCAACGCAGCTGGCCTTTACCACTCTGTGTTTACTCGCAAACTCCTTTCTCTTATTGGAATGTTTCTGCTTCGCTGTAAACCGTCTTGATTCTGATTTGTCTTCCGATCATCTTTCTGCATCCCTTGATCCCTTGTGCTTCCTTTTGTTCCGGAAGAAAGCACGGTGGCAAACAGGCAAGAGGCATTTATTTCGTGAGATATAGGGACTCTGTAGTGCCTGAAAGTCTCTGCGTCCCGCAACTCATTTGCCCGTTCGTCTCACCAGCTCACCTCTCCTCTCAATATAACCTTTTGATGGCATGACGGTGAGCCCTTCCACAGAATCTTCCTCTGAGACCCTGATAAAACCCGTTCACTGATGGCCTTTCCAGTACCACCGCGCATGTCAGAGGACCCCTGACTATTCCCTGTCTGTCATGGCAGTCATAATTGATGGGAGGGTATGCATTGCATGGTGTTCGTGATCCCGCCCTGTGAGCGATGCATCACACATTCATACATAAAGACGCAGGTGTAGACGCAAGCCACTGATAGGCCGATATCTCACCAACCTATATGTTGGCCTACCATTTTAGAGCTTGAATCTCTACTGTCACCTCTCCCCTTTCCCTCCTCTACTTTGACCGAGAGCTACATATCTAGATAACATACAACAACATAAACACCGGCCTGCCAATATATATCGAAAGCTTATCTCCGAACTCTAAATCACGCACAGCATGGCGACTGCTTTCCCGTTCTCGATGAATCCAGACGACTACAAGACCCTCCCAATCCCTCCACGCCCACAAACTCAAGGTCTGACTTCGACCACGTTCAAGATCCCACCTCTTGACGGATCTTTGAGCCTTCCCGAGATATATGATTGGCACGCGGAGAACTCCCCTAATCATCCGTTATTCGAATTCGCTGAGGATGACGGTACTGTCAGGACGATTACGTGGAAGGAGGGTGTAAAGGGTGTTCATCGAGCAGGGCGGTATGTGAGGAATAAGCTGACTGAATTCGGGGAAACGGAAGCAAGACCGGTTGTGGCCATTTTGGCTGCGTCAGGTTCGTCTGGAAACTAATTGAATAACATTTTGATTTAACGGATTCCGTTTCCAGATTTCATAACGTACTATGCTGTTTTGGTCGGCATCATGCGAGCGGGATATGTCGCGTTCTTCATCTCACCACGCAACTCCGTTAGTGCAGTTGCGCATTTACTCACAAAGACGAACAGTACACATGTATTCGTTGGACCCGAGGAGAATCTGCAAACTCTGGCGCAATCTTCCATAAAACTCATGCAAAGTCAGAGTGCAAATGTGGGGGAAGGGTGGACAGCGCCCAAGACATGGACGATGCCGATCTTTGAGGATCTCTTTCCCGGTTTCGCAGCTACAAATGCGAATACGAGGGGCGAGGAGGAGACTTTTGAATATTTGCCGAAAGTCAAGTTCAGTCTTGATGACTTGGCCATCGTCACACACTCCTCCGGTAAGTTTTCATCCCTGTTAAGTTCTTAGAGACGGTCACAAACGTTGATGTTACCTTTGTACGTAGGATCGACTGCATACCCGAAACCCATCCGCTTTACTCATTATCGATATCTAATCATGTGTAATGCACCTTGTAAGTCCACAGATTATGGTCTAGATATTCGGGTGCATATTCTGATGCTGGTGCATTAGTCTTCGGAGAATTAGACAAGACCGGTCTGCGTATGAGTTCTCACTCGATACCGATGTTTCATGGGATGGGCATGATCCATACCGCGTGGACTGTATGTATATCTGATTCTCTGCGCTCCCTCTGGGGTAAAATACCTCGGTACTTATATGAAGACATCGTATTAACAGGCTGCGTGCGGAGTCGTCGTGACAGCCCTCCGACCCCGCGCTCCCGCAATTCCGATTACTGCAGAGAATGTACTGAAAGGTGCTGCGGATACGAAGAGCGATATAATATTTTGTGTACCTACATTCATCGAGGTACGGTTTCCATTCACTTTTGCCCTTGATGCTAGTGTTGATGGGAACGTCTGGTTCTATAGGACTGGGCTCGCGATCCCAATGCTGTGAAACAGTTGCAGAAGACAAAAGGCATTGTAGGTTCACGTCACACTTCCATTCAAGAGTGTTTAACTCTTTCACAGTTATTCGGAGGTGGCCCACTGTCCAAAGCAGTTGGTGATGAACTGACAGATCAAGGCATCAATATATTCAACACGTATGGAATGTATGTTCATACTCTCTTCATTTGTGCGCTGTGGCCTGTGTCTTGAATACTGCAAATTTATTCCTGCAGAGGCGAATGCGGTGGTGTCATGAGCCCGCTATACCCTGGTGCGTATACTTCTACAAAGTCCACGGGAACGCAAAAACATTGACTTGTATGAATTCCAGAGCGACTTGACAAAGAGTGGGAGTATTTCAGGTTCACGCCCAACATCACGCCATTCTTCATTCAAGACGAGAGTGGTTACTCCGAAGCATTTATCCTGGTACGTTCTGATCTATTGGTCCCCTCAAACTTTTTCACACTTCTATGTGCTTTACTGTAGCCGAACAAGTACCATGTTCCCAATATACTCAATGCAACTGTTGAAGTCAATGGCGAGAAACGAGCTGCATACGCAACGAGCGATTATCTAGCACCCCATCCGACCAAGCCTGGGTACTGGAAGATTATCGATAGGGTGGACAACCAAATCATCCACAACACAGGGGAGAAGGTTCGCCCCATTCACCCCTAGCTTCTCTCCCTTCCGGTTCTCGCCCACCTTTTTGACCTTTCCTTCTTCTTTGACCAATCCCGGACCGCTTGGTAAGTCCCGTCTTGCCTTATCCATTATTGTGGTTCTTATATGTCGAACTATGATTTAGAGAGCATACTACACCATGACCCGCACATTGAATCTGCGGTGATGTTTGGACGGGGAAGGTTCAACGTTGGTGTGCTCATCGACCCCAGACCTGCACATCAGTTCAATCCAAGTAACCTACAGAAGTTAGCTGAGTTTAGGGATAAGATCTGGTAGGGACTCATGTTGCTCTACAGGCTTAGGAGATGACACTGAACGTGAGTGCGCAGGCCATCAGTCGAAAAGGCGAACGAGTATGCGCCTCAGCATTCGCGGATATTCAAAGAGGTATATCTTGTCAACCGCATCACGATTAGTTCCCATCCTGACACTGCACTAGATGATCCTTGTAGCCTCCCCCTCTAAACCCTTCGACTACACCGCCAAGTTTACTGCACGTCGGCAAGCTATGGTCGCGCTATATAAACCTGAAATTGAAGCGCTGTATGCAACAGTGGATGAAACTACTCACGCAGAACTTCAAATACCATCCCATTGGGACCTTCATAACACCACAATCTTCGTGCGAAACGTCATTACTAAGGTCATAAGGGGCAATTTGGGGGATGAGGATGATTTCTTTCAGAAGGGGTGTGACAGGTGAGTGCTCAAAACGAAATGACGGGGATAGAATTCACAATGTCCAACTTCAATCAATTGTAGTTTACAGGCTACTTGGATTCGAAATTCGATCCTGCATGGGCTACGCAATTCCCGCGCCGACGTAAATGTCAGACAAATTCCAACGAGCTTCATTTATCGCTATCCAACCATCTCTAAACTGTCGTCTTATGTCTCCTCCCTGCTACCTTCTGCAGGTGGCTTTGCGGCTAATGAACACAGTAAAGCACATGATCCAGTTCCAGCTATGCTCAACATGGTCGCTAAGTACGGCTCGGACTTCCCTGTCCACCGACCATCGACTATCCCTAATTCCATGAAGACGATGTTGGATACTGTCCTGGTAACGGGCACGACGGGTGGACTTGGCGCTTCCTTGTTATCTGCTTTAGTCCAGTCTGGGGATGTCGAGAAGGTGTATGCATTGAATCGCAGACGAGAGGGCACGGGCTCTTTGAAGCAAAGACAAAGGTTGGTACTGCAGGACAGGGGACTCAACTCAAGTCTTGTCGATTCTCCCAAAATTGAGTTTCTTGAAGCGGATTTGGCAGAACCTCGGCTGGGACTTCCACAGGAGCTATTTGAACAGGTGGGCAGATATGTTTTAAGGCTTCGAGTCTAAACTGATGCGTTTTACCCTGTAGATCGTATCAAGTGTCACTCACATCATCCACAATGGTATGCTGCTTTGGGCATTTTTCTCTCATCTCGTGAAGCCATTGATCCAAAACCATCCAACCAGCCTATCAGGTTGACTGGAAGCCTACACTAGAATCCTTCGAACCCCACGTCCATGTATTTCGCAACCTAATCGACGTATCACTATCTTCGCCTCGATCCCGACCTCCGACAATCCTGCTCACCAGTTCAATTGCAGTTCTACGCCACCGTGCGCTTATTATACTTGTGATGTAATCGCTAGGACTGACTATCTCCACGTTAGATCCAGAGGCGAAGACCCGCGCTCTTACAGAAACTCTGGTTCCACCCGAAAGTGCTGCTGGTAGTGGATACAGTGAAGCGAAATGGGTTTGCGAGAAATTGGCATCATTGGCTGCGGAGAAGACGACGCTTAGGCCCGTCATCGTTCGCATTGGGCAGATTGCAGGTTCGGCCTCGGGCGCTTGGAAACCCACTGAATGGGTCCCCAGCATGATTCGCTCTAGTGTTTACGTAGGCGCTCTTCCTACGGAGGACAAGGTTTGTCGCACTAATCTTCCGCCGGACTGATGGCTTACTTTACATGTACATGATACAGGTAATCTCCTGGATGCGTGTTGAGGATGCTGCACAGGCGATCATTGAAATGCGTAACGCCTCAGCAGTGGACCCGACCCCGTATATTGTCCACTTAGCCCACCCTCGCCCTGTCCCAAGCGGCGTCATCACAACCACTCTTTCCGAGTCACTCGGTATTCCTTCGATCCCATTTCATCAATGGGTGACTCTCCTGGAGCAGAGTTCACCTTCAGATGATAACCCGGCCTTGAAGATCCTTGACTACTTCAGGGACGGAAGAGAAGGCAACAAGACCGAGGCCTTTGGAGTCGTTCAGATGGATATGTCAAATACTTTGAAAAGCTCTAGGTCGTGGCGTTCGTCAGTGCGGGAACTGGATGAGAAGGATGTGCAGGATTGGCTTGCTTACTGGCGCAGAATTGGATTCTTATAAGTTACTGGTGATGTCGCCGATTTAACGTCGTGTTTAGAACAAGGGTAGGGCTAATATCTCTGGAGAAGTAATTGGCGCTCAATGCGATAGAGGTAGAAGAATTTCATGACGAGATCATTGTCCAAGGACGAGACTTGTGTAAGCAAAGTTATCACGATCACCCTCCAAGAAATAGATCCTGCAGCATCGTTTCTGTTGGGGCATCATTCGAGCTATAATTTTAGAACCTAGTTCATTTAAGTAACACGGTTTGGATGTATGTAGAATGCACGAGACCAAGTCTAAGCAAGAGACGGTATTCGCCGTATTAGGCAAGAATGTCGACGCATTTGGTAAACAGAGCCAAACTAGATTGGACCGAAAGTTGGCAAATGATCTTGGACCAAGCTTTTTGATTTCTTGGGGACTGTGCACTAAGCTCACTTCCTCCTTTATAATAATTCTATGGTGAGGGTCTTTCACATACTTCACCAGCAGATTGAAAAAGAGGCCCGATTTAGTTGTCCTCTGCGACCGCGCCGGTGGTTGACTCGGATAAGTATAGCATCCTGGAAAGCGGTGTCCATGAGTCTGATTCGTGCTATAGGTGACATTATCAGGTGAATGACTTATTCCTTCACAAATTTTGACACCTACAAACTCATTGTATAGAAGCAACTTGGCCGACCTTCTCTCACGTTGCTAACTAGGATTCCGGACGGGCTTTCGGTTGGCCTACGCCTACATGAACAAATGATGTTGAAATATGTGGGTGAAAATCTTGACAGAATACGGTATCGTACAGCCAGATGCAGCATCGTGTCAGATGGGGTATATCTGTATGTATCCGGGATGAAGGTATTGCAAAGAGGCCGACGCTCTGAGTTTAGTATCCAAGCTGTCGACTCAAAGTAGTGTAAGCATGGCGAGCAGCGTCCTCTTTAGCTGCATTGCCTGTGTAACCTGTTCCCCTTCCATACTCCACTTGCTGTACTGAAGCGTTGTACAGTTAATACATTTGACATGAAGAAAGATTACACTGACTCAGTGCGATCACTTCCCAGCTTGCTGGTCCATGTTGGTGTTGTACCCACTGCAGCTTTTGTGCGCCGTAGGAACGACACAGCAGGCCGTTCAGTTGCAATTTCCAGTGCTTTTGCGTTGGAATCACCCTTACTAGTAGCACCTTTCGCAAAGACGTCGCGATAAACGTACATTCGCCATATTTGCTTCCGACTCGTAGGATTGAAATGTCGCGACAAGTAAACTGGGTCCTGATACAACTGGTGGTGTCACAATGAGTATCGACCTAGCAACATGAAGCAATAATACTGCTATAATGCGAGAGTGCTCGTTTGTGGCTCCCACGACAATGCTTCGTTGACAATCTAATCTTATCTCCAGAGCCGCCCATAAACTTGATCGAGGGTCACGCCGACAATGTGTTGACCATCCCAGTGCATTGTGTTCAGATCCTTTGATTCTCTTTTACATCCTCACATTGACTGCATCTCCTTTTGATTGCATCTTGTAGCATTCTGTGGGCTTTTCGTACTCTAAGCCGTCACATTTGGCCTAACGTCCACTTTCTGACGTATTCAACGATTATTACTATAGGTTGCTTCGAGCTGAAGTTGAAGGCAAAGGCTGCATATCCGCGGTGGAAATGACTCGTCAGGAGACCGATTACCCTCCATTGAGTGATGTGGAACAGAAGAGACGGAAGGCGACACTCGAACGTGCCAAGGCAACATATGTGAGTATGTTCTTTTGTCGCCTGATGCACACTCTAATTCTCTGCATCGTTTGCTTCGGATGTTTTACTATTGCTTTATATAATCATATAGCTCTCAGGTCAATTACGTCTGCGATTGCAGTATGCGAAGCTGAAAGTTGACCATGGTTGGGTTAGTTGAGCCACTCCCCGTCTACTCGAAGTTACCTTTACAAACTAACATATAAATCACTAGCAACGTCAAAATCTCAATGAAGTGGAGAACCTCTATTTCCGTCATTCACATATGATGAAGCCTAAGTCAGAGTTGAATGTGCCACCAGGTCATTTTGATACAACGCCTTCTCTGCAAGCCGCTTCCTCTTCGTCGCACCTTACACCCACGCCCCGACCAGACGATCCCTCTAAATCAACAATCTCTACTTCACCGGAAATCATGTTTTCTCGACATGTACAATCCGACCCACTTCAGAGTATCCCTGCGCGGGAACAGACGTCCTGTACGTCTCTTATCCCTCTATCACTTTGCTATCTCCTGACAGGAAGCAGCTCACAATATGCAGAACCCGTTGCCTGTTTCACATACCTCCGCGACGACAGATGTCATCATGATTGATGTCACCCCCCGCGTAGATTCTCAATCTTCTACTGAGATCGCAACATCAGCTTCGAAATCTCCAGCTAAGAAGCGTGCACCTAGAAAACCTACCTCTCGTGCCCGAACCATGACATCTGATGGTCCTTCGCCTTCGCCATTTGCTGTGACGTCTTCAACGCCTCCCCCCTCTCAACCGCAGCGTCAACGTTCACCTGCGCCCACACCTGTTTCCACTCATCCATCACTCTCATCAACTTCTTATTCTCATACGGCGCTGCTATCGGAATCAACTTCGTACTATCGTACACCGTCTATACAAGACATCTCAAATTCAGGTTCAAAATCCAACGGTGCATATCAACCCGCAACTCATTCTTCGTCAAACTCGTTTGTTACTTCGTTGGCGTCGGGGACCCCTCAGACATATGATTCATTTTGGACAGCGCATTCCAGCTCAACGCAGGGCTATCGACATCTCTTATCAGGAGCTGCCAGTGTAGCTTCTGGGACGACTCTTGGAAGGATGAACTCTGGTGTATCACCTGTTACAGCAGCTACGTCGAATAGTTCGGTGATTTCAGACGTTCGATAGGTTCTCAGTATGCATTACTATTCTCCGCTTATGAATTCACGCTCATGACAAATTGTTTAAGTTGTTATTTGCTCGTTCTTAGTCCCTCACTTTTTTCCTATCATGATCATACAAATTGGGACTTTCGTTGCACCATATCATCACTCTACTTACGCGTCTGTTTGCCAATGTGCATGTCGCTTTTGTCATAGAAGCGTTTAAATCCAATGCATATCACAAGTATAAGCTAAGACAAAGAGTTGAAGGTAAGGACCGCTGTAAACTGACACTTACGGCGCACGCCTTGTCTTTTTTGGCCGCCTCTTCGTCGCAAGCCGCATGCTGCACCGCCTCTTACTAGGGCCCACATCGTTATCTCCTTCTTCTTCCTCCGGTATATCGCTCAGCCTTACTCGCGAACTGGCCGGCTCTTCATCCTCGGACTCGATATCATCCCGGCGTCTCTTCCTTGCACGAGTGGAGGACGATATTCGGGAACTGGTGGTCTTGGAGCCTTTGATATTTCCGCTTTTGTCCTTGGCCTTGCTCTTGCCTTTGCGTCCACCTCTGCCCTTACCTTTGTCCTCCTCCCTGTCCTCGTCATTGTTTCCATCGTTGCTCCTACCCTTCCCCTTTTCAGTCTTTGCGGAAGCTCGGGTCTTGCGCATACTCTCCTCCTTTTCCTCCTCCTCCTCCTCCTCCTCTTCTTTTTTCTGCTCTTCCTCCTCCTCCTCAACCTCGGTTATCTCACCTTCCTCTCGGTTCTCAGCCTCTTCCATAGCAGATCGATAATCAGCGGAGGCATGTTTAGATGCCATAAGCTTCTTATCTTTATCCGCCGCTTTCTGCGGGGGATAGATATCTTCGACGGGGTTGCCATCAGTCCAATCGGCGGATGGGTTGTTGAGTTGATCGTCGAAGTGTTTGTATACCCTGCGTAGATCCTTCTCAAGCTCTTCACGATATTCTTGTAAAGGTTTTTTGTCGCCGTCGCGTTCTTGAGAATCGACGACAAGTTGCCGGAAATGCTGATGGAACTTGCTCATGGTTTTGATGACCTTCTGGAGAGCAGGACAGTCGAACTCCGCACCTCTGGCAAAAAGCCAAGACTGCTTGTTTTCACCGCCGATTGCCTGCGCGCCGGCGAAGCCCCCCACATCATCCGACCACTGATCAAAGACATCCATGCTGAACTTCCCAGTATGTTTGAAATGGTGGATTGAAATGAAGAGCATCACCCATAGGATCGATTCAATGTCGTCGAAAACTTCATGCGGTTTCTCCGGGTCCTTAAGCAGAGCGACGGACATGAATTGCCAAGTCCCCTGCGAAAACATGAGCATTCTGACTATGACGATAATGAGCAGGCAGAGGGACGCACGGTCCGATGATTGAAGACAGGTGTTGTTGCCTTCAGTGGTCTGCTATGATCCCAATCATTCAGTATACCACAGGGTTTCTTGTCGTCAGCGGGATTCTCCGTGAGCATCACATTGCCTTTGCTGATGTCTCGATGAAGACGTTTGGCATCGTAGTATGACATAACGATAGCTGTATATGAATGAGAATATCGTCAAGTCACGGCGGCGAAAAGGCTTACCTTCGGATGCGTCGCGCATGGCATGTACGAGCTCCTTGGCACTCCGAACACAGTGGAGAGGATACAGAAGTTCTTGGACCACCCGATGATGAACGAGGTTCTTGATTGAGCCCGTCGGTCGTCTCCATTTCTTCGCTTCGGGTTTCTTGAGCCATAGCTGGTTGGTTGTCCGTTGGACTGTCGTATCGGCAAGAACGTCACCAGCACAGTGAATAACAGGAATGTGAGGAACTTCGGCGTCCTTCAATTCAGCATATATGTCTGCCTCTTGTTCGTATTCCGCCGTACGCCACGAGTCCTTCATCCAATATAACTCGCATTCATCGCCAGTGTTTGCAGCTTGGTTTTCAACCTCAGAGGCTTCGTTCTCGGCATCACATCCTGGGGCTCGTATCGCAATGTAACCTCGAGTGCACCGACCGCAAGGGGTAAGAAGCTCCGGCTGCGCCAACGGTTTTCGGACGATCCAATGAGACACCCCGCCGTTGCGGTCGTTCACTTGTATTTTGCAAGTCGCGTAGTCGCCATCAGCCATACCTTCAATACCAGGGTACGTACGATAGTTGCGTCTCTTGGCCCGCTCCAGGTACTCTTTGATCTTCGAATCAAACAACTGGCATTCAGCATCTTCAGCAAGAGAGACGGTGGGGTCATATCCACGTTGAACAGCGTGCATACGAGAGTAGCGCCAGAAGAACTCGAGCAGGACATGAGGCTTCACCATATAGTTAAAAGGGGCAGAGGCGACAATGCATGAGCGGTCGACACGGTAGAGACGAGCATATGAGCCATAGATCCCTACAAGGTAGACAAACAGTCGATGTTGATGAGTCATTTGAATTGCGGCGTAAGAGAATAGTTGTCCACGGGTCGCCTTGGCCTTCTGGCTGCCTGCGTTCTCAACGAAGAGCTTGCCGTCTTTGAATGAGTCAGAGTAACCATCCCTGGAGACAGGTAGCTTCCATTCGACGATGATTTCGACTAGAGACCAATCAAGGTCCATGGGAGGATCGTCCCCCCAGTAGGAGACAATGTCGGGGCGCATATTCGTGTCTACATCAGCATCCCGTTTGTCTCCTGTATCACGGAATTTCAATTTCCCACAGAGTTTTCTCCGCCGATTCATAATGTCGACCTAGACGCGTCGTGAGGTCGACATCATTGGCGGAGAGTCGAGGAGATTAACTTACAAAGGGTTGATACATCTGCTGTTCCCTCGTCGGATTGGTGGGTAATTTGTCAAATGCGTGGTCGGAGGACCTAGAAGCTGGGTATCTTTCGCCGATCGGAAAGTATTCTTGCAAGAAGGTGCCTATGGGCATGGGTCCGATAGACATGCCGTACATCTCAGACGCAACTGCGATGTGAAGGTCTGTCGCAGAAAAAATCTTGTTAGCATTGGGTACGAAGGTCCTGACGCCCCTCTTGACAGAGGAGACGGGTTTCTTAGAGGATGCCATAGTTGGGAGGGGGAGGAAAATAAAATAAACATACCAGGAGATAGAGCCGGAAGGCGTTTATATATTCTAGAACCTATGAGTGTGGTTTGGCCCTTAAGTTAGCGGAGATACTAGGCGGGGCCACGGAACAATGGGTGTTCAGCAATCTCTGCTAAGCGAGTGTGGCTGCTGGTCACAAAGAATCAGTCTGGCGGTCAGATTGCGGATGCAAATCGTCACATTACCGCGGTTTCAAGCAAGAATCCTATGACAAACAATGTAGTTTCCGAGCGATTCGCTATTGTTGCCCGGTCGTCTGTGACCTTTATGTTCGACGTCTGACTTGTGGTTGAACTTGACTGCCGAAATGGGACGAAATATCCCTTGTAACGGTCACATTCACGTGTTGTGTGACTTTCTCGCGATCGCGAACAGCAGCGTGAGGACCAAGCAGATACTTATTGTTGCTCATTCGACACGCTCACCTGAATCCACCTGAATCGCATGATAGTATCTAAATACGCTTATTTCGCCCTCTTGGCTTCTCCGTGTCAGACTGAATTTTTCCATCTCTGGGGGCCCAACAGCAAGTCCGAAAGCTTGGTCATCAATATCGTAGGTTCACGAGCGGGAATCTTTGATCACTTCCTGACTGACTATTGCATCGACGGCCTTGGAGTCTGCAGCGTTAAACGCCATCATGCTGTTAGCAGTTCGTACAGCACTATAGCTTTTCTGTGCAAAATATTCTTGGAACACCTTTCGATTTCCTTGACATCCGAGGACTGAGTCTTGAACATGGAAATATGCTCTGCAATGCAAAGTGTATATAAGAAGGATCCTAGGCCGTAAATAGGTGTGCCAGAACTCGGAATCTTTGAGCGCTGACCCGTTCAGAAAGCGCAGAATCCATAATCATGACGATTGCATGTAAAGTGATGATTAAGGTGATATCCTGCACTGAATTAGTGACTGTACGGAGTTCACGCGTACTGAAGCCATCTTCGCGTATATGATCAGGAACTGTCCTTAGCTCTCATGAGCAATCCTCATCCGACTAGAATCTGCTGTTCGTTTCATGTCTAGAGGGCTCGGCCGCCAGTAGTACACTTTCTGGATTGATATTGCTATGGACGGTGCCTAAAGTTTCCAGATGCTCCAACCCTGCCAGATGTGCATCCAGTGAATGACGAAATTACGCAGTATCGGCAGTTGTTACTAGGCACGATCGCAATACCTCCTTTACAGGACTGAAGTGGCGTGTCATACTCACAACGTGGTTTTCCATTTGAACCGTCGGGCGGTGTGGTACAGACGCCTCTTGCGAACGTTTCGTCTGTACGTTGCTTTCTGTATAGATTGCACAGGTCGCTAGAAATAACTCATTGTGAAATGCCGTCGAGTCTCGTACGCCTACACCAATCTGGGGCTGGAGGGTCATCCGGTATGGCTTCCCCCTTACTACCGCGAGTGTATCCCTGATTCATGAAAATAGTAGATGCCTTTGCATTGATATAATTGACGTATGGAAGACACAATTCATTATGTGCATCATAGCCTCTAGAACACGGCTCAGGCTTCTCAGGAGCAAACTATGTCTGGAACTCGATGGAGACGCTTAACATCTTGCACATGGTTGTAAGGGCATTGGTACGAAGACAATGACATTACATCGTCATATCCTCGTCCTCGCCTTCCTCCTCCTGCCCCATCAAGAAAGCCTTTACATTGTGTAATGCCTCAAGGACGTCAGCATGGGACAGAGGCTCTTGTTGCTCAGCTGATACAGGTTTTTTGAACTTCTTCAAAGTTATTTGCTTCAGCTGGGTCTGTTGCTCCGGGGTCAATCCTTTAGATGCGGCTTTACCACCTCTTCGCAATTGTTGCCCCACTAACATCAACAGTTGAGTCAACATCGCGCAGAGAACCCAATCGGAACCATCTATGACTTCTTGGATAAAGATTTCGTCAACGGCCTCGACCTCAGTTGGCTTAGATGACATTGAGCGGCGGGTGTTCGAGATAGTTGTATGGCTTGTTTGCCCAAAGTACATATTGAATTGCCGTACTACCGCCCTCTTGGGAGTCACAGTCCGTGCGCGATTGTATGCCAGTGCCCTGCGGTGCAAGGCGTAAACCAGTACGTATATGAAGGATTCCAAATCGTGGGGGGGGGGGGGGGGGTGTGATTGAATCCAACCTTCGGCTTCACGATGTGTTCCAGGACCTCAACAGCCATGAATTGAGCTGTACCCTGTAGACCGGAGATGAGCTTTCGATGGCAAATTGAATGACAGTAGAGAACAAACCGTGATAGGAGGACCTTGATACTTCCGCTCGAGTTTCGCGTCTGGAGGGAATATATAATGTTTCGCAGTTGGTGAACTTGAATGTCCTGATTGGCGGTTTGGTCCACAGCAACTAATGTACCATCACGTCTTGCCACATGTTCAGGGAGTCTCTCGGTTGGTCGTGGGGGTACGGTGTCCCTCATTACGGGAATGTACAAGAACTCCAGATCAGACAAGAAGCCTTCGTTATCCTTTTGTGGAGACTCTTCCGTAGCAAGTAGTACGTTTCCCGGATTGATGTCGCCGTGAAGGATGTCGAGTGATGCCAGGCGTTCCAGAGCTGTATTACGTATCCTGTGAGTGACAGAGGAACACCTTGACTAGTGCAACTTACAAGAAACAACGGCTACACACCCTTTGATACAATGAAGCGATGTCTCGTACTCCCAAAGAGGCTTCCCAACGTAACGGATTATCGCTGAACGGTGCAGTACAGGGCCTTCGTCAAGAGGATCTCTTCCTGCGATGGTGTCTTTCGCCGAATAATTGAACTTTTGAAGATGGTTCAGCAATAGTGTCCACCCTCTTCATGAATTATCCTTGCCTACCTCGTAGGTTAT
This sequence comes from Somion occarium, assembly GCA_964035595.1. Taxonomy (NCBI): domain Eukaryota; kingdom Fungi; phylum Basidiomycota; class Agaricomycetes; order Polyporales; family Cerrenaceae; genus Somion; species Somion occarium. The sequence goes on along the minus strand of OZ037949.1, from coordinate 100,530 downwards.
ACGTGCTTTTCGTGAGCCATCCAGATCTGACGAAAACTCAGTGTTCGTTTCGTTTCCAGAGGGCTCGGCCGCCAGTAATATGCTTCCTGCATTGACACCAGTGCCGTGAGCGGTGCCTAAAGTTGACAGACGTTCCAAACCTGACATATGTACAGTCAATGAGTAACGAAATCATTTAGCGTCCGCAGTTGTCCCCCGGCACGATCGCGACACGACTGAGATGGCGTATCATACTCACCGAGAGCTTTCCCATCTGTACGAGGCATTGCGCTGTGTAGCACGGAATCCCGGAGAATAGTTCAAATGTACGTTGTATTCCTGTAGATATTGAACCAACTCTGCACAGATCGTTTTTGTACACGTGCATCAATCCCGAGCTGAAGGTGCAGTATCGTTCGATGTCAGTTCCCCCTACATAAGTTGCTACCGCCAGTGCCAGTGTGTGTTCACTGACTCATGGAAATTGTGCAGATTTCACCTGTATACCACCACGGTGACTACTGCGACTATACACGGCGCGACTCACCTGTGTACATTGTATCGTAGAATAAATCTTAGCCTTCGAGAAACAAAGAACACGGGTTTGCGTCACTTTGCGAGGGCCGATCGGGCCCTGTTATTGTAAAGAACACCATTAACATTTGATCGATCTTCCAGTACAGACACATGATGGAGATCGTCGAGACATCAAGTTACAAATTCATACGAATCACCATCTAAAAAAATAAAGTTCCAATTCACAGTAGACGTACCGTGGTATTGCGAGATTGATTCCATCTACGACATCTATGCAATCATCTAGCCTTGTGCCGTTGACTTCGTCTCACCCTTGAGCCCATTCATGGCCTTCACATCATCCGAAGGTACATGCTGGTGTCTCTGCGCCCATTCCGGCCACCCATCAACAGAGTAAGCAGCTATTTTGGCATTAATCTTGTCATTCATCGTCTTGTTGTTTTCATGGTAGGCACGTAAGTTCAACAAGAACACGGCGAATCGATAGCAATCAAGCGGAAGCATAAGGTCGTATGTGCGCATCTGACGAACAACCACATAAGTGGCCTGGATCGCAAGTCCTGTATAAGCATCAATTCGAAGTAAAATCGTATCACAGTACCTTAGTGAGCTTTGAAGTCCATGCCATTATGACCCCACCAGTTGTTCCGTTAGTGAGGAGACCAAACACAGGGTAACCATATATGCCCATCGCCGCGAGCTTCTGGGCCTCTGAGACACAGTACATCAGAATTTGTTGCAGTGCCTTGTCCTCGCTCTCAGTCTTCTTGTATTCAACAAGAAGGCGTGGTACCATGACCCACGGCCTGGGCGGTAATGGCTTGTGGTTGATCTCGACTTCAGGGAGAGCTGGACGACGGTTAGCCTGAAGCGAAAGTTGTATGGGATTCTTGAAAGCTTTGGCAAGTTCCGACCATGTGCCCTTCTCAATGCTCTGTCTGTCCAGGGAGATGTCCTTGGTGGATGCGTTCGACGACTTGGCGGAGTTCGATCCTTCCGTGTTGTTGAAACGATGAACAATCTGAAAACGCCGGAGAGCGAGCTCGTAATGTTTGCGATTACCTTCCGACAATTCGGGCAGCTCAAATGAATACGGCTCAGCGAGCATGGCATCACATTTTCCTCTCCAGGGTTCCTCCTTGGCGTGTTTGAGTACTCTGTCCTTGAACCCACCAGTATCGTTCTGTGCAAGAAGGTCTGTCAAGCTCCGCTCAAATGACATAGATAAATGGAACGCAGATAGCGTCTCCAGCTGCTTTGTCATGTTACGGCCGATGTTGGACAGTTCCCAAGTGTAGATCTGGCCCATGTCTTTTGCAAGACCAATGCAGTCCAGAAGCACATTGCTGATGTCATCCGCTGTGAGGTCCTTTTTCTTAAGACAATCCTCAACTTTATTTCGAGAGAGAGAAATTTCTCGTTCCAAGCTGTAGAGCCATCATTATAACATGAACACAAAGAGTATAGAGGAAACTCACAACAATAAGATAGAGGCATCTTCGCCTTCCGCGACGTACAACAACTGCACAAATCTATCCCAGGGCTGTCGTCTCTCAGCTTCATATATGGTTCTCCACGGTTCCGGCATATTCCAGCTAATGGTTTCAATACAGGCCGAGAGGATATAATCCAGCCGACTTTCAACTAAAGGAACGATACCCTCATCAAGGGTCTTGTACGTCCGAGAAGTGTCGAGTTTGTGCTGTTCCCATAAGGAGTCATACAGCGGCTTGAATTTAGACGTCGCCTTAGGCCTGGATGTCTAGTCGTGATGAAGTATGTCAGCTTCTGGATGATAGACCTTGGTTTCTGAGAAGTACCTTCGTCCATGTTTCAGGCCAATAATCGCCAGTAATGTTGTCGTATAGCGCGATCATGTGAGCTCTCTCTTCTCGCACAGCGTCGTCCAGACTTTCGCTCACTTGATACTTGCAAAATAAGAAAGCCGATTCATTTTCAAGTTCGTCCTCGTCTTGAGACAAAATTGAACCAAGAGGGACCTTAACCTTGAGATCATCATTGCTGATGATAATAGCGAATCTGTCAAAAAGCCAGCTGCAGATCGTCGATGTGGCGTCGCTCAGTTGCTTCACGCCACGGTTGACAAAGCTACATTCAATCAGTAGACTGTCAGGCGAAACGTATTTACGGCGCCGATACTCACTTCGTGGCGGATACGGCCTCAGTCTTTTCGGATTTCCCTTTATTTGACTGCTTGTCAGAGCCCTCTCGCTGAAGTTCAGCGGCACTGCGGAAATTTCAGGTTAGTTGCATAAGCTAATAGGAGCAAGGTGGTAACGAACACAGGTGACAGAAGGTTGTTCCTCAGGGGAGGGACAGAACTCCCGGGAAGATTAATCGTTGGAGGATGAGACTGAGGACGAGACTGAGGGCGAGACATGTCTGATGGTGTTATCGCCTCGCTATAGTTGGGGATTTATATCACGACAAACGCGCAGGGAAGTCAGCGAAATACGTACCCATCTGGAGAATACGGCTCCACATCGCCTAACCAAGACAGTATCCTTTTGTGAAGGAATTCCTCTTCTGTCTCATCTGAAGGACCGTCGCCAAGATCACAACCGTCAGAGCGCCAGTGCAAGGTCCGGAGAAAATAACAGTTTGACGCAGCCGTTGCCACGTTGTCGATATGGGATGAAAGTCCAAGAATGAATTCGGCTAAGGAACACGCTGCCCATGGGTCGGTCATATCGAACACGCCACAAGGAGATGAACATTGTCCTGGATCCGCGGCCCGCGCTATATGGACATGCTGGATAACAAATCAAGAACAATAGACTTGTTAATAGCATCTATGGCAACTTACAGGATTGCCTTCACGAAATTCAAGCCAGCCGAGAAAGACCTGAACAGTGGTGCCGAATTTGGAAAACGCGAGGCCAACCACCGGGTCCGAGATTCCCCAGACAAACCTCTGAAACAAAGAACTCGTCATCAGAGGAACAATGTTCTCAAAATCCGCAACAAGAACAATAGGAAGGAGGCAATAACGTCTGACACCGCGTCCTGTGAGCATGTGAGCATGAAAAGGCATATCGATTGGTAGCTCGGACTTCGTTTCGAGGACATCGGAAACAGCCGCTGGTGTATCGACTTCAGGTTGGGATCCTGTTGCGTGGGAGGAGCGGAAAGACCTTTCCCTGACGCGTTCCTGTCGCAACATATCGCGAGTCATGGACATCGATGCGCCGGATGTGTCCATAGGCACATCGGCAGCCGAGGTAGAACGAGTCACAGCCTTCGGCCACACAACGGTAGAGATCATAATGGAGGACATTCCGTCGAAGACGCCTTGTTGAAATTTGTGCACGTAATCATCCGTATACGGTAAGATGTACGTCGCATGTTCTCTGTAATATATTGATCAGCGGAAGAACAACGGAAGAAGGCAGAATTTTTTACATCACAAGGGAGTCCCCTGCTACAATGGCGCAAAGGGCACGAATTAAGGAGTATAACAAAGGCCCCGCCGAGTTAGTGAATCCGTCTTCGTCCGAATGTTCTAGGGAATGTCGTAGAAACGCGACTGCTGGCAACACCAAACCAAAAACATCGCGTAAAGGTATGCTCCGCCCACCGGTAAAGGATGTAGGTGTACGGAGAAAGTAATCGGGTCTACGAGTAGCGCATAGCTCGCCGATGATATCTCGAGTCAACCTGAATGTTGGAAAGTCCAGCAAGCCGCTAATATCAGTTGGGTATGATTTGGGCGCCAGGTGTCTGACTGAGGTTGGCCAGTCAGACGGGTGCGGTATGTTGTGTAGAACTGGATTAGGCAGGTACATCTGTTCAGTGATGGAGTAAAAGACTAAGGGTTCGTTCAAGTTAGTATGCTCACAATAAATACGAATTGAACAATGAGCATGCGCTGATCGAATCACAACTACTGCCATAAGTGGGCATTTTAGCGCCCATTGTTAATCGGAAGTTTCGAGACTGGTGAAGGCCTAAAAGTATCTGCCTTCCGAGCAGAGGCTATGTGCAGACAAGTCAAGGAATCTTTCTGGGACAGATTTGATCTTTTCAGGGTCCGTTGACCAAAGGACAGACAATAAGACATAAGTAGTGCCAAGATGTTCGCCTCTGTACCTCGTTGACTCGTCGTATCTGAACGAGGCGCAGATCAAGGTCTCTTACGTACCCTAGGTACTGGTCTAAAACTCAACGTCAACTTAGAAATTACTGTGGAGTTGTTACCCAGTAGCGGACTCAATGAGAAACATATCGAATCGCGACCGGCTGTCTAGGCTCATTTCCAGCCTCTAGTGTACTCTCGGAAGACAATCGTTCCTTCCTAATAAAACCAGTTTTCCCGGCTTGGCAACGCGATGCACAATGAACATCGCTTGCGGAGGCTAGAGTAATAGTCGAGCTCGATAGATCCAAATTTATTCGTTGCCATTTTCATTTGGGAACAATGAAGGGTGGGACATGGTGGGACATGGTATGCCACAAAGGCGCCATGGGCTCAACACATGTCCGTTTACCAACTAGCTGAACAGATAACTGATGACATCGGTGAAGATTCGACACGACTCGGAGTGGTTTGTAAGAATTGACTAAATCATTCTCTTAGTAAGAACGCCAACGCTCTCAATTATACATCTAGAGTTATGATGCAATCTATCCAGTACAAGAGGTATGTTGTACTCACAGGGGGGAATATAGGCGCAGATAACACAGAGCGAAGCAACATTACAACAATAAGATCCAGTCGTGCATATATCAAGCAAAATAAGTATTCGTAACAGAGCAAGCCCTCCTCCTCAATCATTCCGTCGGGCGTCGCTAGCGGGCTCATCAATAGGCTCACCCGTGAGGTCAGCGTTATCGACAGCGTTCTGCTTGTCGCCGAGGTACCAGTTAGGCATGATGAGGGCGAAAAGGATGGGAACAACACTGAGGGCTGTGGCAGCGATGATCATGACCTTCATAGTCTCGTCGTAGGCTGAAAATAAGAACACATTAGTTGAAAGAAGACATGAGTAAATGGGGCAGACACTTGCCGTTAATAACACCCTCACGAATGGGGTCACCACGTGGGTAGACGGCGACGTCGGTGATACTGCCAAAAAGCTGCGCCCGTTGGTCTTCAGGGAGGAACGAGAGATACTTGTCAAGCTTTTTAGGCATGGTGTTCGTCCAGATAGCACCAGCTACGAAGTGGTCACCAAGTCAGTCAAGTAACCGCTAGCGAGAAATGTCGATGAGACATACCAAGGGCACCACCAACACCACCACCGATCTCCGTCCACAGCAAAACGACAGCAGTGATAATGGCGACATCAGCGTGAGGAACGGAGGCCTGGGCACCAACTTGAGTAGCAACGGAAGCGAAACCACCCCCCAAACCTTGAAGGATTTGAGTCCAGACAATCTCGGCATCGGAGGCGTTGGCGCCACGAGAATGGATCATGAGACCAACACCACTATATGAAATAAATGAGGAAAATGGTTGGGGTTAATGGGTTGGAGTCAGAGAAGACGCACAGTAGACGAATGCAAAGACCAATAATGAGGAGGTATTTGTAGCGGTGGAGGTATCGCATAAGGACACCAGCAGTGATACCAAAGACGGTCAAGGCGACTGTCTGGGTTGAGGAGAAGTAGTTCACGTTGACGAGTGTCCTGAAAACGAAGGATCAGGATACATGTTCCCGCCACAGTTGTCGGGGATGTGAAGCTTACCATGACTTCACGACGAAGACGTAAGAAAGGAGGTAAGTGTACGTGAGGTAGAACGACACCTATTTGGATCGTTAGTACACACCTCCCATCGTGAAGTCCGGGCAAGCAGTAAGGACTTACGAAATCAAAGAATCCAATCCAAGCAGCAGCAAGCACGCTCCTGTTCTTGATGAACCGCGCCGCAATAACCGGCTTCTTTGCGAATCTGAAATCCCAGATGGCGAATACCCCAAGCAGCACTACACCAACCACCAACATTGCAATGATAGAAGCGTTCTTCCATCCGCTGTTTGCCGTTTGACTCAATGTGAGAGGCAGCAAGATGAGAGCAACAGCGGCACCCAATAAAATGAGACCGACAAGATCGAGTTGATCGGCAGCTCTTCGGATTCTCTGGACTGGGGTTACTGTAATTTTGGCGGGCTCGATGTAGCCAGGCGCAGAGCGACGAACAGCTTCCTCAACGAGACCAAGTTTCCTAGCTTTACGTTCGCCCCAGTAGAGGGTGACGATAAGCGGGGCAAGGGATGCGGGAACGAGGATAGCGAACATGCCGTCTATACGAGGAGTTGGGGTCAAAATTAGTCTTCAATGTGAAAGTGAAAAGGATAAAGAAATGAAACATACATCCCCATCGCCAGCCTGCGTGCTCGAGTACTGAAGCGGAGATGTTGGAACCGACAAAGGCATTGATAATGAAGGGTGCAGACATAAGCGCAGAGACAAGACCTCGCCATTTGAGGGTCGTAATGTCGGCGATGATAATTTGCGTCAGTAGTTGTAGACCAGTATATCCACTGGAAAGATAAACGAGTTTCAACTTTTCAACTCTCGCAGAAAACAACAGAAGGCAGAAATTAGACATACCAAGCGTATATAATGATACCACCGGCGACAGAACCGATGTTACGGGCGGAAGCAATAACAATGTAACCGACCACATAGAGAACCACTTTACGGCACTCGTCAACAGAAGAATAAAGCGATAGTGAGTGGTATACACACAGACAACAAGGTAAGCGGATGCCCTAGAAGTCACATCAGCGACCTTAGCAATGACGGGTTTGCCAACCGCAACTGTCAAATACCATGCGTTAGGAACGGGTACCGTGAGAGCCGAATAACCAGGTGACTCACTGATAATGGACTGAGCGACTTGAATAGAGGCAATAAGACTGTGTTCGCCAAACGACGACGCGGCGAAGCTCAGATACATGTAGGTCGTTGAGCCATCCAACGAGTAGACATATGCTGCCAGACCAAGACTAGCCGAAAAGGGAAGGAAGCAGAGATATTAGCATCTACGCGAGCCACGCGTCCTAGTAAATGGGGACGATGTACCTAATGAACAGAGCCCATCTGGAGTATTTCCCCCAGACCTTCGTCGCGGCCTCGACGGTCTTGACACCAAGGTGAGCATCCTGCTCAGCCTGAATTTCGTCGGCGGTGCGGAAGTCGAGGGCAGGTTCGTCGTGACCACCGTTCTCGGAGTAGTCGTCTTTTTTCAGGGAAGACATGATGAATTAGCCAAGTTCAAGGGAACTGGAAGGATGTTCACCGTGGGGGTCTTGCCGCAGAAGGGAGTAGCCCTTCGGAGCCATGTTATATACCCAGCGCAATGTCGGGCAGCAGAAGGTGATGGCTCTATCTGATAAACGTTATACCATTCAAAATGTCCTATCGTAATCTAATCAGATAGTTCACGCGGTCGGCCGTGCCTGCTTATCAGATAATTTCCATCGAATGATCTCCGCTTGGCACGCGATCTCTCTTCCTCCTCCGTTTTCAAGCCGCCGTTCCGTTCTCCTCTTCATTCTGCGAGCTTTCAGGTAGGTTCAAGACTTGATCAGGGGTCTTTACGCGAGCGAGACTTTCGCTGCACTCGTCTCTCTCTCAGAAACCATTTGCGTTCGGCTGCTGGATTTACAACAGATTTTAGACTGATGTCAAGTAGCTGCCAGGAATATGCTACACTGGCCAAAATGAAACTGAACCGAAAGAAAGTCTTGCGACTGAACGGCCAGACCCCTAACTAGTTGGAAAACTCAGGCACACGACATACTGGGTGCGCCTATACATGCAGGCACTCCATGTACCGCTTCGGTACTGCAGCTTCTTTCATCCGACAGGTTACCAAACTACTGGATGTCGACTAAGATTTTTCGGACGAGGTCCGAGAGTGCTTAGCAGACAACAAGTTCCGCTTTAATGGTACGACGACAACATTACAGCTGGCATCTGAACTATGTCTACACTCGCATTAGGGTAGGAATGAGGAGCCAAAGGATGGTAGGATGGAAAAAGACCGGATGCGAGTAACAATAGCCTCGCAATGTTTTGATCAAAGTAGATGGAGAAACGTACATCAGCAGTTTACGAGGGGGAAGCAGCAACGAACGCATTGAAGTTATATGAAGGCGGGTTCGTGTTAAAGTTGAATCCGGGTGGCGAAAAGGTGACTGTCGTAATGCCGTTCCTCACAACTTGAGATGAGACACTACAGGTCTCGGTAAGGGGTAGCTTGAGCTTCGAGAGGCCCGCCCCAACCGAGAATGTTTGGATGCTGGGCCCACAAGACAGTGTCACAGAGCCAGGGGACTGGAGGAGAACCACCGCCCAGAGGTAATCTTGCGTCTGCGAAGAAACGGTTCAGCGTAGGCTGAATGAAAAGAAGGTAGTAGTGGAAAACTTACCCATTCCCAGTTGGTGGGTCTAGGCACCGGATCTGGCGCGTTCGCGCCAGCGGGGTAAAGACGACCCCAGAGGAAGACTCGGTCCTTTGTGATGATTGGGTATACGCCGGTCTTATATGCCGTGATGTAATACTTCATCAAATCAAGCCAACCTAAATTCCTCCTCATTCGCGAATGCTCCGTTGAAAGCTTAAGAGTTCATACCTTGGTGATCGAAATCATCCACCCATGATTGAGAGTTCGGCTGTACACCATCAACAAGTCCGATGTAGTGCGACTCGCTATAGTCGTTCCAGGAGATGACCTGAGCAAACGTCACTTGGTTTCGGTTTTGGACGAGTTGTTCCCAGCGTTCGGCCCACAGCCAGTCATCCGCCCTGTAAATCCAGTTCTTACTGAACGAATTTGGACCATAGTGCTAAACCAGGATTCATAAGACTACAGTAGATACAGAACGCAGAAGAAAGACAAACAGTGAAGAACCAAGGGGACACGCCAGCCATATACCCGCGTCCGCCAAGGTTATTAAGATAGGACTGGTCCGAATCAAAGTTGGTATCGAAGTTTCCTGTCGGCCAAGCAGCGTTCCACTATCAAGCAAGGGGTTTAGTTCAGAATTGAACGTGGATGGAGCTGTGTATTCGCACATTGAAGACGCCATCGAGAGCGGTATAACCGCCAAAGGTCGCTGGGTCCACAAAGAATGCAGGTACGAAATACGTTGGGGGCATATTGGCTTTGACGGTATTCCACCACCCAGTATTCACGTCCCCGGTTCCGAACCTACAACCCTCCCCACCGAACGTTGATACGAGCATCTTACCGTCAATGTAGACTTCATTCGGATGACCGTTATAGCCATTGATGAATTGTTGGATACCGTTTGCGTCACCAGGAGACTGGCAAGCCCAGGCAGACATGTCAAAGGAGAGGAACAACTTGAAAGAACCACTACTGATGGCGGCGATATGGGCGTTTGATACTTGGATGGCTTGCCAGTTGTCAGGACCGAAGTTGAGCGCGAAGGCGTCGATGCCTTTAGATTGAGCTATGGCGATGTCTGAGAACGCGCATTGAGAATGAGCACACAATCGGGATGATGAAATAGAACCAGCATACTGTTCGCCCAATCGGCAATACTGTAAGCAGCGGTATAGCCCACCATGAAATGTGCGAAGACCAAATTGGATGGGGAAGCGCGTTTGCTGAGTCCTCTAGCTTCAAGGTCATCGTAAGTCGCGTTTACGTTTAAGTGTGTAGTTGGAGAAGCACGACGAGAACCAATTCGCGAATGGCGACGAGGCGGTGAGACCATTTGCGCCCAGGAAAGGGAAATAAAGAATGTGAGGGCCACAAGAGCAGCATGGCAAAGGACACCAGAACGCATCCTCAAAACAACGCGTTTTGCGTGTCGGACGGCAAAGGAATGACAGGGACCCACGCGTGGTGGGGGGGCGAAAGAACACGGAAACAGTCTGAAGCAGAGGTTAAAGCTAGTCTGTTCAACGCGCTTCGCCCTTATGTATCTCGAACGACGCCCATAGCGATAGGGTCTCATTAGCTGGCAAGTGTTCCTGGGCAAAACCGCCGCCGAGAACACCGTTCTTTCTCCGTTAGTCAGGATAAGTCGGATGCAAATCTCACAAGCGATAGTCTTACTCAACGGACATCAGACTATAGGCGACTTGAAATATGACGATGACGGTGGCGATTTAAGCTATGAAGTTACCATCCGTCAAAAACGTCATGTCATGGAAGGTGGCTGATGAAACAACGCGGCTCACTGAAAAATGTTCATCACGACCGAATAGTTCACTACAGTCAATGGACATCCATTCTGGGAGACGTTTGACGAAGATGTTGCCGGCTGGGCGCTGAAACGGGACAACAAAATCAAAGAGGCGGCAAAGAGGAAGGCCTTCGTCCAAATCGGGTTGGACGGGAGAGGGTACTCGGTTTCTTACGTCGGGCGGCGTAATCAAGAAGAAGGCTATGCACTGCATGGTGCGTGCCTATTTTAGCTTGGTCGGTGACGGTGTCTCAAGGTCCATTTTGGGATCAACTAAGATACTGATGCTGGAGTCGGAATCTGTGAGACTGTCATATCATTCAGAGGAAATGGACAAGGGACATAACCTTAAGATTCTGTACAAGCATAGGAGGCTTCAGCCATCTCAATCAACTGCAAGTATCTGAGAGGCCGCTCTAACTGATACGTGAATTTCTCCTTACGATTAGCAATCTTCGCCCTCAATGGCTTCAAGCGGCCATCCGTTTTCTGTCAACGGTCTTCATAACAATCAGCAGGCATGGATACGTCGCCGTAGGTGTTGAGAGGTAATGACTTACGGCTCATGGCACGTATCTTGCACATCTGTTCATATGCAGACGTGACTTCGGCATTGCCTACCATTTACCACCTGCAAAAGAACAGCCGGGAATAACCGGGAATTATGGTTCAAATTCGAGATAGAACACTTGATAGAGCGGGTCGATACAGCGTTGGAACAATACGAGGTCATAATAATACAGAGACAGTCTTCATTCCGCGTTTACAGACATTGAGAATAGTAGTCTGTGTATGTTGTGAGTTTGTTGTTAGGAAGAGGATCATCAATCGACTTACCATTCAACTTTTGGCAAGTGAACGGCGCGGCACTAAAGGAGAAGGAGCTGAGTAATGTCAATCACGTTGAACGCAAAGAGAACGACTTGCCATCCTGTCGGTCCCGTGTAACCGGAACCTCCGCACTGGCCGTATTGAGCGATGGTACCTGCCGCTGTTGAAGTAGTGGAGGGAGGAGCAACGGTACTGGACGGCAAAGAAGTTGAAGTAGGTGCTGCGGTGGTCTAGAAAGCAGGCACATAAGAAAAAGGAAGAGTATATACTGTACACGAGGGAGACTCACGGGTGGAGCCGGAGCCGGAGCACCAGTCCCGCTACCGTAGAGAGGAGGCCCAGGGATGATATAAGTGGTCTCAGTCTTAGCATTGTTGGCGTAAAGATCAACAGTAAGGCCGGGATCTACATGCGACACCTCATTGAGTAAGGGATTAGCACTGTGACTTTGGCGATGCACTTACCGGAAGCACTGTACGCGCCGGGGAAGGAAACTAGTTCGTCACTGGTTGGTGCTTGGCTGCCTCCACCGGTGATTTGGATCTGGGCACATTCCGGATAGAATTGCTGCGTCGAGATTCAAAATAAGATCAGCAACAGAGGTAAGGTTGATTGAAATTATCTTACAGCAGGAAGAGAGTGGAGTGCAATAGTCTCGAACCGGATCAGATAATTGCCAGAGGGTACAGACGAAGGAATGGTCGTGGTCCAGGATGAGTTCTGGTCAATCATCTTGCCGGAACCCCAGTATCCATCGCCGATAGAACCAGACAAAAGACCAGCCTCATCGATCTTGAACTAATCCAGTATATTAGGGACTCGGACACTCTCTAGTACAAAGTGGACGATGACTTACCCATTTAAGAGTATTCGCGTTCACACCAGTGCAGGTTGACCCCGGGCATTGTGCCAAGTAGGTCAACTGAGGACCGTAAGAGACTGATAAGAATGACAAGCTGAATCGCGTACCATCGGTCCATATGCATGAGGCCAGACCTGATTCCAGTAGGCAGTGATCGCGGAGCCGGCAGCAACAGTAGCAGTAAGCTGGAGTGCCCCAGAGGTACCGTCGTCATTGCAAGCAATGGTAGGGTCAGTTGCAACAGTGATAGGGTTGCTGGAAACAATGTTCAAAGGAAGGAAAATACGGAATAAGCTTAGCACTACGAACTAGGTTGACCAAGGACGCTGAATAGTGGTTTGTCCGGTAGGACTGTTGTATGGAGCCCTGCATAATAAGAACAGAATTAGAATATATCTGAGACGAAAACGGTGGAAGACCAGACGTACCAGCCTTGATACCAGTTCCCGGCATTGACGTATGACAGAACCCCGCCATGTGCAAGAGCCGTAGGAACTGCAATGGAGGCGATTGCGAAAAGGCTGACTAGTGAAAGCATATTCTTTTACGTATTGAAACAAGTTTTGGAGTTCACTGTTGAAGATGGGCCATAACATCAGTTGCTTTTTATACCCTGGAGACGTCACCTGCGAGGCGGGGAATTTGCGGGGTGCGGGGTAAAGAGACGTGATCAGTATGTGAAAAGGATAGCAAGCCGAAGACGGAGTGCCTGAAGGTTTGCGATAAGTTGAATTAACGGCACCGAACAAAGTGACTTCTGCGGTTAAACCTCGTAAGCATGTGAGAGTTGCAAGAGCTCCTCGACACAAGGGACGCCTGTGACGAAGTTGTTCAACCAACTGGGCAAAGCAGAAATCAGCTGAACTGTAAATAGATCCAGGTCCGTAGTCAGAATGACATTGGAATGACAAGTCGCCTAGATGCGGATGGTGCTCGGGATGAAGTCGGAAAGAGGCTTCGAATCTGAAGGTCTCCAGATAAGACTTCCGTTATAGCGGTCGATAGAGAAGGAAAAACTTGACATGTGAGAAGTCTATTCTTAGAACTGACATCGCTTTATGAGAGGATGGCCACGGATGAACTGGGATTACTGAGCATACTAACGAAAGTGAGGGGTGATGGTTCTCCTCAAAAGATGAACGGGCTGAAAAGGAACGGCCGTGGATGTTCCTACAGAGAAAGAGTTGAGATCAGCTGAATGGTTCAAGTAATTACAGGAACGAAAATACCTAGTGAATTGAGTCCTCAGAAGATATCAGCGTATCTGTCTAAGATGGAGGTCCCGACAACTCAGGTAATTGTCCAAATCTGAACATGAGCATCTTCTATGCCCTTACCATTTTTTTCCGACAGGAGAAACATGATTTTCGAATTCCTTCAACGTCTAGATCCACTGTTTCTTTCTAATTGAATAGACTCGTACTGAAGCTCTCGGAAGAAGTGGAGTTAAGCTGTCGGAGGCGCTTGGCTCGTCTTTGTGCACAAGTATCAGAATCCAAACAATGCGAGAAAGGGGTTTCTTTGGTGGAGAGATTCTAAAGATATTTGAGAGCGATTGCTCGGAACGAAGTGAGCATCTGTTAATCAGAGAGAGCTTAATAACTTCATTATCGTTCTCCACATGTCGATCCACGATCGATTGCGCAGTACAGAAATTGCAAATATTCCAAAGGACGTTCGGCAAGGCTATGTGCCTTGCACCATTTGCAAGCAGAAATAGACCTCAGCTGTCGTTATTCATGCCCAGGTTCGCCCCCCCCCCCCGAAATACTCATGAGATCCTCACCAATCAAGTGCATGCTCGACAAAGGGCTGACAACACTTCGTACTTGGTACTCAGACGCAACCCCAAAAATAGCTTGAACGTCTGTTTGCACCTCGTAGTTGATCGTACTGGACAACGGCGCAACAAATGTATGAACAGAAATACATTATGCTATGAGATGAATGAGACGAACCGAATGGAGTATTTAGCGGCTAGAAAGCGTTATGAGTCGACCGCTGAGTATGGAGAATAGACTAATGGACATCCATGCCATCCGACTGTGGAACACTGAATACGTACTGAAAGACCGGAGACGTCACAAGAGCCCCAGACGATACACAAAACATTGTTGTAGGACAACGGAACCATCCGGAGGGTTTCGCATCTTTCTATAGTCCGAGTAGCAAATAGTTTAACTTGGCGGAAAACTCAGGGTCCACCACACGGCGAACAACATACGGAAAGGGGATCCAAGATGAGGATGAACGTCAAGAGGAGAGCGAGAGTCTTGCTCAGTGCTGGCTTGCTTGCTGATTTATTTAGGACGTTTCCCTCCACGTGCATTTTGATCGCGTCTGGGCGTCTTTCTCATGTTCTTGTCCTTCAACACACCTTCAACCTGGTACACGTGTTTACAACGAGCAGGTCAGTGGTGCATTGTTCTCAATTCATGATTTCGGATGCTTTCACCCTTCCGGCCCATAACGAAAACTGAAAAGGTGTGTAGTGTAGAAAACTTCCCATCGAGGTACGCACGCCTCCAAAGGTACGGTCGGTAAGATAGTACTTTACGATATGTATGCTCATGCGCCATCATAACAGAGAGAAGTTGAAAGCTCAGAAATACTTAGAAAACCTTCGTTATATTTCTAAGGCGCCTCAATAACGATCGCAATTCGTCGGCAGGACCGAACGCACTTATTCTGGCAACTCTTGGAAGCATTGTCGCTCATTTCATGTGGACAATTGAACACCGGGATCTCACAGGAAAGTCCGCTGATAACATAAGGCTATAAGTATGTGGATTGATACACATTCCCACCACTAATCTGATCACTTTTCCCCCATGTCTAGCCAGCCGCCATCTCAACCGTCTCAGACCGAGCGTAAAGCCTCAATTGTTAAGCCTAGCTCTGCAGGCATGTTCAACAACTTCTCTTCTAATCCGAGTTCGTACAACGAGACCCGGGACGAACTCAAGAAGGAGGTGACGGGAAAAGTTGTTTACAATGTCAATTCCATCATTGAGCATTTCATGAGGATCAACGCAAATACCAAGTCGGAGCAGGGAGGAGACCTCCCAGATTCCAGGATCGCTCAGTGTATCGCACAGATTGGGACAGGGGATCTGATAACCCTGCATCAGATAGTCGACGATTCGAAGCAGAATGAAAGGGCTATGTATGGACCTCTGGTAAGTGCTTTTGCTCAACAATGACGACAAAAATGCTCACATACTGCCAGGAAAACATCATGAACGCGATTGGAGATTTCTTTGCCCCTCAGGGACGAGCTCCGAAGCGGTTTGTACAGCAGTCCGGCTTCACTCATGTAGACGAAGTTGTTCAACAGATGGCTTTTCCGCCTCGTTTCCCCGACTTCTTAATGCTTCCGGAGAAACTTTCATGGCTCTCACAGAAGCCAGATAAGGCTCATTTGAAAGTTTCCTGGAGCACCACCGAAGCTCTCGTGGAGGTCAAACATTCTGCTACCAAAGGCAGTCCTTTCTACGCCCGACAATCTCAGCAAGAGACCGGGGTGAAGGGGATTATCGCCCAGACTGCCGATTACGTTCGCCTGCGTCTATCTGCACGCCCATTCCAACTTTACACCCTCGCATTCCTCATATACGGTGCTGAATGTTGCATTGCAATTTATGACCGTTATGGGGTATTGTTATCCCCTGGTTACAAGGTCTACGAGCGTGTGGTTGGTCCTGATGGGAATTTCGACTATGAATTGTCTTACGATTTCGTGCGTATCTTAGCGAGACTCACCTGTGGCCTGTCTGCCGAGGATTTTGGATCAGACCCCACTGTAGAATTGAGGAGTGGTAATCCGCAGAAGCCTCCGTCATATTCCGTTGGATACAAACCCTCTGCTTCCATAATCCCCGCAACTCCCCTTACTGGTCCGAACGCTCGATATAACACAGTTGGTTCCCCGATCTGGTCATCGTTATCGTTGCTAGGACGTGGAACGTCTGTTTGGTATGTCAAAGATCCCACAGGAGTACGTAAAAAGGTGGTGATGAAGAGCGCGTGGAGAGCGGGGTCTAGAACACCGGAGTCATCTATCTATGAATACCTGAAGCAAACGTTGAAGAATCTCGACGGAATAGCAGCGTTTGTTGAAGGCCTGGACGTCTACTTGGATCAACAGACACCTATGCGCGTACAAAATCTCCGCATAGCAAGGTTCAATTATCCGGTCGCAGGTACCGTTGCGGAAACAATTCCTTTCGATGAGGACCCTGTACTCCATCGTTTGATACTTGCTTCTGTTGGGAAGCCTCTTTGGGAGTACGAGACACCGCTTGACTTTGTTCAAGGGTGCATAGCCGTTGTTTCTGGTAAGGTGCATCATTTGACGTATTACTCTGTTGCTCATCGAACATGTAATACAGCTTTGGAACGCCTAGCAGCTCACGACATCCTCCACCGCGACGTTAGTCCGGGAAACGTACTACTTGCTGCTGACGAGTCACCACGAAAGAATAACGAAGGATTCTTGTCCGATCTAGAGTTTTTATACATTCCCGGAATGGGGGACACTGTCGACCCACAACCAACCGGGAAACTCCCTGAACATGTGGCAAGACCTGATGGTACGCTGCATCGTGTGGACGAAATTCGCAATGACGACATTCCCCAGCTGGGGAGGCATTATATATACCCTCAAGACGCGAAACCCGAGCCGAAACCTCAAGGTCCTCCTATCACAGTTTGTTCTTCACTATTCTTCAATTTGTCTTTGAAAGCTCATCTCCGATATATAGGGTACAGCTCAATTCATGGCTGTTGAGGTCTTGGATCATATCGTGCAGTCAGACACTAGCTTCAATCGCACCCCTCTCCACGATCTGGAATCCTTCATATATGTGCTGGTTTACGCCTTGCACCGCAGAGCATACGATCGCGCTCAGAATTCAGATACCAGGAAGGCGATAGGAAGGGTGTTCACTAACTACTTCGCACAGACAAGCCATACAGCCATTCGGGATGTCCGCCGCTCAATGTCATCTCGAGCACTCACGAGCAAATCTGCACTTAAAATATTCAGCGAAGAAGTGGCCAATGGTTCCCATTTGGTACTCTGCGCGTTGTTGACTCAGCTCTTGGCATTAGTGAGGCGCAGGTTAATGAGGGCCGATGGAGATACTACTATCGAACGGATGGCCGAAATGACTGAAGGATTACCCCCGAAAGAGCAGAGCATGATGAACTGGATAGAAGAAGCTGAGCAACTTGAAGAAGGGCCTACTCGAGCTCTGTCCCATGACGCTGTCCTTAAAGTGTTACGCGGACTAGAGCGTAGGATGAGAGTGGTGTAATACAGCTAAACGCAGAACGATAGGCCCCTGGTCAAAATTTTCCGCACCTGTCGCTTAGTAGACGAACGTAGCCGGCTTGGTTCCGTCGTTGTGATTCACTGTGACCACACCTGTGACCCTCTCCCCCTCTCTCTGTATCGAAATAACTGAGTAGTACATACTTAGTCTGTTATAGAATATATCCATTATAGTAACATGTCTATAAGTAAGCCGCAGTGGTCACTGTTACACTCCCCGAGTCTACTTCGAGTGTTCACTGATGATGGGGCTGTTATAATTATACTATTCTGATGTGGCCGCCTTTCACATTCAATCATTGACTGCCATAATGTCTTGCACTTCGAACAAGAGACACAAAGTCATGCTGAGGTCTCGCAGAAGTATATCAGGTCAGGGTTCGATGCAACCTTCAAGAAACTCTGTGCAAGCTGTGTGTGTGCAGAGACTGGATAGTACAGCACTTACAGTGGCTTGAATGCTATTGAGAATTCAAGGCCATCTATTACAGAGGGGAAGGCGAACGACAGCAGTGTCGCGGTACATGTTAATAGGCCGTTCGATGGAACGCACGCCGGTACCGGTGAATGAATCGGCCAATCGTTTCATATGAGAGCCTAAACCCGGTCACCAAGGATCATACTAAAGGCATAACAGTGAACGTCGTTGAGTAGGCTGGATAGTGAGTGACAAGGGAGTGACATCGAACTACTATTGTTCTCTGGCGGCTACGCAGCTCGGCTCCCTGCGGCTACGTTCGCCTGTTAGGCGACATGTGCAGAAAAAATTGACCAGGGGCCTATCGTTCTGCGTTTAGCTGTAAGGAAGATGCAGTCGAATGAGAAAGAAGCAGCTGGTTTCCACGCTTTGATCTTCATTGGCATTAGTTGAGACTTTAGGAGGCTAGCAAAGATGACTTTCCATGAAGTAATACGGAGATATCTTAGCGGAAATCACTGCGAAGTACTGTATGGCAGACAAGATCGCAGTAGGTTTGAGGGCTAGTGACGTCCGCACGGTGTTTCTAGTTCATATGTTAAGAGCAACAAGATTGTGAAAGACTAGTGATAAGAACAAGAGGCCGATATGAGATTTATCCGGATGCAGGGATAGGTATAGGACTCCCAACGGATCCTATGCAGCAGCTTGAAGTAGGAATTGCAGAGACGGAGTGAAGTATAAGTGGTGACGAAATTGGTGGGTTAGGGTTAGAGCGGGTGTCGACTCGGAGGTACTAGCATTCCTTAGATTCATACTTCGACCACCAACGACATTCTACTGTATATTAACTAGACTCCCTGCAGTGTTGTGTAACTTTACTGTGGTCTGTGCAGGATACCTCTCTAATACCCATTACTCTTGGTCTTAGAAGTCCTCGAACGTCCCTTTTCTCGGAGCTGTTTACCCCCGCTATCCACATTGGGTTTCTTGACCTTCATACCCACTGTCACAGGCGATTTGTTGCATTTGCATGCGAAGCTGTCTGCCCGACGAAGCTTTGATAACGATTAAAGACGGTCTCAGGATTGCTCGTAAGTTCGAATATTCTCGCAGTCCGCAGTTCCTGCGATCTGATGGACCGTGGGCGTGCAGTTATTCAAATATCTAGTTGTCACTCTGCCTCGTCCTGCAACTAGGTGCAACAAGCCACCATGTTTGCCTTTCCTGAGCCCGGATCTGGCTCAGGTTCCTCTCTTCCACTGCCAATCCTATTGCTAGCTGGTATTGCGACCCTTGCAGCAACTGGTATCTCTGCGACCTCGATATATCTTCACCTAAAAAATTATCGCAAACCTATCCTACAGCGGTATGCAGCTTGTCTCAATGGTATACTCTGGGGATCATTGACAATTCCTAGGATGGTCGTTCGAATCATGCTCATGGTCCCCCTCTACGCCATATCATCCTTCATATCGCTGTTCTCTCTTCAAGCAGCATTCTTCATTGATGCTGTCAGAGACATATACGAGGTGGGCTTCACGATCGTATCTTTGCATCCTTCGATTGCTAACAAATGTAGTTTACTTGAAGGCCTTCGTCATATACTGTTTCTTCGACCTGCTCATCGCATATCTGGGCGGTGAACGCTCACTCCTGATTCTCCTACACGGTCGACCCCCCAAATATCCCGTATTTCCGGGCAGCATATTTTGGAGAGAAGTGGATGTTAGCGACCCCCACACATTCTTGTTTCTGAAACGAGGTGTACTCCGTGAGTGAACTTATGCCTCATGTCATAATATTCGGCTCAAGTTGTGGTAGAGTACGTGCAGGTGAAGCCGATACTGGCTTTGGCAACCATTATCCTGAAGGCTACTGGAAAGTTCAACGAAGGTGACTTGAGATGGGACTCGGGTTATCTCTACGTCAGCACCGTGTACAACGTTAGCATCTGTATGGCGCTCTATTGCCTCGCTATCTTCTGGATGTGTGTCAACGACGATCTAAAACCTTTCCGGTGAGTAATTTTGAAACAATTTCCGCCACCGTTGCCTTAACGCCTTATTTAGACCCATGCCGAAGTTCCTTTGCGTAAAAGGAATTCTCTTCTTCTGTTTCTGGCAGTCGCTCTTTATCTCTATTCTTGTCACGGCTGGAGCGATTAAACGTCTCGGACCCTACACCGACATCGAACATGTCTCTCTCGGTCTCACAGATATTCTCATCTGTCTCGAGATGCCCTTCTTTGCGATCGCTCATCAATACGCTTTCAGCACACGAGATTTCGTAGACCCACACGCCAAGTATGTTGCACGCATGCCCGTATTTTATGCCTCCCGAGATGCTTTTGGTGTCAAAGACGTAGCCGAAGACATCAAAGCGACTCTCAAAGGTGAGGGTATGGACTACAGGGCGTTTGAACCAAGTGAGGGGTACATGCATCAAGGTGCCGGACGTGATAGACGGATTCGGGCGGGATTGAGGTATAGTCAGGGTGGTAAAAGGAAATACTGGTTGCCCCAGCCAACGAGGGATACCCGCTCACCGACTACTGCGGAACACAGAGTTAATAGGGCCGTCGGGAGGATTGCTAGACGTCTGCCCCAAGATGAAGATGTGTACGCGCCACTGTTGCCTGACCAAGCTGAAGACGTTGTGCATACTGCGCCGGATTTGCAATCTCCAGAGTCGGAACAGGATTTCTTCCTCGAACATAGGGAAGTGGTTGACGAAGGTCTTGATTTACCTTTTGGCGATCTGGACCCTGCAGACGAAGAGTTGTTCGACTATAGCAAGAAGTACATCTTTGGTGACTACAACTACCCTTGTATCGACGTCTCCTCCGAATCAGCACGAGTAGCTGTCTGGAATGAAGAGGAACGTATATTAAGGCACGAACGCGGGGCCTACTTCTCACCTATACTCGGACCGAGGAGAACCTTTGGCGGGCAGAGGCAGAGGGATGGATATGGCGCCGTTGGGAGTTTCCAGAGGAGTGCTGTTAGGGTACGACAGGACTCGGATACTGGGAGCGAGAGGGATAAAGGAAAGAGTAGGGACGTGGTTATCGACAAGGAACAAGATCGGATACCTGCACTTTCCCCCGATGAGGTGCATTTGAAATGGACGCGAACGAAAGGAGCGTCACCGATACAATCGCCTCGGATACGCAAACTTTCTAATCAAGGCCGAAGTTCATCCGCTTCTTCTAACCCCTCGTCAGGTTCATCGTCTTCGAGTCCACGGGATCGACCACCGCCTTCTCCACGGAAAGAAAACGAACGACCGACCCTACCTCCAGATGCCGTAGATCTGGTCGTTGAAGACCCACATGCGGCTGAAAAGGAAATGACGCATGAGCGACGGAAAGGTGAACCAGCCGTCCGAGGTACCGTAGGTCTGCGGAAAGTCTATCGACGTGGATATGTCGTAGACGACCCTGAAGGTCGGAAGGAAGGTGAAGTGGAAATCGAGCAACCGATTACTCCGACTGCCGAGGAACGGGAAAACGAGAATGGTGATGCGAGATTTAGTGTGGGAGACGATGTGGATGAGATCATGGAAGTTGAGCATGAAGCTGTGGAGGCAGTTGAAGATGTAGAGAGGACAGTGGCGAGAG
The DNA here is from genome assembly GCA_964035595.1 of Somion occarium. Classification (NCBI taxonomy): domain Eukaryota; kingdom Fungi; phylum Basidiomycota; class Agaricomycetes; order Polyporales; family Cerrenaceae; genus Somion; species Somion occarium. The sequence goes on along the minus strand of OZ037949.1, from coordinate 78,755 downwards.
TGGAGACTCCGCCTGCACATGCAAGGATCGTCGTGGATCATTATACCATACCTGGTGACGATAATCCTTGGGCGTAGACGAAGTTTGGATGTGGGAACGAGACTTTGACTGGAACGATGCTGTGATATATACCAGTGAGATTCGTTTCCTGTACTATATTCACTGTTGTTTTTTTGGATGTATTTTATCATTATGGGTTTTCTACAGGATCACGATCGAATACGATTTCTGGGGACGAACGCAGCGAATCGCTATCTACAGCCCGGTGTATTCATGGATGTGCAAATAGCGTCTGTGATCACCACGACGTTTAGAGACCCAGCCTTCGACTGTCCCGTCGAAATACACGTCCATCTTCCAAGTTCCTGTGCCGACTCACTTCTCGTCTAGCGAGACAGCCCGCCACTCGATGAAAGTCTCATGAAATTGGAAATCAACGATGCGGGAGACCCAAGTATTCATGCCTAGGCACGCTCATGTTTGAGCACTGCACGCTATCTGGTCACAACATCTCTCACCTTCCTGGTACTAGATCATCGTCTGGGATATAGTTTGCTCCGCCATAGGTTTTTGGGTCCACATTCTCGTTATAGAACTGGTAGACTCTGAAATTCAGATCTTCCCCATGTCGAAATTCAACCTGCGATAATAATGGAGTGGTCAACAGGTGTTGACTCGAAACAAATACTGTACAAGCAACGGCACCTTCGTGGCGCCGTGTGCTTGATGGCGATGCAATGGAAGATACATTACACCTGAGAACGGAGCAGGACATTGTTCCTGGTTTACCTTCAGAAGGTCAGCTGTAGCGTCTCATCTGAGTTCCGCATACTACTCACCTCCCAAGACACAGTCTTCGTGCAGTACTTAAAAGTCCGTTTCTGAAGTTGATTACGTCCTGAATCCATTTGAGCATCATACATCACGATCCTCTCGATCATCCGAGCAATGAAGCGAAGTCAGAGATGCTAAACTCCCCTTCGTGTGGAACCCATCCACGCACGAGCGGTCTGTTCAGTCCATACTGCATCGAGATGTAGATACGTTTGGCCACCAGGTTCGCATGATTGTCGTCAGTGCTCTTTCTCCTTGACAAGATGAAGCCACGGTGAAGATTCGGATCCTTCTGGACGTTGTGTAGTAAAGGGGACACTCAGAAGCTCCGATCGACATCCCACGCTCTATGGGTGAGCATGAACACTACCAAATTCAGAGATCGTCTCTTTCACTCACGCTTGTTTCTATGCGTATGCTTGTTTCAGATGTCAGAATAAAGCCATTGGTCTTACGCCTAAAAATAGACGCACCTGAGCGGAGCAAGCCAAGGATTCCTTTCCGACGTGACCTAGTGTGCTTGGTCTTGCATTGTGGACTCAGTTACAGCTTTATAATGCAGATGGCCACTTGCTCAAACCTGGTCGATGTGCTTTGCTGCCGCTCGAAGCTTGGCAGGGCTCAACGATATTCGAATGAAACGATGCCTACTACTCTTTCAATTAACAGGAATCGTCAGATAGCAAAGACTAACTGCGAAGTTAGGGTGTACTGCGAACAGGAGAACTCGAGATGAGGACCATATTGCATCTCAGGTGATCTGCATCTAATCTGCATCAATTCCCCAGTCATCAATACTTCAGCACAGCATTCGGTTACTGAACCTAACCTGTGAATCTCGAGCTCGAACTTCGCTTCTCATAATCCCATCCGTTCATCATCTCAACGGTCTCCTCCCTTTGCTGGATGTCGACGTGGCAGAATCTAACGAATGTCGCAACTTCCCCCGATCCCACCTGTCATCGCTAGGTTGTGAGTGTTGTCGTCTAAAAGACGCTCATCATGTTCACACATTTACTTGCAGAACGGGACCACTCGTGCGTTTGTCAACCATATAGTTGTGAATATCTGACGCGATTGGCGAATGAAGCTTATTGGGCAGTTCTTTAACTGGGGTTTATTCGGGGTTTTATGTGTACAAATATGTGAGTACACTTCGGACGTGTTCCGATCAGACATGTAGCTGACTTAGATATAATTCTTCTCAGACATATACACCCTCGCTTTTCCGACAGATCGTAAAAGACAACAGGTTCTCGTGGCAGTGATCTTTATTATCGAGGCATTGCAAACCTTGCTTGGAACTTACGATGCGTTTCGGATTCTGGCAGAGCATTATGGTGACATGCTAGAATTGGACCGCGTCGGCCTGCTTTGGTTTACGTATCCCTTTTTGAACACGACAGGTAAGGGCTGATAGTGCGTACATGGACGTTGTCTGAAGCTTTCTCCTCAGCTAGTTGTATTGTGCAGCTCTTCTATGCCTGGCGAATACGAGTTCTCAGCTTCAAGACGTGGTTACCGATAATCATAGCAATTGTATGTTTGCTTTCAATGTTTTAGCAAAGACAGCGTCTAACCCACATGTATAGCTTTCCTTAGCTCAAACTGCTACTGGTATATACGAAGCTGTAGTTGCTCACGAAATTGGTGTCTTTTCAAAATGTAAGTTCTAGTTTCATGACACTCATCGTTCCAACTCACGGGAATCGCCAGTATCTCAACATGCTGCGTGGTCTGAAATAGTATGTTCAGAACATCCAAATTGTGATCCTCGTTCATGTCTTCTCTCCATAGGTCCATCTCGGTGGAACGGCCCTCTGCGACTCAATCATAACGGGCTGTATGGTGTATTACCTGAAGAAATCGCAGATAGGCTTCCGTCGATTCAACGACTTCCTCGGGAAGCTCATGCGCCTGACCATGGAGACTGGAGCTCTATGTATGGCCATGGCTATCATAGACTTGGCGTTGTTCCTTGGCTTCGAGAAGACAAATTATCATACAGTACCGGCGTCGGTCATATCGAAACTTTATTCAAATAGTCTGCTTGTTGTACGTTGTCTCTCAATCCGCTATCATGGTAATTACCTAACAGTCTTGCCCATAGCTGATCAACGCGAGAGCACAATTCGCTCTTGCCGATACTGATACATTCGCCGACTCAACAACACTTTCTCTGTCTTTTGTCTCGGTGTCGCAGTTACGCAGTGCTAGCGAGAATATCCGGTCGCGACCATCTGGTGTGCAGGCATCCTTATCCGAACAGCTTGAAGATCAGCAACCGGAATTTTCGGGATCTCGGTATGCACTCACAAAGGAGCAAAGGTCGAATCCATGATACGTTGAATTGAATTGCAATCATGCCTGTACGTATATTTACTTCCAGCCTGCTATAGGGTACGTTGGGATATGCATTCTTCCGTGGATGAACCGATGATGGATGGTATTTCTATACATAGACCGATTGTTCAACTCTGCGCTATACACGAAGTGCAGTCACCTGTATCAGAACATTTCTCCCTGTACACTTTGAACATTGCTCACTTCTAGAGATACAAGAGAGTATTCGCATCAATCGCTTGCGCGTCCTTTAAATTTCCAGGGCTTTCGAGCGTTTTCCCTACACGTTTATCACGGCGAATGCCGTCCATCTGACTCGAATCCACCCATTCCCAACAACTATCGGTTGGGTATTTAACTCGTGGCACCTCTTACAGACAATCATCCGTTCTCAACGACACATCATTTGCTTTACTCTTTACTATCCGAAGATTCAAACTGATTCTATTTTTGTCGCCGGCTCTCCAGTGACATCAAACGATTGTAAGAATTAGGCTTGGGTATTCTGGTCTTCTCGATCTAATTGGTCTCTCACTCAAAGCTTCTAAGAATGGTGGACAACAAAATAGAAGAACAGCTGGACGAGATGAAAGTCAACCGATTCTCGATTGATGAAAATCATATACTATCGATGACAAAGGCGTTTGCACGCGACTGGTTGTTAGATCAAGCAAGTGTGGCGCAGGACTTCGTTTATACTCTTCGCACTCGCGCAAATGAGTTAGCCCATATACATTCCTTGCCAGATGAGCTCCTCTTGCGAGTCTTTCAAATTCTCGTCGATGATGACAATGCACTACTCCTGAAGGATAGATGTTACGCGATCGTCACGTTGACGGCAGTTTGCAGGAAATGGCGAGCAATGGGCCTGGATTCGCCATTACTCTGGACAGACATCGATGCTCTCAATTTGGACCGGGCTGAGGTTTTTCTGCGGAGGTCGGGAACAACAGCTGCTCACGTCCGGCTGTATGCTATTTACCAGGAAGGAGCAGAATACGCGGCGCGGCTGGCTGATATCTTGTCAGATCACGTCGAACATATCACAAGTCTGACCTTATCAGCTCGCCTTCCCCTTTTATCAGACATCCTTACCCGCATTACATTCTCACTGGGTGCAATACAAAATCTTTCTCTCGAGGCCTGGCACTATACCTTTTCCCTCCACGATTCCATCACACCCACAGTGTTTACTCCCACTATAACTAAGCAACTTGACAACATCTCTCTATATGGCGTGTTCCTACCATTCAATTCGCCGATGTTTGTGGGGCTGTTGACACTGCATTTGGGGTATCACAATCCGAGGCCTGAGCTCGCTCCCTCCATGGACGAATTCCTAGCTGTTTTGAAAAACTGTCCACATTTAACCGACTTGCGTTTATGTTACGCAGGCCCTACGGTTGATACCCTTAGACGGGGTGGGACGACGCCTGTTGTACGACGGCTAGAGCTCAGCTGTCTACAGACCTTGTCACTTGAATTGGAGGCTAGGAACATCGCCTTGCTTCTGACGCATCTCGTAATCTCGGAGCACACGCGAGTTAATTTGACGTGTTATCTGGAAGAATCCGACTCCGTGACAAGCATCATTCCACCTCATTCCACGTTAATGGTTCTCAATGTCTGCAGAACACTACGGGTCAGGGCTGTCACCTTGATGCATGAACGGCGTAGTGCTATGCTGAAGTATATACGTGTGGAAGCTGCTATAAACTCGATGGCACCTCCGAACATCACGATAGATCTTGCATCGGCGGACCGATGGAATGAAAACCACTGGCAGGCAATAACTCCAGAAGTTCTGCTTGCACTTCCGGTTTTGTTCCATACAAGCCCCATCTCGACTCTGGATGTTTCCTGCAATGCTAACGACATGACGTGTGACCAATGGTTGGAGACTCTCGAAAGATTCCCACTTCTGACTTCCCTTACCCTTCATCCTCAATTGGACGGACTCTTTGCTCTTCCTAGCTGCGTTAACGGACTCCTCGATGCTCTCTGTGTGTTGAACCACGAGGCTCTCCATGAACCTGCTACAATATGCTCGGGCCTACGGTATCTTATGCTAGACAGATTTGTTATGGATTCTGAGTTTTTCCCAAACCTGTTGGGTTGTTTGGAACTACGGAGTTCCATGGGAATCGGTCTCTGTGCTGTGGATATCCTCAGCTTTCATTGGACTGGCCCTGGGAAGCTTTTGATACCTGATCTTGGAGAATGGGTCTACTGCAGGAAAAATGGTTGTTGGTGTACTGTAGGAACATGTGACGACTCGCAGTTTTGATAAATGCTTTTTTTTGTAGTTGTGTCAATATGCGGATTGCGGTTACGAAGAACGTTATTCCCAGGTGGAATGATACAGTGTTTATCTGACTCGCCAGGATTGTCCGTCGGAGCTGAACAAATTCTGAATTATATTCAGCACGGCATTTTCATGGCATTAAAGATCGTTAGTAGTGTAGAATATGAGTAGGATTTTCATTAAACGTGCGTGAACAAAATTCCGAGATGGGAGACTTGCCAAACCTGGAATAGAGTGTGTCAATGGCAGGCGCTTCATGGCTGTGCACGTATATTAGGCACGGCGAGGAACTGAAGGATGCACGAATGCCTCCCACCTCGACTTTAAGTACATGAGAGGACAGATATATCAGGGCAACAGGTGTAAGTGCTCAAATCTCATCGCATCATTCGAATCACATTGGTGGGTGATGGCAGTTTCCCCGATTATCTCAGTAACAAAAATTCGTCCATCTAGATCCACGGTTCAACTCGTAATTGGTGTAAACCAAGTAATATGTCGACAGAAACTAAAACGACGAGTCTATCCCCCGCTGAATCACACTTTTCCCTCTCGATCGATGAATCGAAACTTGCGGGATCTTCCAGAGAGCATGCTCGCCAATATCTCTTAGGCGAGATCGCTGGCGCGGAGGACTACATTTGGAGTCTTCGAACGCGTGCCAATGACTATGCTGAGATCCATAGTCTTCCTGATGACATCCTCACCAATATATTCAACTTGGTCGTCGACGAGGACCACCGTTTGGAACGTCAGATGTTCATGAACCTCAAGCTTTCCGCGGTCTGTCGGCGATGGCGTGGAGTTGCGTTGGATTCCCAACTTTTATGGACGGAGATAGACATCAGCAACCTGGTTAGGGCTGCGGCCTTTTTGGAGAGGTCCGGGACTGCACCTGTGGACACATATCTTGACGGAGGTTTCTATGGTACTGGCGGCGGCGACCCATCGCGGGTTGACGGTTTTGGACTTTGGGAGACACTATCTCCACATGCATATCATATCACCTCCTTATACATTGAAGTTCCATTTACCCAAATGCAGGCCTTACTGGAGTCCCTCGACTGCGCTTTTAACAGTCTTGTGAACCTCCGCCTCCTTTGCCCCATAGAAAAGGGTGAGAACCGTGACAGTTTTCAAACCATTCCATATAACCCCCCTTCAATAAGCGCTGTTCAAGAACTTGATCTGTACAAAGTTATCGTACCTTGGAATTCTCTCGCTTACGCAGGACTCCGTGACTTGGACTTACGTTACCAAGTTAGCAGCCCAGCAAATGCGCCCACTATGGATCAGTTCTTGAACGTGCTTCAGCGTTCGCCTGATCTCGAGTTCCTCCGCTTAGCTTTCGCAGGCCCTATGCTCGACTCTTCCTTCACAACCTATCCGGAACCACAGCGAAAGGTCGAGTTGCGTTCGCTCAAGTCTCTCACGTTGTACAACCACCCGCTAGATATCGGTCATCTCCTCGCTCACCTAGACCTACCTGTATCGACATGTATCAATATCCATGCCATCCTTTCATCTTCAACTACTATCTGTGACCTATTTCCTCGAGGGTGCACACTCCCTATATTCGACGAGATTACCGGCATTAGCTTAGGCTACACCAAGAGCTACATCGAATGCCCGTGGGAAGACCTTTCTCTCCGTCTGGAAGGATTCGTGAAGACAGATCCTATATCTCGTATTAGTGTGGATTTTAAGTGGCCAGAGGATGCAGGAAACGATGGGTGGGCTGCGGGCATCCCTCAGACATTCCGCTCTCTTCCCATCATCTTCGCTCGTTCTGGCATTACGAGCCTAGAGGTCACTTGCAGTTATCATGCATTCACCGCTGATGACTGGAGATCAGTCCTATCTAGTTTTCCCGAACTGATATTGCTCATAGCGAAACCGCTTAGTCCTGCATACTACGTACCTTCGGCTAACGTTGAAGATCTCATCGAAGTCCTTACTCCGCCTCTCGGTCCATACCTGCCAGTCCTCTGTCCCGAACTTCGTCAGTTGAAGCTTGGGAGCTTTAACATGGGAAGCGCTTTTATCTCTACTCTGATGGATTGCGTGAGTGCGAGAAAATCCAGAGATGCTGGCCTGTGCATGTTGAAGTTGGGACACTTCAACTGGATAGGGGAGAATGAGTTTACCATGCCGGATTTTCGAGAGTCGGTACAATGCAGGTGTGGAGGCGATTTGATTTGTTCGCCCACGCCGAGATGCACAACCCCTTGGTAGCATTTGCGGGTTTCTGTATTGCGCGTTGCTGTATATTCACACCATGAGGCGAATACCGCTGGTGTTATTTGTCTGTCCCTATCCTCCACTCGGATTAGTACTTTTGGACCTTCACTCCTATTAGACTATACTGTCTAGGTGATTGTGACAACACATGTAGTCATATGTTATCCGAGGTTCAACAACTTTGTCGTCCCTTGTATGTTTTGCGCTGAGGTCCTTCCTATTATAGACTTCATGTAGAGGTTCTAGCACAACAGACACAAACATGCCCCTTCAGGCTTGGTGAGCCGGCTTAGAATTATCGGCAGGCTGTTTCTATACTGAGCCTTGTCTCAATCGATATCGGTGTTAACGTAGTCTACTTGGAGCAAATTTCTGAAGATATATACCGAAAGCAAGGTAGAAATTTCACTGGCGGTCAACTTGTACAGTAAGTATCTTTTAATCCAACAAGTTGTCACACAAATCGACACGTTGAAAGCAGACAGGGATTCACATTGAACTTAGCAATATGTATGACACTTTCGCTTCAACCTGGGACCGCTTCACCCTCGTGATTCTTCCCCGTTGACACCGGTCTTCTCAAAGCAGCCGGGTCAGTTAGTACTTCCCCCGTTCGTGAGTGCGTTTCCAAACTAAAGGCCGAACAACAGTCCACGTGAAGACTAGGGCTGTGATAACAATCTGATGGTGTTTTTAACCCGCTTCGGAACACAAAACTTCCACTTACGGTGCCGTTACAGACAGCCTGGTCTCAAGTTGCCCGCAGTTTGCGGTATTCAGCTGCATGTATCAATTCTGCTGAGATCTAGAGCAGTGTCACGTCGGGCTTGATGTTTGGCTGGCATGCACATTGTTGTAGTCAATTTAAGTCTTGTTGGATTGGCGATTGTCAATAAATCCAAGTTCGAGCGTCGAGACACGCATATATACCGACAACATACTTTACATTTCTAGTACGATAGTTTACAAAGAGCTGAATTTCTACGGGTCTGAATCAATCCGCTACGATTACCCCGACTATGTCCTTCTATATCATCAATTTAGCTTCGCCCTCAATGCGATAGTCTGTGAACACTTGGAAGCTAGCGGCATTAGAGAGCAGCTAGTACAGCGTCGGCGCCTGAGACGGTGACACCGCGGGCCGGCTCGACCTAGATAGCAGCCATGAGCATCAGCAACCACATTCAATCACAGAGACGAAGAACCAAAACGAGGACGGCGACTTACACCAAGGTAGGTGATCTTGAGATCATCAAGAATGAGTGCGAAACGGGAAGTTCGGAGGCCGAGACCGAGCTCGTTTGCCTTGGAAAGATCGACGGAGAGACCGAGTTGGGAGGTCCAGGCTGCTGTGGGATCTGACAGGGGAAGAATCTGTGGGAATGTCTCAGTCAGTTGCGACTTGAGAAACCAGGTGGAGGCGCAGAGCATAGCGTGAACCGCGAAGATGATCGACGACCCTCGCAGTACTCTAAAGAAGGAAAGAGAAGCATACCTTATCCTTGAATCCCAAAGCCTTTCCCCATCCGCTCATCACAAAGGCATCATTGGCGGTGACGACAGCAATCTGATCAACACCCTTTGCTTTGAATTCGTCGTATTTCTGAATGTATGGCGGCAGATGGTTGGCGTGGCAGGTTGGCTAGAGAGAGATTTGGGTACAATGAGTTGAAGCGGATGCAGAGAGGAGGGGGGACGAACAGTGAAAGCTCCAGGAACAGAGATCAGGACAACTTTCTTGCCCTTCCATGCATCTGTACTGATCTTCGTAGCTATATGCAGAAATATGGTTTTCGATTAGATGGGATGAGTATTTAGGAAAGAGGATGGGAAAGAAACTACGCACGGACACCACAAGCAGCGAGATCGTCTGTCTCGGGAGTGTATGGGACATACCAGAACGTACCGGTGGGGACTACGTCGCCGACTCGGACAGTAGGGTTGGCCATTGCGAGAGGTTACAGTAGTAGATATCAGGAGAAGAGAAGAATGAATCGTCGAAGATCGAAAGAACAGGAGTGAGAGAGATTTCGCGAGATATATGTAGACTAGCATCACATGACGGAATTCTCCCGTTATTCAGCGTTCTTATCAATCGTTTGCATCTGACCGGCATTTACAGATCTCTGAACGTGATCCTAGAGAGAAATATCTGAAAGTGTACGGTCGGGTATTGGTGAGGGATTAGAAAGAGCACAGCGTCAGGAATAGGCGGTGCGTGACTTGGCCAAATCAATGGAATGCGGCAGTATTATATACCGCGATGGCGCTGTTAATGAATGTAATAGGGCGAGATGTTGCTTGGCATGGTGGGCGTAGAGTGTTGAGTAGTGTTGTAAAGCGTTGGGTGTCCTGTGATGCCTACGAGTTATGTCTATACTATGAGGCGGCCATCCGAATTGATGTGAAGTATGATCACTGCAGAGAGTTATATAGCACCGTCGCGGCTTAAACTTCTTACATGATATGGTCACTTTACAGACCACCTGCAGGGCTACATAATGACTATGTTCAACATAAACGACTGACGTAGTTCGCCTAAGTGCATGAGGAGATCTTAGCCGAAAAACGTGGCCAAGAGCCTGAGATCCACCTGATCTTATCTCTTCGAGGTACTCGCGCGTCTTTCGTTGTTTCTATACCACCACGTATGATATCTTCTGCAGTTCCCTGGTCCTTCCCATGTTCGATCCCGCTGTCAATAGTTGAAATTTCCCTGGTCCCCGAATATTGTTTACAAGTCCGAGTCCTTCGCTTCGAATCGGAATGCTGTTGCTGGCAGGGTACCTACATGCAATGCGGCCCGATTGAGAATGGACAGATAGACGTATTTGATACGCCAAAGAAATGTATTGCATGCGTAAAGCGTGAGTCTCATTTGTTTATGATTAAATTGCATCGTGAATATCATCACCGAAGACGCACGCCGTTCAAGGTTTACCGCGCCCTGCTTCACGTTCTTCGCGTATATGCCGCGCTTATGGTTCTTAGAGGTTTACCAGACTAGAAGGGCTCTTATACCGTATGGTTTTGGCTTTCACGTCGGATATGGGTGGTGTTCGAATCGACGGTATTTGGGTTCCGGTGAATACAACGGACAAGGATCATTAGCAGGCGATGCAGTCGGCTGGTGTAGGTCCCTAACAAAGTCCTCTGGCCTGCGTGCACAGAGTGATGCGTGCCATCATGACCGAACACGTGTCGGTTGTTTACAGTGATATTTTGATCTCAAGAAGATGAAGATATGCGTATACATGTCAAGAGTTCGTAAAAGGATGGTATTCAAGAAACGTCGACCTAACATGGCCTTCATGACTTCCTTGTTCTCGCAGGGCCCGCACCCAGCCATACTGTCATACAGGCCCTTTTGCATGCCCGTTTGAGACAGGAAATAACAGCTCATTGAAGTTGAGCCTGATTGACGAGCACCGCACGAATTACAATATTTGTAAGTTGTAAGATTGAAATCGGCGAGACTAGATAAATTTAAGAAGATTGCCATTAACGGTATGTTCGACTGATGTCAAATTATTTCTCAGCATACTTGCTCACAATGAGCGATTATACGTACGTTGAGCCTCATTCACAGCCATTTATAAAAGCGGTTCCCAAACGCGTTCGCTCTAAGTTACAGTGAGTGCGTCACCCCACGTGAATGTGACCGTTACAGTATCTATTCGGGTAATGAAGTTCAAGTTTCCTCAACTACAGTACACGTTGAACACAAAGGTGGCAGACGACTGGGAAACAATAGTGAATCGCTGGGAAACGCCATTGTTTCTCATAGAATTCTTGCTTGAAACCGGTAATGTGTCAATTTGCATCCGCAATCTGACCGCCAGACTGACTCTTTGTGACCAGCAGCCACACTCGCTTAGCAGAGATTGCTGAACACCCATTGTTCCGTGGCCTCGCGTAGTATCTCTACTAACTTGAGGGCCAAACCACACTCACAGTGTCTAGAGTATATAAACAGCTTCCGGCGCTATCTCCCGGTATGTTTATTTTCTTTTCATCCCCCTCCCGACTATGGTGTCCTCACAGACACCCGTCTCCTCCGTCAAGAGGGGCGTCAGGACCTTCGTGCCCAACTCTAACAAGCTTTTTTCTGCGACAGATCTTCACGGCATAGTTGCGTTTGAATTGTACGGCATGTCTATCGGACCCATGCCCATAGACACCTTCTTGCAAGAATACTTTCCGATCGACGAAAAATACCCAGCTTCGAGGTCCTCTGACCACGCATTTGACAAATTACCCACCAATCCGACGAGGGAACAGCAGATGTATCAACCCTTTGTAAGTTAATCTCTTCGACTCTCCGCCAATGATGTGGACCTCACGACGCGTCTAGGTCGACATTATGAATCGGCGGAGAAAACTCTGTGGGAAATTGAAATTCCGTGATACAGGAGACAAACGGGATGCTGATGTAGACACGAATATGCGCCCCGACATTGTCTCCTACTGGGGGGACGATCCTCCCATGGACCTTGATTGGTCTCTAGTCGAAATCATCATCGAATGGAAGCTACTTGTCTCCAGGGATGGTTACTCTGACTCATTCAAAGAGGGCAAGCTCTTCGTTGAGAACGCGGGCAGCCAGAAGGCCAAGGCGACCCGTGGACAACTATTCTCTTACGCCGCAATTCAAATGACTCATCAACATCGACTGTTTGTCTACCTTGTGGGGATCTATGGCCCATATGCTCGTCTCTATCGTGTCGACCGCTCATGCATTGTTGCTTCTGCCCCTTTTAACTATATGGTGAAGCCTCATGTCCTGCTCGAGTTCTTCTGGCGCTACGCTCGTATGCACGCTGTTCAACGTGGATACGACCCTACTGTGTCTCTTGCTGAAGATGCTGAATGCCGGTTATTTGACTCCAAGATCAAAGAGTACCTGGAGCGCGCGAAGAGACACAACTATCGTACGTACCCTGGTATTGAAGGTATGGCGGATGGCGACTACGCGACTTGCAAAATACAAGTGAATGACCGCAACGGTGGGGTGTCTCATTGGATCGTCCGAAAACCGTTGGCGCAGCCGGAGCTTCTTACCCCTTGCGGTCGGTGCACTCGAGGTTACATTGCGATACGAGCCCCAGGATGTGATGCCGAGAACGAATCCTCTGATGTTGGGAACCAAGCTGCAAATACCGGCGATGAATGCGAGTTGTACTGGATGAAGGACTCGTGGCGTACGGCGGAATACGAACAGGAGGCAGACATCTATGCTGAATTGAAGGACGCCGAAGTTCCTCACATTCCTGTTATTCACTGTGCTGGCGATGTTCTTGTGGATACTACGGTCCAACGGACGACCAACCAGCTATGGCTCAAGAAACCCGAAGCGGAGGCATGGAAGCGACCAACGGGCCCGATCAGAAACCTCGTTCACCATCGGGTGGTACAAGAACTTCTATATCCTCTCGGCTGCGTTCAGAGTGCCAGGGAGCTGGTACGTGCAACGCACGATACGCTCGAAAGTGAGCATTTTCATTCATGTAATCTGACGATCGTTCTAATTCATGTTCAGCTCTGGTTGAGGCATACTATAAGCCTAAACGTCTTCATCGGGACGTTAGTAAAAATAATGTGATGCTGACGGAGAACCCCTCTGATGGCAAGAATCCCTCTGGCATACTGAATGATTGGGATCATAGTAGACCGCTCGATGCAACAACACCTGTCTTCAACCATCGAACTGTACGTTCATTCTTACTGTTCACTATCATCGTAATCTCACCCGTCACATTTTCCAGGGGACCTGGCAATTTATGTCGGTGAAATTACTTGAAGACCCGGATAAGCCGCACGAAATCTTCGACGATCTTGAATCCGTTCTCTGGGTTTTGCTCTTCATCGCAGTCCATCATTTTGAACATAGCGGGACGTTTGATATGGGTGTCTTCGATTATTTTATATCGCACCCCGGTGGCTTTACGGGCAACGCAACGACCGGAGGCCAGATCAAACGTTCATGGCTTTCGGGTCAAAGTGTCAGGTTCGAGTGCCCTGCTCTCAATAAGGTTATAATCACCGTCGGCGACTTTCACAACCACCTACTCAACCTCGCCAACCTCGCCAAGCGCGATCCAGACAACAAGGCACTAGAAGAGAAGAAAACAGAGCTCAAGGCTAACCTACGACAATTACTCGAAGATTTTGACGGTCAACTTAACAGCGCTTCCGCCGACTGGACTAAAGGCGATTGGGTTGATGACCTGTATCCTCCGACAACAGCAGAAAAACTCGAGAAATATCTCATGGAGTGTGCACAATTGACTTCGTGTGAGTCTGGTTGGCCGGGTGCGGCTGGCGCTCCGTTGGAAGACGATCTGTTGGAAGACATTCCGTTGGAAGCCGAGCCAAATGCTACAGAGCAAGTTAAGCAGGAGCATCAAACTTCCGCGAAAGCAGAAAAAAGGGAGCGTAGTGGAAACGGGACGGGGAAGAGCAAGGAAAAGGGAAAGGAGAAAGCTAAAGCTGAGGGAAAGGGTAAAGGGAAGATGAAACCTAATACGCGTTCCAAGAACACCATTTCGCAAGCATCATCCTCTGCTCGTGGCACGAAGAGATACAGGGATGATGTTGAGTCTGAGGATGAAGAAGAGCCATCCGGTAGATCGCACGGGCAGCTTATTGATATCCCGGAGGAAGAGGAGGGAATCGCGGGCCCTAGTAGGAGGCGGTTTGTAACAAAGAACAGAACCAAAAGGGCAAAGCGTGGTTCATAAGTGTTTGTCTTATATATCTTCAAGCTTTAAACTTCCTGTTTCGATGTATGAGTCGCAGCCCGATAACAGATGTCGAGGGAGGATCTCAGACTGTGATCTGACTACCGCCCTCCCTCCCTTAGTAGACCCATCGTTGGTCTGCAGCGTACCGGAGACTATGATTTGACTATGATCGATAATGTGAGGCTTTACATACACCCTGTTTGCGATAAGATTAGATGTGTCACCTTCATCTAGTCGCGTACGTGCTCAACAACTTCAGAACCAAACTTACCAGTGTTTCATGCAAGACCTTTCCTCCGTCGATGAAGGTTCTTAGGACAGTGCATCCTCGCTTTTCTCTGTAACGTGTGATGCAAGGCACTATCTCCACTGCTACTGGAGTATCACTTCCTCGCTGCTCGTCTCATGGCGTCCTGTTACTCAGTACTCGATATTGACTCCTTGTCATCACACGGATGAACGTTGTCTTGTGGATCTGGCTTGGATGTCGAAACTATCTAACCCTTGGTACATTCTGAAGTCCAGATTTCAGATTACAAGATATCGTATCTAGAACTTGACAGAGTCAGAAGGTGAGTTGACTTGCAGTCGTTTCTGCTGAAGTCTCATGGAATTTTTATGATGACGTAGCTATTCCCTCGATCCCCGCCATCGGTGTCCATATTAGAGATGCTTCGAGACGCAATGTCTATGTCTACGTCGTATAATTACATGGCGTGACTTAGATCTTGACTGAATCTGTGCCTAAACGACTTCGATATTGACAGCGTGGTGCGTCCAACTCGATCTAGCTGATTAGGTAGTGATACCACTTCTGCGACCACTTTGAATAGCAACTCTAAATATCAAGTGAATGAATACGTGAAGTCACGGCACGTGAATGTGACCATTGCAGAGTTTCGGTAAGCAAATTCTATTTGAATTCTCCCCAGTTCAATCTTGAACGTGAATACCCAAAGTTCACTACGGTGCAGTAGAGAGGGTTTGTGTAGCCCGTATGTGTTCGGTCCTCACCATGATCTTGCATATGCAATCTGACATGAGGCTTTCTTCATCTCAGCAGCCACATTGACGAAGTCGAAAATACTACACTACCTCACCATATCTCCGCTAACAGGAGGCCAACATCGCCAAACTTTCAGGCCATATAGGCATCGTGGTTGCTATTTTCCGTCAACTCTTTCTGTATCTCTCACAATAATTTCCTCACTGGTACCGAAGTAGATTTCCTCTCCGACGACAACCATCCCAATATGGTGAAAAAATATGAGACTGCTGCATTCGAGACGTCTGGCAGGTGTATTGGACCGGTCCCCCACCGTGCCTTCATGCAAACGCATATGCCTGTAGATGACGGGTTCAAATCCTCACATTTCCCTAGGAAAACCTTACCAAAGAACTTCTTTAGGAGCAAACTGTCGGATATAGGCTCTGGACGAAAAAGGTGTAAAACGTTTGTAAGTGAAATACAGATCGTCGATTCCATCCTTCTCAGAGCGTTGTCCTGTTTCTAGGTGGAGCTTATGAATCAGAAGGGCCTTTGTCACGAGCTGAAATTCCATGTCGCAGACCAGGCAGACTGTGTCAGTCACGCAGGGGCACGTCCAGGACCTTAATTGGTCCCAAGTGGATCTCCCCGTGCAATGGAACTCGGATGACGACGCGGATTGCTGTTCAAACATCCTCCAAGGCACGCAATATTTTCTCGACAGTTCGTCCAGCAGGGCCAAGTCCACCCTCGGACAATTGTTCTCCTACGCCGCTGAGCAAATGTCTCATCATCGTCTATGGGTCTTCGCCGTCGCAATTTATGGTTCGTATGCTCGTTTCTTCCGATTCGACAGAAGCAGCATCGTCATCTCTGCGCCAGTCAAGTACATGGAGAACTCTCGCATTTTCCTCGAATTCTTCTGGCGCTACGCTCGATTGGATGCTGTAACACGCGGGTATGATCCCACCGTCTCTCCTGCTTCATCCCCCGAATGCGCTCTGTTCGATGCAAAGATCAAGGAATATCTGGAACGCGCAGAAAGAAGGAGATTGCGTAAATATCCGGGTGTTGAAGATCTTACGAATGATCAATATGTCACCTCGAAGGTACGGGTGGACGATCGTGATGGTGGCGTCTCCTATTGGATTGTTCGAAAACCTCTGGCTCAACCTCATCTGCTTCTCCCTTGTGGGAAAAACACCCGGGGATACATAGCTGTAGAAGCACCAGATCTCGATGCTTCGGGCCTGCCTCTCGGGGACGAGAATGAGGCCATGAACAAGGAGGATAGGTGTGAGTTGTACTGGCTCAAGGATTCTTGGCGTTTGGAGGAATGCGAAGCAGAGGCAGATATCTATCATGATCTGAAGAAAGCGAAGGTATCACATGTTCCCGTGGTCAAATGTGCTGGGGACGTCCTCCAAGGTGAAAATGAAGATGGGGATGTGGACGAGGATGAGGATGGGGCTGAAGAAGAAGAAGATGTGGTCGAGGATGAACATGATGAGTGTGACGATGGGGGCGAAGATGAGGCCGAGGATGGCATTGATAGAGAAGTACAACAGACAACGAACCAAAAGTGGCTCAGTCATCCCGGTGCCAGAACTATATGGAAAGGAGTAACAGGACGGATTCAACCCTGCATCCATCATCGGGTCGTTCAAGAAGTTGTTTATCCCCTGAGCTGCGTGCAGAGTGCAAGAGAGCTCGTACGCGCGACGCGCGATGTTCTCGAAAGTGCGTTTTTTCTTTCACACCGTCATTTTCGCAGTCGTTCTGATTAGGGTGCAGCTGTAATCGAGGCGTACTACAATGCCAATCTTCTCCACTTAGACATCAGTAAGGGCAACGTGATGCTGACGGAGAAGTTCACTGACGGTCAGGACGAGTCTGGGGTGCTTAATGATTGGGACATCAGCCACTTCGTTGGCTTAGGCACTCGACATCGTTCGGTACGTCCAGTTTTCTTCTTGATATTCTTCCTTTCTCAACACTCACATCTTGTAGGGAACCTGGCCATTCATGTCCATTCAGTTACTCGAAGATCCGAAAAAAACCGCATGAGATCTTTGATGACATTGAGTCTATTCTCTGAGTTATGTTGTTCACCGCGATCCATTATTTCAAGCATGATCAACCTTTCAATATGAATACCTTCAATGAACGTATACCAAAGCCCGGCGATTTTTCGGGTACATTTGCAACTGGTGGCGGGCTCAAACGCCTTTGGCTTTGGATACGATGTGGAAACTTCGACTGTCGTGCCCTGGATGAAGTTATTAATGCTGTTGCGGACGTCCAATCGCACCTTTTGGGTATCAACCGTCGAGCACACCGTGATTCAGACAGCAAACCAAATTTGGACAACTATCGGGATGAGCTCAAGAAGGATCTGTGGCATCTGCTCAAGAGCTTCGATGATAAACTGGAGGACCCCTCTGCCGATTGGTCTAATGGGAATGCTGTAGACAATCTCTACGCTCCGAGAACTTCGCAATCTCAGGCATCCGATTCTTGCGAATATAATGATGGGGGGTTTGCAGCATTCCTCGCTCGTTGCGGGAAGAGAGCCCGGGATGAATTCGAGCCAGTAGTTGAAGACGACTCATCAAGTACGTCACAGCTCAACGCTATCTCGGGCTGCGAAGCAAGGAAAGGAAAGGACGAGGAAGTTGGTGGCATTCGACGGAGCTCCCGACTTATTGAGAACGCCAGACAAACCAAGAAGCCGAAATACATCTATTGAGTATTCAACGTCATTGTCTCTAAAGTTCATGTGTCGAGCTACCTTCATCCGATCTCTGTATTTAGTTCACCAGAAATAACCTTGACCGTGCAGGACTCGAGCTGAAACTGTGCATTTTATTCTCAGACCCCAGTATTTCGCGCTTGAACCGCTGTTCTCACTTGAACTGGCTGAATTCACAGCTCAGTCATTCTTCTAATCTTTTTCTCGCTATTCTTACGTGCTCGTATTCATCTCTGCACAATGTCGAAAGGCTATTGGTTTGAATGTCAGATATCTTCTCCTTCCTGCTTCATGCGTCAATTATCCATAAACACGGTGTCAGGGTCGGCGAAGTCTTCTCTCGGACTTCATAATCACCGAAAGACCCAAACCCTGTTCGAACTGGCAGGCGCGAGTGATCTGATTGAACGTGTCAAATATTGGAAACCTGTCCGATCGACACCTTTTCCGGGGACTGTTCGATAACCCCACCTTTTTTCATTGCCTGCCATTCTCTTGGACTGAGCGTCCTCTTTCCAATTCCGTATACTTAAAGCCTCTTCATATGTCTGTGATTATATCCCACGTTCTACAGTATCGTACAAACGTACGCATACGACAGGTCTGCTACTGACGCAGTGCAACGGCTCTCATTCTTCCACGGCTCGCCCCACATATTCGACACGTTGTCTAGTATGTTCTCGGTTCATTCGGGGATGTCCTTACCTTGACTCAGATCGTCTTGACGCTCAAAAATTGTCTAATGAACGAGTCAGACTTTCGAGCGACATTGACGAATTCATCAATCTGTGTCAGGAGAGCACTATTGTCTGTCCCTCGGATAAGGCACACAAGAGCTGGGTCATGGGAGCGGGAAGTTCGGTGTCGCAGACGACGGAAGGAATGTGTGTACAAAACTCCGTTGTGCAGGTACTGACGCGCTGACGTTTGAGAATCAATATAGGATATGATGAACTGACCATTCGGTGAGAGATGGGCCGTCTATGAAGCTCGGTCTTGCAAAATTTAGGTTTAGAACAGCGCGGAACTAGTAAGGTTCGTCTTTATCCGATGTCACGTCCACTAGGCTGATTGAAAGTCAGCGCAGGTCGAGGTCGAGCATGTATATCTTTATCACAATTGCAGCGGACGTACAGTCGATAGACAGTTCCTGATCATGACAGCAAAGCACGGGAGATTGAAAGCGCAAGACACGCACTATGAGTTTAGAATCGCGATTGGTTCATCAATATACAGATAAACGGGACACGCCTTGATACCGACACTCAGTAATCCATGCATGCAAACCACGCGAAAGGCGACAGGGTGACAATTCATCTTGTAGAAGACATTCACTCGGATACAGTCAACGAAGAATCCAAGTGTGGTGATCCAGATGCAAACGGGACGATAAGGAATACTGGGTACATTAATGAGATCTAGAGGGCTGCTATTGAGTACTGCTAAGTAAGTAGTACTAGAGTGCAAACTCAAACGTTCACAGGTAAACGGCGATCTCCGAATCTTATCTTGTCGTAAGTGTGAGCTCCGATTGGTTGGAGTTTTCTCTTCTCGTCTAATTCTCCTTGAATTCTCCCCAACACGAACTCCTGCAGTTGCTGTCATTTATTCTCAGCAGTATCTTGATCGTGCTTCCCTATAATACGTCTCTATTGTTTACTTTCTTAAATTCATCCAGTACGTTGCAGACCTTCCGAATTTGTCGCCTTCAACTGCTCAACACTTACGAAGCGAACGAACCGTCTTCTCTCATACCGACACAGTTCCTATGATGTTTCGTCCTTTAGGACATTTCTATCTAGCTGAGATTTGCGACATCGGCTGAACAAGCCTGTGCAAGTATATATGTTCTTCGAGCTGAACCGCCACCTAGCCTGTACGTCAATTACTTTTCCCCTTCCATTTTCGGCCATTTCAGCTTGCACTTTACCATGAAAACAATCAACCTTTGATCTGGTAATTTAGAATAGTAAGATTCATGCTCAAGATCCCGGTCATCATTGCTGTTGTGCTAAACAATATCGATGCGATTCGGTTCGCTGCAGAGCAATGTACCCCGGGCCCAAGAATAGACTGGTCATTACCTTCTGCATATGGGGTGCTAATCGCCAGTACTCAGTCCAAGGTGGCACCAACCGTCACTTTTCCCGTGTTTTCGAAGCCCATCTAATCTGGTACACTCGCAGAATGAACGTCTGGTAAGTAGTCGACAACCTCGGAATTCTCTTGACGACGCATCAATTGACTCCGGCGCCGGTTGGCAAGGTCTTCTCGGATGAATTGTCGAATCCATCCAACGGGGTTCATTTCTCATACCCCCCCTCTCCAACAATCTTGCTTCCTGCTCATGCGGCATTTCCGCCGACTTCTCCCTCTAGACGTGGGTCCAGACGTCCCACCTACCCGTGATAAGAATGCCTTTGTCTATCTGTTTCATCACAAGGCATTATCGTCTTTGAAACCAGTCACACATTCTAGGTTCGTATCGTATCTTCTTTATCCATAGATTTTAGATGTAGTTGTTGCTAAAACGAATCGCGGCGCCTTCTTCATTGCCTTCTCTTGACATTTGCACTGTCTCACTGTTTAGGCTCTTCGTATCGCTAGGATGCAACTGCTTTTGTTTTGCTGATCCAGCGCAAAGTATGACGGTTGCTAGGACGACCCTTCGACGTGGGCTACATCATTCTAGCCTTGACACCATAGACAGAAGCTGTCTTCAGGTCGTTTCTGGCAGCTGCCGCCTTAATGTCCGGTGACGTTCAAGATAAGTTCCCTGTCCTGTCTATCGTTGCCTTTGACGTAGAGCCGCGGAGACCCATTTTCCGGTACGTCAGTGAAGCGAACCAAATATGGTCTGCTGGTGATATCCAAGGGCATTTGTCTGTGCATTCACCGCTTTGGGTCACGTTGGTTGGCTTGGCCCATTTACATCTCCTTTGGTCAATTTGTGGCTCTTTCCGCGTCTCCCTCTTTGTCAATCTCAACCTCTTTGTTCGCGTGTGGCGCAAAGCAATAGGCATGGACAGCTTTGGTGGCTCTTGCGATCTATAAAAGGAGTCTTGCAGATGCCATTTCCTCTAACACACCCACATATTCCGCCATTTGAACCACCTCACACAAGAAAACCTACCGACGTCATCTCACGACAATTACACAATTCGCAATGTCTACTGTAATAGTGAATGGAGTACAAGAGCGCATGTACGCCGTAAGCTCTTTCCTAGTCCGATACAAATTGAAGAGGTTCTCACTATATTGTAGTCCAACAAACAGGTCTTCGTTATCGTCAAACACCCAAGAATCAATGTCAATCAGATTGCGTCAGTGATACGTTCAGAACCGATGGTAAATCTTTATGTCGACCTGTCGATGTTTCCTGCCCCTGATAAGTTCGCTATTCCAGGGAAATACTACGAGATATCAAGTTCAGACTAGAAACGATTCAGACTAGTTCTATCATGAAGGGTCAGTACTAGAGATGCGAAGGTCTGGCATGGGCTGGCCTGAATCCATGAAGATCCCCATGAGATACCTGTGGAGTGAATACTTGTTTTAATATGTTGCTGTTACCTCTATCCCTATGAACTTCTAATTGCGAAAGCCTTGTGTTCGTCAATCCTTCTCGTGTCGCAAGTAAAGAAGTCAGATCAGATCTCACACTTGAATCCTCCTGGGGTGAACGCACTAACTTTATACGAGCGACTCGATGGGTGGGATGGTTGGCGATTTGTGGTCACGAAAAAAAGATGGTGACAGGTATTCAACGTCCCAGTGAAAAGTCGGTCTACTTGCCTGGAGTAATTGCGATGTGCTCACACCTACCCAATATATATCAGTGTAAGGGATAGAAAAGTCGGTATTCTAAGTATATTTTTATGCTCCGAATTGTATCCCAGGCTACTGATTCACCTATCAGCCCACGTCGTTCTCTATTTCTATCATCGTTCGTGTTGGTCAGGGTCCAACCGACCCAGGAGGACTTATGTGGGACGTAATAATATTATCTTATCTACTGTTACACCTCATTACAATTGGCGCATAGAACGCTCAACAACTTCAACGCAGTCGTTGACGGGTTCGGAGGTGAGAGAAACGGATAGTTCTCTCAAGTGAACATACTTACCATATTCGGAGGTGACTGAAAGCAATGCGGGCACAGCCAGGCTCGACCGCTGCATTAAAGCCTGACACCGAACCACCGTCCTCTTCTCCAAGCTAAAACATTCATAATGAAAGAAGAATCTGATTGTTTCGCCGGGTAAATGACATCTTATCCAGAGAATCTTTTCTGACACAAGGCTGCACTCTAGGCTTGCTACTGCTAGTACTACGCCACGCCTTGCCGTTTCCGATTCAGAGCAAGATCACTCTAACCTCTCCCAGAGGTACCAACGTCACCTCCCACAGGAGCTTATTGACTGCATTATAGATGAATTACATGATGATCGAATATCCCTCGCTCTCTGCGCTCTCGTCTCGCGTTCCTGGGTGAACGAAAGCCGCCATCATCTCTTCATGACCGTGAATCTTCAGGCCTACGATTCGTTGGAGTCCCCTCTACCTTCCTTCTCAGAATTGCTACTTAACAATTTGAACCTGCAACAGTTCGTACGTACTCTAATGATCAATAACAAGAAGGCTTTCATCCACCCGGTTAAGGGCAAAGTCGAGCTCTCCTTACTTGGCTCCATTCTGGGTCGCCTACCCAACTTACGCACTCTTTCCTTGCATTGGGTACAGATCGCCGTGGCATCTGATTTAAGAAGCTCTCTTCTCTCCATGGAGGATGCATTGGATCTTCCGGAGGTCGTCTTATGGGGAGTTGACTTCCAAGTTCAATCGCACAATGAGGACTCCTTCGATCCCTTCTTGAGGTTGTTCACCCACATAGGGTTCTTTGATTTAGATTGGTGTCGCGTAATCGATACGCATGGAGAAAAGGCAGATGTCATTCGCGAGAACCTTATCAGCAGGCTCCGTGTGCACAGACTCCAAGTCATGGCCTGCGCTCGGCCCATCGAGCAAGCGCTGTATTTGTCTATAGTTCCGTCCCGAATACGGTTTGCTGCCGTAGGATTTTTGTGGTTCCACGGGAAGGGTGTCCTCTCATCCTTCCTATGTAATCCTGAAGTGAAACTCACGGCGCTGGAGCTCAATTGGAACTACGTAAATCCGCTTCATTTATCGACAGATGGTGAGTGATTTACGGTCTCGGGATTGTCTAATGAATGCTAACCCTCCATATAGCATTACAGTCTTGGAGTTCTCTAACTCTACGGTGTTGCCGATGGCTTAGCCTCATTATTATCCGACTCAGTATATACGAAGGCCGGCCATCCCAGAATGTTTTCGTATGGTCATCTGTCGTAGCCTTGCTCGCCACACTACCGATCACTTTTACTGGTCGGTTAGAGCTCTATGTTACCCTGTTGCATCAGGGCGACTACGTTGGGTTGTCGACTTCTATCCATGAGTTGGACTGGGACGCATTCACTATCGCCGTACGAGGCAAAGCTCAAGCCATGAAATGCTATTTGTTGCATCATCCTGCCATTTCGCGAGAGTCGTTTATTCAGTTCAAAAACATCATCACGGATAGATTGTGCGGGCACGGAGAGCGTGCTCCCGTCGTGTGCATCGAGCAGAAAGCGATTGACGACTGGAGGTTAATGGCGGGTGTCTAGTATGTCTATGGTGATGTTCTGTGAATACGAGATATCGGGAGGGGTAACCATTGAAATAATGTCACGGTACATTATCCTTCGTCAAACAACCCTGTACATGACAACTATGCCTTATTAATTTATTAGCCAGTCAGTTGAGTACCATCGCATCACGAGCTGATAATCGTCACTGATCAAGATTGCTCAAATCATATTGGGAGGCGTACGACGTGTTATACTGATACAGAAAAAAGCACAAAGACAGAAAGGAGCAGTATATGGCTGCAGTACACTAAGCGTAGTGTGCCGCCTAGGACGCACTCTAAGACGGCACATAGTATGCCACCGGTTGCGAGACGGGTGAGGTGGCGGTGAGCCAATTATGGTTGATGAAAAACGGAGCGCTCCAGACTATGCTCAGGCTATTGGGGGCCACTTTCTGGTACCGAACCTTGTACCTCCACGTGCCAGACCACTGATGATAGAATGAGTACATCGTCTGTCGTTGATGAAATCAAAGACAACTTACGGGCTCGCATTCATAAACGTATAGAGTATATCCATACGCAGAATGGGAGATGTCGTTAATGTAGACGACGGAGTTCACCTGGAAATGGTGTCAAGATGTGAGAAGAGGAAAAGGGATTTAAAAAAAATGTACGGGGAATGGAGTAACAGCTGACATTGCAGATTGCTGGGAGATAGAGAAGACGGATATTCGCAAGTGAAGAGTGTGAATGCGGAGTAAGATTGTTTGCTAGGATGAGGGATATGATGCATCCTGGAACCTGTATATATACGTCGTCGGAGACGCTGTAAGTATACTAACAGGACACATCTGCGTGATTGTACCCATGACATCTTAGCATCGGACTCGCTCAATGTAGGTGCAAAAGGATGGATACCAACGTCCGAATGCGGACGTAACATCGCTAAGAGGGTTGTATCACCCAGATTGTCCTAATCAGGGGATGTATCCTAAGTAGCGACAATAGATTATGCATCTGAGGACGATTGTCAGGACACGAATAGTCTGAAAGAGGACGAAAAGATATCAAGGTTGCTCACTGGAAATGGTATGTCGCATTCTCCTCAAGGTTCTTCAGCTGTTCGACCAGCGTTGAACCTGAACCAACTATATTTGGACTGTTGCTAGGGAGATTTTAGAATGACTGAATCCGATTGCGCAACGACGAGGCGATGTAGGCCTTCAGCCAGAAAGGAAACCAAGTACTGCTGTTGCCAGTGCTGTGTAGCCTGATATAACGGCATGGCGAGCTTCCTAGTATGCTACCCACATGATTTCAACTTGCATGTACAGTACTTTGTATCTTGGGGATGTCAGAGATGTGAGATCTTAACTCGAAATGTCTCTATTGAACTTTGGTCATGCTTCACCATGCCAGTACTTCACGCGCACGCATAAGCTGTGATCGGGCTCAATCGATTGGGTGGTGGTCTTACCGGTGTGCAATCAAGTTACCATATCGGGCTGTATACTAGGAAGCTTGCCATGCCGTTATATCAGGCTACACAGCACTGGCAACAGCAGTACTTGGTTTCCTTTCTGGCTGAAGGCCTACATCGCCTCGTCGTTGCGCAATCGGATTCAGTCATTCTAAAATCTCCCTAGCAACAGTCCAAATATAGTTGGTTCAGGTTCAACGCTGGTCGAACAGCTGAAGAACCTTGAGGAGAATGCGACATACCATTTCCAGTGAGCAACCTTGATATCTTTTCGTCCTCTTTCGGACTATTCGTGTCCTGACAATCGTCCTCAGATGCATAATCTATTGTCGCTACTTAGGATACATCTCCTGATTAGGACAATCTGGGTGATACAACCCTCTTAGCGATGTTACGTTCACATTTGGACATTGGCATCCATCCCTTTGCACCTACATTGACCGAATCCGATGCTAACATGCCATGGGCATAATTACATAGACATGCCCTGCAAGTATACTTACAGCATCTCCGATGACGTATATATACAGGTTCCAGGATGCATCATATCCCTCCATCCTAGCAAACAATCTTACTCTGCATTCACACTCTTCACTCACGAACACCTGTCCCCCTCCACCCCCCAGCCATCTGCAATGTCGGCTGTTACTCCATTTCCCGTACATTTTTTTTTTATTACCTCTCTTTCTCTTCTCACTTGACAATATTTCCAGTTGCAGTCTGTGGTCTACATTAATGACTCCTCCCATCCTGCATATGGATATGCTCTATATGTTCTTGAATGCGAGCCCGTAAGTTCTGTTTGATCTCATCAATGACAGATGATGTACTCATTCTATCATCAGTGGTCTAACACATGGAGGTATAAGGTTCAGTACCAGAAAGTGGCCGCCAATGGCATAGTCTGGAGTGATCCATTTTTCATCAACCATAATTGGCTCTCCACCACCTCACCCCTTGTGCAACCGGTGGCATACTATGTGCCATCTCAGAGTGCATCCTAGATGGCATACGTAGCCCGTTGCAGCCGTACACTGCTCCTCTCTGTCTTTGTATTTTTTGTTTTTGTTTTTGTATTAGTACAACCTGTCGTATGCCTCTCAATATGATTTGAGCAATCTTGATCAGTGATAATTATCAGCTCGCGATGCAGTAGTACTCAACGAAGAGAACCTCATTCCCGAGATAGCTAAAAGAACATGCGAGGTGTGGCATGTTGGCAGTTGTCATCATGCTATCTTCGCTGTTGCAAATGCGAGTCTCAGTTGTATTTTCTACAGTTCAGAGGAGGTGAAGATACTTCATCGCTGTATAATCAACCTGCAGTGATGATCATTATCTGAGTAAGTGTGCATTATTTGTGCGACATGGTAGGTAATTCATGCTCGACAAATCCTCCTCATCAACTGTCCCTCTGAGATCATGAATGCCTTCAGAACACGCTCAGCTTTGTTAAACTGATTGTGGATGGTCTGCACGCCCTTTAAATCTGTGTGATCTGTACATAACATCAAATATAAGCACAATTTGGGAGGTCCACGAGAATGATCAGTTTACCGTACTCGAGCCTGTTCTTCACCGCAGTGAGATACTCTTGCCTTAGAGCTCATTCATTCGCATGAAAGACGAGCATAAAATGCCCTATAGCGGGTTCCCTCGGTAAGCCGTTATAGATACCATGTAAGAACTAATCTTCCCATTCAGTACCACCGCCATCTCATTCCAACCAGTCATTGGCGAAACATTGACATGTCCCACTAAGCGAGGACTGTGAATGTGAAGGATGATCACAGCTGCAGCGAAGTGGATGTTAGTCAGAGAAACGTATGATGAGGGTCATCCGCTTCATCAAGATATCTGAATGATGAGAGACCCGAAGAGTGACCGTATTTCAAGTCAGGTGATAAAACATCCCACTCAGACTGAAGGGAAAGAGTAGACGACATGAGTGGCATCATTGACAACACATGCCATCCCACCACATAGGTCTAGATCGAGAGGAGCAAGATTTAGTACTGATTCGTGCTTAAAGCACCCACTCATCAGAAAATGCTGAAGCCGATTACCTTCGCCTGAGTAATTGCGGCTTGGAGTGGACAACGAAATATGCACCTGCATTTGGATCCAAGTCGGTGAAAATGACAGCTAGATAGGAACACTAGCACTGTAATCAGCCCACGTACCTGCTGATAGAAATTGGACCCACGCAGTGTAAATCAGTCATAAGAAATTTCTAAGGCCCTTGTCTCGACCATATCGGGATAGCAGTGAAACCGACCTGTCGCGAAGGACCGACATCAGGACACCTTGGCCCAGGGCAGAGCTCAGAGAAGGGTTTTGAGCTCAGTACGGCTAAAGACATGCGCAAACTTGAAAATCAGACCGCAAAACAACGGGGAAAGCAGATAGGTCGGAGTAAGTCTATTATGAGCGAGGCAGGAGAATTCGCCAGATAAGTAACTAAATGTTGTACGCCTTGACAGGATACAGAGCGCATTGTAAAGCTGCCTCGGGTCGGAAAGAAGATAACTGCAGAGGGGTATCGACAAGGTCGTTCAGAGTATACAAGGACCTGAGGTTGGAAAATGCAGCATCTGGATTCTGGACGAAGAGCGGTATTCATCTGGTTTAAAATCAGTTCAAATCTGATGTGATTGAGCGCACCAATATATGTGAGAACCAGCTCAGAAAGTGGAAGGACCACCTGAAATCGACGCCGGTGTCTTTGGGCATAAGGATCGAAGAGGCAGTCACCACAGAAGAGATCTCACTAAGAATGTTTATCCGCATTCAGCATAATCGATCGAGAGAGCTTCACCCCGCCTGCTCGGAAGGTTGCACAGAAGAGTCCCGAGCTGTTAAGCCTAGACTGACTCGGAGTATGCGGGAGTCACCATTTTCCCAGGGTGGCCAGTATCATAGAGGGCGTAAGAAAGTGCCAATGGATAAGGTTGTTATGAGCGTGCCAATGACTGTTCTCCGCATTTCTCCCGCAACGCAGCTGCCTGTAGAAATATCGTGGTGGAAACTGTGCTTCATGAAAGTTCCCTTGAGGGTTCTGAAAGGCGCACGACCTTGTATCAAATTCAATTGAGAATAGATTAGATTCTCTTACCTCAAACGATTTGACCGGTCGGGGTTACCATTCGGTGGGAGATGGACCAGCTATGAAGCTCGGTCTTGTAAGATTTAGGTTTAGAACAGTGCGGAGCTAGTAAGGTTCTTTATCCGATCCCACGTCCACTGGGTTGATTGAAACTCAGCGCAGGCTGGACAAGGCACCCAGGATATGAACAAGCAGGTCGACGTATATCTTTATCTAGATTGTACTAGCGGACATACAGTTGACTGACAGTTCTTGATCATGGCAGCAAAGCACGGGTGATTGCAACCGCGAGACGCAAACCAAGGGTTCAGAATCGCGCTTGGTTCATCCGTATATTCTAGATAACCTAGAAAAAGCCTTGATACCGACACTGATTGACCCACGCCTGCAGACCAAGTGAAGGATGACGGGGGGACAGTTTATCTTGTGGAAGATGTTTACGACATAGTCGATGATTTATTGAAGAACCCAAGTGTGGTAATTCAGTTGCAAAAGGGACAATAATAAGTACTGAGGGTATTAATGAGATCTGCAGGTGGCTGCTATCGAGTAATGCTAGTACTGAGTACTGAGTACTGAGCAGTTGCCGCGTTCAAGAATTAAAGCCTCAACGGTAACGGGCATCTCCGAATCTTATCTTGTCGTGCGAGCGCTGATTGGTTGGAGTTGTCTCCCTTGGTCTACTTAGTCCTGCTCAAGTGCGAACTCCTGCGGTTGCTATCATTTATTCTCCTAGCACCAACACCTTCACAGCGAACGATTCGCTTTCTCTCATATCGACATTCCTATGATGTCTAGCTTCCACTCTTTTTCGATTCTCACGACTTCCTGATAGCTGAGATTCGCGACAGCGGCTGAACAAGATATATGCAGGCGTATTCTTCGAGCTGAGCAGCCGCCTGCATGCCAATTACTTTCTTCCTTCTATTTCACAGGTTGTAAGCCCTTTCAGCTTGCAGTTCGACGTGAAAAGAATCATCTTTTGATCTAGTACTGCAATATAACAACCAGGCTCGTGCTCAAGGTTCCCGTCGTAATTGTTGTTACGTCAAACGCTATCGATGCTATTCGGTGCGCTGAGGAGCAATGTACCCCGGGCCCAAGAGTAGAACGGCCATGGCCTTCTGTATATGGAGTGCTAATCACCATTACTCAGTTCCAGGTGGGATCAGGCGTCGCTTCTCCTGTAGTCTATCCTCCTGATACGCTCACATAATGGACTTCTGGTAGTCGACAACTTCTTGACGACCTCTCACTTGACTCCGGCGCCGATCGGCCAAGGTCATCTCGGGCGGATTGTCGAGTCCATCTAACGGTCATCCATGACCCTTCAGCACACCAAGGTGGATTACTATTCATATCACGAAAGCTACGAACTTGCAGTCCACATTTCATGCTTAAGTTCTCGACACGACATTGGGACCCATTCTTTACGGCGTGGTGTGTTTGTACGATATGATGCGTGTATAGACGTGTACATGTAAATGCCTCATGCTTTACTTTCGGCTTTGTCTCCTCACCTCTCCTCATTTTTCGACCACAAAACCTGATTCTGGAGCTCGGAATGTCACGGATCTTTACGACAAACGAGCCATCATCGTCTTTGGAACTATCCCACCTTCTGTATCCGTATTGCTGCTTCTCTGTCCCTGGATGTTGGAACTAGCTAATACTCAAATGAATCGCCGCGCCTTCTTCATCGCCTTCTCTTGACATTTGCGCTGTTTCGACTGCTAAGGCTCTTCGTATCGCCTGGATGCAACTGCTTTTGTTTTGCCAAATCCAGCGCAAATTTTGACGGTTGCTAGGACGACTCTTCGACACGGGCTACATCATTATAACCTTGACACCATAGACAGAAACTGTTTTCAGGTCGTTTCTGGCAGCTGCCGCCTTAATGTCCGGTGATGTTCAAGAGAAGTTCCCTGTCCTGTCTATCGTTACCCTTGACGTTAGAGCCTCGGAGACCCATTTCCCGGTACGTCGTTGAAGCCAACCAAATATGGTCTGCTGGTGATATTCAAGGGCATTTGTCAGTGCATTCACCGCTTTGGGCCACGTTGGTTGGCCCATTTACGTCTCCTTTGGTCAATTTGTGGCTCTTTCCGCGTCCCGCTCTTTGTTAAAATCGACCTCTTTGTTCGCGTGTGGCGCAAAGCAACAGGCATGGACAACTTTGGTGGCTCTTACGATCTATAAAAGGAGTCTTGCGGATGCCACTTCCTCTAACATTGATCCACATACTCCCCCATTTGAGCCACCTCACGCAAGAAACCCTTCCGACGTCATCTCACTACAATTACACCATTTACGATGTCTACTGTGATAGTGAATGGAGTACAAGAACGGGTCTACGCCGTAAGTTCTCTCATACTCCGATAACACTTGAGGAGATTCTCATTCCCACATTATGCTCTAGTCCAACAAACAAGTTTTCGTTATTGTCAGACACCCGAGAATCAACGTAAATCAGATTGCATCGGTAATACGATCAGAACCGAGGGTAGGTTTTTTGAATCAAGTTGAGGTATTGCGTGGTACTCATTCGTTGATTTATCTAGGGAAATACCGCACTATACCAAGTTCAAGCTGGACACGTTTCGGACTGGTTCTACCATGAAGAATTGTGCGAACATCCGATCCCCGTCGGCGATGCGAAGAACTGGCATGGAACCACCTAGCTTAATGGCGCATTCCTCCAGGATGTCTGACGTATTCTAGTCAAATGACTCTATTCATGATGTCTTATGTGTTCCCAAACATTTGTTTGTATTTGCGGTTCAAGTTATAATTTGTACTATTCGCTCTGCTAGTTGAACACAACAAACTCGGACTATCATGATGTGTAACGGTATATCTAGAAAATCAACCCTCTATGTCATCGTCATCACCATCGTTATCATCGGTACTCGAAGGCTCTTTTTCCCCTCGAGTTGCCGAACGTACGAAGGGACGCTACCGTTTCATGGGGTTTGAGCAATCTTGATGTTACGTTTGAACCTGGCGAGAAGGTGTAAACCTTGTAAGCACCTTTTATCGAGTTATGGACTATACGAATTGTTGATCTCCAGCGACACATATCGACTGACAACAGAGCTTCTATAGGCAAACTGTCCACGTAGGAATGACAGAAGGAGAGGTATGTCATGCCGGCCCTGAAGTTGGGAATATATGGATTTGAAAGTGCAGTCTTATGGTCAATCGTTCGAGCAAGATAATGCTTCAGCAAAGGAAGGTACTCATGTTGCCACGTAAACGTCAATGATATATGCACCTAGCTTCTGTGGAAACCAGTGATTATTTCGATACTTGCGCCACGCAACTTGACGAGGTGCCGTACCGTCCACTGGAGAAGACGGCTCAGATCTCTTCAGTTCCTTTGTACTACTACAAGTGCCATCGCTGACGAGGATTGAGTGAGCACAACATGGTGGACCCACTCATGGGCTAGCGTGGTTTGGTGCCACTCGGTACTTGGAGGTGGTGCTTTTCCACTGACTCTTATTCAATGAATGTCACCATTTTTGGGGCGCATAGCGAGCCCGGTAGATCGTGGATAAAGCAAGGAAGTTTAGATTCCAGAAAGGCTCATACATGGGTAGTAGTATAGTTCAGCTTTTTACTGACGCTCACATTTTCCGTTTGTATCTGATAGGACTCAAATCAATTTAGAAATGAGCAGGTAAAACCATTCGAAACTTGGAGTTAATCCAAAGTTCGTCTGGTGTATATATACAACTATTATCTAAATACATGTGGTAACAATGTGTTCGTATATACTTATGGTATCGGTCAGGTTCGAGCATGGATCAATGAATGTGTTTGGGTAGGTTTTAATAAGTGGTTACAAATGAATAACAGGAGGGAAAGGTGTGTTCGTAGATCTGAAATGAAAGTGATCGTAACATTACCCCCTCCTCTAGAATCGTGTCCTCACGATTAATTTATGATAGATATGGAATTGTTCAATCATACCATGATGATCCATTCTTCCGAGTTTTCTCTCTCCCGTTCTTGTAGGCATACAACCCAGAGTATTACTCCAATAGTGCATAGGATTATGCCGCCAAAGATGCTAAAGATGATGATTCCGTCTTTGTCCATTTCTACCAAAGAGCTTTCATTGGTTGAGTGAATGAGTGTTCTAAGATAGGGGAATCCATACTTGGGATTGATATTGGTTCGACGAGTTGATAGAAGGAAAGAATGGGGTATTGCCATTCGAGTTTGACTTTCGTAGGCGCAGATGTGATTGCCATGTGTGTCAGTTTGAGCGTCTGCTCATTGATGATCCATAACTCGCCGGCATTCGGGTAATGCTGATTAGATATGATTTGTGCTTTCCTTCAATTTTCAAATAATTTAATCGAATCTGGATTCACAGATATCATTGCTTTTTCTTTTTTACGACGTTCTGCCCATCGCTGTACTTTCTGATCCCAATAATCCCATTCTTCTTGTGTCGCTTCTCTAGGAAATGACTGTTTCATAATTTGTGCCTTTAACAATATTCTCGTGGGTGCTTTTGGCGCATCGGGATCATCTTTATGGAATTTGTCAATTATCTTTTTGTCTATGTTTTTAATAATTTTATGACGTAGTTCCCATGTATTTTCAGAACGTGGTTTTCCAGCCCACTTGATTAGATATTGAAGACCCCCACGTGCCATCTTAGAGCCCAATATGGATTCAGCTTTGTCTTCTAAGATATCAATAATTATTGGAATATTTTTGTGTGTTTTCTGATTAGGGAATTCTGGTGCATGATACGGCAACAATAAAGTTTCATTGAATACGGGATGTACACCTTTCCACGATTTTGGTAATTTGAGCTTGTATGCGCTAGCTCCAATTTTCTTGATAATTGGGAATGGTCCATATCTTTTATCATCTAGTTTTCGATTTGATCTGTCCGTACGTATATGTATGGCTTCAAGCCATACTAAATCTCCATCTTTATAATTTATGGCTTCGCCTTTATATTTATCGTATTGTCTTTTCATAACATCTTGTGCTAACGTTAACGATGCTGATGCTTCTTCTTGGATTTTCTTCATTCGTGCTACAAACTGCTCTGCAGTTTCATTACGAATTTCCTTTTTGGTTTCTACACCAGTGTAGGCTTCTCGTCCATGATTCATATAAAATGGTGAAAATCCAGTTGCAGAGTGGACTCTATTTCGATATGCAAATGTTGCTAGTGGCAACCATTCTGGCCAATCAGTCTGTCGATGATTGATAAAGATTCGTAGATAATTTTCAATTTCTTGATTGATTCGTTCTGTTTGTCCGTCTGTCTGTGGATGGTATGCCGTACTAGGATTTCCCTGAATTCCTAGTTTCTTGTATAAATCTTTTATAAAGCTGGAAATGAATTGCGGTCCACGGTCTGATGTCATCTTTTTTGGTAATCCGTGCAACGGATATACATTTTTGATATAGAGATTAGCCCATCCTTCTGATGTCAATTGCTCCGTAGTTGGTATTTCAATATAGTCTTTTGATTTCATGTCCACAACTACTATGATCGCATCATGCCCTTGCGACTCTGGTAAGTGTGTAATCATATCTACTGATTGATATTCCCAATTGTGTTCCAGAATTGCATTTGGGTGCAATGGAGCATTCTTCGGTTGATGATTAATTTTGGTTTTTTGACAAGTCTCGCAGCCTTTTACATAAGTTTTTACATCTTTTTTGATCGAAGGCCACCAGTACGATCAATAGATTAGTTCTTGTGTTTTTGCTTGTCCAGGGTGACCAGCACTAATCGAGTCATGATGCGAATGAATAATTTCTCCTCTGAGTTCCTTGTCAAAAGGGATAACAATCTTCCCCCTTCTCCAGATAAGACCGTCCTCGGTCTCATTGAAGTCGGCATCTTTTGTCAATAGTTTTAATCATACATTGTTTTCATATTTATCAGTGTTTTTTATGATTTTCTCCCGTAAAGCTGATGATCTGAGGATTTCATTGGCTCGGAACCATTCTGGTTTTAACAATGTAATGTTTTCATTATGACTATCTCCAATATCATGGTGGGTCTGTCGCGATAAAGGGTCTCCCTTCGTCATTGTGTTTTCGGGTTTGTGAGTCAAATTGAAATCATATTGTTGTAATTCTTGGATCCATCGCGCTTGGCGATGATTCAACTTCTGAGGTTTTTTGAAATAACCAAGGTTCTTGTGATCGGAATGAATTTTGAATTTCTGGGCAGCTCCCATCAGAAAATGACACCATTCTTCTAATGAGATCATGATGGCTAGCATCTCTCGATTGTAGATCTCATAGTTTCTTTCAGCCAGTGAAAGGCTTTTTGATAGAAAGGCAATGGTTCGCCAATGTCCATCTTGCTTCTGTGCAAGTTCTGCTCCAATAGCATATTTGGATGCATCGCATTTAACTTTGAACTGATCTTCATTGTTCGGAATACCTAATACCGGTGCCGTGGTAATGGTTTTCTTTAGAAGTTCAAAAGCTTCTTGCTGTTCTGGACCCCAGGTCCATTCTACTTGTCCGGTTAATTTATTCAAGGAAGTGGCGATTTTGGAAAAGTCTTTGATGAATCGTCGATAGAAATTGGCAAATCCAAGGAATGACTGTAATTCCTTTTTGGCTTTTGGTACTGGCCATTGCGTAACTCCATCGACTTTGGCAGGATCCATCTTTACAGTTCCTTGCGAAATAATATGTCCGAGATATTCTGTTTCTTGAGTTTCAAACTCGCATTTTTCTGGTTTGCAGGTTAACTTATTTTCTCGTAATATTTTAAGGACTTCTTTCACAATACGGCGATGTTCCTCCAGGGATTCAGAAAATATGAGTATATCGTCAAGATATATGATTACTTTTCCTTTGAGAATGAGATTACGGAAAATGTCATTCATCATCATCTGGAATGTAGCAGGACTATTTGTCAATCCGAAGAACATGACAGTTGGTTCATATAATCCTCTATTTGTGATGAATGTAGCTTTCTCTTCATCTCCTTCTTTCATGCGAATATTATTGTATCCCCAGTGAATATCCAGTTTCGTGAAATATTTAGCACCTTTGAGCTTATCAATAAGCTCTGAGATTAGTGGTAAAGGATATTTGTTTTTCTTGATCATATCATTAAGTTTTCGGTAGTCCTGTACCGGTTGCAATTTGCCATCTTTCTTTTTGACAAAGAAGAAGGGTGCTCCCCAGGGAGACTTTGATGGTCGGATTCTTCCCGTCTTTAGGTTTTCTTCAAGAAAACTGTCTAGGATTTTTTATTCTTCAACAGTCATGGAATACACTTTGCCTGCATACGGTGATGAATCTGGTAGCAGTTCTATTGCATGGTCCCATGGTTTCCTTTCTGGAAGGACGTCAAAAGTATCCTCAGTGAATACGTCTGTGAATTCACGATACTGTTCGGGAACCATTTCTTCAAAGGTCTTTTTCTTTTTTTGTTTACTTTGTTTGATTGCTATGTCCATGGCTGTTACGCGCATTCGCTGAATATATTCTCCCCATTCTTTATCTCAAGCATTGGTATTGAGTAAATATACGGTATCTCCTTCTTCGATTTCTTGTTGTCTTATAGTGACGCACGTGTGTGGGCATCAGTTAAAGTCAACAAGTTGCAATTTGAAGTCTATTGATGGATTATGATATTCAATCCATTCATATCCGAGGAATATGTCTGACTTCCCCAGATCGGTAACTAGAAGCATGATCTTCTCTTGGTGATCGCCGATTCGAAGTGTGAGTCGGACGTATTCTGTGATCGGTTCTTGAGAATTTTCGCTGTTATCCGTGTTATAGACTTGGATCGGTTGATCAAATCTAGAGGTTTCAATTCCATGCCTTTTTACGAAATTATAATTTATGCATGATCCGGTACTTCCGATGTCAACTAATGCTATTGTATCATGAATTCTTTCTGTTTCTGGGATGATCACGGTGACCGGTAGGTCCATTTGTTTCCCTCTTCCAAGTTCTTTGACAACTCGGAGTAATGGTGGTCCGATGTCTGTGATGCTTTTATCTGACGCACTCGGTTTATTTTCAAATTTTTTTGTATTTTGTTTAGAGGAATCAAGCACAGGTTCCGTCCTGCCGCACTTCTTGGTAGAAGACGCCTCTGCATTAGATGAAATATTTACAAAAGGGGACTGTCCGATCGATGTACTATAGGCATGTATTGAAGATGTTTTCATAGAACCCTCCAGGGGTTTATCCGAGTCATTGTTCTTATCCGGCAAGTTACTTTGTGCGTTTAAGCCTTGCCCGAGCCAAAATTCAGCTTCTTTGCCTTCTCCGGGTTCTTCTCCATCCATCGCCGAACGATGGCGATCATCTTGTCATCGTTGTCATCATCTGAGTCGGAGATCTCCTCGATCTTTGACTCTGTCTTTGTTTCATTCTTACGAACACGTTGAGTGTTCGTGGATGGTCCCGATCGATTGAGGACATGCCATGCACTTCCGCAAGTGCCCTTCTCTGATTGCTTAGCCTTACACTTAAGGCAATTTCTGTCCAAGTCCATGGGCTGTCCATGCCCTGTGAACATTGTCCCGGTTCTATCTTTCTTTTCTCCGTAGTCCTTCTTCAGACTCTGATTCTGGTTCTGACCCGATCCTTGGGTCTGCTGCTGATAGGCAGGGTACTTCTGCCCATAGTTCTGGTTTGATCGGTATGGTCGATATCCGATCTTCTTCAGACGCTTCTCTTCTTCCCGCTGCCTTCGCGAGGAATCAATATCAATGATTGCTTCCTTCCACTGTGCATAAGTGGCTGGTCACGTGTCTCTGTCAAGAGCCCTGTCTACGATGGACTCATTGCAATTGAGTCGAATGAGGTCGATAGTGTGTTTATCTTCCTTTTTTCTGCCCGCCTGTGTGATGTACATTTCCAATTTCTGGAAATATTTCTGCGCCGTTCCATTGCCTTGGGTCAAGTTATCCATTTGGATAACTACTTGTTCGACTCTATTTGAATCGAGGAATTGTTCATCAAGGTCGAGAATCAACTGATAGAAGTTGACATTCCAGCTGTCGGAGGCAATGTTAAACTCATTTTCAAAATAGTTGTTGACCCAGTCGTCAACCTTTGGACCCTTCATGTACGAAAGAGTCATGTCGATCTTCTGCTCATCAGTGAGACCGGTGTTCTTCAGTGTTCAGAACCATAGGTACAGTTGTCTTTTGAAAGACGGGTATTTGTCTTTGGTTCCATCGAAGTCTGAGGGTTTCCCTCCAGATGCCTTTGTGTTTGGCTGTGGTGCAGCTGCTGGTGGGTTGTTTGGCAGAGGCGGAGGTGGATTTCTGGGTGGGTTTGGGTTTCCTCCCGGAGGAGGTGGTGATGGTGGATTTACTCCGAGACTGCCTGTTCCAGATCCAGTAGAACCCATTGGTGATATCGGTGAAGGTGGTGTGGGATTTGTAGGGGATGAGTGTGGTGATGGTGTGAGTGGAGGTGGAGATCGGCGTGCGTAGAATTGATAGATAGGTACAGAGTCAGGGAATATGAATGAAGACGTGATATGTGAACAATAGTGTCTTGTACCGGGCACACGACCCTGTTCTGGTACTTAGATGAGTATAGATCTGAGGTAAAGGTACTCCTTCGAAGTGTTCCGGCCAATAGCCGATCCAGACACATGAAGTAGGTAGGTATAGTGGCTACGTAAAATGATTTGGCCTTAGAAGGTGCAAAAAGAGAAATTGATCTCTGCGGTAGTTGTCTTTCGACGTGCAAGAGAGTCAAGGAATACCAGCGAGGTTTGAAACCTCCTGCCATACACTCAGTCGTTTAGGTCTGAGCAGGGTAAATTCTGGTAGGATTTTTCAATGGCCCCTCTGTCAAGAAGGTTGCAGCACTGCCTACTTCCTGGTTGCTTCAAGAGCGGACTACCAGGTGAGAGTAATGATTTATATACTAAGGGAATACAAGGGTCGCAATCTACAGTTGTAGTTGCATGATTACCCAGGTGGAGGAGTGGAGTGCGATATGAAAGGTAACTAGGAATGTGGAATTCGGATCCCTCCGAATGAGGTCTTGAGCGAGTAAGAGTAAAGTAGAGTAGAGTAGAGTGAGGAATGAGGTGGTTGCCGTCGAGTACAACGAACTTTGAGTGAGGTGAAAAGTGGGTAGAAGATGAGGCAATGCCTGTCGAGAGAGTGCGAAGGGGCAAGTTTCGAATTATGATAGGACTCAAATCAATTTAGAAATGAGCAGGTAAAACCATTCGAAACTTGGAGTTAATCCAAAGTTCGTCTGGTGTATATATACAACTATTATCTAAATACATGTGGTAACAATGTGTTCGTATATACTTATGGTATCGGTCAGGTTCGAGCATGGATCAATGAATGTGTTTGGGTAGGTTTTAATAAGTGGTTACAAATGAATAACAGGAGGGAAAGGTGTGTTCGTAGATCTGAAATGAAAGTGATCGTAACAGTATCGTCCCGAGTCGTGGTTGAAGTTGCAGGATCACAATCTTATCTTATCATATCTCATGAAGAATGGTTCAGCTGAACGTTGAACGTGAAACATTGGAACGTTAACGTTAATTTAACCTTCATGGTACGCCGCTCACTACCTTTCCAAGAATCTCAAACGAGTCTTTCTCTGAAAAGTCTGCCAGTGCACCTCATCCATCTTCTTTTATTCCGTGCTTCGCCAATAAACCTTTGTACAGACCTGTTCCACGGATTTCTTAGAAGTTCTTTGAAAGGAGCGTTCGCTGGAGCCTAATGCATAACATGCCTGACTCCCTTGCGCAATACCTGGCTTTCGCAGCATTTACAGAACGCAATTTTCTGGCGCGAATCTCGTTTCTAACGACTCGAGGTGTGGAATTTGTCTTGTTATTAATCTCCTGAGACAGATCGTCTTCCTGTCCCTCTAACCTTCTGTACTAGAGCCTCACTTTGGGATGATGTGCATTGTTCTTTTCAGATTGCGACCCTCTTAGCTGCAGGTATGTGGCTCCAGCCCCATGCGCTGGGTAGAGCCATGAGCATTTGATCGAATGAGATGTTCGGCATACCGTGAGTTCTCCATCTGATAACATACGAACCTCGGATGACCGCAGTGATACGTTTCCGATTCGTTTTTTGTACGTTGCCTTTTCTGGAAAACCAGATCAATCTGTGGCGTACGATTTGTCACAATCATTCTTGTTATGCTTTTGCAATCGTGACGCTGCCTTCGTTTGTTCAATTACGCAAACGCGCGACCTTCATGTTTTTGTTTTCGACTAGTTTTAGCGTCTACACGGGCTATACAAAAGAACTGCGCCCCATGTTATTCAATCATTCTTCCGCCCTCTCAACGTTTCAGCAGCCATGTCTTCTGTACAAACTTCTGCGGTCTCCGACGTATGTGCTATGATTATTCTTCATTTCTCGCATTCTCTGACAATCATTCTCGCTCGTCACCACCCTCAGATAGGGACTTGCGTCCGCGTTATCCGTACCAAGTCCTCTTCCCACAACCAAATCGGGATAGTTACACAAACTATCAAGGTGAGTGGTCGGACACTATCCTGCCTATCATCTCATTCATTGCGTTGTTTTGCTTCTTTCAGGACTACTATGTCGTCGTCCAATTCTGCGATAACGGCGGCAAAGTCTCTAACAAGGTTTTCAAACCCTCCGATTTGGAGCTTGTCCTACGAACGGAGCTTACCGATGAGGGCCAGGACCTTCACTCCTCCGATACATAATGGCATAAACACGGTTTGAACCCAGGGTACGCATCGGTGTATTCACCTGGGCGGAGGTTGTTGCTCGAATCATGTTGAATGTGTCTTTTCCATGCAGCTGAT
This sequence comes from Somion occarium, assembly GCA_964035595.1. NCBI lineage: Eukaryota > Fungi > Basidiomycota > Agaricomycetes > Polyporales > Cerrenaceae > Somion > Somion occarium. The sequence goes on along the minus strand of OZ037949.1, from coordinate 38,504 downwards.
GCAGATATTAGCAGTAGACACGAAGCTATATACTTACCGTAAGAAGAGAAGCAGTATTGAACTTCAATCCAAGTCTTTCATGTCAGGAAACTTGAAGGCTGTGTTGATCGAACCTGATCCTAGCTGATCTGATCGAACACGTGAACAATTGCCGCAGGACAACTTTGAGTGGCGTCGCCTTGCCACGAACCACGAACCTGTGAGCTTTCCAAGTACTATGGATACTGACACAATTATGGTATGATACACAAAAAGAGGAAAATTATGGTCTAGTTGGATCCTACAATGCTGCATTCCGATAGGAGTTTGCTTGAGCCACAGGCACGACATCGCAGAGCACTTATTTGCCTTTGTTCTCTTCATGGCTGGAAACCATTCTCTGTTTACTACCTGATGATTCGACATGCCCGAGTTTCGAGGCTTCCCTGCCGGACGCTTCTCACGCTGAATGGAAACATGTACCTGGACGGTAAGTCAGTTTTCTCAGGCATCGCTCCAACCGAAGACAAGGGTGGATTGCGAATGACTTTCCTCAGTCTTATTTTAGATTCTTTGTGTCGTCCTCTCCGAGTTTGCCGCAACACCACACGTTGCGTGGTTATATTATCTCTTTTACCCGCCCACGCCTTCATGCGGCCCATATCAAAAGACGGAATCGGAATCTTGGAATGTGAGCCAAGACTACTCATTATGGCTGATTATGCCTAGATACAATCTCGGTTGTCAAATAAAAAACAGGTCTAGTGCGTGAATTCTTAATCGCTATTGTTCTAACTGGGGCTGTGACCTCTCAAACAATTGAAACTACGTCAACTACCGCTGTATTAGGTTTGCACTGGGTGCGCAAAACATATGTGTTTCCTGTGCTCACCACCTCTTCCAACTGCCCAGCCGTGGAACGGAGAGAAGGGATGCAACATGGCAAGTATTATAAAAGGTTCCGATGTCCTTTCTAGGCTGCCAGTATTTTGTTGCAGTAAGTGGCGACTTGGTCTATTGTCAGCGAACTCAATCATATTGTATTTCCAGATTTCACTTCTTCTCTATGGCATGGACTGTCACTGTATTTCTCCATTATTAGGATCTGAAATTCCAGTAGGTTCTCAGAGGATGCACCACCAGCGGAACACTGAGAATACTGACTTTGTACGGAACCTAGTGGAGATTTTCGTTATCTCGCCACATCCTGTTCAGTCGGAGACCCCTCTTGTACTCCGGCCATGTTCCATGCTGTTTGATCAGATACGCTAGGTTCATTTTGGTCGGGATGGAAAGTCTCTATTCAGTCAATTACAGTACGTACAGTGACCCACATTCACATTTGCTTTACATTTACACGATATTTGTTCCATTTACTCGGGTTCTGCATAAGCCCGAGTTTCCATCGGCGGACGATCCATGCGAATTCACAATGAACTTACCACAACATCGACCACCGCCCCCGTCGAGCGCGATCCGATATCTGCTTCTTCAATGGCAGTGCGTCTGAGATAGATCCAACTCACGATCCACCTCTGTTAGGATATTCCAAACTTTCATATCGCAGGCCAGAAACTGTGACGTTAAGGGCCCTAGTATCCACTATCCCTCGAAAACGATACCGTAAGTTTAGTTCACCCCATCATGCATCACCGGCTACATCACACCTTCTAAGTTTGGTGGACATCCCACTCCCTTCTTTATATCCATATATCGGTTCAAGCGTGCTGGAGGAGCCGAAGTTTAGAGAGGAAGTCACAAGTGGGCAGCAGAACCCACTACTCCGAGACAAGATAACTCTAACGCAGGGAGAAGAATTCACATTACGATGGACGGGTTTATTCAGTGGTACTTTCTTTCCGAAAATGTCAAGCTCTTGACTTCTACCGTCGTTATATTGGGTTTGCACATTGTGTGCTACTTGATCTTTATGTGCTGGCATACACGTGCAATATCATCACTCGAGATCCGAGAAACAGCACATGCTGGGTCGGGCTTTTCAAAAGGTTCCGTGGCTAGAAAGATGGACTTAGTACCGATTAGAGCATGTTCGAACTCGCCTGAAAAGCTCTCGCTGTTCAGAATTGGAGACAGCAGTTACCATCCGCAGCGAGGAGATAGGGCCTGAATTTTGAGTTTGTTTCAGAATGCAGGCAAACAATATGCCCTATTGCATCTGCCGTAGGACGTTTTGTCTCTATCTGTCAATGCCGATCCTAATTTGTAACATATCTGGGACCCCTTTTTGCAGCACGGGGATTTCACAAATGATATGAACGGAGCCTGCTTTCACTTGCCAACAGTGGCAATTTTCGCACTCTGATTATCGCCAGGCCCCCTTTTCACAACCCAAACTCCAAGTCAACTTCGCTGAACGTATTTACAGGTCTCGTCGGAGTCTACTCTGCATCGCTATATCGGCTGCTGTAACGCGGCCGACAGCGTGTACTTGACATCCTAGTGGTAATATGATCTTTCACACAAAGTTGTGTCCATGAAATGTCGTGCAACGACAGTGTAAGCGTTGTGAAAAGAACTACGCATGTTCTAGAGTGAAGTTTGCCGATGTGACGTGTTTATTAGAAATGCTCTCTATAATCTAAAAATTCGTAATACGAGGCCCTGCACAGAGAAGGCCTAGTCACTACCAAATGCGACTGATCGTCATAACCCTTCTCGGAGACAAGCACAGGGGATGATTATAACATGATGTGATGCCGGCTTTCCTGCGAGGTACACAAACTCATCGGAATATCGATACGATCATCGGTATATGTTGTCAACGGGTATCATCGGCGTGTCTTCAGCTATATGATATATTTAGACATCCTCCTTGACTTAATAGGTCCTTACCAAGCCCTTGTTCTTCAGAGTGACTCGAAGACGAGTATGATTTTAACGCCCCAATCAACGGAGCTGTATCGATACCAACCATTGTTCTTCGTTCTCTATTTTACAGCAGCTCTTGTGCCCCAGCAACTTTTCGATCCCCATCTCATCGCATCTACGGTCTTTGAGCTCAGCTTGTGCTATTGGGTTCAACGAACGTACTTGTCAGCGGGTGATCTGATCTGATCGGCTAGCGTCGGAGCAACCGTCTTCTCAGAATCTGAGCAAGATCTTGACAAGTAGAAGAGCACATTCTAGCTATAACGGGTGAGATCGTCGTATACCTTGAATGCATTGGTTGACAACCCCAAGGGGGAATGTAGGTGCCATCATTCTGGAACACTAAACCTTCATATGCCGTAAAAGCAAAGTTACAGGGAAAATTGGATGTCAGAGCATCACGCCAACACATAAGACACAAGCTCGAGGACAAAATGTGTTCATCTTCTAGGCCATGTTTACAGATACAACAGAACACTTCTTCGGGGGTGGGGGGCCGGCGGGGCGAGGGGAATTAATCACTCCCTTTCTTCATTGTGGATGGTTACCACTCCTTGATTAGTTTATCGCATAAGACTACCGTTAAACATCGAGACGGAACACATGTAACGCACCACAGGCTCCCACGGGACGGTCTCATATCGAACGCTGAGCACCCCACTATCCCGGTACTCCGATAGCATCTGCCCAATGAAGGCGCGAATTTCATTCGGGGAGCGGTGCGAAGCATTTTCTGCAGGTCTGTCGAACAAGCATATGATTATACTTTTCGTATTAATTCCCTGTAAAGCGTTTGCTAAACGCGACCAGTCAAGATGCTGCAGAACTGCGAGGGGTTTGGAGATATCCCAATGTAAGCAAACATCAATTTCGAGGCGCGATATCGATGATCGAAGTGTCGCTACCGTGGAGAATATTGAAGCCCATAAAAAAGCATTCATCAGGTCGTGATCCTGATAAATGGTGAGACCTAGATGCAGGGTCTCCAATGAGCGGCACAAATCCAAATCGATGGTGACACAGTCTTCGAACCCTGAATTAAGGAGGTCAGATGTGAAAATGGAACATGAAAGGAATCAGCAAACCATTTCGAAGAATGAGCCCGATAGGGACAAATTCAACAAAAGATAATTCAAGTGTTGTAATTCGAGATGCTGTACCATTTAGCACCGACTGCACGTCGATTGCATCGGCAACTCTATTGACGGTAAGAAGACAACTGGTGAGATTGGATGGTGCGATTGTTGCATATAGAAGCCGGAGGAGCTTATGGTCCGTCATCAATACTTCGACTCTGGTAGCCCGGACTGTGTGCAAGGCATCGGGCGACACTGAGGAGGCAAAGGTTGCACCGTCCGTATAAGGCCCCGCGTGAGTGCCCGCACGAAGCCTGAGGCGTTTGAGAGAAGAAAACCAAGAGAGGAAATGGGAAAATGGCCAGTCAGGGTCTATCTGTGGAGGGATGGAAAGATAGAGTCGTTGCAGACTCAACTCCTGAAGTCGAAATGACGGTCTATGCGAACCGGTCATTTCCGAAGTACGACTATTCCAAAGAAGACCGACATGGTCCATTGAGAACATAGACAGCCGTGGTAAACTGCGCAGAAGAGCGGCAATGAGATAGAGCTCAATCTCAGGATATGCGGCCAATCTATCCCACTCTCCTCGGGTTATCGAGAGGCTGCGTACAAGCATTGCAATGGTCTGCCTGCTGTTGAAGAAGAGCGTAAACGAGGTTAGATGATTTTCGACATTGGCTGATTGTCCGATACGAATGCGAATGATCCCGAAAAGATGATAACGGCTCGACTCCAACCATGCCCAGGACAAAAGTGCGCAACAACAAAGTGAAGGTTTGTCATCGTGCAAGAAGTCTATCACATAGTCTATGATCTCTTGTGGGACCCTTAGACTAAAGCCTCTATCCATTCGGATAATAATGTCAGGGCAGCGGTGAGGTGGAATACTAAGTACGTTTGGCTCGGGCGCTTATGTACATGTCCTAAGTGTGGCGGAATTCCAAAGCTAAATATAAACAAGGTAATGGAGTTGCCAACCCTCTCCGATGTAATCGCCCTTTCCGTCGTTCTGGAGGATCCAGAATGGAATATACCAATAAGCTCGTTATGAGTACACTTATACACGTATACGGAGGTATCTATTCACTCTTCTCTTCTTTTTTCTGTTGGAAAGGTTTGGTCGAAACTGATGAACGTGCTTCAATAGATCGCTTGAAATTTCTGGACCTTGTATGTTCAAGGCGCCATCCGCACCGCTCTCAGTGTTGTCTAGCACCTGCGGTGAACAAACCGTATGTGGAATCTGTTGTGCCTGATGTTTATTTTGTCTCCGATTTTGATAGTTGATGGTTCAAAGTTCAAGTTAGGGTCGCATGGCCCTCGTGTTCTTGCGTTAGTCGCACTTCCAGGGTCTATCACGATGAGTGAAAACCTTAATCGACCTATACGCATTCAATCTTTCAGCCTTCAGGTTTTTCCAGGGCTCTGTCTAACGAGCATTGTCTCCCCACAATTACATCACGAGGGCCCGTGCAATGTGATGGGGAGTTGAGAAACAGATGTTATCTCACCGCCGAAGGGCCTAGTAATCCTGGGCAAATCCTGGGTCAATTTCACCTTATGCAGTTGAACTTTATTGCATCTGAGTGTTGCTGTATGACCGCCTTTTTTTCTTTTGTAATTTCAGATGTCCAACCCCCCACCCCCGACCTCATCAACTCACTAGTTAGAGCGCCCTCATGAGGTATAAAAAGGTGAGTGAATATTCCCTCTCTCTCCAGGATTTCGGTTCACCCAGTTCGTCATTCTTCTATATCCCCAAGTTCTAACAAATGTCTCGCATCCCCGTTCGTAACATCTCTTTGTGCTGCACTCTGATTGCGCTTACGACTCTGTTAGCTTGGAAGCGTCCGGTGTGTCGTAAGCCCCAGCAGCGCACTCTTCAATCACTGGGTTGAAGTCGTTGGGTACGACGGCAGCCGCGTCGGCGTAAGCAGAATCATTGAACAACTTAGAACTTTGGCTCCATTATGCTCATTTTTCTTCCAGCAACCTGGTCCCCAACATATATACACTGTCGAGTACAACTACCGCACTTCATCTACTACGGTGGTGCGCGAGCGAATGAAGCTTTCTGAGGAGGCCCTGAGCGAATTTCCCCCCACCAGAGCTGGTGGCCCCGCTCGTCTCGTTTACGACCCTAACCAATTCGCGGCCCCCCAGTAGTGGTGAATACAAGCTTCGCACCGTACCACAGTTTGCAATATGCCAGTGTTTTAGTGTTACGCGTTAATGTTTGTAAGATAGCTTGACACGGATCGTGTACTTGTATTAGTGGCAGAGGATCCATATTAGTGTACTTGTACCAGCGGCGGAGGATCCAGAATACTACTGTACAATTATGTTTGTCCCATACGTGCCGCACGAAGTCCCCCTGATTTATGGGATAACCTGAATAATTGAAATCACCGATAAGATATTCAAAAAGCTCTCTCAGGACAACGCATTCATAACTTATCTGACATGATGTTCGCCGACTGATCATCCGAGGGACTCCGAATGATGAGCATGTATTACATAGCTCGAGGTCCGATATCCAGCACAAGCTAACTCTCCGTGTCTGGGAAGGCGGACCTGAGCCTTCCAATTAGAGCATATTTGAAGCCGCCTGAAGAGCTCTCGCTGTTCAGAATTGGATCGAATTATCGAAAGACTCTTATTTTTAACCACCTAAACTCCAAGCCAATTGGGCCCGAATGTACTTACAAGGTCTATGCTGCACGTTGCTACATCGGCTGCTGTAACACGGCTATTTGAGATGTTAGTGGCAATATGATCTTTCGCACAAAGGTGCGCCCATCAAATATCGTGCGGCAACAGTGTAGGCATTTTGAACAGAGCTGCGCATATCCTAGTGTGTTTCCTGTTATGACGCGCTCATTAGAACTGCTGTCTATAATTTAACTGTCCATAATACGAGACTCCACAGAGACAAGGTTCACTTACTACTATATGCAACCGATCGTCATAAACCTTCTCGGAGATAAGCACAGGGCACAATTGTAACACTTTGTGATGCAGGCCTTTCTGAGAGATCCACGGACACGTCGGAATTGAATACAATCATTGGTACCTATGATCAACAGGTACAATCAACGTGCCTTCAGCGGTATAATATAATTAGACACCTTCCTTAACTTACTAGACCCTGACCGAGCCGTTGTTCTTCAGAGTGACTCGAAAATGAATATGGTGTTAACGCCCCAATAAGGGGAACTATATCGATACCAACCGTTTTACTTCGCTCCTCGTTTATAGCAGCTCTTGGGTCCCGGCAACTGCGCGATCTCTATCTCGCCTGAGTCGCTTCAAAGACTCACAGTGCATCCTGGAGCCTGGCCTGTGCTAATCAATTCAACGAGCGTACTTTTAAGGTGATCTGATCTGATCGGTTAGCTCAAGGTGGCCTTCTCAAATCTGAGCAAGATCTTGACGGGTAGACGTATACATTTCTAGGTGATGCCTGAGATCGTCATACACCTTAACGGCGTTGGCGATTACTCCTAAGGAGGAATGCAGGTGCCATCATTGTGGAACGCTAAACTTCCAGAGAATCTGGGCCATTCGTATGCCGTAAGGATGGGGGTTCCAGAAGAAGTAGCATAGCCTTGTCGACCTAGAGATGTTAACGGATTTCAGAACATCACGCCGACACCGGTACGTAAGACCCAACCCGAGAACAAAGAGGGTTCGTATTTAACAATAGAAAAAGGTACTTCCTTCGAGGGTTCAAATTGCATCCGTTCACTCTGTCTTTCTCTGTCACAGATACCACCGCTCCTTGTATGATGTATCACATCAACATACCGTCAAACATTGAGATGGAACACATGTAACTCACCACAGGTGCCGACGGGATGGTCGCATGTTGAACGCAGAGCACCCCATTCTCCCGGCGCTCCGGTAGCATCTGCTCAATGAAGGCAGCGCTTTCATCGAGTGAGGCGTGCCAAGCACTTTCTCCCGATCTGTCAGACAAACATATTGTCGCACTTGTTGCATTAACACCCCGGAGCGCAGTTGCTAATCGCAACCAATCAAGACGCTGCAGAACTGCGAGGGGTTTGGAGATATCCCGGTGTAGAAAAATATTGATTACAAGGCGCAATGTCGATGATCGAAGTGTCGATACCGTGGTAAATATTGAGGCCCATACGAAAGCATTCCAAAGGTCGTGGTCTTCGAAAAGGGTGAGACCTAGATGCAGGGTCTCCAATGAGCGGCACAAATCCAAATTGATGGTGACACAGTCTTCGAACCCTGGATTAAGGAGGTCAGATGTGAAAATGGAGCATGAAAGGAATCAGCAAACCATTTCGAAGAATGAGCCCGATAGGAACAAATTCAACAAAAGATAATTCAAGCGTTGAAATTTGGGCTGCTGTACCATTTAGCACCGACTGCACGTCGATTGCATCGGCAACTTCATTGACGGTAAGAAGACAACTGGTGAGATTGGATGGTACGATTGTTGCATATAGAAGCCGCAGTAGGTTATGGTCTGTCATCAGTACTTCGACCCTTGTCGCCCGGACCTTGTGTAGGGCATCAGACGATACTGAGGAAGCAACAGTTCCGCCATCGATATGAGACCCCGAGGGCATGCCCCCACGAAGGCTGAGGAGTTTGAGAGAAGAAAACCAAGAGAGGAAATGGGAAAATGGCCAATCAGGGTCGATCTGCGGAGGGATGGGAAGAAAGATCCGCCTCAGATTTAACTCCTGAAGTTGAAAAGACGGCCGGCGAGAATCCATCGTTTCTGAGATATGGCTATTCCAAAGGAGACCGATACCGTCCATCGAAAATGCGGAGATCCTTGGGAGGCTGCGCAGAAGGGCGGCGATGAGGTAGAGTTCGATCTTGGGATACGTCAGGTCGGCTAGCACTGATGCCTCGTCAATCAGGTCGAACTTCCATTCTCCGCGAGCGATCAATAGTTTGTGTACAAGTCTAGAAATTAATGGATTGCGATTGAAAAATAGCGTGAACGAAGTAAGCAGTTGTTCGATGTTGTGTGAGCTGTGGATGCGAATGCGAATAATCCTAAAAAGATGATAACGGCTCGATTCCAACCACGCCGACGACAAAAGGGCACAATGGAAGAGCGAGAGCTTATCATCATGAAGAAAATCCACCACATAGTCGACTACTTCTTGCGGTATATTGAAGGAGGTTTGATGATCCATAGTATGACCTCTGAGTCATATGAAGGAACAACCGCCTTCCGAGAAGATCTAGAGGCTGGAAGCGAGCCTGCCTCCGAGTGAACGGCTGTGAACGGTAAATGTGCAAGTATTAAGCGCCCACAAACGACTCGGATTCAACGCCACGGCGCTATACTTTGTATGGATCGCCCCCTGGTCTGCTTGCCGTAGGTTGGCTACACGGATATCTCTGGCATATAGTGTCACCTTCGTCTACCTCCGCCGTCTACGTTTTAACACAAAGTTTTCACACGAACTGCCCGCTCGCAGTGTTTCACCCGGTGTATAGGGTTCGGTGGTGCTTGAAGTAGACTTTCACGGCATCGACAAGGACCGTACAATCAAGACGGTAGTAGTGCGGTACGTTATGCTGCGGTTTCCCTTGGTTTCTGGACCAGCTGATTCACAACCGTCTTATTTCTAGGAATCATCCATTTGAAGAACCGTCAATAGCTTCGCATAATGTTTTCATGATATAGGAACACAATACTACCATATTCTTCATGCATTGAGTAGCGGCCCCCACCTGTGGGGTTTTCATACCCGATTTATTTACTATCTCCGATACTGACCTATTTTCCGTTGCACAACCCAGGTTGTGCAGTCCTCATGTTTTATCTCGGTCGCAATTCTGGTGGCGTGTTCTGAACCTTGTTTTTCGCTGTCTCCGCTGATCTGTATCTGTTTTACGTCGTATACGATGGCGAAGAATCAGGCTACTCATCAGAACCTCGTTGCGATGATCGCATGTATTCAATTCTCTGGGTCAGAACCTCCTTACGCAGGTAAGTCTCTGGTCTTGCGCTGTCTGTGTACTGTGTCACTGGGTTTCTGGAGTTCTTTTTCCATCTACATACCACGAGAGGCGTCTCCTGGCTGTATAAGAATACGGCGAGGTTTTTCACAAAGCTCCAAGATTCCTGCGCAACCACATCAGCATCTCATCCTCATCTTACGCCTCTGCCTATGTCGCAAACCCCACCCCCCGCCATTACTGATGTAATTTATCTCCTTCTATGCCGCGTTCTAGTTGAGCTTACCGTTTATCATAGTTTCCAATTAGGAAATGTGTTGTCAGCCGTGCCAGCATGCTGTACAATCACTGGGTCACAGTTTTTCAACATGAAACTTATCGAGCTGTAAGCAGCGTATCATTCACGTTACGGAATGCTCCTCATCACACAATTTGTTTTTCACCCAAAGCCGCTCCCGGGACACATGTACTATGTCAGGTACAACCATCGTACCTCACCTACTACTATAGAGCAGCGATTCCTTGTCCTCTCCGAGTCTGCTCTTGGTGACCATGCCCCGTTCGGAGAGGCCGAGCGTGCCCGCACTGTCTACGATCCCGCTAATCTCGGACCCCCCGTGTATTAATCCTGAATCCAGGCTTTGTACCACGGTTCCCAATGTGCAGGTTTTTCAGGGTTACGTGCTTGTGTTTGTATGATAGCTAACATGGATCATGTACTTGTATCAGCGGCAGAGAATCCATTTTAGTGTACTTGTATCAGCGGCGGAGGATCCAGAATATTATTGTACGATTATGTCCGACCCGCACGTTGTTCAGGCGGATTGCGATACACGGGGTCCGCTGTGAGTTTATCTGCGAACGTTTGAAACCGTAGGATAAAATATCCAGATGATCCCTCAGAGGACAATGTATTGATGAATTTATCCGGTGCCCACCACTGACACGACGCCCAATTGAACTGCTGAAGATCAGAATAGCGAAAATGCATTCACACGCTGCACCATGAAAAAGTATGTTCGTACTGTTGGAAGTATACAGTATAATCCAGACTCGTCGTAGAGTCTCCATACTTACATACATACCCATTATGGTAATTCAGGTATTGCCGTACTAGTCGTACAAGTAGTACACGCACCGTAGTTAGTTTTGCTCAGTTAGTCTACGTGGTTACACGACGACTGAGGTTCGACACCTTTGGTGTCTCCTATAGCTTTCCTACACGTACAACCTTCATGTATTGAATAAAACGCGAAAATTCATTGAACTAGTAAGTTGGTTCCGGGACCAGTACTGATATCGTGGATCTTGGACAATGAAAATAGCAGATGATCCTTTGGTTGATGCCCCAGGCCAAGAACGAACAAGACTGAAAGAGGTTGCGAGGAAAGGCGCTCCACCTTATCTGAGTCCTATTCACCCGCTAAAATACTTTCTCAACCCTCGACGCTACCATCGTCATCTCGGGCCAGTTGGGGGTCGGGGAAATAGTTTATGTACCGGTGAACCTGGAAGTGAAATAAGATCACAGCCGGAGGGAATAATCCAGAGAGATGCACTATGAGGATCATCGGCTGCATCTTGCGATACTTATGCGGATGGCGAGGAATCGCAGAGTGATTGCATTTCGAGTCGGGTGAGAAACTTTTCGCTACGACTGAAGGGGCAGAGCTCGGCTTCTGAAACTGGTGTCTCATCTTCCTACAGCACTAGACACCCCACGTAGGCCTAACTCGAAAAGCGCCCCATTTGCAACAAAACATTGAAATCGTCTGCGCATTAGAACCGAAGCTTTGGATTTTTGGATTGGATGATAAAGCATGTGCGTACTTTTACACCCAGTTCAGCCAGAATGGCAGCTAAACAAGAAGCCAAGCACCATGATGAACTCGCGGACCTTCTAACAATAGTCAGCGTATCCACCCAGTTTGAATCGGGCACAAGACTTTTCCAGGCAATGCCGAACACATCCGTACAGATCTACAACGAACTGATCATGAATTCACCCCATCCGAGGTCCGAAGCAGAGTTTCGAACGGTTGGAGATATATGAAACCTCGAAATGTAGTACAGACATGCGACAGGCCAAGCAGGACGGAGGCCCGGGTAGGTCGAATGTAGGAGAATCAGCCCACACCGTTGAGAAAGGAAACTATACTCTGACCAGTTACACAGCACCATGTAAAGCTGGACATGGTTGGAAAAACCAGTAACTGTTAGGTATCAATGAGATTGTTCGTCTGTCGCAAAGACGCTGACGTCGGATACAGCACTGGACGAACTGGCTTCGAAGGGCCGGGGAAGAACTGGTACAACCGCCAGAGAAGGGGCACAATCAGACGGCTCGAGCGCATCAATATGCGAAAAGTAGTTGACTTACTACTTTGAATGGACACTGGGGCCTCCGAGTCCGGGAAGATGGGTGAAGAGGAAGTCGACTGGCCACAGGAAAGATCTCGAGTAGTCTCATTAAGAGTTGTTATTCACATCAAACACAACCTATCCAGAATAAGCTTGTACAGTCTCGGAAGGCTACACGGGAGAGTCGCCAGCTGTTAAGACTGGACTAGACAGGCGCCATCTCCTCGTGTGGCGAATACGTCAAACGGCGTACCAAAGCGCTGACAGAGAACGTCGTTGTAAGTACGTCGATGAGCAAGCCGAGATAAGACATACTACCAGCCAGGGTAACTGGGCTATCCTGGAAACGATGGTGACCACAGGTTCAGTCATGAGGAAGTGTCGAAGTAACAGCAATGGTCATGTAGAAAGCCGACCACATCGTCAATCAATTCTTTTGATCTGAGATTTCGGAAAATGGCTGTTCTTTGCGATTCTCCCGCATTAATAGCAGCCAGTAGAAGCTGTGGTGAGAATTGTACTTTGACGGTTCTCTTATACGAAGGTTCTGAACTTAGAAGCAGGATCCAATCGACAATTATAGGAATATCAAATTCAAGGAGATTAGATTAGATGCTGTTACCCCAAACGACTTGACCGGTTGGTTCGATCGAAACTGCCGACTGGCGAATATCACCTGAACTCTCTTTCTCTCCTCCACCATCCCTCATCTGTTCAACTCCTTGACTACTCCTCGAACAACATATCCTACCTAGCCTTGCCATGCCTCCAAAAGCAACTGTAGACGACGATTTTGACGATCTCGATGGTGCGTTTACGACCTCATGAATCGTGTGCATTATATTCCCCGCTCACGCGAGTCATAATAGACGTCCTGGATGCGTTTCCACAAAAGTCATCGCAACCCACGACGGCCAAGGGAACACCCTCTAAAGCTCCTGCTACTAGCAAGGACAAGGAGAGTGCTCCCGCCGCACAAACAGCGCCTGGGTTCGACGATTTGAATTTAGCTGACAACTTCACGGAAGAGCTCGCCAAAGGCATGGCCGCTCTCATGCGGGAAATTGCTGCAGAGTCAGATGTGGGCGGGGGTGGAGTTGGAGATGCTGATGGGAAGAGCGGTCCTCAGACTGATCAGGAGAAGGCGTTCCGTGAGGCTTGGGAGAAGATGCTTATTGATGGTATGAATGGGGAGGTGGACTTTGATGGCCTGGAGAAAACTACGGAAGCTAAAGGGAAACTGAAGGAAACTGGGAAGGCGAACGGTAAGGCGGAGGGATCGGCTGCGAATGGAAATACAGAAACAAAAGAAGACGCTTTCCAGTCGAGTATACGGAAAGCTATGGACAAGCTGAAGGAGAGCGAGACGAATCTCCAGGTGCGTCTTAAGTAGTGTTGTTAGTTCTATCTCAATGCTGACTTATATTCACTCAGGCTGAGTCTGCATCCGACGTCTCGGATCCTCTAGAAGCGTTGCTATCGCAATTAGGTGACGGTGCTGGTGGCGAGTCAGAAGAAGAGCTTCAAAACATCCTCGAATCGATGATGACCCAACTCATGAGCAAGGAGATTCTCTATGAACCTCTGAAAGAGCTTCATGAAAAGGTACACATCTTTATTATTCCTGACTGTCGCCCGGTCATTCATCCAATTTGTCCAGTTCCCGTCCTATCTTAAGGAAAACGGCTCGAAACTCAACCCGGATGATCAGAAACGTTATGTCTCGCAACAGGAAGCCGTTATCAAGATCCTTGCTGTTTTCGATGACCCATCATACTCGGAAGGGAACGCTGAACTGGGGGCAAAGGTTGTAACACTCATGAACGAGGTTCGTCCTAGTCTCTTTGGCTTCTAATACTGCAAATCTGACTATTTCTGGATTCAGATGCAATCGTACGGTTCTCCGCCGCCTGAGATCATGGGTCCTCTACCACCAGGACTAGACGTAGGAGCGGATGGCATGCCCAAATTACCGGACGGTTGTACAATCGCGTGATGTCATTCTATCTGTCAATTCGCTTTCGATCGTTTGGTTGTATTGCTTTTCTATCGTTTATTTCCTGTGTACAGGGATTCTACGCTATTGGTATACCCTGAACTAATATGTATTAATGATCTTATCCTTTGCAACTAGACGACTTTCGGTTATGTGTGTCTGCGTGAGGATCCTCGATGTCGAAGTCGCATAGACAGGACTTGGAAATCAGCTGCGCGAGCTCCACAAGGGGACCGATTGAGATCGGCGTAGAGCACGAAAGCGCGAGAACGTCAAGACAAGACATCTGGAAGGTCTAGGCAAGGACTACCGCAGGCAACGAGAAGAACCCGTAGCTTGCAGTGAGCCAAGGCGCAGAGTCCGGTAGCTTGCAGCGCGTAAGGTCTGAAATGAAGACATATTCCGGCGAACAATGGATGTCGGGAATTATGGAAGGGTTTTCACAGGTTTTCACCTGCCAATGGACTCATAGCTAATATAATTCGCACCATCGTCCTAAGCCAGGCACTCTGATCCTTGTGATCTCGCTAAGACCACAAGTTGCTCGGCCTACGTTCTTCAGTAACTAAAGCAATTGATTCCCGTACCTCTTTGAGGGCTGAAGAATCTTGGGAATGCAAAAGTTACCGAGGAGTAAAAGGCAATAAATCACATTCAGAGAATGGGCAACTGATCGTGCAGTTGACATGGAGCTTCTGAATCATTTATCAGTTGTGGGTCGGTGTGTGCAGCTTTGTTGTCGCAGACCGAGGTTCGAGACATACTGTACGTACGCATTGGTCAAGGAACGGAAGTAATAAAAGAATGAAAAAAGCACATGCATTTTTTACGCAATGCTGTACGGTGGCTGAGATCAAGCACGAGGAAGGGACAGACTTAGACTAAGCCGAGCTTCTCGAGACTTGTCCTCGACCACGAGCATCTCATCTCACGCCTTCCACTGCCCACCCATCCCAAAATGCATACCTCACGTCTTTTCACGAGGCTCGAGGCACCAGGTCGACCCAAGACGTTAGTCGGTCCTGATGATGGCACGATCGTGTCTCCTCGGGCGGCAGTGAAATTTTCGCGCTTTTTTCACCCATGGGGTGAAGGTCCGGGAAAACAGCTTTGTATGAAATGTCGAGTTGAAAACGCAAGGGCGGGCGAGGATTACGTGCTTGAGCGCACTGCTCAGAAAATATACATAATTCGAAGGATGGGCTGCTTTTCAGCGACTCGGGTCCATCTACTTTTTTTGCACCTCCTTTGCCGACTTTGAATACTTCCGACTTTGAGGAAGATGGCTGAACATAAGCCTCATTTGGATTTTAAAGACGATGCCTCGACTTCGAGCCATCCCGTGTACACCAAAACCGAGGAAGGTGGTAGCGGTACGTCAACTCTTGGCTCGTTTACTTCCATCTTTGACTTATGGTATGTGTTCCTAGATGTTGAGTTCAACCAGACCTCCGAGGATCGAAGGCAGATTGGTACCTTCAGTGCCGCGTTTCTCATTTTCAACCGTATCATTGGAACCGGTATCTTCTCGACGCCCTCTGCCATCCTCGCATTGACCGGTTCCGTCGGTTTGTCATTATTCATTTGGGTCGCGGGTATGGTTATCGCCATTCTGGGATGTCTCGTCTATCTCGAATTCGGTATGGCTATTCCAAGGTATCCCCCACGATCTTTTGCCTAATGGACACCACTCTTATGCTGACATCTTTGTAGGAACGGTGGCGAGAAAAATTACCTGGAGGTCGTATACACTCGTCCCAAGTACCTCGTCACAGCCATGTACGCCTCTTACGTCGTTCTCCTCGGTTGGGCATCTGGAAACTCGGTCGTCTTCGGTGAATACATCCTACACGCAGCCCAAGTCGAAGTCGACCGATGGAACCAACGTGGTGTCGCTCTCGCCTGTATCACAGCCGCTTTCCTCATTCATGCGACCCATGTAAAAGCTGGTTTGTACCTGCAGAACTTCTTGGGCGTGATCAAGTTGATCATCATTGCGATCATTATCGTGGCGGGGTGGGTTGCGCTTGGCGGTCATTTGAAGGTCGAGAAGCCGCATAATTTCGATAATGCGTTTGAAGGGACTAGGGGGAGCGGATATGGGATTGTGACGGCCCTTTATAATGTCATTTGGTCATACATTGGATATTCGAACGCCAACTACGTATGTTTCTTTCCCTCACTTGTCTTGCGCATTGAGGACTGAACTTGCTTCGTATACAGGCCCTCAGCGAGACGAAGAACCCCGTTCGTACCCTCAAGATTGCTGTGCCCACTGCCATCGTCTCCGTCTCCATACTCTACATGCTGGTCAACATCGCGTACTTTGCGGCCGTGCCCAAAGCGGAAATCCTTACCTCTGGTCGTATCGTCGCTGCCAATTTCTTCCGTAACATGTTTGGGGAGCAGGCGGAGCGTGCCCTCTCTGTCTTTGTCGCCTTGTCTGCGTTTGGTAACGTTCTCAGTGTGATGTTCTCCCAAGGACGAAGTGAGTCTTCATTCTTCATGATTCTCCCATGATATGATGCTGACTTCACGTTCAGTCGTACAGGAACTAGGTCGCGAAGGCATCTTACCCTTTTCACGACTCTGGGCCTCCAACAAACCCTTTAACGCCCCCGCAGCGGGTCTATTCGAGCATTATATCGTCTCCGTCGTCGTCATGCTCGCCCCACCCCCAGGCGACGCCTACAACTTCCTTCTCAACCTGATCTCGTACCCTCTCGCCATCGTCAACGTGTTTGTCTCCGCTGGCCTGGTCTACCTATACCTGAACGCCAAACGGCTAAACTGGAACCCACCATTCCGCGCGACGCTGCCGGTTGTGATTCTCTTCCTTCTGTCGAATATCTATCTGGTGATAGCGCCTTATATCCCTCCGGATGGCGACAACGTCTATAACGAACTGCCTTATTACCTGCATTGCGTCGTGGGACTGGGCATCTTTGCGGTCGGAGCTATTTATTGGCTGTTGTGGACGATAGTGCTGCCGAAGATTGGCGGGTATAGGTTGGTGGTGAAGACGACATTAGGGAGCGATGGGTGGTCGAGAAAACATTTCATCAAGGAGAAAGTGCAATGATCTTGATGTCTGTGTGTGTTCTGTTTTTGCATGACTCTTGACGTTCTATGATGTTTGCTGTCATGTGTTGCTCTTGGGACTTTTGCTTTGTTGTTGTCTTCTGGGACCTCAAAAGTTGTGATTATAGTACTGTATAATTAGATACCCTAGATGAATGTATATTCTACATACGACACTTTATCATCTGGGATTAAGCATGGGGTGACTAGCGAGTATTGATCTGAATGGATGTATTATAAGCGCCGGTGCCACAAACGCGTTCAAGTTTGACGTCCACCGCAAGGTCCACCGTGTTCAGCCTCGAAATAGTGCGAGTTGCTCCCAATAGCATTCAAGAGATCGTACTATCTGCACTCGAGAGATACTACCTGCACTAACAGCACTAGCTAGAGGGCTATAGCCTGCACTACTGCCCAGCAAGTACTGGTTAAGGGTCATATAGCCTGCACCAGCTAACCTGCTTGCTAGAGCAAAACTGCCTGCACTAGCTAGAGCGTTATAACCTCTACCTGCCTAGACTACCTACTACCGGTCATGGCTTCTCCTCTAACGACCTCCGTGCTACAAGGCTCGACATCCACCCCCATACGCGCTACCACTTCCAACCTCTCTCTTCGAGCCGCTCCTTCTGTTCCTCCTGCGAGCCAGGCTTATGAACCTCTAGTCAAACATGTCTTGCGACGACGTCTCGTATATCATCTCTTTCCGTACTCTGCTGCTTTCACTTGGGCTCTCGTCGTCATTACCTCGATATGGATGCAGGGCGGCGTGTCCGAGGTGGGCGTCGTGGCGACATTGCTGCAGCCTGTGCGGCCGAGTACGATTGCAATAACCGTCCTTTCTTGGACTTTGGGAGCTATCCCAATTGTTGTATTGAGGAAGCGGTATTCTTCAGGTGAGTCTCGTGCCCGTTGATCCTTGTCCATGCCAAGACGCTATTCTCCTCCTCTCATGTTCATGTGCATTCTTTTGCACTCTGCTCTACTCTACCACTGGCATTTACTCTTCATATAACTTAACATATCCTCTTCATATAACTTAACATATCCTCTATAGCTGCCCCAACTCCCGCGACATCCCCTTCGCAAATCTTCCATACTGCTTGGAATAAGCCTACCACGACTCGCGCTCTGCTCACTTATATATCCTCTGCTTTCGTCCTCACTTTGCTTCATATACTCGCTGCCTATACCTACCAAGAAGATCCCCGGCTTTCTCTTTTTGTAAAGTCAAAGTCCGTTTCTCCTTGGTTCTCTCATCACTACGTGATTCTGACCGTCTACTCACAGAAAGCACCCGTATTACCTCAATGGACGCCTCCTCTACCTTTTATCCTCGCAGCTGCTCGTGGCTTCCGTCTATCTCTTACGGAACATCCTTCTCGATCGTTTCACTGTCCGCTGGAACTCGCTCGTACGTCCTATCTGGCCGTTCTTTTATCGTGTATCTTGCTGATGATCACCCGAATTAGTTCTCTCCCAATGCACACATTCAAAACTTCCGCCTCGCGCGCGTCCTCATTGTCGGCTTCACATTGGTCCTCCTCGCAACACTCAACACGGCTGTCCATACATTCCTCTTCGGCCTTGCTCGTTTGATCGCCTTGCCAGCTCTCTATAAACTCCCTCTGATTCCAAGACTTCTCCGACCATTTACGTCACATTTCCTGAGGGGTCCATATTCCTTGGTTCTGCTGTTGCGTAATGGCCCTTTGATTGCCAGAGCGTTTGCCCTCAGTTTCAGTACACTTGCGATCTGGGAGTTCGCGGAGAGTGTTTTTGATCATGTCGTCTCCGAGGTACGCATACACACCCCACTCTAATCATTATTGTTTGTTTCTCTGATCACTTGCCTCGAAGCCTGTCACAGTCTCGCAAACAACCGCTGACCCAGCTCTTACCATCATTTCTGGAACGACTTCATCCGATCTTTACTTCAAACACTTTGCCTATAACGAGCTCGTTCATTTCGCCAACGAGGATTCCGATGCAGCTCGCGCTCAGAGATCAGCTTTGTTTGCAGATCAGAAGTACAACCCGAGTATGTGGAGTACGCTAGTGAGGGAGAGTCTGATTACTCTTGGGAAGGATTATCAATTGTTGTTGAGACGTGGAAAACCTGAGGCTCCTGGTAAGTTTGAGCTTCTAGTTTTGTGTGATCGTTTGAGTTCATGGGCTTTCCCTATGTAGCTCCCGCTGCTGCACCCACTGCGTTAAAGGCGCCTCCTCCACCACCGGGCATCCCTCAGACACCTCTTCTTCGCACATCTGTTTTCAAACCTAGTTCTCAACAAGTTATTCGCCAGGCTAGAGACGCACTTGCAGGTCGCTCACTTGCACGTGACTTTCCTTTTATTATGGCCACCGGCGAGAACGTCCCAGAATTGTTCCGTTCAGTCCTGCACGCTCCACCTTCACAAGTTGTCTCTGAGAGTAGCGCTTTGAAAAAAAGTGAGGAAGAGATGAAAAAGATGGCGAAGACTCTTGATCCGAAACGGTGGAAAACGATGCTTTTGAAGGCTTTGGAGACACAGGTTGAGAAGGTCGTTCCAAAGAGGGTCGTCGAGGGAAAGCAACGATTGGGCAGGTGGTGGACTAGGGAGAGAGTGAATAAGGTCGTGGAATGTGCAGTGCCGAATAGGAAGTTGGACGCGTTGGCCATCCAAGGTAAGCATCTTTCTTTTTTGTCTGCCTGCCGCTGGTTGACGGATCTATTTTATAGCACTGTCGCAATTGGTTTGCCATTCACTGACAGAAGACAAATACGGTGTCGTTCAAAGGGACATCCCGCGAATCCTCGAGGCCATGATCTCCTTCCTCACAGCGATCGAGGAATACCGAACGGAACTTCAGACAAAATATCCAACACCTTCGGCAGATGATCTAGCCCATCTCCCTCCTGCGGAAGTGGCTCAAAAGGAAAAAGTCATGATTGAACTTGCGACAGCCGGCGATGTTTTGGGCGAAGTCGATGATGGTGAGTCTCCTCTCTCTGTTGATGCCCACGATGCGTTTTTTTTTTAAATTCAAGTGATGCGCGTTGTGTTTGTAGCTTTGAAGAATGGGCTTGTACGCATTGTGCAGACATTTGGAGAACGTCTGTCTGCGTTCAGATTTCCCCCGAGGATAGCGAAAATATTGCAGGAATATGTAGACTACACATGATCAATGTCTGTTGTAATTCTCGTGCGTATTCAATAGAAATCCCGGCCCTGTCAAAGTCTCTTGTGTTGAGTTCTTCTTGCTCTCTCAACCGAGTCAACTCATTTGTCTGCTATTTCTCTCTTCTGACACCGAGTTTCCTTCATGCGCTGTAAGGTATACCGAGAGGAGATACACCGCATCGTCCTGAACTCATCGCACATACTTTTCCAATACTTTCTGTGGTACTGCCCATCTCGCAGCTCGTGTTGTCCTATCTTTCAATGTAGCCGCTTGGCCCTGGGGATCGTTTGGGATCGTGAGACGACCGACAGGCTTTACTTGCGACTCTTCGTCGACACCCCCACTGCTTTCAGCAAAGTCAGTCCGCTCACTTTGCTTCCATTCCTCGGGACCACCAACGCAGAAATCGTATTCGGACCACGAGTCGACCCAGCTCTTGTATCGTCTTTCCACAGACAAGTACGATCGCACGTGGAACTTGCCAGGAGCGTGTTGTTGCACGATCATCGCACGAATGTTGTTCCCCTCGTCCGCTGGCGTCGCGCCAGGGTAGTATGCATTGAACCATCCGAGTAACACAGCAAATGCAACTGAATCCAAATGTCCCTCTACGTCAACATCTCTACTTTGCGGCTCCCAGACAGACCCGTCGTTTGCCGTTAGACTGGTCGGAAGAGTTGAATCTCTGCTTGTCGTCGACAGGCTCATTCTGTTGCTCAACGCCAACGTTGCGCGCCGGGCTGCGCTCTGCTTTCTTGTTGCAAGTTGTAGGGGTATCGCTTTCCTCTTCAACTGAAGATATCCATGGTCGTCCATACTGCCCTGTGGCATGCCGATGAGGGCTGCGGCATTCGGATATTCGCTGTCCATGAACTCAGATACCTCTCGGACTTGGCCCTGGACTCGAATAAGTGCTTTCCCTGCAACACTCGTACGGGGAAAAGCTGGGAAAGTGGAAATCTGTTGGCATGGGTCTAAACGGAAGGAGACTCCCATCCAGCAAGCGGTTCCACCCTGGTTTAGTATTTCCTTTGCAAGAGCTATCGTCGCTCCTACTCTATCGTTCTTATGGAACGACTGGGTGTCGAGAGACACACCGAATAAGCCCATGATGCTGAAAACCATATCGACAGGTCGAGACGAAGTACGCATCAGAGCGCTTTGCCAGATGGCGTAATGTCTTGTGTCCTCATCGGCAGACAATACTTCATCCATGGCGACAGCGAGCGCGGAAACGTTCGGAGACAGGATCTTGCGCTGTGGCTGCCAAAACGGAATATCATTGTAACTGAAATTGGACGGTTGTGCACTAAACATTTTGCATTCGACCATCAAAGAACTCTCCAGGGAGGTGGAACTTCTGTGGAATGACAGCGTCCCAGTGACGCAGGCATCTAGAATGAGGGAGAATGGTGCCATGGCGGACTTTTGAGGAACGACTTCTTTGATCTCTTCTGCGGCTCCTTCGCCTGCTCTGCCTGTCCCAGATCCGAGTTTCCAGGCAAAGAGAACGACTGTATTTCTCGGTGCCAACACTTCCTGAAGCGTCCACCCTCGATGTATCCATGACGTCTCCTGGTCGAGGCGAACGAGGAGCTGTACACCGCCAGGAATGACGATGCACATTCTGCATGATTGGTACATGCGGAACATTTGACCGATTTGCCACTGTTTATCTTCGCGACTGGTCTGCAGGATGCAAAGCCTATCGATCCATAGGTACGGAACTCCTCTTGACAGTGAAGCGGTACAAGCATGCATAAGGACTTCGACGCTGATAGGATCGGCTGCCTCCGCCCCCAAGACAGAAAACGTTGGGCTGGTAGAGTCTGGATCTGGAACGTTTCCGCGCCAGACGTAGGAGATTGCTGAGTATTCGACGTGTGGGAAGTTCGCAAATTCGCATATCTGGAGGATGTTGTTCGAGACAAACAGTCTGCAATCTAGTAATCGGTATCGTTTCGAAGTTGCATGGGGTGTCACATCTACAGGGACACCGGCGGCAACGATGTTATCAAGGGGACAATTATATATCTCCCGAGGGGTCACCAGGATCTACACACAACTGAGAAGATGTAGTCGGCACAAGTAACAATGACGAACCTTTATCGTTTGAAGGACCGTAGCTATACGCGCTTGGCATTTATTTATGTTCTTTGAAATGCGATAACGGTAGAACATGAGGCGTACTCGATTCACCGAAAGGCATTCCCGAAGCAGGCCAACAACCTGAATCAATTCACTCCAGCGAGTGTTAGCGTTATAGTTCTGGATGTGAGTCGATAGTTGAAACATACTGTGACAGACTTTGCAGGGCCTGAGACGTCTCGTCGGAGACTCGGTTATACCAAGCATGTTCTCGACTTCCCTGCGAGAAGTCAAGAAGCATTTCTCTGATAGTTTCTACGTCCGAAATCAACACCTTCCACTGTTTCTCGAAGACGCTGACACGCTGAAACCCAGGTTCGTTTTTTTACATCCGGTGAGTGCTAGAGACGGAACTCACGTTCTTATTGGTTACAATTGCAAGCAGTACATCATCCAACTGCTCAAGAGCGGAGAGGTTAGAACTATCCTCCTCAAATCGTCGCAGAGTGCGTTTCAGGTCCGTCGCATTGAATGTATCTTGTGGCTTGCTACTACCTTTCCAAATCCAAGGCAAAACTTCGCGTAGCGAGGTTCCGATCCATCGAGCGACATGTAAGACAACTACGCCAATTTAAGTTGCGTATGCGCAACGAGACCAACTACATAAACGTACCATTTGCATCAGATTTACGAACAGGAGCCAGATCCGGGTAGTCAGTGTTAGCAGAAGCTGCAAAAGGCTCCGTTTCCGGATGGTCAGCGTCCATTCTCCGTCGGTTGGAGGTATAGTCCAGTAGGAGGTTCAAGCATGGAGTGAGAGCCCTGTAGGTAGCACTTATCCTATGCACGGGAGCACGAGCAGACCACGCGCAAAACGTACGATCTTCTCCGGAGGCTCCATCTACGTGCCTACATAACTTAACTTTATGCTGCCGCCTTCTTCCACGTGAAGGTAATCTCTTTCAGTTGACGAAAGCTGGAAGCGCCGGTGTGTGCGAATCAAGAATGAGGTATTGAATGCATCACTGGTCTGTATCAGCACTTTATCTCACTGTAATACTTCGGAAATGCGAAAACAGCGCACGATCGTGGAAATGGCTTCGCAAAGACAATTTATTCGGGAGGAAGTTGGAAACGTACTGGTGGCTGAAGCTCCAGTCGCAACTACTTGATGCAGCTGCATGTTAGTTATGTACGAAGACAGAAACGAGGAAAGTCAAGGGTGTTAATCTGGATATATTCAGGGTCATAGGCGCGAAAGAAAGATTCAGTGGAACTTAATGACCAGCTAGCGCGCCCTGGTGAACACGACTGTAGATCAATGTACCACAGTACAGCGTACCGCGCGAACATCGAATGGAACATCGTGAGTGATGTCGGGATGGCAGCGGGATGGCAGGTCCGAATAAAAGCGAGTACGGGCATCCCAAGGATCAGAGTTGTTCTATAGACGCAAATCACCAGTCGAAAGTATCTGAGCGACCTGCATCAGTCGTAGATGTAGCATGAGTGCTTGGGTAGTTTACGAAAGAACCCACTCAGCATAAGAAATCCATCAGTAGGATTCGAGGCGGAGAGGAATCCTTCGAGTATGTGGACGTGAATGATTGAGTGAGTTTTGGGCGCTTGTATTGATCCTTGGCTTTTATTCAAATGGCAAGACGGTTCTTCTTGGAATAACTAGCCCCAGGCTGCCCCGCGTTTCCGATCGCAACCCCACGGGGGTTATTGCATACTAGTCCAGGTATTTGTCTGCTATGTTTAGGATAATGGTATTGTCTTTCACAATAGGAATGAAATCGGAATGCCGCCCCGCATCCTTCCGCAGCGGGGTCAAATGACGAGCCACGAATTGCCAGAACTGTATTAAATAAATGCAGCGACTCTCACCAACATTGGAGGCCCTCCATTTCATGACCACAATCGTCTTCGATCGGTTCAAACCGGCCACTGCCAACTAACTATAGCTTCCGTCCTGCTGCAACCCTTTGCTACAACCCAGCTCGTCCAGCAATCCGGATACCCTCATCTCCTGTTTGCGATTTGCGCACTTTCGCCCTTGCATTTTTACACCTTCGCCCGTTAGATCGAGTGTTTTCATTCGAACTTCCTCATCATGTCGAACAGCATCTCAGTAAAAGAGGCTGTCGCTGTGGCCGTTCCGGTCTCGACCAAGTCTAGTGGACAAAAGAAGAAGCAACCTTATCCCTTCTGGTTAGGAGGTACGTTTCCAATACATCATGACTGAATGGGTTCCCTAACTGAGCTCATATTTGATCTATTGCAGGGGTGGCGGCTACGATTGCTGCGTCTATAACTCAGTGCGTAATTCCTCGGCGCTCGGGTCGTTCGTTCGAGTTTCGCACTCGATCGCAGGACTGAGACGTTTGCTTGTATTCGAATCTGACATGAATCGTCCTTCGCAGCCCGTTGGACCTCACAAAGGTTCGACTGCAGGCAACTGGCGATAAGGGGATGATCCAGTCTTTGAAGAGGACTGTGCACACAGCCGGTATATTATCTTCGCTTTGTGTCTGAAGTCTCGTCCTTCAATGTCATCTCCATTCAGGATATCGAGGTTTATTCGACGGTATTACTGGCACATGGATGCGACAGATGAGTTACTCTCTCTGTCGCTTCTGGGCATACGACGAAAGCAAGAAGCTGCTGGGCGCAGGACCCCATGCGCCTGCGTGGAAGCTCGCGTTAGCCGGTGGAATGGGTATGCATTATGTCGCTATATCACTGCACTTGATTGAACTGTGCGATCGTCAGCTGGTGGTATTGCCGGTCTAGTCGGAAACCCAGGAGGTACGTATAGCTCGTTTGAATCGAGATTCAATAGCTAATCTTTCTGGTGCAGAGATCGTTATGGTAAGCTTCCTATTGATCTATTTTCTTTCGAGATCCTCATTCCAAGTAGGTTCGACTGCAAGGCGACTTTGGGAAACCTCCGGAGAAGCGATTCAACTATAAACATTGTTTCGATGCTTTGTTCCGCGTACGCATTGCCGGTTTTCCCTTTAGTTGTCTTAAACTGAGTTATGCTACTATAGATGGTCCGTGAAGAGGGCTCTTCGTCCCTTCTAAGAGGCGTCGGACCCAACATTTTCCGTGCTGTCCTTATGAACGCGAGTCAGCTTGCGTCATACGATTTCTTCAAGCAAGAACTACTGAAGACCAAGTACTTCGAGGACAACATCTATTGCCATACTGTGGCTAGTTTTGCTGCGGTGGGTCCAAGCTTTGCTTGGCACGCTGTATAGACACTAATACACTCCACAGGGTACCGTTGCGACCACTGTTTGCTCGCCTGCAGACGTTTTGAAGGTCAGTAAATGAAAACTTTTCCCGCATCTGATTCTTCTCATTATCGTTCTAGAGCCGGATAATGACTGCTTCGGGCAAAGAGTCCGCCGTAAGTATTGATCCATTTGGAATTTGGTCGCGTGACTGAGACATATTTTTTTTTGTAGTCGACGCTTCAAGTTATCAAGACGTCTCTCCGCAACGAAGGCGCAATGTTTATGTTCAAGGGATGGTTGCCTGCTTGGACTCGTCTTCAGCCGACGACGATGCTTATCTTCATCACGCTCGAGCAGCTCAAGAATTTGGTTGATTTCACACGATCTTTACGAGAGAAGGATAGTGACTAAAAATATGTCTTTTCACCGCATGGATGAGTGTATTACTACTGCCTTGTTGTGCCTTCTTTGTGTGTCGTATGTCGGCTTGGAAAACATACCCAGTTTGTCTGGTTCACAGCCACCACAATAGGAAAGGCTCGGATTGGCCAAAGGGGTCGGCCGGCTTTGTCCGCGGGATGGATCCAATTTACCGCTAAGCATGAATTGCGGGGTGTGATATTATCTCTCCTCTCCCCTCCATGTCCATCCCCTCCCCGTAGCTCTCTTCCAACTATGCCTCCTGTTACAACCAAAGAGTCCAAGGAAGACGAGCAACAACAAGAACAGAAACCATCCTCTTCTGTACCCAAGGATAGGCGGTTCAAGCTAAGCAGGTATGTGCTAATACTATTACTCAGCAAATGACTAGGCTCGACTGAACTATCTCGAAAGAGCATGCGATCGCTGTCGGTGAGCTACATACATTGTGTCGCTTGTAAATACAATACAACGTGCTAATGCGTCTACCGGACGTAAAGCCGCCGTCGTATCAAGTGCGATGAAGGCCACCCATGTCAGTCGTGCTTGACATCCAACTCGGCATGCACCTTCGAGGAACCGGGCAAGAGGACACACCCTCATAAGTCGAAGTACGTACATGTCTTCTTATTATCCTGTTTATGCTGTGGTTATATTGGTCTTGGAAAGGACGTGGATGGGCTGTTGTGCGAGACTGTTCCAGTGCTGCAGGGTGATCCACTGACGGTGAGATGTCGATGGTTCGCTCTGTCGTACATTTTCCCTATCTCCAAATCTTCCCCCTCGGCATCTAACAAGTTCTGATACCTGTCGACTCACATAGACGTGCTGCTACACTTGAAGACCGTATGCATCATCTCGAAACCTTGATCCAAGCCATCCCTCCCGCCGTATTTGCTGCAGGCGTCAACTTCAAAGGGGCTGGTGGAGGCCCGCAGTCCCCCGCTGATCCCTCGACTAGTGCTCATGCCTCATTTGCATCGTCTACACATACCTATCCCCCCGGCGTCCCGCCTCCATCATTATCGAATTACCCTCTAATGAACCCATCTACTTTCTTTGCTCCCACAAAGCCTTCGTCTCGACATTCTAGTCCGCATGGAGGCTATTCGATGCATATCCCGGCCAACCCGACGATGTCCCCTGATCAACTTGCAGACGAGGCGTCACGAATGTCTTTGGCTGCATCTTATCTCTACTTTGATGACGAGGGCTACACTCGGTGGCAAGGCGAAACATCCGGATTACCGTTACTCGATTTGCTGGTTGAACGTCATAAGGTGGTCACGAAACAAGATCCGGATGGTCCTCTTCAGCAACAAAATATCTTAGCTATGGACCATCCATCAGTGAACGATTGGTTTCCAGACAGAACTGCTCGGAGGACGGGTAACAATCCGGAAGTCATCTGGAAGCTTGTGACGTCTTTCATCGCCCCCGATCTTATGGACAGGTGTGTTCTTTCCCATCTGCGCATTTAAGTCCGGTTCTGAATGATGTAACCCCGATATTTCTTAGCCTGGTCCAATGTTATCTATCCACATCCTATTATCTCATGCCCTTCCTCCACGTTCCTAGTTTCCTTGCTGTAAGTTCTTTCAGGTCCGTTCATTTGCCAAGATGTTCCTGACCATATGAATTTTCCCAGGACTACGGGAACCCACAAAAATGGGGCGAACCTGGCTTTGCAGCTTTCATCGTCTCCATATGCTGTCTTGCTTCAAGACATATCGATGACCCTCGCGTTCGTGCTGATCCTGCCGATGGCAACAGTGCGGGCACCGTATGGTTTGACCTCTTTGGCCGCCTTCGTTCTCTACCCACCGCAGATCGACCAACGGTATATACCGTGCAATCTGTGTTGATTGCGGGCGTGTACGCTATTGGCCTTGGGAAACTTTCGAAAGCGTTCGCCCTCATATCCGAAGCTATCACACTCTCCATTGACGGTGGACTTCATCGTTCCTCTGATGCTTACGACGTTTTTGATTCTATTGAGGATGAGGTTCGCAAACGGACTTTCTGGTGCGTCTACCTCTGGGACAAGCAGGCATGCGTGCACTTCGGCCGACCTCCTATGATCCGGCTGAGAGATTGCGATGTTGGCGAGCCTGCTATCGTCGATGACGAGTATATAACTCGCGACGGTATCTCTTTGCAACCTCCTGAGCAAGAGAGTCGTATGAGCGCCTTCGTCGATTGCGTTCGACTCTTCGTCGTGATGGAAGCCATTCTCGACGTCCCTCCATCTCGGCACTTCGGCGATGGATCTCCTTTCTTGACTCGTGCTACATCTATTCTGACTGGCTTCCGACGACATAAGGAGCTACGAGAAGAGGAAGCGTTGTTGGATGAAATCTCTCGTTCCATTCCGCCACATTGGGCTCACTCGGTGGAGACTATGGCGAGTGACGATGTGATTCGAGTTACACAAGCAGAACGGTTGTACTGCTTGGAACAGTTTATTCGCATGCTCATACATCGGCATCGGTTCTCTGAGATCGTTGCAGAAAAGGTTTTCACCCAGGCGAACTACGAGGACCAGGGCGATGCAGAGTGTGAAGCCATGCGTGTGGCCCATGCATGTGCATTGCAGATCGTTTCTTCGCATCTGCAGATCGCTGCGAAGGGTTTGATGACATATTGTGAGTCTACCATCTGTTCTCCGTACACATATGTCCTGACCTTCTCTTTTTTCAGACGGCGTACATGTCATTCATCAACTAACAGCTGCAGGTCGCACACTAGTTGCTGTTCTGTTGAATTGTCATTCAGAACAGTTACGCCCACTCATATCTCCGGCGCTGGATGCCCTGCGATCCTGCGTTGGTTTGCTACGCCGATTCAGTGGACGATACGTGTGCGGTCTACGCTCAGGCGATCTCATGGAGGAATTCTGTCGAAGTACGCCAATAAACCACTCTAAACCTGTATACTCTAATCTGTTTTTTTTCTCTTGTTAGTAACACAAATACCGCTCGAAGGGACAAGACAAGACACTCCTTCCAGCAGGAGCCGGCCTCCTTGGATCCGTCCTGTGCGGAAAAAGACACCTTCCGTGGCGCACTCTGGTGCCTCCAATGATTCGCCATCACACCAGAGTAGCCCGGAAGCATTCTCACCATCCGACACTTTCCTTGACCTCTCCGGAGGTGCGAATTTGGCGACATCTCCACAGTCTATACCAACGTTTGGCTCGCCACCAAACGGCGTTACGTCGGTCTCCATGATGAGCAACCCGTCAGCGACCTCTCAGAATTTCGTTATGGGAAGCGCCTCGGGGGACCCCTCTACATCGTTCATGAACGATGGGAACGTGGATATGCTGGGCACTGGGACTCCTGGAGGGCCAGCCTCCTTATCGCAATCGGATTTACTAGCAATGTTTGGGGAGGGAGGAGTGGATGTCGCCGCGTTGTTGATGTCTCCAGAACTAGCAAGTCCTCGAACGACGGACAATGACTTCTATAATGCGATCGGAGGGCCGGGATTGGATAATGGACATGCGATGAGCCTAGTGTCGCCGTCGTAGGGTTATCTTTTTGCATTTTCGGTATTTTCTTTTTATTCCTGATATCTGTACGTTCTTGATTTTTTCTTATCAAGTACTACGCCCGATTCTGGATTCGTGTATCATCGCCGCATATCATGTATTCTTGCTACGTCTATCTGGCCAGGTTTTTTTTTGTTGAAGCAATTCGAGCAAATCTTGCGACTCCACATCGTCTACTGTACTCATAGGAAAATTTGCCTAAACGCTGTCGGTGAGGTCATTCTCAATCAACGTGTTGTGTTACTTCTCTGCGTTGCTGGCTGATCATACTTTGACCTTGAACAGATGACAAAGGAGCGCGATAAGATTAACTCAGGTAGCTGAGCAGTTACTACGCAAAGGCCTGGGTGTCGACTTAAATGGTGACAATCATGCACATCTTGGAGATTACCGATGCTACTCGGACATCCGATTCTTTGCTATGCTTGGTACAAGTACATTCCTAATATTAACCTTCAAGCTTCAGCGCGCATTGTTGGATGCATCGGCATTCTCAACGTTATATCTGATCGCGCTATTGGTGTGCAAGTTATAAGACGTCTGAACTACTTCTGGTATCAACTCAATCGTTGAGAGTCCCGTTGTAATCGCACTCGATCGTACGTCAATCTTTGTGTCGCAATCAGGAATGTGGGCAGGTTTGTCCAACTTACCTCCCTTCAGGATCTTCCCGTCCGTTTCAACCGATAGCATGTCTGCGATAGTCTCTGGTGCCATTCCAGAGACCTTGTCCCCGCAGGTTCAGACAGTGTTGAACTTTCTGACCCTCTTGGGTGCTGGGGACATCGACAAACTTTCCAACCTACTCTCAGATGATCTCTCATACTACGTTCATCCAAAGTCTCTCAATATCCCTTGCTTGGCCAAGCATGAATGGCTACAACGTGTCAAAAAGGGATTTGTAGGAATGAAGGTGAGTTCCGGTTGACGTATGTCAACTTCCGAGTGATCGAAAGCACGTTCTGCAGTTTTATATCTTTGAGATCGTCTGCGAGAGACCGTCAGTTGCGGTTCATGTGAGGTTCAAATAACTTTCGGGCAGTCGCTCTTCATGCTGATGTTGATTTATACATCCTAAGGCTTCCAGTACCGCAACTTCGCGGACTGGAGGTTCCTATGCCAATGAATATTCCTTCTGGTTCCACCTTGAACAACAGCCGGAGGGAACGCACAGGATGAAGACTGTCAAGGAGTTTTTGGACTCGAAGTACATCATCGAGTTCAAAACAGAGGAGACCGAGCGTGCAGAGAAATTAGCGAAGTAAGATGGACAGATGTCATGTTTTTGTCTTTCGTGTGGATAATCGTCCACGGCTAGCTATAACATGTCCTAGGTCTACATAAAACTCTGGAAACTAATGCACTGTACTTCAAATTCCAATCTGACACACCCGCTAGCGTCTGCCGCTCTTCTTTGCACGCTTTTTCCACTCCTTCTCAAAGGCACTGTACTCATCTTTGAAGCGACGATCGTGGAAGGTCGTTCTGTCTATCCCAAAGAAACGAGTGATCAAAGGAAATAGGGTGTGTGCCGTACATATGGGCCCTTGAGCGTTTTCGACGGTGTGCTGCAAGACTTCTTGGAGGCATCGGCCCGTCTGACCAGGGAAATTCAAGATGTACGAGACATCGTTTCCGAAGTGCAATTCAGATATGAGGAAGCACTGATCAGGGTCGAGCTCTATGGCGTTGAAACGCTGCCCAACTTGCGGTTGGTCAGGCCCTCTTTCTAAGTCTCGGGCAAAGCACAACAGCTTGTACCACACATCCGAGCGAGTTCCCTTGAGAGTGGAGAGGGATTCCTTATGTATCTCCATCGACTTCACGCCGTGCATGAATATCTGACGGAAACGTTGAGCCTCTGGAAAAGATCTTTCAATACATGTGGGTAACTAGTGTCGGAAGGACGTACCGTCATTTCCTCGACAAAGGCAACGAAACCACAGCTCGTGTTGAGCAAAATCAATGGTGATATCCTCACTATGTTGGTCGGACGCGGCAAGGCTGAGCCGAAATATTGACTTCCCGTCGTTTTCAGCATGCCGAAGGAACTGTACGAGATTGGACGCATCCACTGTTATCTGCACTCTTTCCGCACGAAGGCGTACAGTTTCTTTGGCGACGAGATCCTCGACCCGTTCTAAAGTCAGAGGATCAACTACATTGAACTGAGGAGGAGTTCCTGGTGAATCAGCAAGACGTGCTGCGGCGGAGTTACGGAGAGGGGAGGTGTTTGGACTGGCTCGACTGATTGCACGAACTATGATTGTGGTGCTCGATTCATTCTTCGAGTGATACTTGAGGACAAAATCGAGCATATCTGGACTATCCACCCGAAAATATGCCATATTCTCTGCACCGACATATATGGCGTTATCGTCGACAAGCTCTCCACCAGATTTCTGGGACATAAGCTGTTGGAAGCTGATAGATGAGGCTTTGTTCGGCGTGGTTGGCCTCCCCGTCGTTGCCCCAACATTCCCAAAGTCGTAGACGAGATTGACGAGCTGTTCAGATTCTGATTCGGACATCGTGTCAGTGATCAGATAACACGGGGGGATAGGAACGACTGCATCAAAGGGATTATGTGTCCTACATTATATAGCATGCTGACCCTGAATTGCGTGGCTGTAAAAGAAAAATCACAACCCAGCGAAGGAGAGGCGAGTCCAGAAATGTTGAGAACTACCGGAAGTAGAACGGAGCCTGACTTACCACATTATTCGACGAGAAAGGAATCACCGAGAAGACAGGGAGCAGAATGCTATATCATATCATTCTCACATCAGAAATCTGATCCCCGGACAACAGATAAGTGAAGGACCAATCCTACATACGAATTCGAGCGACGTCTTGAACAGCAATGCGACAATTCAAAGTATGGCTAGTTGTAATGAGAACAAGGGCAAACCTCGAAGGGTGGATGATAATACGTGAAAGATAGAGGACAGTGTCCATAAAGTTTAAAACATTCGCTGCGTCATCAAATGGTGCCGTTCGACAGGGAATCGGCCCTAAGAAGTGAAGCCACTTCCTTGCATGCATGCATAATGTCCTGACTCCGGCGTTCGAAGGGTTCCTTAGAAGTGAAACGCACTTGTCGGAGGGCGGGAAAACACCATCGCAAATATCTCGCGACAGAATGTGGGGAATCCACGAGGGAACGTGCGAGGTTTAACTCCTGCAACCTAGTAGCCTTGCCGGGGCAGCTCAGATCGATTTCATGCTGCCACCGATCTCCGGTTCCATTGACGTGGACTGCAACATCGCGAAGATCGGGGCAATGCAATGCAAGCCATTTAAGCCCAGTTAACGTAACCATCTTGGCAGGCGGCTCAGTAACTGTGTTACAGGTGGCTAGCCGGAGTGAACGGAGGTGCGGCCAAGCGACACTCATGGAGTGAAATAGTGCATCTGAAAGAGTTTCAGCTTCCAGATACATCAGGTGGACGTCCGTCAGCCTTGCTCCTAGTAGATGAGTGATTATCACGGGGTATAAGAGGCCTTCTTCCAGAGAGGAGAAGTATATCCCGTCAGGTATCCCAATCTCAACCGAGTTCATGGAAGAAGAGAAGTTTGCCAGTAGGTCACGGACCAGGTCCTGCTGATGCCAAAACGGAAGTGAATCTTGTATGGCGATATCGACCTTGCTAATCGCACAGCCGTGCAGAGCCGGAAGAAAGACTTTCGCCATGCGATAAGGGCAGTTGAGGGAGAGAGACCGCAACGCAGGGAAACCTTGGGAAAGGGGGGTAAACACTGAGGAACGAATGGCGTTACTGCCAACAGAAGATTCGAGCTCAAGGTTCTCGAGACTGTATAGTCCAGAGAGTACTTGAAGGGCATCGGGATAATGAGATATGTCAAAATTAGTCGACAATGATCGAAGTTGATGAAAAGCGGCGATGGAATGTAGCATATTTTCACAGTGCTCGTAACTCTGTGGACGGGGTTCCAGCCAATGCATGTGCAACGAGGTGATGTCAGGAACCGTCTGATAGACAGTTCGAAGGATGTTAGACATGGAGATTCCCACGTCGTATTGAATGCTGAAGGAAATGTCCTTTAAAGAAGGCACTATGAAGAGGTCGATGTCGTCACAACTGGACTCTGATTCGATGTACCAAAATAATCCAGTCAAGTGAGAGAACTGCGGGATAGTAATTCGCCGTAAAAAGGCGACCCACTCGGCAGGAATGTCGTCACGCGCCACGATCAGAACGCGAACTCTAGAACTGTACTGCAGGAACCGGCGTGAAGCTGCAGGGAAATTCTGGCGTGGCAAATCATTGTCAGTCTATGAAGTCGAACTTTGATTAAAATGCATGCATACCTCCGACTGTGCCGATTCTTCACATGTACGTACGAGAGAAAGTAAGGGATCGATTTTGTCTAACCGGCTCCATAGAACATCGAGGGCAGCAGGTGAAATGGATTTGCAAACGCTTGCCAATGAAGCAAGAGCATCTCTATTCTCGTCTCCGAATTCGGCATCGGAAACGTCCAGGATATTCAGGATTTGACGTAGGAGCTCGTCACATAGGAGAACACGGTGTGCAGCAGACAGGGAAACGGGTGTTCCCTGTTCACGAGGTAGATGCTTAAGAGCACCACGCCTTCCAGACACCGGATTTGAGATGTCTCTGGTTTGGCCAAGTGCAAAGAGCCTTCGTGCTCCGAATGAGTTTCGTCGCTGCAGCAGTTTCGCACTTAGCGTAATAAGCAGCGAAGCGAAAAGTACACCAAGCGTAGCTATGAATGTGGATTTCATTCAACGGAGACATTCAGAGTGTCAAATAAGACTCACCAGATACATCTGAACGCATGCTGAACGACTTCGGAGACAAGTTACAATGGTTGTCGGGGAAGCCTTGAGTATCGCTTCGCGCGAAGTTCAGTATGGACCGTGACAACGTGATGAGAATGTAACGCGTCACTAAGATAGGCTCGCCTTCTATAGGCACTTTTCTCAGAAGACAATCGTTCCTTCGTAGATAGACACTTAGGTCCTCAAGGCTCAACTGTGCTCTTCTTTGCTCGCGATATACCCAGGGCGTGTCCACGACGAAGAATCTTAATCCTACCCAAGACAAGGCCTTAAATACAAGGTGCAGCTGCATCCGACGGTTCTAAGTATGCGCCCACCTCAAATGTCTGTACGTTCCGCATTTTGTGAATCTCCTAGCGTCCTTGCTCTACTATGGTTTGTGGCTGCCATCACCTCCAGAAAAATTGGTGGCCCCCATCCGCCTGTCGCACGGGTTAGTTGTCGTCCCTATTCTAGGATGCCCGTTCGGCTCTGGCGTTGTTATCTGGGTTGCGGCCAATTATGAATAGCAATACGGACGATTCCAGCTGTCTTCTGCATTCGTGCATGCCTCCAATGCTTCTGATGGCTCGTAGTCGTGTTTCCTAGACTGCTTATTTCTCCTCCGCCTCCACTGTCTTACGCGTCTTGAGGGTATGCCGTCTTTTCTACTGGCTAGGCACGATCGAACAAGCTTGGAGGGCCTACTTAGCGACGATGGGGATCTCGCGTTCGAGTGCTCTAGACATTTAGTCAGGGTGCTTTTGGATGTGGTCCGGTATATGTTCCTTTCTTCCACACTGAGTACCCAAGCAAATATTGTCTCTCGCACGAGATGTTCTGGATCTGGTATCTTCATGCTGACTCGCACTGGACTGTCGTCTATCGCTGCTGTCTCACTCTTGTCCATACGTCTAAACACTCGACGTCTCAAGAGTCTTCTGATGTTCAATTTATACAGAAAAATGTATTAGAATCAGGGTTAGGAAGCTGTCAGGGATTAGGGCGAAGTGGACGAGCGTCTGTGGAGGAAAAGCCTAACCTAGCTTCCTTACAGGGGGACTTATACCTATAAGTCCGCACAAGCCGGTGCACCGGCCAGTGCACCAGCTGGTGCCAGCCGGTCATGTGACTGCACCAGCTGGTGTAGGCCGGTCATGTGACATAGGAAGCTGGAAAAGCGGCCATATTATGTCAGCATTTCCTTTTTGGGACATATATGAAAGTCATAGCCTCGCACTGCGGCTATTCGTATATCGTCTCAGAGTTATCGCGCGATAAGCGGTTAAGGCTGTAAATGCAAAATACTGAAAAAAACACGGTGCAATAGAAAATATGGCCATCACACAAATATGCAACTTTAGGTTAGGTTAGGTTAGGGTTAGGTTAGGTTAGGTTAGGTTAGGTTAGGTTAGGTTAGGTTAGGTTAGGGTTAGGTTAGGGTTAGGTTAGGGTTAGGTTTAGGTTAGGTTAGGGTTAGGTTAGGGTTAGGTTAGGGTTAGGTTAGGGTTAGGTTAGGTTAGGTTAGGTTAGGGTTAGGTTAGGGTTAGGGTTAGGTTAGGTTAGGACAGGTTACGTTATTAAAATCAGGTAAATTATTGTCTAGAAAAAATGGGTTATATAAATTATCTTATAATTTATTAAATGACTCCTGCCGCGGCCTGTCCGCTGCAGGAGGGGTTTAAAAAAATAAAATTTATAAATTTAGCTTGGGTCAACGCAACTACCTACCCATATTTGTTATTAAAACAAATATGGGTGGGAGAGGCGGAGTGGAGGCGGCCTATAAATTAATTAATGCATGTAAATTTTCACTATATGCTGGAAAATTTTTAAAGTTAAATACTATAATAGTGAAAATTTTAACTTAAATAAAAATAATCAGCAGGACATATCGCCATATGCCTCATCGACTTTATGTGAAAGTGCGATTTTAAAGGTTAAAATTTGTTTCGATTCTCCCTACCCCTCCTCTATCCTATTTCCTCTAAAGAGGAAATAGGGCAAGAGGGGTAGGGACGTACATATAAATTTTTATTTTTTATTGTTAAGATAAAGTCAGCTCCCGTTGTACCCTTTCCCTTTCCTTCTCTAATTACCTAATTGAAAAGGGGATACTAAAGGGGTCTTTAGCTTGTTAGGGGCCCGGGAGTGACACTTATAGAATTAATCTGGACTATCACACCAGCTTTAGTTTTAATAGCTATTGCTTTCCCTTCGATTTAGACTACTTTATTTACTGGATGAAGTAATATCACCTACAATTACAATTAAAGTAGTAGGTCATCAATGGTATTGGTCTTATGAATATAGTGATTATATTAATGAAAGTGGGGAATCTATTGAATTTGATTCATATATGATACCTGAATCAGATTTAGAATTAGGTCAATTTAGATTATTAGATGTAGATAATAGAGTAATTGTTCCTACTGATACACATATCAGATTAATAGTAACTGGTAGTGATGTAATTCATTCATTTGCTGTGCCTTGCTTAGGAGTAAAAATAGATGCTGTACCGGGTAGATTAAATCAAACATCTATTTTAGCTGAAAGAACTGGTACTTTCTATGGTCAATGCTCTGAAATATGTGGAGTATGGCATGGATTCATGCCTATAGCTATAGAAGCTGTATCTGTTCAAGATTATCTAGCTTGGGTTGATGCTGCTTAATTTTATTAATCATAAATATAAAAATTTTAACTATTTTACTTATATTAATTTATAGTTTACGTAGATTTTATTTTTATTTAACTAAAAATATTTACTAAAATTTAATTAAACTTAATATTTTGTTTTTTTTTAGTTTTATTTATCTTCTACCCCTTTCTTTTTATTTAATCGGAGTGTCAAATAATATAATTTAAATTTAATATTTACTATATAATTATATATTTATGAACAAAATAATTTTATATGTAAATATCTGATTTAAGGCTAAAAGTCTGTAAATATGATTAATTTATATTTAGCTATTTAAAAATGTTAAGCTCTATAATTAAGGGTATTAACATTAATATATATTTATTTAATTTCCTATTATTGTTTTAAATTTTTATATAAAAGAGAATATATTAATACAAATAATTCAATAAAGCTAAAAAAAAAATAAAATTTATTAGGGGATATCTGATAATGGTAATCAGTTGTATTTGCACTACAAATATGATAGTTCGAGTCTATCTTTCTCCAAAAAAAAATCTAAATTTAAATAGTCCTACGCAGCCAGTGAGCGGAGGGGTACAAAAACAATAGTATAAATTTATAACCAGTAAAAAATAAAAAATAAAAACAAAAAAACAAAACAAAAATAGCCTAGGTTGCTTAAATGGTTAAAGCGTTATATTGAAGCTATAGAGAAGGGAGTTCAATTCTCTCCCAAGGCATTATAAAAATTCTTATTAAAATTTATTTTCTTACTACATCATTAGTACTGTCCAAAAAAAAGTGATATTAATATCAAGCCGAAATAGTATAATGGTTATAACAAATTCCTTGTAAGAATTAGATAAAGGTTCAATTCCTTTTTTCGGCTTAATTAAATTTAAATTTTTTATTTATTTATAATTTAATATTTTAAATCTTTTTTTAGTTAAAATTAATTAATATACTGTGTATGAGTTGTAGTTTAATTTGGAAAAACACCATTTTTTGGTGATGTTTAATATCAGTTCAAGTCTGGTCAACTCAGCTAAACTAAAAAAATTTTTTTTTATTTTTTAAATTTTTAGTAAATTTAATTGAATAGATACTTTTTGTTTAAAGGAAACAGAACTCGAAGGTTGAGTTTCTCCCTTTTAAGGAGAGAGTCCTGGTTCGAGTCCAGGTGTTTTCAAATCATTAAAATTATTTTTATATTCTAATTCATTTTTTTTTTTA